>OY756427.1:23035765-25435765 GCA_963576905.1 Mystacides longicornis
ATGAATTGATCATTCGATGAATTGATTTTCGATGAATTGATTTTCGATGAATTGATTTTCGATGAATTGATTTTCGATCAATTGATTTTCGATGAATTGATTTTCGATGAATTGATTTTCGACGAATTGATTTTCGATGAACTCGTCGGTTACCATTTTCATGGGCCTCACATTTAAACCAGAAAAAAGAGAAATATGAAATACTTGGGCAGAAAATTATACTTAAAACAGAAAAAAGCAAACCTTGGATCACAAAGTAAAATGATAAAAAAACAAAAGGGCATGAGGGTACATGAACAACGATTTCATTAAATTATGACTTGAAGAGTTTTTCCATATCTAATAAGTTTGAAGGAAGATGTATATGAGGATGAGTTAAGGAAAGAATTTTTTTCTGTTACTTCCACTTGTGATTGCTAACCTAAGGGTTAAGAGACCTGGGCCCCGTTCCACCATCATATTCTCTACTTTGCGTTTTTTTTTTCAAATTATAGAATCGTTATGTATCAAAATTATGTCGTTTTTTTTTTCATCCAAAAAAGTTACTTTTTTGGAGTTACCCAATTTGCATATTGAGGTATCGATGTGTCAAATAATATTGAAATATATTGTAGAAAATATTATTTATTATTAAATGAAAAAAACATATAATAAATTGTTTTTAAGGATTAAAAGATACAATATTGTCACTTTTATTATCTTATTGCATAATTGGTGCAGTATCTCATTACACATCAGGGCATTTTGAGCAATTATTATGTAAGCAACACGATGCAGCACCTAGCAACGTCTGTGACAGACTGAATTCATAAAAAATACGCAGCGGTTAACTGCCTCATATTGAGGACAGATAAAATACAAGGCAAGTAAGCCGCTCTATTTATGGAACTCTTTGATTTACTGCAATATTCATTGACAACATATTCATGGAAAGTTTTTTTTTTAAATTCATACCTGTTTTCTTATATGTAGGTACTTTACTTCTTTTACTTGTTATAATATTATTTTATAATATTCTATGGTATTAAATATTTGTCATTTTTAAATAAACTGGGTGATTAGCAGTGAAAGATTTGAGGCACAATAATAATACTAGAGTATAATAGAGTATAATAATACTACTTAAAATAGAGTGGCAACTCGAGGGTGTTTTTGTAGACTGGGAATACTTATGATTACAACACCATATTTTGTTCTTCGTACTAAAGTTACGCGCATGCGCGCTTTCAAATCTTATACCCCGCAATATTCAATTTTGTCCTTAACTTACGAATATAAATAATTTCAAAAATGACCTACTCTATTTCATCAGCAAATATATTTTTATTTTAACGTAACATTTTAAACTTGTTTTTACACATTCAAGATTAAAATGTTAAATTAAAACAAAAATATATCCATTTTAGAAATATGATGTCACATTAAGAAACTATAAATATTCATAAGTTATGGACAAAATTGAATATTATGTCAGTGTCTTGAATATTTAACACTATATATTTATGAAAAGGAATTAAAATTTAACATGTTATTATGCATTAATAAAACAATCCAATAAAACACAAATATCTACATTTATTTGTTTTTTATAATGCTTTTTTGACATAATATTTTTTGAAATAAAATTTATATGACGAGTGAAGACAACTTAAGAAAAAATATATCACAAATCCTCCTTTTTCTTGAGATTTGTTCATCACTTAGACCTTCCAATATTGAACCACATTTTTGGCATTAAATTACGAGACAGATCGTTCAAACATCCCTGCACTGATGAAAACAAAACAAAGCGACCGTATATCGCAACACCAATGAAAACAGGGAATAAAGCGTCCAAATATCACACAACGATACAAAAAATATATATTTATGTAAAATGAAATCACGAAATTTAATATCAAGCTTCGAAATATAAAGAAACTGACACATGGTGAAAAAAATATAAACTCGCGCAACAAAATCAACAACTTCTTAGCAACTCAATCAACAACTTCTTAGCAACACGATCAACAACTTCTTAGCAACTCAATCAACAACTTCTTAGCAACTCAATCAACAACTTCTTAGCAACAATCAACAACTTCTTAGCAACTCAACACTTGAAGTTGGCGGCATACGCATTGCGGCTGCGCGGCTGTCGTTCCAATAATTTCCGCAAAAAAAGTTATGGCTCAAGGACCATGAGGTGTCAAACTTATCTGTCAAATATATGTCTATGGTTTGTATGGAAGTTTCACTACCGTGGGCACAAGCATCAACTTATCTGACTAATATGAGCCATCCTAGAAGAGTGCTTCAGAAGATTGGTGGTAATAAGATGGCAGCATTACATCACAAATGATGACTATGCAAATGTTTCTATTATAATGGATGGATAGACATGACATGTCAACACATTGTGTTAAGGATGTCAAACGACAATTGCCTGGCTTTTGAAGCAGAGCTGAAGGTTTTGATGATCCATCCATCCTCGTCGCTCCCTCACTGCTGAGGATCGTGACCATCACCACTCCCCACCATCCCAACCAGCCGTCCCCAAAGTCCCCGGTCCAACGCCATTTGTAGGGCCTCCCATAGTGTCCCACCCGTTGGCCTCTGACCATGATAACATGGTCAAAGAGGTTTCGTCATGGTTCATTTAAGCATGATACCATAACGAAAATTGAGAAAAATTACAGTGATGCATAGAAAAGGCATATTACTGACCTGATTTTATTTTCATCTGAAGATTCCTCATTCTATGGATAGCTTTCAGCTGTAAGTCGTCAATAGGAATAAGTTCTCGAGCTTTCTTTCTTAAATTGTAATCTTCATATTTCAACACATCCTGGAAATGGTCTTCAATGCTTCTCAAGAATGCATTAGATCCCATCTGTCAAATTTGAACAATTATTGATTTATTTATGTAAATGAGAGTAGGAATTTAAAGAGGGAAAGGCAAATTTATAAGAATCTAAAATCATGTTATGTGTTTGAAAAATCTGATAATTTGAATCCAAATAGAACTAAACCAAGTTGTTCTATTTGGATTCAAAACTTAATGCAATTATGAGTCTTATTATTCCATTATTCCCTTTACATTCAATTACAATTTGTGCTCTTTCAAGCCCTGAATAATATTGTTCATTACATGACTGTTTACAAATAAGTCAAATATTTTTTTCAGAGTATTGACGTTGAATATAAATGCAATATTCAGCAATCCTCCAGGATAGAGTCCCAAATTTATCCCTAACAATTTTTTTAAAATTTCGTAATGTATTCATACTATTGCTATAATATGCAACGACCAACACCTAATTGAGAGATCTCGGGATCGATTTCCTGCTACATTGCGTAGGGATACCTACATTACGAAATTAAAAAAAATTGTCAGGGATAAATTCGGGGCGCAATCGCGGAGGATTGCCCAATATTCACTGATTGCTGGTTAATAGTACTGAAAAGCATTCAAATTATTGTTATACATAAAATTAAACACCTTGTACTGATGCTCTGCCATTTTCAGTAGCTGTAACTATGTATAATATTCACCAAACGATACCCAGTTATATTACAACCATCATTATCGACAAATAACTTAAGATTTGTCCATTCTCTGATATGACGTGTCACATCAAAAACATGTAAGTCATTATGATAATAAAATAAACACGATCGTCAATGAAGAATATATCCATTACATATTACGTGTAATGCAAAATATACTAAATTTGGTCATTTCACTGATGAATTATTGGAACTAAAGAAATAATATTATCTCCTTCCTCGACACGTTAGCTATATTGAAGTATTATTCATAGAACAGTATCACGAAAACTATTAACTATTAGAACTTGATGAGCCTTGGATTATCAATAATCAAGTGTGAATTCAGACATATGAGGTTGACAGATAACGTTTATCTGTGTTTACAATACAACCAAAGAACATGGTAGAAAGATAATGAAAGCTCATAGAAAGCAGAAAAAATGAGAAAAAGCACGTCAAAAGTATGTCAAAGTCAAAACCACGTCAAAACATTGCTGCCTTGTGCCATCCTTGTGCTTGAGTGTCTAGCTGTGGTCTAGCTGTGCTGTGGTTCACGGTTAACCTAAAAAATTGAAGTTTTTTTGTTATATTAGAAAAAAAAAAATACTTAGGTCAGTATTTCTGTCAATCTGCTAATAATCTGAAATAATATAATAAAAATAGTTTTACGTACGTACTCAAAATGGTAACGTGGAACGTTGATTTATTACCAAATACTCAAATATTATGAAATCGTATTTTGAATCAGTCAGGTTAAACGATGAAAATGATTATTGTGATACTTAAAATTTGTATTATTCAGATATTATCAAGATTGATGTGAACCTTTGAGGAGTTTCTTTTTACAGACTTTGCTAGAAAACCTGGGCTCTCATATTTTCTATTTTGTTCGAGTATGTGAGATTTTTGTATAATATTTGTCTGATAAAGGCACTAAAAACACTATAACCAAACAAACAATATATACTGAAATTATAAAAGAAGATCCTTAAGTTAAATGCTTTACACTCCTGCAACCAATAAAAGTTTTAAGAGCAGTCATTGAACACTCCTATGATTTTTTCTGACTCCCTTTATTTCAATTAATATTTGTTTAGAATGAGTTGACTAGGATTTTACTTCTTATGCCCCTTGAAGAAGTTTACATGCTCCCTGCTCTGGTAGTGATTGTGGATAAAAAGAAATTCTCACAGATTTAATTTGTATGGAATTCTAATTTTCTTATAGGCACACCCCTTGATCAAGTGTGTAAAGGATTGCCATGATGAAAAAGTTCATAGGTAAGACTTTCAAAGTAAATATCACATGTTTGATTTAAACTACACCAGATAAATGGTTGTGGTTGGATGTTAGAGATTGCTTCGGCTATAATCCCGCCATTGCCACTTGTTTATACACTATTTTTAATATGCATAAAAAATAAAATAAATAAATATATTTTGTCTGTTTTTGCATCATAAACACAGATATTGGGGCAAATCTTACTGATGGAATGTATAGAGGGATGTACCATGGGTCAAATAAACATGTAGCTGATTTGACTAATGTATTAGATAGATGCTGGAATGGAGGAATGCAAAGAATAATCATTACTGGTGGATCTTACGATGATTGTAAAGAATCTCTCCAATTAGCTGAAAGCGATGGTAGGTTGAGTATTTTTATTATAATTTTTGAACACTAATCCCAGTTCCAAATTTAAATATAAGTACCTAATTGGTTGTGCAACATCTTAATATAGTGGTTTTCATACACTTGCATTGTTGTCCAACAGCACTTAAACTAGCACATTCAATGCTTAAGTACGATATTTTTTTGTTTTAAGAGAGATTATATACAACTATTGGTTGCCATCCAACAAGATGTAATGACTTTAAACATAATCCTGAAGAATATCTTGACAAGTTGAAGAGTTTAAGGATTCTCAATGCTAACAAGATAGTGGCCATTGGTGAATGTGGGTTAGATTATGATAGGTTAAACTTTTGTGAAAAGGAAACACAGAAATTGTAAGTTGAACAAGGCTGATTTATCTACATTTTTCTGTTATCTATGTATTTTCTGAAGGCCTAAAATTAACATCAGGCCTAAAATACAAACCTAACGTTAGATATTTTTCTTCACAGAGCCATGCAAAACTCTTTCATCTGATATTAGATATAGTTTATTGCAATTAAACTAATGTAATATCTTTAAGATTTTTTTTTTTTTTATGGTCTTCATAGTAATATTCCAGTAAACACAGGTAGCCATATTTTGAAAACAAAATTACTCATTTAAATACTGCATGAAATCATAGTAATACGGTATGAAAATGTAATGAAAAGATTGATTTTGAAATACAAATAAACAAGGGTTTGGCTTAGTTGTGCAGTGGAAGAGTAAAAAAACATAAATGATAATAACCTAATGATCAAGCCTGCCTATCCAAATCAACAACATAAAGCAAGACTAGTTAGCTAGCTCCACATAAAAGTATCTTCTTCGCCTTAAGATTGTGTCCTTAACATTTCTTGCACTTTTCAGATTCAGATTTCAAACCGTCTGTCCATGAACAAGCTAACTTCAGTTTATGCATTCAAATTTGTCAATGAAGATTTTCATTTTAACATAAAAGTATGACACAACACCACCTATATAAGAAAGCCTTAGCACTGAGACCGTGACGTAACATTGTAAGGCCCAGTATGCATTTGCCTATATCTGTATGTACTTACCTGTACTCTATGATATCTATCATATAACGCCGGCGGCCTGGGCGTTGGGTGTGACATTAGAGGAAAAATGGCTGCCAGCGCTAAGGCCTTCTTATATAGGTGGTGTTGGTATGACACCTTTATTTTCGTTAGGTATTTTGAATTTCAGCTACAGCTATCGGAATTGTGGGAATTGCCACTCTTTCTACACTGTAGAGCTGCTTGGGAAGATTTTTTCCATATTTTGAAGAAAAATGAGAACAAATTAAATGGAGGCGTAGTACATTCTTTTGATGGCTCATTAGAAAACATGGAAAAAGCTGTTGAAATGGGATTTTATATAGGAATTAATGGATGGTATGAAATTTATACTAATTATTGAGTTAAGTTTAAATTTTGTGATGAACGTGACCTACCAGACTCAATCTTATGAAAAATGTTTTTACAGCTCTTTAAAAACAATTGAAAATTTAAAAGTTGTTGAAAATATTCCTGTGGAGAGGCTTTTGATTGAAACCGATTGTCCTTGGTGTGAGATACGACCCAGTCATGCCGGGTATAAATACATACAGACGCATTATCCTTCAGTAAAAAAAGAAAAGTTTGTAGAAGGTTCCATGGTAAAAGGAAGGAACGAACCTGTCAATTTAAAGTAAGGATTCATAATTTCTAGTGCGAGTTATGAAATTTGCCTTGAATGTATTCTGAACTGTACTTTCTGTATTTTTTAGCCAAGTTCTGGAAGTGTTGGCTGCTGTTAGACACGAAGATATAAACATCCTGTGCGAACGAATTTATCAAAACACCTTGAATTTATTCTTTCCCAATGAAAAATTGTAAATTATTGTCAAATAAACTTTATATTATTTAAAACAGACTTTGTTAGGAAAAAGGATTTTCAAAAATTCCAAAATAACACAACAGTCCCTTTTAGTTTAGACAACCTCATATGGTTTGGTTCTTCTGATAAGAGTCGAGGAATGCAGTAAGAAGAGGCTAACAGCGTTGCATAGGAGGGAGTGTGAAGGAGTCTCTTTTGCTTCCCTCTTTCCTTTTATCAGTACGCCCATTCATTTTTGTTTAACTGTCATAAGTTACTTTTTCACACACGTTTGGTGGACTATTTGTATTTCAGAATAAGAGGTACTAGGTTCAGTTTCCAATCGTGTTGAATGTTTTGACTCTTTTTTTTGGGTCACACTCTCTTCATATTGGCTTACGTAAAAAAAATATTTTGTCTGCAAATCAGAAACGAAAACAATGAAATAAGAAAATAAAATACCATGTGTGCAAACAATTGTTTATTTAACAAAATTCATCAATATCTCTCCATTTTCTCAAAAATCCACTAGGCTTTTTTTATTCTGTAAATAAATAAAATTGATTTAGACCAAAATTGGAGTATGATTACGTAACACAATATGTTTATCACCATTTTCTTTGAAAACACTGAACTATTATGTTAGCACAATAATATCTACACAGAAACTACAGATTGAATGACACAACTATGCGTTCAAAACACCTATTTTGTCTATGGTTTTTGTTGAACGACAGATACGGCATTGGCCATGTTTTACATAAAGTTTTCAATAATGACCCACACACATTGTGCATTTTAGAGAGAAATGGTATCATGCTTAACAAAACAGTTTGTATGGGATACAAATTAGTTGTGCAAAGATAAATAAAATCATATAAAAAATATTATGCGCTTACAAAAACAAGGAAATTTCTATATAGTAAACAGATATAATTATTAGAATAAAAAAATAGAAGAAACAGATGGGCATATAAAAACAGAAAGAAGAAGACGTGTGATGTGAAGACGGGTGATAAATATAATTTAACCCTCACAACCTATCTCACAGAGGTTTTCTATAAAACAACAAAGTGGGCGTCATGGGTACTTAAATAACTAGTCATAAACTTTAAACATTAAAGAAAATTTTCCATTGAAGATCTCAAATTGAAAGCCTATAGAAGTTGTGTACCCAATAGATTCTTTATCTCCGTTTTCAACAAATTTAAATGGCTTGTCTCAAGTGTTTATATTATAATCTAAATTAACCTTTAAATCACATTTTTAATTGTGTATATAAATTGGTGTAAAAATGAATCAAATCGCAAACTATTATTTTATATATAGATTTAAACTTAAAATAAAAAATGAGTATAAGGAACAAAATAAAATTACAGTAATACACCTTTCATTCAGTCAATAATTTAGATTTTATAAAAATATAAACAAAACATTGTTTTGAACATGATAGAAAAACACAAACCATCCAAACTTTTACAAAAATATCAAAGTAAAAACATGGATCATTTCTTTTTACTACTTAACTCACAATGGATTACAAATTTAAAGATTTATCGTTTTCAATTTTTGTAGTTGGACTAGTCTAAAAAGTCTTTGATGAAGAGGAATTCATTTAATTCAAGAGAAAAGAAGTGCAAATAATTCACTCCATGATATAACTGAATGAAATATTTGCATTCTTTCTTCTTCATCTACTAAATGAGAACTATTAAAACAGAATGTTATGTGATGGAGGAATGTTTATTTTGAATCTATGTAGGCACAGCTATCGAGGGACCGATAGTGAACCTACGCATTATTCGTAAAATTACAATAACAAATTCATTATTGTAGTTTGGAATAATGGTCCACTAACTGATGGAATCTAGAGTAATATTCCAAGGCATACAATGAAGTGGAGTTGAGTGCTTCCAGAGTCTTTTTCTGTAACACCTCAGGGGCCCAGTTGTCTCTGTAAACAAAAAGAGAAAATATCAAAACACCTCTTCATTGTGAATGCTTTTGCAATTAAATAGCCAACTAAGTCAATCTAGTCCCTTTTGTCATTTTGTCACATGTAGTTTTGACAAATAAAAAAATTCAATCAATATTTTTTTATGAAATTTTAATCATTTGCCTCAGTGATCGGGACATTGGGACTACCGGAAATGGCACCACAATATTGGTAAAGTCCAGAGTGATAACTTACATGAATATTCTGGTTTTCAGATAGGTTGATGTTGAACTGTACAATGTAACGGTAAAGCTCTTCACTGCATCCCACCCTTTGGCAGAATAATCTTGAACCGTGCTTAAAAAACCTGGTACATACTCTTCAATTTTGTCTTGAACCAGAGGCCATTTCTCTACAATGTACTCCTTGATATTACTATAGAGTTGTGCCACCTGCCCGCTGACTATCAGAGCCATATCCTTAGTGAGTTCCCAGTAAGGTTTTGCAAAGTCTACCGTGACTGTGTAGTAGTAGGGGACATTATTCTCCACCCAGATGTATCCTTTAGCCGAGTATGACAAACTTTTGTACCAGAGAGCTTGACTTTGCTCAAGCACTCCCATACTCTCCAGCATTTGACCCGTATTACTCTCTGTAACAGATAATGATTCAATTAGCTATTCATACATTTACCTATCAAAAAACAATAGATTGGTTTGTATTGTAAGCTGACTCACTTTCAAAGGATCCATTATGCTGTACATCGTAGACTACAATCAGAGATGCTATGATGGGTATTAACAATATGGATCCTAGTATCCAAACAAAACTTCTTGATTTGGTTGCCTTCTTAGTTAATTTCTGAAAATAATGCAAACTATAAACTAACCATAGAAGCACATTTATAATATTATAACACACACAAAATATGGGTCAAGCTGAAATGGGACGTACAATTAATTTGTTTAAATACTCTAAAATTTTATATTTATTTACATTGTTTTATTATTGTATGTTCAATGGTTTCTTATTTAAAAATGTAATAACTTATTGTAATAGAAGATGCCGCTTTTTTATTGCTTTTCTTCAAAACCATATATCATTCAAATGTATGTATATGTTATAAGTTTGACTTGGGTTTAAAAGTAATCCAAATATTTGATAACCTGAGAAATTATCAGTCAAAACGACACATGTCAAATGTCAATTATTATAGCTTGTGAAAATAAATGCAGGTAACACTTGAATGATAAAAAAAACTATTTAAAAATCACTAGGTAACGTTGTAGTTTATTTTTTTAATTTTATTTTACAAAGTTGTACATGGAAATGTAATAAAATTGTATTTCATTTTTATAAATTAGAAAGTATGCCTCTGGCTTAATTTTTCTAATTGGAAACCCCTTTTGGTTTTCTTTTAAAAAAATAAATAAAAGTACCTTCATGGTTGTGTAAATATTTGTGAAAATTTTCATGCTCCCTACAGCTGGTGCATTTTTGCAATTAAAAGTATTAGTCATCTCAAAAAATTAAAGAGTCAACTGTTTAAATAAAAAATAACGAACTACACCTCGAACTTGACACTGTCACAGATAAGATTAAAACGAGATATTTAACACATGTCCCAAATTTAAGTAAAAGTATTTTTTAAGATGTTAACGTGTTCAGAAAAAGAAAGTAAACTAGTCATACGAGTTCACTAAGACGTAGAAACTTCTACATCGATAGTTTCTAATTATAAAATGTGATTATATGTTCACGATGAGATCAACGTATCATTGTTTTTTTAACAGAAGTGCATTAACCATCCGCCAGATAAAATATCTACAGGGGTAGATAATTTTAGGGCACATTTAATTATAACGGGAAACTAAAATAAGGTTTAGGCATAATTGAACACTATCCAGGAATCAAGACTTTTTTAGATAGCCAGAGTTACCGACTATTTTTTAAACCATTGTGATATCGCATTTCTTATTGAAAACTAACGGAACATTCATAATACAGTAAAAATAGTTGTCCGGATTATTGAGTTAAAAGTTTTCCCTTGAAAAAGAGTTCAAATACCTTTTCTTGCTTTTCATGGTGTGCTTTGTTGTGATTATTTTGTGTCTTTTTTTTCATTTTGATAAAACTTTTAATAAATTTTAAATACAAGCAAAACGGCAATGCGGAGGACGCGAAATGGGGCTGAAGATGTCACTGATGGCACGACCACGCACGCGTACGAAACATAGTTCAGTGTTGCTATAACAAAATATTTCTCTGACATTTGACGAAAAAACGATGTACGAAAATAAATTAAAAAAGAATCAAATAATACGAAAAAATTAAGCGGCAACGTATAAAAATTAATGATTAAAATAAGCGCTTGTCAAATATTTAGGGTTGAAATTTTTAATATTAATATAAAAACCTATGCTTTCTAAAATAAAATAATGTATACTCAATTTATCACTTGGCATCATTTAAAAGTAAACAATGTTGTGTTATCCGCGCCATCTCATTACAGACAGACACGTATTTGCCACGCAGTATGTCAAAAACTGTCGCTACGTATCTGGCGAATTATTGGAATGTCTAAAATTCTAAAAATAGTTGCTTATCGTTATAATAATAATATACTGGAGAGAGTTAACTTTTAAATTATTAATTATATACTTAAAAAAAAATACAAAGCGTTATTTGCATAGGAAATGATTTTCGCAATATTCCATTTATGTAATTCTCAAAAAATGGGTTTATCCAGGGTTTAACCTATGTTAAACCTTATACAAAACTCCCCTTCTTCTTTCAGATTGTCATGGGGGATATTGATAAACATGTTGATTCTGCCACTAAGCAAGGAAAGGTTAAAAATCAAAGAAAATGGAGAAGCTGCATGAAAAGGGTGAAAATTGGTGTAAGAAGGGAAGAAAATAGATATGTCTGGATAGCAAAGAAACAAGGTCTTTGCTACCGTACCTTACCCTAAAAATTTACTAAATAACTTGCAAGTAACAGAGTAGATCATAGCCAGGATTGAGTAAGATTGGCAAGAATGTCTGGCCACAAGAGAAATAAAAAAATGTGTATACGCATTTTCGTAAGGTAACACAGACTCCTAATAACTTCTCATTGATCGATCCCAACCGTTTATTGTAGGTAAACATTATAACTTGACGTATCGCATGGAAGAACGTTACATATGCATACTAAAAGTATCGACAAAAGAGCCTACAAAGATTTTTAGAGATTTCTTTGCGGTCCATTTATAATTCCACGAAATATCTTATAAAAACTAACCAGGTACATAAATAGCTAAACCCTCAAACTGTGGGGTATTCTCTGTTATTATTGTTATCCGTCAAAGTGGTTATTTCATACAAATTTACTCTGTGCTCTTGTTTCTCAAATGAATAATAAAGTAGTATTTAAAGTATTTAAGTGTTGATACCAATAACAATAAGATACTTACTGTCAACTTTCTTAGTAATTATATTCATATTTTTTTTTTCATTATGTAAGCAAAAGAAGCTTCATAAAATAAAAAGACAATGACCACTGTTTATTTTTGTAACAAAAGACATTTACAAAACAAACATGAGGGTGCATTAGATAACAAAATAATAATATGCCGCACCTATAAAGTGTAAATAATAATACACACTGGTCGTATATTATATAAACACACGAAATATGCACTAATCTGTCCACTGCAATAAATTTGAAATCCTTCCAAGAAATATAATAAAACTTAAATAAACCCCACGACACAACGTTTAACATTAGCAAATGCACTAAGAAACAATCAGCCCGGGTAAACAATAGAATCTATACCTACCAAATTGAATGTATTTTTAAGAAATTTTTGAAGAGTTGATTGATTAAAATCTATTTTTTGCCGTGTTAGAAGTAGATATTTGAATTTTTGAAAATGCCAGTAGATAGAGAAAAGTCTACTCTATCGAATGATATAAAAAACGGAAAATCTACCTAATGTATAATATTCAACGTTATTCCAGGCGATACGTCACTTATTGAAAAGATCGATAGTTATGTGTACCTAGGCCACAAGATAAAGTTAGGCAGGGAAAATCAAGAGGCAGAGATAGAAAGAAGACGTGGTCTCGCCTGGGTGGCGTTTGGCAATCTCTCACATATCCTGAAGTCTCCGAAATACTCACATCCACACAAGACAAAACTTTTTGATGCTTGTGTCCTCCCAGTTCTAACATAATATGTACCTAATGGAAACAACTGTACTGACCAAAAGGATAATACAAAAACTGGCAATAACACAAAGAGCCATGGAAAGGAAGATGTTGGGTATTTCTTTAAGAGACAGGAGAACCAACACATGGATACGAGAGAAGACCAAGGTTGTTGATATGGTGGAGAGAGTTGCCACCCAGAAGTGGGGATGGGCGGGCCAGAGGCCCGGACGACAGATGGACCAAAAGAGTAATGGAGTAGCAGCCTAGACAAGGCAGAAGAAATGTCGGCAGACCCCAGGCCAGATGGGCGGACGACATTGCAAAGATTGCAGGCCGCACATGGATGAGAGAGGCTCAGGACACGAATGATTGGAAGGAGAGGGGGGAGGCCTATGTTCAGCAATGGACGGAGACAGGTTGACGAAGAAGAAGTATACTTAAACTGGGAGCAATCATTACCACCTCTGGTGACCTCGGGGCTGTGCTTCCGATACGTATCGGTATGGCAAGTGGCGCCTTTAACAACATGACCAAGATTTGTAAAGCGTCGGCGTTTAGTGTCGAGATGAAATGTAAACTGTTTGATGCGTGTGTGTTACCCATTCTCCTATATGGGTATGAGTCCTGGCACCTGACCAAAGCCCAGGCACAAAAAGTCTCAACTTTTGAAATGAAGTGCCTAAGGAGAATTCTGGGTGTAAGATGGTACCACCGCATCTCACGAACGACGCTATACCGTATTTTCGGAATAAAATATGGAATTCACACACTAATCATAACAACTATCATTACAAGAAAAATGAATACTCACCTTTTTTTATAAAGATCCTCTATATCTATACAGTGAAGATGAACAAATACGTAAGCATGGTGAAAAAATGTAATAACAACCAATTATCTTTCACAAATAAACATCTAAATACTAGGTAACCAAAATAATTTTATAAGGTATTCCTATTCTATACTTAAAGGGAATCTACGTTACATTTGAAATTATTCAATTGCAAAGTGCACCACGAAATACATTATTTTCAGTACTGAATTAATTTGAGTCTATTATTTAAGCTGAAGCTACGTTACAGCCTGTTCCCACTAGTCGTGTGATGGGTCTGACTTATATTCAGGTGCTCTGGTGGCAGAACATTTTGTATGGAGCTGTTCACACTAACCCGGACCAGATAGTTGCCGAGTAAAAGCGAATAGCTCCATACAAAATGTTCTGCTACCAGAACAAAATTCCGAGTCGACACACGAAAAGTGGGAACAAAAGTGTTAATAGTCAAAACATGAAATATATTAAATAAAAAATGTGTGATTTGATTATAAATTGTGTGAAATGGTGAGTTAATTTATATTTTTTGCCAAGCCCAAAGTTGAATGGATTCAATATGTTAAATACAACAATCAGGGTTTGTTCTAATGTGTCTCAACACATATATGTATAATATAAGAATTTTATTGCTTGAGGCACTCACCTGACAGATGTGGTGTGAGAGTCTATAAGCTTCCTCTTCTTTGTTGTTCTTGTGAAGATCTCCATAAGCTTTCTTGAAATAGCTAATGGTGTTATTCATCTGTTTTTCATTCAATGATGGCGATATGCTGGCCCAATTGCTATCTGCAGATATAAATGCATTTTTTATGAGAATTTTGTAGCTGAGATATAAAAGAAATAAATTTCGGTCTTTTTTGATTTGGTTAAGCGAGAAGCATGTTTGTGATTCTATGTTTGTATGTACTCCATATATTCAAAGACCAGTGAACGTATTTCAATGAAACATTGGTGATCTATTCTACTAGTGTCCGGGAAGGTTTAAGCGGAGTATGAGTTCAATACCACTCCTTGGAGGGTAGTTACATATATAAAAGGTTAAATGTAATAAACATTGCATAAACCATTAGAATTGTAAATTATATACATATTTTTTGAATTCTGGGTTAGGTCGAAGCTCGACGGGCGGGTCAGCTGTTGAAAATAAAACCAACAAGGGGCTGACTTATAAACGTATTATGAGTACACATGTAGACACTATTGCAATTTTTATATATAAAAATGGAACCCAATTTCCCTTGGTCATCGTATCACGCATTAACAGCTGAACCAATTTCGCTCAATCTTTTTTTGTCGCGTTTTACTATGTTAGTCTTCAGCCAAATTACATAGAAGAACAATTACACAAACTATTAACAAAAACTCTGGCTCTATACAGCGGTAGTAAGACCGTCAATAACAGATGCCTCTGTCGCTTGGTACAAAAAGACTCAGCAAAGAACGGCCATGGAAAAGTTAGACAGCCTACAGAAGACTGCATGCATCCTGGCCACAGGCGCCATGTCCACTACACCTGGAGCAGCACTAAATGCCATGTTGGGCCTACTGGCGCTGCACCTGCATGTGTGCATGCTGGCTGAATCGGCAATGTTAAGGCTAACAGCAACAGGTAAATGCTGCTGGATGTCCAGGGCCTTGAGATCTACACAGGACTCAATGAATGAGCATTCAATTCTTAATATGATATCTGATGTCATGATAACCTGTCATGACTTCAAGATGTACTATCAGGTCGAACTACCAGAAAGAAGTGACTGGCTAAAGGATAAGATTGTCTTTGAGGGCCACTCGCTGATATGGTACACCGACGGATCCAAAAACAACCTCAGAGCAGGTAGTGGTATTAACGGAGAGAAGCCACGCTACCAGTCGGCAATAAGCCTGGGTAGGCATCCTTCTGTCTTTCAAGCTGAGGTTTACGCCATACAAATATGCGCAATGATAAATCTTCAGAAAAACTATTCAGGAAAAACAATCTACATCAACTCAGACAGTAAGGCCTCCCTACTGGTATTGGCGTCGGCCTCAACCAACTCGAGGCTAGTGCTAAGCTGTAAAGATGTACAAATACCTTAGGTAACAAAAATAAGGTAATCTTGCGTTGGGTACTAGGACATGAAGGCATCGCAGGCAACGAAAAGGCCGATGAGCTAGCAAGGGCTGGTGCTGAAAGGAATTTCTGTGGATCTGTACCATTCTTTGTCATTACTCACACCACAAAACACTAGCGGACATATACAATGAACGCTCACTTAAACTCTGGACTGAAACCCAGGGACAAAAACATTCCAAGGCGTTAATCAACGCCTACGATCAAAAATTCGTAAGGAACCTATTGTCCCTTAGCAGGAATAATCTATGCACCATCACAAGGTTCCTAACTGGGCACTGCAGGCTGAACAAGCACATGTGCACCATAGGGATACTGGACTCGGGCATGTATGGGGAATCACTCGAGACCCCAATGCACCTCCTATGCGAATACCAATGATGCATAATAGACACAAAAATCTGGGCAAATTCTTGATGTGCCCAGATGAAATCAAAGAGTTGAACACCAGCAAAATCCTCCGTTTCTTCCCGGAGGCTGGGCTGAGCGATGAACTCTAGATGCAGGGCCAGTCACAAAAGTTCCATTATGGGACGCAGTGACAGCGACCTCCCTGGAGGCAGCAGGCCTAGTAAATAATAATAAAGAAATCAACAAAAATGTTACCTAAGAACATGATGATATATGTGGTTTGAATGGTATAATTTTTATGCACATCTCTCCAGAGTTTATAGTTTGAATCCTTCTTTCGTAGTCCTTCTATGAAGCAGTAAATTATTTCTTTAGTAGTTATGTCGTTCAACTGTTTCTTGCCATTGAATTTGCTTGGTAATCTCTCTAGTAAGCTTTCCAACATATCAGATTGTTCCCAAGCATCAGACTTCTCAAAATAAAGTTTCTGAAAGGTTAAAATATTATTGAACTTGAATAAGTAATAAAAAAAAAAGCAAAATATTTTTCTGTGCTCAGTAAAAGTAAACACAAATACACCCTTTGATTTTTTCACAGTAAGCAAATAAGCTTGAAGACGATCGGCATCTGGTATCCTCACAACCTCTAGTGTGAAAATCGGCGATGGAACTGCCCGGTAACAAACCACTTCTATTATATTACTTACTTTATTAGGTTTGAACAGGATATTAAAATGTGATCATGAAGAGAAATAAAGCAAAATGTAATATAAAAAAGCTTTGAATGAGTATGGCAGTGTATGAAAAGATGATCACTGCAGAGAGAGCATTTTCAATACGCTAATCTTGGTTGGTTGATCAAGTAGTTTACTGAGTGATGACACAATAATTTTAAGCAAAATAAGACCTCAGAGATCTTATTTTGCCAATGCTTCCAAGTGGAAGAAGTAAGGAAACAATAAATTGTTTTTTATAACACTTACTCTAAGAACTGAAGCCTGATTGTTGAGCAATCCTTCCAAATCTTTGGGCATTCCTTTCCTTTTGGCATTCAAAAAATCTAATAAAGACATCACTTCGGCATTGTCCAGTTTGTTTGATTCGTTTTTGGAAAGAGAATGTGATTTGAGCAGATTGATTAAATACATAACTGCGAACTTGACATAATGGCGCATGTCTATCCTTGGCAGCATTAGCTGTTTCCAGACTAGAATCATAAGATTTTGGTTAGTGAAATTAAAATTGAGAGTTATTTATATACAACAAGCTGACCCATCGAACTTCGTCCCGCCTTAAAGTCAATAAAATATTGCTGGTTAACATGAGATAGCTAACATACATGACTACTACAAACACGATAAAAATCTGTTCAACCGATCTCGAGTTATAAGTGTTCGCACTAACCCTATTTTCTTTTATATTATAGCTAGATGTTAACAAATTGTAAAAAAGCTTGAAAAAAGTACCATCAAAAATGTTCGTACGCATCAATATTTTTAATTTCAATGGTGGTCACACTGGTCACATTACCATCATCTGTGGAAACATAGGGAAAACATTGATCTATAGAATCTTTCTACCAACATATCTATCTACCAGACATCTCCCTATTTCCTCAAGAGATGGTGGTAATGTCCCCAACAGAAAAGCCGTTCCATACTTTTGAATATTATATTTTATATCATTATTAGCCATTTATTCAACTTTTTATTAGTTATTCTGTTATCTGGAGCAGAGAAGAATCTAATAAATCAAACATCGGAAGAATCTGTTCAGCCGAACTCGAGTTATAAGTGTTCGCACTAACCCGACTTTCATTTATATTAGAGATATGGCGTTCTCTCATTTTCATATCAAACAAAATATTCAAATAAAAGCTGAAAAATTATCGCTGTAAATGCGAAAACTTTTTGGAAAAGTTCTTCTTTTATAGGGGACATACAATTTTTGAAATTAAATATTTCAGACTTTGTGTTTTTATTTTTTTTCTCTTCATTAAAGTGCGGACAATTTTCTGTAAATAAATCTCATTTGAAAGCTATAAAGCCTTACCTATCAGAGAATATAGGAGAATATACCTACATATTATAAAATAAAACTGCAAAAAATAATACAATAAGTGATAAGTACCTATTTGTATAGAATTTTTTTTTGTGTTTGATCAGTAACATTGGGATTTCCTCAATCAGGTTATTGAGGTTGAAATTTTTGTGTGTTTTATTAGATTCCATAATTGTTCAAGAAAGATCTCTATAATAGTTTTGGGTCTAGCTTTTTGTTGTTGTGATATTCACCGCCAACGTTGACGAGAACTAAATTTTCGAGGGAAATAAGATTTTTGTCAATTATTTGCACATTTTGTTTGATCTTTGAGAAAAAATGCTTAAACCATACATTTTAAACAGATATGAAATTGAGTCTCTCACTACTGGTCCACCAAGTGTATATTAAACTTGTAGATAAAATATATTTTTTATGTAATGTCCAAACATCCGTTAGAACATTTTTGTGTTCAAAGAAATGATCTAGTAAGTATTACTAACCTTCCAACCCAACTTTGATATCATGCAGTCCTCCTTGACCGGCTGCCCACAGCAAAGAAATTCCAATAGGTGGTCTGTTTTGATATGAAGCCATTAGAGAGTTACACTTATTGATGCTTTTCAAAAACAAGTTAGGGTTCATCTCTCCCAGCAGCTGAATCATTATTTTATAGCCAGTAGCATGACCACCTTAGACAAGATAACAATCAAGTCAGAATCAATCTAGTTATTGGAAACAAAATAAGATTAATAAAGACGATTGTTACCTTTGATCATATGATTAGCAATAGACGAGAGATTCAAATCCAAAAACACTTGAAGACTGTTGGCAGATGTTTCGCTCAAAAACTTTTGTAAAGTTTTCTTCAAGGGTGAAGGGACGGCTGATGCAGGGTAGTTTAAAGGTTGATTGGAGTATACCTCATCATGTTGGTCAGCAGTAATTTTAGAATTAAACAAACGAACAACGTCTAACAAACGAGTCACACTAGTGCCACCAACGTTAGATTCAAATGTTTCAATTATATCATTTACATCAATCTGGAAAATGCAACACAAAAATCTTTGTATTTGAATTAGGTAAATACTGAAAGTTTTAAGGTATTATTTAGAAAATATATCAATCCTAATCAAAGATATTATGTAGGTACCTATCTAAAAATAATTCTTCACTATAATTACAATGTATTGTTGTTTTACATTTTTGAGATACCATATACAGGTTCTTTTACTTCAAGTTAAATTTTTGTTTGTTTGTGAATCATTTAAGTGATAAACTCAAATAATATAAAGCAAAACAGGCAAAAAATCACTTCTCAGTCAAAATATGCTGACAATAAAATATAGTGGAAAAAAAAACAATTTGGAAAAGAAAAATCAAGGGTAATTATTAAGTTCATGGGTTTCTTCGATTTTTCACAATTTTTTTTTTATATAAAAACGCATATCAACTTTATACGCAGATTAGTGAACAAGCATGTATGGATTGATTTGATAACATTCGAAGTGTGTAATCAACCAACTTAAAGTAGGTATAAATCAATTTTAAAAGTAGTGATTTTTTCATACAAACTTTTCCTTGCATGGAGTGACATTTTATTTTTTGAATCTCAAATTGGTGTTACTGTTTGAAAAATGAAGATATTGCTGGTCATTGTCATTTAGTCAGTCAATTTGGATAGATAATTTGATAACATCCTCGAATGATAACACTACGATTTGAATAGTGATATCTCTACAATCTGTTAGGTTAAAACATAATAATTTAGAAGCGTTTTGTCAAAAATCGAAGAAGCCCGCGAACTTAATAATTACCAAATTAGGATAAGGTTTTGCAGAAAAATTTAACTGATATCAATTTGTTTAGTTGAAAACATATTGAAGCTGTAAAACAATAGAATGTCTCAAGCAAGTGACTTTCACTGATGCCAAGTACCTACGTTCATAAAATTCTTATTGAAATATTAACATTGTTCAATGAACTAATATATATATATATATATATATAAATGATGAACAATTTAGGGAAATAATTAGTAGTTTAGCTTACCAAAGCTAGACATTGTTCCAATGTTTTCGGTTGTTTAACTTTTTTGACGTCTCCTGACTTTCCCGTATCAACACTTTTTGGTATATTAGGTTTTTTGGAGATATTTTTCTTATTTTGATTATTGGGTACGAGACCATCGTCTTCTTCTAAGTCTGTCAAGTTAGGAGCCGCGGTAACTCCTGAAAATAGATGAAAACTGGAATGAAATATGTTGTGTCATCTGAAGAAAGTTATCTGGAAAAAAGTCACACGTTACCTTTAGCAATGTGTTTTTTTACTGAATTTGTATTTTTTTTAACTTCATCCGGAATAGTTATTTGTGGTTTGTTTTTATTAGGATTCTTCTCTTTTTTATTTCTAACGACTACTTCCCATTTATCTGACATGTTTTCAAAAGAAAATTTGAATAAAAACGAACGGAGACTGAAAATTTGAATCAAGAAACGTCAAACAAACGTCAAACCAACACTGCCGCACAGCGTTTCTGCCAACCGCACACATTCTAAATATTTTCTATATAGGTACACACCTAGGTTCGTTCGTTCAGCGCTCACGCATAAGTGAGAGCGAGAACAATGATAATAAACTACTGGAGTAAAAGATACTATGTTTTGTTAAGTTTTGATTGGTTTCTAACAGTTTGGTGAAAATATTTTTTGCATGGCAACTATTTTGAATTTTAACTGTGTTTCCGCCGTGACTAAAAAAAAATTAACTGTGTTTTCAATATTGTATAGAATCTCTCGTTAGAGAGTATATGTGTTCTGTGTATAGAATTCTGTGGATTCAAGTTTTCAATACTTACTTATAAATAGGTACTTACGTTTCTTATTCTTATTTAGGGGAGAGTGGGTCACAGTGGATCACTTTTCTTTTCAAGTCATATAGATTCAAATTTTATTACTAAACAAGTAATGTCTCGAATTAAATCATAATATTTATTTATTTATCATCATTAACGGCGCAAAGGCCTTTTACAAAAGCAAAGCAATTACAAAAAAAACAAATCATACAAAGTATGAAATAACATTAAAAAAAACAGAGAAAAGATAATCTTAAGTGTAAAAATTTATACAACAACTAATGTTCATAATATTCCTTAAAACAAAAAACACAGATAAACTGTAATATTAAAAGGTACACATTAAACATGATTGCACACTGGTGCATTCACACGCACACATATTATACCTTGCCATTCCGGCACCAGGTGCAGGGCCGGTTTCAAACTTCACCAAGCACACACAATAAAGAAAAAAAAAGAAAATATGAAAATAATAAAGATAAAAAAATGTGAATGTGAAAAATGCGACAAATTTTTGAAAAGCTACCACAATAGGGGAGGGGGGGAGGAATAACAAGCTATCAGCAGTGTTGCCAACGTGGGCGATTTATCGCCATTTGGGCTACTCAGAACGAGAATTGGCGACGAAAAAATCTAAATGGCGACTGGTCGCCATTTGGGCTTCCCTTTTAGCGATTTTTCACCATTCCGGATACAAAATGACCTTTTTTTGGTGAACTTTCACCTCTCCGAAATTTTCGGAATGACCTTTTCTTTTTTTTTTTTAGCAAAATTTCATGTTTCCGGATACCAAATTTTCAGTTCGGCGACTTTGGGCTACTTTTTTTTTGAAAATCGGCGACATCGGCCAAAATCCGTTGGCAACACTGGCTATCAGTGCAAGTCACGCAACGCACTCTCCATTTGCAATCTGAACTGCGCCATACCTACTTATATTAAAAATGTCAATCGAGCCCAGCCGAGGCCTTCGCGATTTTGCTTGGTCTCCCTTTTGAGCGGAAGAGAGACAACAAAACAAAATCGCGTAGGCCTCGGAGCGGAAGAGAGACAACAAAACAAAATCGCGCAGGCCTCGGACCAGCCCCCGTAGACAAATTCAAACTGGCGTTCGACTACAAACGAAGATTTCGCCAATGTATAGTGCGAAAAAATTATCTGTCCACTGGAACAAGTAAACAATTATTTGAACTAAAAGCAATGACTCTGATGGGGTCCAAGGAAATGTTACGCGCAATAAAAGAGCATTTAATGCCTCTCAGCCACTGCATTTCAACTCGACTCTCACCTACAAGTGGAGGACCCTGTTACGTTGGCCTAGGCTGAAACGGCGGTTACATTCGGTCCCTGTGGATGCTAGGGTCAACAAGCCGAAGAGAGTACGGGGTGCCTTGCATGGCTGTCCAACATGCAGGGCATTTCCTACACCTGATTCCTTTCCTCCTGCCTTCTATGAGCCCTCCCATCCATATTCACCTAGTCCTATCATTCCGGAAGGAGTAAACCTTTCTGCCCAAAAATCCCCAATCCAAGGTGTCATTCGACCCGTGCCGAGGGATGCGTGACTAACGGGTAGGTTAGTAACTAACGGAGGCTCCCTGATACCAGGCAACCTCAGGGTGACTTTTTGCCTTACCCCTACATGCAGGGATCTGTAGGGGCGGACTTTTATTTCCCTAGTTCTGGCTATGGAGGATGTACATGGCACCTTTGTAGAGCCGACCTGGTGTGATGGATATAATAGGTACTTCCACATCAGTGGTCAAAGTGGACATAAGTTCACATGATCAAAATAATTTGTTGCAACCGAGAGATGGGAATCCTGTTGGGACCTATCTTTCAAAAAGAAGATTAAGGAGACCTTTTGCGGAGGGCAGGAGCCAGGAAGAGGCACTGTCACTCTGCAAGAGGCCTCTGGAGACGTGGCACAATAAGAGGCAGCGCTCCACGAATTCATTGAAGGATGTCACAATAGATCTTATTGGTCGCGGTGACTCAAAGGGCATATGGTCCTTTGACCTTCTTTACAAAAAAAAAAAAAAAAAAAATGACTCTGATATAAAATTATAAAAAGTGGACAGCTAATTTTCTTCGTACTCTACATTGTCGAAGAATTCGTTTGTAGTCGATCGCCAACTGTATTTTGTCTAGGCCCGATGTCGGTTGCCCGAAGCATGCAGACGAGGAATGACCGTATTGCGAGTGTAATTTGACAGATGCGTGTCGACATGGAAGAGATTAGAATTAATGTTTGATGCAATTAATAAATACTGATTTTCTTTTAACAAGCTTTTATTTTCTTCTAACCCAACAAACATTTTAAAACAGACAGACAGGAAAAGGAAACCATAGAGTATACTAGTGTTGCCACTCTTATAACATTATACAGTTCTAACACCCTTCCTCAATTTTCACTCTTTAAAAAAAATTAACATGGTGAAAATTGTTCACTGTAAACATAATAATATAAAATTTCTCAGTCTAATAAAGTTATCATTTGAAAGTGCTTTGGTGAACAAATCTGCATAGTTATTCTTTGACTCTACATATTTTAAAGTAATAATCTTCTTATAAACTAAGTCCTTAATATGATGATATTTAATGTCTATATGCTTGGTTCTTTTGCTGTTTGCAAATGAGTCTAATATATTAATTGCTCCCTGATTATCAACATATAAAACACAGTCTACTGATTCGTTAAAGTCACTGCACAGACCTCTCAAATTTATCAAATCACAAGCACTTAATGATGCAGCAATATATTCAGCCTCCGTCGACGACAATGATACACATCTCTGTTTCCTTGAGAACCATGCAACTGGGCAGTTGCAATACAGTGTGATAGATCCACTCACACTTTTTCTATCATTTTTATCACCAGCCCAATCAGCGTCTGAGTATGTAACTAAATTCACAATGGTCGTCTTCTTGTAAACAAGTCCCATTTCTTTGGTTGATTTTAAATATCGCAGGATGCGTTTTGCTTCGATCCATGTAGCTTTAGTAGGATTTTGAACATATTGACTCAAATAGTTTGTGGCATAGGCAATGTCTGGTCTAGTACTTGTTGCCAAAAACAATAATCCACCAATCAGCTCTCTATAAGGAGCATCAAATTCTTCACCTGTGAGTGAATTTTCAAATCCTTTAGTTATAGGTGATTTAGCACCTTTTGATTCTGTCATATTAAAATTTCTGAGCATTTTGTCTATTTGAGCAGTTTGTGTAATTTTCATTGTGTTCTCCTCACGTTCAATTAGCATTCCCAAAAAATGCTTTACTTCTCCTAGGTACTTAGCATCAAATTCTTGTTTTAATTTTTCAGCCAGTTTGGTTACATCCCTACCAACAATTAGGATGTCATCTACAAATATAATTAACCATGTATCTCGACCAACATACATACAAAAGTCATATAATGAGCGTTTCAATCCATTTTCCTCAGCAAAATAATTAAATCTATTGTTCCAACATTTGGGACTACTTTTCAAGCCATATAAACCTCGGTTCATTTTTAGAACTTTGTTTTGCTCTTTAGACACACCTTCTGGAATTTTCATATAAATTTCCTTTTCCAACTTACTATTGAGAAATGCTGTTGGAATATCATACTGATGTACGGGCCATTTATGTTGTACCGCCTCAGCCAGCAAAAGACGAATAGTTGCAAATCTTGCCACTGGTGCATAATTATTATAGTCATCTGGTCGTTCTAAGAATCCACGAGCTACAAGCCTGGCCTTTTTGGTACCGTCTTCTTTTGTTTTAAATATCCACTTAGCGTCTATTGTTGTCTCTCCTTCTGGTAAATCGGTGATCGTCCACGTTTTCATCTTGTTGTGAGCATTTAGTTCAGCTGATATTGCTTCTTGCCAAGCAGGTATTTTATATGCTTCTTTAAAACTTGAAGGGTCGCTGCAAACATTTGTATTCAGGCAGAATGCTGTATATAATTCATAGTCATTCAAGTACGTCGGTTTACTGGTTGTTCTCTTAGATCTTGATTCGTCACAATTTCCTGCTTCCTCACTATTAGCATTCTCACTATTACTATGTTGCTCTTGTATGTTAATCTCATTTTCATTTTCAATACTTTTATTTCCATTTTCTTCAAAAATTGCCACATTTTGGTCATCACTTAGTGCAGAATTATTTACATTTTTGTATATAATTTGAGTCTCATCAAATTTCACATCACGGGAAATAATAATTTGATCTTTGTCAGCATTCCATAAACGATATCCATTTGGAGCATATCCAACCATGTACACAGGTTGTGCTCTACTCTCTAATTTCTTTTCACGAGGTAATATAACAGCCCATCCTTTTGCACCAAATACTCGCAAGCTTTCTAAGTTTAATTTTCCTCCATACTTTTCAACTGGTATCTCAAAATTTATTGCAGAAGATGGACTACGGTTCAAGAGATATGCTGCACAACAGATTGCTTCTGGCCATAATGATTTTGGTAAATTCGTTTCATTTAACATAGTCCTTGCTTTGTTATAAAGCGTTCTATTCATTCTTTCTGAGACTCCATTTTGCTGTGGTGTATAGGCCTGGGTATACTCTAATTTTATACCTTGGTGATCACAATATTGTTTAAAACTTGTAGTACAAAACTCCCTTCCTTGATCACAACGTATCCTCTTCACTGTTACATTGAACTGTGTTTTTGTTTCACTTATATAATTTCTCAAATTTTCTTCTGCCTCTGATTTACATCTTAACAAATAAATCTTTACAAAGTGGCTATAATCATCAGTAATGGTCTGGAAATATTTATATTCCTGATTTGATGTTGGTGTAATGGGTCCTGCTAAGTCAGTGTATATCAGTTCTCCAACATGATTGCTTCTAGGCTTTTGTACATTTTTAAATGGTTGCCTTGTTGCTTTATTTTGCATGCACTCTTCACATATTTTATTACTTACTGGTAAATTCAATTTTATCAATCCTTTCCTATTTAAATGACCTAATCTTTGATGCCATAATATTGCATCATTTTCATTCTTTGTTACATAAACATTTTCTCTATTTTCTTCACATTCTTTTTCTCTGAAGCCCTTTAAAATATACAAGCCATTGATTTCTTTACATACCCAAGATGCTTTATCATTCTTGATCTTCGCATAATCTTTGTTAAAAATTACATCAAACCCTTTCATTGTTATCTTCTTCACTGATAATATATTTTGAAATAAGTCTGGTACTATCAAACCTTTTATATGAATCAACTTATTATTGCAATAGAACGATATTTCTCCCATAATATTTGTGTTTATAACAGATCCATTTGCAATTTTGATATTGACTTCCTTCTCTAGATATGTTACATTTTTTACATTTGTTGTGCCACTTCTTATAAGATGTTCCGATGCCCCTGAATCTACGATGAATTCTATATTACACATGTCTTTACAAGACTGTTTACTTGCATGCATCGCATGCGTTGCTAAAAAATTAAATTCGCCTTGATTGGCATTACTACTGCTCGAGTGTGCTTGTTGCGTTGGTCTGCCTTTTTCTCTATAACTGTTTGGCCGGAAAATTCCTCTTTTAGATGTTGTTTGACTACGGCACTGATATGCCTTATGCCCCTTCTTTCCACACTTGAAACATTCAATCTTTGTTGTAAATGCAGTTTCATTATTGGTGTTGCTGCTAGTTGTGCCGTTGCTTTCTTTTAACTCTGCATCCAAGAGACACGACTTTACCGTTTCGATGGTGAGTTGGTTATGAACACTCATTGTCTCTATTGATGTTACAACATGCTGATATTTGTCTGGTATTGTAAGTAATAAGTGGCATATTTTGTCACTCTCATCCATTTTTGTACCAACAGTTTCAATGTTGTTTATTAAAGTATCAAATTTTAAAAAATGATCCGTAAATTTTTCCCCGTTTTTGCATTTTAAGGTTAAAAGTTGCCTTCTCAGATTTAACTTATTCACAGTGCTGTTTCGCTCGAATATCTTGTCTAATGCATTTAGCATTTCTTTTGCAGTTGTAGCTTTCTTAACATATTCTAAATACTTATCCGACAAACATTGTACAATGGTAGCTCTGGCACTTGCATCTTTAGCTTTTTGACTCTCAGTTACTTTGTCTAATTCAATGACATTTAACACATTCTTTGTTTCAAGAATGAGTTTTAATCTATATTTCCAGTTGCTGAAGTTTGTGCCTT
Source organism: Mystacides longicornis (assembly GCA_963576905.1). Lineage (NCBI taxonomy): Eukaryota > Metazoa > Arthropoda > Insecta > Trichoptera > Leptoceridae > Mystacides > Mystacides longicornis. Next base: position 23,063,321 of record OY756427.1, read on the forward strand.
CTTTTAATTGTGGCAGAGACACGAAATCGATGTTTGAATTTGTGTTCGCCATGCTGTCTTTTGACCACTCTTTTTTTTTATTAAAACAATAATTCACTTACTTTGATTATTTTTGGTAATTTTATATTACCCACTTAATAAAAACACTTTAGGCACGTTCTGGGCCCATAACCTATTAGAATTAATGTTTGATGCAATTAATAAATACTGATTTTCTTTTAACAAGCTTTTATTTTCTTCTAACCCAACAAACATTTTAAAACAGACAGACAGGAAAAGGAAACCATAGAGTATACTAGTGTTGCCACTCTTATAACATTATACAGTTCTAACACACACTATATACGGGTATCGCGGAGAGGAATTCTTATGCTTATCCTTTGTAACAGTTGGCTATCATAGAAATTGTTAAGAATTTTATACAGAAAAATCAAATCAAAAAAAGTTCTACGGTTTTGCATAGGAGTGAGGCCAGTATGGGTGTATAAATAATCATAATTTAAATGTTCCCTCGGTATGCCCAGCAAGTAATAATTGATATGGCGTAAGAATTTCTTCTGTACCTTTTCCAAACCATCACCATGGATCGCATAATTTGGAGACCATATTATGGGAGAGTTAAAAAAATCAAGTATGGTGCGCACAGTGGACATATATAATAATTTTAGTGTAGCAATACTTTTAAAAGCTGACACCGTCCTAAGCATAAAGCCCAATGATTTCATAGCTCGATTTTTAATCCCGGTTATATGACTCTTAAAAGATAATTTGCTCCTAGGTCTCTTATTTCCTCAACGCGTTCAAGATTTTTGCCATCAATTGAATATAGAATAGAATAGAATAGAAAAAATATATATTTCTCACATTTTCAATACAATGTTCAAACAAACAAAATAAAAATGATAATAAAAAAGAAACAATAATAATTCAGGACTTAGACACTGCTAAATCCCATAAGTTATATATACATAAATAAGATATATAAGACCAAGAGTACATATAGGTAAAAGTAAAAAGAAAATAAAAAAGAAAATATAACATGTATTGTAAAGTATTCAAAACATGTGATACACAGCTCACTTGAGAAATTCCACCAGGCTTAGCCTGATTGTGGGTATTGCAACAAGATATTCACCAAACATTACCTCACTCATTCATCCATCACTCCACCAATCACATATAATATGTTAAAATAAAAAAGAAAAACGCAAACGCAATAAACATGTACAATATACATACATATACACATACATACACACATATCTTTCACATATGGAAACGTACCCCTATTCTGTAGCAAGTGTAGGGTAGTCACTTGAAAAAAGTGACTATTAGGCGATACATTTTATATGAAAAACGTCTGTACGTATCGAATGCGAGAATCGCATATAGACGTTTTTCATACAAAATGTATCGCCTAATAGTAACTTTTTTTCAAGTGACTACCCTACACTTGCTACAGAATCTGAATAGGGGTCCTTTATGCTAGATTTATTACGTGAAAACTGGATATATTGACATTTGTCTATGTTGAGAGGGAGTCTGTTAAGTTGACACCATTTGGACAGACCATCGAGAGCCGCTTGTAACACAAGGCAATCCTCCATAGAACTTATTCGATATCATATCGTCCGCGAAAAGAAGTAACTCCACACCGCTTAAATTATCGACTATGTCATTTATAAATATAAGAAATAGTACGGGCCCGAAGTGGCTTCCTTGGGGGAGACCACTGGTAGCAACAAACTCGCCAGATATGTGATCTCGGATTTTCACTCGCAATCTACCGTCACCGAGATAAGTAGTGAACCACTGCAATAGACTACCTTCGACTTTCGACTCCCATCGTCTGCAATTTATCAAGCAATATCCTATGTGAAACCTTATCAAAAACCTTTTGAGAGTCTGTATAGACACTATCCACTTGTACTCTATGGGTAAGACTCTCGCTAATGTAATGTTCGTATAGAGCCAAATTTGTTAGTGTTGATTTCTTTGGTAGAAATCCATGCTGGGGTGATTTGATAATCTTAGTCACATGTGGCATGAAGAGTTCCAACACCAACGACTCAAAAAGTTTAGCTATGGTATTCTGTATACAAATAGGTCTGTAGTTAGCTATATCTGCTTTATCCCCCTTTTTAAAAATTGGCGTTATATTTCCAGTTTTCCACAAACTGGGGAAAATTCCACACTCCAAAGATAAGTTAAATAAAAAGGTTATTGGAATAGCTAGTGCTATCTCGCAATTCTTCAAGAATATTGGCGAAACGCCATCGGGTCCCGCCGATTTATCTATATTGAGCTTCTTTAAAGCACTTTCCACGGTTGACAAGGTCAACACACACTTCCCTATATCTATACTACAACCACTTACGTTTGGATACGATGAATCATGAGAGTCATCCGTCTCATAAACACCCCCAAAAAAATCAGAAAATAAATTGGCAATTTCGCCCCCTGTCCTCGCAACTTTGTTGCCCAAATACATAAGGCTAGGATAATTGTTTTCCGAACTATTTAGAGAATTTCTAAACCTCCACAAGCTCCTAGAATCAATGGTACAATCCTCAGCCTTAGCTATCTAACTATTAAAACAGTTATTTCTAAGCTCAGCACATATGTCTCTCAGAGATTTGAAGGTTTCATAGTCAGAGGATTTTTGAGACTGCTTGAATCGTTTATGAGTAATTTTTTTCTCGAGAACTCTCTGTTTCAATTCTGGACTAAACCATTTGGGGTACGAAGTCGGTCTTATGGTAACCAACGGAACATAATTTTTTATAGCCTCACTAATTACCTACATTATAAAAATTTGCTACTGCGACATTTATATCATCACTAACAATATATGATCAATCTAGAGAAAACAAATATTCTACAATATCAGAATAATTAGCTTTTTTTAAATTTAAGAACTTAACAACTTCTTGTGATTCAGTTTCAAGCGGAAATGAGACTTCCATGTTCAATGGTGGGTGATACAAATCCACAGGTAAGACCTGCTCTAATGCACCCGTGACCCGCACATCTGACAGATCTGACAACACCAGATCCAGAATTCCACCTCTCAAGTTAGGTATACCGTTAAATTGGGAAAGTCCGAGAAAGTTTATCGTATCCAAAAATTCACTAGCCCCGTCTTGCACTTGAGAGGATAGTGCTGCACCCCATTGTCACTGGACACCTGGAAGATTGTAGTCACCAAGTATGAGAAAACTGGAAGTTCTACACTTCGTTCTGAGCTGTTCTAAATCTTCACCGTGTATCTCGTACGTTGCTCTATCCGTTGAAGGAGGTAAATAAACAGCACCAATAATAGCTTTACCATTTGCTGTACGTATAGTTATAAACATCTGCTCAATTTTTTTGTTCTGAAGTTTCAGTCGACTTGAAGAGATTTTTGTCCTATAGCTATCAGCACGCCCCCTCCCCTTGACTTGTCGCTTGTGTCTGCATTTCTGTCGCACCGATATATAGTATAAGATGGGCCAAAGCCAAGTTCAGAGTCTTTTATGGAATCATCCAACCATGTTTCCGAAAAAATAAATATATCATGATCAATTAATGGTAGAGTTTTTCTTAAATCAACTAGTTTTGTCCTGAGCCCCCTCACATTCTGATAATACACTCTTAGTTGCGGCCTGAGTTTTTTGGAGTCATTGAAACAATCCGGTGGGAACCATTTACAAATCTCACCGTCAAATTCGAGTCACCATCCTTTTTACGATCATCAACTTCCTCCCATAGTTTCTTGACACGCATTCGCTGACAATATGTTAGATCGTGTTTGGCCCTAACCTCCTTTGGCAGTTTGATTCTACAAAGATGATGGAGCTGGCTGATTCTGGGTCCTCCAGCATTATTTTGATGGGTCTTGAGCCCGTTTCCCTGCGACGCCCCAGACGGGAGACCTTGACAATACCCCGGACATATGGGTATCTAATCTTCGAAGTAAATAATGTCATTTCTTTGCGAATGTTACCCAAACTAACAAGTTAAAACCGCATTAAAAAAATGTGAATGATCCACTGTGAACCGGGATAGGGTCGCTTATATTATACCTACTTTCATTAAATTGTCTCTTGCACCACATGTCCAAAATCTTCACTTAGGTACATCGTGGTAGGGAAGCTCTATGTGTATAACAAACAAACTTACAGATACATTTTAGCTTCATGAGTTCACTGGATCAGCGGCAAGTATATTTATATTATCTTTGATCAGCGGTTCACAGCGTGTCCTAAAGTGAAAGGATTCACTGTGACCCATTGGGAGGCCTGGGAAAATATTACAACTACACAAAAACTTCTCAGCTCAAAGTATATAAACAGCATAAAACAAATTATAATAGTTTTTACTTGCTTATAATATAATATATTCTCTATATATATCCGGGGGTGACAGTGCATGGCAGTTCGTCCACTGCCCTTATTGAGAAAGGTGTATGGGAGAGCGGCAACTACGAATTTATTTGTGTGCGATACAAAATTTACCCCGCGATTCTCTGATGTGACCAACTCTCGAATCGAATCTCTAGATCTTTTACCCCATAATCCGTTTTTCAGTTAGGAACATAGCACAGTTGTTCGTACATAGGGTAAAACATTACCACCAAGACTGTTCTGTTTTTTTTTCAAGAAGAAAAAAGAGCCTTGATAACAAGCATTTTTTGTTATAAATACGTATGTAGATTTTTATTCCTTTCATTACTATACATAGCTTTCAAGTTAATTTATTTTTATAGGGTTTTAAATATACATGGGTGATAGTAGGTACAAAATAAATGTGATTGATTACATAATTTTAAATCATTTATTTACAAGAAAAATTGATTAGTGGAAATAATACTGCATACAATAATATATTTGTTTGTTATTTGCCTACATTTAGCAATCGTCTCTCATCCTAGGCTAGAGAAATGTTTCATACTGGACACATTTATACAAAGTAGGTACAATATTTATCTACCTAAATGTTTGCATTTAAATACCCCCAATCTTACATGGTAATAAGAGTAAGTAAGTAAAATTCATATTTCTGTGAAAAAATTGCTTTTGGTAGATGAATACGATTTTTGAATTTCTATTGATTCTCAATCAATTCAATCGGTATTTATTGTGAATGCATAATAGCCGCACTCTTATAAAAAATAATCATGAAAATCTAATATATTTAATACGTGTCCATTTTTATGAAAATTGCGCGGACGGAGGAGTACCTACTTATGAAATTTCGCACACTTATAGTTTATATACTTAGAGGAGTGGCGAATGCTAATTTTTTTAATATGCATATAAATAGATTAAATCAAAATAAAACATTACAAACACTACTGTAATGTTATGTATTTGATAAACACACTTCAATGTATTTGACATTGACACAGACGCATATATTATTTTGTATATCTGTGGTCAAATTGAGAATAGATTAATATTGTTATTTGTCTTTAATAATAAAAGAAAAAAACTTTGTACATATCCACATTTCAAATTTGACGTATCCATGTCATTGTTTTTGAAAGAAAATTTTGAAATGCGTTCGCTCATGCATTGATAATGGAACCTTAGGTAATAATGTTCAACTTATAATTTAAATAAGTTTTGGTCGAATTTCGAGCACTGGTAGACCACTAGTTTTTATAATATGATAATTTTGTAGTTTTTATACCAAATTTTTGATACTTCGAGGTAAAAATTACGTAAGTACCCATAATAATATAACATATAACGTTTATAAAAATGTATCAAACCAGCATGCTGCACAAAAATGTAGTTCTGAGTTGGACATAAACATTCACCTCCACTAGGAAAGACTAATAAAAATATTTAAATATCTGCAATAAATGTAGATGTTCGAACCCCTACAGTTATTTTAATTGATTTAAAACTCTTACACCTAGCAAATGATCTTAAACTAGGACTAGAGACGGCCGGTATTTCGAATGAGCATTATACAGCCTAATAGTAAATGGACATATAACTTTAATGGATCCACTAACTCAAAACGGGTCTTTCATGAGAAATTTAATGGACCATTGGTTAATTGACAATTATCTTGTTTTTTTTTTGCGACTGGCAATATTCAACTTGTTGCTATCTTCACTCTATACATGTGTGAGAGCGAGACGCGCGGTAAACACCATTCGTTAGAAAGAGATGACAGACAAGGTCTTATGTGTTTGTTTTACTGCAACTGTCAAGTCAAGTTTTATTTTATTTCTGTTATTTAAATATTTTTAAAAGGAAACCCAAACAAATACGTAAAATAATTCATATATATTATTTTCTGTATTAAAAATAAGTATTTCGAGATTATTCCCATTGGTTTATAATAATAATATGTACTACGTGCGTCATTTTGTGATTTTGACATTTCACTTAGCATTACTAAAAAAGTGAGATATTTTTTATAAAATAGACGATATTTTAGTACCGCATAGTTCCTATTTTGATGCTTTATAGAAAGCATTGTAATCCGATTTATAAATTGGTCGAAAAAAATGGGCTCTCTCTTAATAAGAATCATCAACAATTTCGAAAAACGGTATCAAAACAGACAAAATTGACAACCATTTTGACAGTTCTAAATTGTCCATTAGTGTGCTATTGGCTGTTGGAGCAGCCCACTAAATTTAATCTTTCATTAAGGTGTTTAATGCCCCAATCGCCGCTATTTGACAGTTGAAAGATCCGTTTTTTTCTCTAATGGGACATTAGTGAGTTAATCCTCCATTAAACTTATTTGACTGTATAATGCTTCTTCAAAAGATCCACCCTAAACGGGATGAATTTCAGTGTTTATTTGTCGATTGTTCTGGTCTATTATGTGATTCAACGGTCTTCCTGTTAATTTATCTACCACGAGGGTAAATGTCTTGGATGAGGATTTTTTTTCAGTTGAGAAATATTTACACAACACATAAACCTGAAAAAATAAAGGAAATTTAGTCTGATTTAAATGTAATTAATCTGAAAAAAAATACATGGTTTTTGCCCAAATTTTGGAGAGAAAATCGAAAATCGAAAAGTATTTTATTCTTTGTTCAGAAAAAAAAATATGTCATGGATTAATTATTATTTATCTAACTAAAATTAAGACATTTAAAACTTTTAGAATAGGCAACTCAAAATATGAAAACAAGCATTATTTTAATGTACCTAAGTAGGTAACTATCTTCAAGCATAACAGAATTCCTTTTCATTATTTTATTATAATAGAGTTCTCGGAAAAAAAATCATTACCAGGAAACTTCTTGGCACAACATAAAACAAAAATATGAATTAATTGCAAGTTAGTTCATATTTTATTTTGTTTTGTTTTGAAATGGTTGGTAGACTGGCGGTTACCTACGACGCCGGCTTTCGTACTGTTTCGTGCGGAGGTCGTGGGTTCGATCCCATCAGGTGCCGACCATCTTCCTCTATCACGACACAAGCTTTAAGTAGCTTACTGTGAAAGAGTGTACCTATTTGTGTTCACGTTGAGTGAGCACAGATTCATTTTTACAAAAAAAAATTGTCAAGTTAACATCCAAATCCAATCCAAACTCCCTTTACGCCCCACTCAGGAGCATAGGGAGGCAACAAGAGCTCTCCATTGTGCTCGATCTTGCGCAATGTTTATGACCTCCTCCCACACCATGTCTAAATTCCTCAGCTCTGATTCGAAGGAGCGGAACACAGTATGATAGTGCTGTCGGTTGCCGTGGGGCTGTCGGCTTAGAATAGCACATCTGCTCTTTTTGTTGGTTTTTCGAGCATCCTGTAAGAAGCAGGTAATCGAAAAATCTGATCGGGGCCGTGGGGTTGACCACCTCACGCCCTTAAACCCACATCAGTCAGAAAAGGCAAATTAACATACCTACAATAATTAATCAATAAAGTAAGACATTAAAATAATCTCCGAGTAAATTTATCCTATCTACCTCTCTAAACCTTCGTAAACCCCAACAGTTGTGCCAAGAAGTTTGCCGCGACTTATAATATTAAGTAATTTATTTATTTATTTATTTATTTATTGTAAAGACACCAACAGAGCATTGATAACACATACAAAGATAAACATAATATTATAAAACACATGCACCCCCCAATGCTCCAATAACAGGCGTCTGTAACATAATTAACGTAATCATGCGAATATTTGTATCATCTGTCAAAAGTCATTTGGAGTATAGGTACGTATCATTTAAGTTATTTCGCTTATATACTATATTAGGTCAATTGTTAAGTTTGACAGTTCGAACAAAAACAAAACAAAAAAAGTACACACGAAAAGAAAAGAATATTATATCGAGTGGACTAGGCGCAATGCGAAGTGCGCGCGAATCCAGGAATACAATTAAATAAAAACAAATAAAAATAATAGTAGGCAGGCACCGCTGAACTAAGAACAAAATAATAACATTGTAAAAAATATTATTGCTACATAATACTGAGCTCGTCGATATATAAGTAATGATATAAATATAAAAAATAATTCCAGCATTACGCAACTTACAGAATAAATGGCTGAAGCTATTCCTATGAAGGTTCCGGCTAGAACATCCCACCAGTGGTGGCGGAAATCGATGATCCGGCTTAGCGGAGTAATGGCGCCCCATGTCAAGCAGATGGTCTGCAGGAACATAACCCACATCCATGGACCTTTACACCGTTGCTTTACGTAAAGCTGGAACATTTTAAAATATACACTTATTATTAATCAAGTTTTGTTTAAAGACAACTTTAAAGAATTCTAATACTCACGAAAATGAAGAGGGCGGTGTGCACCGATATTGAAGCGTGGCCCGAAGGGAAGCTTCTGTTTGCATCCAGGACAGTGTGCCAGTCAAGGTCCTTATTGGAGCACTCGAAATTCTCCACATATTCTGTTCTGAAAAAATACTGCTGTTTCACTAAGTATATAGAATTATATATTTTTGTTTTTTTTTTTTGAGTAGGTACCTACAACTATGGTATAAATTGTAGGTATAGGTACATCGTCTTTTCGACAGAATTCTCTAAGAGCTCTCTGCAGCACTTCTCTATATATTTTTAGATTCATGCTTCACTAAGAGCTTGTATCCACTTACTGTTTTTTCTAATTATTGAAAGTACGAGATTCCATAAGGTGTTACTCACGGCAATGTACAATTTGTTAGCGGCCTGCATATGGCGTAAAAGCTTGGTCGAGGTTTTCCAATGGTCATTTTCATTATTTCTACTAAGATTGCATTGTGTCCCAGACCAACCATATATTCTCTGGACCAAAGGAATGCCAGCTGTAAAGTAGTTTTGTAATCATTATCCTGAGGTTTCTTGTTGTAAAAGAATTCTGATGCTGATATCTGAAACATAACAACCAGCATCGGCTTAAAAAAGAAATACACAAAATCAGTCTACTTCCCCTTCATTTGAAAAGAACATACACTTTCTATGGTTTAATTAACTGACATACCTATACCCAAAAATTTATTATGTTTATTGAAATTGATTGTTTTGAAATTTATTCATTTTTTAATCAAAATATGTTAATGAATGGACAAAATGTTCTTATAAAAACAAATAAATTTAAAAAAAATGAATTGGTATTATTTAAAATAGTCTTAACATATCAACAAAGACGACTTAAATAACTTTACAATATTTTGAGCTTGTTGCCTCCGTATGCCCCTAAGTGGGGCGTAAAGGGAGTTTGGATTTGGATTCATATTCCTATATATATTTTTATAAGTGTAATTGGGCTCATCTAAAGTGAACACAAATACACTTTCGACATCTTTAACACAAAGCAAAGTTTGTGTTGTGAAATTCAGTACGCTGTACGTATGAAAGCCGTCGACTCTGATAGGGGACGTCCATTAATTACGTGATGTTTTTTTGAAAATTTTAGACCCCCCTCCCCCCCGGTGATATTTGGTGATGTTACAGTATCCCCCCCCTTCCCTCGAAAATCACGTGTACTTTTTTAGTTCAAAGAATTATTAAAATTTCTGAAAGTGCAACTGTTTTTCGTAAATTCTTCAGAAAAAATAAATGCACGTGATTTTTCGCTAGACCCCCCCTCCCCCTACGTGACATTTTTTCCAGACCCCCCCTCCCCCTTTTGGGCTCACGTGATTAATGGGCGCCCCCATACCACTGGTCTATCAACCACTTCAAACCATTGAATACGTAGGTATATGCTTTCCATATTTAGTTATACGCACTATGCAGTGTATATACGTATTAATTGGTGACCTGGAATATGTAATTGATTCTTACTAGTATTGGAGGAACGATGACAGCCACTATCCCCAGGAGGTAGGCTGGTATCGTGTCATCCTCACGGTACGGCAGTGATATGGCTGGGTCGTTACAGAAGAAGCCTGATTTATGTGCTGGGATCACTCCATACTCGTACAGTAGCAGGATTGTGAGAACTGAAATGGACAATTTATAATACTCTACTCAATATTTTTGTGTATATGCATGGCAAAGGTTAATTGAAAGGCAGTTGCACTTTCAGATTTTATTTGAATTTGGAACGCTTTCATCTATTTCACGTCTGGACATGTTAATATTTTGCATGACAGTCTTCATGAGTTAGACGAAAGCGCACGGAATTCAATTCAAATTTTGTGAAAGTGTAATGATGTTTATAAAGATCATAAACAAAATACCTATCAATATTAAAATCATCGCGATGCAAAATGTAACCAAAAATCTGAATAAATGAAGATGGGATTCCATTCAGCTAATGAAGGTAGTTTTAATTAGGTACATTTAAAAATCAGATAGTCCAGTAAAACGCATATAGCAGTAGGAACAAAAATAAACAGTGAAAATACAAAACTTGAAAGTGTTAGATACAGCAACGTGTTGCAATAAAATGCCTTAAATTTGAATTGAAAAAAAATTACCAAAAACTTGTTTTGAAATATGAAACTTATTTTAAAATACGTCTAGGTATTGAAGTTTCCATGCCCTGGCGAAAACAATAAAAAGGATGACAGAATAATAGGTAGGTGTAAGGCGAACAGGGCCGTAGGTAGGTATTATTGGTAACCATGTAGGTAGTTGTTTGATTTTCACTTCTACGAAACAATACCGCCGCGCCGTTTATCTTTTAAACTCGTAGATATTCTCCTTTTTTCATATAGGTATGATCGGCCAATATTAACACATTTTTGTTTACGTTATTAGAAAATAATAATAAATAAAACATACCTACCTAATTGATATATTTACACAACCATAATATGACCTTGGTAGATATTAATTACAAACATATAGATAAGTATCATTAAATGCTACTGACAAAGGGCCATCTATTAAAAAAATAAAGGTCTATTAACTTAGCCAAAATAATAAATTTTCTTATCTATAGATAGGTTATCTTTCCTGCAAACTTGTAGAGATTGAAACTATTCTTTTTTTGAAATAAATGTATGTATTATAAAACTTACCTAAGCTGAAGAGAATTAGATTGATTATGTTGTTGTAGATAAACTTCTTGTTCAGAAAGCCCATGATAGGTCTACAGGCTCTCTGTACTTACTGTTCTTCAGTCAGGGTTCATGGATACCTACTCAACTTCAAGGTCTATTTTCCATTCGTCAAAACTGTTATCTGTTAAATATTAAAAGTACGACATTAGAAAATCTTGGTTAGTATAGGTACATATGTAGATATGTATCGTAAATATCTCACATTTATCAATCCAAGTTTTCGGGTTAGTGGTAGGTAAAGAAAAAATATAGGAGTGTAAAGGGTTAATAATAATCAAACATCTATAGAAGTAGAACGGCATATTATTATTATTTTTTATAAAAAATGAATCTGTGCTCACTCAAAGTGAACACAAATTCACTCTTTGACTCTTTCACAGTAAGCTACTTAAAGCTTGTGTCGTGAAAGAGGAAGATGGTCGGCACCTGGGATCGAAGCCACGACCTCCGAACGAAACAGTACGAAAGCCGGCGTCGTAACCGCTACTCTACCAACCACTTCGAATTTCTTTTCGAATTTCAAAGTTCTTTTTTGTATATTATTTATACAAAAAAGAAACCATGGACAATAATTAATTATACCAGCGTTTGGTACAAAATGAGTTTTAGGATTTTATAGCTATCTTATGCATTCCTATGAAAAATAAATAAATTAACACTTGTATATCTATTGTCTTAGAAAATGTGCTCTCTGACGATAAATAATTTTGAAAGTGGTTCATGAGAGATGAATTTTCTCATTAAAATGAGCTGATTCATTGTTTATTAATGCTCAAACAGTTAGATACATGCTGATAAGACTATCTTAATGTGACGCAGCACCAAGCCCGTCTATAAGGCCAGCGGAACAACCTAGGAAAAAGATAAAAATAGGAAATAGATACAATACGAGATAAAAGTTCATTGCTGTAAATAAGCAGCACGCGGTAGGTACCTAATCTAATTCATAGTTTCCTCATTATTTTGTTTTAGTGTTACCAGCTCTGAGCACGGAACGCTGACAGTAACTTTCTGTCTTCCGCAGCCCGCATGTAGGTACACGTCTCCCTCCGTTGCTTTCTTTATCAGTCTAGCTTCCTGGAACGCTTTCTGTGATTATGGCTCTTTCCATGTCACTCAATTCTCTTCTGGTGATATGATGAGCGAAGAAACTTAATACTCCTTGATTCCAGAGTGCAGACTATTCTTTAATGACATTTTTTGTTTCGTATCAGTTATACAAATTATTCCTGGTATGAAAAGACCGAATTCGTAAGGCGAGCTGGAGCAGACCGAGGGTTACTATCACATCTCATACTTGGGCCCTGTAATGTGAGTAGTAAGACACTGGACCGGCATCCGAAGTATAGAGGAGCTGCTCTGAGAGACGCAGGATAGAGAGAGGTTCTCCGAAGTGATCGTCAACGTTGGGGAGACCTGACAGGGCATTTGAATATGAATATGAAAATTCTAACTATATATTTTGTTGTCACAAATGATCTAAAGTGCAAAAAGTTCTGTAAGTTTTCTGGACCATGTAACAGCAATCTCTGATCAGATACACTGAAAAAAATTATAAGCGCAATAGTAGCTTACAGTTCAATGACATGAGAATTGTTTCTGCCTACTGCCTATGAAAATTTTTGTTACATCTTATAAACAACACCATGGTTTTGATACTTTCGTATACACGATTAACTTTTATTGCTACTACAATAAAAAAACTATTGTATAAACATGTCCATATTTGATGATTCTTACGCATAATCAACCGCATTAATTATTAAGACACATACGCTTACTGCCTGGGAACCGATGACTTGACTTATAATATCGTAGACTTATTGTCATTCATAGATTAGCGGAAACGTTACTCATTCACTTGGTTTGTCACTTATTTTTTATTTTGTTCCCTTTAAAATATATATAAGAAGTCTAATAAAGTAACATAATACTATATAATTGCAGGGGTCTTTTCTAGTTTTGTAACAAAAATAAATATTTTACATAAGTTACATTAAGTTAAATAAATATACATAAGTTACATTAGGTAAGCACCCTGGTCTGCTCTAGGAAACAACAGAGGGAATGCCAAATACTAATCAAAAATTATTTTGTTTATTCCTGGGGCCCTAGACAATTTGAATTTTGCGAACGAATTTTTCTTCAACGTAGAGTGGGAAGAAAATTAACTGTACACTTTTTATACTTTTTATATGTGTCTTTGTTTGGTTTAAATAATTGTTTATATGTTCAAGTGGACAGTTCATTTTTACATTGATGTAAAATTCGTTAGCAAAATTCAAATTGTTTACGGGAGTTTCATTGTCATTCATTTTTATTTATTTTACAACAATAGATACAATTTAATAATTACCATAGATTTTTTTTTTATAATGGGAAATAAATATATGACAAAAAAAAATGTTGAGATTTCATGGTAAAATTATTAACGTAGTAGGTAAATGTAATTCAACTTTCATTGAAGACATTACAACTTTAAAAACTTCATTAATAAATAAGCACTTTTTATAATAATAATATGTTTATACCTGGAAATATCTAGACCTTCGTATTTTCTACTTGTCAAAAAACTGTTCCTGCCCAACCATATTATACAGGTTGCCAAATAAAATTTTGAATCGACCAGAAATCGAACACGGGACATTTGTTTAGAAGTTGGCGCCTATAGATATCTAGTCTACGGACGTTGATATTTTCACCCGACGTTAATATATTCACCCGCCAAATTTAAACACTCTTATCATCAATAGAACAATAACAATTACACCTGATACTCGTAGTACTGCTGTCAAATTTGATTTGAAATCAGCGGTATTGATCATGTTTTTGATAGGTAAGTTATAAAACTGTCGACTTACCGAAATAACGGATCAAGGCTTGTATTGTTTATGTGTTATGTAGCACTTAAGGCACTTATTCGACAAGACGTGCAACCCACAATCACTTTCGTTATAAACTCATCCGCAGAACCAACGTGACACCGACACTTGACAGTTTCATGATACCTATTATAGTTTAGTGATTAGCGAGCTGTAGGGCGACCATCGGCATTATTTTTTCTATTCCAGACTTTTGTCTGTCGTAATTTTCATTACATTGCTGCTGTTTGAAAGTGTTCCCTTTGTTCTCGGATTCAATTCTGAAGTGCAATAGCCAGAGGTCTGTTTACCTTTTTGGTGGATGTCTGGGGAGGGAGAGGCTACTACTGCACTTTTTTTCAACATTTTTAGTTCTATCGACATGATCCCTCCAGTAATGCCTTCCTTTTCTACTCATTCGCAAGATATCCTCAAATGTGCAGATTTTCCGAATTTCGAATATTTATACTTTTTCTGGAATGGCTAGTCCTGCGAGTGACAGATAGTTTTTATCTCTGTGGTTCTTAAAAGACAGTTCTTCCTCGTGGTGCCAACTCTGCTTTCGATCCTGTATGCCATGATTTTTGCTATGAAGGTATTGTTTGTTTCAATATTAGAAGCTGGTTTCTGACCCTGGGAAATAGATCCTATTATACGGCCGATATCCACGTTCGTTCCCAAGGTGGAGCATGTGGTCGCCACTAGGTCCCTCCATGCACTGCATTTATACAGCCATCTTTTATATGGTTTCTGAAGGCAGTTCTTTTATACCCCGCTTTGCTCACCCTTCTTTTAGATCACGCTGTTATTCCACGTGATTTTTCTAGTAACGCCTTCTCGTAGTTTTGTGCAGAAGTACCGCTTCATAAAAATAATGCAATTGAATAATTTCCTATTTGAGGCACTTTTTGCGACCAGTTCAATACTAGGTGCTCCAATGGAAGCCAAACATAGGAAAGAAGGAATTCAACCATAAAACAGTGAAAGTGGGGTAAAGGTACTATGTCATTTACCGTCAAAGTCGAAGAACTTTGACAGGGTAATAGAAAAAAGACGTGATGAAACAACACATTATAATATGGTCGCCCCACAGTCCGGCACTCATGAAGGTTGTTATATCTTATCAATGGAAAATTAGTATCTAGATTTGTGCGCAATCTTATCACAGTAGATATGCTAAAAATTAATGTAACTACCTAGGCCACACACACATACCTGTGACACATCAGTGTACCTAATTATTGTGACACCTTTTTTTACACAGATGCAGCACTGTGGTCTTTGTTAATGATTCACTAAAACTAATAGGGAGATAGATATGCTTGATATCGTATTATTTGATAGTTCAGTGTACCTACTCGTATTCCCTACTCATCGTGATATTTAAATTTTCCATGTTTTGAATGAGTAAATTGACACTCGCCTACAATGTAGGTAATTGTGGAAATTAAGGACTAATGGGAGGTCTTCTGGGGAGCTTCCGACAATACACACTAGGTGGCAGCGCTTCTAATCCGGTCTATTGTCAAATTATGACAGCTGTCAAACATACCATCTAGCATTGAATGATGAATATTATGCTAATATATTATCTTCTCTCTTTTTTGTTTTCTCAATTAAACAATTTAGCGGTTTAATTATTGATGATTGCAAAAGTGGCTTTTTCTAGGAGGTAAACCATAGTGTGTTCTTTTACACTACACACAAACAAAAGCACTAGGTATGTATTTGTCTTCAAGGGTGGATTTGCAGTAATTCTTTGAGAATTATTATCAGTTCTGTATCTTCTTCTTTTATTGTTTTCTGTTACGGTATTTTTTCATTTGTATTTAGGTAGGTATATAAAAAATAAAATAAGATAAACAACTATTTTATTAGTAATAGTATGTAAAAAGAAATGTACAATGATTATTCTAAACATATGGTTGAGGTTATAAACGTTAATTTGACCAGTGTTGCTAACGCCGTTTTTCAAACGCAAAGTAGCTCAACTGAAAATTTGGTACGCGGTCATTCCGAAAATTTTAGTATCCGAAGAGAGGTGGGAGTTCACTAAAAAAAGGTCATTTAGTATCCGAAAGGTGAAAATTCGCCAAAAGGGAAGTAACCCAAGTGGCTACCTGTCGCTTTTTAGATTTTTTCGTCGCATATTCTCGTTCCAAATAGCCCAAATGGCAGTAAATCGCCCCCTTTGGCAACACTGAATTTGACAATAGACCGGATTAGCTAGGGCGCCTCTAGCGGCACAAAATGGAAAAAAAACATCCCATTAGGGTAAATGAGGAAAATTTTTTTTGAATTAAAAATATTGTTTCCTAGTAGACTGAAGATGTGAAAACAAGATAGTCTGTACCTCTATTCTGTAGCAAGTGTACATTTGAACTTGAAAAAAGTGACTATTAGGCGATACATTTTGTATGAAAAACGTCTATACGTATCGAATGCGAGAATCGCATATAGACGTTTTTCATACGAAATGTATCGCCTAATAGTCACTTTTTTTCAAGTGACTACCCTACACTTGCTACAGAATAGGGGTCCTGATGATTAGAGTAGGGACCTGTGGATAATCCAAGGGAAGGCCTATGTCGAATGGAAATAGCTGAGAAGAAGAAGAAGATCGGGTGAAACTATAGTAGGTATATGCATAAAATTATGTGTTCAAATTAACAAAATGAACTTTTATCTCGAATTGAATACAAAAAACAGCACTCCTTTTATGACCAAAAATCAAAATGGTACAAAAAAGCTCTCCTCTGCAATTGACCTTGCGCAGTTTCAAAGACTTAAAAAACAAACCTTAACAAAAGTATAAGACGTTACGTTACATTAGATTAAGTATAAAGTAATCGTTGCCTGGCACAAACCGTCCCTCAAGGGATGGGATGCCATAAACATAATAATAAGTAATCGTTAATACCTACTAGTCTGTTGGGCTACTTTTTAAAGAATACATTCGATTGTCCCTTCAGAGATCTTAAACCCCTTCATTCACTTTCACTCCAAATCCATTAACGATCACCCCGTCCCTATAAAAATAGAGCGATGTCACTCCAATTTGACAGATGTGAAACTTGAGTTTTTTTGCAATCATTTTAATTAAATTTCACTACGTTAATACACGTATTTTGCTATCATTAAATTAAAAACGGCAACACGCGTACCCTGGTGGAAGGATGACGACAAAATGAGAAAAAATTGGACAAAGTTTTAACACTGATAATCAAGTGACATAACGACTTGGACCACGCCCACTTGAGTTTCCCCATTGGAAAGCCGTTTGAAGTGATGGACGAATGGTTTGACGCGATTGAATTTTGGACTGATAGAAATCCGACTCACCCTATCACTCGAATCCACATCATCCGTTTGGTTTTCCACAATCATTGTTATTTTGTATAGTGACAGTGACATCGCTTCATTTGGACGGATAGTGATAGTGAATGGGGTGGGGGCTTTAGAAAATATTACTCATTTTGTTGGTTCAAATAAAATATTTTCGATTACAAATTATCATCGCTACGCCACTGGTTCCAAGAGTTATCAGGAAGTAAATTAAATGTCACAAATAAAGATAAAATAATTCATTATTTATTTTATTTTTCTGAGATTAAATCACTTTATGAAAGTAATTAAGAATGCTACTAGTTTGTTTAAAAAAACAGCTTTAGTTACCTTTATAAGATGGTGCAGTGCAAATTTGCTTTGAGCACAACATCATATTTTCTTTACGCATCGCAATTTTTGCAGAGGATGCCAAATGCATATGTTTTTTTATTCATAACTAGCTTTCCCGACAGACGATGTCGTGGGGCTAGTACGAGTTTAATCGAAAGCTATTTGCACGCTAATAAGCGCTTATTAGCGTGCAAATAGTGTTCGAAAATCAAACGATCATTTTTGTACAGAAATTTTTCGAAACTCTTTCGATGATCGTTTCGATATTCGATCTTCTAAAACTTATACTAGGGCTACTTTGTAACCCTTACTATGAATATTGATTTCAAATTTATAATTTATACAAAAATACGTTTAAAATAATATATTTGAAAGTTAAAAAAATATTTCTGAATGTTCAAAAAAGATTCCATCAAAAATCTGCGTACCAATATATATTTTTAATGTCTATGGTTGTCAGCTAAACAATAATTTTGTTGTTATAGATTTTTTTCATAGATGGCGGTGGCGTCGTAGGAAATCCGTTCTACACTAACTTTAATATTATATTTTATATTATTTCTTATGCATTTTTCAACTTCTTAAGAGTTATTCTGTTATCCTTAGCGGAGAAGAATTAAATAAATTAATCATCGGAAGAATCTGTTCAGCCGATCTCGAGTTATAAGTGTTCGCATTAACCCGACATTCTTTCATATCATATAAAAGAAAGTCGGGGTAGTGCGAACACTTATAACTCGAGATGGGCTGAACAGATCTGTATGGTGATTAGTTTATTTAATTCTTCTCCGCTAAGGATAACAGAATAACTCTTAAGAAGTTGAAAAATGCATAAGAAATAATATAAAATATAATATTAAAGTTAGTGTAGAACGGATTTCCTACGACGCCATCTGTGAAAAAATCCATAACACAATTTTTATTTTTATCATTCAGTTTCCAAACATGGGTACGCAGATTTTTGATAGAAAATCTTTCGAGTTTTCAGAAATAATTTTGGGTCTCAAGTTTAGCGCGTTGAGAACTGCGGACAATTTATAATTTTTTCTCGTATGCAGGAACCTTTGACCATGAACACCTTTCATTTCAAATAGCGTGGAAACTTTTGACTTACAGACGAGTAATTTCAGTATGAGTATGGATATAATAATATGTTGTTTCCACAAAAAATCCTAGTTACGGACGAACTTATCAATAATGAAAATATATAGTCTATGTTACAATTGTCAAATTCAATAATTCTTAATGAGCGTCGGGCCGCAAAGAAGGAGAAAATATTATCTTCTTCTTATTTTTAGAAAAAAAAACGAATATCCACCATTTTATGTTACATACCATCATAGGTAGGTACTTACGTTATTTTTATTATCACGAAAAAACATTACAAAAAGTACGAGAAGAAGTGATTTGCTCTTTTCGTACTTACCTAATTTCTTTTTTTTAATAAAATTAACGAATTGAACGTGCATTCTTGGTGGAATTATTTAAATAAAATAATTTAAATGAAACAATTGATTTGTTATTCCACTATATTTATTTACCTGACTAGTTTCGCAGGAGCAGGTCCTGCATGGTCACAGGTGACTTAGAAACAAAAACTTGTTTCTAAGTCACCTGTGACCATGCAGGACCTGCTCCTGCGAAACTAGTCAGGTAAATAAATATAGTGGAATAACAAATCAATTGTTTCATTTAAATTATTTTCTTTTTTTTAAATCAGTCGTAGTTTGTTGAGGATGGGATTCACGCAGAGCTCCTCAAATAAGGCATAAACACCCTTGGCCAACCACTTCTTGATATATTTAAAATGACGATCGATTAAAAAAAATAAAGATGGTCGGAATGGATCCATCGTCTTAATATTTAAAAAGGGACCGAGGAGAGTGCTGTTCTTTCTCCCATCAGGGTCCCGAAGACGACTAAGACCCTCTCATACCTGTTCGGTTCCTTTGAAGCAGAGCTGAGGGACGGTGTGGGAGGAGGTCATAAACATTGCGCAATATCGAGCGCAATGGAAAGCTGATATATCACTCTGCATAAAGCGGAAAGTAAAGCCTCTATAGGTAATAAATAAATAATGCTTTATTGTTCCAAAAATGGATGTCCTGATACAATCCATTCACGAGAGTCAAAGGGCGGACTTATCCCGCAGGATCTCTTCCAGCCAACCCAAATTACGAACAAAAATAATAACAATACAGACAGTAGAAAGCAAAATAATAATTACACACTAATCACACGAGATCACACAATGTAGAGATAAAAATAAAGATTTAAAAAGGTAAAATTCATACAAAATCAAGGTAGTCTATGTTGCTCTGTTTAATTTATGATGGACTGGTACCTAATACCTTATATAACTTGCACCAAGTACAATGTCCTCCAACTAGTCAGGTAGGTACCTAAATCTTTGAGAATAAAATAAAAAAGTTTTTTCTTATTTTGAGTTTATTTTTGTGCGGATTTTTACAAAATAATAAAAAAGAAAAATGTTGGCTTAGTAATGCGGTTCGTCTTCATGCTTAATGGGGGTCACCTTTGTGTGAAATTTGGTAGTGATGTTGTATCCTTTGATCAGCACAGGCTTATGGGTTGAGGTTGGGGTGCTTGTTGTATCCTGATCCTCGCTTGAATCTTCGGTGGCATTGGTGGAATTGTGTTTGGTATCTTCGTGGTTACTGATTCTAGTTTCTGTGCGGATGTAGACTGGAGGTCCGATTACAATTGGAACAGGGTGGAATGAGGGAGCTTGGAAGAACACCGGCGGGCCGATGGGTCCTTGCCTGGAGAAGTTTAGCCAAAAGTTAAAAGGGATGAACGGTTTCGGTTTGGTGTCTCCATGTTTAAATGAACTTATCATCAGAATCGCTATCAGAAGCGTCAGCTGAAACAGAACAGAAAAAAATAATTAGTACCTACAAAAAATTCAATAGATAGGATGAGGTGGGAGACATCAAAACCTGGAGGAGCCCCAAACAGGTGGAGAGATAAAGCTGGTATTCGGACTCTTAATATACTAAGGACTTCTTGTTTTTTAGACCTTACTAAAAATCCATTAAGAGCGTCTAAAAGAAGTGGAGCATCACTTTTGCTATTCCTGACAGTTTAAGATGAGAACAAATTTTATTCCTCCTTATATAAAGAAAACAGTAAAATAACTTAGTATTAAAGAAAGTAGGTATAAAAATATGTTACAAAATAAAGGAGATGTATGTGAAAATAATTAAACTAAAATGTATTTGAAAACTCGGGACCTTGACATTGTGGGTTTATCCTGAGCATCTAAATAGCATGTCGCATTTGGATCGAATACCTGATTTATTTGAAGTGATGACATCAAAAGACGTTTATTTGGTTGTCGCTAATTTGTCAAGTAATTAACATATTATGATCACACTCAATAGGTGAGGTTTACATACACAGACTAAAATGAAGAAGCGCCAAGCTAGTAACACCAGAAGAAACCTATTTTTTTTAATGAATCTGTGTTACTCGAGGTGATCTTTCAGTTCATCTTTCACACTAAGCAAAGGCTTGTGTCGTGAAAGCGGAAATGGTCTGCACGGCCGAGATTCCAACCTACGACCTCATGAAAGCCGCCGATTGACACCACCTCAATATAGAAAAGTACCCAGTCATATTTTCTTTTAATCATCTTTTTCATACGAACGAGTTTTTTTTTAAAGGTGCACTAAATACCTTCTCGAATTAACTGAATATTTTTTCCGGGATTAGTTAAATATTTAGAAAATTTAAGCAAGGGTTGCAGAAGCGCTGGAAAAAAAGCTGATGTTCGCTTGCGGAATTTAAGAAAATGGATGGGTTTCCTGACATGGACTACAACAAGAAGATTATTATTTTGTTTACAGGGGACATTCTGACAATCGCACCAACTATCAAGCATCTGATAGTTTGTGAAAAGTCAATTTAAATTAAAGAAAATAAAATTTTTATTTTCTCTTTTTTAGCATTTCATCCATCCGTCAAAAAAAAACTCAAGTTTCCATAAATTTTCTAATGTTTCACGCAACGTTCTATTTTTTTCTTCCATTAGAAGAGAAAAAAAAAGAATTAGCGAAATTGGTCGAGCAGTTCACGCGTGATGGGATGACCAAGGGAAATAGGGTTACATTTTGAACAGAAAAGAAGATATGTAACTACTTAATATTTGGATTTTAAAGAATATATTGACATTGTCCTGCCCGGTTTCGTACCTTCATAATCGGTGGATTTGACAATTTAATTACGAATCCTTTTTCTCATATGTTACATAATGTGCCATTTAAACAGGTGTGGAGCCTCGGTATACGAATAGACGGAGGGATGCCGCTGTGTGGATCGTCACTAGATGATATATTATTACATATGTTTGTATGCTAATGAGAACCGTCCAATGTTACCTGCGATAGCCTTGAACTGCCTCTTCTAATTGGATTATTCAATAAACGGCACTGGTTTTGGACAAGAGTAACACACCTTAAGTATTACTTTTCCAATTGATCTTACGAATGTAAAAAAACAATATACTTTTTAAAGACCTTTCATCGTCAGTGTATGAAACTTTTACAGTTTAAGAATGACTGTTTTGCCAAAGTACCTATTTATGGCTAATATTCTATAGGCTATGTTAATGTGGAATAATGTAGCATTCTAGTGGTCCCCTCCCGTCCGGCTCGTACCCCATATCTCTGCCGCATTTCAATTACATTTTTTAAAATAAAAGAACACTTATTGTGGAATAATTATAAAAGTTAGACATATGTTGTCCCGACATTTTTTGTAAATATTTATGTCTTCTACAAAATCGTAGTATATTCTTTTTATTCTATCATCAATAGTTCTCACAGCGCACGCGATGTAAATAATATTTTAAGTAATTTTTTTACACCTTGGGTTACATTATTGGAGTTTTAGTGAGGATCCAAAATATTTTTGAACATTCAATATAGCCTATGTTCACCGGGGATATTGTAGCTTCCCAAAAGAAAGAATTATTCAAATCGGTACAGTAGTTTCGGAGCCTATTCAATGCAAACAAACAAACAAAAATCAAATCTTTCCTCTTTTTAAACTCTAAATTTGCTACAAATATCGTAGAATTTAGGATACGGAGGGGTAAAAAAAAAGTAAAATAGGTAGGTTGGAAATTTTAGAAATGATACTTTTACCTAATATTGGAAAATTTAGAAATGATACTTGCTACCACGGAATGTATTTTCGCAATAAAAATATAAAATGATTACCAGACCCAACATTTATAAATAATCTCACCATGTTAAATAAAAATAAATTCAGTATTATATTCGTTCCTTTGAAGCAGAGTTGAGGGATTACGAGATGGCGTGGGAGCAGGTCATTGACACTCCAAGATCCAGAACAACTGATAGCTGAACCCTTCTATCCGGTAGATAATTTTTAATACTCATTCGGTGGTATACAATGTGAAGCAGGTAGAAATTTCGACGTGAAAGCACTTGAAACTAAAGGGCCCCCAGAAATCGAACCTAAGACTTTTTTTCTAACCGTAGACAACAACGTTGCCGGTGGATATCCAAAAAATATTGAATAGAAACATTAGGTACTTCTTGCAATAATCTATATAATAATTCAGAAATGTTTGTTTTTTTATTTGCCTTTTGTCGTTGCTTTACCGTTATGTCGGAGCATCACGCCTAAACGGCTGAACCGATTTCACTAATTCTTTTTTTGTCGTGTTGGCTTTTATCAGTAGAAGGTTCTTATGAAAGAAAAAATTAAGAAATTTGCGTGGTAAATCTACATAATAATTCAGAAATGTTTTTTATTAGCTTTTTACCTAATGTCATCGCATCACGCCTAAACGGCTGAACCGATTTCACTAATTCTTTTTTTGTCGTGTTGGCTTTTATCAGTAGAAGGTTCTTATGAAAGAAAAAATTAAGAAAGTTGCGTGGTAAATTGGGAAATTAAATAAAACTCGCATTAGCCCCTCCTCTATCTAATTAATAATTCAAAAATGTTTTTTATTTGCTTTTGACCGTATGTCATAGCATGACGCTCAAAATACAAATGCTACGTCAGATATGAATCTGCACAGAGCCGTGCAAAATGCCGGAGAAGGTTCTTTAATACAATTTGCTGCATTAACTTTAAAAAACCCTATTTTTTAGGATCTTCATACAAAATTTTAATAAACATTAAAAGTGTCATTCTTCTTTTTCTGTGCTTATGTCAGTTATAGAGGTCTACAAAGCAATGGGAAGCTAGACTAGAACCTGTTTAATTACCTACCGATCAAGCCTGACAATCGGAATAAAAAACGTAAAGCAAGACGGGTATAAGCTAGTAATAATAATAAGGGGATAATAAATGCGTACAAAGAAAGTATGAAAAGGTAGGTTGTATAAAAATAAACTTTCCTAAGACTTACATTTTTCATTTTGCGAGTCCTTGAATTCAGAATCACTTCACCAACCACTACAGACTATAAATACAACACTTGTGCGATACTAATGGCCAAATAAACCATTTTTATCTCAGCAGAGAAAGATCCTTCGAAGGAAGATGAATGCTGACAGACGATAGCTTAGAACAAGTGGCAAGTTCACGATGGTTTGTACCGTTGTCTCAAGTAAAGGCATACAAATATTGGTTAACTTTTTGTGAAATGTTTTATATTGTAATGCGTCATATTTTCAAAACGAATTTGTTCAAAACAAAAGTGGTATAAGCGGTTGTGTTGTTAATTTTAAAGAAACTCGAATTTATAAACCGTTTTATTAAGTTGATTGTATAGTATGTTTTAAATAATGAAATTATTTAATTTGAAATGTTTTTAACAGATTAATTAAATAAAACTTTCGATGTTTCGATAGTTTAATGATCCATAATATAACATACTAACGAAAAAGATTTCTTATAATTCAATAATTCTTATAATGCATTGGGAAGTGATCTCGAAAGACAAAAAATCTATTCAATTTTTGACAGTAGGATTGAGGGATTACAACCTTTTTCGGTTCCGTTTCAGAGGTTTTTGTAAACTAAACTTCTCTGTTCGCATACTATTGAACTTCACATTTATAGAAGTTGTATAGATATCTATATTAAATATTAAAATGAACCCCTATTTTCCGTGGTCTTCGCATCATGGCTGGACATTCAAATACATACACTTCCATGTATTTGACATTACTTATATTCTTTTGTTTATCTGTGGTCAGATTGAGAATAGATAAATATAATTTGTCTTTAATAATTATATGTAATAGAAAAAACTTTGTACATATCAACATGTCAAATTTGACGTATCAATCTGTGTAGACTCATACAATATGATACAGTGGTGTCTTGGCGTGAATGAAATAATTTACTTAATTGTTCTGTTGTTGATGGGGATATAGTTGCATTAAAATAAGATTGTCTATTATTACTTGCTGTAGGATAGTTTTTTTTTTAACTAACATTATCTTATTATGTTTAGTATACCCACACACAGGCTTAGCCTGGTGGGATCTTTGGTTTAATCATAAACACTCTCCTGATAAAAGCCTACACGACAAAAAAATAATTAGCGAAATCGGTCCAGCCGTTTAGGCGCCATCCGATGACAACGCGAAATAGCTCTCCATTTTTATATATAAGATTTTCTTCTACTTTTGAATTTTTATTAATTGACATTTGAAAGAACTGTCAGTGAATTGATTGTTGTTGCAATTGCAGTTATTTTTTTAAGGAGTTTTGGTAAGTTTTAATACAAGGAATTCATTATTGTAATGAAGTGTAAGGAGTTTTGAAAACTTTCTTTATTTACAGAGATTTTTAAAACCGCCAGCAAACAGAATTGTATATTATATAACATTGCTATTAAGGAGTTATACTTAATTGAAGTTCATTTTATAAGGAGTTTTGATAAGTTTTAACACAAGGAATACATGATTATATTGAAGAACAAGTAGAATATTTTTTTGTTTGTTTGAAAATCAATTCTTCGTTTATGGGCTGATTTTTACAGAGGATGAGTACATACCTACATATAACGTAAATATAATCTGCATCGTTAATATGTAAAAAAAGCTGGATATTATTTGCTAATGACCTAGCATTTGTTTCTTTATTGAAAATAAAAATTGCTACACTTCCACCATGTTGTAATAGAAGATAGAAAAAAATCACAGATAGCAGTATGTATTAATGCAGATTAAATGTGCATTTTATTTATTTCCATTTATTTGAAAGAGAAGATTTAAGAACGCAATGTTGTGTGAAAGTGAATGTCGAGAACTTGGAAGTAAGTCTATTTAGGTAATTTATTTAGAAGAGATGCAAGGTGTGAAAAAGAGATTGAAAGAAGGAAATTGGCTGGGAGAAGGGTTGGCGGTGCACTTAGACCTCTAAGAAGATATCTCTGAAATCGACAGTTGATGTACAATGCAATCCTGATACTATCCATGATTTATGGGAGTAATGGGAGTGAATCTTGGACATGGACGAAAAGTTTGGAAGTTGGAATAAATGCTGTGGAAATGAGCTCACTGCGTAGGATATGCGGAAAGAGACTTATTGATAATGTGAGGAATGATAATATTAGAAAGGAATGTGGAGTGGATGTTAGTGTAGTGACTAGAATGAAAGTGAATAAAGAAAGAAGGTTTAGGCATGTAAAGAAAATGAACGAAGAAAGAATGACTAAAAGGATACATAAATCTGAAAGAATAGGTGCACGCAGACGCGGCCGACCTTGAATGACATCGTCCGACCATATCAGTGCCGTCGTACAGGAGGGCCAAGTCAGGAGCAAAAGGAATAGAAGAGCATGTATGCGGAATGTTATGCGTTTGGAGGAAGCGAATGAGTTTGGATTGGAGCGAATGGAAGTCCATACTCTCTGCCTACCCTCTTCGGGAATCAGCGTGATCGGTAAAATAAGTATTACACCTCAATGCGTATTTTGAATCGGTACGGAGAAGTTCCTTATCGTACTTTGATTAATCAATCAATATTATTTTAACTGAGCAAAAAAATTATTGAAATATCGAATATAATGACATACCTAAATTCTTTTTTTTACATATTAACATCAAATCAATCAAAATTAAAACTCCCTTTGAACTCCACTCGGGAGCAAAGTGAGGCAATAAGAGTTCTCCATTGCACTCGATCTTGCGCAATGATGACCTCTTCCCACATCATATTAACATAGGTTATAAGTTTTTGATGTAAAAATAAACTCAGACCGGATGAATGCAGCGTGGTATGCAGGTTTTGCTAATGCCAGTAAATAGTCATTCATGTTAAATAACTAAAATACGAATTTGACCTCTGTTGCATAAAACCTAGAGTACCCATATTATTTATTTCGATACGAAGTTCGACGGGTCAGCTAGTCTAATATAAAATCTCAATTTCACTAGGTCGATTTTAGACAACTGAGCGACAATTAGTAGAAATTGATCTTTAAAAAGATTATGCTAAATACGATGGCATTAATCCAGATTGATGTTTAATAATAAAAAGTTGATAAAACACATTATTGTTTTTTTTTATTGAAATGTTACCTATACTACTTTTGTTGTGAACTCTTGGTTAGAATATATTATTACACACGACAAAATGTGAATAATAATGAGAAAAACACGGAATTGTTTCTTTTGTTTGAAAAAATAAACTTGTCTAATCCGACAGAGGCACAGGGACATCCTCCACAATAGACGTCTCCGTATTTGTAATATATGGGCCTGGTGTGAGCGGTGATTAGCTTAGAAAATTTCATTCTGTGCACTCTTCATGTAACGTCGAGTGTTGAGACATGCATACACTTTACCTACAACACTTGAGGAAGAATGTCGATGAAACGAATATCAAAGGAAATTCTTAATATAACGAATGCTCAATTTGTCTATAATAACTGTTCATACACATTATTGCGGTAAACAAAACGTCGAGGGAGTGAATCTATTATTGATAAAGAAATTTTCCGACATATTAAAGAAAATGTTTTTTTTTTCTGACAACAAGTCACAAGTGTTGAAGATTCATCAGATAATTTATTCATACAAAGGGACTTTTCTAGCAGATAACCAGCGTGCGCTACTAAGCGATGATTGACGCGATAGCCACAACTAATAATTATAAAAAAAATAGGGGTCATAAGAATAACTGTTTCGTGCGGAGGTCATAGGTTCTATCCCAGGTTCAGACCATCTTCCTCTTTCGCGACACAAGCTTTAAGTAGCCTCTTATCTATTCAAAGAGTGTATTTGTGTGACCACTTTGAAAGAGCACAGATTTATTAAAAAAAAAACACAGACGAGTATTTTCGTGTTGATACTTGATAGTCTGAATTTTTGCGTCAACTTCACAGCAATGAGGTCAAAGCATGAGAAATGTGATATGAAAATTGTAAAAATTAGGTTTTAAATTTAAATACGAGTGTCGCCACTTTTTCATGAGGTTGTGAACAATAATGGATATCCCGTGTGTGCAAAGTATAAAATAAGTAGGTAGGTACATTTTGTGTTTTGTTTCATTATTTTGAGAAATAGAATATGGTGACAACAGGTGGACCAAAGAAAACCTGGAATGAAGACCAAGAACAGGCCATAGAAACCCAGGAAGGCTAAGGCTAAGGTGGTCTAACGATATTAGGAAAGTGGCTGGCAATCAATGGCACAGAATAGAAGGAGACAGAGAATCGTGGAAGTCGGGAAGGGAGGCCTATGTCCAATACTGGACGAGTGAAGACTGGTGATGATTATTATTTTAGTATTTTTAAACAATTCGAATCATTCCCTTTTTTATGACATCGATTTGGAGTAGGTACATCGGCTGAATAGTTTCCGACGTAGATACATTTATTGTCTTTTATAGATATAGATTTATCTTGAATGTAATATTCCAATGCATAAAGATTCGGTATAACAAAATCTCTGTAATCGAGAATTTTAATTGAATTTTACATCGGGGTCGAACAGAATTTAATTTCAACCAAGTGGAAAATTTGATGTGTGCTGTAAGGCGTATGACCAGCGCTATCCCCTGCTAACAACGTTAGTTGCATTACATTACATTTTCATTTCAGTCTCCTGGTTTCAAAGCGACAGTGTATAAAACAGCATTATTGTTAACAAAACTATTTTCAAAGTGGTAATCTGGTTAAAAATCCTATAGCGACTACTAGACAGTGCGGCTCTGTAGCCTTTGAGGAGCGTGAACAATGTGTCATCGGTCTATATTCCTAATTGTGTTAAAAAGACATCTGCTGGTACTGTATGTATCGCATACTGTAGAGTAGACATACTGATACATGTCATTCTAGGTCGTAGCACCAGCGTTCTGATGGTGTTTATTCCATACTTTCTGTCTATCTATATAGTTCGTAGCCCTATACGGGGTATTGGGAGGTAAAATAGATCTTTTCTGCGCAAGATCGATCGCAGTGGAGAGTTTGGTTTCCTCCTTTTCAGTTAGCTTCAAAGAAACGGAGCATAGTATGAAAGGGTCTTCGTAACCTGAACTCTGATGGGTGAAAAAAGGAGTTGGTATCCTTTACATGTATACCATCAGCTATATCTATCTCATCTCTAAAAGGTGGAAGTGAAGGAGTGATGACCCTGGTGCGTCCCGACACCGGACCAAAGCTAAGGTTTAAAAAAGCTCCGCTTTTGAAACAATGCGCTTCAGAAGTATTATGGGAAATTGGGACCACCGCACCATGAACGATTCTACATGTTAACTCTTACATACATTGTTATACCTACCAGTCTTGAATCGTCTGTTATTCTGTGTTTATTGCTTGGATATGCCGCAAAAAATAAATAATAGAAAATTTGCGCAGTTCCACATTATCATGCCTTCGAGATATTGAGCTGTGGACTGGAGTTCAAGTCGTTGTCATCGGGAAAATTTATTATACCGCTAGGGACAGGGTGCACGGCCTTCGCCCAAGTGATAGTAATCGTCGAAGGGACCTACCTGGGAATTTCAAGAAAAGATGAAGTTGAACAGGTTTTAAAATCTGAGCATTTAACACAGCTTTATTTATATCTAAAACTGTCACAACAAAATAAATATTCTTTTGATACGTAGTAGTTGCAGAAAGGTCATGAGGAAAATGAATATTTTAATACCTATATTACAATATATATATATTAGTAATCGAGAGCAATATCTTTTGAATGGAATGGTTTGGGGATTTACGTCTTAGTGTTTGTTGGAGATACTAATGATTAATGATCGTCTTGTTTAGTTAGCAAATGATTGTTTAAAAACAATTTAGAAAATAATACATTATTCCTTTGCTAGGAATTGAGTTTCATTTAGTAAAAATCACTCTGAAAAATTCTGGCTCGACTGGGAATCGAACATGAAATCTTTCGTTCTCAAATTGGTGACTAGATAACTAGACTGAGGTTATAATATTATCTTCTTAGAACATTTTTGTAACGATATGTACCTATACAAAAAAACGTGTAAGTACATCGATATGTATATTCATAAAGCTTCAACAAATTTCAAAGAGTTTGTTCTTGTATTTTTTGTGTGTATCGCATTAAGAACTTAATGAATGGTAAGTTTTAATTAAGAGTATGTGTATCATTACATTATTGACTTTGAAACTACAACCATTAGTTTGGGAGACAGGAAGCGAAATGAATGGATAAGAGAAAAACCAAAGTTACTGATGTGATTCATGAAATAGCGCGATGATAGGTGAACCCTGGAGTAGAGAACAAGAACTAGGTAGTCTGACGGTACTAGGAAAGTGGCCGGCAACTAATGGCACAGAATGGCATAGCAAGAGACAGAGAATCGTAGAAGTCGGGAAAGCAGGCCTATGTCCAACACTGGACGAGGGAAGGCTGATGATGATAAGAAAGAAAAATCTAGCAGTAGGTAGATCCATTCTATATTTTTAAAATTAACTTACCCCAAAATCTAGTCCAGAAAAGGAATTGATCCCAGAACAAAAATCCTTGAAGGAATTTCATCTTTGTAGTGGATTAGTAAGACACAGGTGTTGAAATAAACAGCTGTAAACGTTCTATGACAATGTTGGCGCCCTTTTATACCATGAAGCACTTGACCGGAATTTCCACCTTTAGTCAAATCAAAACAAATAACATTCTTATTTATCCTTAAAACCCATTACATAGTTCGATAAACAAACTTTAATAACAAAATATAATAATTTGTTTTTGTAATTAATTTGAATTGACAATTCTGTTAGCCTGTATGTTTTAACAGGAATTTTAATGATTCAAATAAATTTAAATTTGGAACAAAAACTGTCTAAGATATTATAATGTGATAAATGTACCTGTGTA
Organism: Mystacides longicornis; assembly: GCA_963576905.1. Taxonomy (NCBI): domain Eukaryota; kingdom Metazoa; phylum Arthropoda; class Insecta; order Trichoptera; family Leptoceridae; genus Mystacides; species Mystacides longicornis. The sequence goes on from OY756427.1 coordinate 23,094,640, forward strand.
TATTTTTGTAATTTTTTGTCGAGGTACCTACCTATATATTTTCTCTTTATGTTTGTCAGTTTTGTAATTTGATAATTCTAGAATTAGGTAGGTAATTTATAAAATGAAGTTAATATCTCTTCATATTTTTTTTTAATGAATCTGAGTTCATTCAAAGTAAACAAAGATACCCTCCTTGACTCTTTTACGTCAGGGAGCTTCTTAAAGCTTGAGTCGTGAAGAGGAAGATGGTCGGCAGCTGGGATCGAACCCACGACCTCCGCATGAAACAGTAAGAAATAAGCCGGCATTGTAACCACCAGACTACCAACCATTTCAATCCAATACGTTTAAATCCAATACTTCAATATTATCTGATACGGAAGGTTTAGAGCAGATATCGCAAGGTTACAGGTTAAAAACCTCATTAATGATTACCGTATGATTTTTTTATAATAAATATTTGATGTACGTATATTGAAAAAGCGAACCATATATTTATTTTATTAAATGATTAACTTATTTATTTAATACAAAATACACGTCAACAGTGTGCCTTTGATAAAAACAATAAGTAAATTGTATTGTTTGGCATTTACTAAGAACAAGAGTATATAAAGTAAATTAATATGGAGACTAAATAGTTAAATACCAGTTTGAAAGCAAAACACAAAAAAATATCAATGAACATTGACAAACATAAAAATAATAATAATAACAACAAATAATAGCTAGCAACTCCATGTATTGGCACATCTGCCATATACGTGTTTGGGCCTAATGAGGTAGTTTCTAAGTTTTTTTTATATTTTAGTATTGTATGTTATCTAATAGTTTCGTGACAGAATTAAAATTATAGTGATTCGAAGTCACAGTAATAGGGTAGTAGAGACTAGTTGAACTCTTAAATATTGAATGTTAGTTATTTTGAAGTAAGTCAAATTTTCACGTGGCTTTACAAGTCATTGAAAAACCCGAATGTGATATTTTTGTATTTAAATGTTTTTTTTTAATGTGACAGAAATAAACATTTTTTTTTTAAAATGTATCTGTGCTCACACAAAGTGAACACAAATACACTCTATGACAGTAAGCTAGGTACTTAAATCTTGTGCCGTGAAGGAGTAAAATGGTCGGCTCCGGGAACGACAACCAATATCGCTGTGCAAAAACATAAAGAAACACCACTTCTTAGTTTTGAAACAAAAAGTTTTTTTACTAACACAGGATATAATTATTCAGGTTTTCATCACAGTTTTTTTTTAAATCTTGTATAATCTAGATAATATTTTTTTAAATATTAATTCAAAGAAAAAAATACCAAACAAACGAATCGATAAAATTTTTCAGTTTTTCTGTTTCACCTGCCGAAAAAGTCAGTGGCCCGATGAGACTGTCATATGCAATGACCAATCATTATAATGTAGGTTTATGATGTAAAACTACACATAACTTGGAAACTCATTGATGTTATTATATCTATCAGACCGAAATATGTAATAATACGAGAATGTAGGTGGCATAGGTGGTCGATATTTGAAAGAATAACCATGGCTAGGACCTCCAGCAATGGCAGAAAGATCTGAGTTGAAGCACCGACTTAGTAGTTGATGATGCTGTTAGTAACGCTTTTTCATAATCTGTAACGTATTTGTATAATAAAACCAATTATCACAAGCCTTCTCCGACAGACTTTGTCCTTTCCTAGCTATGAAAATTGTTCTCGAAATGATATATTACTTAATAAGGTAGGTACCGTACCTAAACCAATATTATTTCAATGTTTCAAGCAGGGATGTTGCGAATATCAGCATCAGCATCAGCTGATTATCCGCATTGATTGATGCTGATTTTAATACGGATGTTCAGTTTTTATCTTCTTTGCTTAAGACCGGTACTCGGTACCGCTTCTCGAATATTTTCGCGAAAGATTTCGATCAATCAAACCTCTAAAAAATATCCTGAAGGTAATATTTTGTGCACTATCTTGCAAGTACCTGGCACCCCATCGGCCAAATTTCCCAGCAAACAATTGTTTAGTTGTGCTGTGCCTGACTTTATTATTAGTTATCAATCGGATACACCAAAAGAACACCGAACAACATAAACAAAATAAATCATGACACTAACACACAGAATCTTCAGGGCTCCAATAACAGGTATATACCACATACCTATCTATTTTTAAGCAGTGTGTAACAGATTAAATCTATTTCTATGTACTTAACAACGAGAGAGGTGAAATATTGTAAATGTTTATAAATAAAACTAACTTTGCAGTCTTACAATAAGTTATAAAAAAGGTCGAAAAAAAATATATTATAACCTATTGTAAGACTGCAAAGTTAGTTTTATTTATAAACATAATGTCTAAGTATTACAAAGTTGAAAATAATGTGTTTGAAGAATGAAAATATATTGTGTTTAAATATCTCAAATCAAAACTTCCTTTGAACTCCACTCGAGGCATAGGGAGGCCATAAAGAGTTCTCCACTGCGCTCGATTTTGCGTAATGCTTATGAGCTCCTCCCACACCATGTCCAACTCCCTCAGCTCTGCCTCGAAGGAACGGAACACGATATGAGAGGGTCTTCCACGTCTTCGAAACCCTGATTGGAGGGAAAAAAGCGCCCCCCTCGGCCAACTGTCATACGGCATCCTCAACGCATGTCCTAGCCATGCCCATCTCCTCTCCGTAATGGTGGAATTGAAGGGCTCGCGCTGGGTGCGCCGGCATATAGCGTCGTTCGTGATGCTATTGTACCATTTTACACCTAAAATTCTCCTGAGGCTCTTTGTTTCGAATGCAGATACTTTTTGTACCTGGGCTTTCCTGGACTCACACCCATACATGAGAATGGGCAACCGATGCAGGTTTAATGGCGTGAGGTGAGGTCAACCCCACGGCCCCGATTAGATTTTTCAATTACCTGCTTCTTACAGGATGCTCGAAAAACCAGCAAGGTGCTATTCTAAGCCGACAGCCCCACGGTTTAAATATCTCCAATCCAAATACAAACTCCCTTTACGCACCACTTAGGGGCATCGTGAGGTAACAAGAGCTCTCCATTGCGCTCGATCTTATAAGCGATGTTTATGACCTCTTCCCACGCCATGTCCAAATCCCTCAATTCTGCTTCAAAAGAGCAGAACACAGTGTAGGAGGGTCTTCCTCGATTTCAGGACCCTGATTGGAGGAAGAACAGTGCTCTCCTCGGCCAACTGTCATTCGGCATCCTTAACACATTCCCCAGCCAAGTTCATCTCCTATGCACAATTGTAGAGTTGTGGGCCCACAACGTCCGTGAAGTGGTGGTACAATAGTATACCCAGAATTCTCCTGAGGTACTTCATTTCAAAAGCTGAGACTTTTTGTACCTGGGCTTTGGTCAGGTGCCAGGACTCACACCCATATAGGAGAATGGGCAACACACACGCATCAAACAGTTTACATTTCGCCTCGACACTAAACCAAATCTTGGTCATGTTGTTAAAGGCGCCACTTGCCATACCGATGCGTATCGGGAGCTCAGACCCGAGGTCACCAGAGGTGGTAATGGTTGCTCCCAAGTACTTTAATTTATCTACCCGGGAGACCTGGTGACCATCGATGGTTATCGGTATTTGTTTATCGGGGTAGGCATTATTTGCCACGAGCTCCGTCTTACTGGCATTGACTCGTGCTGTTTCGGCCATGACGTGCTGTTTCATCGCAGAGTCTTGAAACACTGCGCTGTAATTTCTCCACTGTCGTACTGAACAACGCTAGGTCGTCTGCGTACTCCAGATCGCACATTTCGCCCATTAGACCATCTCTCTGTGTTAACGGTATACCTCTTGCTCCTTGCATGGACTTTCTCAAGAAGAAGTCCATGACAATAATAAATATAAATGGAGCCAGTTCGCAGCTCTGTCTGACTCCCGTGGTGATCGTGAAAGCTTCAGTAGGACTACCTGGCGTTTTGACTCTACATTCGGAGTCTTCGTACAGGGACTGCAACATTTTAACTATATTCGGAGGTATACCGTACAGATCTAAAATTTTACATATCGATGGACTATGTGGGCTGTCGAAGCCCTTTTCAAATAAAATATCTCACTCACCTTAAATTTCATTGTTGAATATCTACATAATAATTCAATAAATGCGTATTTAAAAAGGGACTGAAGGACTTGCACGCACTGACAGATGATTTGATCTAACGTGGAATCGTAATCGAGAGGTAAAATTATGAGTGACCATAAGAAGAAGAAGATGAAGAAGAACATCAGCATCAGCTGATGTTGATTTTAAAAAATCAGCATCCGCTGATGTTGAAAAAACCCACATCAGCAACAACCCTGGTTTAAAACAATGTCTACAGGGCCAATCGCATCAACTGTCACTTAACTGAAAAGTTGACATAAATAAAGAAAACAGAAAAGTTCAAACAGTCAAAAATACTAAGAAGGTTACCTACTTAAATTTTTTAATGTTCCACGAAACTTTATCAATTTTTTCATTCAATAAAACCTAGCAAACACGACTAAAAGAATTCGTGAAATTTATCCAGCCTTTCAGGCGTGATACGAGAACCAAGGAAATTAGGGCTCCATTTTTATATATAGAGATGAATAAGAAAGTAATCCTTTGAAATCGATGACGTACACATGGCCTTATGTAGATGCACAGGAATACGGGCCGTTTTTTTTAATGTTTGGGTTAATCGTCGGACCGGTGCGTGTCCGGTGCATGTACATACATTCATTATAACCCATAAATCACTGCGCACCCGCTAAAAAACGGCCCGCTATCCGTTGCACGAACAATAAGAGGTGTATGATTTTAAGAAATGGCAAGACTGATGTTCTTCCCTCAAAACCCCACTAAGGTGCAATGGGCTGTAACTATATCCCTCCATCGCTAAATAGCAAGGAGTAAAAGGGATCTAGGTATAAATTTATCAATAAACAATCTACCAACCCTGTACTTTTTAATATGTACCATTTTTTACTGTGGACGCAAATGTCAATAATAATTGACAAAACACAGTTGCATTCTAGCTTATTTTTTTAATAAATAAATAGGTACATTTAAATTTAAAATTTTCTATACAAAGTTGTCAGTATAGCCGGCGGAGCTTGTTACCTCAGGCATTTTTTTCCAGTCATTCGGTCCTGTCCAATCTGAGACAGGCCAACTCCGGGAAGAAATTTCAAGTGAAAAACACCTTGAAAACTCTGACGTGACCGGGAATCAAAACCGGGAAATCGTGATCTTTATTTTATTATTTATTTTATTCATATGTTGCCACCACAGGCCCAATCTGGGCACCTAGGGACGATCTGAAGTCCAAACCACTAGGCTATCAAGGTCGTAAATAGAGTTTTGTACATTTTTTTTTTTAAATTGAATACTTAGAAATAATATTCTACTGGCAAACTATTGCGATATTTCTTTTACACGACTTTCCAGCATTTTAAGCAACTTATTAATAATTTTATTAAGGTAAAAAATGTCACTTAGGTATTACGTACCGCTTAAGGAGGAGGAAGGTTTTACAGAAAAACGTTACATGAGGTGAAAAGAGGGTCAAAATTGTTTGAAAATTGCGCTGCGTAATACTTTAATTACCTCTTATGTAAACCAAATCGGACAGTAAAACAGATTTGTTTACAAATGGACGTACAAAAACACTTGACCTTAGCGATATCTGCCTATGTTTCACGTCATTTTCAATATGGTTCAGCAAAATCTTTTACTCAGTTTGATCCATCAACTTAAGCGTATTTTGTCACGTGTTAAAGACGCCAATAGGTCAAGATCATTTTCCAGCAATATAAAAAGTATGTATTTCGTTACATAATTTGAAGTAGAGGATGATCAAAATTTGAAGCAGAATATTTTCTTTTCAATTGGATAGCTATTCTTCGGGGGTAACACTTTAGGATAAGGTTGATAACGCATAGAAAAATCTAGACACACGGAAAAGGAGAGCTTTAGAATTGCCGATCCCTATAGTCCACTTGTTAGAGTAGGTTAGAAAAGTTATTTTGAGGTAAATGCCTAGGTATAGGTATATCTTATGATTGTCTGGGTCCGCCTGCAAGCTACAACCTTTTTTTTTTAACTTACCGATTTTTTGGCACCTGTAAAATCTGAGTGTATTGGAGGAAAATCGATTGCAATGAATGGAATAGATAATATTTTACATACTTAAAGGTATGTACTTTTTGGGATATCTCAGAGTAAAAATCACCTTACTAAAATCACTCTAAATGTATCTACTCATAAATCCTATAAAATATTTTTTTAACTTCGTCAGGAATTCGATTTGAATCTCTGAAAAAAGAAATTAACAATAAGCCTTCCCGCACACTGAAAATTAGTTTGGAGGAGATGAATCCGCACCAAACCTGATTTGTATTGGAGCACGCACATTGAAGCCATCAAACAAAAAAGAGTAAAAAATAAACACAAAAAAAAATCAACTTAATCCTAATACTATAAAGTTTTATTGTTCTTATTGGCTATATTTTAATGCTAAGGAGGCATTGATTGCATCTACCGACCTCTGTATAATAGCTATGTGCATGGCGGATACTTGTTATTGGAGCACTGAAGATTCTAGAAGATTATGTTTTTATGTCATGATTTGTTTTGTTTGTGTTGATCAGTGTTCTTTTGGTGTCTCCGATTATAATATAAATAATAATAATAATCACAAATCACTTTTTGGGGGTGGAATGCCTATTGCCTATTAGTAATTATTTTATAAAATAATAAAAATAAGATGACATCTGTTTAAGACGGTAATAAGCATTTGACGTAGGTACTGAAAATATGTATGTAGAAGTTATTGGTTGATAATAATAGGTATGTGTGTACCTACATCCAATTGTACTCTCTCATTTTATTTCGCACGATCTTCAATAGATGTCTGATATTCTTAACTGTTGGAAAATCAACAAAATTATTTGCAATATTTTCATATATTATGTAGAAATATTTCAATAACGCGCGTGCGCTTACATCAAACGAACATAGAGCCAGAGCTGGAAATAGAGTATTTTTTCCTTGATCGTTGATATTATGGTCACTGGGGAAATAAAAATAACAACGAAAAAGAACTGTCATCGCCCATCACCCATTAGTTATTGCTTGTTATTGTTTCCATGGTTTCCAATATCAACTTACTATCATGAAAACATACTTTTTGATATAAACGGACCCTTAGGGGAACGAAAAGGCTGATGAAAGAAATATTTCATTAAACTGCTAATAGCAAAACCAAAACAATAAAAATTATTAAACACAAACCAGTCTTTGAGTGTGGAATGCCTAAATAATAAAAAAAAATAACGTTGAATGTATGGGCATAATAATATTACACTATACACATACGTAGGGACAGCTAAAATTAAGTTGCCAATAGAAAATTGTATTAATTGAAGGAGAGTTATAATAGAAATACAACTGACATCGCTTATAAAATGTTTTAGTAAATAAGAGGTTTTAATAAGATATTTAATTTTATGGCATAGGTAAATATGTCATCCCTTCAAATAAACTTGTTATTATTTACGAATGCAAAACGTAGTTAGATGTGGGTTGTTAATGTCAAACACACGAAGTAATTGGGTCAATGTGCAAGTGCATGTGCCCAACACCAGAATAACTTCGGAAATATCAAATCATTTCATTTTTTTATAGCTTGCAAGTTTAATCATACTTTAGTTAATCTGAATGATGCCAAGTCAAGGATTTTTAATACAGGGTGTCTCAAAAGAAAGTTCAAACTTTGCAAATAGATAAAATAAAAAATAAGATGTCTATGAAAAAAATGTTTATTAATTATATAAAAGTATAGTATTTGGGAATTTATTTCTTAAAAAACAAATCGTTTAAAAGTAAACCTTCGCGTTCACGGCATTCATTTAGTCGAACCCTAGTTTCCAATGACCGCTCGCCAGGTCGTAAAAAGTAAGGGCCTCTGCCCATTCAATCACTTTTGGTGAAGGAAGTGACCTCTAATGCTTGTGTTTCGGATTTGTTTCACCCCAGTAGCGGCAGTTTTGCTTATTTACGTGCCCGTTAATGTGAAAATGAGCTTCATCAGAAAACAAGATGTTGTTAAACGTCGAGAAACGCTCAATTGCCTTGTTCACAAAGTCCAGCCAATGACTGGCATCCTGGGGTTTTAATTCTTGCACCAGTTGAATTTTGTAAGGGTGCAGTTTAAGATCTTTACGCAAATATAATGTTGAATCGACAGATTCGGATCCTCACAAACATACTGCTTTACACTGACCACATTTTCTGCTGTTCTTGATGACCTTGGGCACCCAGATTTTAGTTTTGCCAGTGTTAAACCAGTCTCTTCAAATTTTTTGACCCATTTTCAGGTGAGAGGGATGCTTGGCGCATCATTTAAATGTCGAAATCCTCGAATACTGCAGAATATTCTACGCGCTATAGTCGCCAAATCACTGTTTTTATAAAACTCTCGCATGCATAGCGCACGGTCCGCTCCCGAGAAACTGAATTCCCAAGAATCAGGATAAAAACTGGAAAAATTCATGCAGTCAGCTAAACAAATGTAAACTTTCTTTTGAGACACCTGTATTATTACTTAAAAAGTGATTAATGTTTATGGTTATATATTTTTTGATGAATTTGAATGACCCAAGTTTTAATGGAGAATATACTTACCTAGTATCGGTAAGTATATTCACCATTATCAAAAAATGGTTTATGATTAAACATGCGAGATGTTTGAATACGAAGATCAACGAAGAAAATGTTGAAAAAAGTGAAATAAATCGTTTACGGACAATGAAACCAGATAGACGACGATGTGTGAAAAGTCACGGAAATTTTCTGATGGCTGACGTCCAGCGAGAATCCGGTGATGAGGTTTTCAACACGACAATTACCATTAGTAATTGAACTATTGATTTGAATGAAGTCAAACATATGCCACCCATTTATAATAATATATTGTTCTTTAACCAATCCAAAACCTTTGATAATTTCGACCAATCACATATCTTTCATTTTTAAATTGATTACACAATTTAAAAAAAATGAAGACCTTATCCTAACCATAAAACATATTATGTACTGAACGTTTCATATATAAACCTAGATCTATACAGAAAATAAGAGACGTGATTATCATTTCGCCTAACTAAACCAAAAAAAAGTATTTACTGTGCATGAGAGTGGAAATCAAGAAATATTATAATTTAAAAAATTTCAAAACAACATTCGCGCCAACAGAATGTTGGATGGAAGAGTAAGGCATGTTGGACGAAGATCTCCTTTTAGAGTGAGGGCTGCTAACAAAAAGAAGAATGAATAATATATAATAGTCCACCTTTATAACGATTCAATAGTTCATCGATCCTTTCAACACAAACATAATATTGAATCCCAGATCAGGCGAAGGAAAGGAATTCAGTGTTTGGGTCATTGTTACCTCGGTAATGCTTCCTTTTCATTGGTAACGTGACTTCTCTAGAACAGGCACAAAAAGAAAAGCGAGAGGAAAACACAAATGCTCCGTAGTTAAAATAGTTGAAACTCCGTTGTTTTAGAAAGAGCCTGCGTCTATGTTTTGCACACATTAAGTTGACGATTTAATAGGAAAATGGTTGGGCAGAAAATATCATAATATTTTGTGATACTTTTGTCTCTGTTCTTGGTCCCCACTCTAGGGTTTTCTCAGTCCATTTATCATCCGTTGTTCTTACTAGGTATGTGGTCGGCCCAGTTCTACTTTTGCTATATGAGTCGTATTGGTAATTTTGGTCCTTTCTCTAGTCCATTAATTTCGCTTCCTGTCTCTCAGACGAATGTAATGCTTTAGGTTTTTTCACATCATGTCCAGATTCTCATACGAAAAATAAAATAGTAGGTAAATTTGAGTTGGTTGGTAGACCAGTGGTTTCAGTCGACGTCTTTCATATGCACAGAGTATTGAAGAGTCATGGGATCGAATTCACGACCTTTAAATAGTGTGAACGAATGATGTCAAAAGTGTATTTATGTATTATCTTCGAGTGAGCCCCGATCCATTAAAAAGATATTGTGTAGGTTTAGGAAATTTATGTTTTTCGGTATTCATGGAACAAAACACTAGAATAAATATATCAAAAGTAATAAACAAATTTAAACATAAAGGTAGGTATGTGTTTGTGTGGAAATAACATGGCAATAAACCAAGTGTTTTGGTTTAAATCCGAAAATAATCGGTTATACACCATTGTTTGCTACTAGTTTCTTAAACATTTACAACCTAACTATTTTATGCAAACATTACATTGATTGTGGGCGATTATATATGAAACAAGAATTCGATAACAAGAAAACGAAAATTAAGACACCAATTTTACTACTGCTGTGATGATATGAAGATATTGAAAACATTGCTGTTGAATAAATATTTGCTTATATCTGTATATTCTCTTTCTGCTTTTATTTGATTATCTTATCTACCTCCTGACACCTTCATTCATTTATTTAGTTTAGTATTTGAGATGGCAGCGTCATCGATCCAATATTTATTTGACCAGATATTAAATACTACAGAGTTTTTAAGAGTATAAGTGGAGTCCTTAAAGGCAGTAGTCATTTTTTATATTTATGTAATATCTCAGAGAATATTATTATATGACTGAAATTCATGTTGTATACCTGTTCTTTCTTCCACCAGGGTCTCGAAGACGCGGTAGACCCTCTCATACCGTGTTCCGTTCCTTCGAATCAGAGCTGAGGGAGTTGGAAATGGCATGGGGGAAGTCATAACATTGCGCAAGATCGAGCGCAATAAAATGGATGAGCTTGTGTTGCCTCCTTATGCCCCTAAGTGGGGTTCAAAGGGAGAATTAATGAATAGGTAAGTACCTGTTTTATATTTTTTTAAACAAACACACAGATTTTTTCACCATTATTGTGATGTATGTGCCACCAATTTCTGTCAGAAATAGAAATTTTTTTTTTTAAATATTTTATTTATTTATTTATTTTATTTATTTTATTTAAATAAATCTGTGCTCACTCAAAGTGAGCACAAATATACTTTTGACGTCATTCACACTGAGCAAATATTTGTGTCGTGAAAATGGAAATGTCCAGCACCAAGATCCGAACCCACGACCTTCAATACCTGTTCGTATGAAAGCTGACGACTGATACCACTGGTCTACCAACCACCAGTTAAAAATGATCTCTTATCTTGCCCTAATAATTAATTAATCACATGCACGATGGAGTAATAGTAATAACAAGACTGAAGTCTTTAAAAGAGTAGTAAATTGTTTCTTCATTTGCTGGCTCTTGTTGCTCTTGCCTCGGTATGCTCCCTAGTGGAGCCTCAAACGGATTACCTACTGTTAAACGCATTAGAAGTTAATTAACTATGATCTCACACGTCTTTAAAAAAAGGAATCTGCTGATTAGCTGACAGGTATCATCATTGAAAAAAAAAACAAACAAAACGTATTTTAAACTAATAAATAAAATTGTACAATTATTAAATCTTTTTTACTGCATAGAGACCCAATGTATTATATAATACATAGTAGAATTTTAATTGGGATACAAGACTAAGGGTGGGTTGTTCGACGCCGCGAGTAATAGTAAAGTATTAGCACAATACTTTACTATCAGGTGTTTCTCGATCGTAAGGAATGTCAAATTAAATGGTAACCGATTAGTAACATGCATCACAACATCACAATGCTTAAAACATTTTTTCATCGTGCAAAATTATGATAAAATGACTTTTTAATTATTAAAAAGTTGCTATTACTTTGCTATTGCTAACGCTTTGCTATTAGGTACCTACTAACGATCGAACAACCCACCCATAGAGAGACAATCTAGAATTTTCCATTAAGAATTTATTTTTTATTTTTATGAATATTCTTCTTCATATTACTAGAAAAAAAAGGTTTGGATAAAAAAATTTTTTTTAGGATTCATGAGGTTAAGTCGCCGAACTAATAAAATGTATTTGCTCTTAGTAAACTGTTCGTTCAAATAATAATTATTAAAAACAAAATGTGAGTTTTAAAGGAAAAAATTGTATAATTTCAGGAAGAATTTTTGTGTGTAGGTATATTTACACTTACATTTTCTACCCGGGGTTGGTTTGTATTAGATTGAACGGGATTGTTATTATTGGAAAAGCAAGAATGGTAACATTAAGCCACCATCGCGTAGCATGAAGAAGAAACGCCCTCCTGTCTTCGGAAATCCGTTAGATACAATAATTAAAAAAATTATGTTTTTGGAGTATGAAAGAGGCACTCTATGCCGATTATTTAAGATATAAATTCTTAGAAAACGTCAAATTAACTATGATTTAAAAGTATGAATAATATTATTTAGCTGTGCATAAAAATCAACAGCATACTTTCCTTAGGGATAAAAATAATGAACTAATAAAAAAAGCTAAAGATATAGATATTTTGTTTGATTCGATTTCTTCTATGATGGAACGAGTTTGTTTTGTTTTAAAGGCGAAGAAAGTTGCATCGCCTGAAAATTAATTTCAGGAACAAGCGTGGCGGTATAACCAGTCATACGGCATTCGTTGTTGGGACGGGACGTCTCCTGTCAGTACCGAGAGACACGACGCGGTCAACACTCCACGCTGGGGATATATTTTCATAAGAGAAATTTTTTTTGTGAAAAAAAATACGCAATCTGAAGTGCATATATTGAACAATTCGAAAGAACAAAACTTAATTATTGTGCTTAGATTTATATTTATATGAAGTGATTAAACTAACTTTTTTTATAAAGTTCAACTGTTTTCGCGATAACGTCATCTTTTGTTTTGAATAAGAAGTGTTGTTGAATAAATCAAAACCTGTGCAAATTTTTCCCTTTCTTCAAAGCGAACAACATTTTTATCTACCTCAGGTAAGCATTTTCATATTAGTTACTTATGTATAAGATTGATGGTTTGAATTGGTTAAATGTAAATAGGTATAAGACAAATTGATTGTTATTTTTTCATTTTTTTTTTCTATAATGTGATTTTGTCTTACTTTTTTTTTGTTTTTGAATTACCTGTGAAAAGATTAATAAAAAAAATACCTATTTAAAAGGGAACACAGCCTCTAGAATTTTTCTATATACTAAACAATTTATTACCACTAAAGATTAATATATTATATGAAAATCGTGATGTTTTATGAAACATTTTATTGTAATTATATGTAATTTACTTAGTTTTTATTAAGAAAATAGATAAATTAAAATTAAAACTCCGTATTATATAGGTCCAGATTCTTATAAATAAGTTTTACATGCGCTACATGAAAATAATACCCATAATATAGCAACAACGCCTTACAGTAAAACTACTTAAGAAATAATTATTTTGAATACAACTAAAATGCAATTCATTTGTCATTAACAATAAATTTAAACATCAGACCAATGTATTTATGTAAATTGTAAGATTAAAGCTGTAAACATTTTGTCGCGAACTGCCATAAGATGTCGCTTCTCATGAAAATTTGTTTGGCTCGCCGATATACGATATAAATAATATTGACACAAATAACGACATAGTATAATTTGACGGCTTCCGTACATATTTTTTACGACTTACCGATTTATTCAATTGAATGTTTTGTATCATAAATTTAATAGTTTCATTTACACTTTGTTACTACAGGTCAGTGCGAATCAAAAATACACGTTGTTGACAATACTACTTGTTAATCGTTTAGTTAATATAATGTTTATAAACATTGATTAGTTCGTGAAATGGTTAAATTATTTTGCACACCGAATTTGCATATTTACACTTTTCATAGCTATTTACCTACTTTCCGATCTCCATCTAGCACAGGCTAAAGTTGTTGAAAAATGATTTACATAGATACAAAGTCAAAATATCTAGTTGTATAAAATGTGATTGCAAACACGAGTTGTAGCTTGTCATCCTGACTCCTGAGGAACCCTGATGCCGATTTTATTCCTCTTTTATAACAAACGCTGCGTCGTGAATGGTGTTGAAGAATGTGGTAGATACTTTTTAAATATCATGTAAAACCGTATTAGATTTATTCGGAAAAAAATCAGAAGGGTTTCTTACTTGTTTCTATGAAGATATGAGATTTATGTGGGTATTTATCCATTTAACCAGAGATTTTTTTCAATTCTAACTGTTTTTAGACGTGAGTGATTATACTTACGTAAATTTGTGATTCTGAGAATAAGAATCAGCTCGATTGGTTGCCTTACACGGGTACTTACCTATTGGTTAACGCAGTACCGATAAAGTATAAAACAATATAAAATACACACAAATAAAGTTAAATTCACATTAAAACAAAGCAAAGGTGAGGAATTTGCGATATAATAAATATATAAATTATGAAAACAGAACTAAAAGCTGTTTTTATCCGTCCATTAGAGGAAACGTATCATTAATTTTTAATCCTGTCAGATTTTCTCTACATTTTTCAGCGATAACCATTCATGGAGCAATTATTCCTTCTGACCAAACCCTTTAATAATGAAGTTAATGGAAATGACAGATATCTTTTGACATCATTCCATGTCCATTAAGGAGTAGACAAAAAAACGAACTGTCATTTTTTTAATGCAGGTATATATTGTGTGATATGTGTAGGTACAGCAACTTACGCAAAAACCAGCGACTTATTATTAAGTACCTACATCGAATAGTTTTTCAAAAAAATTTCTTTTACTGTTTACTCATTTAATTCTTATCCAAACTTCCTTGACCTGCTTTTATTAAGAAAAATCATTTTAATAAAAACTAATTAAGTAAACAAAAAAATTCTTCTTTTTTGAAGTGGTAGGTATCGTACGACGACTTTCGTACGAACAGCGTACCTACCTACTGAAGGTTGTGGGACCGAATTTCACTGCCGACCATTTCCATTTTCACAACACAAGCTTTGCATTGCGTGAAAGATGTCAAAAGTGTATTTGTGTTCACTTTGGGTGGGTCCAGATTCATTATTAAAAAAAAAAACTTAAATAAAAATAATTAATATAAAATTGAGATTATCATCCCAATCAATTTAAGTTAAAGATTGAAAATAAATTTTATCAACAGTATTTCTTTATTGTTAAAGTACAACATAGTTGGTCAAGAATTAATAATTATTGTATGATCCGGTCTGACATGGATGTGTGGTATACCGTTGAGCCGGACAAACAGGCAAGAAACAAGACAGGCAGCTAATCTATGATTTCTGTGCCTCTACACAATCACTAAAAATATGTTTGGCTGGTAGGCATAACTCGAATTTAAATGCGAATAATTTTATTTAAGATAACATTATCAAATTATGAATACTTAGGTGAGTATGAGAACATTGTGATATTCTGATTCAAGAGTAGCTGTGCGAGGTTTAAGGTCATCGGATGGACGAGTCAATAAAACATGAATTATACAAAAATGTTGCGGTACCATACACCTAAAAAGATTTTAGGCACATACTCTTAGTATCTTAACATTTACCGCTTTATTTAAAAACTACGATCAGTGGAAAAAATAGCTCAGCGATTGAAAATATTACGATCAAGCTGTCATAGAGATAGTTTAACGCATATCGCTTGATTGTGAGCTGACCTCTGTAGATTTTGATCCACCATATTGGATTTTAACATCAACTGACGGTTGTTTCAAGTACACAAGAACGCTACTGTAATAAATATACTGTATTTAAGTATTTTCCCCGTCCAAATATGTGCTCCCTTCATATTTTGGTCCATTGTATTTTGGTTTATCATTTTGATAATGGGAAATTTAAACAAATAAAGCAAATTTGCATTCTCGTAATCATTCGAGGCCTTACAACCATGATGCACCAACTAAAATTATAGGTAGATAAGAAATATAATGACGTTTTGAAGAAAATATTCAAAGAGTAGGTACTTTTTAATTAGCAACAAATATTAAAACTGAAGCGATCAAACATGAATTAGCTCATAGCTGAAACAGAAAGGTTTCATATGATTTAATAAGGACTTAACTATATTTTGATATAAAATAAATAATGAAAAAATAAGGTAGGGGAGACCGAGGTAAGTTGAAACAAATGTGAGTTGAAACAATGTTCATATCTCATCAACTCTATGGAAATGGTTTGACAACGCAGCAGTTTTGATTCACCGACAACGTGATATCAAATTCCTCAGTACGTGTCGATCCAGTTCGGCGAGTGGTTTTGCTGTTATAACGTTCATCCGTAAAAATGTACTAAAAGTAAGTTTTCTTTGTTTTTTTTAATCATGAATTATGATACCTAATATTTGTTATTTTTTTATTTTTAAAATGATTTTTAATTTTTTTTTTTTTTTTTTTATTTTATTGAATCTTACAGGAACATACAGTCATTCTACTATACTATCAACAACAATCAAGTAATAATAATTATAAACCAGCAAAGTTCCTTCAATTACTTATCGAATATCCTACAATACAGTGATAAACATAAATCAATATATAAATAAATACATAAATATATACATTTAAGAAACAGGAATATAAAGTCAAGGTCAAACAACATAAGACATAAATCTTTCAAATATGAAAAAAAAAGAAAAGAAGTCACATAACATCATAGATATATAGCAATGTATAAATATGGTAAAACAATGAAAAACATAAATAATTGAATACAAACATATAAGAATTCATCCCTCTCATCTCATCAGCCCAACAACTCCCGCTCTAAATTGATCTTTATTCAGATGGAAAATGTCTAATACCTTGAAGAGTGTATTATAGAGCTTACAAGAACGATGAATAAAACATCCCTGCATGTAATTCGTAGAGCAATGAGGCAGCCTAAACAAGTATTCGCACCGGGTATTTCTTAAGGGCCAATTAAAACTTAGCCTTTCTAGCAGCGATTCCGAGTCGACCTCGCCAGATAAAATTTTAAAGAGGTACATCATATCAGCCTGGGTTCTTCTGCTTTCAAGGGACGACATGCCATGGTAAATAAGCGCCTGCCGATAGTCGCTAAAGTGCCGGCCTCTCAAAAAACTGAGATGTCGCACCAGCCTTCTCTGGATGCACTCAATCCTATCAATATATGTTAAGTACTGGGGACTCCATACCACGGTTGAGAATTCTAATCGACTACGGACAAATGCATAATACAAGATCCTCGTGGTGAATGGAGATTTAAAAGGCCTACTCATCCTCATGACGAACCCCAACATTCTTTGGGCTTTATCTATAATCGAGTTAACATGAGATCTAAATCGCATCCCAGAGTCCAGGATCACTCCCAAGTCCCTAATCTCTTCCACTCTAACCAGCGTCTGTAATCCAAGTTCATACGAAAACTGCACAGGCTGCCTAGCCCTAGAGAATGAGATGACTTTACATTTAGACACATTAAGATACAGTTGATTAAGACGGCAGTAATCCTCCAAACGACTAAGGTCGGTTTGAAGTTTTGTGCAGTCTCGAATGTTATTTATCTGCATGAATATCTTTGTGTCATCAGCAAACATCAGAAACTTGGCGTGACGGAAACAGACACCAATGTCATTTACATATAAAATGAACAGTAATGGCCCCAAATGGGATCCCTGGGGAATACCAGAAGGGCAAGGAAGAAACCGAGATACCGACCCACCTATAGCCACGGCCTGCGACCTCCCCTCAACATATGATGCGAGCCAACGAAGGAGATCTCCATGGATCCCGTAACAACGCAACTTGTGCAAGAGTATCCGGTGACTAATCTTGTCAAACGCCTTTGCATAGTCCGTGTAGACGGCATCCACCTGCCCACCTCCGCCCATTCTTTGAGTTATGTAATCTGTAAACTCGAGGAGGTTTGACTCCACGGATCTTCCAATCACAAATCCATGCTGTTGGGGCGTTATAAATGACCTCACTGCAGGGGACATCTGTGACACAACTATTCTCTCCATTAACTTGCTGAAAATACACAACTTAGAAATTGGTCTATAGTTCGTAACGCTATGCTTATCGCCGGACTTATGAATCGGCGTCACGAAGGACCTTTTCCAGATGTCTGGAAAAATGCCCTCCGAAAACGAACGCTTATAGAGGAGATATAAGGGGTAACACAGTTCATCAGCACAGCTCCTCACAAAAATCGCAGGCACACCATCGGGACCAGAACCCCCCCTAGAATCAAGTTCCTTCATACATCTCAGAACAATTTCAGGTGACAGCTCAACATGGTGAATATTCAATTCGCCATCATTCACGTCCGGAAGGACAACATCACTATCATCAACGAAAACGGAGTAAAAATAATCACCAAACATTTCTGAGACAGATTGCACATCAGAGGAAGTTACGCCAGTGTAGTGCATAGACGCCGGCAAGGAAGACGACGACTTCTTTGACTTTACATAAGTCCAAAACTTATTGGGATCCCGTCTTATCAATTCCTCTGTGCCAGTTATAAATTTGTCGTAACACTCCCGAGCAACCCTCTTCTGCCGAGATCTCAACAACCCGAAAGAAGCATAATCGGAGTCATTGCCGCTTATCTTCCAGCGTCGATGGTATTTTTTCTTTTCTCTAATGATCTTTATCAGAGCCCTACTGTACCAGATGGGGAACCCACCGCTGGCATATACAACCTTTTTAGGAATATACTTATCGATTAACCCATTCAAGAATGCATAAAATCGACCAGTAGCCTCCTCCACACCCTGACATTCAAACTCCTTCACCCAATCATGGGACGAAAGCTCTAGCCTAATATTGTCATAATCACCTCTGTAAAAGAGAACTACTTCCCTCGGGGGAATCGCCGCTACAGGTCTACCCTCAATTGCCAAATTCACGATCAACGGTGGATGATGCGGGTCCTCAGCCCTGAGAGGCTCCTCGCATAGAGAGACCTGAATGTTGTCCGCACTCACATTTGACATAATGAGGTCTAATATTCTCCCTCCACGGTTACTATGAGAGTTAAATTGATTTAGATCGCAGAACGATATGAAATCCACCAAAGCGCTGGAAGCCGCATCACTGAAATCACCCGGCAAGCAGAATTTTTCTGTTGCATCTCCGATCCAGACAATGCCAGGCAAGTTGTAATCCCCTGTCAAGAGAAACAAATCATCAGGCTGCTCCAAAATCAACCGAGAGCACATTTCAATGTTTGCGTGCAGGTTGGAAGAGAAAGAACTGCCTTGTGGAATATAGGAACAACACACATTCAAGCTTACCCGCGAATTTGGCCGGGCTATTGACACCCACACATCCTCCGCCCGTGTGCCCCAGCCAACGCGGTGCACAGACGGAATACTTCGGTGCACAGCAATGAGGACACCACCCCCCAGAGATTGCCCCGCATTAGCGTAATCGCGGTCTCTTCTATATACGTTATATCTACAGTCAAATAGCTCAGAGCTACCGATTGAGTCCAGCAACCACGTTTCAGTAAGGCAAATAATGTGATAATCATTCAATAATACCCTGTACAGAAAGTCATTTGTCCTAGTTCGCAGGCCCCTAACGTTTTGGTAATAAATAGATAACTCTGTCATTTGCAAAAAGCAGCAGCAAAGCGTTGAGCATCGGAGTGGAAAAATATGAGAAAACAGGAATGCATTTCGTCAAGGTCAAAAACAATAATTCAAAGACAACACAATGATAATACACTACGTCAGTCTCAGCAACCATACGAGTAAAAAGCATAATAACAATCGAGATGAAAAAACATGATAATGAATCGAAATCGATGAAAATGTGACATTCAATCAGATACAACTCTCCAATATGTATGCAATAACACAAAAAATACAATAAGTCAAAATAAGATAAAATACAACAAATTACAAAAAAATATATAAAAGTACAATAGAAAACAATACAGTGAAATACAATTAATTTGAGTAAAATGGTGTGAGAAAAAATATGCCTCGAACAAGACTTGTAGTGGGGTGGGTCGAGACAAGCGGCTAAAAGTCATGTGAGCCTCCCGAGGTCACTAGTGGACTTAATCAATATTGGCGGAGCCTTTTCAAACTTTCTCACATAAATCCTGCAATCCTTGACCCAGGCAAACTTGTATTCCTTCAGCCTCGCCACTTGTCTAGTTTCCCTATACAACATTTTGTTATCCCTAGTAAGGTGATGGTTTATAAATACCTTACCCCCACTATTAATTCCCAAATCGCGTGCTACCAGCCCCCGTTTTTGCTTAGCAGCATTCAAGAACATATCTTTACTACTCCTGTCAGAAAATCTTACAATGATTTTTGGAGGAACCTTTTCCTGTGAATCCTTACTCCATGAGGCAACCCTTTGAATACTCTGCATAGATTCCTGCGGGAGACTGACTTCAATTTTCGCTGTTAACGATTTCATCAGTGTGGGAAGATTCTCATCCTTTAGCACGGGGATTCCAGATATTTCAACGTTATTCATTCTAGCATATTGCTCTCTATCATTGCTCTCTCTCTTGAGTTCAGAGACGCGAATAAGTTGATTATCGAACTTTTACAACATAGCTTTAGTTTCTTATAAAACAATTACTTTCAATATTATTTTGATGTTTAACCGCATGAAGTTGGTATTTTTCTTACCGAGGTGAGTTGAAACGCTTTGTTTCAACTCACCTCGGTAACAATCATGATATTATTTAATTATAAAATCAATTCTATTTTTGTTTCAGAATGTCAAATAAATAGGTATATTCGGAAAACAAATAAGAAGTGAAGCAGCATTAGAAATATATGAATTAGCAGCAGAAGTGGTAAACCTAAGGAATAATAACCTACGAGATGCGGCAAAATCTGGGTAAAATCTTATAATTTCAATAACACATCACTCTACCGCTTTATAAAGAAACTAAAAGCTCATCCAGAGTAAAACTAGCTAAACGACAGATTTTTAATAAAAAGTGAGAGTAAAAAAAGAAAATAAGGGAGTTAAACTGCCAAAATGCAGTAAAAGCAAGGATAATGATGAAGAGGAAGATGGCTGCAATTGCTTGATGCGTCGTTTGCAAATAGTAGACCTAATGAAAAATGGGTGCAGTGCCTAGATAGCAAAGGTTAGGATGAAGCATGCACGGAAGGTAAACTCAATATATTTGCCAAAATTGTCTCTCAGATTAAGTTGTTTTAAATACTAATTTTAATGTTGATTATTATGAATGTTTTTTTTTAAATATATGTAGGTATGTTTTTTTATTGTTTTGACCAAAATAAATATATATAAGTAATGAAAATACCCATTAGAATCAATGATACCTAGGGAATGTGTGTTTTTATAATATGGAGGTACTTATAAAGTGCCATATGATTTTATTTTATTATGTTGCGAATTTTCGCAAACAAACGGTTTTTTAATAGGTACATAATAACAAATACACGAATAATACCTACAACACATAAACCAGCAAAGTTTTCCAACATTACTTTTTTTACTTGATATGCATTTTTTCCAATAATATGATGTAAGTCTTACGAGTAAGAATATGATAAAAATAATACGTATCTATGTAATTTGATCTCAAATTCGCTCATTTACTTTTGATTACTTAATAATATGATCTCATTTACTTATGAGTATGTTTATTTTTCCATAAATATAACAATATTTCTATGAAAATGTTTTTTATTATAACTGAACCAATTTTTAAAATATGCGTTTCAACTCACCTCGTGCCATGTTTCAACTTACCTCGTATCTAGGTGAGTTGAAACAAATGGAACGGGTCTGGTTTTTGCAAATTATCTCCTAGAATGCTTGAATGAAATTATTTTTTGTGAGGTCATTAAAGAGTATACTAATTTGGACAACATCGTTTTAAGTTTCACTTTTGTGAGATTGTCGTGTGTTGAGATATGAGCTATAATGTAAAATTTGTTTCAACTCACCTCGGTCTCCCCTACCTATTCTGCATCAATAACTGACTCGAAATCATTCAGAGCTGAGATAGCGCACCTTTGTTGTTAGCACTCGCGTTGCCGGGCTACTATTTTGTTTGTTTACAAAATTTTGTGTGAAATGTCATCTTCATACAAACAAACGCGGATCATATATTTTTTTATAAATTAAGTAGAAACTAATCAGTGAGTTATATGTAATCTTACGATTAACGATTTTTTATAAATGAGACGGTTTGACTTTATTTTATTTAGGAGTAACTTTTTACCATTCAATGGGAAGTTTTCTGGGGAGCTTCCGACAATACACACTAGGTGGCAGAACTTCTAATCAGGTCTATTGTCAAATTCAGTGCTGCCAACGTAGAGATGTTTTTTTCAGTGATGCCAACGTTGGGAAGTTTGTTTTCCATTGTGTTGCTAAGAAGTTGTTGATTGAGTTGCTAAGAAGTTGTTGATTTTGTTGCGCATAAATTTGAGAATAAATCTCAGGGGTGCTGTTCTGTATTTTTTAATTTGTATTTAGGTAGGTATATAAAAAAAGATGAACAATTTTATTTGTAATAGTATGTAAAAAATGTACAATGATTACTCTAAACCTATTGTAAGTTATCATATGTATAATAATATATAAGTTGTTTAATTTGAAATAAACTAGAATGATATTTTGGAGGTTAGATTGTGAGCGACCATAAGAAGAAGAAGAAGTAAATCGCCCCCGTTGGCAACACTGAATTTGACAATAGACCGGATTAGCAAGGGCGCCTCTAGCGGCACAAAAAGGAAAAAAACATCCCATTGAAAGTGCCTTCTTGAAAGTTTTAGTAATGACAACATTTTTTGCTGGATTTTTTTCTGGGTTGGCTGGAAGAGATCCTGCGGGATAAGTCCGCCCTTTGACTCTCGTGAATGGATTGTATCGGGACTGCATTTTGGAACAATAAAGCATTATTTATTTATTTATTTGCATCATATTATATCTACCAGTGGCGAAGCGTCAATACGATAATTTCCTCATAAATTTTCCGAATTATCAGAAAAAGTGATTTTTTTCACTACAAATGCGTGTCATTGTATTTGTATTCAATATACTAATTAACTTTTTTCAGTTTAGTATCGAAAATTTTCAGTCCCCGCCACTGGTAGGTATCTACAGAGTTTTATTTTATTGAATAGTTTCTTTACTCTTAGGTACTTATGCATTTTACGTGATAACAGGTAATTTTGGAAGATACTTCAAGTCTCGTGTGATGAGAAAGAACTTGCTGGTGCACCAACAAAGCCAATAGACAATAAATATGAGACATTAACAAAAACGGATATAGTCATATCCTGGCGCCAAATATATGACAGCAGTCGCAGTCTTTAAATTTGGTTGCTCTCTTGTTCTCAACAATTTCCAACTTTTATCTCTATTTTTCATTTTATTATTAAATTTGTACTTGTTGCATACGTGAGATTTTTCGACATGTTGAACATGTTGAGAATTCTCATGATTAAGAGTTTCGGAGACAAACATTACCACCTAATGGCGAACGTTGTTAACGTAAAGTGATCACACTAAGCCAGCCTTCGAAATAACAGTAGAAGACGGTCGTAAGCCCGTAGTGGTTTGTTCCATTTAAAAATCGAACATTAGTAATGAATTGTTAGAGTCATTAGTTGTTATTTTTTCTTTCAGAAAGAACTTGTGTTAAGACACTAGTCAGGAAAAACGAAAAAAAAACGATAATCGACAAAAATCGTTAGGTTCTTAAGAATTAAAGACGTCTAAATCTCTTCTGTTGGCTATTTTTTAAGTAACTTGGGATTTTATGCACCAACATGAATTATTGCTTGCTTAATGCCGTCTCAATTTTTTTAGCTATGCACTCGTTTTCGAGTGATTCGGCGCCGCGCCGTCTCAATTTATAAACCGGTTATTTTTTTAGTTTTGATTACCCTCGTTTTACGTTTCACCTTCTTGAATACTTTCCTTTCTTCTTATCAATAATGTTCTGCTTTTCCAAAAATTTGGGCTTTTCTTCTTGATATGTGGCTGAAGCATTCCAAGATATTCTGAAAGAAAATGTATGCGTAAAAAAATAATTGGGTTGTTCTAGGTGAGGGTGACCTTATGTAAAATACTATTTAGATTGTGAGTACATTTAAGGCTTCTCCAGATTAACGCTAAAGGTCAGGCTCAATGATTTGAATTTAGGGGTTAATCTGTGGTGTTTATCACCTTGACATTTATGTGTGACTGAAAATAAATTAGGTGGGTATTATGATATTTTGAAAATAGGTGCAAACTCTTTTTACATTAGATGTAGCATGGAAAAGTTACAAATCAAATTAATGTACACTCTTTTAAAATATATATCAACTAATTACTCACAATTTACTACTACTGTTCGATTTTTAAATGGTATGAACAAACCTTATATATACACATATTATGTACTTAGAACGTTGTAGTATTTTAATTCAGCCAAGTGTTTGCCCCTTTAATTGTAATAAAACGGTTACAAATTTTGAGTTTTCAAGTATTGTATTGGCATAAAAGCATGGAAAGATGTGAGAAGGATTGTTCTACTGAACGACGTGGTTAGATCACATCGATTCAGTCCTCAAGGAAGGCTAGGTCAGATAAATGTAGGTATCATTGGAAGAATCGCTAATTCTTTTGTTTCTCTCTACCTACGCTTTAAGGGACAAAGCGTGATGGGAAAATGATTTGAATATTGCAATACAATGAATATAAATAATTCACTTCCTTTGAACGCCGATGTTTTATTTTTCAATAGACCGAACAGGAAGACCCTCTACTATAGTTTTCTGACTTAGTTAATTTTATTATAAAAGCACCGCTTCTATCAACAAGATGAATTAGTTTTATATTGAGTAAAGAAAAACTGCCATCTGTCGTGTAAATTTAATTACAAAAGATTCTTAATAAGTTCTATGTAGTTATACTGACCAATCAACTCAGTGTCAAGTTCAGGGCCTTCGTGTGGGTAGGCAATGTCGTGAATTCCCTTTATAATGCATTGAATTGTTTGAAACAAGATTGAATTGCGAAGTCCACAGTGCACCCTACTGACCTAGCTAATAAGCAATAACGACATCACTATTGATTGGCAATTATAAATATGTGTATGTGAACCGTCTATAGAAATATCTTCATACTAAATAGTTTTTTAATGAAAATATTAACAGTAGGTTTATGAAAAAATATGAACTTGGGTTAAGAACAATGTGATTTATACGATTCTATTTTAGGTATTTATTAAAAAAATTAAATCCATCGTCAATGTTTAGTCATAGCTTATGTTATAATTTAAATAAGTTAATATTATACCACATTAATCATCTGAGGAACGGAGCAGTGGCATTTCCAAATTACCAAAGACCAAAGATTATGTTGAAAAATCAATATAGTTCGAATTGAAAGCTCGTGTTTTATTTGGGAATAGTTGACTTGAAATGAATTATTTTATCAGAGATATATAGATATTTTGACACAGATATGCCAAAAATTCTTAGTGAAAAATGGAGAGTGATGTTTATTTAAAAAAATGTATTGCTAGCTAATAATTTATCGTGCTCATAAAATGGCTTCACAAACGATAGCAAAAAGTGAAAATTGGTCCTTAATTTCTTGTTGGGTAACATTTTACTGTTGTGTTGATTTGTAACATTTATGTTGTTTTGACGTAAAATATTTCATTTTAAATGTGAAGAAGAGAGCCTGCTTCCCAAAACCGGTACGCTATTGATATTCCGTGGAAAATCTGTTTATTTTGTAATAATTTAATAGTAACATAGTCCTGGTGACCATTAAATACCGATTTTTTTGGATTTTGAACATATAATTTATTACAACAATGAGGAATATGTTAAAGGAAAGGTTTACAAGTAAGTAAGTAGGTAAGTATAGAATATATATTACAAGACTTTAAGAAATTGTTATGTAAGAACTATTTGCAAATTGATCTGTAGCATTGAGATTTTTTAAATTTGTTCCACGATGATTTTCATTTGTTTTTTTTTATACTTAAAACATGAGAACTGAAAGAGAATTTAATTAAATCGTATCAAGTTGTGAAAAGATTCTTCTTAGATAACGGGTGGAAGGACAGAATAAACTTGTTGGATTTATATTATTCGTTCATGGGGGTTCCCGTGGAAGAAAATTAGTTTGAAAAACTTTTTTTATCAAAATTAAAAAGCAAATCTAAAAGGTAGGCTGTGGCGTAGGACTCGCGTGATTTATTTCCCAGATAAACTTTCTAAATAGGTATGTTTATTTTGATTTGAAAGATGCTTCAACTTAAACACCCACTTACTATGGATAAAAATATTTAACGGCGCTAGAATTTCGTTTCATATTTCTTTCTTTTTCACGTTTTTATTCTTCTTTGTTTTTCAGTATAAAATGTTCTAATAATATCTATATAACTTCCAGTACACTTATATTTGCATTATAAAGCTAATTATTATACATGTTTCTGTAGTAAAACTGTAGTAGAACAGTATAAAATGTATAAAAAAGATAGAATTTTGATTTGAAATACAAAAACAAAAATTAGTACAAGTCTTATAAGTCTAATTTAATAAAAATTTTCACGGAAAAATATAAAATGCGTGCCTTATATAAAAATATACTCTAAAATGTTGAACAGAAAGATATTATGGACACGAAAATTTGTGTCAATTTTTTCTTCTCATTCTTTATAATTCGATTTAGTATTTTTCTTTTGGAAACATTAACATAATTAAGAAAAAATAACAACTAACGACTCTAAAAATTCATTACTAATGTTCGATTTTTAAATTGAACAAACCACTACGGGCTTACGACCGTCTTCTACTGTTATTTCGAAGGCTGGCTTAGTGTGATCACTTTACGTTAACAACGTTCGCCATTAGGTGGTAATGTTTGTCTCCGAAACTCTTAATCATGAGAATTCTCAACATGTTCAACATGTCGAAAACTCTCATGTATGAAACAAGTAGAAATTTAATAATTAATGAAAAATAGAGAAGAAAAGTTGGAAATTATTGAGAACAAGAGAGCAACCAAATTTAAAGACTGCGACTGCTGTCATATATTTGGCGCCAGGATATGACTATATCCATTTTTGTTACTGTCTCATATTTATTGCCTATTGGCTTTGTTGGTGCACAACGTTCTAATTATGTTTAGATTCTTGTGACCTTTTCAGGACTAGATCTTAAAGAAAAAATAACAACTAACGACTCTAAAAATTCATTACTAATGTTCGATTTTTAAATGGAACAAACCACTACGGGCTTACGACCGTCTTCTACTGTTATTTCGAAGGCTGGCTTAGTGTGATCACTTTACGTTAACAACGTTCGCCATTAGGTGGTAATGTTTGTCTCCGAAACTCTTAATCATGAGAATTCTCAACATGTTCAACATGTCGAAAACTCTCATGTATGAAACAAGTAGAAATTTAATAATTAATGAAAAATAGAGAAGAAAAGTTGGAAATTATTGAGAACAAGAGAGCAACCAAATTTAAAGACTGCGACTGCTGTCATATATTTGGCGCCAGGATATGACTATATCCATTTTTGTTACTGTCTCATATTAACATAATATATGTTTAGACTCCTGCGTAGGGGAATAAAGCCAGACAAAAACCTGTTCAATAACCCACTGCGCAGTTCTGATTATCCGAATCCGAACAACGTGAAGCAAGATGGGTATCAGCTAGTTGTAAAATAATTTTACAATTATTGTATTGTTGTAGTGTAGTGCTTAGAGTAAAATTGTACCTAAGGAGTACCTACTATTGAATTTTAAGGATTTTCAAACCAGGAGGGCTTTTCACGGTCTGAAATACTATCTAATTATAATCTAAGCCCATTTTCTACATCGGCTACGAATTCTTGACGCTTCTGTAATATGTGTTATAATATTTTTCAAGCTTTTCATTCATCATAACATAACTGAATATAGAATGAACCTTCTTGAGCAGTACGTATTATAGTCGGACAATTGCCTGTCTCCCTACGACATTTGACTACACACGTACGGTACGGAATTCAGGTTTATATGAACGTTTTGTTGAAATTCCAAAGTAATATTACCTATCAGGGGAAAAGAGTTTTTAATTAGGATAAAATAATATTATCTTTCTATTACGGAACAAAAATAATAATGTTTTTATACTGTCTCCAATTGGTGTGAGTTTTGCTGAATGTTACGTTATTTTTATGTTATTTCAGCGTACAAGTGTAATGTACTTTAAAATAATTATTTCGCTAGTGTTCTAATGAAAAAATGTGTTATAATTTTGTCACTGTAACCGTATTTAAAGGTAGGAAATTATCCTCCAACCCTGATTAATCTGCTGAAATGTTTAAGGCTAACTAATAACTATACAACACGTCACCCTTCATTAAAGCTTTCCTTTGTACAATTGTCACAATGAAATTATCAACCTATGATTTTTACTACTTTTTAGATATTCGCGACATTTCATAAGAAAAAACGCAAATGTAGCTTTTTATCCACTTGCAGGTCGTTGAACAGCCTAAATCGTAAATGAGGATTTTCTCAGTACGCGCAAACCTTGCTCTCCGTAGCATTAACGCATCGCGGCTATTCTTGAGATAGTTGTGCATCTCTTAATTAGATATAAGTACCTAATGAGCAGTAAACGAAAACGGACACTGGAGGATACGCTATAATCACGAACTGCAGGCTTTGTATGACGAACCCAATATCGTACAATTTATTAAAGTACGCAGATTGGAATGGTTGGGTCACGTCAGCCGAATGAGTGATGATCGTATCCCAAAAAAGGTCCTAAACACCTGTCCAGATGGCCGTAGGAGTAGAGGCAGACCCAAACTGAGATGGCTGGATGACACGGAGGACGACATCAGAGCGATCGGAATGACGAACTGGAGGAATGGAGAAGACTTCTTGAGGAGGCCAAGGCTCATAACGGGCTGTAGCGCCAATGATGATGATGATGACCTAATGTTTAACATTTTTTCATAAATGTACCGAGGAAGCATCTCATTCATAGCTTTTAATCAAAAAGTTTCTAATTGTTATCATTTGTATTTACTTTTATTTCGTAAATTACTACGCAGGCTTTTGAAATAAGGAAATTTAAATAAATTTAATAAGGGAGAACAAAAATTACTTTTGAAGTTTTAATTATATTTATTTTAAAAGCGAGGGGGTGAGTGAGTGCCAACGAAAGACATCGATATTGAGATTCTTCAAATAACGAACGAAGTTTTCTTAAATGATATATCTGGTTTAAACAAAGTTAATTTCACAATGGCTTAAAGATAGACAAAACAATTCTTTCTATTCGCAAAGACAAAGTCACAGACATATTTGTAACCAATGAGATTTATACTAGAGATGCAATCGAGTCTAAAAAATGGCATGTAAAAAAGTGTGCCACCACCGAAAATGTGCCACGCTCGTGTTTTAGTCGTTGACAACAGCTCGAGCTTGACAGTTGTGTCCGCGGTAATACGGCGTTCTTGAAAATGGTGGATTTTGTGGTGAAAAAAGTCGTTCCTCAACAGAAATCAATATAGGAAAATCCTTTTATCAAAAAGGACGTATTTTATATATTTTAAGTGCATATTATTGTGATAAAATGTTTAAAATATAAAAATATATTTGACAATTATTTTTGTTTTATTAGTAAGGCCCACATCACACTACGGGTGCATACCGAGGGGGGTTAAAAAAAACCGCGTCTGCATGAAACGCGTAGATACATTTTTATTTGAATTTGTAACCCAGCGGTTCAGTCGACGGCTTTCTTACTACAGCATACGTCATGGGCTCGAATCCCTGTGCCGACTATTTCCACTTTCACAACACAACTCTTCCATAGTGTGTGCGAGTTTCCAAATGTATTTGTGTTCACTTTTAATTAGCCTAAATTCATTTAAAAAGATACACCCGTACGCGGCGTATGCAACAGTGCATAGGTAGGTATATATTTCTAGATTTTTTTTTTTATTCTATCAAGGTTTTTTTTTATCAATTTATTTAGAAAAAAGAATACAACTTATATTTAAACAGAGTGCTCCCTAATTAAAATTATATATGGAATTTAAGGATGTTCTGCAAACAGAGGTTTTCCACTTTCAATGAAATTTTTTACGAAAGCCATCATACAACTGAGAAATCGCCAGCGGTTTTTCCCACAGTGCCGTATTTCTGACGGTTCTCGTTTAAGCTGTGTGTATGAGCCCTTACCTAGCCGGACGAAATTTAGAAGCAAGTACACTATAACTAGTGTTTTTATAAAAAAGGTCATTTTTGATTCGAATAAATAAATAATTTTTTCCATTTTCGAAAAATATTTTTATGAATGTGCTTTTAAACTGTTCGTTGTCTGCCTCGCATTAATAAAGACGAGAGATCTTTTTCAAAAGGTTCTTAGACATTTCTGACAAATACATTCAAATCTCACGCACAAAAAGAAATTTCTATTAATGTGTACCGGTAGAAGGTGACAGCACTTAGCCGTTTGGCGTATTATGTGTGACAAAGACAAAAATATTCGTCAGTAATGCTTGATTGCATATTTTTATTTAAGTTCAACTTCAAATTTACTCGTGATGCTACTTTCAAACTAAAAATTGTATGGAATTGCATCTCCAGTATAATATCTCATTGTTTGTAACTCGATAAAAACCGAGTTTATGTAAGACATTCTAAATTGCAAAAGTTTGACAAGATATACGATTTGTAACCCAAAAGATTTTGTCATTTAGGAACTTTTTTAACCATGCCTATATTATTCAGTACATACTTTGCGTGTAAAGTTGAATTTTGAAAAAGCTGCTAATAAATTATATCAATGACAATCAATTTTATAGATTTCCCAATGCTCTTATAGTGGGTTAACATAAAACATATAGAACTGAAAAAGAGATTTGGATGGTTAATAAAGAAACATAGGTATTTTTGTTGGAATGAAAAACTAGCAGCCAGGTAAGTTTATGATTGTTGAAGGATATCTCGCAAAATAACCTTGTTTTGTCTTTAAATCTGATCGTAATGTAGGTACATAGCATCAATAACAATTATATTATACTAACGAAGAATATAATATTTTGACTAGTTTCCGCAGATTAACCCTAACAAAAAAGGAGGGGAAAATAGCTAACAATAGACCAAGAAACAGAAATAGTTTCACTCCACCCCTTTTTGAATATACACTCTTGTTTATCTACTGAAATTCAGGTTAGGTGTAATACTTTTTGGGGGGTACATAAGGCAGGTATCGTTTTGTTTCAAATGGGGACATTTCACCTGTCGATTGTGATAAACCTACCGAAATACAACAGGTAATCCGAAACGGTCGGTGGATGAAAAATTCCAATTACAATAATTGTTCTTGGTTTTGCCGCACCCACCTGTTGACAGCTTGTACAAACATCTCTCTCCCCTGCGCCATTCCTTACATCCTCCACCTCTCAGAGCTGCCAATATTCAGGTTTATTTTCAAAGCTCAGAAAAAACAACGCCTACAGTGTTATTCCATAAACATTGCTAAATTGACACAAGTATTCATAATATATTTCAGAAACTCTCTATTAACACAATGTAACCTTAGCATTTTAGAAATATCCTGAGGTTATAATAGTTTGTTTCTCCAATATTTTAAACAAAACAGTTTTGGAATAGGTAATTACATATCAGTTAGTCTTACAATTTTGAGATTTATAACATTAAACAAGCAGGGCTGAATCAATTAGCCATTTGGCTTTTATAATTTGAGTAGAATAGGACGCTCAAGCTTTTCATCATTTTTCTAAAAAAAAAATCCCACAGCGTAGATTGCAAGTGGGTTTGAAGTAGAGATGGGGAATCTCTTCTTTGGAAGAGCCTCGCATTGTTGTGAGTGTGTAGGCATTATTCTTTTCAGTTGAGATAATGATAACATTAAAATCGGATTTACATACCTTTGTGTGGCCCAGCTTTGTGTTTTATTTATAAGAACAAGTATTGTGAGCCACGGAACGGTAAATTAACCTTCGGTATATATCAAAAGCTTTGAAAAATTAATATGATGTTATCTGTTGAACAAGATAATTTTCCTGGGAGATTTGAAAAAAAGAACTACGCCGTTTGAAGTTTCTTTGCGGATTTTCTTCAACATCAACTAAAGTTATTCATACTTTAAGGTGAATAATGCTAAGCATCTTGTGCTTTTTGCTGCCTTAATATGCTGTTATCTTCTGTTCAGTGGCTCGAAGAGATTGTTACGTTATGTTGTAATCTCATAAATGCACTTTTCAAATATTTACCTCATGTTTATCATAAATAGACGTTGACGATCATTAGGTACAGCCAAATGTAAAATTCTTTGCCATGGTGATTTTCTAGGAAAGAGTTAAACAGAGTGCTTTCTCTGATAGATTTTTCAGTAGCGGTTGCCTTCCAAGGCTGATTGGTCCTGGTTTTGAGGCGTCAAGAACTCGTCATTTGATTTATAAGAAACTAATCTAGGCCCAATTAATTAGAACGAAAATACACATTTGACATCAATTACTATCCGCAGAATTTGTGAAGCTGGGATTCCGCACCCAGAACCTACAATAATTACGAAGGTCTGCAACGGAGACACTTGGCTATCAACCTCTTGATTAGCCTCGATTTTCGGGTGAATTCTCGGCATTGTTTGAAAAAATCTTTATTCCGTTTCGAGTACGGAATTTTAATTAAATTTTAGAAGAATTTGAAATCAGCAATCAACAACAGAAAAGTGTTTTTTCCTAACTATATAGAACTTTGAAGCTGCGTCATACGATTACGTGGAAAACGTATCTATGTAATAAGCGAGCGTAGGGAGCGTGTTCCTGGCTTGCAAACCTACGGCCGTGCCTTGTAGCTACATCCCAGTTTAGAACAAAGTGCTTAATTATAATATGTACTCCTCTCTGTATTGTAGGTGGCAAGGGGTTGGGGTGGCCGGGGCTCCAGTTGCCTCGGGCGGTGGAGGTTTTGCGGAAAGCTGAAAAAAATATTATATTCTTAAAATAACATTCTCTATTGTAAATTTTTAACCATTAGATAGCTACATGTGGTCTGAACAATAGAACATATACCGACCAAATTGAATGTATTTATATGAAATTTTTGAGGAGTTGATTGATTAAAATCGATTTTTGCAGTGTTAGAAGTAGATATTTGAATTTTTGAAAAAATCAGTAGATAGAGAAAAGTCTACTCTATCGAATGATATAAAAAACCGAAAACACGTCATGTATTTCGTTAAACTATGCACATTTCTAGAAGACTTTTGCGTGCACGAAAATTACACGTGACGGTTTTGTGTGCAAAATCGATATATTATTATTATTTCCAATAAATACCTAATTGGGAAGTTCGTCTGGATTTGGTTTTTTTCTTGAAAATTTCTAACCCCACGAGAAACATTTTTTCATAGAAACGACAGAACCGATTCGACAAGGGGAAATATTTTTGATTTTTCTCAGTGAGTCGATATTGTCTATGATATTTGATAAAAACATATACCCGCAGGAAATATTATATCGAAGAAATATGTAATAAGCCAACTTGATCAGTGGTTCTTATATTTGTACATTGTCAAATTATCCGCAGTCTCCAACTTGGTAGGTATCCCTTAATTGTGGATATATCTTATGTAGACAATCAAACGAATTATGACCGTTTCCTGTGCCTGTTATCTGATAGGTTTTGCTGCTAGTAATTATATAATATGTACATACATAAATCGACACAGTAATATAATAAAATGCCCCACACTCAATACTCCACTAAGTTCAGAGTTTTATGCACAATTTACACACACAATTTCTTATATTTTTAGAATCCCTTACTTTTTGCGGACTTCACAACTTTCCCAATAAACACTTTTATTATTTTTATCAGATATGAATAATGGATAAGTCTGGAAAAAAATGTTATAGGGTGGTGGTAAAATTATTGAAGAATTTTTCGTGCACTAAACGATTGGATAACTTCATAAAAAAATCTCTATCTACAAAATAATCCTCAGCATTATGTGGGCGGCTTTATATGTATAGCTGCGTGTAAATTAATTTTGGGTTTAAGAAAATTCATCTCAAACAATTCATTGCGAACAATTTATCGTCAGTACAGTTCATCAATCTTTATTGTAAACTGTCAAATTGTTAATGACCTAAAATTAAGGTAAAGCTTCCTTTTAGACACTCCTATGAATTAAAGATGGCGGTGATTTTGACATACGCTGGAGTATTACCGTGTTATCACTCGGGGAGGTGTCCAAAAAGGTATAGGGGGTTCCACCCCTCAAACCCCCCTTTTTAACTACGTTCCAACCTCAACCTAACCTATTCAAATCGTATATAACATAACCTCAAAATCATAAGGAGTGACTAAACTAATTACTAGAGTTATATACAAAAACCCAGAAACCGGAATGGAATTGCATTCTAAAAGCACTCGCGATGAATTGTTCGCGATGAATTTACCGGCTACTATTAATTAATATGTTAGTCAGTTCTATATCATATAAGATTAATTCCAGGAAAACGGAGCAAGAATCCACAAATATTTGGAACTATGCTTTCAATTGATCAAACAGCGGGCTATTTTTTCTGGAGGAAAAATGATACCTTTAGTTTGAAATGCTCTATTTCATACGGGCGATTCTAAATTTATCGTTTTGGCTCAATCATACATTTTTCATACAACAAGACATTATTTTGTAAACAAACTTTCTTATTCCGGAACTCCAATGAATATTTAAGTTTATTGAGGTATACAATATCATATAATGTTGTGATATACGAGACAGTTTACTGAGCTTGACAAGGGAGAGATATACAAATAGGCCGTTCCTATCTAAGTAAATAAAATGTCACAAACTAAACCCTGATTTGGACCATTTAATATCAAATTGTAGGACCTAAATAATAATAATATTATATTCAAATGAAAAATTCATGGCAGAAGTTTGTAGCATAAATATTTCTAAACGATACTGTTTGGTGATGAACGATTTACGGTAAAATATAGTAAATTAATCAAAGTTCTTTTTTTCTATTTATTATTTTAAAATTATTGTCATGCCAGTTACCTACTACGAATTCGACCTATTGCCTGGTTTATATTATAAAAAGCATTCTAATGCACTTGGTTCCTAGGGATCGGTCCGTCGGTCGTCTGACAAGACGGCAGTTTTGTCAATGTTTTTTGTTACTACGGTAACAAAATTGACAATTTTCTGTGTTGAAATTCACCGCTACCGCTATAGCAGTACCGTAGTCCTAGGAAAATAGACCGCAAGGGCCTGTACACATCTGAACCACGAGCGTAGCGTAACCAATGCAACGCATGCAACGTATCAAACCACCGCGTATAGGTTTTATGGAAATTTGATACGTTGCATTGGTTACGTTACCACTCGTCGTTCAGATGTGTTCAGGTCCTTAATTATCCACAACCATCTCAGAAAGTTAATTTATCTAACACTAGCTTTCCCGACAGACGTTGTCCTGTGGACCCTTTGGTCCTAACCAGAGGCGGCCCGTTCATGTGCACTGCGCCTCCAGAAATAAAAAATAAACTAATTAAATAATTACATTAAAATCTTAATTCTATAACGTCCATATTTCATTGTTATTCAAAGCTCAGACGGGATCAACGCGAGAATGTAATTATGTGCGCGCAGTTTGGTTGACTTTGTATGAAAAATTTCTAAAACGCCCGAAACGGTGGAATAAGTGAAATGGGGTGCTGTAAGAGTGCAATCACGTATGCGAGAAAGAGAGAATGCAGGCGGAGAAAACAATAATTTTGTCGTTAGATTTTTTCAAAGATGGCGTCGCATGAAATACGTTTCATAGTAACTTTAATATTATATTTTATATTATTTCTTATTCATTTTTCAACCTTTTATTAGTTATTCTGTTATGCGGAGTGGAGAAGAATCCAATAAATCACACATCGGAAGAATCTGTTGAGCCGATCTCGAGTTATAAGTGTTCGCACTAACCCGACTTTAATTTACATTAGAGAGATAAGGTAGGTATCTACCGTTTTCGGCTACTTGATGTTAAAATTGCTTTTTCTTCTTACTTCTACATTATGATTACATCAGAGAACATTAATTAGGGAACCGAAATTTTACGAAAAACCTTTAAGGAAAATTTTATTACTTGGAGTCAAACATAAATTTGCACTTCGATTATAATTGACACCCTCGATCTTGCGGCCTAGGCTTCCATCCATCAATTATTGGTTGATACATCAGGGAGCCAACACATACCCCAAATAACTTATTAAATTAATTATTAATGTGTCAGGTTAATGGTACTCGTAAATAGGACCTGCCATCATTACATACGTCTTTGTCATGCTGATAACTCTGTCGACTGTTCTAGAATTAATCTTCGTTGCTTACAAAATACGAATCAAGTGTTTATAATAATTCACTTTATTTTTTATGTTTGAACTTAGTGTTATTTTGGTAGCACTTTTAATAATTAACATATGACCCATATTTTATGTGCAATGAACAATATTATAAACGTGTCATGTTAACAGTTGAATTATTGGAATATTTTTTATGGCGTACAAATGTGACTTTTTATGGGAAAATTTAAACGCAAAACAGGATGTGTTTAATGGGATGTTTTTTAAACCATGTCAAGCAAATTCTGCGTACACTGCGTATTTATCAAAAAAAATATCTGATTTTCAATTTATTTTGGTACAATTGTTATTCTGATACAAAATGTATTTACTAATAAAATATTGGTATATAAAAAGTGTTTTTATACAATCTTAATGAAGCGTGGCTGTTTTTACGGGGTTTTATGGCACATTTGTTTAATTTTGAAATTATGTCTACTATCTCGTATGATGTTGTTGAATTGTAAGTATGTAGGAACTGAAGAGCTCAGAATTGATGATTCTGAAAAGTCCTTTAGTGGCAGATTTAGATAAATGGGATACAGGAAGTAGTATGAGAGGTTGAATGATTTAATAATTTAATAATTTAGGAGAACCGCGTTCTTAGAATATTTTAAAATATTCTTAAAGGAATTTACCTACCTTCCAGCGAGGAGTAATGTAGCCAGCATGTTGCAGTAACGAGATTCTATAGATCTATTTATGGTATATTCGTATTCAACATTTTGACTGTTAGCTGAAGAAAGCTTTCACATACAACTTACATCGTTATTTATACGATCCGCTCGCTGTGAGACGTTAGTTTGGGAATCACATATTCTACTATTATTTTTGATTTTTGTAACAATACTTGCAATGATCACAGCTATGTGCACTGTTGAGTACACATCTTAAGTGTGTAAATGTCATTTCGTTAGTTGATACTCACTAACTTGATCTTTCTAAGACTATAGGATATCTTTAGAATGCGGAAAGCCTACATTACTCCATTAGGGTTCTAGATTAAAATTGATAACCTGGAGAAGCGTTATCTAACGTAAGTGTCTAATTTAACCACACAACTCCCCACAAATGATAAGTCAAACACACATACTAGCAATAATAGGGGCGCGAAATTCACTAAAGATTACCAAATTATTCTAATGAAACGTCAATACATTCTGAGGAGAGCTGTTCATCTTCGTACCACAAATCGGAAAATGTACTTACCCACCATTCCGCATCTTCCATATTGTTGTCTTGAAGGTATGGAGTGACGTTACAAAATGGCCCCTCGCCTTGCTGAATTCAAAATGAATGGCGACTTTCT
Organism: Mystacides longicornis; assembly: GCA_963576905.1. Taxonomy (NCBI): domain Eukaryota; kingdom Metazoa; phylum Arthropoda; class Insecta; order Trichoptera; family Leptoceridae; genus Mystacides; species Mystacides longicornis. Next base: position 23,132,261 of record OY756427.1, read on the forward strand.
TTCGAATTTGGGTATTAAAATATATTTAGACATACTGGATGACTCACGCCTATGTACTTAATTTCCTGTCAAGTAAACGGAAAGTACAAACACTTTGTACGGAACAAAACGTTTGTTTTTTTTTCACGCAATTATTCCATATTTTCTCACCATTTGTAAATTCATTGAGCTTATCCGAATATTTCGATCAGAATAAGCCAAATTGAACTTGTAATATTGAGTTTTAGCTAGACACACGCACAGCTATTAATTTTTATGTAGGTGTAAGATTTAGCTTAAATTTCTTTAAAACTTTCAACTTAATACTACATTGAAAAACCTTTCCTATAGAAACATCAAACGAAATGCTTTCAGATCCAACCAAAAGGACTGCGAAACAAGAGCTGCAAAACTCGGGCAAACAGCACAGGGGCCGAAGTCGAGTGTAATAAAATGGCCGCCATCGCTATCGGTCGTTCGGTGTTCCCATGGTAACAACGTAAAAAAACTGTCGCGTGTCATCGTTACTATGGGAACACCGACCAAACAATCCTGTTGGCGATCATTTTATTACACCTTTTATAGGCCCCGGGGTTGAAACACGCGGATAAGCAAATGATAACAGGGTAGGTACTGGCAGAAGCTCATCCCCGAAGCACTCAAGATTTCCAAGAATAGGAAAAAACAAATATATGTAGATCCCAACAAAGACTTTGACTGGACAGTAGAAGATCGTGGTTTAGATAAAGTCTTTCTAAATTATGATATAAATTAATTGATAAAAAAAAAACACTGTTTAAGGTTTCCATAAACCACCAACCGTGCGCAGCTTTTAAGATTACATATAATATTATCTGCTTATCTTGAATTCATAACTAACATATTTTATTATTAGACCTTCAGGTATCCGTGAAATTTTTATATCAACAGAACTTCAGCGTCTAAATGAAAATACCAGGTAAGTAGGGCAAGATTCAACCCTTAGTAAATAATATTATGCCGTAACCTCGTATGAGATAAAAATTAAGTAGGTAGGGGAAATGTTTTAAATTCTGGAAATTATTACAAATGCACAACCTCACAATAAAAACGAAACCTTTTGTGGTTTTGCAGATAGGCGTGGGTTTTGTTTGAAAATTTCCTTCAACAACTCATCTATATGTATGATAACATTGTCGGTGTTTACGATACAAACTTCGGAGTTTTCCGTATCATTTAGTATTGTATTGCGAGAGTTGTAATTCTGAGCAGAGGTAATTAGTAACTGTTGAAATGGTACAATTTTAAATTGGCTGAAGAGAAAGTAAAATTTTCGAGACGTAAATTGTTTAACATGGATTGTGTTGCCCCTTAATTTTTGTGATAGTTATAAGTTTTGAGAACTGTCAAAAACATTTGACACAGAAGAGTAATAAGAACCAAAAGATAACAACGTATCACGAACGATGCTATACGATGAAGGCGAATATCTCTACTAAGTGGAATGAATACATATTACATACGTCTACCAGATGATGGGACACTAATGACACTTGGCCAAGAAAAGTTCTCCTTCCTCCGATCATGGTCCAGAGATAAGTAAAATAAAATAAATAAATAAAACTTTATTGCTGATTTGTACAATGTGATACTTATCCCGAAAGATCTCTGCCATCCAAGTTAGTAAATAAGATGTTGTGTTTTGTCCCATCGAAGCAGACTTGAGGTTCAACATGATGTGTGTGAGTTAGCCATTGACAATGCGTACAATCGAGTGCATAAAATAATCAATTTGATGAATATGCACATTCTATAATGTTTCTTTTAAGGTGCGTTTATACCAACTGAACAATATAGCCAGAACTGGAAAAAGAGTACCAATATTTTCTTGATCGTTGATATGGTCACCGAAGAAATAACAACGCGCATAATCTGTCATCACCTAGTTGTTGTTTCCATGGTGTCCAGTATAACAATAAAAGAAAGTATACTCAACTTCCAGCTCTGGCACTATGTTCGTTTGTTTTATACCTAATATTCAGAGATTAATTTTACATTCCAGTTTAAAGGTGTGGTTCAAAAGAAACTTCTAACAGTTTTGGATGGCTTAAATTATTTTATATCAAGAGTAATTAATATATTTGAGTAAATACGAAAAACTTGAAACAGATGTGCTGTAAAACTTTCCTCGTGTTAACAAAGTGAGATGTTAACTTATCTTCCATAACATAAGGGATTGCCTTACATTAGAAGAATGTATGACGGTATCTCGCTTCACATAATGCTAATGAGATTTTAGCAGATTTTGTTGCTGAACTTTTCTTTCAGACGATGTAAAACTAAGAGAAATCCAATTTCTTATATCTTACACTGTAATTGACAACGAAGTGAACATGTTTCCTTAAATTATTCTAACACACGAGAGCCAATTATTGACTCCATATTTTTTACCAGTCACTATTTTGTTTGTCTAAAGGTGCATTTACAAAAACATAGATTCGAATCTAGAAACAGATAATACTTTCTTTTATGGTTGATATTGGAAACCGTGGATACAATAACAAGCAAGAACTAATAAATGGGCGATGACAGTTCTTTGCAAAGAGTTCCATAAATAGAGGGGCTAATAGGAAGAAAATTCACTTTAAATTTGTGTCCAGTTTGGTGGGAGGGACGGGAGGTGTGCGGGTGATGTTCCAATTGTGTTTAAATAATGCGCCGAAAACATTCATAACGATGACTTATACTGCGAATGTAATGGAATTCAACCTTTTTACTTAGTGCATTGTTTATATTTCAGTAGATATTTGTTTACTATAGTAACAAACTGTTTACTAAGCAACAATGTTATTATTATGTTGCTATGGTGTCGATACATTGATATACAACATGGATAACTGCATTTTTGACAAAACGATTTACCTAATGATGGTATAAAAATTCTGTATTCAAATACACATTCTTGGTGATTTCGGCAAATCCAACATAATAATAAAATGTTTTGATAACACCTTAAGAAATATAGGGAAAAGTTTGTTAGTATTACAACGTTTAAAATGCGCAACTCTATTCTCTATGCAGACCGAGATTGATTGATTGAGATTGAGAATTGTCTTGGATAAATTCAAGATGAAACTGTATACTCATGACATTGATTAAGAAAATCGTTTGATTGAATATCATTACAAGCACAGAATAAGGAAGTTTATTTTTATTTTAATGTTGTAAGAGATTGCAAGAACATTACAGTCAACAGAATACTCAGATTCTGGTGAAAACTGAGAGATATCAATCTTGTAAAATTAAAAGAAGGAAAATATGTAGCACATAAATTTTCATGGGCCTCAAATTTAAACCAGAAAAAAGAGAAATATGAAATACTTGGGCAGAAAATTATACTTAAAACAGAAAAAAGCAAACCTTGGATCACAAATTAGAATGATAAAAAAACAAAAGGGCATGAGAGTACATGAACAACGATTTTTTGAAGAGTTTTTCCATATCTAATAAGTTTGAAGGAAGATGTATATGAAGGAAAGAATTGTTTTCTGTTACTTTCACTTGTGATTGCTAAACTAACGAGACCTGGGCCCCGTTCCACCATCATATTCTCTACTTTGCGGTTTTTTTTTCAAATTATAGAATCGTTATGTATCAAAATTATGTCGTTTTTTTTCATCCAAAAAAGTTAATTTTTTGGAGTTACCCAATTTGCATATTGAGGTATCGATGTGTCAAATAATATTGAAATATATTGTAGAAAATATTATTAATTATTAAATGAAAAAACATATAATAAATTGTTTTTAAGGATTAAAAGATACAATATTGTCACTTTTATTATCTTATTGCGTAATTGGTGCAGTATCTCATTACACATGAGGGCAATTACTATGTAAGCAACACGATGCGTCACCTAGCAACGTCTGTGACATACTGAATTCATAAAAAATACGCAGCGGTTAACTGCCTCATATTGAGAACATAAAATACAAGGCAAGTAAGCCGCTCTATTTATGGAACTCTTTGGTTCTTTGACGTTATTATTTCATTGGTGACTATATCAACGATAAAAAAACTCTATTTTCAGCTCTGGCTGTATGTTCATTTGGTATAAACGCACCCTAACAGAAAAGAACATAATTCTTAGTTAATGTCCCTTGTACCTAGGTTTCATTGACATATTTTTGTAGCGTGAGTTTTGGACGAGATATGACTGTTTTGGACAAACCCAGTGGAGCATGGTCAAGACGCAAAACTCGTACTAGCTGACCTACGCTTAGGTAATACTCTGCTACAGAAAATACTCTGTTAAGACGAAAAGTACATACTGTTTTTTGCCAACCAACAAACAACCAGTGTTTCAGTGCTCATCTTTAGATGAAAATCATATATACAGTCCAAAGCAAGGGTATTTCCAAGAAAGATACAAAACCTTAACACGGAAACTTACATTTTGGTCCTCCGGGACGGATTAGTTTTAAAGACTGTAACATCCGTTTGCCTCCTCCCTACACTTTCACTAGTTTCATTAAAGTTATTATGTTTTTTTTTTTATTTTTTATTCAAACAAACTACTGAGCCGTAGATATATCTTATTATACATCTACATAGGATATAACTTGGCGCTGTAGGTACGTCTACCTGACAATGGTTTTTTATCTTCCCGAAAACAATAATTCTCAAACGGCTCAGTAGGAACAGAGGCCGTGACATCTGAATTGAAGTCGGATCCGACAAACGACAAAAGTAGAAACGGGCAGTAAAAAAAATTACGTAACCAGATGACGGCTCATATAGGAGGTGAAGACATGACCTGCATTTGGTCTAAAATATCAATTTAAAACTTATACAAAAATAAACTGGAAAAAAGAAAAATTCAAATAAAGTATAATTTTTTTTGCTAACGTTTGTCTAAGAATTGTTGATCGGTTTGCTTATTGGTGTTGAGACATAAACTCTATTGCAATAAATTGAGAGTCATTACTGAAAGCATTCGTGGGTGTATGATCAAAGGCGTTTCCAATTCGCCTCCACTTATGCCCGTCAAAGCTGTCAATTAGTTATGTAATCATGTGCAGTCGACAGATAAATATTATTATAAAGTGCTTTTAATTAATATCAATTGAAAAGTCATTCGGAACAAGCACATAATCTAATTTCAGCATTATTTATTACACAGGAAAAGATACTATTTTTTAATTCAGCTATATATTCATTTACTAGGGGATGCCTTTATAATTAAATTAATTCCGAAAGTTCTTGTTCCGAAAGTGTATTCAAAATTGACAACAGAACTAAGTTGAGGATATGTATGTGCGAACGTTTTGTGTAAACGGCGTTATTATAAATAATACATCAGTCAGTGTTGCCCTCGTAGACAATTTGAATTTTGCAAACGAATTTTTCGTCAATGCGTCAGTGCGAAAAAAATTATCTGTCCACTGGAAAATATAAACAATTATTTAAACCAAACAAAGACACATACATATGTATATAAAAATATAAAAAATGGACAGTCAATTTTCTTCCTACTCTACATTGTCGAAAAATTCGTTCGTAAAATTCAAATTGTGTAGGGCCCTTTGGGCTATTCTTATATTATAGAAAGATAGATAGGTACGAATTAGCCTTGTTATTTAAAGCCTTATGTAAACTGTTAATTGTGATTTTAAATTTTATTTATTATACAACTGGAGCTTATACGGTCAATACCAACTTGTGAAATGACATGGTCTATCGACGTCAAATAGAGGCTACAGGACTTGCACTTCGTGATGGATGACGAAATCCAATGACTTCGGTAATTTGAGGTCAGGTTCAGTCGACTAAATAATAATACCTACCTACCTCATACTTGTCAGATGTCATTAAAGTCCGACATAGCCACTACTTAATTTATCGAAATGTCAAACTAATTATTCTGTTGTTGTTAGTTTTGTTCATGTTTAGCGTGGAAATGACACATTGACGAGCCGACGTGGGGGTATTCGATTTCCATTTCTTTCCAAATCTTCTTTGGGAATGTACCGATTGTCCAACAGCTCTCTATTCAGTTTCTCAATAATTATTAGTCTTGTTTGAATGAAACGTACTTTAGAAGAATGGTGCCTTGTTTTATTCACAACGCGTGAATTTTGTTTGTGTTTTCATATCGCACACATTTTCATCATATTATAACTCTCATGTTGACAGCAGCTTTACCTGCGTCTATTTGAACCAAGGCTAAAATAGGCGCATAAATTATTTGCGTAACCTCAGTCAACAAGTTGAATAAAATGTAGGTACTTTAGAAGAATGGTGCCTTGTGTAATTCATCAACCGTGATTTTTATTAAACTTAAACTTATTATCTGAATCAACTGTTAAATATTTTAACTACATAGCTACACATTCATTGAGATATCCTTAGTCAACAAGGATTTTGAAAAAAAGTATGGAGTCATTAGTTATACATAAAACGTTCCTTAATTCATTAAGTCAGAATTTTGTGAGATTGTAACATTCATTACGATATTATGTAGAATCGCATGAAGTACTGTGAAGCTTATCCTAGTGGAACTGAATCAGCTGAGGTATGCAGTCTACGATCATCTGAAACGGAAACATCGATTAAAATAATATAATTTTACAAACTACAAGCATTCACTCTCTCTACTCGTATACTCTCTTAATGACCGCACTTTCAGTTGCACACTAACTACTTTATCTATATTCTCCATTTATGATCCCACCTTGGGGCATAAAGAGGTACCAAGAGAAGGTACTCCACTACGCTCAATTTTTTGTAGATTTTTAATCTTATTTTTAATAATCTCTCACAACACGTTCAAATTCATCAGTTCTTCTTCGGAAAAAAAACTGATGAGATCTTCTTCATCTTCCGAACCCTGATAGGAGAAATAGCACCGCCCTCCTCAGCCAACTATCCCAGCCATGTCCATCTTCTCTCTATGATGTGATGATAGAAATGATGGACCTGCGCCATATACCTAATTTCACTCGCGGATCTTCGTTTCAAAGGCAGATTTTTTGGACCAGAGTTTTGGGCCGTTGCAAGGACTCGAATGTGTTAGATTATTACTAGCCCATGATCGTCCACTGCAGGACATAGGCCTCCTCATGTTCACGCCACTCCTCCCTGTCTCAGATCATCAATAAAGTCGACGCTTTTGCTACCTACTAGGTATAGTCATGTTGTTAAAGGTCATACACATACTCATCGAAAACTCAGCTCCGAGGTCATCAGTGTTAGTAATGGTAGCTCCTAGATAGTTATCTGTTATTTATCTACCCAATGGAAGACGTTATTCGCATTGAGCTCCGTTTTACAACATTGACTCGAAGATTGAGGCGTGCTGCATTGTCTAAATCTAGTAGTTACATAATAAAATACTTTTACTTCGTTGCATATATAAAGTTTTTATTCTATAAATTAATTTCGATACGGCATACTCTGATTTAACAATATAAGTATTAGGATTTATCGCAGTTAATAATTTGGCTGAAACAGGCATGCGATCGTTTAAATTCAAAGGTAGGTATCCTTCGATTATAAATACAAAATAACGACCTAGGTTGTTTCGAATGAAAATGGATATCAGTTGTTAATAGCTTATTAATTACTGTATCGTTTGTTGGAAATGTATAAATAAGGTTCGTTTCGAATCACTCAATCAAAACAAGGGCTCATTCGGTTATTATTGAGTGGGAGCAGACGTCTTTTGTACGATAGATTGGTAATTATGGTTTGCTTACTGGAAATTCTGAATATATCTATCTCTATTCCTTCGGGCGAATGTCGTTGTTATTCGAGAATAAGGCCCTGTCCTAATTGAAAAGCGATCGCGCGTCCGAGCCTCGAGCTATGATACAATGTTCTCAGTTTGAACGGGTCTGTCCGCGTTTGAGCACATGACGCTCGACGCGCGGATGCATGAACGCTTTCCATTGGGACACAAACTAAGATTACTGATATAATTAATTGACCTGCCGAATTAGGAAAATTAAATTTGGCGTTCGACTACAAACGAAGATTTCGTCAATGTAGAGTGCGGAAAAAATGAACTGTCCACTGGAACATATAAACAATTATTTAAACCAAGCAAAGACACTTAAATAAAAATATAAAAGGTGAACAGTAAATTTTCTTCCTATTTTACATTGTCGAATAATTCGTTTGTAGGCGTTCGCCAATTTCAATTTGTCTAGAGCTCCAGAAATATATATGATTAAAAAAAAACACATAAATTGTCAGAACAAATGTTCCACAAAAAAATGCCCATTATTTCCTTGATATTCACAACAACCCTTGAATATGGAGGCCTTTGAAAATATGGTAGGTATTGTTTTTTTTAATGTTGAGCATCTCGATGACTACCTGACATTAGCGAATTCATGTGCTGCATTCCATCACAAGGCATGAGCTAAACTGCTTAGAAAAAAAACAATGCAAAATACCCCAAGAAAACGAAGCAGAGGCAAAGCATCTGCGCGGTGTTGTTACCAGCTAAAAGATATGACTTCTGGCGAATAACACTCGTCGTTGCAGGTTGCGGAGGACAAGGAGGGTGGGAAGCGTTTCGTTCACTCGAGCATGGTACCGTAGGCCTCAAACCTCAGGAGAAAGGAAACACTTGAAGAAAAATAATAGATGTGTAGAATTGCAGGTGATATTATTTTTATGTAAATAAGGCACTGCGTCACATAGAGGATGATTTTTGCCAACTGGCAGCAAGGTGAGACATACAGACTCTCGGTAAGTATGCAGGTGATATAGGGTTGCTAAGATTTATATGATAAGAATAAAGAATAAGCTTAAATTTCCTTTATGAATTCCAAAAATATATTGTTGTTTGAAAACATTGTTCAAACATTAAACAAAAAGAGAATATTTGAAGAAAATGCTGTTTTAATATTTAAAATTTTCCATTTTCGATTTGATCAATTTTTGGCATTGACTCTAAAAATGATTTAAAAAACGTGTTTGTCGAAGTTGAGAGTAAAGTAAACCATTAATTATATAAATTGGTCATTTAATATCAACAACGAAGATTCAGAAATAATAATAATAATGACGGAAATGTAATTTGATTGTTGATTGATTTTTCGAGCGCCTTCTGAAGGTCGAAGGGTGGAAATTGTTGGTTGTGGGGTGTCAACAAAATTTAGTATAAAAAAATATTTTTTAGGAGTTGCGATTAAATTAGATCCTTAGATGTTGCTTTGATGTCTTCAGTCAAGAGCCCTAATTAGAAGTGTTTATTAGATACCTTCCTGCCTTCCTGCCAGCCCCGCTTCATAGGTCAGGCGTTGGTAATTAAAAGGGCGGAGGACACTACTCTAGCTAGATTAACTCATTCATGCTCTCAGTCGGGGGCCATGAGCACTAAGTACATACTCTACGACGGACGGCCATTATTATTTAAAACACAGAAACTTCATGGTCTTTTGAGAGACACTTAGTTAGCTTGTACTAATTTGCGTGGTAAAAATAAACTTAAGTAATGAAGTAATCTGCATTTAACATTCTACCCCCTGACTATTATAATGATGTAATGTCACTTTAGTTGAAGTATAGACAAAATAGTGGAGAATTGTCTCTCAGGAATCAGTGTTCGCATATGAGTTCGAAGATATATCGTATAGGTGCTGAAAGGACTTAGTTTAGGTACACACACACATATTATGACGGTCCTTCGAATCGGATCATAGAGTCGAACATAGATCTTAGTTGATTCGTTGACCACAAGAATTTGATTTACAATCCCCATATATACATACAATAGCATAATCATAGTTATTGTTTTTTTGCATTATTGTTAGGATAAATGAAAATTTATGAAGTTTTTAGGAGAAGTTTGTGTCTAGGGAAATTTCCCTGCTTGTCAGATGGTCAAATCCAGATCTCGAATGTAGTCTTTAGCCCAGCCTGTCAGTATGGCGAAGTCCGAGAGACTACCCTCGTATGCCCTGTTGCTGCATTCCGATACTATGTGGCTGATGGTCTGCCTGTCAGCTCCGCAGTCGCACTCTGGAGACTCCCGCCATCCACATTTGTGGGCGAAATCGGCGCACATGCCATGGCCTGTTCTGACCCTGTTTAAAGCAGACTATGTCTTTCTTGGTAGATTGAATCCAGGCGGTGTTTCAGTGATGCAAGGCAGAAGATACATAGGTGACTCCGCCATGCATTCGCGCCGCTCAGTTATTATTATATTGACTATTTAACAAGAATGAATTATACCTATATAAATTGTGATGAAATGGCCATACGCTAAATAAATAAGAAAAAAATTAACAAAAAAAATGTTTTAAACTATTTTAATCAGAGATAATGACTGTAAAAAAATTATAAGCATGATAGCAAGTACGATACGATCCATAATTAAAACTCATTTTTAAATGAATCTGGGCTCACCTAATGGGAACACAAAATAAATACTCTTTCGATATCTTTTAATCAAAGCAAAGCTTGTGTCGAGGAAGTGGAAATGGTCGGTTGTAAATATAGAATCCAATTAACTAGGTACTTTTTCTATACATATTTTTAAAATTTTTATTTTATTTGATTGTGTTCTTTATCTATATTTTTTTTTAAATAATTTTCTTCAAATTTGGAGTAATGGATCTGAGCGAAATGTCATTATGACCAAATGTTATGAAATACTAGCTTTCCCGACAGACGTTGTCCTGTGGTTCTAGCCCAAAGTAGCCCGTTAATATGTACATGATGTGCACTGCGCCCCCGTTAAACAATACAAAATTAATTCGATTGAGATAAGCTAATAAAATAATAACATTGAAATCTGAAACATCCCTATTTCATTCGTATTCAAAGCTCTGGGGGGAACAACTTGAGAAAAATGCGCTCGTGCACACACCCTACCTCGCCTGTTATGCCCCTACCACACGCTCCGTCTTACCTGTGGTCTTGCCTGCGCAAGTCTGGCTTGTCAGGTAAGACGGAGCGTGTGGTTGGTATAAAACAGTACACCGCACGCTCCGTCTTACCTGACAACCCAGGCTTGCGCAGGCAAGACCACAGGTAAGACGGAGCGTGTGGTAGGGGCATTACCAACACGAATGTGCCCGATGATATTGTTGACTTTGTATGAAAATTTTCTAAAACTATCAAAACGGTGCGGTGGAGTAAGTGGGATAGGCTACTTACTGTAAGAGCGTATGCGAGAATGAGAGGGAACTACCCGCGATGTCGTGGGCGCGTCCCAGTAACCTTTCCATACAAACTTAAATATTGTATTTTACATCATTTGTTATCCATTTTTTTTAACTTTTTATTAGTTATTCTGTTATCCGGAGCGGAGAAGAATCCAATAAATCAAACATCAGAAGAATCTGTTGAGCCAATTCGAATTATAAGTGTTCGCACTAACCCGACTTTAATTTATATAAGTAGTAGACAATATACTAGCTTTCCCGAAAGACGTTGTCCTGTACCTATACTCCTAACCAGAGGCGGCCCGTTCATATGTGCACTGCGCTCCCAGAAACAAAATCACATAATTAATCCGATTAAGTTACTAATAAAATAATAATGTTAAAATATTTCTAAAACATCCATATTTCATTCGTATTCAAAGCTCAGGTGGGAACACCATGAGAATATATGCGGTTAAGTATTATTAATAAAATAATGACAGATAATGCAACGCCTAATTCCGGTGTGTATTGAAATGGTTTATTATGTAGAATAAATAATTACGGTTTTGTTACATAATACATTAATAAAATAATTATTATGGATCATCTAACCCTTATTCCGGCCTGTGTTAAAATGGGGTTCGGTTATTATCTATTTCATAATAAATTATTTTGAAAATCCAATGCTTTATTACAATCTACTAAAATGTACTTCCTCATATTAATATTTATTCATAATTCGGTTATCTGACTTATTACCACCGTACTATCTGAATCCTTTCCGGTTGTAATACATAGATCATTAAATAATGTCCCCTGGTACCGGCGAGTTATTGAATATTGCTAATGGGGGGTGTAATTCTGTTCACGGAGTAAACTCCTGGAAACTCACGTAGAATATTATTAGGGGTGTGGAAAGCATTGTATCTTTGTTCTGGTAATAGTATTGAATGGGAAGGACAGGAATCCAGTATTCTGTTTCAACTTCTTTTTTTAAATTTAAATAGTCTATTTATTCCAAACGAACTTCATCTCTAATATAAATGAAAGTCGGGTTAGTGCGAACACTTATAACTCGAGATCGGCTGAACATATGAATGAATGAATGAATGAATGAATTTTATTCAAAAGAAAATACAAATCAAATTTATCAAAAAATACAAAAATTTGTAATTAAACCTTAACTTAAATAAATATTGCCTCACTAGGCTTGTGCCTGTGTCGAGGCAAAGTTTTGCATGTCTTAGATATGCACTACGTCAGATCTCTCTCTTCCATTCGTCAGCAACCATTCATCCAAGCGTCTCCTAAACACTGTCACACTCTCGCAGTCTTTAACATCACCTGGCAATCTATTCATCAACCTTGGAGCCAGATACTCCGGCGATCTCTGCCCCAGAGCAGTTTTCATCCTTGGCAGTCTCCTCACTCCATGCGCAAGCGACCTCAACCCATGCCCCTCCGTTTGAGACACCAAGGCATCAGACCCAAAATAACGGACCAGAATTCGCTGTATATACAGTTGTCGAGCATCGAGAACTTTAAATCTCCTAAAAAGGGGGTCAGAAGGACTTAGATATCCCACATCACCCATGATACGTAGGATTGCCTTTTGTGCAACGTTTATAGGCTGCAGGTGGATACTGCCCCAACTCTCAATACCATACAACATAACAGACTGGAACAACGCAAAGTATATTGATTTAATACTAGTTTCATTAAGTACCTTTCGTAGTGTTTTAAATACATAAAGTAATTTCCCCAGACGCTTAGTGAGTGCACCCAGATACGCATCCCATCTCAAGTGTTGATCTATGATTAACCCCAAGTATTTTATTTCTTTGCAAGATGATATAAGCGGACATACACAATCATTCATCAAATCCATACAGGAATGCATCTTCAATAATTTCGTTTCCTTCAGAGCACCCGCAGCCGTGAGAGAGAATGGCATGAATTTAGTCTTATCTACGTTAACTGTCAACAAGTGTTCACTGAGCCATCTCTTAACCAGACTCAAACCAAACTCAGCCCTCTTAAAGACTTCAGTCCATGTCGAGTCTCCGAAAACTATAGCTGTATCATCCGCAAAGGTTACAATATCCCCACCAACATCCATATTACAGAGCTCATTTATATAAATTATAAATAACAATGGTCCCAGCGTACTACCCTGAGGAACTCCAAAGCGAATATTTTCCTGGTTACTCTGTTTATTTCCTATTTTAACTGCCTGTGTCCTACCAGAGAGGTAACTTGCCAGAAACTTTTGAGCCAGGCCCCTTATTCCCACAGCTTCTAGCTTTTTTAATAGTATCTTTTGGGAAATAGTATCGAAAGCCTTAGCCAAATCGAGAAAAACTGCAATACATTTCTTTTTATTTTCTAAATAACAAGTTATAGAGCCCGTTAATCTTGAAATAGCCTCCTGGGTACCTAATCCCGGCCGAAACCCAAACTGTTCTTTATATTCTTCCGATGTTTGATTTATTGGATTCTCCTCCGTTCCGGATAACAGAATAACTAATAAAAAGTTGAATAAATGGAAAATAAATGATATAAAATGTTATATTAATGTTAGTATGGAACGGATTGTACCGCTACCTACTGTCACCGCCATCTATTGGGGAAATAGGGAGATGTCTGGTAGATTGATTTTTTTGATAGAAAGATTATATTATACATCAATGTTTTCCCTATGTTGTCCCACAGATAGCTATCTGACTTATAAAAAGTCTGTTAATACTTTTTTTATAAATACATACACACACACATACACATTCTCCCTTTAAGGCCCCCCGCACACCGCAAGCCAGCCCGGAAGAGACCATCACGCAGCAAACCCGACTCGCACGAAGCCGACCTCTTAGCTCGATCGAAGCAATCAAACCAAAAAGCCGGCCCCGGACAAATCAAGCCCGCCGCGAATCACCCCCCAAACCAACCAGCAATGCGGGGGTCTAAGCCCCACTCGGGAGCATAGGGAGGCATCAAGAGCTCTCCATTGCGCCTGAATGCGTCCGAGGCTCATTGTGCCTTTTCTGACCAGTTGATATTTAAGGACGTGAAGTGGTCAACCTCACGGTCCCGATCTGATTTTTCGATTTCCTGCCTCTTACAGGATGCTCGAAAAATCAGCAAAAAGAGCAGAGGTGCTATTCTTCGCCGGCAACCCCACGGCCAATTTTATAAATAAGATGTAGAAAATTCAATATAGATAAAATGGGTGAGTTTTGGTGCCTTTGAAATACCCGATTCATAATATTATAACTGTATAGGTAGCCTTCGATTTTTTCTCAATGAGTACTTAGTCATGTATGTTAGCTATGTTCTGTTACCCAGCAATAGTTTATTACCTTTAAGGCGGGACGAAGTTCGATGGGTCAGCTAGTCTATATATAAAAATGGAGCCTTATTTCTCTTGGTCATTGTAGGACGCGTGAACCGCTAGACCAAAAGGTTTTTAATGAGAAAAAAAATAAGAAAATTGCGTAGAACATAAGAAAAATATTAGATTTTTAACTTGGTAAACTTGAAAAAATAAAATTTCATAAACTAACCACCGAAAATATTATGATTTATCAATTTTTCTCACTTAATCAGTAAAAATATGACACTCATTTCTCTGTTTGAAATACTTAGCTCGGAGGCCGATTTCATTTCAAAATCATTAGGCCAACCTCATTTCCTTTTCGTCCGTCACAACACTGCAATAATTAGGTAAGCATCCCATCAACTGGTAAAAGCATCATCATGGAGAGCTTCTGTTATTGTCGGCCGTAAAATTGTTTATTGCTGTTGCTCCAGACTTTATCGACACAAAAAAAAGTTAATTCGTAACTAGTGGTTTATGCGCACGTACTCGGCTAATTGATTTTTCAGACAGAAAAAACTAAGGAAATTCGTATTCAGTGGTTTGACGATTGCACGTGGGTTTCAACCCCGCTTTATTCCGATGAAGTTATATAACATAAGGGTCCGTCCATTAATGACGTGATGTTTTTTTTGCAACTTTTCAGACCCCCAACCCCACTGGTGATATTTGGTAAGTTTTCAGAATAATCCCCCTCCCCTTGAAATCACGTGTACTTTTTTAATACATAGAGTGTTACGATTTTTTCGTCAAAAGGCGATTGTGTGTTTTTAAATTAATTAGAAAAATAAATGCGTTTAAATTTTTTTTTTCTTTGTGATAAATTTTGGTCCCAACTAGTAAGCCAAATTCGAAAAATGCATTTTTGTTTACATGGCACTTCACTGGAAAACCCTCCATTCTTAACCCCTTAAAGCATCGAGGTCTAGGACTTTTTCATATGATCAGTAGCTTTCGTTTGTAAGTACCTGACATATATTTTGTACAGCACAGTAATGCGGCCCATCGCCTTTTTATAACCAGACAGTGCGATGTGTTTATAGCGTAGCATGATAATAGAGGCCGGTTTCATCAGTATTGTAAAAAATGTCATCAGCACAAAATTCTCTAAAAAAGTAGGAATCATAAATTTACTGTCCCAAAGTGTAATGTTGTCCCAATTAAACATATAAATTTACTATTGGTTTCATGGTTTGGTTTCTATTCTTTGAGATTTGTCCCAAATAAGCGGCTGTCCCAATTATGCGGTGTCCCAATTAAGCGGAATCGATTGTACATCGATAGATTACTGAATTTAAACACTCTCTTTGAATTCGCGAGTCCAACTGTTGTAGGTAAACGCCTTATTATGATTATTGGGATTTGCACTGAAACTCTTTGAAAACCTGAAATAAAAAATTTGCTGTCCGCATTTATCGAGTGAAGTGGGTACGTAGACTCCGAGTAAATTGTACCGCATTATAGACGAGTCTTTACGCAAACAATTATGTTCCCTAGTGTTTTGTGGTCGTATCTGGGTGTTAATTGAATCACAAATATTTGAACACGCATCTGTATCTAACGAAATTATTTGTATGTTACCGTACCTATACAGTCTACACATTCGGTAACCTACCGCTATGAAGACATTATAATTTCATACACATTGCAGATTTTTTTTACCTGTCTGAGCGTTATCAAACTTTTGTCGTTGTTCATTTAGATAATATAGTATTTTTGTTATCGGCAGACATCATATGAAAATATCACAACTTTTTTACAGAAGAACAAATAAAAATCCATAAATTTCATTCGAAAAAAATATATGCAGAAAGGAAAGCGTTATTTTATTTGTGCAAATGAAAAGGCTTTGTGACAGATTATAAATGAATTGCATAAATATTATATGATCCATAAGCAGTGCTTAAAACCTTTTTTGTTGCTGAAAATGGTAATGAGAAATAATTAAACTTCAGTGACATTTTACCATGATCAATAAACAGAAAACAACAGCGTTCAATTTGTACCAATACTGATGTTTTTAGAAGTTACCTATATGCAAAGTACAAGTTAGTTGAAAGGAGATAATAAAATCTAAACTACAATGATAGAGACAATTTAAACTTTCCAATTTAATATTTGTCTCAGAATAATTATCACGTACTAAAATAATTATTGTACAGTTACTGGAAATGAGTAGATTCATAGGATTGTTTGCTTCCAAGGAGGTTGTTAAGCACGTCCCCATCGAGCTGAACAATGCCGCCAGAAAGTTCTCTTGTCGTTGTCAAACAAAACTTTTCTCCATCCAAACCTAAAACTAATCGTTGTAAAATTGTATTTTATTCTTACATTATAATTTGATATTTAGTATCAAATATTAATTCTGAGTATTATTAAAATATTCCGTGAGTTAGTTAGCTGATACTTTATGCTGTAACCGATTCAAACAACTCAATTTATTAAAAGATACACTATCTATTTACTTTCTTCAGAAATCTATTGAGATATGGAAACATTTGCATAAGAACATTGAAAAGCGTCAGCTAGCTGCTAGAGCTAGACTATTATAAAATTACTGATTCCAAACAATAAGAATAACTAACTCCAAATACATCAATTCTTAACTCTTCTCTTTCTTTTGTATCATTGGTATTCTGTTTATTTATGATACTAAGTTTCAGCTCTCTCTCTATCGCTTTTGGAAAACTATGAGTTAACTAATGTGGTATTCTTGCATTGTCTTTGTACATTCTGACAGCCGTTGTCGCCCATATTATCTGTCCACATCATGGGATCCGCAGATATCCCGATTGCGGTGTAGGAACAGGATATCGCAGTTGTCGCCATCGTACGTACGTTCTTCAATAGGATATCATTATCTGGATCCATTTGCAGACTGGGTCTTATGTGATCCTATTCATGTATTACATGTGTAGCTGTTTGCTTTTCTATTAGCACCGTGAATCTGGATATTCAGAAAGTCTGGCGTTCCCTTGCTTAACCAATACAATTTCAAGAAGGTTTTATTCTGCGTTTATCGCGACTGAATATAATAATATATCGTCTCCAACTCCTTCTGTTTTCCACTTCGGATCGTCAATCTGTCACCTGCAGCAGTTGTGCCGCACCTGCAGACTTTTGATGAAACTCCTAGGACCCGCTATGATGGTTGACCGGCCTACCTCAGCCTAGAATGTACAGAGAGTTTGGGAGTCTTGTAGATATTACATAACCCTTCGTTGTATCTGATATTTCAATTTTCTCTACAATTCTTGGAAATGCAACACTCTTCTCTCAAGCTTTCTTAAAATCTTCAAAATTTTTTCGCTCGATTCGTTTGTCAATTTTATTACTACTTTTCGAGTCCGTGGAAAATCTAAGCCTTTTCCATCCAATATGTAGCAGCAGCAATCGCCTTGTCATTCGCTTCATAAATGTCGTCCAGGTCACACCGCTGTTTCAAATTTTTGCGCACGAGCAGATGCTCATCACCCTGCACCTCTCCACAGTCACACCTTACAATTTTATTAATTAACAATTTATAAGTCAAAGGTGATATTTGGTTTCTCCTTTCGTGAAAACGTATTCAGTCTAATATTTTTTTAGTCTTTAGACTCCGGAATAAAATTTCGTGTAGCGTTTTCCCCGAAGCGAACAAAGCAACAGATTAACAAATTACTGGGAAAACAATATATCCAAGATTTACTCTCCGACACTGTGTGCGTGTTTGCTCTGTGACTTTGGTACATAGGCGCTGTAATTAATTAGGTAACGTAAATATTAACAGTTGAACCAACAATGGGTGAAACACCGCACACAACTTTGTGTAAACCAACATCCCCGCAATATTAGGACTGTAGTTAAGGCACCTTCCTTACCTTAGTGCGAGACTTAACATATGAGTCACGAAGATCAAATCATTTTGCTTTTAAGTTTTTCTTATATTCAAAGGTTTTATTTATATTTATCCAAGTAATTATTTAATTTGGAGCATTGAATTGAACGTGGATTCTTGGTGGAATTATTTAAATAAAGTAATTTACATAAATTAAACAACTATCGATTTCTTATTCCACAAATTATCTAATACACTGACTAGTTTTGCAGGCACCTGGCACAGGTCCTGCATTGTCACAGGTGACAAAGAAACTGAGGTTTTAACTAGTACAATACAATAATTATTGGTATACACACAAAACACACAAATAGGCAGACTTTAAAAACTTACGGTATAAAATGAACAATTTTAAATTATTTTTATTTAAATTACCTTCAGTCTTTTCACTTTCGCAGTATTCGCAATTAGGTGCTTTAATATCAAATCCCAACCCATAATGAGTTTTTTCAATATTTTCATTGTATTTCAAGACATATTTTTTCACCCTCATATCCTATTTCTTGGAGACTTAATGCTATATAAATCACGTATCGACTCAGACAATGTTTGTCAATTCATTACGAAGTAAAAAGCACACGACGCGCAACGCAATACTTGTCTCTGACATTATTTTTATTACGATAGGGTGTTCAGACATGCGCGTTTTGAATGTTGTCTTGTGTTGCTATATCTCATATGAATAAATAAAAAAACGATAAAGTAATTTTTATGGCAGAAAAACTCATGCAGTATCAGCTATTTTAAAATACACGGCGAGAATTTTAAATACCTACATATATTGTAATTAGTACCACGGTTGAAGGTAGGTACTGTTATAGAAAGTTGATGAAACCCAAAAGAGAACCGAAAGTTCAAACTTGATTCCTAAAATGTTGTTGGTTATGATGTCACGAGAAAATAATGAAAGTCATCTAGATAAAAATCATCCCTTAAACGGGTCGGCGATGTCAAACAATCTACCGGATACTCCGTCATTATGGGTTTGATATCGTAGGGGTTTCCAGATATTTCAGCAGTCGGGTGAACTTTATTCAATTATCTCCTCTGAGGGATGAAACAGAGAAATAATTGGGTTGACATGTGCGACTGTCCTTATCCTCAGATTATCTACTCGTGTGGGCACAAATATAACTTACTCACAGAATAACACAAAATCGTAGTTTCAGATAAGCTGTAAAGGTGTTTGTTAATTATTGGTACAACGGTTAAATTATAAACAAAGATTGAACTTTTCAACCTAATAGAAAGAGAAGAGGGTAAAAATAATAATATCCCAATAGGTATATCATGGTGTTATTTTTTATTTCATCATTATGTTTTCAGATTGTGTGATGCGACCTACCCAGCTTTGTATCAAATACTTAATAGGTACATTATTTTATATGATGTTATTTACATGTTAATGTTAATTCAACTTATTTATTTTAATTTAAAAATCTAAATACCTTAGAATATTATAAACGAATAAATACCCTCGCTTAAGAATTATGTATCCTAATACTTGTGTAGGTAAGTGGTGCTTGAGACATTTCTTTAAAAATGACAAAAAATTAATTTTGATTATTTATTAACACAACGACCGAGCAAAAACATTTTTTTTTTAAAAAGCAACGAATTCCTACTATATTCTTATATCATAGGTGATATAAGCAGGAATGCCAAGTATAAAAACTATCTATTAAGTATATACGTGATATACGTGAGTGAAAAACTTTGTGACAATTTGTGACGGAAAATGCGCGGACGGAGAAGTATGAAATTTTGCGAGCGGTGGTGAATGCTCATATTTTCTTACGTACTACGCATAAATTAAATCAATAAAAAAATTACAAACACTGCTGTGATGTTATGTATTTGATACTCACACACACTTCCACAGATTACTTATAAAGAAAATCAACTTCATAGAAAAAAATGTAAAGCGCCTCGTGATGGGCGCATGAAGATTTTTGAAGCCGGTATATTTAAATGGAAAGTGGAAATGAAACTGGGCGACCACTAGTATATTTAATTTCGTAACTCTTCTTTAGTGTCGTGCGATTCTGACCAGGCAATACTCAAATCCACGGTTGGACATTATTCAGATGGGTCGCCCGATTTCTCCTGTTTCCTGGGCGCCCGCCGGTAGGGGAAAGAGGGGGCACTCGCCCCCTGGATGAATTGAAAATAGTGAAAGTATTAATTTTAGCATAAAGTATGAAAAAAAAGCGTGAAAAAATATTTGCCCCTCCCCTCTTTTTTTTTGCGGGCACCCATGTCGGTATATTTGACTAATTAGTATAATTTGTATGTAAATTTTATCAAGAACACGCCAACAGTGTCTTGATAAAATTAATGTAGGAATTGATACATCTTATCACTTTTTTTCTAATAAAAAAGGGGTAAGGGTATTGCAAATTTTGTAAGAAATAACGATTAGATATATTATGGAATATCGTGTTGTATAAAAAATATTACAAAAAGGGCAAAATGTTGAAACAAAAAGGCTCACCAGCATTTTACGACAGTTCTTTATGAAGATGGATGACTTCCTTGAGGATAATTTGCATAACACTAGGAGGGGTCTGGCCATCCTTTCATCTCTTATGTATATGTTCTTTATCGAATGTTTATGACATAACAATTTGGCAGCCAACCAACAGAGAAACCGAAGATTTACAAAGTTTATTAAATTCGATTAAAGCTTGTGATGGGGTTTTGTTTGTGAGGAGTACTTTATCATCCTTTTAAGAGATTTAATAAATTATATCGATTGAAAAAAGCGCTTTTGATGTTTGAGACTCTCATTACTTTGTGGGGCTTAACTCTCCAATTATTATTTTTGTATCTCATTAGAAAATCAAACAACCACTGGCTGTATCTTCCTCGTTTATTTTTAATATTAATTTATTTAATTTTGAACGGGTACTGAGTCAGTGACATCGTCGGCGTGGGAAATTTTGTGTAAGTGTTTGCATCAGGTTTATGACAAGTTCATATGATAAAAAATACTTATTTAACGGTTTTAATGTATTAATTATTGTCTCATTCTGCGAGGCATGGAAAGAATGAGTTATTTAAAAAAAAGTGGAATTAATGTATCTTCTTCTTTATTAAAGTGCCACTCCTATCGAAGGTTGGAGACCATCTGCGAATAAGTTTCACGGTCTTGGGAAGTCTCACCAACTCTGGCACACCAAACCACTGCCGTATATTCTTAAGCCAAGAGACTCTTTTACGGCCCATACCTCGTCTGCCCTCTATCTTTCCTTCCACAATCAGTTAGGAGATCATTTTTGTCATTACATAAGATATGGCCAAAGTACGCGGCTTTTCGTTTTTTGACAGTGGTCAGCAGCTCTCTCTTCTTGTTCATCGCTCTCAGGACCTCCTCGTTAGTTACACCGATCCCTCCAAGAGATGCGGAGTATTCTTCTGTAGAGCCAGAGTTCGAACGCCTCAATCTTATTCATGGTTGAGACTTTGAGAGTCCAACCCGTCACTCAATACAGCAGCACTCGCAGAACATAAGATTTAACAGAACTCCACCTTGTGTATAAGCCTCGGTCACGATTACACAAGACTACTTCTGCATTTTGTAGTAGGTTGATCTCACTGTTAAGCCAGCATCCTAGGTATTTAAAATGAGTCACTTGCTATATTCTGCACCCATCTATGTTGAGATGAACGTTTATGTCCTTCTGTTTACTGGCTAACATTGTTTTGGTTTTGAGGGCATTCGTTTTAAATGAAAGTATGCGCTGTTACAAGGATGAACAAGTAAAAAAAAATTTGACGTGTTGAAGAATTTAGTACGTTCTATGTAAAAATATTAGTGAAAACAATTGACTTGAACTAAATGATTTGTAAACCCTTTTTTATATAAAAACTAGCTGACCCATCGAATTTCGTCTCGCCTTCAATCAAAAGTCAATAAAATATTGCTGGGTAACACAACATAGCTAACATACATGACTACAATTTGTAAAAATATCAAAAGTTATGTGGTAATTATGAATCAGTTATTTCAAAATCACCAAAACCCCCCGTTCCATACTAACTTTAATATTATATTATTTCATACTATTTTCCATCCATTTTTAGATTTTTTAATAGTTGTAATAATAATATGTTATCCGTAGCGAAGAAGAATCTAATAAACTAAACGCGATAAAAATCTGTTCAGCCGATCTCGAGTTATAAGTGTTCGCTTTAACACAACTTTTTTTAAAATTATAGATGTGAACAAATTATAAAAAAGCTTGAAAAGTACCATCAAAAACGATATTTTTAATTTCAATCATTATTATACCACCATCTGTAGAAAAATAGGGAAAACATTGAATGTTTATATCAAAATATTAATCCACCAGACATCTCCCTATTTCCCTCAACAGATGTCGGTGGCGGTACCGATTCCGAACCCGTTCCATACAAACTTTAATATTGTATTTTACATAAGTTCTTATCAATTTATTCATCTTTTTTTTAAATGAATCTGTGCTCACTCAAAGTGAACACAAATACACTTTTGACATCTTTCACACTAAGCAAATGCTTGTGTCGTGAAAGTGGAAAATGGTCGGCACGGCCGGGATTTGAACCCACGACCTCCGCACGAAACAGTGCGAAAGACGGCGTCGTAACCACTGGTCTACCAACCGTTATCCGGAGCGGAGAAGAATCCAATAAATCAAACATTGGAACAATCTGTTTAGCGGATCTCGAGTTATAAGTGTTCGCACTAACCCGACTTTAATTTATATTAGAGATGTTATCGATCCCACAAATTATTAGAATAAATTCGAAAATGAAAAAAAAACCTGTTTTTATTAGCTCTTTTATGGCCAAAATAGGGATTAAGTTACTGAAAAAACATAATTTCATTTAAAATATTAACGTACCTACATCTAGAATAGATAGATTCTTCAAACATGCGATTATTTTGTTATTCTCAGAAATATTGTCAATGTTTAAATTTTTATGTAGGTACCTTATATGTTTTTGTAAAAGCAACCTTGTTGCGTGGAATCAATAAATAAAAAAAATAAAAAAATTATAACCTAACAAAATCTCTGTAAGTTTACAAAATATTTGTAGAACATAAATATATATTTCTAGTTAAAATAAATACCTACATTTCCAAAATTTTCTCGAATCGAAAATAGAATTCATATTTAAAAAAAAACTCGTTAAAAATAGAGAAAACATCGATGTTTCTATCCGATGCATCGGATAACATTGATGTATAGTTCCAATGCAACGCGCATCGATGTATTACTTTATCTAAATAGCCAACCGTACTTTGTACGTACCTACCTATATCTCTCTCTCAATATAAATAAAAAACCTTAACCTGCTTGGAAAAAGAACGACAATTTTATGACGTTTTAATCAAATACACAAACGATTCTTAGGTATTATGTACGCTCTTTAGATATAAAATCACCCTTTTTACGAACGTAGTAGTTGTTTTACTCGATCTTGTTTTGACATATAAAAGTTGAAATGGGAGCCAAAAAAGGCAAAAACTAAAAACATTAATTAAAACAGAAATATAGTATCTAGAAAGCCCCTGTTTTCATCTAAACCATCCTTGGGTAACCCTCGACATCTCCATTTTTTTTCATCGAAATCCGTCCAGTAATAAAAAAAGGAGTTAGGTAACAAAGAAAACGGCTAGATTTTTATAGAGTAAGAAAGATTTCGTGAAATTTTAAATGGACCGCAAAGAAATCTCTAAAAATCTTTGTAGGCTCTTTTCTCGATACATTTAGTATGCATATAAAACGTTCTTCCATGCGATACGTCGATTGACAATCATCGTAGCAAATAGTTGTCCGCATTTTTAAGAATTATCAAACTAAAAGTTTGCGTGTATATTCGAGCTAACCTCTTGTTAGTTTCCTCACCTAAAATTTACTCAGTGAAATTAGGCAAATTATTGCCATACCGAAGTGATAAAGTTTTCAAAAAAATATTTTCTTGATCATATCATATTGTTTTAATACGCAATTATCGAATATTGTGTACCTATCTTGATAAAGGTACCTATGTTTGTTTCGAAATTTAATGGTTGCTTACCTACGTAAATAAAATTGCGCTGTCAAGAAATTTATCACAGAAAGAAATAACCGTTCCATACAAAATGTATGGGTATTTTATTTTCTTAATATTTTTATTCATTATCAATTTTTTAATAGCTAGTAGCCTATTCGAGACGGAGACGAATACAACAAATCAAAAACCATGAAAATCGGTCCAGCCGTAGTGGCCCGTTAATATGTGCACAATGTGCACTGCG
Organism: Mystacides longicornis; assembly: GCA_963576905.1. Lineage (NCBI taxonomy): Eukaryota > Metazoa > Arthropoda > Insecta > Trichoptera > Leptoceridae > Mystacides > Mystacides longicornis. The sequence goes on from OY756427.1 coordinate 23,156,917, forward strand.
CACCCGTAAAGCATTACAAAATTAATTCGATAGAGTTAAGCTTATAAAATAACTAGCTGACCCGTCGAACTTTGTATCGAAATAAATAATATGGGTTTTAGGGTTTTATGCAACAGAGCTCAAATTCGTTTTTTTAGTTATTTAATACGAATGATTATTTACTGGCATTAGCAAAACCTGCATACCACGCTGCATTCATTGGGTCTGAGTTTATTTTTTCATCAAAAACTTTTAACCTATGTTAATATGGTGTGGGAGGAAGTCATCATTGCGCAAGATCGATTGCAATGGAGAGTTCTTATTGCTTCATCTTGCTCCTGAATGGAGTTCAAAGGGAGTTTAAATTTTGATTGATGTGATGTTAATATGTAAAAAAAGAATTCAGGTTTGTCATTATATTCGATATTTTAATAGTTATTTTGGTCAGTTAAAATAATATTGATTGATTGATCAAATTACGATAAGGAATATCCCCGTACCGATTCAAAATACGCATTGAGGTGTCAATGGTTTTTTTACCCATCACGCTGATTCCCGAAGGAGGTAGGCAGAGAGTATGGACTTCCATTCTTTCCAATCCAAACTCATTCGCTTCCTCCAAACGCATAACATTCCGCATACATGCTCATAAATTTATTTTGCTTCTGACTTGGCCCTCCTGTAAGACGGCAACGATATGGTCGGTCTATGTCATTCGAGGTCCGCCTCGTCTGCGAGCACCCATTCTTTCAGATTCATATATCCCTTTCGTCATTCTCTCTTCGTTCATTTTCTCTACATGCCCGAACCTCCTTTCTTTATTCACTTTCATTCTAGTCACTACACTAACATCCACTCCACATTCCTTTCTAATATTATCATTCTTCATCTTATCAATCAGTCTCTTTCCGCATATTCTACGCAGTGACCTCATTTCCACAGCATTTATTCCAACTTCCAAATTGTTCGTCCATGTCCAAGTTTCACTCCCATAAATCAGGGATGGTATCAATCAGGATTGCATTGTGCATCAACTGTGGTTTAAAGAGAGACCTTCTTAGAGGTCTTAGTGCACCGCCAACCCTTCTCCCAGCCAATTTCCTTCTTTTGAACATGTTTTAGTTTTTTTTTTTTTTTCAATTAAGTTTATAATCAGTATTCGTTGTCAATCATGTAAACAATTCACTTTAATGGTGGTTTTATAAATCTCTGTAAACAAACAAAAAAATATTCTACTTGTTCTTCATTATACCTAATAATGTATTCATTGTGTTAAAACTTACCTAAACTCCTTATAAAATGAACATCAATTAAGTATAACTCCTTAATAGCAATGTCATGTATACGATTTTGTTTGCTGACGGTTTTAAAAATCTCTGTAAATAAAGAAAATTTTCGAAACTCCTTACGCTATATATTGTGTACCTACCTATCTTGATATAGGTACCTATGTTTGTTTCGAAACTTAATGGTTGCTTACCTACGTAAATAAAATTTCGCTGTCAAGAAATTTATCACAGAAAGGAATAACCGTTCCATACAAAATGTATGGGTAGGTATTTTATTTTCTTAATATTTTTATTTCTTATCAATTTTTCATTTTTTTAATAGTTAGTAGCCTATTCGGGACGGAGACGAATACAACAAATCAAAAACCATGAAATCGGTCCAGCCGAAGTGGCCCGTTAATATGTGCACTGCGCCCCCGTAAAGCAATACAAAATTAATTCGATTGAGTTAAGCTTATAAAATAATAACATTAAAATATTTCTGAAACATCCATATGTCGCCACACGTCGCCAAAATTGGTCGGGGGGAGCAAAGAAAATATTTAGGCGATATTTTTGTATGATAGTAAGAAATAGTGATCCTGATGTTAAAAATAAAAAAATAAAAAGATATAATTACCTACTACTTAAAAATTAGAAATACATTAAAATTAATATGACATTATAAATGCATTTTTCTAGAAGTCTGGGGTACATTGGAAGCAGAAGAAGAAGGTTGTGGCATTGGATCACTTATTTATTTATTTTATTTATTTATTTACTAGCTTATACCCGTCTTGCTTTACGTTTTTGATTCCGATTGTCAGGCTTGATCGGTAGGTAATTAAACAGATTCTAGTCTAGCATCCCATTGCTTAACATACCACTTTAACTGACATAAGCACAGAAAAAGAAGAATGACACTTTTACAATTTTTGTTTTACCGACCTCATAATATTATACGAACCTATTCAAACCACAGAGCTCTCTCTATGAAAACTTGCAAATTATGTCCACAGATAATATAAATATACTGATTATGTCGGTAGGTTCGTATAATATTTTATTTTTTTTGGAGGTCTATAATAATAAAAAAAATATTATACGAACCTACCGACATAATTTGCAAGTTTTCATACAGAGAGAGATAGCTCTGTGGTTTGAATCTTAGCTACATACATTGCCTGCTTTGATATTAATTGGGCAACCCACCCATAGAGGGTGATTTGTATCTGTCAAACTGCAATTTTTTTCATTAAATCTTTATTTATTGAGAATAATAAGCTTTTAATAACATTTATATGTATAACAAATCAATCTACAATTATTTTATTACATTTTCATACCGTAATACCAAGATCCCATTCAACGTTTACATGAGTAATTTTGTTTCCAAAAGTCTTTTTGAGAAATTTGTATGAAGATCCTAAAAAGTACAGTTTTTTTAAATAGCTCTAAATATATTAAAGTTAATGCAGCAAATTGTATTTAAGAACCTTCTCCAGCATTTTATACTGCTCTGGGCATATTAATATCTATCTAAGCATTTGTATTTTGAGCGTGATGTTCACATATACGGTTAAAGTATTGTCAAAGGCAAATAAAAAAACATTTCTAAATTATTATATAGAGATTTATTTAAACAATAAAATTATGCATATACAAAAATCTCTTAAAATAATTTACATTCACTTTAATATCTACGTTATTATTCTCCCACTAAAGCTATAAAGCAAAATAAAAGCATATTATATTCATTTTTAGTTTATGTTTTTTCGTTTCCGCGTTTTTTTACTTCTATCAAAACTCACTTTGGCTTCTATCAAAATACTACAACCGAAACCGAAAAGCACCGTGGACCTAAAAGGCGCTAGAATATTTTGTCGCTAAATGAAAATGAGAAGTCGTTTTCCATGTCCAAAAGTCGCTAGATCTGGCGACAAAGTCGCCAAGTTGGCAACACTGCCGATAATATTGTTGACTTTTTATGATAACGTTCGAATCGGAGGAGTAAGTGGGATGGGCTACTGTAAGAGCGTATGCGACAATGAGAGGGAACTACCCGCGATGTCGTCGGCGCGTCCCAGGTAACCTTTCCATACAAACTTAAATGTTGTATTTTACAACACTTCTTAACCATTTTTTTAACTTTTTATTAGTTATTCTGTTATCCGGAGTGGAGAAGAATCCAATAAATCAAACATCAGAAGAATCTGTTGAGCCAATCTCGAGTTATAAGTGTTCGCACTAACCCCACTTTCATTTATATAGTAGATAACATTAAAATATTTCTGAAACATCCATATGTCGCCAGACGTCGCCAAAATTGGTCGGGGGGAGCAAAGAAAATATTTAGGCGATATTTTTGTATTAAAGTAAGAAATAGTGCTCCTATTAAAAACAAAAAAATGAAAAGATGTAAGTACCTACTACTTAAAAATTAGAAAGTCATTAAAATTAATATGACATTATAAATCCATTTTTCTAGAAATCTATGGTACATTGGAAGCAGAAGAAGAAGGTTGTGGCATTGGATCACTTATAAAAGCATATTATATTCATTTTTAGTTTATGTTTTTTCGTTTCCGCGTTTTTTTACTTCTATCAAAACTCACTTTGGCTTCTATCAAAATACTACAACCGAAACCGAAAAGCACCATGGACCTAAAAGGCGCTAGAAAATTCGCTAGAATATTTTGTCGCTAAATGAAAATGAAAAGTCGTTTTCCATGTCCAAAAGTCGCTAGATCTGGCGACAAATTCGCCAAGTTGGCAACACTGCCGATAATATTGTTGACTTTTTATGATAACGTTCGAATCGGAGGAGTAAGTGGGATGGGCTACTGTAAGAGCGTATGCGAGAATGAGAGGGAACTACCCGCGATGTCGTCGGCGCGACCCAGGTAACCTTTCCATACAAACTCAAATGTTATATTTTACATCACTTCTTAACCATTTTTTTAACTTTTTATTAGTTATTCTGTTATCCGGAGCGGAGAAGAATCCAATAAATCAAACATCAGAAGAATCTGTTGAGCCAATCTCGAGTTATAAGTGTTCGCACTAACCCGACTTTCATTTATATAGTAGATGATTTCTCTTTGACTCTTTCATAGAAAGCTACGTAAAGCTTGGGTCGTAGAAGAGGAAGATGGTCTGCACTTGGGATCGAATCTTCAACCTCCAGTATGAAACAGTACGAAAGCCCGCGTCGTAACCGATAGTATACACCAAACACTTTCTCGGTAAATACCGTTCTCTACTCCTTAAGAGGGACTTCACTCGTCTACCCGCTATGAAAGTGTATATTGTTCACCAACAATCTTTCTTGCAGATACAGTGCGAAGGGGTGTCAATCAGTCCAACAGTAGAGGACGAAAAATTCCTCATAAAAACTAAAGGTAGCACTACTTGAAAAGTAATATTGTTAGTAGGTACATATTATATACATCCAAAAATATAATTACTTTTGCCGTACTGAAGAGGAATGAAATTTAAACTCAATCGGCCGCACTTTGATAGTGGTCTCAATTTTATTTTTAAAGAAAATTCATCGTAAAATACATTCACTGTTCTTGTGTTGATGTTCAGTTTTGTGGATATTGGAAAATCTTCGAAATGAAATTTTTCAAGTTGTTTTGTTTTAGTAAATTAAAGTTTTTACTATCGAATCTCTGCTAGTAGCTCTGTTTAAACAAAAGAAAATTGCAATTGAATTTGAAATGAATTCAATAAAAGAGTTTCAATTCAAAGTTTGAATAATGTACAATACCGAACAAAGAAGAAATACCTAAGTAACATAAAAATGTAGTGGTCAATTCTTGTGCATTTATTATCTACCTACTTAAATAAATGAAAGTCGGGTTAGTGCGAACATTGCGCACACTTATAACTCGAGATCCGCTGAACAGATTTTTATCATTTTTGGTTTATTATATTCTTCTGCGCTCCGGATAACAGATTAACTAAAAATAAATCGAAAAATGGATATCAAATTATCTAAATTTTTTTTAAAACAATTGCATGCATGAATTATGTTTACTTTTATACTATACTTGACGTTTATTTTTAAGTACCTACCTACTTATGAGCTCTTAGTGTCTTTGAAGATTTATTCGAAAGTGCAGGCAAGATCCTTCAATGTCTAAAACCTCCTCCCACTTTATGTGCCTTCAACACTTTGAAAGAACTGTAACAGAATGGCAAGATATGCCATGTTTATTTTTCTATTCAAATTATTAATAATCGATCACAATAATTAGTAAATTTATCGTTTTAAAAACATATTTGAAGAATAACTATGATGGGCGTTTCTTTGTGCATAAAGCTATACAATTATAATCGCTGATTTACGGTATGATTTCTGATAAAGGTTGGTCAGACATCAAAGCACAATTTACTCATTAATGTCGGAAGAAATAAATCCAGTCTGAAATAATCCATAGGTCATATTAACAGAAGTGCATACGCCTTGCATTTACCCGAAATTCTTGAAATACCTATATGAAACAAGAATTTTTAATGCGAACATAAGGTTTTAGGTGTAGGTAAATGATACACGTCATCTTTCACATTGAATTAACCTATTGTGAGGGAAGAATTAAGGCTAAAAGGTCTACTACATTTGATTGTTAGAAATTAGAGTTATGAGAATAGAAAAAATATAAACAAAAATAGGTACCTAACATTGCTGTCGCATCAATAATCTTAACTAAATGCGTTCAAAAAATCAAATCGAATAATGATAAATGGCAAAGTTTTAAATGTTTGGATCATCTATAATATCAAAGAAAGTCGGGTAAGTGCGAACACAGATCGGCTAAACAGATTTTTATGATGCTTGGATTCTTCTCCGCTCCGGATATCAGAATAATTATTAAAAATTCGAAAAATGGATAGTAAATAATATAAAATATAATATATTAATGTTAGCACGGAACGGTTTTACTGACAAAAACGCCATCTATAAAAAAATCCAAAGGAACACAATTTTTATTTATCATTAAGTTTCAAAACATTGTTACGTAGATTTTTGCTAGCATTTCTTTCAAGCTTTCAGATATATATTTTTTAACATTCAAACATATTTTAAATGTATTTTTGTATAAATTGCGAATTCGAAGTCAATATCCATAGTAAGGACTACAGGACAACGTCTGTCAGGAAGGCTAGTATTAAAAAAAACAGGAATCCGATGTCTGAGAACTCAGAAGCGATATTGTAAAAGTTAGTCAAGAGATAGTCACGCATATACCTATTCAGAATACTGGTTAAAGTCAGGTCTAATTGCTTTTGCTTCATTAAAAGTTTTAACGAAGGCGTGAAGTTCAATGAGATATTACAAAAAAAAAGTTAAAAGAAAGAAGCTGCGTGAAAAATTAAATGAAATGAGAAAAAATCACGATTTAACAATTAGGAATAATAACTCTTAGACCTCAAACCGATCAAATATCTTTAATTTCGAAACTCTTTGTTCCCCTGTTTGTGGTACGTTTTATAATAGCTCTAAAAACTTTCTCTTTCCAAAATTTCCAACCTACATTTATTTGTGAAAGGTTTTAATTTTTGAAATTGAGTTTTTTTCGTGAAATTTAAAAAGTTGTAAGAATGATAAAAGTCCGTTTCATAATAACTTTTAAATCAGCTTTCTTTGTGGGTTGACTATCCGCCTAGCGCTTAACAGACGAGGGGTAGAATATTATTTGAGTCAAATTAAATTTAAATATTATATAAAAACTGTAAATTTTTCTTGAGATATTTCAATTTGTCATGAATGCTGATAATTATGTATGTAACTTTTTCTTCGGTTTTTGCGTGTTTTTATTGTCTGATATACAAGGAGAGGAAATAAAATTCTTTCTTTTTAGTAGGATGCATTTAGTAAATTCCTAAATTTTAACCTAGAATTTTTAAGGCACTGAAAAGTGATAAATTAATTGTATTTTCAAAATCTGTTTCCATATTGTACCATCAAATATGGGCAAAGAATCCACCAATTTGTCATTTTTCATTCTAACAATATTATGCTTGTTTTTCTAAATTTAAATATAGGTATGAATTATTGTAGCTTTGGCGAGTGAGTTATATTATGTACTAGCTGACCCATCGAACTTCGTCTCGCCTTCAATCAAAAGTCAATAAAATATTGCTGGGTAACATAACATAGCTAACATACATGACTACAATTTGTAAAAATATCAAAAGTTATGTGGTAATTATGAATCAGTTATTTCAAAATCACCAAAACCCCCCGTTCCATACTAACTTTAATATTATATTATTTCATACTATTTTCCATCCATTTTTAGATTTTTTAATAGTTGTTATAATAATATGTTATCCGTAGCGAAGAAGAATCTAATAAACTAAACGCGATAAAAATCTGTTCAGCCGATCTCGAGTTATAAGTGTTCGCTTTAACACGACTTTTTTTTAAATTATAGATGTGAACAAATTATAAAAAAGCTTGAAAAGTACCATCAAAAACGATATTTTTAATTTCAATCATTATTATACCACCATCTGTAGAAAAATAGGGAAAACATTGAATGTTTCTATCAAAATATTAATCCACCAGACGTCTCCCTATTTCCCTCAACAGATGTCGGTGGCGGTACCGATACCGAACCCGTTCCATACAAACTTTAATATTGTATTTTACATAAGTTCTTATCAATTTATTCATCTTTTTTTTAAATGAATCTGTGCTCACTCAAAGTGAACACAAATACACTTTTGACATCTTTCACACTAAGCAAATGCTTGTGTCGTGAAAGTGGAAAATGGTCGGCACGGCCGGGATTTGAACCCACGACCTCCGCACGAAACAGTGCGAAAGCCGGCGTCGTAACCACTGGTCTACCAACCGTTATCCGGAGCGGAGAAGAATCCAATAAATCAAACATTGGAACAATCTGTTTAGCGGATCTCGAGTTATAAGTGTTCGCACTAACCCGACTTTAATTTATATTAGAGATGTTATCGATCCCACAAATTATTAGAATAAATTCGAAAATGAAAAAAAAAACTGTTTTTATTAGCTCTTTTATGGCCAAAATAGGGATTAAGTTACTGAAAAAACATAATTTCATTTAAAATATTAACGTACCTACATCTAGAATAGATAGATTCTTCAAACATGCGATTATTTTGTTATTCTCAGAAATATTGTCAATGTTTAAATTTTTATGTAGGTACCTTATATGTTTTTGTAAAAGCAACCTTGTTGCGTGGAATCAATAAATAAAAAAAATTAAAAAATTATAACCTAACAAAATCTCTGTAAGTTTACAAAATATTTGTAGAACATACCTAATAAATATATATTTCTAGTTAAAATAAATACCTACATTTCCAAAATTTTCTCGAATCGAAAATAGAATTCATATTTAAAAAAAACTCGTTAAAAATAGAGAAAACATCGATGTTTCTATCCGATGCATCGGATAACATTGATGTATAGTTCCAATGCAACGCGCATCGATGTATTACTTTATCTAAATAGCCAACCGTACTTTGTACGTACCTACCTATATCTTTCTCTCAATATAAAGAAAAAACCTTAACATAATACCTGCTTGGAAAAAGAACGACAATTTTATGACGTTTTAATCAAAAACACAAACGATTCTTAGGTATTATGTACGCTCTTTAGAAATAAAATCACCCTTTTTACGAACGTAGTTGTTTTACACTCGATCTTGTTTTGACATATTATAAAAGTTGAAATGGGAGCAAAAAACGCAAAAACTAAAAACATTAATTAAAACAGAAATATTGTATCTAGAAAGCCCCTGTTTTCATCTAAACCATCCTTGGGTAACCCTCGACATCTCCATTTTTTTTCATCGAAATCCGTCCAGTAATAAAAGAGTTAGGTAACAAAGAAAACGGCTAGATTTTTATAGAGTAAGAAAGATTTCGTGGAATTTTAAATGGACCGCAAAGAAATCTCTAAAAATCTTTGTAGGCTCTTTTCTCGATACATTTAGTATGCATATAAAACGTTCTTCCATGCGATACGTCGATTGACGATCATCGTAGCAAATAGTTGTCCGCATTTTTAAGAATTATCAAACTAAAAGTTTACGTGTATATTCGAGCTAACCTCTTGTTAGTTTCCTCACCTAAAATTTACTCAGTGAAATTAGGCAAATTATTGCCATACCGAAGTGATAAAGTTTTCAAAAAAATATTTTCTTGATCATATCATATTGTTTTAATACGCAATTATCGAATATTGTGTACCTATCTTGATAAAGATACCTATGTTTGTTTCGAAACTTAATGGTTGCTTACCTACGTAAATAAAATTGCGCTGTCAAGAAATTTATCACAGAAAGGAATAACCGTTCCATACAAAAAGTATGGGTATTTTTTTTTATTATCAATTTTTTAATAGCTAGTAGCCTATTCGAGACGGAGACGAATACAACAAATCAAAAACCATGAAAATCGGTCCAGCCGAAGTGGCCCGTTAATATGTGCACAATGTGCACTGCGCACCCGTAAAGCATTACAAAATTAATTCGATAGAGTTAAGCTTATAAAATAATAACATTAAAATATTTCTGAAACATCCATATGTCGCCAGACGTCGCCAAAATTGGTCGGGGGGAGCAAAGAAAATATTTAGGCGATATTTTTGTATTAAAGTAAGAAATAGTGCTCCTATTAAAAACAAAAAAATGAAAAGATGTAAGTACCTACTACTTAAAAATTAGAAAGTCATTAAAATTAATATGACATTATAAATCCATTTTTCTAGAAATCTATGGTACATTGGAAGCAGAAGAAGAAGGTTGTGGCATTGGATCACTTATAAAAGCATATTATATTCATTTTTAGTTAATGTTTTTTCGTTTCCGCGTTTTTTTATATTGCTCACTTTGGCTTCTATCAAAATACTACAACCAAAACCGAAAAGCACTATGGACCTAAAAGGCGCTAGAAAATTCGCTAGAATATTTTGTCGCTAAATGAAAATGAAAAGTCGTTTTCCATGTCCAAAAGTCGCTATATCTGGCGACATATTCGCCAAGTTGGCAACACTGCCGATAATATTGTTGACTTTTTATGATAACGTTCGAATCGGAGGAGTAAGTGGGATGGGCTACTGTAAGAGCGTATGCGAGAATGAGAGGTAACTACCCGCGATGTCGTCGGCGCGTCCCAGGTAACCTTTTCATACAAACTCAAATGTTATATTTTACATCACTTCTTAACCATTTTTTTAACTTTTTATTAGTTATTCTGTTATCCGGAGCGGAGAAGAATCCAATAAATCAAACATCAGAAGAATCTGTTGAGCCAATCTCGAGTTATAAGTGTTCGCACTAACCCGACTTTCATTTATATAGTAGATATACCCAAATACTTTAACTGTTTCACCTTCTCAATATAAATGCCCTTTACACTTAAATGAGTGAATCCACTAATAACTAAAGCCTTTTCTGGTGGAGTTAAAACTTTATCTAGTAGCATTAATTATTATGAAGGGCTTGTATACCCATTACCTGCGGTGTCGCATATATTATTTTCATTTTATACATTACTTTCCGAATATTACTCACTAACGTTGGTGAGAAGAGAAGCTAAGCGGGAATTTTGTATGGGCTACGGAGCTATACACGTTTCCATACAAAGTTTTGTTTTTTTCACGCCAGCGAAGTTGTCGCGAAAATTTAGAATAAGGTGACTGTACTCGTATTCTGAGTTTCATCGGAAGGTAGTCACGGAAGTACAGTGAGTAACACGATACATTTTGTATGGAAAACGTGTATACGTATTGAATGCGAGAAACGCTTTTGTTTCTAGAAATATCCTTGTGGCGGCGTTATACACGTTTTCCATACATCGTGTCGTATAGGTTATACTCACTTAACTTACATGACTAACTTCCGATAAACCTTGGAATACGGGTACTATGAGTGCGCCATTTACTTTTACTCCAAAATTTTTCAGAATAGGTAAGAGGATACATCCATGTTGGACGTCTTGCTGAATGGGAATAATGTCTTTGACAAAATGGGAATAATGTCTTTGACAAAATGGGAATAATGTCTTTGACAAAATGGGAATAATGTCTTTGACAAAATGGGAATAATGTCTTTGACAAAATGGGAATAATGTCTTTGACAAAATGGGAATAATGTCTTTGACAAAATGGAAATAATGTCTTTGACAAAATGGGAATAATGTCTTTGACAAAATGGAAATAATGTCTTTGACAACATGGGAATAATGTCTTTGACAAAATGGGAATAATGTCTTTTACAAAATGAGTCATCTCGGGACATTTTCTCATCCTTTCGCCCTTAGAAATCCGTCTTACGTCATTTTGGCTTCGACGCTTTCCTGGTTGCCTATCTATAATTTCAACGAATAATAGTCGAACTCAATTTTGGTTTGATGACTTTTTTTACAAGGATTTGAAAGAAGGTTATTGATATCATAGCAATCCTCATTTGTTGGTCAATATATCAGGCACCACAAAAAGAGTCAGTATGATTTTCATACTAAGAATTTACCAATAATAAGAGATTAAACTAAAAGTTTCTTTGAGAGAAAGGCATACCAGACCACATAAAATTCAACCAATTTTCAATTAGGTACTTATATTACAATTTCTTTCTTTTGTCATTGAAACATACAATATCTTATTCCTATTTATTAACATCATCGATAATTTCACTAATTTTGGCATCAATTTTTTTTGTAAAGAAGATCAAGGGACCATATTATGCCCTTTGTGTCACCGCGACCAAATTAGATCTATTGTGACATCCTTCAATGAATTCATGGAGCGCTACCTCGTCTCCTTAATCTTCTTTTTGATAGATAGGTCCCTGAGGACTCCCATCTCTCGGTTGCAATAAATGTTTTTGATCATGTGACCTTCTGTCCACTTTGACCACTGATGCGGAAGTACCGATTATATCCACCACACCAGGTCGGCTCTACAAAGGTGCCGTGTAGGTACATCCTCCATAGCCAGAACTAGGGAAATAAAAGTCCGCCCCTATAGATCCCTGCATATAGGGGTAAGGCAAAAAGTCACCCTGTGGTTGCCTGGTATCAGGGAGCCTCCGTTAGTTACTAACCTACCCGTTAGTCACGCATCCATCGGCACGGGTCAAATGAAACCTTGGATTGGGGATTTTTGGGCAGAAAGGTTTACTCCTTCCAGAATGATGGACTAGGTGAATATGGATGGGAGGGCTCATAGAAGGCAGGAGGATTGGATTCAGGTGTAGGAAATGCCCTGTATGTTGGACAGCCATGCAAGGCACCCCGTACTCTCTTCGGCTTGTTGACCCTAGTGTCAACAGAGACCGATTGTAACCGCCGTTTCAGCCTGGGCCAACGTAACAGGGTCTACCGCTTGTAGGTAGAGAGTCGAGTTGAAATGCAGTGGCTGAGAGGCATTAAATGCTCTTACATATTATGTATATTGCGCGTAACATTTCCTTGGACCCCTTTAGCATTCATGCATCTTATAATATTCCACACATCGAACATACATTGGTCCGTTTTCGCGTACGCTCCTCCCATTTTCGACATGACATGATGAGTGGCGAACCTTACCGCTGTTGCCGTGATAAATGTATGGATAGAAAAGAGTATGTTCGTTCTCTCTGCATAACGTTAAAAGGACACAGATAAAATTTAGATGGAATTAAATTGAGTTTTTTTTACCCTCCTAAGACATCTCATAAATTTGCCTGTAATATCATGAAGCTAGCTATAAGATCAAACCAATTTGAAATGGACAATATTTACATAAATTGGTAAAATGTTATGTCTGGTATAAGGAACCTTGAGACTTTAATTAAACGTTGTTTGGACACTGGGTACCACATTGTTGGCACTTTTGATTTAAATCATTTTTTTACATTATTTTCTTAAATAGCTTATTGGTCACTTAATTGTTTACCTTGAACCTTGTCTGAGGCCGATAAAATTCAATTATATTTTCGATTTTTATTTTCGATTATGCGATGTATTCCAAACGGAACATCCCTAATTCAATCTTAATCTTAAGTAACTGCATGTTGATAAAATACTTGTATCGAATATGAATCTACATATTCTTGTAGCGTACCAATGTTTTACCAAAACCACCTATATAAGAAGGCCTTAGCGCCAGTGGTGTTGGTTTTACCGTCCTGAGGTTCACAAGTACCTACAACATATAATACACTTTCACTGAATTTTTTTTTTATATCGGTATCTCAACTTTTAAGAGTGATGTGTGCCTAAATACAGATTTATAATAATACTAGCTTTCCCGACAGACGTTGTCCTGTGTTCCTAACTATGAATATTGAATTCGAATTTCATTTTCATTTCATTTTTTCATTTTTTTTATAAATGAATCTGTGCTCACTCAAAGTGAACACAAATACACTCCTTGACTCTTTCACAGTAAGCTACTGAAAGCTTGTGTCGTGAAAGAGGAAGATGGTCGGTGATGAATGGTGATGAATCTTTTGACCAATATAATTCCGACCGATTCTACTGTTTTAAATCTTGTATATTCCATCTGCATTCTGTCAATTTCACCAACTATCTAACAACTGACAGTTCCTATCAAAATTACAAAATTGGTACTAAAAGTACTAAACTGGTAAAAGTACTAAAAAGATTACCTACTTACAGTTTTCGTTAATTTTCTAATTTTCCATGCATTTTTCAGAAAGGTCAGAAATTTTCAATGTGTTTTTTCACTTGAAATTTCTACTCGGGGTTGGAATCCTGTCTCAGATTGGACGGGACCGGTTGACTGGTAGACAATGCTTCAAGCATTAAGTTCCGCCGGCTATACTGACACCTATGTATAGAAGAGTGTTATTTATTTATTTTATTTATTTATTTATTTTTATTAATTTCTTTCTTCTAAAAGGATATTCTCCTGATAAAAGCCTACACGAAAAAACAGAATTAGCGAAATCGGTCCAGCCGATTAGGCGTGATGCGATGACATCGGGAAATAGCTCTCCATTTTTATATATAAGATTAAAATATAATATTATTATATCAATACATTTTATGCAACTATAGGTACATACCTTATTATACATACCTAGTGTTTTCAACACATAGTTTTTTTTTTTAACATAATATGTGTGACAATATACTATAATTATAATAACAACGTAAGACCCATCCAATTAAAAGTTTCTTTCGTTCAACTAAATGCACCTCATTATTGCAGCGTTAATTCTGTCACAACCAGGGTTGCCAGGTTTTTTTTCTAAAATATACCGAACCAGTGTTCCCGCTTGGTATCTGGAAAGATGAATCTTCCCAAAAAAAGGTCATTCTCAAAATTAGCTATCCGGAAAGTTCAAATCCTCTAAAAATAAAAAAGGTCATTCTCGAATTTTTCTGTCCGGGAAATTATGAATTCACTAGAAAAATGACAAAATCATTCCGAAAATAAGAATACCGAACACTCCATAGTTCGGTATTTTTTTCATGCCGAACATCGAACATGGAGCAAAAATACCGAACAGTTCGGTAAAATACCGAATACCTGGCAACCCTGGTCACAACCCTGGGCGAGTAAGAAACTTATGGACAATGGGAAGGTAAGTGTTATTTGTTTAATGTTGAGTAAAACATTTCGGAGTCAAAAAGTGGAAAGGAGAAATAAACGTGGTCTAATGTCTCTTCTTCTGGTCCACATTTACATTCAGGAGAATCAATTACTTTAATTTTGTTAAGGTGAGAATTTAAGAAGGTGCCCAGATCTTATTCTAAAAATTTAAGAACGGTGAATTTAGAAAAAGGTTTCTTATTGTACCATGGAGTTTTCGGAAAGATTGGCTATAAGTTCTTGATAAATTTTGAAATCACCAAAGTTTCATTGAAATTATATTAAAAATTGTAATTCTAAAATAGCACTTATCATAAAAAGGGTTATGTTTCAAATGGTGTTGGTTTTTTAAGTACCTACCTATTAACAGGAAAAATAAGTTAGATTTTGTTAAACCGTACGAATTTCATTGCTTAATTTTTTTTTACGCAAAATGTATAATTTTTTAAATTTAACCGTAAATATTTTTTTGAAATATAAATCCTGTTACTCATTGTTCAGGTCCCATCGCAACGGTTACGGCAATTCGGCTTTGTTTGCAATTAACTTAACCAAACGTTTAAATATAAATGTGGGTGTACAGTACAACACAGTCACCCCACTGTGGGGGTAAATATTAATATATAAAAATAATTAATTCACATTAAGTATCAATTAATTAACTACCACTTTTAATTCTTATCAACCCTTCCAAATGTATGTAGTTCAATTAATGCCATTTTTTAATAAATACCTACAAAGTTAATTATCTAAAAGTACAAATATTTCGTCATAGTACCTAATCGCCGCCGTTAAAAGGCTTCCCTAATTACGAGAAGAACAATAGCTAATTTATTTGCATTGTTTTGATTTATCTTTTAAGAGTTTAGTGAATATTTATGAATGAGATAAAGATAATACTATGATTCATGATAAAAATACTAAATGTGTATAAAAATAATTAAATGCACGAATTCAATATGAATAATCGTTAGTAATAAACATTCTGTATTAGTTGGCGCGTGAACGTGTGTGTTTATTTATTTAATAGTAAAATTATAGTCATAAAGAGTCTTAGAAGATTTATTGTTATTTATTTTACACATCGGGTGCAACATTCATATCAATAAAATTTATTACACGATAAATACACACGCTCGGGCCTATCCCCCCGGACTACAGACCTTCCTCTTCCGACATCATATCGGAAGTTTATCAATACATTACTCCGTGCCATCTGCCAAACGATCCATGTATCTGCATACGATTATGTTGTTCTTATTTCTTATGAGTTAAGGCGGATATTCACAGGTTCACATCTACGAGGTTATTTCCGCAATTTGTGTAAATTAGCAAGAGGGCATTGTACAAATGTACATTATCTGTAGGGCTAAACAAATAATTTTCCTTCCATGCTCTCCGACGTTGGCAATCACTCTGGAAAAAGCGTAACAGACCCCTCTGTGTTATTAACTACGTCTCCAAGCTTTAAGCAGGGAGTACGTAGAAGAACGAAGAAGAAGTGGACTGTATATGAATAGGTATGACTCACTTACCGATTGACTGCTGGTTTCTTTCCTTCATTCCTCTTGTGCACAACTTAGGAATCAAAAAAGGCCGACCGCGTTTATGTTTATAGTACCTACTTAGAATTTATTTACCGAGAATATTTACCGATTTTAACGTTTTATATTGCAAGTAAGTCAGAGAGAAGAAATGGAAGTGAAAAAAGCGATCGCTTTTTGTTGCACTCAGTAAGTACAGAATGATTTAAAAAACTACGTAATAAATTCAATTAGATATATTTACGTACCCAGCGCCTACCCATGTTGTATATCGAACACTATGAATAAAATCTTTTATTTCTATCCCGATTTTGACGCAAATGTTCCTCAACCACGGTATACCTATACATATTTTCTGCCTTTTCATTGACGTATACATATTTTTAATTTATTCCTTACGAGCAATGAAATTACGAGTAATTTTATCGATTCCAGAAAATACTGCTATTATTCAAAAAATTTCATAGTCGAAAAGTATTATTTGTTTGATCTTAATTCATATTAGAACTTCTTCATTTGCGATTATACCTATACGTAAAAGGAAATGAAACAACAATCTTCGATGAGGACACATTGGTTGTATTTACTTTTATTGTTGTATTTTATTTATTTACTTTTGTAACGTTCGTTTTGCTTATTTTTCTCTCAAATAACCAAATTAATGCTTGAGCTTGAGACAGTCAAGAATAGTACCTAACGTATTAGAGAAAAAAACAACAGGAAATGATTGTTTCATAAAGTGGAACCAGCGATTTGGTTCAGAGAATTGTAAAAAACGGAAGGTTAGTGCTGTATTATAGCGTAGCTTGGAAATATCAAACCAAATTTTCTTATGTAAAAAATTAGATGTAAAATTGTATAAAACTCAGCTTAAAGATTCAGCGGTCTCTTGTCTTTGAGGTCTTGGGTCCACCAGTCACGCCGACTGCAGGGTGGCGAGGAAACCGCCCCGGTAGATGCGCCCAGCAACGGTTGGCTCTTAGCCGGTGGCCAGAAGTGTTGACTGGTCTGGTCGCTCATCCAGAGCCCAAAAGGTGACGTCAACCTATTACTCCTCTACGAGGACTATACGGCCCAGAAAGCGGCGTCAGCTGGGACCCTTTGCACGGCCCAAAAAGCGGCGTCAGATGGGACCCTTGCACGCCCCAGAAAGTGGCGTCAGCTAGGACCCTTGCACGCCCCAGAAAGTGGCGTCAGCTAGAAGCCGCGTTCTGGATTGGAGATGATATCATCTCCAATCCAAACTCCCTTAAGGCCCCACTCAGGGGCATAGGGAGGCAACAAGAGCTCTCCATTGCGTTCGATCTTGCGCAACGTTTATGACCTCCTCCCACAACTATATCATATACGAATACAAAAATTCGTTGCTCATAAAGAACAATGTTTAAGAAATAATACATATTGTAGGTGCCTTATTTTCATATGCAGTACCTATACATACTTACAAAATAATTTTTAGCCACCTATTATGGAGGTAGATTTCTAAATTAACTTCATCATTTTTTTGAGAATTTCACCTGGAGTCCGACAAGGATAAAAACCTTTGTACGTGGTTATTTAGTTTCGGAGCACGGTAGGAAATTAATTATTTTACGAGGGGTACGTATATTGCTGAAAACATTCCAACGTGTGCCGTAAAATATTTTTGTTTTATAAATAACTAACAGAGCGGTGTGGCAATACATTATGTAGTTATTTTTATCAAAAATAAATACCTACTCTAGTTGCCTCCAGTCTCTAGAGTCTGTAACTTCCGTTTCCGGTTTTCTGTTGAGTAATTCCCCGCTTCACGTCACGCCTCCCCCCTTGTCTCTGCAGCGCTTGGTAAAGTTGTTGTGATAGAGTAGTGTCGCGTAAATGAAATTATCTGAGACCTGCTTTGCTAAGGCGGCACCTCCATTAGAAGAGTGAAGCATACAACGCACAGTTTCTACTAAGCTTACCGCTTTTCCATTGCTTTATTGCATTCATTCCGTAAAACAAACATGTTTACATTAATTATTCAACACCTGTACTCCTATAAGACTTGTTTTTGTTTTCTAATGCAGCAAGTTAAGTTTTTTAATCATTGAATTAGATTGTCCTATCTGATGGTAGTCCTTTGACGTGTAGCCACCATAACGTAATTTACCTGGCGAATTTCTGTCGTGTGTGGTATATGTATGAGTATATTCCACTTCTATTGGCATTGGAGGTCATAAAAATTGCGCAAGATTGAGCGTAATGGAGAGCTCTTATTGTCTTTCCTTTGCCCGTAAGTGGAGTGTAAAGGGAGTTTGGATTGGATTGGCATCTTATCCACGCGCTCACCCTCTCGAAGATGCGCTTCGTATAATTTTTTATCGTTTGAAGGGCTCTACTGCGTCATATGTTGCCTTTGTTTCCTCAAATTTGAAGAATGGCTCAGTCAGGTTACTTGACGGAAAATTATGCTGCGTTGAATTTGTTAAGGGAGAGAATTCCCTCCGTGTATGATTTCTGATATTAAGCAGAACGATTTAATTGTGTGTTAAGTCTGTGAGTCGAAGTGTAGTTTGAACCAAATCGTTACCCGCTGTAAATAGAAGAAGGTGAGAAATTTTCGTCTAATTTAGTAAATCCATCAATGGTAATTTTCATGTGGGTAATTCGCAAAGATTCTAATTTTGCAAAGCATTTTTTAATCATTTCAGAAGTGCGGGTTCTAACCTTCCGGTTTAAAACTAAACATAATCATTGAGGCGCTGGTGATTTTGAGGGTCGTTTATCCATATTCCACATTAAACTCTGAGGCATCTGTACCGTTATGTTTGGAGCGAGGATTATTATACCTAGACGTCTATTTGGTCGAGAGGGATCGTCTTAAGAGATATCTGAGGGAGTTCATCCATTTGGGGAAACCACTTATTCTTGGAGAGTTCAACTGTCGAGGTTTCCGTCGTACGGTGTCTGTGCGAGTTAAGTAATAAATATTCAATTTGTCTTGTCTTAAACAATCTTCGTAAACCATCTTCTTTTTGTTCGCTCATATGAAACCAACTAGCTGACCTTGAACCGCGTCCTATACTTCATCCATTGACCTGTCTCCGTATTACTCTCATCTTGAATAAAAGTTATGTTACATACTAAGTCTATTCTCTAATATATTTTTTTTGAATTAAATTTTGATTTAATAATGGATTAAGTCAATCCGAAATACGTATTGTCTGCTTTAGTATTACCGTTGGAAAATATAGTTGTTTAGATTAATAATTGTAAAGTTGTATCAATCTTGTTTACTTTGATGTTATGATTGGTTGGATAAAAAATTTGAAGTGAATAGAAGATTTATCGAATAAATGTTATTTGAATTTTATGAAATCTTGAAGTCTAGTATTCTATATAAAATGTATAAATTGAGATGTGATTTTATTTCTAGTTGCTAAGGTGCGACATAAAGAATTGTAAAGTTTTCAAAGAAATATTTTTTTGGTTTCAATAAACAATTTTTTTGTATAAATTTGATACATTTTTTTATTTTTAGTAGATCATAGTATTTTCCCCGCTTGGTGAGAGTGCCTTGCTATTAAGGATCCACTACCTGAGGGTACTGAGCTTGGCTGCGCTGAAATAATTTTTTTGTGTTGGATAAGACCAACTGATACACCTTTCAAAATGAGTGGCCACAGAGGATTGTTTGTCTTGTAGTCGAGGACTCCCGACAGACTTTCTTCGGTGTGTGGGTTCTTCTCAGTTTATCCAAACTCAGTAGAACCCGTCACAAACCACAGGAGAACGTCTGTCGGGAAAGCTTGTAATAGTACAAATAATTCAGACCTTGTTTCGATTCCCGATTGAGTGAGAGTTTTTCACTTGAAATATCTACTTGGGTTGGAAAAAAATTTGCAGGCACCATCGTCTAAAACAGTGTTAATTTAATAAACACTTTTTTAGACAATGGTGCCTGCAAAATTTTAAAATTAATTACCTATTTATTAATTCATTTAATTTTCAAACTTTAAATTTTGCAAAAAATTTCGTCAAGCTCACAATTGCGCGCTATTCAATAAATTATTGTGGTTTGTAAGGGTTAGCGCTGAATAAGTATTTTTAGTTGAAATTTATGATAGGTACAGTTAAGCACTGCCGAAAAAAGTTAATAATATGTTTAATGGATTCATATTTCAAACGAGAAAGATCAGTTAATGGTTTTTAAGCAGGTTCGTTAGTAAAAACACGGAGTTGTTTTTCTGCCAACAGTGTTTTGGAATAATGTACATATTGCAGAAGAAATAATTTGTGTGTTTAGGTGCTGTTTTTATATAGAAACTAGCTTTCCCGACAGACGTTGTCTTGTGGACCCTTTGGTCATAACCAGAGGCGGCCCATTCATTGAGCCCGTGCACTGCGCGTTCAGAAACAAAAATAAACTAACTTATTCTTTTTATTCTTTATTCTTTTTTATCATCCTTAGGCCATTAGTTTGGCACTTGGAATCGTCAAATTATACAAAAGCAAACAATAAAATATAATAGGTGCACACAATAAAAACACTATAGGCGTACATAATTTCCAACATGCAGATTCAGATATGAAAAGAAAAAAAACACACTAAAGATAAAAGAACAATATTAAAGCTGTTTTGAGTGTAAAGGGCTCAAAACAGCTTCACGTCAACCGATTGAGAGAATATACATTGTATATATACATATATGGGCGCCAAGTAACAAAAATCATAACCCAAATATCAAATAGAGTCAACAGTCCCATTTAGCATATCGTCAATATTGTAAAATGCTTAATACTAACATTAAAATATTAATTCTAAAACGTCCATATTTCAATCGTATTCAAAAGCTCAGACGGGATTAACGAGAGAATATAATTATATGCGCGCAATTTGGTTGACTTTGTATGAAAAATTTCTAAAACACCAGACACGGTGGAGTAAGTGAAATGGGCTACTGTAAGAATGGACAATTACATATGCGAGAATGAGAGGGTGCAGGTGCAGAAGACAATTATTTTGTTGTTAGATTATTTCAAAGATGGCGTCGCATCATATTCGTTCCATACAAACTTTAATATCATATTTTAGATTATTTCTTATCCATTTTTCAACTTTTTATTAGTTATTCTGTTATCCGGAGTGGAGAAGAATCCAATAAATCACACATCGGAAGAATCTGTTGAGCCAATCTCGAGTTATAAGTAGTGTTCGCACTAACCTAACTTTAATTTATATTAAAGATTACCGATTTTGACAAGAAGATCACTAGAATCACAGACGATCACTAGAATTCAAACTATCAGAATGAGTTAATTTCATTTTTATCGACACTAGCTTAGTATTTTAGAAAGCACAGATAATTTTTGTTAAACAATTGAAAAATATTTTAGCTTGGGATGTTGTTTATACTAGCTTTCCCGACAGGCGTCAACCTGTAGTCCGGACTATGAATATTGAAATCAAAATTGTAATTTATAGAAAAATACGTTTAAAATATGTTTGAATGTTTAAAAATTACTTGTAATGTTTGAAACTCAATGGTTGTAAATAAAAATTGTGTTGTTCTCGAATTATTCACAGATGGCGTTGTTGTCAGTAAATCCGTTCCATACTAACTTCAATATTATATTTTATATTATTTTCTACCCCTTTTTCAATGTTTTATCGGTTATTCTGTTATCCGGAGCGGAGAAGAATCCAATAAACCAAAAATTATAAAAACCTGTTCAGCATTTCTCGAGTTATAAGTGTTCGCACTAACCCGACTATCTTTTGCATTATAAGAAGACTAGCTAGTTACCCGTGGCTTCGCTCACGTGCTTTTTGGTTTCTCTTCCTAAACTGGGGGAACGCTGACACCGACATTCACTGTGTATCAGCATTTTCTAATTCGTCAAAGAAGATAACTCTTGTATGTATCGTGAGTAAACTAACGAAGAGGCGGTTCGTTGATATATCTGCATAATGTGCACTGTGCTCCCTGCAAAAAATACATTATTAATCCGTCTTATTTAAACTAATAAACTAAAATCATCATTAAAATATTTCGGAAACAACATCTATATTTTATTTTATTCGTATCCCAGGTGGGAACAAATAGGCGAGAAAATATAACTCGCATTTATTCTTTTTTTTTCAATGTAGGTACCATCAATATAGGCAAACATATAGCACACCAATAAGAGCCGTATGTAAATTACCTACAGTTTGGGAAAAAGTCGTACCTATTCATAAAAATAATTTAATGACGTCATTGGTAGGTAGATACCTACATACCCAGCCAACTCCCGATTATACAACAGAACAGTGTCCTTGTTGGCTTTCACGGCCATGAGGCGTGCTCGTGTTGCTATAAAAATAACACCGAGGTACGTATGTAGGTACCTACATAAGGATAAAGAAATACTGGTGATCAATTAATACAGTTAGGTACTTAAGCCTAGTTCACAGTAGCGTAGTTTACGTTGGTTGAGTGTTTTAGTCGAGTGACGAATAATTTAGTAGGGGAGAGTGTGGAGGTATGGGACGCAGGAGGTATGGGACAGTACTCGTATTAATCATATTTGGCGCAGTTATATATTCATATACTTGTCAAAAGATGTATATAGGGGTACGTTTAGTAAAAAATCATTGACGACATAAAAAGTAATAGTATACCTATTACAACCCATCCTTTTGGGGGAAAGTAAGCCAAAGGTAAGATTATTTTTATGTTTTATTCCTAAACCTGCGATAATTATTCGTCATATTAACGCATTGTTTTAACATAACTTAAAACTTATTGTTTTAAATTATGTCATTTACCATTTTATTGTTCATGGTGGAGGTTTCGGACAGTTCATTGAGTGAGTTATCGGACAAACCCCATACCTCCTTTAAGTGAATATTTTTGCACAATTAGTTATTTTTTATCAAATCAATGAAATATTGAAGCTGTAATGTATTTTTTGTAGATGCTGAGATTAAGGATAAAAAAAATATAAATTGAATAAGGAATGATTATACAAAAATTCGCCAGGCTGTTCAATTACAAAATAATGAAGTACTGGTATTGCCATCACCTCAAAAACATGGCAGTGCAAAAAGAATGCAAGAAGTTTTTGCATTCGAAATAAAATTTGATCGTTTTAGCGAAATTAATTACCTACTATTATTACTTACTAACATATACTTACCTACTATTCATGGATTACGAAATAAATTCAAACCAAGATTACCTAAGTATATAGTTTTTTTTTTTAATAATAAGCTAGTTTTTGTCAAAAGTTTTTGTACGAAATGTCTTTCTTTTTTTGACTAAATGGCTTCAAATATATTGACAGATCAAGACATAAAGAATTGTAGTATTTGTAGTACAATCCAGATTCTTACCTTGTACCTACTTACCGTAATAAATAATTTTTCGATGCAAACAGTTATATCAAAAAAAATATTTGTACACACCTAAGGAAATGCCGCATAATAAAAAAAAATACTTGCAGCAGCTATTTTGAGACCTTTACGTTCCTATATTATATTATTATGTACGTATGTACAAAGTTTCTTTAAAAATCTCAAAATCTTGAAGTTATTTTTAATTTAATTTGTGTGAGAATGGAAACTGTTAAATAACTCATACTTATAATCCCTATTTTTTATATTTCTTTTTGACAGGATATTTTCAACGTATTTTTAATTTCACAAAAATAATCTTTAATTATTACTATTAAAATAAATACCAAAATTGAAAGAAAAACTCTGATTGAAAGAAAAGTTCATAAAATACCTACATTGGATATACTAAACACAAATAAAAACATTTTCCAGAAAACGGTAGAAAATAAGTTAGAAGGGAAAAACGTACTCAAGCAAATGGATTTAAACACTCTTAATGACAAAATTACCAAAACTCTTAATACCGCTGTTAAAAAGATCTCATATAGACAAGGAAAAAATAATTCTAAACTATCAAACGACACTCTCAAATTACTTGATGAACGCAAAGGCCTCGATAGAGATTCAGATCAATATAAAATCCTCAACAAAACTATAAGAAAAGAGATAAGAAAAGATATTAGAAAGTATAATATAAAACTAATTACTGAAACAATAGAAAACAACAAAAATATGAAAGTCTTGAAACGAATAGGATCCCGCGGGAACCACTACATGACTAAAATAAAAGATCCAAATGGGACTATTGTAAGGGACAAACAGTCTATTTGCAAAATAGTTGAAAACTTCTACTCAAAACTCTACACATCACAAATAAACCATATTGAGGAAAATAAAAAATGTATACTGAACGTAGGGTCAGAAGATTTGCCGGAAGTTGAAGTGAACGAAATAGAGAATGCCTTAAAGCAAATGAAAAATAATAAAGCTCCAGGTGAAGATTTGGTCACGAGTGATATGCTTAAGTCGGGGGGAAGAAAGCTGATAGAAGCCATTAAAATATTATTAGACAAATGCCTAGAACAAGGTATGATACCTGATGGCTGGAAAAACGCTGAAGTAAAAATACTGATTAAAAAAGGAGACAGCGACAATCTAGAGAACTATCGACCCATTAGCCTACTCTCCCACCTTTATAAATTGCTCACGAAAATTATAACAAATCGCTTGACCTTTAAATTTGATAGTTATCAACCAGTAGAGCAAGCTGGCTTTCGCAAAAGTTTTGGAACCAGTGATCATATTCAGACATTAAGACTACTCATAGAGAAAACAACGGAATACAATATACCAATACATCTTGCTTTTATTGATTATCAAAAAGCGTTTGACTCAGTGGAAAAATGGGCAATTATCAAGGCACTCCAAAACGCAAGAATAGACTCCAGATATATACAACTAATAAAATTTATATATGATAATGCGACTATGACTGTTAAAATCGATGATGACACTCAAACCGATAAAATAAAAATTCAAAAAGGTGTGCGGCAAGGGGACACAATTTCGCCAAAGCTATTCACGTTAGCCCTAGAAGATATATTCAAAACCCTCAACTGGGATAACAAAGGGGTGAAAATAGATGGTACATATTTGAGTCACCTTAGATTTGCTGACGACATAATTATAATAAGTGAAGACATCGATGAATTAAGTCAAATGATAAATGAATTGCATGAGGCTTCTCGTAAAATTGGTCTGTATATGAATATATCAAAAACAAAAATCATAAGTCCAGAAAACAAGATCATCACTGTCAATAATAAAAATCTCGAAACAGTAGATGAATATATATATCTTGGGCATAAGATAAAACTGGGTAAAGAAAACCAAACTGCGGAACTAGCAAGAAGAATAGGAATGAGTTGGGCAGCTTTTGGCAGACTTAAACATATTATAGAAAATAAGGACATCCCAATCTGTCTGAAGAGAAAAACGTATGAAGCATGTATACTGCCAGTGACTACATATGCACTGGAGACCATGTCCCTCACAAAAAGAAATGCCGAAAAACTAAAATGTATGCAGCGATCCATGGAAAGATCCATGCTTGGTATAACCCTAAGAGATAAAATAAGAAATGAAGAAATTAGGAATAGAACCAGAGTGGTAGACATCATGGATCGCATAGCAAGACTTAAGTGGCAATGGGCAGGACATGTTGCAAGACAGGATCCCACAAGATGGACTCCAAAGATTTTGAGATGGAGACCCTGGGAGAATAAGAGAGGCGTCGGAAGACCTCAAAAAAGATATATATATATATATATATATATATATATATATATATATATGTTTGTCAACTAGCACTTCGTGGCTCAAACCGTCTGTGAATTACCGGGGATGTTGGCTCATTTCTACTTGTTGGCTCTTTTGTCACATACTTGATCAGAGTCAAAATGAGATTTTTACATTTTTGGTATCACCACGTGATCCTGAGCCGATTCCTGCCTATAACTCATTTTGAGCCAATATTTGACATTTTGTGTGACCATATATACACTCCGATATACCTTTTTATCTGAAATATACATTCTCACTTAGGAAATCATTTTGACAATTTATTAAACAACAATAATCGATCAAAAATTGCAACGTTGCCAAATCATATTACTGTATCAATGCCATCCACGAAAGTAAATAAATTAATGTAGCAAGTCCCCACGTTTGTAAAAATGTGATAACATTTGTATTAAGATCAGAAACAACGCCTATACGAACGCGCGAACCTTTTGTTGAATGCGCATATTTTGTAAGGCTCAGTTACGTAACGAAGACATTACCAATACTATTACACTTAAACGTCGCTAGGCTTGGGGGAATTTTATCAAAATGCGAATATAAACAATTAAAAACACGTATGAGAGTCGTACAAATGATTAAACATTTTAATAAATACGCATGATTTACATTCTTACAACTTATTTTTTCAATATTACGATTTTATGAATGAATCGTATTTACGCACTTGATTATTATTGTTTTGAATGGGATACGAGAAAGTTGATCAATATTATGTGATATCGTTTTGTGACCAATATTTGATCTCAATGGTCTGCACGTATCTCTTGGTTTCAAGTTACACAAGGCTCTTAATGCTCTTTTTTGAAGTACAAAAACTCTTTGCGCATCCGCTCCTCTGTCCCAGAACAATATTCCATATGACATAAGACTGTGGAAATACGCAAAGAAGACAGTTCTCGCTGTTTTTAACCCACAAGTTTCATTTATCTTTTTATTGCATAAATGGCAGGACTCAGCCTGTTACATAACAGATCTATGTGTATATGCCATTGTAGAGTCCTGTCTATTGCAACTCCCAGAAACTTATATTATTTTTCTGTCATTTCCACATTTCTATTGCTAAGAACTGACAGTACAAGATCATTTTGCAGTTTTTTTTTCAGACAGAAATGCATCGCATTTGTTTTTGTCAAATTAAGAATTAAGCTATTGACTCTGAACCACTCGCTCACCATATCTAGTACTTCAACAACATTTTTTTTGTATCAGATTTATGTCCCATATCCTTGATCATAAGGGTAAGAACACATAGAAAGCCGATTCCGACACGCGCCGACCGGCGCAAAGAATGTTACTATGCATTTGAATGGGGATACCCACAGAAAAAGCAGGAACCCGCTTTCCGGCATGTCCATTTAAATGCATTGAAACCATAGACAACAATCTATGAGCCGGTCGGCGCGGGTCGGAATCCGCTTTCTACGTGTTCTTAGCCTAAGGGACGTGTCATCAGCAAAGAGAACAGTCTCGGCTATATTTTTAAGATGGAACGGTAAGTCATTTACATATATTAGGAATAATAAAGGACACAGAATAGAGCCTTGAGGAACACCGCAGTTAACATTTTCCACTGATGATTTGATATTTCCTATTTCTACCGATTGTTTTCTGTTATTGAGATAAGATTTGAAGAAAATATTTTCTACGTTTTTAATTCCATAATATTCCAGCTTTTTTATAAGTATCTTATGGTTAACACAAAGGCTTTAGTCAAATCGCAAAAAATGGAATACATATATAACCTTTATCTAAACATTCGAGTACGCTTTTGACTAAGTGCGATATCCCATCACTCGTACCCTTGTGTTTTTGAAATCCATATTGTTGTGGGTGTAATATATCATTTTCTATCAAGTGGTGAGTAAGTTGTTCCGCTATAAGTTTTTCAAAAATTTTACTCAATACAGGAAGCACTGAAACGGGTCTGTAATTACCAGGATCATGTTTGTCTCCTTTTTAGTTTGTCGGTATTACTCTAGCAATTTTGAGGGTATCTGAGAAAACACCTTCTTCAAAGCATTTATTTATTATGAGTACTAGGTCATCCGCCGGATGATCGATTATCCGTTTAATAAACTTTGTCGACGTATACCATAGGTCATTTGAGTCCTTGGATTTTATGTGACTACATATACGAATGATCATAAATCACTCTCGACAGTGGAATGCCGCAGTGGGGGAAGAAGAAGAAGAATATACGAATGACATTAGCTCTAGAATTCATTCTAAACCTGAAATCATTGTTACATTTCTTTGTGGATTTAAGTAAAAATTCAGCAGTCTCAGTTGATTTAGGCATAGTGCTAGTAAGATCTGAAGTCTAAGTTTAGTTCGAAGTTCGAACGAAGTTCGATTCAAACTTTTGTGAATAGGGCTGCTGGTAATAATAATTATTGTAGGCGGCGACTATCTACAGTCTATATGTACCTATTCACGGAGGGTTTGAATCGAACTTCGTTCGAACTTCGAACTAAACTTAGACTTAAACTTTTCCGTGAATCGGGCTGCTGAGGCTATATTTACAAAGTAGTTATTAAATCTATTTGCCACATCAAGATTACTAAAATTCTAACTCTCGTTATACTCCCATGTTTTACCCGTTTCTTCCTTTATGACTTTCCAAGTTGTTGTGATTATGTTGTTAGAACTTTCTATTTTATTTCTGATATACATTTGTTTGGCTTCTCTACAGACCCGCCCGAATACTCTACTGTAAGTCGATACAAAATCTTTCGTCGTCCGCGAGTTGTCACGCTCTTTCACTCTATACAAGTCAAACAGTATTTTCCTAGAGATTAATATACCGGGCTTAGCCCAGCCTTTAAAAGACTTATTTTGCTTACAATTGATCTTTTTGACAGGCATATAACTATTTAGATTTAACACTAAATTTTCAAAAAACTTTTTGAACATAACTTCGGAGCAATTATTTACTTTAAAGCTTTGACATGCTCTTATTGCATTGCAGAAGGATTTCATGTTGTTATCATTAAACCTTCTTCTGTAGATAAACGTATTATCACAATTTTTTCCTCCGCTACTAATTTCTACGCTAATTGATTGACCAAAATGGTCTGATTTTACAATTTCCGTAAGTTTTACGTCAGAATACTTCATATCAGTGAATATATTATCAATGCAGGAGGAAGATGAGTTTGCAACCCTAGTAGCCATAAATATTGTACGCGATAATATGCCTCATTAGGTCTAAAAGTTTTCCCAAGTATATAAGTACCCATTCTTAATCAAGGACACAGAGAGGCAAAAAGTATTGACCCATGGGGTATTTCCGACTCTATGTAGGTACACCCCACCTCTCACTATGACACCTCCAACCCTAATGAGAGTTATATACAGAGTCGATCAGGTAAATAAATAAATAAAACATTATTGAAATAAATTACACATATGATATAGTATAGGTACATTCAGAGTCAAACGGCGGACGTATCCCGAAAAATCTATTCCAGCCAACCCACATGGTAGTATGATGGAAGTTTTTTATATATTTATTAATTCTATAATAAATAAAACTAACAACACATTAGATTTGACATAAAAAAGACATCACATAATCAACATACGTGCTAAACCCAAAGATTATTATAAAGTATGCAAGTTACGTGATCAGCCCAACCCATGAAGGAAAGTAAGGTACAGGTAGTAAGAAAACGAATAAACTTTGGACCAAATGTAAAGTTATCAATTTATTAACTTTTACGCCGTGTCCTTATAGGGGTAAGCAGAGAGAAGAGACTTCCACTCTTTCCTATCCACATACTTTTTTTCACTATCATACTATTCCGCATGCATGTATCCTATTTCTTTTATTCTAGACGTTGCATTTCTTTAAGATCACATATCGATATATTCTAGCCATGTCGATCTTCCACCTATCCTTTCAGGCAGGTAAAAAGTCACTCTATTTTCATTCATCCTCTCTATATGTCCAAACTCTCCAAACACCACACTTTGTTT
Source organism: Mystacides longicornis (assembly GCA_963576905.1). Classification (NCBI taxonomy): domain Eukaryota; kingdom Metazoa; phylum Arthropoda; class Insecta; order Trichoptera; family Leptoceridae; genus Mystacides; species Mystacides longicornis. The sequence goes on from OY756427.1 coordinate 23,186,992, forward strand.
ACATTCATTCTTGTTACTACACTATTTTTTTATCTCTCATTATTTCCTCATCTATCATTCCGTTTCCGATCTCATCTTCAGCATTAATAGCGCACATCCTACGCAACATTCTCATTTCTACCGCATTCATACTACTTTCTTCCTTCTTGGTCTACGTCCATGTCTCATTACCATACATTATACTTAGATGGTATAAAAATTGCGTTGAGCGCAAGCTAAAGCGAGAAAATCTACACATACGAGTAGGTACATCTCCCTTTAATTTATTTAATTCTTTATGCACAGATTACAGAAATCGATTTTTAAATCATTTTTTATCATCTTATTTTACTGACATTTTGTATACCTACTTGCTTGCTTTGGATGACAGTTTGATATTTTAACATCTACAATACTCTTCTTCTCTTTCCAATGCGGCAATCCACTCTCGACCATAAAGAAGATTTTCAATTTTTTAGTCCAAATGAATAACGTGGTTTATTAAAAAAGATTTTTATACTTACGTATTATTTTATTCTTTTATTTTCAAAGGAATCGACATTGTTTAAATTGATTATATGAGTTTATTTTTAGACTAAATCATTTTTTATTGTAAATTTAGGTATATCAAAATATTATCTACTCACATACCTATAGATCCCTAACCATTACCACCACTGGTGACCTCGGGGCTGAGCTCCCGATAAGTACCTATCGATATGGCAAGTGGTGCCCTCAACAACATGACCAAGATATGGAAGGCGTCGGCGTTTAGTGTTGAGACGAAATGTAAACTGTTTAATGCGTGTGTGTTGCCTATTCTTTTATATGGGTGTGTGTCATGGCACCTGACCAAAGCCCAGGCACAAAAGGTATCTGCCTTTGAGACAATGTGCCTCAGAAGAATCATGAATATTAGATGGTACCACCGCATCACGAACTTTCTTCCTCCCATCAGGGTCCCGAAGACGAGGAAGACCCTCCCACACCGTGTTTCGTTCTTTCGAAGCAGAGCTGAGGGATTTGGACATGACGTGGGAGGAGGTCATTGAAACTGCTAGAGATAGAGCGCAGTGGAGGGCACTTGTTGCCTCCCTATGCCCCCAAGTGGGGTCACAAAGGGAGTATTGATTGATTGATCAAGTGATCATCAGACACAAACCGCCAAGGTCCCGAATCAGCTCATCCTATTATCAATGAAACACAAATTAGCTGGTAGGTATATTTAATTCGCGTTTGTACCTATATTGCGGTTATTTACTATGAATTATAGTATTAAAGGCTTATCTCTTTGCTAAAAATAATAAAAATATACATTAGGGACGCCTAACAGCGTTGTTTTAAATGCAATATCAATTTAAAAAAATCTCAACTTTGGTGTTGGATGAACATCACGCAAAATTTAAAAAAAAATATATATTTTATTCATGAATGAAATTGTAAATTGAAAAGTGTAACTTTTAGAGTATTATGTCCGATAAATAAGATTTAATAAGATACTAAGCAGCTTTGATAATTAAACCCATTTTAGTACAGTAACTTTATACATTACAGAATGCGTCAAATAAGGTAGTTATGATTTTTTGCAAACTTGTAATATCAAATTTCTAAATATCTCGACTCTGGTGTTGGATGAACTATAATCAATCAATCAATACTCCATTTGTGACCCCACTTGGGGGCATAGGGAGGCATTTGGACAAGACCTCCACCCACGTCATGTCCAAATCCCTCAGCTCTGCTTCGAAGGAAAGAAACACGGTGTAGGAGGGTCTTAGTCGTCTTCGGGATGATGTTGGTCTGATGAATAATCCAAGTTTTTGACCTCGAGCGCCGAATGCACCTTTGTCAAAAATCGAAAAACCGCGAAAAAATCGCTATGTTTTTATTATTTGGCGAATATAACCGTAAAGCACTATTTTTTTATGAAAACATTTTAGCGCGTTTTTAAAGAAGAGTAAATTTGCTACAATATGATAACTAGATTTGTCTCTGTAGACCAAATAGATTCCAAGTTAAAGCCTTTATGATTTATTTCTTCTCATCAATCTACTATATAAATGAAAGTGGGGTTAGTGCGAACACTTATAACTCGAGATTGGCTCAACAGATTCTTCTGATGTTTGATTTATTGGATTCTTCTCCACTCCGGATAACAGAATAACCAATAAAAAGTTAAAAAAATGTTTAAGAAGTGATGTAAAATACAACATTTATGTTTGTATGGAAAGGTTACCTGGGACGCGCCGACGACATCGCGGGTAGTTCCCTCTCATTCTCGCATACGCTCTTACAGTAGCCCATCCCACTTACTCCTCCGATTCGAACGTTATCATAAAAAGTCAACAATATTATCGGCAGTGTTGCCAACTTGGCGACTTTGGCGCCAGATCTAGCGACTTTTGGACATGGAATACGACTTTTCATTTTCATTTAGCGACAAAATATTCTAGCGACTTTTCTAGCGCCTTTTAGGTCCATGGTGCTTTTCGTTCATGGCGGTTTCGGTTGTAGTATTTTGATAGAAGCCAAAGTGAGCGATATAAAAAAACGCGGAACCGAAAAAACATAAACTAAAAATGAATATAATATGCTTTTATAAGTAATCCAATGCCACAACCTTCTTCTTCTGCTTCCAATGTACCCCAGACTTCTAGAAAAATGGATTTATAATGTCATATTAATTTTAATGACTTTCTAATTTTTAAGTAGTAGGTACTTATATCTTTTTATTTTTTTGTTTTTAACAGGAGCACTATTTCTTACTTGAATACAAAAATATCGCCTAAATATTTTCTTTGCTCCCCCCGACCAATTTTGGCGACGTCTGGCGACATATGGATGTTTCAGAAATATTTTAATGTTATTATTTTATAAGCTTAACTCAATCGAATTAATTTTGTATTGCTTTACGGGGGCGCAGTGCACATTGTGGCCATATTAACGGGCCACTTTGGCTGGACCGATTTCATGGTTTTTGATTTGTTGTATTCGTCTCCGTCCCGAGGCTACTAGCTATTAAAAAATGAAAAATTGATAAGGAATAAAAATATTAAGAAAATAAAATACCCATACATTTTGTATGGAACGGTTATTCCTTTCTGTGATAAATTTCTTGACAGCGCAATTTTATTTACGTAGGTAAGCAACCATTAAGTTTCGAAAAGAACATAGGTACCTTTATCAAGATAGGTACACAATATTCGATAATTTGCGTATTAAAACAATGTGATATGATTTTTAAAAACTTTATCACTTCAGTATGGCAATAATTTGCCTAATTTCACTGATTAAATTTTAGGTGAGGAAACTAACAAGAGGTTAGCTCGAGTATACACGAATACCTATAGTTTGATAATTCTTAAAAATGCGGACAACTATTTGCTACGATGATCGTCAATTGACATATCGCATGAAAGAACGTTATATATGCATACTAAAAGTATCGAGAAAAGAGCCTACAAAGATTTTTAGAGATTTCTTTGCGGTCCATTTAAAATTCCACGAAATCTTATATATAAAAATGGAGAACTATTTTTTTTTTTTTTTTTTTTTTAATAAAATGAATCTGTGCTCACTCAAAGTGAACACAAATACACTCCTTGACTCTTTCACAGTAAGCTACTGAAAGCTTGTGTCGTGAAAGAGGAAGATGGTCGGCACCTGGGATCGAACCACGACGTCCGCAGTACGAAAGCCGGCGTTGTAACCGCTGGGTCACCAACCACTTCATTTCGCGTGGTCATCGGATAGCGCCTTAACGGCTGGACCGATTCCGCTAATTCTTTTTTTTTCGTGTAGGCTTTTATCAGGAGAGTGTCATTTTAGAAGAAAAAAATTAAGAAAAATACATGGAAAATTAGATAATTTAAGAAAACTATAAAAATGGAGAGCTATTTCCCAATGTCAACGTATCGCGCCTAAACGGCTATACCGATTTCACTAATTATTTTTTTGTCGTGTAGGCTCTTATCAGAAAAAGATTGATTTAGAAGAAAAAAAACAAGAAAAGTGCATGGACAATTAGAAAATTAAAGAAAACTATAACAATGGAGAGCTATTTCCCGATGTCATCGCATCACGCCTAAACGGCTGGATCTATTTCGCTAATTCTTTTTTTGTCGTATAGGCTTTTATCCGGAGAAGGTTGAAATAGAAAAAAAAGTGCATGGAAAATTAGAAAATTATTGAAAACACAGAAAGTAGGTAATCTTTTTAGTACTTTTTGCAAAATAATTTGGTCTACTTTTGAATTTTAAATAATTAACATTTGAAAGAACTGTCAGTGGATTGATTGTTGTTGCGATTGATAGAAGGCGAATGTAAAATATATCGTATGAAAAAGATTGATTGGATAGGCCATATTATATTCATTGCAGCTAATTTTTATAAGAGGTTTTGGTAAGTTTTAATACAAGGAATACCTACATTATTGTAATGAAGCGTAAGGAGTTTCGAAAATTTTCTTTATTTACAGAGATTTTTAAAACCGTCAGCAAACAAAATCGTATACATAACATTGCTATTAAGGAGTTATACTTAATTGAAGTTCATTTTATAAGGAGTTTTGGTAAGCTTTAACACAATGAATCCATGATTAGGTATAATGAAGAACAAGTAGAATATTTTATTGTTTGTTTACAGAGATTTATAAAACCACCATTAAACTGAATTGTTTACATGATTGACAACGAATACTGATTATAAACTTAATTGAAAAAAAAAAACCCACTAAAACATGTTCAAAAGAAGGAAATTGGCTGGGAGAAGGGTTGGCGGTGCAATAAGACCTCTAAGAAGGTCTCTCTTTAAACCACAGTTGATGCACAATGCAATCCTGATACCATCCCTGATTTATGGGAGTGAAACTTGGACATGGACGAACAATTTGGAAGTTGGAATAAATGCTGTGGAAATGAGATCACTGCGTAGGATATTCGGAAAGAGACTGATTGATAAGATGAAGAATGATAATATTAGAAAGGAATGTGGAGTGGATGTTAGTGTAGTGACTAGAATGAAAGTGAATAAAGAAAGGAGGTTCGGGCATGTAAAGAAAATGAACGAAGAGAGAATGACGAAAGGGATATATGAATCTGAAAGAATGGGTGCACGCAGACGAGGCCGACGAATGACATAGACCGACCATCTCGGTGCCGTCTTACAGGAGGGCCAAGTCAGAAGCAAAAGAAATTTATGAGCATGTATGCGGAATGTTATGAGTTTGGATTAGAAAGAATGGAAGTCCATACTCTCTGCCTACCTCCTTCGGGAATCAGCGTGATGGGTAAAAAAACCATTGACACCTCAATGCGTATTTTGAATCGGTACGGAGATATTGCTTATCGTAATTTGATCAATCAATCAATATTATTTTAACTGAGCAAAATAACTATTAAAATATCGAATATAATGACAAACCTAAATTCTTTTTTTACATATTAACATCAAATCAATCAAAATTAAAACTCCCTTTGAACTCCATTCAGGAGCAAGATGAAGCAATAAGAACTCTCCATTGCACTCGATCTTGCGCAATGATGACTTCCTCCCACACCATATTAACATAGGTTAAAAGTTTTTGATGAAAAAAAAACTCAGACCCAATGAATGCAGCGTGGTATGCAGGTTTTGCTAATGCCAGTATTTTTCATTCCATTCGTATTAAATAACGAAAAAAAACGAATTTGAGCTCTGTTGCATAAAACCATAAAACCCATATTATTTATTTCGATACAAAGTTCGACGGGTCAGCTAGTTTATAATAAACGCTATTCTCATAAACTTCTCGTTAGAAAAAATCTAAATACCTACTCTAAAATACTTTAAAAAAATATTGTCATAAACGCTAGCCAAGTAAAAAAATATACGAGTCTAAATCACAACAAAAATAAAGTAGGTAGGTAGGTACATATTATAGGTCCTCAATAATACGGAAAATATGAAACCAACAGCGATGTGTGGATATTACGATCAGATATAGAAACCTACCTACCAATTCTACGTCTACAATAGGAGATGTATTATGCTATCGTGAGTGTGTTAGTGAGATCGATTTGGCAACGTTGTAAGAGCTAACAACTCTTGATCAACTAGTGTTCTTTAAAAATAGACAGTAAATAATTGAATATATAAGTGGAGAATAGAGTATATAGGAAGCTAAACATAATCGTAACGCGGGGGTGTAACTTTCAAATTTATGTATCAACCAGGTAATTATATATTCCAGGTAAAAGGTTGATCAAGTTTGGTGTGTTAAAATCAGATGAGCCAACATATGCCGTCTGACATAAATATATATATATATATATATATATATATATATATATATATATATATATATATATATATATATATGCGTATGGCATATGGCGCTTATAAAGAAAGACTTAGTTCCCTCAGCCATACCCTGGCTTCGGTCGTCAAATTGTGTATATCCTCCATCGCTCCCCGGAACCCATACAGAGGGCACGATCGGACTATGTGGTCAGTGGTTTGACTATGCTCACCACAATTGCAAGTGGGGTCGTTGGAATACCCCCATTTGTAGAGATTAGCTGCACTTCTGCTGCAGTCTGACCGTATGCGATTCAGGGCTGTCCATTCTCCCCGATCCAATTCAAATCCAGGGACTTTCCTCGATGGGTCAGTGATTAGGTGTTTATTTCTCAAAAAAGATGGTCCGATGACATAGCCGCTGTGGGGGGGGAAAAACTGGCTGCAAATGGCAGCAAATAGGAAGAGATGGAAGAGTATGGAAGAGGCCTACGTTCAGCAGTGGATAAATAGAGGCTGAAAAGAAGAAGAAGAATCTTTAATTTTGGAAACCACTGTTCTGGGCATTACAATAAGGTACATGCAGTATGTATATACCTAGCCGCACGTGTAACTTCATCGTGCCGCGTTTCAAGGTTAGGATCTCAATAGTATTATTTTGTTTGTTGCAAAAATCTTTATCATACCATAACACTGCTTAAAATAAATCTTTGACAAAACAATGAAACCGGTCGATTTTTATTTTAAAGTAAGAATCTATATATTAATTTACAGCTTTCTCACTTAATTTATCTAAGAGATATGGTTTTTCGAAAAAAACTACTACGCACCCTAATCGGAATAATAAAATTTGACTCTATCTGCAGTTGAAATTTCGATAAAAACAGTTTTAAACGTTTCGGCTTTTTTCGATATTTTTATAAAATTCTGAAATAGGTATAGGCACCGAAACTCGTAAATTTGTCATAAAAAAAGTTTTACTTTATAAAAAAAGTTACATGTAAAAATGAGATCCAACTAGGGAATCCAATCCCGCAAACCGCGGATCCCGCACCTTTTTTGCGGGATCAGAAATGCGGGATTTCTCATGCGGGATCCCGCACGTTTGCGGGACTGAAAAGGAAAAAATAATAAACAATAAGAATGGGCTCAGATGAAGTTCTGATTATTTATTAGATCCTGTACAACCTCATTAATGAAATATTTATCAACTTTATTGCTAGGGATTCTCCCACGGTAGGGGATTCAGTATCGAGCGTAGTAAATTGTCAAAGAAGGTTACTGCGTGATGAAATGTTAGTTGTTAATGCAGAAACCAAATTGATCGACAAAATACCAGGATAAGCCAAGAACTTATAGTGTAGCTATCTCGTCGGATAAAACAACGCCGTCCATCAATGGCCGTTATTATATAGTCTCCGTACCGAATGGATAGCTGAGTCTAGACCTGTTGTGCCTGTATCCGTACCCACTCGAGATAATTCTCTTGATCTGATGTGGAGGGAATAGAGGAAAGCACTTGGATGTTGTAGAGGTGGGAATAGCGGCTTAAATTCATAAACTATAGCAGTTTCATAAATTTTAAATAACGTTATTTTTAAAGGCTTTTAAGCCTTTAAAAATAACGCTTATTTATTGCATTAGTATCCGGAAAGACTTTCCTACAGAAAAAATCATTCCGAAAATTTGATGTCCGTTGGCGGTAAGGTATAATTTCGCTAAAAACATCATTCAGTAAAGTCATAACTCTGATATATTTACAAATATCGTTTAATACGAATAACGAAGTGGTTGGTGACCCAGCGGTTACAACGTCGGCTTTCGTACTGCAAACGTCGTGGTTCGATCCCAGGTGCCGACGATCTTCCTCTTTCACGACACAAGCTTTAAGTAGCTTACTGTGAAAGAGTCAAGGAGTGTATTGTGTTCACTTTGAGTGAGCACAGATTCATTTATTTAAAAAAAAAAAGTTATTTTTATTTGTCGAATATTTTTATCAGCTTTCATTATAACGCTCACCTCTACTTGGAAACTGCTTACAATTATGTAAAGTCAATTCCGTCTACAACGTTTAGACACTTTATGATTTCTTCGGAAGTATCATCAGAAAAAAATAACTAGTTTTTGTGCCTCTTAAATCAATAAATGTGTTCATTTGTCAATATGAATCACAATGTTAAAAGCTTAAACGTTCAAATGTTGTATTATATCGTTATATATAGAAGCGGATTTTTTATACCTACCTCTAAAATATCATTATTTTCAATTGCAAACACTTTTAATTATTAAAAAAATGCATACTTATTTTTATTACATTGTTGTCTTAATAATAATAACCTACTTCAAACAAAGAAATGTCAATCCCGCTGATCCCGCAAATCCCGCGGGATCCGCGAGGTCACCAATCCCGCAGGCTTGCGGGATCGTGATTTTGATGCGGGATTGGATTCCCTAGATCCAACTGTCGATGGCCTGAGTCGGTAGGTATGTTTATTGTATGAAACGATGCCGTCAATAAATTAAATTTTTACAAAAATTGTTAAGAAAAGTTTGAGATGTACTGCTATGATGTAAATATTTTTTATAGAAAAATCAATTATCTAGTGGGAGGGTTTCGGCGTTTATCGATATTTTTATTAAATTCTGAAATATATGCACTGAAACTCGTAAATTATCATAAAAAAAATATTTTCTTTATAAAAAAAGTTTGAGAAATCCTGGAACTTTTTAATTTAATTATATTTTAGACATTGTATTTTTCTATATACATACTCATTTTTAGGGTTCTAGATTTTATGGTTTTCGAGATATATGAAAAAATTAAATAAAAATTCAAAGGTTGATTACCAGGGGTAATCAACTGAAAAAAAAAATCAAAATTCTGAGTATACAAATTTTGTAGGCTTAAAGTATACAATATTTTCTAAAGTTTTAGGATCTGTGTATCAAGCGAATCAAAAGTTATAAAGAGGGGACGGACACACACACACACGTTGTAAAAGTGCTCCTCACCCCCTCCCCTCTAATTAATGATATCTTTTGAAAACAAAATAGTATAATTTGACTCTTTTTGTAGAAATAATTTTTTTGAAATTTCGATAAAACCAGTTTTAAACTTTTTAGGAGCCACTTAAAAATCATCCCTTTTTATATGTGCCCTTTTTCGTCCCTTTTAGTGAAAATTTGGAAAAATTTTCCAAGAAAACTACTACTTATTTCTATAGGAGAATTCATATGCCAAATCTCAAATTCGTACCATGTCTAGTTCCCGATATATTCACATACTTTGAAAAACATTCAACCCTATTTTTCACCCCCTTAGGGGTGGAATTTCCAAAAATCCTTTCTTAGTGGAAGGTTTTGTATTGAAACCTACCTGATTTTCAAATTTCACTTCTCTACGATTAGCCGTTTGGGCTGTGCGTTGACGAGTGAGTATGTCAGTCAGTCAGGCACTTTCCTTTATTATTATAGATGGTTTATAAAATCAGAAAAAAACATAAATGTATGTAAAATATTTGGAGTACCTCAAAAGTCTCGAATTATAAATAAGGGGACACTCGTCAGTCCGATCACTATGTGACGCAAACACAATTTTGATTTGACGCGGAAATGATGGCGTAAATGGTACCTTAATTCATTGTTTACACAAAATTGACAACAGTACTGAGGGGTGGGGGGTGTTGGGCGAAGGCAAGTGTAATAAAATTGAGAGATTGGTGTTCCCATGGTAACGACATAAAAGGCTGTCATTTGTAGCTACGTTGTTAATATGGGAACACTTACCGAGCAATACCGTAAGCGGCCATTTTATCACACTTCGCATAGGCTCCTGACAAGGTATCTGTATGGAGTATATGTGTGTATCCGCCCGTTTCAAATCTCAGAACTCATGCACCAATACATAGATGTCTATGTTGTGTTGCGCACCCTGATTTTCGGACGTAAATGAACACAAACTGAATCAGTACGAAGGTGTATGCGAGCGCGATCACTAAAACGATTATTTGTAGTGATAAATCTGCTGCAAACTAATCTGCAGTGTGCGGGGAACCAAAGATTTCTAAAAGTATTGAGTACTATGTTAAGAATATTAATTGTTCTACCAATGATTCAGTGTTGCCTATTCAGGGATCAGCTGTCTTCCTTAAGCCTTGTCGTGACCGGTCATTAGTCTTCTATATTATAAAAATGGAGAGCTATTTTGCGAGGTCATCGCATCACGCCTAGACGGCTGGACCGATTTCGCTTTTCTTTTTTTTTGTATTGTTGGCTTTTATCAGGAGAAGGTTCTTATGAAAGAAGAAATTCGCATGGAAAATTAGAAAATTAAAGACAACACAAAGTAGGTAGTACTTAGTATAAATTCCTTCTGTTTTTGAATTTTAAGTAGGTAATTAGAATTTGACAGAACTTTCAGTTGTTTGATAGTTGGTGCGATTGACAGTTGCGGATGGAAATTAAATGACTTAAAACAGATGCAGTCGTCAGAATTACACTGGTTTATCATTATAAAAATTCGAATTCCATATTCATAGTTAGGTTCACAGGAGAAAGTCTGTCGGGAAAGCTAGTTTAGTAATAAAAAAAAACAACTGCCCAAAGTAATCGCCCAAGTCAAAAAAAATCTTTTTTTTTTAATCTGTCGTTGTTCTTAGGACAACGCATAGGGTATTGATGTTGACTGGCGCCATCAGATTATTTCTGAATTTCTTTGTTGACAGCACACGGGAGGCGCCGATAAAAGATTAAGATTTTAATTTATTGGAGGCTTCCTTCAGCCCGGTGGGAGTGTTTATTCAGGTGGTGGCAAGGAGGCGGGCTGGGGGCACACAACAGATTGACCTATTAATTTAATGGTGTCGTGTATTTATCTTTTCGGGATGTTTGGTTTTTATTTCAATTTGCTTTCGTATTCACGCAGACCGACAAAAACTTTGTTAATCTTCTCAGACCTAAATCATTGGTGGCGCTCGTCAACTCCCACATGGTTCTATAATAATATATTTGTATACATAGATTTCATGCCTAATTCATACAAATACTCATTCGTATGTGTTTAGAACTTTAAGATTCAGACGAGCAATATGGGCGTGCATGTTTTGTATCTAAATACATGAGTTTTTTATTCATGTGTATTTTACGGATATTAAAGAAAAGAAAAATTAAAAAAAAAAAACTATCCATAACAGTCATGAGAAAACATTCACTTTAAACAATAAAATTCTTTATTGAACATACAACAACAACGACATCTAAACAACCACCAATAAACACAAAAAGCTCAATATAGCACACACGAATTAAGCAAAAAAGTGTGCAAGAATAATCAATAAAAACATAGATTACCTATACAGTGGCCTAAATTTTTTTATTAAGGGTCATTATTATCCCGTATCAAAAAAAATTAAAAAAAAAATGTACCTACAATAATAATTTTTAGTTTATTTTTCAAGAGAAAAACATATTAATTACTGGGAAATGTATAAAGGGACACCACTTGCTCCCACATGTATTATTGTATCTAATGAAAATAAACAAACAACATTGCTACAGAGAAAGTCTTTTATATTCAGTTCAACCTTAATCTGTGTTATCTGTTGTTATACATAAATCTACATTTGTAAATGGTTTTAAGTTGTTCATGAATTCATTTTGAAAAATTGTATTAAATATGTCACGCCTGGAAATTTCCAGTTAATAATGTAAACTGAGCAGGACGTCTCACCCGATATTATCCTTCATCTGTTTCATCTCTTTACATACCTCCTTTTTCTGCTTCCGCAAAAGATCAAACGACTCTAAAAGGTTTGCGGCTTTTCTTGACACTTTATTCTTTTTCCAGTGTGATTGACACGGGTCCTGATGGGAGAAAGTGATTTAAAATTTACCTCACTTTGAACCAGTTCCGTAACACTTTTAAATCTGACTAACTTACATAAGACAGATAGTTTAAAATATACCTACTCTTTATTTTATTTTATACGATTCACTTGTATTCTTGTTTATTTTTCCGGTTTTTAGCTCACTTTCTGTGTAACTGGACGTTTGGAACACTTAGATAAGTTCAGAGCCGATGTCAGGGAAATACATTTTTCTTGATGTTAAAACTTGCATATCATATTAAACGTAGGTACATTATGATAAAAAAAACTCCGATTATGAGTCCAATTCAACAGAGAGATCAATTTTAATGGGATAGGTACTTGCTTTTGAGATGTGGGTTGATAAAGACCAAAAGCTGTAAAATATCAGCCAGGTGATGCCAAAGCAAGGTCGTAGTCAGGGGCGTCGAACTATCTTGATTCCCCCCAGAAATGAAAAAAGAGGATATTATTATGTCTTCAACAACACAATTTTTATTTAGGTACTTGACAATCATTGAGTTTCAAACCATTGGTGCGCAGATTTTTAATAGAATTTATTTCGAGCTTTCAGAAATAATTTTTAACATTCTTACATATTTTAAACGTACCTATTTGTATAAATAACAAATTCTAAATGAATATTCATAGTAAGGACTACAAAAGGACAACGTCTGTCGGGAAAGCTTGTTATTTATAAAAAAAAATTAAAGTGGAAATAAACAGTGTTTTTGTTATTTTTTCATTTTTATAAAAATGGATTTCCACAAAGTCACACGCGAAAGTTTTGAAGATTTGACAAAATGTTCTAAACTTAAAATTTTTCGTGAGTAGCCCTGCTGTATGTCATACTGAAAGCTAAAATTTAGATTTTAATCGATCGCACACAGAACAAACCCTTTGGAGTGTTAACCAAATTACTAAATTCTTTAAACAAACATTTTCCTTTGCTTGAAAAGAGGTCCCAAGAGTGGGAGGTTTGTTGGCGCACCCTTTTATCCTTTCAGGCCCGATGTTTGTTAAGAACTTAAGGCGTGGGGCTCGAGTGGAAGAGGAAATTGATAAGCGGTGGATGGAGGTCAGGAGGAATGAAAAGAAAATTGATGGGAGATGCGATCTAAAAATAATTGTAGGCACCACTCCGGTGTTTCTCATTATTTAGTCGGGCCTTTTGATTTCCTCTTTGGAAATTAGAGTTGAGCGCCTAATCGAATGGACGGCTGATGGAATTAATTACTTTCTGAGACGCGCTGCTTTTTTCTAACGGGATTATCATACTTTGTTTTTGGCACCACATCATAATGATGCGTGTCTACGCATTTATCAGTTTATAAAGTCGAATAATACTCGTATTATAACAAGTGATACAAATTTTTATTATATTGTGCTTTCAATATAATTATTCACTACATTTTAAGTTAAAAATGAGTTTTGTAAGACTTATGTAGTACATAACATTTTTTTAAACTTCAAATAAACCAACATTTTTAACATTAACGTTAACTTTAACATATGTACTACGATTCCACATAACTTCTTTTTTTTCTTTTCAAAGATATCTTTAGCTATATAGTGTTATCTTGACACTTCATTAAACGAATTGTGCTATCGAAGAAAATGCGATATTTTTTGGAAAAATTCTTCTTCTTCTTTCATAAAGGCTTAAATGAAAAATTCATACTTTTTATTTATTTTTTCTTAAACTAAGTAATTAGCATTAGGTAAAATAAATAAAAATAATGATTTGAAATGAAATAATAGTAAAAAATAATACATTATTGATTGGAAATTTGTGATATAATTTTTTTTTTTTGTTTTTGGTCTTTTACTTTTAAATAAGGTGATAAGTGAGTACTGTAGACATTTTGTGTGTTTTATTTCATTTATTAGTTTATTCATTACATTAACCCGAAAGTAAATGAGACAGCGTCAAATCAACTGTTTGATGCAACCATCACATCTTTGATGTCTTTATCGTTTACGGAAATATAAAGTACGACTTTGAATTTTGTTGCAGTTGCTGAATATTGGAGCGGAGTTGTCGGACACGATAAAAAAGTAAGTTATACGAATATTTAAATATTTCTAAACCTTCAAGTGAATGATGTTAAATTATTATGTATGTTTAAGTAAATTAATATATTATTTTCTTTACCGAAGTTTAATGTTTTTCTTGTACTTTTGGCTACATACTTTTTGTACATGGTGTCATATAGACGGCATCGAGCAGTGGTGATATGTCACATAGTAATTAATTACCGTCCAATAGAAGTACCATATATACCTTGTATGTGGGCAGGTTCACATTTCCATACTAAGTACAGCATACCTTCCACTGTTGGGTTTCCATTAAACTGTGTTACATACCCTCCTGTGGTCACTTTCAAAGGTCCATCCATCTACTCTATTATTTTTACAGGGGTAGCAAATCACCCAAAGAAGGGTCGAAAAGGATGACACCTACCTACTGGGGTACACGCTTTATATTATATAATGTCTAACACAATAAAAAATCAAAGGGATTTAATTTAGAATTTAACCGACGTATAAAATGTGACACCAAATTGCCCTTTCAAAAAAGGTGACCTTCTCTAAAACGTTAAAAAATTGGTAATAAAACTTATCCAAAGCATTACTGTTAAAAAAAGGAATATTAAATTATAACATTCCTTCCATCGAAGAGCAGTTTTTAATGATTCTCCCCACGTCTTAAATGAAACAAGCCATGGAAGAGAAAATCAATTTAATATTTCCCCACATCTGAATGTTGATTTTACTTAAGGCTATTCATCATATTTTAAGTTTAGTTTAAAATTTTTGCTGTTCGTTTTTTGAATAATTGAACGAAATGTGTTTTTAAAAGATATATATAAGAAATGATATAAATTATACGTAATATCAAAGTTAGTATGGAACAGATTTCCTCCGACGCTAACGCCACCTGTGAAAAATTCTTAAGACTTTTATTTACTTGACCATTGAGTCTCAAAACATTGGTACACGGATTTTTTTATAGAATTTCTTTCGAGCTTTCAGAAATAATTTTTTAACATTCAAACATTTTGTTATGTAACGTATTTTTGTATAAATTACAAATTCGTAATTTATGTTCATAGAAAGGACTACTACAGGACAACGTCTGTCGGGAATGCTAGTCTTATATATAAAAATGGAGGGTTATTTCCCGATGTCATCGCATCACGCCTAAACCCCTGGACCTATTTCGCTAATTATTTTTTAACGTGTAGGCTTTTAAAAGGAGAATGTCCTTTTTGAAGAAAAAAATTAAGAAAAATGCATGGAAAATTAGAAAATTAAAGAAAACTCTACGTAGACAACCTTATAAGTACTTTTTACCTTATAATTTTTATTCCAATTTTGAAATTTTGACAGAAATTGTCAATTGGTGCGATTAACAGAATGCGGATGGAATATACAGGTTTTAAAACAGATGCATCATTCGGAATCACATTGGTAAAAGGATAATTTTAATTCATCACCATATAAATTCGAATTCAACATTCATATTTAGGAACACAGGACAACGTCTGTCGGGAAAACTAGTTTATAATAAAAGTATAGGTATTACATTCTCCAGTTTGACTAACCATTAGAATTTTTATATCTAAAAACTGCCAACTCCATGTCATTATAAATTTATATAATTTTGCCAAAAACATTGATTTCAGGCGACATTTCAACCGACAAGAACTTTGACATAGTACATTTGATTTGTTACAAAGTATGACATAGCAGAAATAAATCCCGGAATCCATTTGTTATGATATTTTATTTAAGGCAGGAAAAATATTCGCTAAATATTTATTAGACAATGTGAAAAATAACATTTTGGAAATCAGAAGAGGTGCGCATAATTCAGCGAACTGTCTGTCATACGGATCGTTGGGGAAATAATATAACATATGTGTGCAGACAGTATAATGGCATTAAATGAGAGCAAAAAAACTACTTCTATCAATTCTAAGTTTTCAAAATCTTTTCAAGCTCCAAACTCAGTTTTTACCTATCATGTCATATCCTAAAATTGGGACGGCATATATACCAAACGTTATTCCTTAAAAATGGACATCTAATCGAGCCATGGCCTTCTGTAACTTTCGCTTCCACAGCTCCCTTTCCACAGCCGCGCCTCACGGCGTCCTTCCACCTCAGTCTGCTAACCCCTCTTCTTCCCCCCTGTGTATCCTGTCAGGATTCTTTATAGTACCTTTGAAGCTGGCATTCTGAGCACGAGTCCAGCCTATCTCAATCTAAGAAGCTTTATATGTGTTGCATGTAGTGTGTAACTCATCATTGCGTCGGAAGCGGAAAATTTCTCCATCTTTCACAGGTCTATAAATCCGTTTGAGCACCTTCCTTTCAAACATGTTGGATTTCTTCCTTCCGGTGGTGGTGAAATGAAACTACAATGAGCTGTTCAAAGTTTACTTGCTGGCTTGCTGAGCATAAAAAATAGCTCTCCAGTCCATACATTGGTTTTTAAAGTTTTAACAAAAATAATATGGCTACTAAGCCGGTGTTGATACAAAGAAAATATATTACTATTTAAGAAAACTGAACCACAGTAAAAAAAAAAACAAGTATACCTAAGTATAATTTAATCGACATGTTGAACATGTTGAAAATTCTCGTGATTAGAGTTTCGAAGACTTAAACATTACAACCTAATGGCGAACGTTGTTAACGTAAAGTGATCACACTAAGCCAGCCTTCGAAATAACAGAAGAAGACGGTCGTAAGCCCATAGTGGTTTGTCCCATTAAAAAATCGAACATTAGTAATGAATTTTTAGAGTCATTAGTTGTTGTTACATATTCTTTATAATTGAATCAATACACGTAGGTGATTCCAGTGCCCCGCACCACCATCCAGCTGGGAGTTTTACCACTTGTCCAACATTTCAGTCGTCCGCACTATCATATTCAAATTTCGCTATTCAATTCAATACTAATTCAAAAATCGCTTGTGTTTCATATTAAAATATTAATAAAGTCCCAATAATGGTTTTGTAAAGAATGTTGAACTATTTAATTGTCACGTGATTGTGCTTGAGCAGGTAGCTTGAAACAGTCAGCGCGTAACAATAGAATAGAGGGTCTCTACCCACGTGCGGTGGTCCTCACCATCACGCTTCAAACAAAGACCTCACTTCATTTTCAAAATGTCGAGTTAGCACACAGACACTCTCACCACCGCGTATGTGGAATATCAAATTTTGAGAACAAAGGGTCCACGGGCTAAAGAGCACTTCTTGACGGCTTTGGGTTTTAAAAATATTAATTTGTTTTTGGGTTTTCACGGTTCTGAAGTGGGATCCCATGATGAAGCTGACTATACTTGAGCGTACCAAGAAGAGTAAACTTACTATATTATAAAAGTCATGTAAAGTCAAGCACAAATTCAAAATTCCGACAAAAAAAGATTTTTTATGCTGGTTTAATCAAATTAATTGCATAAGGAATAATTCCTTTGTCATTATTGAAATCCCACGTCCCAGACGTTATTTAAATCTCATCAGTATTATATTAGGTATATCAACTAGCACGAAAACCTATCGGACGACAGGTTCATTAATAAATGTTTGATCGTCCTATAAATAAGTTATATGGTCCGTTTAAGGATCTCAATTCACATTAAGACTTTGAGAATTGCAGAAAATATTTTTTCCCGTAAAAACAGTTGTATGTAGGAACTATATTACTTGCGGACATCTGTTAATACAAATCATCATAGCAATTAGCAACTGTCGACTTACCCCTGAAAATAACAAGTTAAGAAAATATTTCTCGTAGTTGGATTGTTTTTTTTTTTTCGAAAGACAAAAATAACGTGGGCTTTGAGTTGCGGACGAACTTCACAATTATACGTAGGTATATAGAATTATTAAAATCATTTGGTATGCGACATTTTATCTCTCTTAATTAGCAACTCCTTAATTTATTGCTGAAAAAGTATACAGTCTTCTGAAATCTTTACCCCATATTCGTATGATATAAATAATAAAAAAATACGATTAAATATAAATAAAAAATACTACGAAAGAATTGTAGGAAGAAAGTATTAATAGCAATTACTCATATTTTCTTGTCAAACTTGAGTCTTTTTCAAGCTAAAACTGCTGTTACTTTGAAGCCCGCCAATTTTGGTTTATTATTTTACCAATAAAGTGTTTATTATTATTATTATAATTAAGACATAGTTATTAAGAATTGCCAAATTCTACTATGCGGCTGACAACCATCTTTGAATAATTGTGCAGACAGAGAGATTTTTGATTTTGCTTTTCTTGATCAATCCCATCACAATATACATACATACAAAGGCCCTGCTGTAATGATATTCTGCTCTTGTTAATAAATTGTTTTAGTTACAAATTATCCCTGTTCTTACCAATGAAAGAATTATGGTTCATGTGTGAAACATATTGAAGCCATTTATCTAATTTTCCTTTAGAAAGGTTGGTAGGCTCCCACACATCTTCAGTGAATTATTATGAAAGTTTTCATGTTACGGTTCAGCCGCGCGCTGTTCCTAGCTCAGGTGTTTCAAGATGTCCAATTCGACTTAGGTACCTACACGAAATCGTCGGCCATATCTCTTCTTATGGTTGTAATATAAGCCTATTTTTTACACGAATAAATGATACGTTTTTTACAGAATGTTATCGTCATGTATTCTTAGTGTGCGTTTCCACCAATCGAACATAGACCCATATTATTTTCTTTAATGATTGATATAATTGGACACAGTGGAAACAATTAAAAGGAAGAACATATTAATGGGCGATGACAGATTAGTGTCCATATCAAAGATCAAGAAAATCTACCCTACTTCCATCTCTGGCTCCATGTTCGTTTGGCTTAAAAAATGCAGCCTTATTAAAAAAAATATCCAATTTTATTTTGTCAATTTCCTCAGATTTTTTCATTTAGTTTTGGACATTTAAAACTGTAAATTTTTGTTACCATTACCTTTATTATCGCGGAGAAACCTTTCTTATGTCACAAGTTTATAAGTCCTTCCATGCTTTTCTGACCCTCTACTAATCAGAATTCGAGCATTGTCATATGCTATCAGCTAGTATGTGGACGGAGCCATCTGTGGATTATTCTGCAAAACAGGTTGCGATCCATAGATGGCTAGAAGTCAGGCGCCATATTGGAAATCATAGACCAATTGATATTCAGCGCCAGGAATAGATGGCGCTATACAACCATTGCCAGGTGGTAAAAATGTACAATCTTAAGGAATATTTCGTGTATTATTATGTAAGATATAGTTTTAATGATATGTAAACACTGAACATGTATAAATACGAGCGAACCGCATGGATTCGCTCTCTTTTCTGCCAGATCATCGCCGAATAAACACCAGAAGCCATCCTGCTTTGTTTCATTTTCACATCCAATCGGAGAGAGACGACCATTTTTGGTGCCGAAACCAGGGAACCAGGGATCCAGAGAACGTGCAAGGCATCAGCGAACCAGGGGCTAAGCGCATCTAACAGGTCAGATCTTTTCCAAATTCCTTGCTTTTATTTTGTGCAGTACGGGTGTGTAAATTCACTTTGATAGAATAGATTTAAATTTTATAAAAGTGTTAAAGGCTAGGTTAATTTAGTTGAAATTTGGGTTTATCGGCGGTGGTCAGGGAAAAGAGCATAAGTTTTAGAAAAAATCAGTGTCGTAAAGTGTCGTCAATGTTTAAAAAGTAATTCAGAACCGCGTGTGAAATATTGTAAAGGTAGTGTTATCAAATTCCACTACACATAGTAAGATAATATTGAGTTAATATTGTAAAATATTCAGTGATCTAGCAGCGCATCGTGTACAGATTAAAAATAATGATTGTCAAAAGCACGCGAATCAGTTCAATTTAGAAAGTGTTCATTTGATTATTTAGAAACGGGTCGTAATAATATTTTGCAGGCAAGCACGTGTTCCCTACATATTACATATTGAAATTTACGTGAGCATGTACAATTTAAATTGTAAGTGTTGTAGTTAAATTGTATTTTTGTTGCATTGTCACCCACGTGTGTGACGATAATATCATATCAATATTGATTAAATTGCAGTTAATTGTTAGGTGTAAAGCGAGCACGTGCCGACATTAGTGTCGATATATTTAATAGCGGAATATTTCAATTTATTATTGTAATTTCAATTGATTGGTGACTTTTACATTTGGCAAAAGTATGTCTTTAGACTTGAAAGGTTTAATACACGTGCACAAAGGTGCATAATTATAAAGGATATAATTGATTTATTTTAGACGATTACGACATTGCGCAAGCTCTCATTGAAATTGGAGTATAATTTAGTGAAATTATGTAACGTGCACAAAGGTGCATAATTATAGAAAGTATATTTGATTCATTTAGACAATTACGACATTGCGCAAGCTCTCATTTAGCAATTAGAATATAATTTGGATAGACAATTGTGAAATTATGTAACGTGCACAAAGGTGCATAATTATAGAAAGTATATTTGATTCATTTAGACAATTACGACACTGCGCAAGCGCTCATTGAGCAATTAAAGTATAATTTAGTGAAAATATGTAACGTGCACACAGGTGCATAAATAAAATAGTATGATTTATTTAGAAAAATTACATAATAGTATAACGTCACTTGAGTTAGAAACGAAATTAGAGTATAATTTAGTGAAAATATGTAACGTGCACAAAGGTGCATAATTATAGAAGATATATTTGATTCATTTAGAAGATTACGTGCGCAAGCGCTCATTGAGCAATTAGAGTAGAATTTATTGAAAATATGTAACGTGCACATAGGTGCATAAATAAAATGGTATTTGACTTATTTTAGGCAAGTCACATGTGCCGAGAATTGGCACATGGTTTTGTAGTAAATTCAAAGAAATTCAAGTTGAACAATTTAAAGAAATTGTTGTATAGTTTTGTTGAAAGAACGTGCATTTATTATTAAAATAAGTAAATGTTTCATTAAGATTATTGAACGTGCACAAAGGGTGCATAAACATAGAAGCTATTTGGCCAATAGTAAGCTATGTTCATAAGGGGGTATCAAGTCCCTCGGACATAGAAAAGTTAAGATCAGCGGCCAATAGTAGTAAGATATGTTCATAGGGGGGTATCAAGTCCCTCGGACATAGAAAAGTTAAGATCAGCGGCCAATAGTAGTAAGATATGTTCATAGGGGGGTATCAAGTCCCTCGGACATAGAAAAGTTAAGATCAGCGGCCAATAGTAGTAAGATATGTTCATAGGGGGGTATCAAGTCCCTCGGACATAGAAAAGTTAAGATCAGCGGCCAATAGTAGTAAGCTATGTTCATAGGGGGGTATCAAGTCCCTCGGACATAGAAAAGTTAAGATCAGCGGCCAATAGTAGTAAGATATGTTCATAGGGGGGTATCAAGTCCCTCGGACATAGAAAAGTTAAGATCAGCGGCCAATAGTAGTAAGCTATGTTCATAGGGGGGTATCAAGTCCCTCGGACATAGAAAAGTTAAGATCAGGAAAGAGCAAAGGCTCTTAGAGATTTAAAAAGCATCTCGTTCCGTAGAAGAATTTGTTAATTTTATAATTTTATTCAGTGGGGTCTCAGGTTTTGTAATACGAGGACACACACACTTACTGTTGCAAATTGAAAGCAGTCCTCAACTCCAGTCCCATCATCCTGATGACTTAGAACCCCTAACACCAGCCCATTTCCTTGTCACTCAGAGCCTGCAGATGCTGCCGAATCCTGTGGTAAGCAAATTGCCGACTTCACCACTTCATCATTACAAAAACTGATTACTGTTTTTTCTTTGTTTTGGGAGCGTTGGAAGACTTCGGAAGACTTCACTACTTCTGGAGGCTGCAGACCAGGGCCAAGTAGACCACCAAGCAGAAGCCAATTGAGGTCCGGCTCGTCGTGGTGAAGGAAGACAACCAACCCCCTCTCTTTTGGAAGAAGGCCAGAGTGGTGGAATTCCCTCCAGGGACGGCACTAAGAAGTGAATGAAAACAGCAGACAGGACCATCTCAAGATATCTCACTTCCATAGCACCGTACCAGTACACAAAAAACCAGGTGAAACTCAAGAGGAATATTAGCGAAAATCATCAACATCAGACCAGGATCGGCACTCTCTCCGGTTGGACGGAGGCAAGCAGGATGACAAGGCGAGACCAATTTTATTTTGTTTTTATTCATCTCATTGAGAAGACATGTTAAGAAGACTCCTTCAAGAGGACTATTTTATATATATTTTATTCATCGTCAGTGAAGATACCATCAAAAATGGTCGTCTCTCTCCGATTGGATGTGAAAATGAAACAAAGCAGGATGGCTTCTGGTGTTTATTCGGCGATGATCTGGCAGAAAAGAGAGCGAATCCATGCGGTTCGCTCGTATTTATACATGTTCAGTGTTTACATATCATTAAAACTATATCTTACATAATAATACACGAAATATTCCTTAAGATTGTACATTTTTACCACCTGGCAATGGTTGTATAGCGCCATCTATTCCTGGCGCTGAATATCAATTGGTCTATGATTTCCAATATGGCGCCTGACTTCTAGCCATCTATGGATCGCAACCTGTTTTGCAGAATAATCCACAGATGGCTCCGTCCACAACTGCCACCCAAGTGACATTTTTCTAAAATTCACTTAATGTAGCAGAGATCCGAACCCCGACACGTCTCCATACTCGGGGGCATTCAGCCCCCGGACGCACCAGAGATTCGAACCCCGCCACGTCTTGGCCTCTAAAATTCACTTAATGTAGCAGAGATCCGAACCCCGACACGTCTCCATACTCGGGGGCATTCAGCCCCCGGACGCACCAGAGATTCGAACCCCGCCACGTCTTGGCCTCTAAAATTCACTTAATGTAGCAGAGATCCGAACCCCGACACGTCTCCATACTCGGGGGCATTCAGCCCCCGGACGCACCAGAGATTCGAACCCCGCCACGTCTTGGCCTCTAAAATTCACTTAATGTAGCAGAGATCCGAACCCCGACACGTCTCCATACTCGGGGGCATTCAGCCCCCGGACGCACCAGAGATTCGAACCCCGCCACGTCTTGGCCTCTAAAAATTCACTTAATGTAGCAGAGATCCGAACCCCGACGCGTCTCCATACTCGGGGGGATTCAGCCCCCGGACGCACCAGAGATTCGAACCCCGCCACCTAGGGCATTTACCCCCCATGCATTCTGGATGAGGATTCGAACCTCACTGAAATAATAAAGGAAATAACTTTGTTCAACCAACCATTGTCAGGAGGAAGTGGGAAAGTAAATTTGACTGTTCAGTCCAACCTAAAAAAAAAAAAAAAAAAACCATGGCTGATTGATTGCATAAGAATAGCAAGTTTAATATTAATGCATAAAGTAAATATTAGAAAACATCAAGATTTTAATAAGAAACCATAATATTATAAAACATCAAGATTTAATAGAACCATAATAATATACTTCAAGATTCACGTATCAAGGTTGTGTGACCATCCAGATTGATCAAGAGAAACATCCAGCGAAATCATACTTCAGAGTTCAGCTACAGTACTTGGACCAAGCCAGAACCACATAGCAGCAATATTTTTAAGTTCATTTGTAAAGATGTTGTGTGAAAACAAATCATGACATCTTAAGTGAAATTCTTCTATTTTTTTGTATTTTTTGTGTTGGACTGAACAGTCAAATTTACTTTCCCACTTCCTCCTGACAATGGTTGGTTGAACAAAGTTATTTCCTTTATTATTTCAGTGAGGTTCGAATCCTCATCCAGAATGCATGGGGGGTAAATGCCCTTAAAGGCCAAGAGGTGGCGGGGTTCGAATCTCTGGTGCGTCCGGGGGCTGAATCCCCCCGAGTATGGAGACGCGTCGGGGTTCGGATCTCTGCTACATTAAGTGAATTTTTAGAGGCCAAGACGTGGCGGGGTTCGAATCTCTGGTGCGTCCGGGGGCTGAATGCCCCCGAGTATGGAGACGTGTCGGGGTTCGGATCTCTGCTACATTAAGTGAATTTTAGAGGCCAAGACGTGGCGGGGTTCGAATCTCTGGTGCGTCCGGGGGCTGAATGCCCCCGAGTATGGAGACGTGTCGGGGTTCGGATCTCTGCTACATTAAGTGAATTTTAGAGGCCAAGACGTGGCGGGGTTCGAATCTCTGGTGCGTCCGGGGGCTGAATGCCCCCGAGTATGGAGACGTGTCGGGGTTCGGATCTCTGCTACATTAAGTGAATTTTAGAAAAATGTCACTTGGGTGGCAGTTGTGGACGGAGCCATCTGTGGATTATTCTGCAAAACAGGTTGCGATCCATAGATGGCTAGAAGTCAGGCGCCATATTGGAAATCATAGACCAATTGATATTCAGCGCCAGGAATAGATGGCGCTATACAACCATTGCCAGGTGGTAAAAATGTACAATCTTAAGGAATATTTCGTGTATTATTATGTAAGATATAGTTTTAATGATATGTAAACACTGAACATGTATAAATACGAGCGAACCGCATGGATTCGCTCTCTTTTCTGCCAGATCATCGCCGAATAAACACCAGAAGCCATCCTGCTTTGTTTCATTTTCACATCCAATCGGAGAGAGACGACCAGTATGTAACTTCAGTTAAAAGTCTAACAAACTATAATTTTGTTTGAAGAATGATTTAACCAATATTGTTATTTGACAAAACATCAGCAAGAAGTATTGTTTTGCGCAGAATTATTTTCCCCTGGCTTTTTTCGTCACATTGCTAAATTGGTTTTTTGGTAATTGGTAAAAAAGTTGATTTTTTAAGGTTACCATTTTCAGAGTCTTGTTTAATCACTCCACGTTTACAAAAATGTAAAATGTCTTAAAATGTCACACAATAAATTTTACAATGATATTATTATTTAATAAGTGAAGTGGTTGGTAGACTAGCGGTTACAGCGCCGGCTTTCGTACTGTTTGGTGCGGACGTCGTGGTTCGATCCCAGGTGCCGACCATCTTCCTCTTTCACGACACAAGCTTTAAGTAGCTTACTGTGAAAGAGTCAAGGAGTGTATTTGTGTTCACTTTGAGTGAACACAGATTCATTTTATAAAAAAAAATTTTTTTGGTGTCCGAATAACACTATTAAATATGTTATTTTCACCAAATCCAGCTATTATTAACTTGTAAACAACTTTTATTCAACTTCAAAACACTCTTAAGCGTGTTACAAAAGAGATTAAGAGTACCCACAAGGGAATAAATGTTTTTTGTGAAAATACTACACATAAATGATTTTGAGTCGAAATACCTAGATAAAACGTGAATATGGAACTTTTACACCCTTATAAGAACTATTTTACCACGTTAAAGGAGAACAAAACTGAAAAAAGTTAACCAAAATTAATAAGCGAAAAGTTATGTTTTAAGCATATTCCCACTGTGAATAAATCACACGAAATTGTGATTAATTAAAAGTGGGAATGTGCCGCTTTGTATATTTTTGTCCTAAAGAATTTGTGGGAAGTAGTAAATTAAAGAAAAAAGTATTTTAAACAAACGTCAACAAAAAAAGAAAAATTTGCGTACTTAGTTAATAATAATATGAAATGCGTTATTCTTAGTGATTATTTTAAATACAACGTGTTTGTTTTTAAATCCAATGGCGTATTTTTATTATCAGATACACTAATTTGTTAAGATCGTCCATAACGCGGTTTTTTCGTTGAAGTCCACGCGAATGGTTTTCATACATACAAAAATGACAAAACTAATCCACAAAAATGTTATTTAATCTTGAAATTTTCGTCGGTAAGTTCTGTTGATAGTTTCTTTGGCAATTTATCCCTGAGAAATATTGTATTAGCTATAGCTGGGTACACAGTACACACGTAACGATATATCTTTAAGATTTGAACGATAATCGCTCATTTCATCATCGTTACGTGTGTACCCAGCTATGAAATATATTGTCCTTGTGATACTTGGTCAGAGGTTCCTACATACAACGGGTAGAAATGTCAAATGGGAAGTTTTCTGGGGAGCTTCCGACAATACACACTAGGTGGCAGAACTTCTAATCAGGTCTATTGTCAAATTCAGTGCTGCCAACGTAGATATGTTTTTTTTTTCAGTGATGCCAACGTTGGGAAGTTTGTTTTCCATTGTGTTGCTAAGAAGTTGTTGGTTGAGTTGCTAAGAAGTTGTTGATTTTGTTGCGCATACATTTGAGAATAATCTCAGGGGTGCTGTTCTCTATTTTTTAATTTGTATTTAGGTAGGTATATAAAAAAGATGAACAATTTTATTTGTAATAGTATGTAAAAAATGTACAATGATTACTCTAAACCTATTGTAAGTTATCATGTATAATAATATACAAGTTGTTTAATTTGAAATAAACTAAATGATATTTTGAAGGTTAGATTATGAGTGACCATAAGAAGAAGAGGAAGTAAATCGCCCCCGTTGGCAACACTGAATTTGACAATAGACCGGATTAGCAAGGGAAAAAAAATCCCATTGCCAGTAGTTCTCAACGCGGGAAAATGAAAATGGGAAGATATAATTATTGATTAATAGGACAACCAAACAATTATTAATGAAACTTTTATATGCCTGTTGTCCGACAAATTTTCGTGATAGTTATAAAAAAATAACCCAATGCGATATAATCCAACGAAAACCCCACAATCAGCAACCGATTGACGAGGGCTGAAGAAAATATAACTCCGCTTTATCTATTATCGCTTGTTTCAGTTCTTCTGAAGCGCTCATAATTTTTCGTTCATTTTGAATTATTCAGGCCTGAATTGATCACTGAAGAAAAATTCAGAATGTCTGTAGACACTCATACCACAGAGAAACTTTTACTTGCTACAGGTCTTCAAAATGATCACCGAAATGCTGACGAACAAACACTGTAGCTGTAACAACAGGCCCTTTACACCTTTTCAGACTCGCCCAAGCGTTTATTCATGTACAAGAATTTGGAAGAAATTTTTTATCTAATTTTATATCGAAGAAAAATTATATTTTGATTATTTATATTTTATTTAATGTCTTATTTTCGCTAGGAGGAATCTGCCGAACACACCCCTAAACTCGGGCCACCATGATCACAAGACTAGATCGGGTAATAGTGTGCGCCCCATCAAGCATCGCCTGTCTCCAGGAGCTTCATATGCCATAGTGTGCGCACTTATAATAAATTACCTGAACCATTTAAATGCATGGATGATGATACCTTTCAGAGAGAGATAAAGAAGTATCTGGTTGAACAATGCTTTTACAATACTGACGGATGCTGAATCAAAACCAAACTATATACTGAAATGGTTGTATGGGGTTTGTAGCGTATGACTGGGCCGGCCCTTCATCTTTTGCTCTGGTCCGCATTGTGTGCTCGTTGGGGCGGCCACTTGGTAGAGTGCTCTCATTGTTTGCTAGATTGACATCACTTATTTATTTTTTGTAACTTTCTTTTTTTTGTTATTGCATTTACTGACAGGAGGCTGAAACATTTTTAGCCTCGCCTATATAATTATTTATTGCTTTTACACAAAATGCCTGGGCTGTTTCTATTTTATTGTTTATTTGTAGCTACATTAGTATATTGCCTCGCTTAAAAAAAATATTAATAATAAATATTTAATAAATATTTGCGTTGCATGAAATTTGAAAATTGTTTTTGTTATAATAATTGATTTTGTTTGTAATAATGATGTGTATTTCTGACGACTCCAAGTGCCTGTAAAGGCCTAGGGATGAGCAATAAATAAAAATAAAATTAATAGTATCACCTCAACACAGGCTTTCGTCTAGTGAGGTGATAAATTCCAAATATGTTACTACTTACCAAAAATATCTATTTACCTATGTAAAAGTTGGAAAATAAAAAAATAAATAAATAATATTTTTTTTGTATTTTTGTTTTATCAAATTCAAAATTCAAATTCAAATATTTTTATTGAGAAAATAAAAAAAACATTAAAAATACATATACACAAAATAAATTTATACATTTTTATATCTATAATAATAAAGGAAAGTGCCTGACTGACTGACTCATCAACGCACAGCCCAAACGGCTAATCGTAGAGAAGTGAAATTTGGAAATCAGGTAGGTCTCAATACAAAACCTTCCACTAAGAAAGGATTTTTGGAAATTCCACCCCTAAGGGGGTGAAAAATAGGGTTGAATGTTTTTCAAAGTATGCGAATATCTCGGAAACTAGACATGGTACGAACTTGAGATTTGGCATATGAATTCTTCTATAGAAATGAGTGTTAGCGTATTCGGCAATTTTTCCAAAATTTAACTAAAAAGGACGAAAAAGGGCACATATAAAAAGGGATGATTTTTAAGTGGCTCCTAAAAAGTTTAAAACTGGTTTTATCGAAATTTCAAAAAAATGATTTCTTTAGAAAGAGTCAAATTATACTATTTCGTTTTCAAAAGATATCAGTAATTAGAGGGGAGGGGGTGAGGGGCTCTTTTCCAACTTGTATGTGTGTGTATCCGTCCCCTCTTTATAACTTTTGATTCGCTTGATGCACAGATCCTAAAATTTCATAAAATATTGAATACTTTAAGCATACAAAATTTGTATACTCAGAATGTTGAATTTTTTTTCAGTCAGGGGTAATCAACCTTTGAATTTTTATTTAATTTTTTCATATATCTCGAAAACCATAAAATCTAGAACCCTAAAAATGTGTATGTATATAGAAAAATACAATATCTAAAATATAGTTTAATGAAAAAGTTCCAGCATTTCTCAAACTTTTTTTATAAAGAAAAATATTTTTTTTATGACAAATTTACGAGTTTCAGTGCATATATTTCAGAATTTTATAAAAATATCGATAAACGACGAAACCCTCCAACTAGATAATTGATTTTTCTATAAAAAATATATACATCATAGCAGTACATCTCGAACTTTTCTTAACAACTTTTGTAAAAATTTAATTTATTGACGACATCGTTTCATACAATAAACATACATACACCACGAGCTGGTCCGGTGCAGCGTGTATGGGTAAGAACACGTAGAAAACCGATTCCGATTTGCGCCGACAGGCTCATAGATCGTTGTCTATGGTTTCAATGTATTTAAATGGGCATGCCGGAAAGCGGGTTCCTGCTTTTTCTGTGGGTGTCCCCGTTCAAATGCATAGTAACATTCTTTGCGCAGGTCGGCGCGGATCGGAATCGGCTTTCTACGTGTTCTTAGCCTATGAATATATTATATGTACGTAGGTAGGTACCTACCCAACCCAACCTACTTTCTCCAATACACGTGTCGAAACTATTGCGTAATCTATAATCTATAATAATAAAGGAAAGTGCCTGACTGACTGACTGACTGACTCATCAACGCACAGCCCAAACGGGTAATCGTAGAGAAGTGAAATTTGGAAATCAGGTAGGTCTCAATACAAAACCTTCCACTAAGAAAGGAGTTTTGGAAATTCCACCCCTAAGGGGGTGAAAAATAGGGTTGAATGTTTTTCAAAGTATGCGAATATCTCGGAAACTAGACATGGTACGAACTTGAGATTTGGCATATGAATTCTTCTATAGAAATGAGTGTTAGCATATTCGGCAATTTTTCCAAAATTTAACTAAAAGGGACGAAAAAGGGCACATATAAAAAGGGATGATTTTTAAGTGCCTCCTAAAAAGTTTAAAACTGGTTTTATCGAAATTTCAAAAAAATGATTTCTTCAGAAAGAGTCAAATTATACTATTTCGTTTTCAAAAGATATCATTAATTAGAGGGGAGGGGGGAGGGGCACTTTTCCAACTTGTATGTGTGTGTATCCGTCCCCTCTTTATAACTTTTGATTCGCTTGATGCACAGATCCTAAAATTTCATAAAATATTGAATACTTTAAGCATACAAAATTTGTATACTCAGAATGTTGAATTTTTTTTTCAGTCAGGGGTAATCAACCTTTGAATTTTTATTTAATTTTTT
This sequence comes from Mystacides longicornis, assembly GCA_963576905.1. Lineage (NCBI taxonomy): Eukaryota > Metazoa > Arthropoda > Insecta > Trichoptera > Leptoceridae > Mystacides > Mystacides longicornis. The sequence goes on from OY756427.1 coordinate 23,217,086, forward strand.
CATATATCTCGAAAACCATAAAATCTAGAACCCTAAAAATGTGTATGTATATAGAAAAATACAATATCTAAAATATAGTTTAATGAAAGAGTTCCAGCATTTCTCAAACTTTTTTTATAAAGAAAAATATTTTTTTTATGACAAATTTACGAGTTTCAGTGCATATATTTCAGAATTTTATAAAAATATCGATAAACGACGAAACCCTCCAACTAGATAATTGATTTTTCTATAAAAAATATATACATCATAGCAGTACATCTCGAACTTTTCTTAACAACTTTTGTAAAAATTTAATTTATTGACGACATCGTTTCATACAATAAACTCAGAATGTTGAATTTTTTTTTTCAGTCAGGGGTAATCAACCTTTGAATTTTTATTTAATTTTTTCATATATCTCGAAAACCATAAAATCTAGAACCCTAAAAATGTGTATGTATATAGAAAAATACAATATCTAAAATATAGTTTAATGAAAAAGTTCCAGCATTTCTCAAACTTTTTTTATAAAGAAAAATATTTTTTTTATGACAAATTTACGAGTTTCAGTGCCTATATTTCACAATTTTATAAAAATATCGATAAACGACGAAACCCTCCAACTAGATATTTTATTTTTCTATAAAAAATACATACATCATAGCAGGCCATCGACAGTTGGATCTCATTTTACATGTAACTTTTTTTATAAAGTAAAACATTTTTTATGACAAATTTACGAGTTTCGGTGCCTATACCTATTTCAGAATTTTATAAAAATATCGAAAAAAGCCGAAACGTTTAAAACTGGTTTTATCGAAATTTCAACTGCAGATAGAGTCAAATTATATTATTCCGATTAGGGTGCGTGGTAGTTTTTTTCGAAAAACCATATCTCTTAGATAAATTAAGTGAGAAAGCTGTAAATTAATATATAGATTCTTACTTTAAAATAAAAATCAACCGGTTTCATTGTTTTGTCAAAGATTTATTTTAAGCAGTGTTATTTGTTCCCACCTGGGATACGAATAAAATAAAATATGGATGTTGTTTCCGAAATATTTTAATGATGATTTTAATTTATTAGTTTAAATAAGACGAATTAATAATGTATTTTTAGCAAGGAGCACAGTGCACATTATGCAGATATATCAACGAACCGCCTCTTCGTTAGTTTACTCACGATACATACAAGAGTTATCTTCTTTGACGAATTAGAAAATGCTAATACACAGTGAATGTAGGTGTCAGCGTTCCCCCAGTTTAGGAAGAGAAACCAAAAAGCACGTGAGCGAAGCCACGGGTAACTAGCTAGTATATATATATATATATATATATATATATATATATTACCCCCAAAATTGAGCAGAGCTCGTGCTTTGGGGGATAATATCATCTTGCATAATTTACTTCTTCTTTTACATACACTGACAGGAGACTGAATGGGCCATTTACACCCTTTCAGCCTCGCCAACGCTTTCATTTATTTATCTTATTTCATGGATTTTAAAATTGTCATTGTGTATTTTTTTATTTATCTGTTATTTATGTTCTTAAATTTAATAATGTTTAATTATGTCTGGTTTTGTATATTTTTGACGACTCCGAAGTTCCCGAAAGGGCCTAGGGATGAGAATGAATAAATAAATAAATAAAAATAGTTGTAAATAAAAAAGAAGTTGAAAATAGTTTTTGATTATAATAATTTGCATTGAAAAATATTGATATAAAGTTATAATTGAACTATGCAGATTATTTTCCATGCGGAGAGAAAAGGGTACAAACAAACATATTAATATTCAAGCGTAAATAGAAACTTATAGATTACGTTCCGTATAACTATAACTAACACGTGTTAGGTGTTAGTAAACAAATTATTATGACTGGCATGGACACTGGACAGCCATGCACGGATATTCTCTGGAAACGTGTCGAGAGTAATCATAATATTTCATCAGGAGATACAAGCTGATGCAACACAATGGTCCACTGGATGCTGGCATCATCTATAACAATACCATAGTATTATTTATTAATTCACAACGTGTACGACTAACGGTGATACGACAACAATTACCTACACTCAATTGTCATCTCTTCGATGATAGAATGTTCGTGTTTAAGACGAAACTTCCTGTACCCCAAGTACGGGTTATTTGTGAGCTGTTAGGCGATTAAGGATTTATTTGGCGCCACAAAATTTTAATATTTTTAAATTTTATTTATAACCAAAAATATCGGAATTCAGCATAACAGGTTGTCACCCTTTTCGCAGATATATTATATTTTAATGAGAAATATTACAAAATATAAAAACAGGCAATGACACATTTGTAAAAATAGTATGCAAAAGAAACATGACATTATAAAAAAGTACAATGACAGTATTATTATATCTATGGTACAAATAATGAGGATAGTAAAACAGAAATAGCAAGCAGTCAGGAGGAAAAATTTTACATAAAAATCTTGTTGGTATTGCACTGTTTTACTACGATAAAATCGAAAACGAAAATAATGTCAAAAAAAGTGTCACTGTGCTTTCATACAATAAAGCCGCAAAGGATTGTCAAAATAATTTGCACAGCACAAAATAATTATAATTATTAGCGGTTGGCAAAAAATCACCCTTTCAATAAAATCGGGCTTATTACACCATTTATAACTCGATAACAACTGAACCGATTTTTATGGTGTTTAGTTTGTTGCATTCGCCTCTTCTTCGAATTACAGATAACACGAAAAAATGACATCGAACAAAGTGGGATATAATATTAATGTTATTCTGGGACGGATTATCCTTGATAACAACGCCTTCTGTGAAAATCACCATTTTTCATAATTTAACAACCATTGGGTTTCAAAATTATCTCGTTCAAGTTTTCATAAAAAAAAATGTAATAAATAAAATAAACTCAGACACAATGAATACAGCATTGTATGTAGGTTTTGGTAATGCCACTACATGGCTATTCATTTTGACTAAGCAAAACCAAAATTCAGCTATGTTTCAATAATCTCTAATATAAATGAAAGTCGAGATCGGCTCAAAAGATTCTTCTGATGTTTGATTTATTGTATTCTTCTCCGCTTCGGATAACAGAATAACTAAAAAAGTTGAAAAATGGATAATGGATAGTATGAAAAATAATATTAAAGTTAGTATGGAACTGACCTTCTGCGACGCGCCAACGCCATGATGGTATTTCCCTCTGCATACGTGATTGCCGCTCTAACAATAGCCCATCCCACTTACTCCAATTTTTATACAAATTCAACATCGGGCACATAGAGTTAGAATGTTTGCGCGCGAATATTATATTCTCGCGTTGTTCCCGCCTGAGTTTTGAATACGAATGAAATATGGATGTTTTGGAAATATTTTAATGGGAATATTTTATTAGCTTAACTCAATCGAATTAATTACCTAAGCATTTTTGTTTATGGGGGCGCAGTGCACATTATGTACATAATATGAACGGGCCACCTCGGGTTAGAACTACAGGACAACGTCTGTCGGGAAAGCTCGTATAATAATATAATACAATAATTGATTTGTTCTAAGGCGAGACGAAGTTCGACGGGTCAGCTACAATGTTTTAAATTCATATTTATAATTATATGCAGTGTGATAGAGTATGTAAATACCTACTTAGAGTTATTTTCATTTAATACGAAAAACCAATTTTCTTCCTTTGTAACAGAGAATGCACAAATTATGTGTTTAGAGAAATGTCTGACTATTGGGAACGAATAATTTCATTTTATTGTTTGATTTAGCAGACACATCTCTTTTGATCGGTTAACAAAGGGTTTTTTTTTCTCATAAAATATGTCTCTTTTGAATAATAGGAAAAATGTATTATCTAGCGTACAATAACTTAGGCATGTGCCAGCCTCTGGTACTGTAGGAATTTTTATTTTTTTTTATTTTAATCTGAGTTTATAGAACTGCACACGAGGTAGCTATTCTCACAAAGACAATAGAATCAATTATTTTATTTTATGCTCTCCTTTTAAAATGGCCGTCAAAGCTGTATAAAACTACGAAAGACACAATAGAAATCGGATTTTTTTTTATGTCAATGTACGGAGAATTTTATTGTTCTTGTAATTGATTAATTTTATCTCGAATAAAATATCGTTTTGAGAGCTGTTGACTATACGTGTTATTTTGGAAATTCTTCCAAGACCGGAGAACTCTAGCAGCAGACTAGAAGATGGGTCCATTACGCTGACTATTGGAATGCTAGCAGATAACAAAGCTGACGAGTTAACCTCATCTTGGCTCCGTCTCACATCCCTAACAAATAAGTCTTTCGTTTGTTGTGACGAAGTATTTTCTCATTTACTTTCACCTCGCTTTCATACAGACATCTCTCATCTCTCACAGCAATAATAATTCTCCGCTCTTATCTCACGTATCATTCATTCTAGTTTGTGTATTTTTCTTTCTCAATCACATCAATTTTATTACATATTTTCTTATTATTTAGATTCGCTCGGGAAATTTAGATTGACATCACTCGTCGATATTTTCAAAAACTGAATGCTGCGCCATATTCAACCTAATACAGAGCGGTTACTGGAAATAAGATTCGCTTGATATATACCTTGCAAGGTATGATTGAACTTTCGATTATTATAAAATATTTCAATAGGTAATTTTCTTTAACTTCATTGATTGTACATATCATATTACTTTTCCTCAACTCTCTCTGGTCCACGGCATGACAACGGCGTCTTGGATTTTTTCTATTTCTCCCTGCTTCTCACAGGGATGTCGCCAGCTCATCTTTTTTGATTCTCTTTAGCTTTTACACTGTATTTTTAAAGCCGTTGTTTCTAGATTAGTTCATATTGGGCACTGAGCAGCCCATGCACATCGGGTCTCGCTAATGTCAAATTTCTATCTGTAAAATCAAACACATTAAAAATTTGCACAATATATCTTGTAACAAGTATTGGGAATTTTTTATCTCACTATATAACAATCCGTTTAAGTATATGTATACATTTGTATAGTCCATTTAACAGAGTTTAAGCCTTTGTTATTATTACTTTTCTTTATCATGGGGTAAAAAATAAACAACAATTTTCTGTACATTCATAGGTGTAAATAATAAGTATAGCCGGTGGAATTAAATGCTGAAAGCATTCTTTACAAGTCAACCGTAAAAGTTTACTTTATAAAACTTATTTTCCTCATACTTTGCGACTGTAAACACGGAGAGGTCACGGACAACACAATCTATTTTCCTATACCGTTGGATACTACTGAAAATCTTGTTTTTTAGACGTAGACTCTTGTTCAAGGGCGTGAATGGTGTCTATTCTATATACGTTTCGCCTGAAGACAGGTGGCAGACCTCTGAAGTTCAAGGAGCTATAGCGGTTATGTAATATCGAATTTATACCACACAATTTATTTTCTATCTGATGCCACGAATGTATAGCGCCACCTATAAAGAGACATCCAAGATAAAGAGCCATCTAGCGGAATACGCCGAATACAACTCGTCTTATCAACAACGTAGATTCACCACCGTTTTTACCAAGTTAACTAACTTAGATTATTTCGCACCAGAGGGAGAATACATCACTTTTTGGACAAATTATTTTGCGCGAATAACTTACCTATAAATACTTTTTCACTATGCAATTTTTCTCACTCTTTCCTTCAGAACCTACAGTGCATAATATTGTAATTAGTTTTTAAGTTATAATATATTTTTCTGTGATACTTTATTTGAATTCACTAATATAGTGCTTGTGTCTTTTATAATATAAAATTGAGTTTCATTTCGGTAGTGAGTCGAATTCCTTCTTAACTATTTAGACTTGTTCATAAAGAAATAGTGAAAGTCGGTGAGTACTCCAGATATTCTTAATCCTACTAAACTCATAAGAGAGTTCCTTATCTTCTGATAAAGATCATTTTTCCCACTATCATTCTACCAGAGAAAAGAAATCAGCACTCCTGCTTCATCTCAATCTCCTCTCTTCTTATGGATCAGATCCAGCCAATCTGAACACCATAGAGCTTACACCCAAAAAACATGATTTTCATGCAGTATATATCGTGATCGTGAAAGCCTTAGGAACTTCAGATTCTAATTAATATCATTAAAAAATCAACTTAACAATACACTCCTTAAATAATAACTCTGTTCTGAAGTAACCTTTGTCGATTCATAATATATAATTCTTTTTGGTCTGTTATATAAATCCCATCTCACTGGGATGTCAAAACAATCAACATTATTCTCATCGTGACAGCGTCATAAAGCCATTGGCAGGTCAGACACACCTTATGTCGTATTTGATATGTTTTTTGACTGTCGCCATGGTATCCCGGTGTGACAAAGTCTAAGTGGAGCATACAGTAAATCCAACAAAGTCGCCATGGCGTACAAAGTCACATAAAACCTTTTGATTATCGTGTTCAGTGTTCTCTATGTTGCGCCCGAATGGATGAGAGTATGTTTATACGTGTAAACGAGCTGTAAGTGGAAGATACAATTTATTTCAAGAGTAAAATACAAAAATGATCAGAAATTGTCAGTTTGTTGTACTTTCACAAAAGTCTACCTATTGAATCTCGGGCGTTTTCATATGACTCACGTAGATATTATAATTGTCAAGGGAATTCAATAGAAATTCAAAACAAAAAGAATGATGTCAAATAAATAATTTTGTAGAATTAAAACAGCAATTTAACACATACTGTGGTGTTTACTTATTATTGTATTATATTTATTTATTTTATTAATTTTTTAAAGTTATATAAAATTCTATTTATATATTTTATTGCAATTAATATGGAATATTTAAATATGTATTTGGAACTATTTAGAACGGAATGCAGGGCGGTGAGTATTCCGTTGTTAAACGGAACAGATTTGATTAGACACTCGCCGCATTAGGATTGTTGTGATATTGTTAATCCAATTATTTAATAAAGTCAATATAAAAGTGGATATAAATCTATTATCAAATACCACAAATGGGATACTACACATACATTCGAAGCAAAGGTTGGACTTATCCCGAAGGACCTCTTTCAGCCAACTCATATTAAATTTTGCTGGTGAGGTTCAGTGCAATTTTGTTAAGTGCAACTGTGTTTTTTTTTTAATTTATCAAAATGAACGCTCACTATTATGTAGGTACGTTAATATACATTTTTTAAACAAAATACCTTTTTAACGTATTTTTTGTCTAAGATAGAGAGAAAGGCTACCTTCTATTGTTTATCCAATATTAAAATTTATTATATGTATGTAACATTCTGACATTCATTCTCATTCTTTCATGAGGTTGCAAGCGAAAGGTATACCTACTTGCTCAGCTACTAAACAGAGTTGCCATTCACTAAAAATCACACTAAATAAATATTTCAGAGATTCCAGATGACGAACACTTAATAAGTCATTTTTGATGCAAGAATTTCAACATTGGCCATTATTCTGCAAGACAAGACGTTTTAATAATTTATTAAAAAATGGTTTAAACGTAAGTGCAGGTGGTTTTTGATGCAAATCAACATGACTACTTAGTGGATTTTGTTTTCATTGTGTTGATTGATTTCATAAGTTTCTGCAACTAAAAACTGATGCATGAAATTTGCGAATGTGTCTAGTCTAATGTAGGTATAATTTTGAAAGTCTCTTTGGGAACTCCGAGAAATTAATCTTGGTTCATGGTATTAGTTTAGTTTAGAAGGCTTCTAAAATCAATAAGAACTATCGTTATGGACTAATATCTTGAAAATGAATATAAATTTAACTGTGCGTATCTAGTCAATGGAAAAAGTTTTGAAATGCTTGATTTTTTCATTGTATAAAAGTGTACATTAATAGTCAATTATTCCGACAATAGTCTTTTCATTATATCGCTTTTGACGCAGTTATATTGGCTACTACATTTTTTTAATTTCCCGTAATATACGACCCAAGGTAATATATTATTCTTATAATATAAATGAAAGTCGGGTTAGTGCGAACACTTATCACTCGAGACCGGCTGAACAGATTGGATAAGAATTAATATAAAATATAATATTAAAGTTAGCTAGGAATAGATTTCCTGCGACGTCATCATCATCTATGAAAAAATCCCTAAACACTATTATTGTTTACTGCACCTGATGGTAGTTCCCTCACATTCTCGCATGCGTAATTGGCATGCACTCTTTCAGCAGCTCATCCCACTTGCTCCACCGTTTCGAGGGTTTTAGTAAATTTTCATACAAAGTCAACATAATTATAGGGCAATTTCAAATGTGCACACGCAGAATCGATACTCCATAGGCGGGGTAGAATGTGTGCACGCGCATATATTCTTGCGTTGTTCCCGCCTGAGCTTTGAATACGAATGAAATATGGATGTTTTAGAATTAATATTTTAACGATATTATTTTATTAGTATAACTCAATCGAAATAATTACGTACCTATTTTTGATTCTGGAGGCGCAGTGCACATATAAACGGGCATCCTCTGGTTAGGCCACAAGACAACTTCTGTCAGGAAAAGGAATAGAAGTAACACCGCTAAATCCAGCACAAAGAATAAGCTAGAGGTAGTTATTATTGTTATAGAATAAAAGCATACAATTATGGAACAGATTCAATTCGTAAGTAGGTATTTACTTAATGTTCTTGTCTATATAAAATTGATAATAGTACAGACAATAACTGAATTATCGCACCACCAGCACATATGTACATGTGTGTATGTAGTGGTCCGCGTGAACACTTCGGGTAGGCGGTGTGCTTATAAAAATTTCAAGGCACACATTTTGGGAAAGGCTGAGTTATCCATTAAATTAGAACTTGAAATAACAGAGCTTACCAGATAACGGGGTAACTTGGGAATGTTAAATAAACACACCCCATCCTCAATAGTAGAATGTCATCATACTCTGTGAAATTATCATAATAATAAGTACTCGTATGTTAAAAGACATACTTATTTTATTCTCGTCCGTAGAATTCAGCCTTATGACAATATGAACATTTACGAACACTGTTCATATTAAAATTTATCAATATTGTTTATAATGACAATATTATGTACAGTGCAGAATAGGTAGGTACTGTAATTTTTTATATTCAATTCGAAAATTGGGAAATTTGTTACAAATCGCACATTTTCAAATGCGTTTTGAGCTGTTATTCACACCACTGACAGCGCTTATTATATCATATTATGATCTTGGTTATTAATTCTACATTCTTTTATGGGAAGCAGACCTCCACGGGTGAAGATTTTCTGGAAATACCATACGAAAAGTAAGTAAGTATTCTCCATGGGGGTATTATCAAAACTGTTAAAACTATATATTTTGGTCTGATTTTAAAACTATATACTTACCTATGGTCAAAATAATTTGAAAAAAATTGTAATTATGGATCTGCGGAAAAATCTGATATTTCAATAGAATTCTGAACCGAAAAAGATTGGGAATTGGGTATAACTGTCAAATAATTATTAAATTTACAACAGCGCTAAAATTAAAATAATATTTAAATAGTGCTTGCTCAGTCTTTGAAAACGTAACCTCAAAAATGTTCAAACTTATATTTGAAACAAAAGTTAAGGACGAATTTCGAGAACTGGTCGACCACTAGTGATAGATAAATGTGTGAAAAGATAAAGTAAATTTTCTTTATCAAATCCTGTGACAGAAAAAGCTAAATTAGCTACGAGTTTTCTGTCGTCTGTCTGTCTAACAGTGAAGTCGTTTTCTTTTCCAGACTAGTCTGGTGATATTTCATACTTGGCGCAAATGACTTAGTAACATTTATTGTTGTGTTCTTGGTTTATTTCTGTTTCGCCTCATCTTTGAATTTTACGATAACCATTGCACCATTTTGAAAAGGAGAACTATAATAAATAGCTTATTTGAAATAAATCACTCACGTTACACACATACTTGAGGCGCAGTTATAAATAGAATAATAATTATTTCAATACTAGCAGCCAATCTATCGGACGACAGGCTTAGAAAAGGGTAATTTATCATTGTTTCATTGTTTGATCCGATAAATCAGTTATATCGTCCCTTTTAAAGTGTCCACTTTAACTTCTCCACGTTGGGGAGTGCAGACAATTAATTTGACTTTTCTTATCGTAGCAAAAGTTGTATGTAGGCACCTCTGATCAAAAAGCACAAACATATATCGTCGATATAATATTTCTCACGGATAACTATGATCGGTATTGTTGTCATTCGACTTTAAGACGAATGATTTTTGTATGAAAAATATTTTTTATTGTTGGATATGTTTGGTTATAACTATGTAACTAATTACTCTAATTTTTTACCCTATTTGGGGGTATGCCCTCCTCCGCGCTCTATCTTGCGCGGCTTCAATGGCCTCCTTCCATGTGTATGAATTTGGACCCTTTTGTCATAATATGTATCTATGAAAAATATGAGCTTCTACTAAAATATCGAGCTACGGAATTTACCAATTATAATATAGGATGAATGTACTGCGTACGTATATTATAAAAAAGTTTTTTGAGCGTGAAATATATTTTATTAATGAGAACCTACGTTTAATAGAGAGGTGACATTAGAGATGTAGTTGCGGTCCTGTCTAGCACCACACCTCATCCTGTCACCCCACTGGATAATATTAATAATAAATTCGGGAATGATGTCACAGGATAAAACAGGAATGAGGAATATTCCTAAAGAGCAGAAGCAAACGCATTACATTATTAATACCATATTAGCTCGAATTGTTCATAAAGATTTTAGTTACGAAGAAAATATTAACAGATTAAAACGTCGCCATGAAACAAAAAATAATCTGAGCTCGAGCGCTTTCGTCAAACTCGCGTTGACATTATCAAGAGACTAACCTAATATAATATAAACTAAGAGTAATAATAGGTCCTCGATTTACAGATATTTTGGTTACCTACATCTATTAGTGCCGTATGACAACATGATATTATTATTACTAGTGCTCGAAATTCGGCCATAATTAATTTAGATTATATGTTTGAATACTATTAAGATTGCATTGTCAAAAACCAAATGAACGCTATTTCACAATTTTCTTTCAAAAGATAATGACCATAGAGTATAATAATCTACATAATATTTTAGTCCGTTTATTTATATTTTTGTACGAGCATCAATCATAGAAAACAGACGTTAAGGTCAGATATTAATATGCCCAGAGCCGTACAAAATGCTGGAGAAGGTTCTTAAATACAATTTACTGCATTAACTTTAATACATTTAGAGCTATTTAAAAAACTCTAGTTTTTAAGATCTTCATACAAATTTCTCAAAAAGACAGTAAGTCATCTTTTGGAAACAAAATTACTCATGGAATCTTGGTATTACGGTATGAAAATGTAATAAAATAATTGTAGATTGATTTGTTATACATATAAATGTTATTCAAATCTTATTATTCTCAATAAATAAATATTTAATGAAAAAAATTGCAAAATGATTCCTCCATTTTGAAGTTTGACAGCTGCCTTTATCACACATAGCACAAATCACCCTCTATGGGTGGAATGCCTAATTAATTATCACACATTAGAGGATGTAGGGAATGTAGCTAAGATTCAAACCATATAGCTCTCTCTATGAAAACTTGCAAATTATGTCGGTAGGTTCGTATAATATTATGAGGTCGGTAAAACAAAAATTGTAAAAGTGTCATCTCTGTGCTTATGTCAGTTATAGAGGTCTGTTAAGCAATGGGAGGCTAGACTAGAACCTGTTTAATTACCTACCGATCAAGCCTGACAATGGGAATCAAAAACGTAAAGCATGACGGGTAATCTAGTACTACATAAAATAATGACATGGATTAGTACGTCAAATTTGAAATGTTGATAGTAATAATAATAATATGTTCAATGTTTTTTCTATGGTTATAAAATACAAAAAATATTAATCTATTCTCAATTTTACCACAGATAAACAAAAGATCTGTGTCAAATAATGTCAAATAATACATCAAAGTGTGTGTGAGTATGAAACACATAACATTACAATAGTGTGCGTAATGTTTTTTTATTTATTTAATCTATTTTTATGCATAATTTAAAAAATATATTAGTATTCGCCACCCCTTTTCTATGAAAACTATAAGTTTGCGAATTTTCATCCTCCTACGTCCTCCCAATTTTCGTAAAAATAGTCACAATGTTTTACCTTCACGTATTAATATAAAGATTTGATATACATTTTTTTATATCTAGTGTTATGGACATAGTAGAGCTGATGATGTTGGGATCTGGACGTCAACCACTTTCGCGATATTCTTTTGTTTATCCAAGGTTTCGAGTCCAAGTCTTCGATTTCTGTGCTCTCTGAATGTAGAACCTTTGCATTGTTAGGATCAAAGTTGCGATCCTGTACTATACAATGGTCCGCCATTTCTGAGTATCCAGACTCCAGACAAGTCTCGAATCGCCCTTTGATGTTCTTTTAACCTAGTCGATATTGGCCTATCATTAATAAAAAAAATCAAAGAAAAAAATACAGGCTGCATTCATTTCAATAAAACAATATTCGCAAGAGATTTTAACGCGCTAAAATAAAACATTTTATTTTGAAAATAAAAACTGTTAATATTAATTAATGTTTGACAAATTGTCAGTTGATTAAAAGTCGGTGCAATTGTCAGAATGTACTCTGTAAAGATCGTTTAAAACAGATGAATCGGTCTGAATTATATCGGTTAAAAGCTAATAAATTTTTCATTATACAAATTTGAATTTAATATACACAGTACAGACAAATAAATGAGCATGGTAGGGTGAAATATAATAATATGATAGTGTGAAATACTGTATAGTAAAATAGCATTGCCTACTTGTTGCAAGACATGTCTAGAGACAGCACAGCGGGGTTGGTTTGATAGGAGGGTTAAATGACAGGGCATGTCAACATATGAAACACTCACTAAGGCATTCATAATGATATTATTACAGAGGAGGAAAAGTACCTACCTGAAAAATGAACATACAACTTTTTCAAAGAATATCCGTGCAATTTATATATGTATATATGTACTTGAGATATATATTATTCTTCTTACCTTGCCGGTGAAGCTCTTTACCTATAATCAGGGTTGCCAGGTGTTCGGTATTTTACCGAACCGTTCGGTAATTTTGCTCCATGTTCGGTGTTCGGTATGAAAAAAATACCGAACTATGGAGTGTTCGGTATTTTTACTTTCGGAAAGAATATTCATTTTCCCTAGTGAATTTGTAACTTCCCGGACAGCAAATTTCGAGAATGACCTTTTTTTTTTTTTTAGGGGAAATTACTACTTTCCCGATAGCGAATTTTGAAAATGACCTTTTTTTTTTTTTTTAGGGGAAAAATCCTACTTTCCGGATAGCAAATTTTGAAAATGACCTTTTTTTGTTTTGGTTCGGTATATTTTTGAGAAAAACCTGGCAACCCTGCCTATAATGCGTATTATATAAGTACAATAAATAGTTTTCAATGAAGATAAATGGCAAATATATTAACAACTAGCTTTCCCGACAGACGTGGTCCTGTGGACCTTTTGGTCCTAACCAGAGGCGGCCCGTTCATTGTGCACTGCGCCTCCAGAAACAAAAATAAACTAACTAAATAATAGCATTAAAATATTAATTCTAAAACACACATATATTTCATTCTTATTCAAAGCTCAGACGGGATCAATGCGAGAATATAATTATATGCGCGCAATTTGGTTGAAAAAATTCTAAAACCCCTGTAACGGTGGAGTTAGTCAAATGGGCTGCTATAAGAGTGGCAATTACGTATGCATGAATGATAGGGCGCAGGTGCAGAAGACAATAATTTTGTTAGATTATTTCAGATATGGCGTCGCATGGAATTCGTTCCATACAAACTTTAATATCGTATTTTATATTATTTATTATCCATTTTTTCAAATTTTTATTAGTTATTCTGTTATCCGGAGTGGAGAAGAATTTAATAAATCACACATAGGAAGAATCTGTTGAGCCAATCTCGAGTTATAAGTGTTCGCACTAACCCGACTTATTTATATTAGAGATATACGATACGCTGATGACACAGCAGTTAATGATCTTCAACAACTTCTTATAGATATTAATAATGTTGAAGAAGAATTGGGCTTAACCACTAAGAAGACAAAATTAATGGCATTTGGGAGAACAGCTTACACCAAGACCGCCAGAGATCCGCAAAATATCATATCCCGGACACATAGTGAGTTGGATAAAATATGAAATCCACGAACTTTTGGGGATGGGAAAAGTATGGTTGGTCGAAGAGGTCATGGCCGAAGGCAAATATCTTGGATGCGCAACGTGAGAGATTCGCCTGGAATAAAAACGGTGGAGGACGCCAGCCGGAACAACTGTTCCGACTCGTCGGGGAGACCTGATACGGCACAAGAATAAGAAGAAACATAATATATCTACAATGTTCCAAGGTATCGTCAATCTTTCCCAAACTATTATGTCCTGCGTTTCCGTTTCATACTTTGATGGTTTCTCTATAACCTACATGAATATTGATATCTCATATCTATCAAGAAGAAAAAAGAAACCATGTTCTGCTTTTTCGAATCAGTGCTGTGGGATTTGGACATGGTGTGGAAGGAGGTCATAAATATTGCGCAAGATAGAGAGCAATGGAGAGCTCTTGTTGCCTCTGTTTGCCTTTGAGTGGGGATATAAAGGGAGTTTTGATTTGATTAAATTCCTATCAATGGGCATGTTAACTATTGCGTTAGCATCCTCTGTTCCCATAATATTTGGTTTGAATAAAAATTGATTTCCTTGTAGCAGCATGTGCACCCAAATGTTGATTTGTCAGGTGTGTCCAATTTGATTGTTAACGTCCAAATTGAAGTTAAAATAAAAAAAATGGCAGTTGCAGTTGTAGTATTAACATTTTTTTTTTAATTGTATCATTCACGAGCCACTTCAAACGAATAAAACGGACGGTATTCATTCGTATCCTTCCAATCATACCTACTTTTGTCCTTTTTGCTTCGTCTCTCCGGTTTCGGTCTTGTTTAAGAACGATATCGATATATGTTCAACGCCCTTTTTTTAACCATTATTTCATGGTTGCAAATTTATTTTTTGGACAACTTGGGGTATTCATTAGTTACTGCTACTCAAACATAGCCATACGTATGTAGATATTCAACAAATCTCAAATCTTAGTGTGAATTTAATTTTGCTTTGATTCAATAAAAAAATATGAATAATAATTGTTATGGCTCAATCACCGACATAATATTAATACATCAAGCTGAAAAATGTCTATCAAGTTCATAAAAACAAATATGACATCTTTAGAGAAACCCCTGCCTTTTGTTGTGAACCTATGTTGTTGCCCTCAGTGAATATTTAAAAGACTCTCCCTTTGTGAGACTCCTCAGTACGCTGTCCTTATATTGTAGAGTAATTAGTTTAAGTTGGTGAGATGAACACAGGTAGGAACTTCCCTTAATAGCACATTTCCTTCATAATTAGATTTGCCTTCACTGAAAGCCTTTTTTTCGTTAAAAGATCTAATTAGGATAACAAATTGATTGATTGAGTTTTAATTCAAGGTTATATTTTTTAAATGATATTACGGGTATAATTTTTACCAAAAACGATTAAGGTATGTGCGCACTTCCCTTTTATTTAACAACTTGACTTTCAACTCACAGTTTATTTTTTGTTTGTTTGTAAGGGTTGTAATTAATTTTCAACATAAAAAGTACTTCGTCTTAATAATTTGAAATGCTTAGGTACATATCGTGAGAATGTTAAACGTGCACAAACATGGTGAAACGAGACTTTTAAAAAAGAACTAATCGTTAAACATTACGTAAAAACGAGGTACTCTCTTCCTGTCTGATACATGATATTCAAATGGGTATAGCAGATAAAAAGGCAGCCTCTATTTCAAATAAGGAGCTTTCAAAATCTGTCATCAACAGACACTCTTAATATCAAGTGACAGGCGATGTCAAGGACAATGACAATACATGCTAAGGAGGAAATAAACATACTAAATAATAATAATTCTCAAAAATTTTTATTCAAGAGTAATAACTTCCTACATCTGTTAGGATTTTTGCCTTGAAATGCTGATAGATCTGTCGGAAGTCGGAAAGTGACGATATCATTCTATTAAAAGTTTAAAAATTCAAAAGGAATCAACTTCCGAGATGTATAGTTAGTAGAAATACACGAGAACGTTGTTAAAATCTCCATCCGCAAGTTAAGGAAAATTTTGGTATTATAATTTTTTTAGCTAATAACATATTCAAGTACCTAGTATTAAAATTATAATATCTTTGCGAACCGCTATTATTAATAACGGTGGACAGGTAGGGAAATCATATTATCTAAGTGGGTTCGATTCTTGGTGCTAGTCATATCTCATTCGTTCATTACTCAAAGAACCCACCCGCCGCCTCGAAGCAACCAACAAAGAGTGAACGAAGTATAGGCGGAATCAGTCACTGCCTCTGCATCGGGACATCCCTATACCATTTTTAACCCCCGCGACTTCGCTCCAGGAGGCCGGCTCACGCTACTGCTTTCCAATTAATGGAGGGAGACTTCAATGGGAGGAAGAATGGCGAGCCTCAAATAAAGATACTCGGGGCCTGATGCAGGAGGTGTCAATACCTGGCTTCACTCTCCTCAGACGTCAATGGGTAGCGTTGAATGCCTGTGACTGGATAACCTATACAGAGCATCCAACATATCGTGGAGACTTACCCTCTGAGAGCGTTCACTGACACATAATATAATGAAATACACAATTCCACTCTCAACGCCTCGCAATGGCTTAATAACTTGGATGTTGCTCTTTAGTGTGTCTCCTGGATGCAGCAGTGAAATGTTTGCTTTTATCTCTTGTTTTTTGAGGATGCCATAAAAAATTGAGTTTATATTGAACACCTATACATCTCACTACGATCTAGTTGCGTTCAAATCCATAGCTAATTTTAGACACTATTTTATTTTAACAACATATGTTTTTGAGATTCACTTATGGATAATCTTTAATCCTGGTATAAAATTAAAACGGAACAACATACAGTGACATGGTATTTTATCTGTTGCTTTAATGATGATTTAATTAAGTAATTTTGTACACGTAGTTTTTCAATAATCTAGTATTTGTTAAGCTTAGTGGTAAGGATGTGGGGAACCCTCGAGAAATTCGTAACCGATATAGATTTAGTTAAAGTGATTCTTTATAAAATATGATTGGTTTAGAACGCAATAATATCGTATAAAATTAAGACTGTTTCGTAAATTAGCCCCCTGGTTATAAATCATCATTAAATCCAGTGACAGCGCGCATTAACACTATTATTCATATTGTTGAATATACGAGAGGCTTCATAAAATAAACATACTGCCAACACAATGACTTTCTTATTCTCCAAGTGTAATTTTTCATTACGTAAATGACATTGATCTCTTCCTGAAATAATTAATGAGTTGAGTGATAGGAAATAGCTGAGGGATAAGTGGCCTTAATCTAAATTGATTAAAAACTGGGGTGGCTATCAAGTTTTTTAAATTAGACAAATCATTTAAGAATCGAAATCTATAATAATCTAGAAATTGTTTTAGTGTGATAATCTTACTCTATAAAAATCAAGCCGTTTTCTTTGTTACCTAACTCCTCCTTTATTATTGGACGGATTTCGATGAAAAAAATTGGGGATATGTCGAGGGTTACTCAAGGATGGTTTAGATGAAAACAGGGGCTTTCTAGATACTTTATTTCTGTTTTAATTAATGTTTTTCTGTTTTTTGCTCCCATTTCAACTTTTATATGTCAAAGAAAGATCGAGTGTAACAACTACGTTCGTAAAAAGGGTGATTTTATTTCTAAAGAGCGTACATAAGACCAAAGAATCGTTTGTGTTTTTTATTAAAACGTCATGAAATTGTCGTTCGTTTTCTAAGCAGGTATTATGTTAAGGCTTTTTCTTTATATTGAGAGAAAGATATAGGTAGGTATGTACAAGAAACGGGCATCGCGTAAAGAACGGTTGGTTATTTAGATAAGTAATATGTACATCGATGCGCGTTGCATTGGAACTATACATCAATGTTATCCGATGCATCTGATAGAAACATCGATGTTTTCTCAAAATCGATTGTTACAGGAGAGGGGGGGGGGCTCTTATTTTCATATATATAAAATGGAGAGCTATTTCCGGATGTCATGGCATCACGCCCAAACAGTTGGACCGATTTCGCTAAATCTTTTTTTGTCGTGTAGGCTTTTATCAGGAGAATGTCCTTTTAGGAGAAAAAATGCATGGAAAATTAGAAAATTAAAGAAAACTCTACGTAGACTACTTTATTAGTACTTTTTTATCGTATAATTTTTATTCCAATTTTGAAATTTTGACAGAAATTGTCAATTGGTGCGATTGACAGAATGCGGATGGAATATACATGGTTTAAAACAGACGTATCGTTCGGAATCACATTGGTCAAATGAAAATTAATTCATCACCATACAAATTCGAATTCAACAGAACAAAACGAAATTCAACAATTAGTTAGGAACACAGGGCAACGTCTGTTGGGAAAGCTAGTCTTATAATATAAAAGAAAGTAGGGGTAGTGTGAACACTTATAACTCGAGATCGGCTGAACAGATTCTTCCGATGTTTGATTTATTGGATTCTTTTCCGCTCCGGATAACATAATAATTATTAAAAATTTGAAAAAATTGATAAGAAATGATATAAAGTTAGTATGGAATGGATTTACTGACAACAACGCTACCTGTGAAAAAATCCATAACAACACAATTTTTATTTACCATTAGTTTCAAAACATTGGTAGGTACTCTGATTTTTGATAGAATTTCTTTCGTGATTTCAGAAATATTTTTTTGACATTCAAACGTAATTAGCATCTTAAACGTAAATTAGTTTAAATTACAAATTCGAAATCAATTTTCATAGCAAGAACTACAGGACAAAGTCTGTCGGGAAAGCGAGTGAAAAATATAATATTTTAGTGTAATCAATTGTTAATGATTTTTTTTAAGTATATAGGTATTATTTAATTAAACTTTTATTAAATAAACATAATCAAACAGAAAGATACAATAAGAAACTTATTTACTTACACAATACACAGAAACAGTGCAACAAATGAGCGGAACCCGTTAAGTCATATAAATGACTTGTCAACAGGTATGGAAATCATATTAAAAATGTACTTACCTACTTATTAGTAGCTAACCGACCTCGGTAGTCTAGTGGATATAGGCGTGGACAAGAATGCATAAATTATACATGCGTTTTGTACAAGCTTATCTGGTAAAGGGGTGGGTATGTGGCGAGACAGAGAATTGAGGCATGGGCACCCAAACCATTAAAATGGCAAACGGCAAAAATAGGTTGACGATGTGATTCTAGTCACGGGGAGGAAATGGTCGAAAACAGTTCAAGATCGAAAAAGACTAGAAGATTCTTGCCTTAGAGCAGCGGAGAGACGGCTAATAAAGAATCTTCTTCATACAAACTGAGCTTTCTATATAATTCAGAAACAATCGGTTAACTTAATAATCAGTAATTGACTCTTTCATACATAGACACAAGATATAATAATTGGCTGTGTTATTTCCAGAGTGGACTTCACCTTATTTATTCGCCCTAAGTCTCATATTTCATAAAATTTTATAAATTTTATTTCGAAACTAAACTATTCTCTTGACGCCGCGCCATCTACTTTAAATAATTACAAATTGAGTTGTATGGAACTATTTGACACCTCTTTGATGTCCCATAGAAGGCTGTAAACCATGGTTGTACGTATGTAAGTACGGGTAGATATACTAGGGGATGACAAATTAATCAAAATAGTCCTTTGCTTATGTACATATGCTGTGTTAGATATTGGGGCGGTATCTCTGAAGTACACACAGGTGGTCTGCCGCTCGGGAGATAATTGGATAATTAAATCTGGAGCCCCTTATTACACGTGTGTACTCGCCCAGGCGAGGTTGTGTTAATGTAATGTCGCCTCATGCCTGACTAGCTTTCAACCAATTTCTTCATATTTGGGGCTGAACTTAAACATTAACTTAATGCCAATAGTTAATATTACTCCAAACAATAAATAATTATACACCTTGGTACAAACGCAGCAGATTTAATACTAGATCTTAAGGACAATCACAGGGAAGACGCTGGTAGATAGCTCTTTAAGCAAAGACGATATCAGACAGACCTATGGTACCACAGAATGGTACAGATATCGAAAGATGTAGCGGAGATAGAAGAAGGTTCTGGAAAAATTATGCACGTCAACAGATTGGATGATTCCAGAATACTTCCTAGAAGATCTAAGCAAAGTTAGGACATAGTTCTAATAGAATATGAGATCTTCTCGTGGGTTGCAGATTTTCCGGTTGAAGATACTGAGGAAGTGCTAGGCTAGGTTAGGGGAATGACGAATATCACTAACATTTACTTAGCATAGTCGTGAGCGAACATTGAGTACTTTCATAATAATATGTATTGGTTGTAAAGTTTGATTATTTACAAACGTAGCGAAACATTCATTATGATGATTTTATAAAGGACAGTTTCATTTTTATAATAAATCTCTGCCATGCACCCTTAAACTTGTTGTAGGGTACCTAAAATATTACGCTAGTTATACATATATATCCTATACCTACCTGTAGTTTTTATTTGCTCATATATTATTATATTGGAATATGGCAGTTGTAGTTTTTGTAACACCACAGAGTGAAAAAGACACTTTATATTCATAAAATACAATGGACTGTCGTCATGTAGAGTTGAATAAAATGATATCACCTCGTGTGTGCAGGCATCTATAGTATGGAATGTCTGTGAGGCTTGCAGGCTGTGACAACATGAGCGCTTTATGGGGTAACTATGCCTACATGGAGGTGGGTGGGGAGGCTGCATACGAGCTGTACAGCAGCTCCAGGGGGTTTTGATGAAGGCTACAGAATTCCTGGCGTTGACGGCCATATTATTATCGTCCTAACAAAATTACTTCTAGCCGATTGAACCCGTATCCAACTTTTCCACAGACGAATATTCATATGTGAATCAATTACATTTTTTTAACTATCATCTATGGAGTTTAATCATCATAAGATATTTTATTTTTGACATTGAATTATAAAATGCTGGTTTTCCCGACAGACGTTGTCCTGTCCTGTGGTTCAAACCCGAGGCGGCCGGCCCGTTCATATGTGCATAATGTGCACTGCGCCCCCAGAAAAAAAACATATAATTAATTCGATTAAGTTAGAGTTATAAAATAATGACATTAAAATATTTCCAAAACATCCACATTATTTCATTTGTATTCAAAGCTCAGGCGGGAACAACGCGAGAATATATGCGCGCGCAGACATTCTGCCTACCCATGAAGTCGATGCTGCGTGTACACATGAAAGTGCCCGATAATTTTGTTAACTTTGAAATTAATGAAAATAATTGGAGTAAGGGCTACTGTAAGAGCGGCAATTACGTTTGCGACAATGAGAGGGAACTACCATAATGCGCAGTAAACAATAATTTTGTTGTTATGGCGTCGCAGGAAATCTGTTCCATAATAACTTTAACATTATACTTTATATTATTTCTTATCCATTTTTTTTACTTTTTATTAGTTATTCTGTTATCCAGATCGGAGAAGAATCCAATAAATAAAACATCGAAATAATCGGTTCAGCCGATCTCCAGTTATAAGTGTTCGCACTAACCCGACTTTCATTTCCTAGTAATACATATTTTTTTCACTGAAGGTAGAAGTTGTGTTGTCCTGTTCCTTTGAAGTAGGTTCCAGGGATTTGGAGGTGTTGTAGGGGGCGGACAGTGACACTACACAAGTTGATCGTTGTGTAGAGTGCTTGTTTATGTTTACTCTTTTTAAAGGAGGAATAATTGGAGCACAAAGGAAAACTTCGGGTGAATAAATGTCACCTTCATAAAATAATAATTGTTGCTTAATTGAATCACTTTTTGACTTCGACGTTCAGTCATTCAGTCTTTTTATGGACATGTTGTCAGCTTTAAAAAGTCTTTTATGACAAAAGAGAACAACATAAAAGTGTTTTGTTTGTCACTTGGTGGTTGCATCAAAGTAACAGGATGGCTGTAATTATTGTTTCAGGACTAGCTACAGAGAGACAACGTAAACACAGCGACGCACACGGGAGAATTTGTACTAATAAAAGGTCATAATTTTTTCGACAAATAAGATTATTGATTTTAAAATCACTAAATCAAATTTACCTTAAGAATAAATAGGTACAAAATCGTGTTTCTCAATTAAAAAAAAAAATCTATTCACTGCCAAACTGTTCATCATCGTCTTTTTCGTCATTATCTTTGGTTACGAGTAAATAGAATCGTAAATAAAATTTCAAAAAAAAACGCAATAATAATCTATAATATAAATTAAGTCGGGTTAGTGTGAACACTTATAAGTCGAGATCGACTGATCAGATTTTTATGGTGCTTGGTTTATGGGATTCTTCTCCAGCTCCGGATAACAGAATACCAACGCCACCTATGAAAAGTTCTATAACAACACATTTTTTTTACTTGACAACCATTGATTTTCAAAACATTGGTACGCATATTTTTGAAAGAATTTCTCTCAAGTTTCAGAAATATTTTTTTAACACTCAAACATATTTTAAACGTATTTTTTGTATAAATTACAAATTCGAAATCAATCTTCATAGTATGTAAGGACTACAGGACAAGCTCTGTCGGGAAAGCTAGTATTTTTATATTTTTTTTATTAGATACCAGCTCCACCCGGACTCGAGTGATAAGAACATTCCTGCCATTTCCATTGTCTTCTTTCATCAGCCCTCTCGTACACATTATTGGACGGAGGCATCCCGCTGAGCCCATCATATCTGCCAGTTCCATTTACACTCCAAATTAAACCAAAATAATAAAAAAATACCTACCCGGATTTACGAAGTAAGAGTGTTCGAAAAAAAAAATACTTATTGCATTCTATATTTGAGGCCTTACTCTGCATTAAGATGACGATTGCGCTCCCAATTCCAATCTTAATAATGATGTCATAATGACATTCACCTAGATTTTGTTTACTAAGCATAAAAATAGTCTATTTGAACCCGGTATTGTTTTATGAACAAAAAAGGCATTATATAGTTAAATTTATACAAGTATTTTTCGCATTAAAACTATAGAGGATGACATTGAAATCGGGATCTAATTTCAGAAGTAGCCCCCCAGGAATTCGACTGACTTTGCGACAAGATTCGTGACCAGAGGGGTGGGTTTTGAATACTGAGACTAATTATTATTATAGTTGAAATTGATTATTAAAAAAAAATCGATATTGACTTTTGACCGGTTGTTTAGTGAACATACTCCTTCGTGTGGCGTATCGTTAGAGTGATCTGGGAACTTTAGATTAGAGGAGATGTGTGTAATTATCTCTCGCCGTGCAGCATGCAATTCAATCTAAAGTTGACCGTGTGGGACGAGATTACAGGCACCCTTGTCTCCCTCTCTCTCCCGCTCATATTGTTGTAATGCGACATACCTACCTGCTGTCCTGCTCATCTCTCTAATAAATTTATATAGTGCTTTTACGACACAAAGCTTGCGCGATATTAAATTATCAATCAGCTTGTTCACCGCAGAGTAACTTTTATGCTTCACATGGAAGAGAAAATAACAGTTTTCTAAGTATCAAGTCGATTTTCAAAAGGTTGTTGAAGTTTCAAAATATATTTTATTTAAGACTGCACTAGCTGACCCGGCAGACGTTGTCCTGTCTTAACTATGAAAATTGAGTTTGTATTTCATGAGAAATTTAACTATTTTACTAATATATGCATCTGTTTTAAACGATGTTCACGTATCAAATTCTGACACTCCTATTAACCATCAAACAAATGACTGATTTCGATTCAAATTCAAAAATGGAATGTTAACATTGTCAAAAAGCACTCAGTTTCATAAGAACCTTCTCTTGATATTTTTTGTGTTGTGATTGCTATTGTTAGGAGAAGATGCTTGCTTATGAATGAAAAATGTAATAAGAAAGTTGTGCGAAACTTTAGATAATTTAAGAAAACTTAACGAAGGTAATCGAAGGTTTTGTTTTAGGTTTTCGCGGGTAGTATATTATATGACATTTTACCTATTTTCGGTTCTCCGCGTAGTTTTGAGTCGGTGCTCGAGCTTTCGACCAGATCTCACTGGTCCAGTTGTATTCAGCTCTTGAAAAGGATATATATATATGAATGGAAGTGAAAACCCAGGATTTGTCACGAAATGCATGTGAATAACATGCACCTCGAAAGACAAAAAGGGATAATCAGCTTTTCACAGGAAACAACACAATAATATATATATATATATATAAATAAATTATATATATATATATATATATATATATATAAAAAAAACAAATTATATATATATATATAAATAAATTCTTCTTTTATATTTTTCTTTGCTTATGTTCAAAAGTATACTCGCCTCCATGGACGCAGGACAGCGATCGAGAAATCGGTTCGTTCGCTTGTCAACATACAAAGCGGTACATATAAATAATTACAGGGCCGTGTCGTCAAGTATTTCGCCGCAATAAAATAGTTACGACTCCACCAGAGAGGGCTGCCCATGCAATCTCACCCCAGACTGGCCCACATCCCTTTTATAACAAAAGATACCCACTAACATTCATAGCTTTTATTATAAATCGACTTTACACATACAATATGAGTCATGTGTAAAATTAGGTCACGTTTAGTTAAACCTAATTCCAAATTTTACCAATATTATTATGCCTCGTTGTTCAACACTTTCTTTCAATATTCTGAATTTATTATAAACAAATCGGTGTATCACACACAACATTGTAAAAATTTGCACATTGGTCTAATTTTTCATGTACATACGTAATATAGAACAACGATTTGAGGCTAAATTTTAATTACTTAAATAGTTTTAAATTTTTGAGGGGTATTTTATTTCGATATTGACTATCTTCGGGCTAACAACCGTTCTCTATCGCTGTCTAGAAAGCTGGCTTACACCCGAATTCATAGTCGTTACTTGAGTATTCCCCGATACTTGAGTGCTCGTTAAGTAGCTGTGTTCATTTCATAGTCATACAAAACTTACCCAAGTAGTACTCAAGTAGCTGTCAAACTCAAGTCGTCGACGAACACGACTTGAGTGTTACTTGGAAATGTCAAACGCTGCTTTTTGTAAATGTATTTTGTCGTTTTCTTGCAGTTTATGTTTAATAAACAATAAAAAAGAAATGTCCTAAAACATAATTAAAAATACATTTTGTTTTGTGGCAACGCTTTTCGCCACAATAATATTTACCCCACTACTCAAGCGTTGACTTGGCGAAGTAAAGGGGTAGTGTTTGTCTATAGAATGCATCCGCTACTTGAGTATTGCCTTTTACTTGAGTACTCCTCGGCCAAGTATTACTCAAGTAAACGACTATGAATTCGGGTGTTAGTGTTATTACTTTACGTTAAAAAGGAGCTACATAATATATGTAATAGAACTAGGGCCCTAAACAAATTGAAATTGGCGAAAGACTACAATTATTATGAAATATAAATTGATATTTTGAATTAAGAAATATGTTTGAAATAAATTATGACTTAATTTATATTTATCCACAAACCTAAATTATTAAAAAAAAATAATGCCAAATAACTAGACAAAATGTGACGTTTGCATCGTTATCTGACATGACAGGCATGTTTTGTATACTTAATTAATAAATAAATATTATATTCATTATGTACTTGGCTACTCAGCAAATAATTTATTTATATATAGTTTCTTCGCCCTTTTATACTTTATTAAACACAAACTGCAAGAAAACGACAAAATACATTTACAAAAAGCAGCATTTGACATTTCCAAGTAACACTCGAGTCGTGTTCGTCGACGACTTGAGTTTGACAGCTACTTGAGTACTACTTGGGTAAGTTTTGTATGACTATGAAATGAAAACAGCACTCAAGTAACGCAAGTAAAGGGGTAGTGTTTGTCCATAGAATGCATCCGCTACTTGAAAGTAAACGACTATGAATTCGGGTGTTAGTGTTATTACTTTACGTTAAAAAGGAGCTACATAATATATGTAATAGAACTAGGGCCCTAAACAAATTGAAATTGGCGAAAGACTACAAACGAATTATTCGACGAAAAGTAGTAGGAAAATTAACTGTCCATTTTTTATATTTTTATATAAGTAGTGTCTTTGTTTGGTTTAAATAATTGTTTATGTGTCCCAGCGGACAGTCACATTTTTTTCGCACTCTACATTGACGAAATCTTTATTTGTAGTCGAACGCCTATTTGAATTTGTCTAGATCGGCAGTTCTTGGAAAACGGCACATATGGGTATGGGAAGGCACAGCCCTTAATGATTGGAACGTTGTTATCAAAATAGTTCTAACAGACCATTGAATAATGATTATGTCCAGCCCTGGAAAACGGTACAAGATTCAAATAATGTTCTAAAATTTACACATGTCTCTTATTGTGTGTGCAACGATAACATAAGTTGGAGGGTCATTTATTTGCTGACCGTAAAAAGGTGATTGGACGATATAGAGTTGGTAATCATTTTTCATCTTCAATAATATTTTTCTTTTGAAATGTGACACGCCCCAGTCAGGGTGATTATCCGGGATGGAATGTTTTTCACTTGTTCGTTGATGGCGTTGTTACTGGAATCGATCGAGGTCGCACTAACTTCCCTGAATTGCAAACGTCCTTGAATGGGAACAAAGGTAAAATTTTTAGAGGTTTAGCGGTGATATTATTATTTCATCAACTTTTTGATGCAAACTTAATATAATAGTTACTTTTCGTATCCGGTCAATATTTTGCCACACCAGTAAACAGTGACAGTCATTGTCTTGTCGTTAGCCAGAATGAAGTTTTGTAGATTATAGCAATTCCCAATCAATGGGCATTTCAGGAGATGGCCGTCTTCTTGGAGCTCCAGTGGCGGATTTACCAGCAGGCTGAGTAGGCTTGAGCCTAGGGCGGCGGATTTTTGGGGGCGGCAAATTTTCCCCAAAAAAAATTATTGTCTTACAGAAATAAAAAATAAATAAATAGGTACCTAATGTTATAAGATTTCACCACTTAACCTGTCAAATTGAGGAATTTGACGTTTGTCAATCTGCTAATACTTTTTTTATTTGGAGCGCGGTGCGGGAACGAATGGGATAACCATCCGTTAAGAGTGCCTGGCCCGCCTGGCCGAAAACGCCTACGCCTTCATAGCACCATCTGATCGTTTAATATTGATTATTTTCCAAAACTGTAGTAAATTGTAAAATATTCATACGTTTTCGAAAAGCTTATTAATTGGGGAAGTTTTTCTTGTATTTTATACGCCAAGTATATTATCCTTTTTTGGAGCAATTCCTTTAGAGAAGTCGAAATAAAAAATAAAAAAAATTGACTTGTGATTTAAAAACGTTGTATTTCTGAGAATCTTTTAATTTTCTTCTTGATTTTTTATTTCAACCACTCCTTTATTCTTCAACTATTAGAAAAATGTATTTTTACTTTCCTAAATGGAGTACCTACTTTGTTACAATTTCCAATTTTATCTCAAAAGGTGAAAATTTGAAAAAAAAAACTGTAAAAAGTTAAATAACTCGAAAACCACTGGCATTTTACCTCTGGTTAATGGAAACAAAATTGTTGCAAATATGCTCTAGTATAACCCCTTCAAGGAATTTATCGAATTACCAGTCACCATGTATATAATTAAAAAAAAAGAGAATCATGTTTTAGTCTTAATTCTAAAATATTTTCTTCCACCTTCTTTTGTCCGTGTGGGGTATCGAAGGTTAGAAGGGGCGGCAAAATTTGAACAGCCTAGCCTACTGGCGGCATATGCGTAAATCCGCCACTGTGGAGCTCACCTTCCGTTTCATCTGCAGAGAGGTTGCCTCATCTATGTATATGATGGCTGCAGAGTGCAGGTACTTACCTAAAGTTCTAGTCTATAATATAAGTACACGAATATGTTGAGAATTTATAATTAAGAATTCTTAATTCAAATTCCCTGTATTAGTTCACTATTTGACCACACTAGGGCGTTAGTTTTGTATAGAACGCTTTGCAATAATATTTTTTCATTGCCAGAGTGGTTGCCAGCAGCAAATTTGATTATTTACTGTCGCGGTACCTGTACGGGGCATGTGTGTGAGGGCGTTCGAGCATTTTCAAACAACAGAACTCACGCTCAGCCAGTGTGGCCTGTACCCCTATTCCGAATCTCCGTGACATTTACGCTGGCGTAAATTAAAAAAAAATTGTATGGACTGCGGAGCTTTCCGAAGCATTCTGTAGTGGCGCTATACACATTTCCATACAAAATTTTGTTAATTTACGCTAGCTTAAATGTCACGGAGATTCGGAATTGGGGCTCTGATGTCATTAACGCTTTTAGTTCCTGCGTTCACTAGAAGATGGCGCTACTCGCAACTAAAAAGAAATTTTGTTCCACTAATGTGAGAGACACCTTTTTGACCACACCTTTTTGAATTTTTATTTTATCGGTTTGAGTGTCATCATCGATTTTAACAGTCATAGTCGCATTATATATGATAATGCGACTATGACTGTTAAAATCGATGATGACACTCAAACCGATAAAATAAAAATTCAAAAAGGTGTGCGGCAAGGGGACACAATTTCGCCAAAGCTATTCACGTTAGCCCTAGAAGATATATTCAAAACCCTCAACTGGGATAACAAAGGGGTGAAAATAGATGGTACATATTTGAGTCACCTTAGATTTGCTGACGACATAATTATAATAAGTGAAGACATCGATGAATTAAGTCAAATGATAAATGAATTGCATGAGGCTTCTCGTAAAATTGGTCTGTATATGAATATATCAAAAACAAAAATCATAAGTCCAGAAAACAAGATCATCACTGTCAATAATAAAAATCTCGAAACAGTAGATGAATATATATATCTTGGGCATAAGATAAAACTGGGTAAAGAAAACCAAACTGCGGAACTAGCAAGAAGAATAGGAATGAGTTGGGCAGTTTTTGGCAGACTTAAACATATTATAGAAAATAAGGACATCCCAATCTGTCTGAAGAGAAAAACGTATGAAGCATGTATACTGCCAGTGACTACATATGCACTGGAGACCATGTCCCTCACAAAAAGAAATGCCGAAAAACTAAAATGTATGCAGCGATCCATGGAAAGATCCATGCTTGGTATAACCCTAAGAGATAAAATAAGAAATGAAGAAATTAGGAATAGAACCAGAGTGGTAGACATCATGGATCGCATAGCAAGACTTAAGTGGCAATGGGCAGGACATGTTGCAAGACAGGATCCCACAAGATGGACTCCAAAGATTTTGAGATGGAGACCCTGGGAGAATAAGAGAGGCGTCGGAAGACCTCAAAAAAGATGGTCCGATGATATAGCCGCTGTGGGGGGGAAAAACTGGCTGCAAATGGCAGCAAATAGGAAGAGATGGAAGAGTATGGAAGAGGCCTACGTCCAGCAGTGGATAAATACAGGCTGAAAAGAAGAAGAAAGAAGAATGTGAGAGAAACATGTGACTGGTGGCTGAACACTTTTTTTTAAGGTCTTGATGTGGAGAAAAACAATTTTGCATACCTACTCGGGTTATTTAAAGACTCACATGCGAATTCATGGCTGAGAAAAGCCAAACGAATGCAATATTTGTAATAAAAAGTTTAATCAATCAAATAATTTAAACATCAACAATGACATGCTAAAAGCCATTTGAATGCTAAGTTTGTAATAAAAAGTTTAATGGTTTATTTAGTTTGCGTGGAGTTCAATCAACCGTGTGCTTTGAAGATGCAAAATGACATGCGAATTCAGCCATACGCAAACAAAGTTTGCAAGAAAAAACCATATGTGGGTAAAACTAGAAATATAATATTTGAACATACTAGACAGCTCAGTCATTGTGGTTAATAAAATATATATCAGGCCATATTCTGTGGATCGAAAATATCCCCATCTTTATCTGATACTTAAGAAGAAATTTAGAGACGCCGAGGCCTTGGTAGAAGATAAATGATTGCCTGATGGAAACGTTATATAAAAAGAAGAAGTTATTGATGAAATATTACATTATTTTTAAATATGAATAATAAAAATAAAATTACGACAACAGTTGAAGGTGACATTCCCTTTTTGAGGTATGTATCAGGTGAAAGAGGTCGGACATTACAAACCTCATAAAGAACCACTTCAAATGTCTTCTTTTACGACACAGCCTGTGTTGATACAAGCGTTTAGTGTGTTTGTTGATGGGGACTTCCTGTCATTTCCGGCCTACTGACACAGCTTCCTGTGTAGCCCTACCCCCGCACCCAACACTAGAGCGATGCTTTCAGAGCATCGTCACACCTCGATTGTGATTCAAGTGCTTCTTTACCCATTAGGTTTATTTTTAAAACATTATTGTCTGTAACTATGTAGGTAACTCGATAAAATACAACTGAAACCATGAAAATAATGTAGTTCATTTGGCGTTAGCAGGTACGTCTATTGTTGCGTAAAAATACTTTTGGTTATTGACCAGTTCATCACCTAAAGCAACTGTCTGCATGTATTCAAGTAAAAATTTCAAGGCTATCCAAATCCTCATGCAAACCCAAAATCTTCAAAAATTCTCTTCATAACAGAGTTTAACTACACACGCACCTAATTGATACTTACTTCTAAAATATATTCAGTATTCAAAGTTTTTTTATAAGGTAGTGGGTTTGAAACTTAGAGTCAAACGTTTTCACTTTCACGACACAAAAAAAAATATCACTCAAATTAACCTATATATGGCCAAGTTTTTTCCTTTAATATATTTTAATTATTTTTGAGGTTTTTAGATCTAAGGGGACCTCTGGAAACAGAATATGTTGGTTTTGAAAAAAAATTCAGTAACTTCTGAAAAAACGACCGCCCCAAAAATGGGGCGATGGGCGTCGGAGGGTGCATGGAAATTTTCATACAAAATATTATCATTATTTTTTATTGACCAAATTATTTTGTTTGAAGTGGTTGGTGACCCAGCGGTTACAACGCCGGCTTTCGTACTGCGGACGTCGTGGTTCGATCCCAGGTGCCGACCATCTTCCTCTTTCACGACACAAGCTTTCAATAGCTTACTATAGCCTACATATGGAACTTCACAAAGTTTTTGAATGAAAACCAAAATTTCATTGTAAATTGTCGCATTATAAGCCTCATGGTGTATGCACTGTTTCATCCAAGGCGTTTTCTATATTGTTTTAACCTTATTGTTGATACATTTTCATGTTCATGTTCATTTTAAAGGCTGAGAAAAATTTAAGAGAGGAATAAAATTGTTCATAACTTTATACATATGAAGCCTGAAGAACCATTTAATCTCTTTGATATCATTTTTCTCTCAATAAACTCACTAACTCCCCAATCTGGCTTTGTAAACCTTATTTTTTGATATGGTTCAACATGTCTTAAAACTCCGTTCTTCCGGTGGGAATCATATCCATGTACTTTGTCGTCGCAAACAGAGAGCCTAGCCACTAGGCCATCTGAATCGACACTTTTTCATTCTTTTCACAGTTTTCCATAAAAAAAACTTGACATTTTGTGATCATTAAGAAACAAATGGTGAAAAACAAACAGAATACCTTTAAAAAAATTGCAAAATGTGACTTCTCTCCCATAGTATAAACAGTGGTGCCTCCAGTGCCCAACGCCCCAATAATGGGGCGTTAGAAAAAAGACACTTCGCATGACCAAAGATTTATGTATTAGTTAGTTTTTATTTTATAAATCATAAAAATAATATTAACAGAATAGAATAAATGTATAACTTCAAGTACATAGTGGGAAAATATATAAAAAAAATTGTATTACTTTCAGACATCGCATTTGGCGCTTGACCTTGACAAAGACTTATCAATAAAAGCCAAAAAAAATGGTCAGAATTTGGTATAATCGTCCAAAGGTTGTTGCCGTATGTTTCGCCTAATGAATTAATTCAAACGTGCTTGCTTAATCTTGTGGTTTCTTATTTTTTTTTTAAACTTTAGTAACCGCTTGAAAAATGGGACGATGGGCGTATATGGGTTATTAATTCAAGATACCAATTTAGTGTAGATAGAAATGAGAGACCACATATACATTATTCAATTATGCACACGTACATTCTTCAATGGTTTTCTACGAACCCTCAATTGAACGACCTTTATACAGAGAAAAATCTAATTATTCAATTTTACTAACCAAAGTAGCAAAAGCTTTTGAATTTAACCTTTCTACTTAGTTCATACATTTCATTTAAGTGTGCATCTAATTAACTGTGGCACCAAGCTACGCTTTTGACCCTAAGCATCAAGATTGCACTGTCTCTTTTTCACTTTCATTATTTTTTACTGCCGGAAGTGAAATAGATAAATAAATAATGCATTTTACTTGTATCAAAGAGTACTGCGAACGTTACGTAACGGCTGATTTTCTTTTATAGGAAATCAAAGCATGAAAGTATAATAATTTTCAACATAATATTTGAATCTTATAGCTTACTGTTCCAAAAAAGGCATGCAGCATCATGGTAACCGTTATTGTAAAAAAATATGATGGATGATCAAACGTTGAAAGATAAGTAAAGAAAGAGTGAAAAACAGGTAAATTCCATAAGATAAAATTGAAGAACATGAAAAATATACCTACGGCGTTTACTCAAAAGTATACGTGGAAGCTGTGGTTCAAATAATTATGATGACAGCGGCTGAAAATCGACCGATAATGATTATGTACAGGATGTTTGGTAACTCGCAAGATATGCAGTAGTTTATGCGAAAGCAAGAAGTTTTTGTAAAAACAGGATAGAGGTGGAGGACCTCGCCGCCTTGGATCCCCTCCTTATGCTGGACTTCCTGAAGCGTCTGGGATTAGTGGAGAAGCTCTAATTGGGTAACACCATGAGCAAGTAGGGGAAGCACATTAGACCACTACAGGTTGGAGCGCAAAACATCCCCTAAAAAAACCGCCTGTATGTATAGATTGGCTTGTATAAGAGTACCGCAATAGTACCAATTCTACTCATAAAATGGATTAATTCTGGAAAGTAGATAGGTACTGGAAATTATAAGAATATTATTATTATGTATGTTCCTATTACGTTCTGTTTTGTGTGTTATGTATGTCAATGTTTTGTTTTTGTCTTAAAACAGTTACATAATTTAAAGTACAAAACGTACACTTTTAGAGATTGTGAAACAGAAATGTAATAAAAATTTTAACGCCTGGATTTATAAACATCCAAAAATTTTCCCTAAATATCGGTGAAAGGTTGCGAAAATAATTTTCATATTATATTTTTTAGACAGTGCAGAATGTTGTCCAAATTTATTGTAACCATCGAAACCAACGGCAAAATAATATTTTTATCAGATACCTATATTTTGTTCTGTCGTTTATAAACTGGCCCTAAAAAAACTCGAGAAAATCGACGGTTCAATAAATAAAGCAGCTTCCATACTCCTCCCTCCGTACATTCCTCGAAGG
The DNA here is from genome assembly GCA_963576905.1 of Mystacides longicornis. Taxonomy (NCBI): domain Eukaryota; kingdom Metazoa; phylum Arthropoda; class Insecta; order Trichoptera; family Leptoceridae; genus Mystacides; species Mystacides longicornis. The sequence continues at coordinate 23,250,707 of OY756427.1, forward strand.
TTCGTTTGTTTACTTTAACAAGAAGGCGAAGGTTTGATTTGTAAGTCAATTATTTGTCCATAGGCCATACTCAATTATTTGTACTTATTTTGTCTTTCAACACCGTTCAAAAAGTTGTAATTGATTCTTCACGAGTTCCTTCCGATTTCAGTTTGGGGATGCTGACACTGTTCGTAGAATTCCTCCGTCATGAAAGATGTACTTAGTGAGTTTCAAAATGAATTTTGTATCAAAAGGAATAGAAGGTAGCTAATCAAGGTCTTTGAATAATTTAAAGATGAGAGAAAATTGAATAAAAATGAGAGGTAAATATTTATTTTTGAAATCTAAAGTTTATACCAGATTTATGCTAAAATTTCTAATTTGCCTGTCTATTTGAATATTTTTTTACAAAGACTGAGATCTGCGCATACTGCTGCTCCTGCCCATTTGTACAACATTAAAATATTAGAATCCCCACAATGTGCTTGCGGAGAATAATATGTAGCGGATATGTTTGAGTGCAAATTAATGAAGTACAGAAACCAATTCTTTCAAGATCTTTTAAATAATAAAGTTGCTCTGCCCACAGGTCTGCCGAGCCTTTTGTATGAGCCATCAGTTGAACCGGCGAAAATTTTGATTACATTTTGAACAACTATAACGTCCACTTTTGATGGTATTCAAGAAAACAGGAGGTAAATTTGTAAATTTTATTGCAAAGGTTTTTTTTTTGCTAAGTTTTATTTTAGGATACCTGAAAGGTACCAGGACGCGCAGAAGGGTTGGGAAATGACAATTCATGTTTTTATTAGAAAACAATCGTAAAAACGAATGGCGCATTAAAAGAAAATTTCAATTAGGAAATTGGACGTGCAGAGTCATTCTGTTTCCCCGTCGTCGTGTGACTGGCTTTATTACTTTCTTAAAATAACACATTAAAGTCTGTGTATGATATAAACAATAAACATGTCTTTCTCTCCACGTCTATACTGGTGAAATCACCTTTATTAGTAGATATCAAATTCAACAATAACTATCACACCAAAAATGAAGTTGTAATGAGTAGAGACGTGGACACAAGGCTCCTAAAAATGAGTTGCCCAACAATACGCTAAATGGATAGGGCGAACACCAGGTACACGAATCTGCTCTTTACCATCGTGATTGAGAGGGAAAAACCACAGAAGCCGGCCCAGTTATAGACCAGATGATGGGGGACATGCGCTGCACCATCTACCAAGAACTGAAGAGGCTGGTGAGTGACGGGGAGGAGAGGAGAAACAGAGTTATCAGTGTTATCATGCTTGATAGACCAATCCTAGGATTGTTACCAGAAAGAAGAGAAAAATGACGTTGCAAGATCTCAATAAAGATTCGCGTTCTGTAGGACTAAAAATAAATTACTCAAAAACAAAAATTATGAGCACCTCAGAACAACCTAGACTAGTACTTATAGAGAGAGAAGTTATTGAAATAATAGAGTCCTTCATATACCTCGGACACATGGTCATTGGTTAAACTTAGTCAGCACAGTCAGGAAGCTGAAATTGAACGCAGAAGAGGTTGGCATGGGCTGCTTTTGGTAAACAATCCTATATACCTACATTGATTCGTAAACCACTTAAAAAAAGGTGTTTGATATGTGCATCCTTCTAGTATTGACATATGGTTTTGAAACTAGAACCTTTACGAAACGTTCAATACAAAAACTCCAAGTAAAACACGAGCGATGGAGAGAAGGATGTTAAAAATTAGGCTGAGAGACAGGAAGCGGAATGAATGGATTAGAAAAAGGACCAAAGTTACCGGATGTGACTTTTTAAAATAGCGTCACTAAAGTGGAACCATATAGTAAGAACAACAGATGATAGATGAACCAAGAAAACTTTCGAGTGGATACCAAGAACTGGTCATAGAAACCCAGGTAGGCCACAACTGAGGCGGTCTGATGATATAAGGAGAGTGGCCGGCAATCAATGGAACAGAATAGCAAGAGATAGAGAATCGTGGATGTCGGGAAGGGAGGCCTTTGTCCAATACTGGACGAGTGAAGGCTGATGACGATGATAATTTATTCCTAAATATTTGACTTAATTAAATCCGAAAATACCGCCATCTTGCCAACTTTTATGTTCGCCCGTTTTGAAAATACACGTTTTTGGTAGCGTTAGAGAGCCAATTTTCTGGACTACTATATATATATAAGTGAGGGGTAGGACGAATTTTGCTGTAAATGAAATAACCTCGCGAAACAAAGATATTATAATGAAGTGCCTAAAACAGTACATTTGTTTGAATGTGATTCATAAACATTATTGTTAATGTATTTAAATCACTAACAGACGTAATGTTCCATCTTGATGAACATTACATTTCCATACGCAAATCAGGGAAAAGTTCGTTGTGTTTACAGAAATTTAATCAACACATTTTCCTGTATTTCTTTTTCTTTTCAAAATAACGATACGGAATGTTTCTAGATATAATTGTGCTTCTTTTCAAGTGTAATTCTTCATAATCATATTTTATTGAAAAATATCATTTTGATTTTTAATTATTATAACAGAGGAAATGGTTAAACAATAATAAGTTAATTGTGTTATGTATATTTTATATCCTTGATTTTATTTTATATCTATTTTGCAGTGAGGTTGCCGGTTAAGAATAGCACCTCTGCTTTTTTTGCTGGTTCTCCTGTAAGAGGCAGGAAATCGAAAAATCAGATCGGGACTATGAGATTGACCACCTCACGTCCTTAGCCTTTAACTGCATAGGTGTGGTCCCTGGGACCACCCACTACTTAAAAGTCTTCATAACTTCTTTTTTTTTTTTTTTTTTGTTTGCTGCCGATTCTTGTATGCTCTTTCGATAGGAGTCAAACCCATGTGAGAGAAAAAACTAACCTGTTTCGCATTTTTTTTAAACTTATTGTAGTGGCTGGGTCCCGGGGACTACACATGTGTACTAATGTATCAAAAGTGGTTTTGTATAATTTTGAAAAGTAAGCACTGAACACTAATAAGATTAAACTTAACCACAACTAATTTGATAATGTTGTCAACTTCAAATGCGATAACTTTTGAAACGAATGCAGAATCCAAAAATTCTTAGGGGAAATTTTTCGGTTGCATCCCTCGTATTAACTGGTTCCCCATTAATTTATTGAAATATTAGAGTAGAAAGATTAGAAAAAAAAAAACAAAAGAAATGCATGCTTTATATGTCCTTGATAAAAAAGAACCCAAACAGCCTATGTGTGTTCATGCTGCCATTATCCAATATGTCTCATGCGTTCCCAAAGAGTATGCGTAGGTGAGATGAATACATGCATGTTTACCATATCCAGGTTTTTTTACCGTTTGATAAAAAAAGATTATTTTTCAGGTTTATTATAATTTATTATGTTAATTTTTGTGAATACTTTTTAAAACTTATTAAATACCATATTTGTTTATTTTTTTTTCATTTTTTTTAATGAATTGACTTCATGATAGTTATATCTTGAATAATAAATAGAATTTAGTTATATGATTTCAACAGTTTTATAATATCACGACAAAATCAGAGTCGGTCCCGGGGACCACACATGTGTATTTATGGGAAAAAATTTCACCTATGCAGACAAAGGTTAAATCTCAAGTGGTCAGAAAAGGCACAATGAGCCTCGGATGCCTTCGAGCGCAATGGAGAGCTCTTGTTGCCTCCCTATGCTCCTGAGTGGGGTTTAGGCCTCCCGCATTGTGGGTTGGTCTGGGGGAGTCCACGCCGGCTTATCGGTTTGATTACTTCGATCGAGCTGGAGGGTCGGTTTCGTGTGGATCGGGTTTGCTGCGGATTGGTCTCCTCCAGGCTGGCTTGCGTTGTGCGGAGGCCCTTAAAGGGAGTATGTATGTGTGTATATATGTATATTTTATATCCTAGGTACAAAATGAAAAATTCGAATAAACAAAATGAAATGGTTAGTAGACCAGTGGTGCCGACCATTTCCATTGTCACAAGCTTTGCTTTATGTGAAAGATCTCGAAAGTGTATTTGTGTTCACTTTGGTTGAGCCCAGACACATTAAAAAAATAAAATAAATATTTTCTATACAAATACAGGTGTCTGTATAGCGCATGGAACATAATGCTTGGAGCATTCACTATCGGCAACTGGTCCAGTCCAATCTGAGACAGGATTCCAACCCCGAGTAGAAATTTCAAGTGAAAAAAAACTTATGAGTTTGCATAACTTCTCAACGGAATTGATCCATCTCAATTTGGGTCTGATAACATTCTTTCTTCTAAAAACGCTACATCAGGGATTGTTAACCTATTCTCTCTATGCAATCCAACAATTTTTTTTGTTAAACATGTTGTTTAACTGTATATTAAATAAAATGAGCAATGACATTTGGCTTAGAATAACTTGCGCCGGTCCCAAGAATGCGCTCCACTAATCAAACAACAAACAATACGTCGGCTGACTGTTCAGAGAGACTGGTGCGTGCAGGTGCTAATCACATCTCCGTGCTGCCACACATTAGACCTCCTTACCGGAGTCCAAATGAACTAATCGGTAATAATCGTACTGCAAATGTTTGTATAACTTGCGCACTGATGATGTCACTCCAATGCGCACTAACGGTGTCAATGCGTATTTCCCTTTCTTGACACCTTGACGCCCTTAATTAGCTTGAAGTTACAAGTATTCTGGCTTTTGTATTATGTGTTTCAATCTTCCCTTTTGTCATGCTCCTCATGTCTGATGGTCATAACGATATAATGTCTTCTCTTTGACTATCTTCTTTGTTAACTCCGTAATATTACGTTGTTTGCCATACGTCGGTAACGGTTTTCCGGGAAATCAGATCTTTACAAGACTCCATATGATGTTGTTTCTTATTTTGTTCCTCAGCGTCTTGTCCAGAATAACAAGCTGGGTCTTCCTCCCCGCGGTCCTAAGCAGTGCTATGTTCGGCTTTTGTTTAGATTCAATTCCATAAGTAATAATTATTGCTGGCAAAGGTTTTGTCATTCGCACTTCGCTTGCCACTCATTATTGCTTATTACTTCGTTCTAAAAATCAAGTGTTTGTAAGGGTGCGTTTATATCAAACGAAAATAGAGCCAGAGCTGGAAAAAAGAGTTGGTATATTTTCATGATCGTTGATACTGAGCACTATGGAAATAACAACTTTTTAATGGGGTATGATATTTTTTTGTTTCTTCTTGGTGAACGTATCAACGAGCAAGAAAATAATATACCTACTCTACTAGCATTCCCGACAGAAGTTTTTTTTTAGTCTTTACTGTGAATATTGAATTCAAATTTGTAATTTATACAAAAATACGTTTAAAATAATATGTTTGAATGTTGAAAAATTATTTTTGAAAGATTAAAAAAATCCATTAAAAATCTGCGTACAAATATTTTTAATGTCAATGGTTGTCAGGTAAACAATAATTTTGTTGCTAAAGAATTTTTTACAGATGGCGTTGTTGTAAGGAAAACCGTTCCATACTAACTTTAATACCTATTTATTTATTAATCACATGTTTTATATTATTTCTTATGCATTTTTCAACTTTTTGATAGTTATTTTGTTATCCGGAGCGGAGAAAAATCCAATAAATAAAAAATCGGTAGAATCTGTTCTGCCGATCTCGAGTTATAAGTGTACGCACTAACCCGACTTTCATTTATATTAGAGATATTATGGAGCTTTGTCTCTGTGTTCGTTTTAACGCACCTTTATAGGTCAAATCAGATAACTAATAATCGTCTCAAGTAAAAGGTTTGAAAATTTCTAAAAGATTTGTCCTTCTAACACAGTATTTGATTTTACAATCAAATGGTCTATTTTAATTTAAAGGGATTAAATGGTATGGACTATTTACGAAGCTGCTAGGGGACTATTGATCTGTAATCTCCTTATAATAGAGATAATTACTTGACACGGAGAGGCTGGATATTCCCCATGGAGGCTCCATAACAAATAGGAAAGTTTTATCAATGTCACTGGAGGATGTTGCCACCTCCCGCTGTTTGGCTACCCTGAACTTCATCTTGATAACCTCTCTAATTGATTTTCTTTCTCTAACCTCGATCGAGTTTAATTTGTTTTAATTCACTTACTTATCACATTTTGTGTAATTGGTTGTAGTTATATACTATTATTTTTGACTTGGTTTTTTATTCTAAAAATTGGTTATTATTAAGGTGTTATTTTAAAAACAAAGGTCGGTAAAGTTCATATCTCGGGCGTATTGTGTCAATTTTGTGTGTGTGTAGAATATGGCTTTGGAACAGGAATAGAGCTAGTGTGAGGGCTATTTAGAATCGTAAATCACAGAGATACGTACATTTCAAGAAGTAATTTTCAATAAGTTTATACCATATTTGGGAACATAAATCCTATAAATTTAATTCTATTCAAGATCACGTAGTCTATAATATAAAAGCGATTGACAAAAAAATTTCTTTTTTTTTATCCAAAATTTTTAATCCTTTATGTCTGATTCTCACACCATATGCCGAATCCTATTATGGCTGTTCAAATATTTGCCTTATTGGCCTAGTAACAAAGTAAAATGTTTCTTAGCTGTCTTGTGTCGATTGATTGACTGCGTGTCAAGTAACGTCATTTTTAACGTAAGGTGCGATATTACTTTTTCAGTAATACAATAGTATACGAGTATTTGAAATAAATTATATGTATTAAAATTTTAAAACTAACGTTTTTTTGTTTGTTTGTTTCAGATTGCATTCAGAAGTTTGCAAAAGACCGTTGAGCAATCATCGTCAACGTACTACGTGCTGTGTGCCTGAGCGTTCTTCGCCAAGACTGGAGCTGTGTAGAGCTCTAAGTGAGAAGATGTATACCAACGAGCACACTCTGCTCTGTTTGTTTTTGAACAAATGCTTAAATAAATAAATCTCGTAAAACATGTCAGCGATTGTGCTCGCAGATAACAGTGATTTGACAACTAATTTTATAACTGTTCGCAGCGCGAGTTCGTCATGTTTTCCATTACGTTTGTTGTTTTGTTCGTGAATCTTTCCGAAAAACATCTTTTTACGCTGATTTCTTAGAAATTAAAATTCAAATATTACAATATATGTTAAGGATAAAAGGTGTTTGAATAAATAACCATTTGTGTGGATTAAGTGTTCAGTGATTAATAAAAATGTAAAATAAAAAAACATTGAGCAGCTAGTGCAACTATAAATATAAATTCCCAAAAACCAAAATGGCTGAGGTATCGGAGAATGTAAATTTCTCGGATAAGGAGAATAAAAATCCTTTAATGAGAAGACTTTTAGATGCCATCACTGAAGCGCCCATCTTCAAAGAAATTGAAGATAGTGTGAAGAATCAGGATCATGATCACAGAATGAAAATACATTCAGCCATTGGCCATCATCCTCGTTCCAACACGGGATTTGGTCACAATTTAGAAGTCAATTTAGGTTTGGCTGAGCACCATGAGTTTAATCAGCTGGACATGGATCTGATTCAAATGATTAACAGCAGTAAAGAAATGGCGTGTGCCATGAAATCTGCTAACCCTCAACCGGACGGCCATTGTCCCACGTATTGGGACGGGATCCTGTGCTGGCCTCACAGCGCTCCTGGGACGAATGCCGTCCTCAAGTGCTTTGATGAACTGGAAGGCGTCATCTACGACTCGTCACGTGAGTTATTTTACTTATATTTTGAATAATTAATACCTACCACACTTTATAACATTTCTACAATCATAACAATTGCCTGAAATTTCTTCTTGAGTGTTATGAATAGTTATCTTATTATGTTGTATATAAATCCAATTATTCCTGACAATATTTGTCAGGAATAATTGGATTTATACACATATATATTTATATACTTGTTAATTGAATTCTGTCAAATGCAGTCGTTACCTTTGCAATCAGTAACCTAACAAGGTTGTGTAATAAAGAGGTTTTTTGTTGAAAAGCTTCCTGTTGTCATTGAAAAGCTTACGAATTCCATACACGAATTCGTTTATTGCGTCGATTCTTTTAACGATCGATTAAAACGTTACCGGCCTTTTATCTGTTAGTGCAGTATTTTTCAGCTGTCAATTTTAAATTCGAAATGAAAACTTCATATTGAATTATAATTATTATAACATACTAGCTTTCCCGACAGTCGTTGTCCAGATGTCTTTACTATAAATATTTCATTCGAATTTGTATAACAATAAATCAATTACCTTTTTACCAATGTAATTCCGACTGATGACTGTTTTATATCATAAATTTTACCTCCGCATTCGGTCAATCGCACCAGCTTTCAAACAACTGTTCAAACAAATTTTCCAATGGTCCGCACATCTTTCTAACTATTTTCCCCTGACAATAGTAAATACAACAAAAAATAATAAGCGAAATTGGTCCAGCCGTTTACGCGTGATGCGATAACCACGGAAATTAGGGCTCCACATTATAGAGATGTTCTCTGTCCGTACTAGAGGCGAAATCTCAAAGTCTCCCAAGCGTTAAGTATGCAACGGTTAATGGTCTTTTCTGCATTTTCTAATAAACCTACTTTTTAGTTTTGATTTTAACATATTTTGTAATGGCCAATGGCCGTGTGTGATTTTTAATAAATAAATGAATATTTTGTATAATGATAAATTAATAACCGATTTTTTTTATAAAATGAATCTGTGCTCACTCAAAGCAAACACAAATACACTCAGACTCTTTCACAGTAAGCAACTTAACTTGTGTCGTAAAAGAGGAAGATGGTTGGCACCTGGGATCGAACCCCCAACCTCCGATACGAAACAGTACGAAAGCCGGTGCCCATAATGCTAATAATAATAAATAAACCAATATTATTTCCGACCAATAAATCTGTTTTATTTAAACTATGTTTAAACTATGTCACATTCTGAGAATCGCTTCAACAGAACTGTCAAACAACCGAAAGATGTCAAACGCCAATAAAATTCAGAAATAGATTAGTGTAAATCATATTGTCACTTAAGAGCGTTTTCTTAAATTTTCATATGTTCTACGGCACCTTCGTGATTTTTTCTTTCGCAATAACTTCTTCCTGACAATTAAAACATTAGAAAAAACGAAATTTGTCCAAATATATTCACGCGTGATGCGATGTTCAAGGAAAATAGGGATCTATTTTTATAAATAGAGAATTAAGACAAAAAAAACTTCTACCTAAGATGTTGGGTTACTTTTTTCACAATTTTCAGTTTTACGTCAAAAGGTGAAACATTGAAAAAAAAAAAAAACTCTAAAATCTTAAATAACCACTGGCATTTGACCCCCAGTTAATGGAAATAAAATTGTTGTGAACATGCTCTAGTATAACCCCTTTCAAGGAATGTATCGAATAACCAATCATCCAGTATTTTATTGGTTATTATTTTTTGTATATCCTGCTGTGAAAAATGTGAAATTGCAGGCTTTTCGACACAATGTAATGATAAATGGTATGCAACGTGTTAGTTGAATTAAAATGTAATATTGTGTTATTTGTTTGGTGTAGGTATGAGTCCCGCAAGAGCGTGTACGAGTGAAACAATATTACATAAGGTCTACCGCTGATAAACTGTATATTTACATATTTCAAATATAAACAGCGATAAAGGCAGTGTTTGTTCACTCTGCTCAATACTGTTAATTAAAAAATGAAATCTGCAGATACCCCACACCACACTATCATTAATTAAATGTTTGTTCACTGGTGAGCTGGAACTAACCGACATTCCCACCTTGGAAGGTATAACGATCGCTACCATACATTGATAAGTTCCTAAACAAACATAATCTTCAAAATGGTCGCTTGAACCTTTTCGAACTAAGGTAACGCAAAAAGTTCCTTTGAAATAAAAAAACTTAAATCTATATCTACTATAGGTATAAATGAAAGTCGGGTTAGTGTGAACACTTAAAACTCGAGATCAGCTGAACAGATTTTTATGATGCTTAGTTTATTGGATTCTTCTCCACTCCGGATAACAGAATAATCATTGAAAATTCTAAAAATGATAAGCAAATATCTCTAATATAAATGAAAGTCGGGTTAGTGCGAACACTTATATCTCGAGATCGGCTGAACTGATTCTTCCGATGTTTGATTTATTGGATTCTTCTCCGCTCCGGATAACAGAATAACTCATTAAAAGGAAAAATGGATAGTGGATAGTATAAAATATAATATTTAAGTTAGTGTGGAACCGATTTCCTGCGACGCCATAACAATGTTCACTTTGAGTGAGCACAGATTCATTAAAAAAAAAAAAAAAAATATATATATATATACCTATATATAGGGTAAGCAGTATAGTAACTGGCCACTTAAGGATTCAAACATTTATATCTCGCTCATTTATCAAGATATTTTTCCAAAAAAAATATTTTATACAAAACAATTGTTTTGTTTACAATTTGCAGTATTACATTTTTCAGATTTATTGAGTTTTGTATTTAAAAAAAAATAATTCCTAAAAAGTGGTCAAAAAGTACAGTAACTGGCCACCTGATACAGTAACTGGCATAGATAATATGACAGTAACTGGCCACCATACATGTTATCAAGATTAGCTGAAAAATTATCAAATTATTTGTTTTAAAGTAAAATTAAGTTTACAGTAAAACAAAAAATGTTTAATCATACTATTTTTGTATAAAAAATGTTGTTTCAGTACGAAAAACACAATTTAAAAACAATATAAATAAAATACTTTGAAAATTCATTATAATTTGGCACTTTTTTGCAGATATGTAGATTTAAACATAATATAATACAATATTAAGTATTTCAATTAAAAAGTAACGAAAGTATGAGAGATAATTGAAGCTCAAAACATTGTCACATGTTGTAGAATGATGGAAAATGGTACAAAAATAATTGTAAAAATAAGTCCTGAAAAATTTCCTAATGTACAGAGATGCGTAAGACACCCGGGGGACGTCAAACTCAGAAGAAATGGCTGAAAAACTTACCATCCACTTCCCAATACCATGACTAAGGTTTCTAAATATGCAAATTTAAAATTAGTACATGTTGCGATCCATGGGTAAGTCAATGCTTGATATATGCTAAGAAGAAATTCCTACGAAGAAATGAGAAACAAAACTTGATTTATAGACATCATGAATGGCTGGCAAAATTGAAGAGACAATGTGCAGGACATGCATCAAGGCAAGATCCCGTTTCCCTTAAGAACTTGCCTTCGCAGAAGACGATGGAATAGGGTTTAAGATGGATGAAATAGTTATGATCTGGATCGCAAGAGGAGAAACTTTGCATAACATGGCACCATGGTGTTGATAAATGAAGCAGAAGTAATAATGATTATTTAAATACTTTCAACCATGGGAAATATCTGTGACGACCCAGAAAAATCTGAGCTTAAATCATCAACATAAAAATAAATTAGAGAGAGGAGATTCTCTACTTCACCTACGGGAATACGAACTCGGTGTAATCAATTTTCCTTTGATGACCCCAAGTAGACGAAAAAGGAAGCTACGAGATAGCTTCACTGCGTTCCTGTACATTAATAATCACATCCTCCCACCCCTGTGAACACTTTTGGTCTAACTAAAGGTTGTGTCTACCCTGATAAGCTCTCCTGTTTCTCGGACCGAACGACTCGGAACGACGGTCCCGATGTAGAGCTCGTCTTATAACCATGTTGATAAGGACACTGGCTTCATCTCTTCCACTTATGCCAAAATTCATAAGTTCTTCTTTAAAGTGTTTCCCTCGTGCACGAAACCCTGAGGGGTGGCCAACGTTCCTCATATTTTAAACAACTTTGATTGTCCGGTTATTCCAGATCGCTGTACCATCCGCCCATCTGTAGGATTTCTTTGTGACCTCAGGTATTTCCCTCTCCTCCCATGGACTTATTAAGGTGAAAATCCATGACACAATTGAATATAAGGAACTAAGATGCAGCCTTTCAAAATAAAAAATATGAGTAAAATCTGTGTGAAAAACACCGAAGTGTGTGTGAGTATGAAATATATAACATTACAGTAGTGTGCGTAGTGTTTTTTTTTATTATTATTTTAATCTTTATGCATAATTTAAAATACATATTATCATTCGCCACTCCTTCTCTATACCTATAAACTATAAGTGTGCGAAATTTCATACTCCTCCGTCTGCGCAATATTCGTAAAAATGGTCACAAACGTATTAATATATAGATATTTGTAACGTATTGTTGATATTTTTCGTGCGGTCGCAACAGACAATTAGTTCTCTCTTTCCGCAATCCGACAGCCGACCCTGAAGGACTCCGCTATCAGTACGAAAATAGACCTAAGTGCTTTCTTTATTCTTTCCGCCGTTAGGGAGGTTGATCGTGCACCTACTCACGTAACTAATGGCCGCTTCAGATAGTTATTTGGCTGGAAACGATCATTGCCAGGTGCGGTTTAAGGCTTCGTGCTTTTACTGAAAATATCAGCTGCTAAATTTAAATTGGAAATGAGATTGTCGAGGTTGCGGCTTGCGGTAATTTTCGTGGGTAAACTCAACTTAGCTCGTTTGTAAAGCAAGATTTATCATATTAAGAGCTCATTTTATTACGCACATAAAATATTAAATTAAAATGTATAGGTATAAAATAATAACGATAAAATATTTTTCTCATTAAAATAAGTTTTTCAGTATAAATTTTCTTAAATAGCTAAGTAGGTGCCTTGATATCGGAGATTTAAATTTTTCAATATCTTCATTAACTTCCTTGTAAAACCTCTATGGTTAAATTTAAAATATTAATCTGGTTTTTGACGGTTGAGATAAACGAACTGATTAATGGTGTGTTTTCTTATTATATAGGTACATAGCGGTGAATGTGTCAGTTTAGAACATTGTCAATATTGTTACCGTAGTATCAAAAAACATTGTCATAATTTCGAAAGACTGCCGTCTTGACAGACGACGGGGCGCTCCCTAGAAACGAAGTGCATCACAATTTCAGCAACTACATGACGTAAAAAGTCATAATCGTTATTCAAAATCGTATTTTCAATTCACCGTTTTCAATTTGTTTTCTCCCTCAGTTTTTCGCCCACTCAGTATTTCATTACCCCATATCAGTGTTTATGAAACCCCCGTAGTTAGAATGATTGCATCCCTTGAAATATGAAGTAGTGTTAAAACGGACTGCTCATTAAAAATAATGCATTGTTGGGTATTAGTGTGTGATCTAATTGGAAAGCGTCCGCGCGACGAGTGTCACAATATATACTCAAACGCGGTTTTCAATTAGGATAGGATCTTATACCATCCAGTGTTAACAAAGGTTCATAGAAAATCACCCGTCTCATGTTTCTGCTATTGTTTCTCAACACGTACAAAATTGATATAAAACATTTTACTTCGGCGTGTTCAAAATGTGTGTGTGTGTGTTGTGTATACCTACAAGTTTGTATAGGTTTGTTTATATTTCACAGCCTTCTCGATATCACACCATGCTCAGTATACAATATGTAGAAACTGAACTGAGACGTGTACCGTGAAATAAATACCCAATGATGAGAATATAGCTACCAAATTCAACATTGCCACAAATGAAATAAAACATATTTTGTTTTGAAATTGATACAAAAATAAGACAGTCGATAAACATTACGAAACATACACCAGTGAATGTAAAAAATAACCTGAAAATGAATCACTTAGGTATATTCTGTCATCCGCTTATAATGGTAATCAAATTTGAATGTATTTTTTTTAAAAATATAAGTGCCCTCAATAAAAAGGTTTGTTTGGGTAATTTACTTAACTTTCAATTTAAATTTTATTAAAAATTAATTTAAATATTTAATTAATCTCCTAAGAAACAAAATGCCTGTCACTTTAGTCAAATGCTTAGGCATAGACTTACCGAGTATCTTTAAATATGTTAATATGTGGACTGGTTTTTTTTTCAATTTAATTCATTTTTTTTCTATTTTTTGATAAACCTTTCCCATTTTTTAACTTAAGCATATTTTTATTTCTCTTCTCTCAGTTTTCCGGGGTTATTATTTGATTTCTTTACAAAGACAGGATTTCATTAAATTTAATAGAAACACTATAATTTTTAAATCAAAAGTTGTTGGTACCGATCTTGGTTTTCAAATTTTGAAAGGTTTTGGCTCTTGGTCATTTTTATTCTCATCCCCAGAGTGATCAATTTGGTTTTACACCTCTTGAAACTTCCAATTTTGACTTTGCATCCTAAAAAGTTCCTCCTAACATCTCATTGCTTTTGTTTTCTTAGTTTTTTTTAATAAATTTTTACCGTGTGGCATTGGTTACATGAATACGCGATTGAGATATCATAACAAACAGAACATAGAGTAATCAAATGATTATTCAGTAAGAGCTCTCATCAATATTATCATCATCTGTCCACATATTTTCATTACCATTTAGTATAGTGCTAGCTTTACCGACAGAAGCTGTTCTGTGATCTTACTATGAATATTGAATTCGAATTTAAGAGAATGACAAAAATGACTTTTAACCAACGTCATTCCGGCTGACATATCTGGTTTAAACTACATATTTTCCATCCGAATCTGTCATCGCACCAACTATCAAACAAGTGAGAGTTTGTGTCAAATGACGACAATAGTGTTGATGATCTTTATAAGTAGACTGTGTGTGTGAGTGAATATCAAATAAATAACATTACAGTAGTGTTTGTAATGTTTCTTTTATTGATTTAATATATTTTTATGCATAATTAAAAAAAATATTGACACTCACCACTCCTCTATATAAACTATAAGTGTACGAAATTTCACTCTCCTCCGTCCGCGCGATTTTCGTAATAATGATCAGAATGGTGGTTTCCTACACGTATCAATAGTGGTTAAGTACTGATGATTGGAGATTCAGGGTTGAAGATGAAACCCTCTGAAGTATTCTCCGAAGTCGCCCTCAAATCAACAATCTTCTCCTCAAGTCGTAACTCGTAATCCTAGGATGCTAGCATTTCCCCCCACTATCTCCACTCTGCTCTTTCCGTAGTATAAGGAACAGCACATGTCTGAATACACGTAGTATGAGGAACAGCACATGTCTGAATACACGTAGTATGAGGAACAGCATATGTCTGAATACACGTAGTATGAGGAACAGCACATGTCTGAATACACGTGTTCGAGACGTATTTTTCCTCAGGAGTTTGTCTCCCTTCAATAATTATGGTATGTAGGAGACCTTAGTTTCGTATAACGTGTCCTATCTACCTTGCACGCCTTTCAGACAGGATTTTGAGCCGGTGCATTCCTCCTTCAAATTTTTGAAGAACCTCTTCATTTGTTATGTGGTCCGTAGAAGTCTTCTATCTAAAGGACTTCTACTTAAAAGCGTCTCCTGTCTTCTTATCTGCTTTTGTCTTTTTGACAATATATTCTTTTAGTTATATAATACATACAATAACAATTATAATAATTATATAAACTGTTTAAAAATGTTGGAGGTGTTTGGTAGCCCAGTGGTTCAGTTGATGGCTTCATAGGTACAGCGAACTCGAGGTGGTGAGCTTGAAACCGGTGCCAATGTATTTCTATTTTCACACTTTGTTTTTTGTGAAATTCGTCGCGAGTTTTGTGTTCGCTGTGGGAGAATACAGATTCATTTGATTTAATAAAATCATAATTTACTGAAGTATTCATTTTTTTTTCGACTGTTTCCGGCGACCATGTTACTTGGAACTTGCTTGGAACATGGAGCTCGTTTGAATTTATCTTCTCCGATTGGCTGTCCGCTTGTCAGCATCAAACAATAAGGCGCATGCTCGATCCATAGACAATTATAATTCAAAAAAATATTTATGTTGAACTAATATTGGTTTTTAGAACACGGCATAATTCCGAATACGAATTTTAGTTCGAGTGAATTTAATTCTAAATCTTTTGGAACGTTCTTTATAAGAACGTTCCAAAATCCGAATAGGGGGTAATGTGTAAAGACTGGATGAAATTTGAGTTTTTTTTACTGAGGTTGTAAGAACACCAATGGTTGATCTTTTAAATATAAGCAAAGTTCCTATTCTAAATGTATCAAAAAAATAAACAGGTAGATGGTGTAGGTATATCCAAATAAGCGATTTAGTTTAAAATGGTAAATGTTAGATTTTATAAAAATATTCCTTGATGCGTAACATCTGTTGGTCCTTTCTTATTGCTAAATCCCAATTTCAAAAGTGTGAGACCAAAAAAATAGGGTAGGTAATGGTTTAAGGAAGGTAACAGGTTCAATCGTCTGTGAGTTGTGAATAAAAATTACCAACAACCGGACGTAGTTTGAAGACACTCACACGGTTTCTCTTTTTACATATGTTGGTCATTTCGGAAATCTTATTTTTTCTCCCTCTAGATAACTTGAGATAAAAATATTTACGTGATCCCAAAATAATATTTTTGTTGCCATAAATAAACGTCGTAAACTCTTTTTTTTTAAATGTAAGAATTATCTCGCTTCTTTATTCAAATAACCTTTTCTTTATTTGGCATATCTACCGAAAACCATTTTTCATTTTTTTTTTTATTTGAAAAAAGAAATTTTCAGTCATTAAGGTGCGTGTGTGTGTATCAACATTCTTAATTTTTTTAAAGGAGAAATTTAATGGTTCTTGGTTTCATATTTTTCTCTTGCCTGCAGACATATGCTTCGTTATAATTTACCTACAAATAAACTGATGTTGTGGGAGATCATGTTTCTTCTTATCTCTCGAAATTTCAGTTCCTACAAAATTTTCTATGCCTGTAAATTTATGCACTTCAACAACACTGCTTTACTGACTTTTGACAGTACACAGGGGAGAAGTTTTGTAGTAAATTTAAGAATCTGTCTTCGTATAAAATATGGATAGGGTTGTTTATGGTTAAAAGGAACATAAAAAATGACCCAATTCAACAAATAATGTCTTTTTCATGTTTCCGGGTTTTACGTTTCTTTTTTTCCTTTATTAAGTGCTCCTCTTGTCACTCTTCGGTGCTAATGAACAGTTTACTGCGAGTGTGCCATGGAAAAAGGTTTATCGATATTGTGAATAAAAATATATCCCTTTTGTAGCGGAAGATCTTAGGCCTAACGTTGGGTCAATTACGATTTGGATTATCACGCTTGTGTACGTACTTTGGTAACACCTGTGCTTGGAATATTACCTCGTATCAGGTAAATAGGACATTTGTATTGTTACAGGTACACTGACGTGTTTTCTTTTTCCTGTTTTATCAAGGATGAAAACCATACAATATTATATAAACTCTATATTGACCCGACCTTTGGAACACACTTTAGCGCCTATTTCAGTGTATAGAATATTTAATAATCTTGAGAAGGTCCTTGGTGATAATCATTGTTTTATGGTTTTCAAACTGAAACTACCGTCTCCATTCTCAAATGTTCAAGACTTACCTACTAACTTAATTATAAGGCATAGTGAGGATGCAACAAATATCACCCTATGACGCCCTCGGAGCCTTTTACACAGAATTGGGTTTATACCTTTAGCATGTTAAAAATACCTACTGTCGAAAAAAATTACTGTCCTAGGTATATACGTGGATACTCACGCTCCATGGTCAGTAGTCACATGTCGATAAAATTTTCAGACAATATTGTTTCAACCACAGCAACAAACCGTGTTATAGAGCCAATGACTTGAGATATTATGGTGATAATTAAATTCTATAAAGAGTGGCACGTTTTTTTAAATTTTCTTATACGTCTTGTTAGAGAGCTTTAAATGGGAACTCTGTTTTTTAAATAGTGTAATTATTAACTTTCTAATATTGTATAGTGTTGAATAATAACCACAATTTATTTCGCACAGAAGCGTGTTGCAATGCGACTGTTCAATATTTTTAGTGAGTTTATTCAGAATAACGAAACGGTGCGTGGTACATTAACATCATATTTTATGCCTTTATTGATCGTTTTACGCCCTCTTTCAACGTGATGTCGTTTAAAACGATTTTAATTTTCGTTACATCAGACTTGGTGAGATGGAAATATCTGGAGAGCGAAAAAGATTTTCAAACGAACGCTTCTTGCTACACTGAGCTGATTACTGTTTAAGGGTTCAGAGTTTTGACACCCACATCTTTTTTTAAGGCTAAAAAATACGTGATGGAGTCAGGGCAACTCTTCGAAATCCAAGACACTTACATGGCAGCAACTGATTTGGTAATGCCGGCCATACACGATTAAACCTGCAGTGAGTTTGATGCGGTGTCCAATTCACAGTACGTCTTATAGCGTATAGCTATAGACAATACACGCTCAAATTCGCCATCAAGCTTATACATTATACATGATATCGCTTAGCCAATAACCATCCTAGGTTTATTGATGATAATACATGACAGCTATCGCAGTCTTTAAATTTGGTTGCTCTCTTGTTCTCAACATTTTCCAACTTTTATCTCTATATCTGATTAATTATTAGGTATATCTACTTGTTGTAACCATGGAATTTTTTGACATGTTGAACATGTCGAGAATTGTCATGATTAGAAGTTTCGGAGACTTAAACATTACCACCTAATGGCGAACGTTGTTAACGTAAAGTGATCACACTTAGCCATTCTTCGAAATTTATTGATACTCATAATATTTTTATGCTCTACCTATGTCCTATATGTTCCATGTTTTATTTCTGTTAGAAGGGCTCCGAAGTCTTCACTTACCTTAAAATTCCACGACTTCCTGTGAGTTTGACTGTGAACTGTGCTATGGCGAACCACGTTCATAGTGTATTCTTGATCTCGCATACACACGATCAAGTTTACTAGACGCTTCAAAACTCATCAAACCAGCAGAATTTCCATCATTCGTAGTTATGATAGGTACCCATATAACACTGACCATCAATTATAAAAACTGACGCCGCTTCAAGTCCGCTTCACGCATGACGATAGGCCTGTTTGTGTATGGCCAGCTTTAGTAACGAGATTCGTAAAAACTATTTTTACATTCAAATGAAGGTCGGTCTGTCACGTTGTAAAACGGTCTCAAATAGTTATACGTAAAAAGATTTTAAATGAAGAAAAAGGTTCGCCCTGTCGAACTTTTAGGATTTCAATGTTAAAGGTAGAAAAATAAAACAAATGAAACAAGTATAGGTACTGTCTAAAAATTAAATAAATTTAACTTTTTTTTAAAATAGTAACCAAGCGGTTCAGTCGCTGGCTGTTCTGAAGACCGTAGGTTCGATTCCCGGAACCGTTCATCTTCCCCTTTATCATCACAAACTTTGGTACTGTAAAATATGTCAAAAATGTATTTGTGTTCACTTTGGATGAGCCCGAGTTCGTTTAAAAAAAAGTAAAGTAATTATTTTTGATTTTATGTGGTTAATTTTTCAGTTTGATCGGTTGACTAGAAGAGATTGCCTCAGGCAATAAATTACGCCGGCTATAATTTGTGCGCCTTTGTACAGAGAATTGTAAAATAAAAGAAAGTAAAAATATAAGTATTGTCGCGGTTCCCCTGCGACAATACTACGGCTCCACAATATGAAGCCCAGTGATTCACCGTTTAGGTACACTGAGTAATGACATTTAGTTTTATGACCTATATCGATGGCTTAGCGGACATAGGTTGTAATTATAATAGTTCCATCAAAAACATGTGTTCTGAAAAACATTGTTCTGTTTATTGATGTTTGAAAATAAATAATGTTAAGGCTAAAAAAATACAATATAACAGATTTTTTGCACAATAAGTTTTTTTTGAGTATCTTTTTTAATAAGGAAAAAAATCGTTTTATTTCTTAGGCTCTGTACTAGCTGGTCGCACGATCGTGCAATCGCGATGATCGCATGAACGCGGACGCCTTGTTTAAACATAATATAACATTGTATGAACGTTTCTTAACTGGGCAGACGGACAGACATAAATTCGATCGTCCGATCGGTGCCTTGTTTGAAATGATCGCGCGTCGCTTGTATTGCTCTGTTGTATCGATAATTAATAAAGTTCTTACTAAAATTAATATTTATTTGTTTGCGTTGTCAAGGAAAATGGACGCGCGATTATGCGATGGCATGGACACACAAATTTACATCGCGCGATCACTCAATTTTTCAACGTGCTATAACAAATTTGTTTATGCGTTCATGCGATCATCGTAATCTCACGATCGTGCGATCATGCGGCCAGCTAGGTCAGAGCCTTACCATACACATTATTCAGTTTTGAAAAATCCAAAACACTCAAGGATTTCAAAAACTTCAAAGAAAGAAACGATGATATGATCTCGAGTACCTAAAACCATGACGCATCCCGCATTAAATCATCAGCTTCTAAGCTAAATTTTGCTTTGTGGGATAATTTCATTGAAGAAAGGCTACGGGATTTGTTGAAATTACCGTCATATTTAATCCTGTAATGAGTTTTCTTAGAAGTGAACTTTAAAAATCCTTCAGCGTCGTACCTACCTAGAAATTGATTAATCTCTTCTAATCTAATTTCATTCCTTTCAAAGAAACCATTCGTCTTTGAGTTAACACCAAGAATACTAAAATTATCAGAACGTGTATAGATATTTGAGTGATGATGATGTAAATACATAATTGCCTACCTAGATAGAACTACCGCATTTTATTTGACATTTGCTTAATTTTAAACACGCGATTAAGCAATTAGCTGTAATTAACTTCTCATCTTTAATACCTATATTAATTGAAAATAATTACTTAAAAGTAAGTATCTCTTAGAAGAAAAATGAATGAATAGGCTGAATAAGAATAACAGATTGACGGATTGTTTGGCTTTGAAATTCAATGGCAATAATAATAATATTATATTATTGCAATTAATTATGTTCTTGTATTTCGACTAGAGCAAAACACGCGAAAACCTTATATAAAACTTTTCATTTCTCATTCTATAATTTTTTTTTTACTCATCACGCCGTTTCCCGAAGGGGGTAGGCAGAGAGTACGGATTTCCATTCTTTCCTATCCAAGCTAACCTCTATCGCTTCTTCCAAACGCATAACATTCCGTGTTGGAATATACATCTTTCATGTATCCCTTTCTATGTTTAAGAGGTCCATAATTGCATCCCTGATAGGTTCTGGGTCTCATCGGGCATAGGCGGGGGTCCTCCGATCCATTGTCGTCTTCCCTTTTCCTTACCCCCAATCCCCATACTGGTGTATATGTTATAGACATTATAATGAGGGTACTGCTGCCGGGCGTCGGGAGTCCGTCATGACGGGCGTCGGGAGTCCGACATGACGAGCGTCGAGGTATGCGCCCTGGTGGGTTTTCGGGCCCGGCGGCGAGCCCGTCTAGCTTTAGTGTTTTTTTCTTATACTTGATGGTGTGTAGTGTATGTCGAGTGGGGAGAGGAAGAACCCTCCAGATATTACAAAATAAGTAAGTAATGTCTGCAAACTTTACTGGTTTATGTATTGTACTTTTCATTATATTGTTATTATTTGTTAAAAAAAACTGTATGATTGCAAAAATCTGAAAAAAAAAAAATACATGCTCTCCTATTTATTTTGCTCTCCTGACTTGGCCCTCCTCTAAGATTGAACCGATATGATCGGACCATGTCATTCTAATGGTAGAAAAGGTCAACGTTTTTCCACATTTGAAGAGTGGTGCTAAAGACATACATGCCCAAGATCTTTAATGTTTTGGGCAGAAGGTAGGTACTTGGTGATAAACATTTCAAATAAAAAATGAAAGGGTCTTGTATAGGTAGTTGTTCTATCATTCATTTTGATTTGATGCTCAAGTTGCATCGGTCAAATCACATCACAAGCAGTGATTCATTGAGTAGGGCTAGGGATACGAGGAAAATATTGAAAACAAAAAACTGCTCAAGGTTTTACCCAAGAAACAGTTTAATGTAGATATTAGGAAATTAGGATTGAAATACCTATACCAGCGTGATCAATATCATGAAAGCTTCGGCGTTTAAGTTTAAGTTTGATGCGTTCTTCTTTATGAGTTTGAACCCTGGCACTTGATATATGCCATGGACTCGTACTTACGAAGAATATTAGGCATAGCTGGTAACACCGTATGTTGGACGACGGCGCACCTGGAGCAGGTATTTTAATTTCACCATTGTGGAAAACCAAAGTGAACACAAACACACTTTCAACATCTTTCACATAAAGTAAAGTGGAAATGGTCGGCACCGTGATTCGAACCCACGCTGTACGTATGAAGCCACATACTGATACCTCTGCCGACTATCTCGCTTGATTGATTGTGATTGTTGTGGAACCTACTGATCTGAATGTGTAAAAGTGAATTCTAATGTTTTTTTTTGTTGTAAAAAGCGATAAAGATGCTATAATTTATTTACGTGTAAAGTTTAAGGTAGGTGCTGAGAGGCGCGGAAAACCATTTCGCCGCTCCATGTTTTTTACGGGACTCTCCACGTGAAAAGGAAGATTGGGAAAATGAGTTATGTGTATAGCAGCCGGCCATTTCCTCTCCACTTTATTACCGTGTCCTTTGAGGGGCCTCCTCTCATAAATAGCCCCTCCCATACATTCACCGCAACTGATAAAATAATTCTTCCCGCGTTTCACTCACAATATGAGGAATTGAACGAATCGATATCCAATTGCTGATATTCCCTTAGAGCTGAATACAAACTGGCTCTTTTTTATTTCAAGCATAAGTCGTTATGACGAACTAAATAATAATATGATAGGCTTGTCAAAAATTGATAAGTAGTTTTTTCTAATGGAGTCCTAGTTTTTTTATGTGAATTTTATATTTTTGACATTAACTTGGAATCTAAACATGAGTACCTACTCATTGTTACCATTACTTACTTTCCGTTTCCGGTACATCAAATCTGAAACCCCCAGTAACTGGCCACACGATTGCCGCTATCCCTCGGCATCACGGTGTCCTCGTGTGTGCATGTGTCACCAATCTGAGGGCACGAGAACAGTTGAGAGTAGTCTTGCACAGAGCCGTTCTCACCAGTGTCTTCTTCTCTGTAACCCCACTTTTTGAGGTTACTGTGGGGCTAGTGCGAGTTTAATCGAAAGCCAATTGCACGCTAATAAGCGCTTATTAGCGTGCAAATAGTCAAATGATTGAATCGTTCGATCACTTTTGTATGGAAATTTTTCGAAACGCTTTCGATGATCGTTTCGATATTCGATCATCGAATACTTATATTAGTGGTACTGTAGCAACGGGTGACACCTGTTCTTAGCCTGTTGAATGCTCTCCAAGATGTGTAGGGCAAGTTGTGTCCTACAGCTGATATCTACTCAGCTGGAGGAAGGTATTGTTAATGTTAATACTCGTTGTTCAATGAAAATCCGTAATTAAATGAAGAAAACTGAGAATGAACAAGAATTTTAGTAACAGTGTGTTTTGGTATACGGTAGCAACATATCTCGTTCGGTTATTTTTTCTGATTCACAGAGTGTTCTTAAAGCTCTTGAAACGATACCTTCTGGCCCCGGGGACAATATGATGTGTGAAATCAGAAGCCTCCTCCTTAAAGCTTCCCAGCAAAATTTAAGAGTTCAGTTATGTTGGATACCTTCCCACATTGGCATTTCTGGAAACGAGCGGGCAGATCAGCTTGCCAGAAGCGGTTGTTCGTGTGGGGTTCACCCTCACATACCCTTGCCTGTTGTCAGTGATTTGATAATTGATTTAAAGCCCCAACTAAAACAAGAATGGTTTCTTCATTGGCAAAATTCGGAAACTGGCTCTTTTTATAAATCGGTTCAGTCCAATATCCCTCATGTGCTGTGGTTTGAGACGGTAAAACTATCAAAACTATGCATATCATTGGTGTCACGATTGCGTATCGGACACTGCATAACAGCGTCGCACTTGGCGAAAATCGGAGTCCTGCCTTCCCCGGTGTGTAGCTGTGGGCAGGACGACGAGACTCTCGACCATATATTTTTTAGCTGTCCTTCAATGAATCGAGTGGAGTTTTTAATATATCTAAAGAATGAATTCAATACATTTCCATTATGTATCAAATCAATTATCGCGACAAATTCGATTAAAAACTATATTGAAATTGAAATATATTGTATTCCTGAAAATTAACGATAGAGTAATTTAGCTGACTGAGTTTGCTTTTAAATATTGCTTACCTTACCCTGCCTAAAACACTCGCAAACGAGTGAAGGCTTAAAAAAAAAAAAAAAAGTACTATTTTTCAATACGTTTTTCATAAAATCAGCGATTCTCTGTTTTTTCTTAACGCGAACCCTTTTTTCGCACAAATCACTCTTTGACGGTGAAATGCCTAATTAATTACCTATGTATATAAAAAATATATTTTTTTCCATTTCACACTTTTGTTTTGGGAAGCTTTAAATAGGTAGGTACTTGATTTTTATTTGTAAAATCTGAAAACAGTTTCTGCAGTATATCGTTTTTATATTTTTTAATTCCTTTGTATCACAAACGTTGGTTCGTAAATAAATTTAATTATAAAAACTTTTTAATATGAATATGACGTAAAATATCCATCCATAAAATCACTTCATGAAACACACTAAACAAAATGGTAGTAACGAATATGTAACAACTAAGACTCTAGCAATTCTTTACTGATAAAACATCCTAATGGATGAATTGCCGAAAGGGTTAATAAAAAAAAAAAAAAAAATTACTGATGTTCGATTTTTAAATGATAGTAGTTGGGTTATTTCTTATAGGTATCTTTTACGCGAACATCGTAAAGGCATCAATACACTGTAGAATTTTTAGCCAGAGTTGTCTAGCTAGAGCGATTTATTTAATGTCTAGAGGTGAAGGTGCATTTTAAAAGAAACCGCCAAAGGTTTTAGTCTAGTTCTAACAATATTGTATAATGTACAATGACATGATGTTTCATTCTTGCGAGCGCTCTATTAGGCATCACTTGTCTGCGTGTTGTGTACCTAAACTTGATCAGTTTATTCATCACACTCTAAGCAGATCTTCTTGTGCTCTGTTTAGAGGTAAAGATATCTGCAGTGTATACGATGTTCTTGAATCGGCTCTCTAGCTACAAACATAATATATGGCTTTCTGTATTATATCGGCACTTTTAGAAGAGATTTGCGACGAGAAGTTAGAGACAAAAATAAAACTTTCCAATAGATAAAAAAAGTAAAAAAAAAAAACTTTAAATGAGTTCAGTCAGACTTTCTGAAAGAGGTTGGAGTTTGAATGAATCAGTGGCAAATGGAGTGAGATGGGTCAATGGTCATTACGCTTAACAATCGACACATTACGTCACAAAACACTGCCTATCAGTTCTTAAGAAAAAAAAATCTACATCACTAGTTCGCTACAAAAATGAGATTGATGAATATGTAACAACTAATGACTCTAACATTTCATTACTGATGTTCGATTTTTAAATGGAACAAACCACTACGGGATTACGACCGTCTTCTACTGTTATTTCGAAGGCTGGCTTAGTGTGATCACTTTACGTTAATAACGTTCGCCATTAGGTGGTAATGTTTAAGTCTCCGAAACTCCTAATCATGAGAATTCTCGACATGTTCAACATGTCAAAAATCCCATGTAAACAACAAGCAGATATTTAAAAATTAATGAAATATAGAGATAAATGAGATTGATGTCTATCAGGGTGGAAAACGCCACCATTCCTTCATATTCTGTACCCATCGAATGCCATAATTAAAGCTAATAAAAGTCGACAGGTATGAAAATTGGAATTCCCGAACCAAGGTCGATTTCGATAATATCATGGGAATAATCAATATAATATTTATGAGATGTCATTTTGTATGAAGCAACAGAATAACACGTATTCATTATTTCCTCTTCAAATCGGCTTACAGGAATAAAAAAATGTTATTTGGTTCTCACTAGCGATTTTGCGACGAGATTTTTATAAAGGTACCTACTATAAGAAAAAAAAGTAGGAAAAAATGAATCTGATACAATGTCAAAATTAACATACGACTTGTGATATTTTTTATCATTATTCCTATTTTATGTCCCTATTTTTGGAAAGATTAAACAATGAGAAAGAACTTAGAATTATTTCTATCCAAATTCATTTTCTTAAAACTACGCACATGCATAATATTTTTCGTGCAACTTCTCCTGTTTCACTTACTTTATCAGTGTGATTGATATATGTCATAATTCGACGGATACTTTTTTCTAAGCCTTGTTTGCACATTTTCAAAACAGCTAAAATATCCAACCTTATTTTATCTTTGCTAATACACCTATTATTGAACCGTCCATTCCTGAACGTAGGCTGCCTCCATTTTCTTCCACAATTGTCTATCTTGTGAATTCTGCATTCATATCCCATCCGCAAACATCACCAGATCATCTCTCCATGGGAGTTAGGGTCGTCTGGGATGTTCTAGGGCACCAGCACAAGAGGCGTTTCGTCCATTTGTCGTTTGGGCAGCGGGCAATATGATAAGCCAAGCGCCATTTCAGTGTGGCAACTCTTTCGACAGTGTCCCTTCTCTGGCCCTACTTATGTAATTTTCTCGTATTTTTTTTTCCTTCCAAGTTACCATATTTTTCTTCACTCGACATACTTGTATTAATGTTGAATCTTATATTTTGTAAGTAGCTGACTTTGGATAATGGTTTCTTCTTGATATTTTAATAATATAGTATTTAATTGTTTTCAAGTTGTATGTTATTATACGTGAAACATTTCGCATACCTACAAGCTATTTTTTCTAGCCTTGGGTTGTGTTTCTTTAAAGATAAACGAACCAAAACGTGTTTACTTTCTGCCTTTAGTAAATCGAGCGAAAAAAGAAAGCTAAACAATAACAGGAGGGTAACGCAATCTGATAAGTCCAAAAACATTGGCCGCAGTACAGATTGCTTTCTCTCCTTCCATCTTTTCTTCCTGATTTATGTTCGTCTTTCTGACTGCTTATATCTCCGAGGTGTTGATAATGTGCACGGCCATAGATATGCGTGTTGGTGAAAAGACAGACTGTTCCAGAACGAGAGAGAGTGGAAAGCGTTTTCTTAGCTTAAAACTTTCAAAAGGCTTCTCTCCTCAACGCTTCTAAAGACCTAATCACATAAGTGTTATGTTGGAGCTAAGAATGAAATCTTATTCTACATAATTCTTACGACTTATTTTAAGTCGAATTGTTTTTTTTTACTTTTTCAACGTTCAACATTTTTATACATAAATTGGAGTTGGTTTTGATGCTCCATTTGGAAGAGCGGAAACCGACTCAATAATAATTGTATTCCTAGCGTTTACCCTTCACCAAGTGACGGACTTCGTCGCCCGTTTTTATGGTTGCGCAATGATTGTTCATCAAAAAATAATAACGATGCATGAATAGATAATTCGGATAAATACAAGCAGTGCGTCTTTTGGCTGATAGCTGTTCGTACCTAAAGTTTATCTCTAGGTACGTACCTCTTTACAAACATGGTGATAATTCATTGTGAATGACTTATTTCCTGAATTAGTTCACTTTTTAGCACCAGCGTATTTGTCGTCTGTATCCGTCCGTATCAAACAACACAACTTACGCACTATATCAACATAAATATATGGTTCGCGAGAAAAATATTATTCTACTACAAATTAAACAACAAATACACAGAGCAATAACAGTTTTATCATTTTAGGGTGATAAAATAAATTTAAATGGTATGAAAATCAAATAAAGTTGATTTCATATGGATATTATTATCATTTAACCATTAGATACTCATTGGTTGGCCGTGTGCCAATATTTTTTTCAACTCACATCCTATCCCTCTGTTAAAACTTTTCAAATCATTTACAAGTTTTTTCCTTTTATTTTTTACTTTCAATACGGGTACGTTAAACTAGATAGGTACTCCATTTGTAGATATTTTAACACGAATTCCTATACAGCTATTTAGTTGCGCTTTCTCTCTGTGAACAAAGCTATTTTGTATGACTGTAGAAATGTTAAAATTTGATATGATTAAGTCCCAACTATTTCATATGGAATTTTGATTGCGCTAGAGATGTTCTCGAACGGGAATGCGTAGATACATAAAAGCGTACCTAATCCTATTAAAATTAATCGCTAATCCTATGAAAGTCTGTATAGCCTTAACAATACGACATACTGTACACGGCCGAAATTTCCCAATGCTGATATAACAAATACACAAGGCAATACACTGCTTTATCTCTTATTAACTATTTGTTCTAGGATTAAATTGAACTCACAATGAAGCCTTATGTTGCTGCTAAGCGGCCGAATCCAGATTTGTATAACTACACTATGTCTACTGTTCAATATTGACCACTTGTCCCAAAGTCTGGCGACCTTGATTTAAATTTTTTTTTTCTAAAAATCTTAGAATCCTTGCACAATAATCTTTACGCAGAAAGAGTCGAAAGCTTTTAGAGCATTCTTCACGAAGAGTGTATGTGACTGTGCATATTTAGATGGACTAGGCATGTGCACAGAATGTCGACTGAACCAAGTGTTTCAAAGAGAAAAAGACATCCACGTAGAAAATTTAGAAGGCATCATAGGATTAAGGAATGAGTAGTCATATTATGCAGATTATTTTGAAAGAGCAGCCAGATTTAATGTTTACATAAGATCAAGATTTGATTTGAGTCCATTGACTCCTTTGAAAAGGTTAATTTAATCAGATAGACAATAATTAGCTAATAATATTATTTTTGTTTGTGTTATTAAAAAAAAAATAAAACCTACAGTTGGCGTTAAAAATAGACAGCCCCAGCTTATTAGCTTTCGGAAAAGGTACAATTGTAGTTAATTTTACTACATTTTCGGAAAATAAGCCTTATTAAACGATCATAAAACGCTGAAAGGAGGAAATTAAAAAAAAACTCATAAAAATTAATAATTCGAAAACCATAAGCATTAGGCCTCTGACTAACGGGAAACAAAATTATTGCAAATACGCTCTAGTATAACCCCTTTTAATGTATAGGATCGAGTCACCCTGTAGAATTAGCCACATCAAAACAAGATTTCGTGCATCCTTATTGGTGACCTATCGAAACGATTAATTCTATCAATCAATCAATCAAATCTCCCTTTGAACTCCACTTAGGAGCATAGGGAGGCAACAAGAGCTCTCCATTGCGCTCCATCTTGCGCAATGCTTATGACCTATATATACACAAATTATTATTATTATCTATTAATTCTATATCTACACAAAAAAAACAATATTATTTCAAACATCGAAAAAAAAATTATGAATAAGAATTGTCTGATATTTATGTAGATAAAGCTATAAAAATTAAAACTAGAAAATCCAACATTATTAGTATGAAGAGATGTTGATTTTTGTGTGAAAAAGTGTTAAATAATAAAAAAAAAGTTCAGAATTATATGACCTGGAATTCTCAAAAAGCGCGGATAAAATTGTACGCTAATTGAAAAAAAAAATTCTGTTTGATAATCTCTCAAAAACTCATAAAAGCTTCAGTGAAAGATCATTAAACGCGTCCTGCATCCATCACTCAAATATGAATATACATACGTAGGTGCCCGCTTTTATGAAGTTATGTAGACTGTATTAAGGGGAGGTTGTTACCAAATCAACCCTAACATGCTTAGTAACTCTGGTGGGAGATTTGCGACCACAATCTCATACTCCCTCACCTCAAAGCTCCCATTGTTTTCGCTAATTTTATTATCAGCTTAGAATAACCGTCCTTTGTACCAAGACTACACCATCCCACCGCATACAATCTGTGTATAAACCCAACATTAAGTAACGGTTTGTAAATATAGATGGTTCGGTCGATCAAATCCAAAAGCGTGTCTATTCCAACTGTCGATTTGTTGAAGAGAAATTATTTCTCGAGACAGATCGGCAGTATCAAGCCAAGATACGTGAGATTTGTATGGCCAGGTCTACATTTTAAACGGTTTTTCGAACTTTGACGACAAAAAACACCAACTTAGAGGCTTCGCAGCATATATGTTCCATATATGGATTTACTCAGAATTCGGAGGAGAACATTTAGTGTGTCTGTGTGTGTGTGTGTATGTGTGTGTGTGTGAGGGTGTGTGAGGGTGTGTCTGTGTGTGTGTGTCCCCCCCCCCTTATAACTTTTGATTCGCTTGATGCACAGATCCTAAAATTTCAGAAAATATTTAATAATTTAAGGCTACAAAACTTGTATACTCAGAATTTTTAAATTTTCTTTCAGTCAGGGGTAATCAACCTTTGAATTTTTACTTAACTTTTGCATATATCTCGAAAACTATAAAAGCTAGAACCCTAAAAATGTGTATGTATATAGAAAAATACAATATCTCAAATCCAATTTAATGAAAATGTTCCAGGATTTCTCAAACTTTTTTTATAAAGCAAAATATTTTTTTTATGACAAATTTACGAGTTTCAATGCCTATATTTCAGAATTTTATAAAAATATCGAAAAACGTCGAAACCCATCAACTAGATAATTTAATTTTCTATAAAAAATGTGTACATTATAGCAGTATATCTCAAAGTTTTCTTAACAATTTTTGTAAAAATTTAATTTCTAACTCTAACATCAAATAAATGATCGAATCGTTCGATTAATTTGTATGGATTTTTATCGAAACTCTTTTGACGATCGTTTCGATATTCGATCATCAAAAACTTATACTACTTATGCGAGTAATGGTACATTTTGATAAGGTTGTGAACATGCGATACGAGGCGTGCGCTACAATGCCAGAAAAGGATATCTTCGTTTTTATTTTCATTGTTAAGTGGTTTTGAACCATCATCGCACTTTTGTCCTGAAACATTCAATATTTTGTCTGGATACTACAGTGTGCCTGATTTGGAGCATATATTCAAAAAGAATGTCAATGAAAACCTTAGAGGACACCACCTAAAGTTGAGCAAATCTCGTTTTAAATGCAACCCAAGGAAGCATGCACTAAGTAACAAGAGTGGTTGACATGTGGAATAAATTGCCTGAGAGTGTTGTGTCTGCTACTAGTGTTAATCAATTTAAGAACAGACTAGATGTTTATTTGAGAGATAATGATATGGGCCTATCAGCTTCAGCTGCCTCCCCATTACAAATAATAGGTAATAATAATAATTAAACTGGTTTAAGGCTCATCGGTTAGATGTTTTTAAAGTATACAACGGACATACATAGCTAGGTAGAAACAGTTTTTAGGTTTCAGATCGATTTATGACCTTAGGAGGTGCTTTTAAAAATAGGGACACGCAATAAATTTAACCAAGTAGTGGACAACTGGTAAACAAATCCATAGACTTCTGATAATGACTGGTATTCTCAAATTCACGTTCCAACTCAACGCAAGAAGCTCTTGCTTAGAACTTACTCGGTTACCAGTAGTTATGCAACTAATGTATTGGATAAAATATTTTCAGAATACAGAAATGTCAAAAGTCTCAATAAAAATTGGATACGACGCAACTCAATCGTCTGTTTTTCATTTCAGAATAAGTCATTATTTCGTGATATGTCAATAATCCGAGTTCTGCAAGTAAACACTAGTCGATTTACTATTCCCTACAGCGTAGGTACTCGTTTAGGTCGAGTAATCGGATTACGTATGTATTTACTATTCGTAAGAGATTTTTGTATGTATCGTAAATATTGTGAAAAATTCCTTGTTGAGATCCAAATGGCGAAATGGAAATGACACTTTTATAAATTTATGGATCCCGAGTTCGGTTTTACGCATTTTAATATTTTTTATGGAAAAAAATCTAGGAACAACTTTTATGTGAAAAAAGTGATTTACATTTAAGTACCTCTATCAATTTTTACAGTGGTGACATTAATTAGTTTTTCTATGTTTTTATAATATAGTAGGTACCTATACGAAAGTTAGATATAAATTTAGACATTATTTTCCGTAATTTTAAGAGTAGTTAGGTACCTACGTTTATTAAAATAGAATATAAAGTACCTATTTAAAGAATTTAATCATAAATTTTATAATACAAGTCTTACTTTCCTGTCAGCTTAAATCGCTCACCAATGAGTGCAGAGCTAATATAAAAGTCACTTTGTGTAATTAATATTATGTAGGCATTAAGTCATTTTTATGACACATTAATTTTTAAACAATTGCATTAATTTGACGTAGTAAAGGACATGGTATTATCAAATTTCGAAATATTGATGTTAACGATCTCTTAAATTTATAAGGTTGGTATTGTATAATTTATGTTCTAGCGGGATATTAATTTTCAATATTAACCTTCTTTCATTAACTAAAAGATAAAATAATTTTGTAATGATGTGAATGTCTAATATCGTACCGATGTCAAATTTAGCCGCTACAAACGTACGAAAAAGTTGTGTACAGTGCCCCTATACCGAATATTACTCACGCAACGTAAGTGAGAAACAAGCGGGAATTTTGTATGGGCTGGAGAGCTTTCCAAAGTATTCTGTAGGTGGTACTATACACGTTTCCATACAAAGTTTTGTTACTTCACGCTAGCGTGAATTCCACGGAAACGTAGAAATAGATAGGGGTACTGTTAAGAAAGTGTTTTAGGCGTTCTAAATACTTCTAAATAATGTCTAGATTCTTGTGATCATTTTTCAGGACTAGATCTTAACGAATATGTAACAACTAATGACTTTGACAATTCATTACTTATGTTCGATTTTTAAATGGAACAAATCACCATGGGCTTACGACCGTCTTCTACTGTTATTTCGAAGGCTGGTTTAGTGTGATCATTTAACTTTAACAACGTTCGCCATTAGGTGGTAATGTTTTAATTCTCATGTATACAACAAGTAGAAATTTAATAATTAACGTAATATAGAGATAAAAGTTGGAAATTATTGAGAATAAGAGAGCAACCAAATTTAAAGACTGCGACAAAACATTCATCGAAAGATTCCTTTCGATGAATGTTTCGATATTTAATCACAGAAAACTTACTTATACTGGAGGTACTGAAAATTTCACTAAATACCTATAGTTAACCGAACAAAAACCTAAATCCGGCTATGTTACAGTATATAGTACCTGCCATATTTAATTTATTTTAAGTCGGGACGAAGTTTGATGGGTCAGCTAGTGATATGATAAAAATAACGGGGTTATTGCAGATGAAAATTTATTTTAAACACTTTTACCACTGTTGTGAAATAATGTACGAGTCCATTATTCAAATAATATAATCTAAATCCAATGTTTGTGAGTGCTTGTTACATAGATAGGTCGTACAAGTGCAGTACCTACTCGGGCACTTTATGACACTGGGGTAACAGCTAGTATGAGTATTTCAGGCCAAGAGTGTCGTATTTAACCCTTGTACGGTCACATGCATTATTTTGACATAATATAAATACAATTTTCATAACGTATTTGGGTAAAGAATTTCAGTAAAATGTACTAAAAGAGTTGAAAAAAAAGTAAGTTTTATCCGTCGAATATTCTTGTTACGTCATTTGCTTTTGTATTTTGTGCAAAGTTTTCAAATACAGTAGCCCTAGTATAAGTTTTCGATCATCGAATTTCGAAACGAAATAGGTGTTTCTCATACAATCCGACTTAAATGGTTCGATCGTCGCCCTATTGTACGCTACTAAGCGCTTATTGGCGTACAATAGCATTCGATAAAACTGGTAGTATAGCCCTACTGTTAATCTTTTGTTTTCTATGTCAGGTATTCCCCATGTCGAATATCACCAAGCTTCAAACAGTGCCTATAAGTAATGCTTGTGCCTTAAATATGAGATAGGTACATATCATCATAGTTTCGGTAGTGTAAAAACAATGTCGATGAAAGCTATAAATTTACATAGAAAATGATCGCGTGGATTCGAAAGTTGTAAATAAGAAATTTGTACATTTTGGAACTTCCTAGTTGTATAACTATAACTCCTGTATAACTATAACTATACATCTATAACTAGTACTAAACATAACTCATTTGTTTAGACTAGGAACCTACCTTCATAATTTTTAAACTGGTTAAGAAAAAATAATACACACATGAATAAGTTATTGAATCCATACATAAATAAACGGTAAATTTGAAAATTGACGGTGGGTAGGTACACTATACCCTGTATGTTCAAAATATTCGTTCGCACCGTTTGAAATTTATGAAAGCCATAAAATTTTAAATTTAAATGACTTTGATTACTGAATATAAATAAAAGTAATTTAAATATAAATAAATTATGACGGCATTATGTTTCAGTTTCGTCGCTACTATATTATTTTATTATTTATTTATAATTTATATTTATAGTCTTCAGTAAATATCTTATCAGATGCTCCACAGATGGCAGATGCGTGAATCCCCTGCCTGTGATTGTGGAGAACCTATACAGAGCATCCAACATATCGTGGAGACTTGCCCTCTGAGAGCGTTCCCTGGAACATACAATGAAATACACAATGCCACTCCTAATGCCTTGCAATGGCTTAATAACTTGGATGTTGCTCTTTAGTGTGTTTCCTGGATGCAGCAGTGAAACCTTTTCTTTTCTTTTATCTCTTGTCTTCTGACGAAGCCACCTCTGGGTGGCTGATGCCATACGATAATAATAATAATATCTTGTCCTCTATAATAATTTATTTTTAATATTTTATTATTTCCATATGGTTGATGTATTAATTTCACATCATACTTACATGAAGAAAAAGTGTTCATTTTGTTTTTATCGAAACCAACTGTAAATTGTTATCTATAAATGAAATACACATAACTCAAAAGGAGAATAAAGATTTTTATTGCAACGATAGCACTTACGTTAGTAAATTAAATATTTATAGGTTAAATAAAAGAAAAAAAAAACAACGTTAAGATGAAATTCAATTTAAAATTAACACAAGCTTAGGTATGATGCAGTAAAGATAGCTTAATGAAATTTACAGAATACATAGATTGATAATAATATGGCAATTTTTTGAAAATTGTTAGAAAAAAAAAGTTGTATATAAATTATTATTTCTAAATCGTCTACAAAGTTTATTTTTTTATTTTTATTGCTAACTCAAAAACTATAAAAAATCGCTGATACATATGTTGAGATATTTAGATAGCCCTAAAGGTGTTCTATCTCTAGACTTCTACATTCTACGTCGCCTATGAAGTAGGTACCGATGCTGCGTGTGGACATTTATTTTCAATGTGCCCGATAATTTTATTGACTTTGTATGAAATTTTTCTAAAACACTCGAAACGGTGCGGTGGAATGAGTGGGATGGGCTACTGTTAGAGCGGCAATTACGTAGGTATGCGAGAATGAGAGGGAACTACCATCAAAGATGGCGTTGGCGCGTCGCAGGAAATGTGTTCCATACTAACTTAAATAATGTTAAATCATTTCTTACTCATTTTTTCAACTTTTTATGAGTCATTCTGTTATCCGGAGCAGAGAAGAATCCAATAAATCAAACATTGAAAGAATATGTTCTAATCAAGTTATAAGTGTTCGCACTAACACGACTTTCATTTATATTAGAGATGAGAAATAGAGCCAACTGTTGGTTTTTTTTTTTCGAGAACAAGTAGAGCAACCAAATTTAAAGAATGCGAATTCTGTCATGTATTTGGCGCCAGAATATGTAGTATTCGCGTCGCAGGATATGTGTTCCATACTAACTTTAATATTATATTTTAAATTATATCTTATCCATTTTTCAACTTATCAGTTATTCTGTTATCCGGAGCGGAGAAGAATCCAATAAATCAAACATCGAAAGAATCTGTTCAGAAAGTGTTCGAACTAACCCGACATTCATTTATATTATAGATTTAATTGTTTCTGCTACGTTGTTGTCAATGAAAGTAATTTGTTTTTAAGAGAGTTGATATAACTCGACAAAAGCCCATCCAATTCTAATTAAGAGAATCAAAAAGGTCTTTCATTGCACGATGAAAATATATTCCCATTGTGGACATCAACGGAACGGAGGCGGGGTTAAAATAAATTGAAAAATGACGAAGTGTCACTTTGTGATAGGACAATCGTTTAATCCGCGATCTCACTTCAATCCAGTCGAATAAATTGGATACTTTGAATAAAATGGAGTGGATTGATTTTTATACAACAGAGCTAGAATGAGTAAAGACGAGAAGAAAAAAAAATAAAGTTTAAGCGAAGCGATGAAACGCCACGTCCTAAATAGCGTTTCTGAAGAATAAGAATATATTCACGAGTTGAAAATTTCGAGACATTGAATCTTAGAAATAAAAAAATCTTTTTTCCCTGGAAGTTATTTCGTTCGCTCACTCACTCACTGCGCTAATGTAATTACTTTCCGTTTAGCCGGATTTTTATTCTTAAAAATACAATGATCCAATATTTTTATTTAAGAATCGTTAACTTTCGCTATCATATATGGCATATAGGGTAGTGTCAGTATAGCCGGCGAAACCTTTCGCCTGAGGAAATTTTTTCCAGTCAACTGGTCCCGTCCAATCTGTGACAGACCAACTCTAGGGAGAAATTTCATGTGAAAAATCAGTTTCAAAAACTCTGATCCGAATGGCAATCGAACCCGCCACCTCTTGATCTGAGGTCCAGGTCATATATGTAAGTACTTCTAGGCTATCGACCGAGGTCGGCATCTCAATTTGAAAACGATATTTTCATACTTTGTTGGCAACCGAAAGGATTTTTCTTCCACATAGTCTTTTTTGCATCCCGTGGAATCCATGTTGCGTTCGAAAACTTTACTGTTTCAAGTTTCCATAGGACGTGGTTTCTCTGGGATCTAATTTTGCACTTCAGTATACATAAGAGGTCTGTTATTTTTGTTGTTTGAGCTTCGTGCATCATGACAAGCCCAGTGCTTTTTAGCAGAGCAACTATTTCCACTATGTCCAACAGATTTCTGCTTTGGTTCTGAGAGTGTAATTCTGTTCAATGTTGCCCAATCGAAACCTGCTGAATTGGTGATCCCTGTAGTCAGATTTTCATTACATACCTCTATTTGTTGCCAAAATAGATATAGTTTTCTACCGTCTTAATATGTGTTTAATCTTTGCAGAAATACAATGGGGTGAAGTGATCTCTGTTTTTAAGGTTCCTATACAAAAGGATACAATTATTATTTAACTAATTATTTATTCAAATCATGAACTATTAGGATAAGGTTTATTAAATTGTTTTTAAAATTAAAACGAATGTTGCGGAAAAGGATCTGTATACAAAATAACAATTAATTTTAATTGTTCTTGTATAAGTTTGTTTTGTTTTAATTATTTGAATGGCCGTTGTTAAAATTAACTACGGCTTAAAGAAATGTTTTTAGTTTATTCCAGTAAGTACCTACCTACTAGGTATTTTATTTCAAAATATATTTCTGACTACTTCGCCTGTGTTTCTTTGTAAGTCGCTTCTCATATAAAGCAATAAGCGTCAAATTGTCTTTTAAGATAAACTCGAAATAAAGTCGTTCTTTAGTTTGAAAGTAACTTTTTATAAGTAGATGAATCTTCCTTTTCAACCTGTGCGGTTTATTTCTTACTGCATTCGATTTTATTTTTTCATAAATACTACGAATAATACAAAAATAAAAGCTGTAAGTAATTGAAACGTCAAACTTAGGAAAGTCAGATTGTCAACCCGATGTTATATAATGCATTTAACTTATCTGAAGATATGGAATAACTTAAGTTTCGTGTAGATATACATTTTTCATATTGTAAAGTTAGGTTGCTTGATAACTAAAGTGAATTTGTCTAACTTTTAACAAAAACATAGCTTAAAAAATTCAAATTTACCTATTTCATTTATTGTCTATAGTTATTCTCAATTAATTAAAAGAATAACAGATTTATTGCAATACGATTCAAAAGGCTTTGCAATTCACAAAAAGTGAAAGAGATATTTTTTTATTATAAAATGAATCTGTGCTCACTCAAAGTAAACACAAGTACACTCTTTGACTCTTTCACAGTAAGCTACTTAAAGCTTGTGTCGTGAAAGAGGAAGATGGTCGGCACCTGGAATCGTACCCACAACCTCCGCACGAAGCAGTGCGAAAGCCGGCGTCGTAGCCGCTAGACTACCAATCACTTCACCAACCATTTCTGCCTTAATTTTTATCCATTGCGAAATAAATAATGAATACATAAAAAAATCACGTGCACTTTTACCAGTTTGCACCTTAAAATATTCAAAAGAACTCTTTCAGTCGTTGGTATATCATGAGTAGGTAATATAATTTAAACTATAGACGTAACCCGTCAGCCGTTTTTGCGGTTGTACAATGATAGTACCTACATAAACAGTTATGCGTTAACCGAAATTTGAACAGATTTATGGTTGCAAACTTTTGGTTTTTTATTCGATGAGTAAAATAAATAATTCCTGTGCCACGGGGTACCTATTTTGGTGTATCCGCCCGTTTTAAACAACAATTTAACACACCACTACATAAGTATCTGTGGCTCGCGTACCTTACGTACTAACGCGTGACAGCGTTAGTCGGTCAGTGTACTGACACTATAGTATAAGATAGGACGCATTCCTAAGAAATGCACAAATGTTCGGAAACTAAATAATATCGTTTTAAGGTATTTACTTGTTTCGAGAACAATAGCGTTGTCTAAGAACTTTTCTATGTTTTTTTGAAGAACGCAAGATTGTATGACCCAAAAAGCATTATGTAGGTATGTATGTATATACCTATTTTTGGGTATTATCGTGTAAAATTGTTTTTGCTTTAGTAAATCTGAAAGAAAAGTAGGTATGCGTGTAAATAGTTGTGTTTTAATACACCGCGATGCACAGATGTTTAAGAAAGAGAGGGTAGTGAGTTGAAAAACAAACACAAGGTTCAAGGCAAACGATTATGCCCTGTGTTTTGTTATCTTGCAGTAAATAAACACTATTCCACCTCTGAAAGCAAACATAACTTAATCTTTAGTGTAGTAGTTCTTAGGTAAACGAGGCGGTAAGAAACCAGAGAATAATGTTATACTAATGACTCACATTAAGCCGGGGCTCTAGTAGGACTAAATACACAAAACCCCAGCATCCAGGTAAATGTTTTGTTTAAATTTCAGCATTTAGTCCTGTTTTACATTTAATATTAAAACATCGAGTAAAGG
Organism: Mystacides longicornis; assembly: GCA_963576905.1. Taxonomy (NCBI): domain Eukaryota; kingdom Metazoa; phylum Arthropoda; class Insecta; order Trichoptera; family Leptoceridae; genus Mystacides; species Mystacides longicornis. Next base: position 23,289,718 of record OY756427.1, read on the forward strand.
TCGGTCTACTATGAATCAGCGCATAAATGTTGGATTACATGAATCAACTTCCATCAAGTCGGATTATTCTGAAATAATATAATTCAGAATACTAAAGAATTTTTAGCTTCTTCTATAAAAGTGACCGATCTCGTAAGCGTAGGGGTGTAAACGCCGACTTCTAATCGAGTGCTTCCGAATTCGATTCCATTTTTTTTTTGAAAATGGTCTGCTCTGGAGTTCCAATACACGTTTGCTAAAAAGCTGCTAAACTAGGGTAGCCTAGAACTCATAGTATATTATAACACCCAGAAGACAATTATTATTATCTGCTTTAGAACTACATAATATTCAATATTAATCGGTACTTTAAGGGGAACCCACTAAAGTTACGGACCTCAAATTTTACATGCTTGTGTAGGAGCATAAGACCAACCCGTAGGGGGAAGCGGGGCAAGTTGTTACGGGGGCACATTGTTACATCATCGATAAATCACGAATAGCGCATGTTTTAAGTAAGTGTTTTCCCAGACATGCGTGAATGTGCCGGACGAAGTGCCCAGCAAAACGTCAACGAGAACGGATGCGTCGCAAAAATCTAATAAATAAAAGTGTGTTACAAAGTAACTTTTATAGAAAATATTCGAAGTCATTTTACCAATCACTATAAAACGTAAGTAAATGTGTGTTTATATTTTTGATATCATTTATTTTTCTCCTTATTTTCTGGATGTTAATCTAAATCGTTGTGCATTCCATTTAAATAATATTACGCTTTTAATAATGTTAAGTAGGTATACTTTTGGTTTTAACTTTAGTTTGTAACAATATGCCCCCACCATGTAACAACTTGCCCTCGCAAGGGGCACTTTGTTACAATTTTTTTATGTTTGTTTTAATTTTTTTATATTTTTTGTGGCCTTTATTTTGATTAATAAAAAATGTTATGTTGTTGACAAAAGTGTGTACAATTTATAATAAATATTTATTTAAATAAATAAATAAATAATATCATTGTGTTTCTATGAATAAACAGTCGTCCGATAAAAAATATTTTTCATTTTTGTAACAACAAGCCCCGCCTCCCCCTATGCCAAATTTTATGATAATCGAAGATTTTTTTTTTTCATTTTTAGCCCTTTTTCTAGAACAAGTGAAATTTTCTTTGCCTACTTTAAGAGGGTTCCCCTGAAGGTACAGATCTCAATATTTTTCTGACTCATCTACATCGAGGGGCTAACCGTTCTACCTAATTTCAATCAAATCGGATAAGAATTACTGAGTTATGGGTGCGCACACAGTTTTGGCGTACCTACGCGTACGGGTACGCTGAAATTTTCTTCCTCTTCTAAAAAAAAGAAGTTTTTTGCATTTTTGGAATCGAAACCGTCGAGAAAATTAATTTCAGCGAAATCTATTTTTTTTTTAAATCCGATCACAAGACATGTATATTCCATATACTATGAGTAATACTAAAATGGAACTAAGCTGCTTGGCTACCACAAACCTTTGAATTTTAGATAATTAGATAATTTTCATAATCACATAATTATATTTTATTACGTTAGTTATAAATAATCAATATTACAAAGTAAATTACAATTTATTCATAAACAAGCTTTCCCGACAGACCTTGTCCTGTAGTCCTAACTAGAGGCGGCCAGTTCATATGTGCACTGCGCCCCCAGTAACAAAATACATAATCAATACGATTAATATACTAATAAAATTATAGTACTAGGTATTGTTAAAATATTTCTAAAACATCCATATTTCATTTGTATTCAAAGCTCATTCGGGAACAACGTGAGAAAATAATATGCGCGCGCATATTTTCTACCTCACCTACGAATAGTACCGATATATAGAATATGTCCGATAATTTTGTTGACTTTGTATGGAAATTTTCTAAAACGCTCGAAACGGTGCGGTGGAGTAAGTGGGATGGGCTACTGTAAGAGCGGCAATCACGTACCTATGTGAGAATGAGAGAGGACTACCCGCGATGGCGTTAGCGCGTCACAGGTGATTCGTTCCATACTAACTTAAATTTTATATTATTTATATATTTTCTTACCCATTTTTTCAACTTTTTATTAGTTACTCTTTATCCGGAGCGAAGATGAATCCAATAAATCAAACATTGAAAGAAGCTGAAATCTGTTCAGCCGATCTCGAGTTATAAGTGTTTGCACTAACCCGACTTTGGAATCGCGACCCGAAATGGGAATCGCATAGCGAGATCCAACTATTTCAGAAGGTATAGGTACCTACGGTAAGTAATTTCCTTGTCCGGACTAAATTTTGCCACTCCAATAAACCGCAACATGTATTGCTTTGTCATTTGTTAAAATCAGTTCTTCACGCACGGGAGCAGATATTATTTGTCGTCCTTATCTAACTGTGGGTCTAAATGTCTAACCTATATAAAATTATTTTCATATCTATGTTTTATAAGGTCTATCGGTTATAAATATGACTGAAGTAGGTACCATATTTATAACCTAAATGACTAGAAGAGGTATCGCTTTTGACCATTTGAGAATCAAACACATTAACTCTTAGGCAAAGGGCATTTGTATTATTATCGGTTGATTTACAAAGAAGGTCAGTTACAAATTTTGGTGATCTTACGAAAGTATCTCCTCTGATGTGTATATAATAATCCAAGCATTTTTTTTCTTTAATTTTTCATCACATCTTCTCTTTTTTTAAAGGACAAATTAGGGGACTAACGTACTGAAATCTCTCCTTTTCACCGTCTCTGTGTCAAGGATCAGATGGCGAATTTCAGCGAAACGAAGGGGGAGAACAAAATAGAAAAGTTATCCTTTGAAGTGTAAAATCCACCCTCATGAATCAAACATGGCGAAAAGATCAAATGTTTTTTGAAATGACAAAATATTATTTTTATCTTAAAATATCTTAGAGAAAATTTTATAATACTAACAATTACCTACACGCACGGTATCAATGATATATTTCGTAGGGCTCATCTTACAGCTGATGCGCATATATTTGAGTCTTTGTGAATTTTCGCCTACCTATATCAGAGAACGACGTAAATGAAATTTAATACGGTGTTTTCAGATAGGTCTGAAATATCATTCCACAAAATTGTTTCTCATTTTAATTCAATATTAAACCAACACAATAATTATACAAACTTATTTTATCTTTTAATTTTCTCCAAAAATTATTTTACCTACTTACCTTTTTTTGTAAAAATATTTTGGTGCAAGCTTGAAGTAAAATTTCGTTGCATAAAATATTAAATAGATGAAAAACGCCGTTAAAGGAAAAATTTGAAAACCAAATTGGTGAAATTAAAGACAATATAAATAAAAAATAGCTTTTACGTTTACATCTAATAATGATATATCAAAATGTATGATATAATTGGGTTAGTTATAAGAGACCGCAACTTTGTTGCACTATGCTCGCTCTCTGGGTTGATTTTTTATGTTGTGATTGTATATAAATTACAATTTTTATTGTTTTAGAATCATTGTACAGTAAAAAAAGAATAATATAAAAGTAAAGATTGTCAAACTTTAAAAATTATTACTGAACCACCATTAAGAAAGTCAGCCCGTTTTCTAAGGCATGTTGGATGAAAATTCTTTAAGAGTTGAATCAATGTAATTGCCACAAACAGAATTATTTGTATTTACTGACCGACCCCATTTATGTAAATACCATTCGATTATGACGATCTTCAACATACATTTGAAGTCCTTTTATTCTTACTTCATGACTTTAACATTGCTCTTTGACGTATTCTATAGTACATAGTGACTATAAAATATTAAGAAGGTAGACAATATTTTGGATGATTAGAGACTTCAGCGTAACTTTCTATCATACGGTAAATTTAAACATATTTCTTCTTATTGTCTTGAAACAAGAACGGTTAGTTTGAACAATGTTCCAAATTCAAAACTTTTCTAGAGACATTATAATGAGTCGCCTGCTTTTGTAATGAAATATTTCATACAGAAATCATCCTGAGCTGTTGATTTTGGGATCAAAGAAAAAGAACACAACAAGACTTCGTAGCAGTATCTAACAGTTGGTGTGTTGTGTTTTTCAAAGAACCCGAGGCGTCATGCTCCTCCTTAATATAGATGTAAACTTTCAAGACTCGCTGTTTTGAACAGGATTCGGTGAAGATTTTATTTTTAAAACCAGGATTTTACAAAGATGTTTTTCGTTCTACTCCTACGCTTCATTCAAACCTTGTTTCGTGAATTATTCTTTATAGTCTTTCTCAGAACTGCGGTAACCATCTTATCATTATTAACGTTTCGTGTTTGTTGTATTTCTGTATTAAATTTGCTCTTACAAAAATAAATTTATGACAAAAAAAAAAACGTTTTAGGGTTTTTGAAAAAAAAAACCCCTGTAACAGTTTTTATATTATTCAGAAGTTTTTTTTTATCAATGTGTGAATCGATTGATTCCAATTTAATATTTTTTCGACTTCTTCTTAAGGCCGGTTTAATAAAATGACAAATCAAAATCTATTCTATAGTGCGTCATCGACATTTTGTCAATAACCTCTGCTGACATCCGTCACTCAATGGATCCCTGTGAGCATTCTGAGTGTGACTTTTAAGTTGAATTATTAGATAGTGTACCGGACGGCAGTATGTTACAGACAATATGTGATTTGTGATGGACGATTGAAAATATGACCGATTTGTGAGCATTGCCTGCGACATAGATTTATACCTATTAAGGGTGGGTGCACGGGGTCTTCTAACTTATGACGACCGCGGAGTGTGTATGTCAGTCCGCTGAGACTAACGCATTTTCACTACCGCGGCCGCCGGGTTCGTGATTTACCCGTGAATGTGACCTCGTGCCCCCAACCCGAATATTGATTATGCATAGGTTAAGTGATCTTAATTATGTATATATATATATTGAATTGTGATTCCGTTGTGCATCCCGTCTCGGACAGCTAATAAAGGATTGATTATGTCCCTGAAGAGCCGAGGCGGGGGCCAACATATTGTATATATGATCCCTTGTTTAATGTTTCCTAAATTTATGTGTATCTGGGGACATCTGGGATGCCTACCAGAGACTTATTCTGGTAGAGTAATGCATGCTGCGTCGGTGGTTCGGCTAGGAGAGGCCGAGTAACACGGCACATGCCGATGAAAGGTGCATGAGTGCGCCGAATGAAGGCACGCCAGTGCTGAGACACTGGTGCGGCCAGGCATGTAGTGTCGGTGGCTTGGTCGTGTCGCGGCCAGGCATCACGGCTCATGCCAGTACCTTGTGGTACAATGATGAACGCGGGTTGCTGATTGCGCAACCCAGCGTAGGGCGACTGTGGCCGGTCTGCAGTATTGAAGCTGCGACCGTGCATCACGGCTCATGAGTGGGAATATTTGGGGGGCTTGCTGGATGCAATGACATCGGCAGCCCCAGCATAGAGCTCAGCGCGCTGACTGACGTCTGGTGGCGCGGCCTATGCACAGGGGATTTGTATGGGGCATAACTTGTTTGTTGGAACGAGTGCTTTCTAGACACGGGGATGTCTGGCGAGGCTCGGCATGAGGTGTAGGCCTGCCGGCCGCGGAATCTTGTTCTGGGCGGCCGGACAGTGCAGCATAAATGCATATTTCTTAAATTGACTTGTAGGTTAATTTGGTTGGCACACCTCGGTGTAAAATCGTGAGGCGATCTCAACGATACCAAATACACCGAGGTGGGCATTTGATTTCATACGATAATTCGCATTTAGGCGAAATTATCGATAATTATCCACCCCGCCACGCAGCACTGCGATGCATGACGTGGTAGGGAGCGCCTGCGTGCGCATACTGTGTCCGCGCCGTTCGCACCAACCGGCGAGCTGGGAAGCGACGGCGCGGATTTGAATATAAGCACGTACCTTTCCCAATAAAGTCAGAATATCTTCGTTTGCACTTGGTGTTTCATTCTCTCTCTGCTCTCCCGCTCTACTCGGACTTGGACCTTGGCTTGGACTCTGCACTGGACTGGACTCGGACTTCTCTTTGGACACGGATTGGACTCTCATCTATGGCTGGCTCTTTGGACCGTGGCACGACCCATGCAATTGGACCCTGACTACGGCTTCTGAACACACCGCTGGACCGAGGCATCTCTCGAACGCGCGTCAGGCCCGAAGCAAGTACGGCCTGCGTGACTACTAGGAGATCGCTTCGTCGAGGGCGCCGGGCGAAGAAGAAGACGATCGCGGAGCGGCCGGGCGAGGAAGAGGAGAGAGGCGTGAGATCCCGTTGCCAAGCATCCACCCTACACTTGACCGTTCCACCTCCGGTCCTTGTGCTGTACGCTGTGTGGTACAGATAGTACACCAAGCTTCATCTACTGTCTTTTAAAGCTTTTACTTAGCTTACAGTTACACTAAAAATGTTTGACATAAAATGATTCTTTGACAAATCTGCAATCCCTAAAACCATTTGGAGAAGATTACTCATGATAACTTCCGATTGCTGTTCAATTTTTGCAAAGTTTTGACCTCCTAAGCAATTTTTCTCCAAGCAATCCGGTGGAAGGGATCACACTGTTTTACCAAACCTCCAATCCAAACTCCCTTTAGACCCCACTTAGGGGCATAGGGAGGCAACAAGAGCTCTCCATTGCGCTCGATCCTGCGCAACGTTAATGACCTCCTCCCACACCATGTCCAGATTCCTCAGCTCTGCCTCGAAGGAGCGGAACACAGTATGAGAGGGTCTTCCTCGTCTCCGGGACCCTGATGGGAGGAAAAAACAGCGCTCTCCTCGGCCAACTGTCATTCGGCATCCTTAACACATGTCCCAGCCAAGTCCATCTCCTCCACATAATAGTAGAGGTGATGGGCTCACGCTGGGTGCATCGGCGTAGTTTAATTTTTGAAAAAAATAATCAAATAAAAGTTTCTTCATATAATAATAATCATTGCGTGTGATTTGAAGTACACGCCCTTAAATTTATCAAATCCTGTTTCACCACCGATAATTGGGGTACAAGATCGGGTTGATATATGGAAAGGCAAGTCTCTCCACGGTCGATTCTTCGAAACTTTAAATTCATCACATGTAAGTCTTGAAGATTCGACTGGATGGTTGAGGTTTGGTGAACTATTTAGCGAAACAGAAGGTTTTGTCTGTGCAATACAAGACCAGATCATCGTAACCAATAATTATAAAAAAATATTATTAAAACACCTGACACTATTGATAAATGTCGTGCATGTGGCCAAACGGGAGAAACACTCAGACATATTTTGTCTGGGTGTTCTCTCCTGTGTGGTTCTGAGTATCTGCACAGACATAACGATGTGGCTAAAATAGTTCATCAAAAACTTGCCTTGAAATATGGTTTACTCGATTTTGAAGTACCTTATTATAGGTACACCCCAATTTCGGTAATGCAAAACAATAATACAAAGTTATATTGGGATATACCAATACAGACTGACCGAACGATTAACGCAAACCGTCCGAACATTGTATTGGTTGATCGTAGGAACGGGATAACGTATCTCGTGGGTATCACTGTACCGTATGACGAAAATTTGAAAAAAGCCGAGCAAGACAAGATAATTAAATATCTTGATCTTGCTCACGAAATCAAGGATATGTGGCATACACCAACCACACACATAATACCTATAGTGATATCGACGAATGGAGTTATTCCTAAGTCTCTTAAAGACAATCTAGGGAAACTTGGCATCTGTTGTGGTCTCAGATATGCCATCCAAAAGGCAGTTCTGTTTTCCTCATGTAGGATGTTAAGAAGGTTCCTTTCTCTGTAGTTCGAAGATCTCTCATGATTACATTACATCGTGATGTATCATGAGAGATAATACCGATATTTTTATATTTTGTATATAGCATTGTATTTAATTTTAATTAATTTTTATTAATTTTATTTTACAATGATGTCTTCATATGATATATTGTGATTTAATGAATAAATGATTTGAAATAATAATCATATTGGTACCTTGTTTACATTTTCAAAATCAACATCACCATAATTATGAGATATCATTACCTTCTGTATTAACGAGTAGGCTGTGGCTGTCCAAACATAGAACTTCGTTATAATAATATCTAGTCAAGATATACACCTATGTAAGTTATGTCCCATAATAAATCATTTATATAGTGCCTTGTAGTAAACTAAGATTACAGTAATTTTTAAAAATAAAATTAGTTTTGTAATTTTTGGTATTTTTTGTGAATTTCGTCTGAAGGTTCGTTTTAATAAACTAAACGAAATAGGAAACTTTGTATATTACCCACACTAAAGGGATTGTTATTTCGGCTCTTGTTTTTCTTCTTTCTTTCTGGTTACTGTTCAAGGACTGGTTGGCATCGAGCATCTTAACTCCATTTCTCCCTGTCACTCGCCAGCCTCTTCAGTTTTTGGTAGGTGTTACTTACAGCGCATGTCGTACCTGATGACCTCGGGTTGGTTCTTGTTTTACAAAAACAGAAATTTCAGTGTCAGATCCCAACAACTTTTAAGAAATGGACAGTGATGTTATTTGGGTGTACGTTATATTTCGTAAATAATTTGACATATTATTATCTTTTAAACCTATGATGATTATTTAAATTTACGAGAATTTTATTTAGAAGCGCTAACTGGTTTAAGAATACTGACCGTCTACTTCTTCAGTTTAGTTGATGTTCCACCATGTAGTGACTTAAGAATACAAATAGTTTGATGGAAAATAAAAAACAAATATTTCGAGATAATTTAATATAAGGTGAAAAATTAATAATACATTTCTCACTCAGCGTGTATTTTCTGTGTCTGTGTTGATACTAGAAACACCTGAAATTATAAGAGGCAAACGACATAATTTAATTTCCCTTGTAGTAATCTCATTCAGAGGTCCTTGCGTTGTGTAAATTTAATATGACGTATTGTATCTCGAAGGCTTTTGCGTATACGAGTGTATTCGGAGTATTTTTTTTTTTTAAAACCCTTTGCACTCGTTGTCGAGTGATTTGGGTTATTACGTATATGGGTTATTAGTTATTATTCGGAGTATTACAGTACAAAATAAATGATAACGACTGGTATTCTCAAATTCACGTTCCAACTCAACGCAAGAAGCTCTTGCTTAGAACTTAATCGGTTACCAGTAGTTACGCAACTAATGTATTGGATAAAATATTTTCAGAATACAGAAATGTCAAAAGTCTCAATAAAAATTGGATACGACGCAACTTAATCGTCTGTTTTTCATTTCAGAATAATATATACATGCGACATGACGGAAAATGAAATGATTTTTTAACAGATTTTCTTTTTAAATAACAGTTTCGGGGAAATCTTCCGTTCGAATTTAGGTATCTGCCGAAATATAATATGATGATGTATGCTGTAATCGAGTGCTCATATTATATTATGTATGAAGGTTAAATTTACTAGGAATTGAAGTATCATATTATCCGGCATTAACCTATTCATAGAAAGCCTAAAGGGTGGATGTAGGTAATCACCCTAAAGCGCTCATTTCAAGATGTTTTAACCATTAGAACAATGTGTAGTGTAACCCACATAAGATTAAACAGATCCAATAGCGAGGATTTAAAAATATATTTCAACTCGTTTTACACAAATTATTACCATCGCTCTTTAAAGAAAGTAATTATTTTACTCATTTCCCTATTCAATATCAATCTATGATTCCTAGTATGAAATCTATGGTACCTAGGTTTTATCTACATAATAATTCAGAAATGTTTGTTTTTTAATTTATGTGTTTTTTTCGTAAATTGGAGCCTCACGCTAAAACCGTAGGTTCTGCGTTGGATTTTAATCGTCGTGGATATATTTTATGGTGTTCATAGATACAAATTTTTACAATTTCTCAAATAGATTTAATCTAATTAATACATTTCTAAAATTATAAAATCTTCGCAAACACAGACGGCCATCTTTTGAAAACAAAATTACTCATGTAAATGTTGCATGGAACCAAAGTTTGACTGAATAAAAACGTATTTAAATGATTCAAGATTGATTTGAAATAAAAATAAATGTAATTTAAACTATATAAAACACATTTTATAAACATTGAAATGAAAGTAGATTTTCGGATTACGTTAAATGTCAAATTTTGAGGTCGATAAAACAGATGCCGTTATCATTAGTCAATCACATAAAATTTGTACCATCCACACATAGGTCCGCAGTAATAGCGCAGCAGAGCGTTATGAATGGGGCTATATTTCAGACCCTCGATGCGACTGTGGTGCTGCTTCCCAAACCCTGCAGCATATCGTTGGTGATTGTCCTATATATGGGTTCCACGGGGTGATGGAGGATTTAAATTTTTGACGACCGAAGCCAGAACATGGCACGGCGAACAACCCATCTTAAATGTGTCGAAATTGTTCTCTCTTTTTATGAATTGTGAAAGTGTCATTCTTTTTTTTCTGTGCTTATGTCAGTTATAGAGGTCTGTTAAGCTAAGCTAGACTAGAATACCTAGAACCTGTTTACTTACCTACCGATCAAGCCTGACAATCTGAATTAAAAACGTAAAGCAAGACGGGTATCAGCTAGTATTATATGTATAATTTAACAATGACACAATGTCTAGTGCTTTCCGCCAAAAAGACTGCGTCTTTCCAGTAAATAATGGTTAATTTTCATGAAAGTAGTGAGGATTTTTTGTATCAACCTACTGTTAAAATCACAAATTTGTTTGTTCGATAATTCTAGCAGACAAAGCAGTGAATCCAATACGTCAAGTAGTGCCTTCCGCAAGTGCAATATTTATGTAAATAAATTATTTGTTAATAATCGCAACGCAAATGACCTGTATAAAATGGTTTGTAGCTTATCAGTTCAGCCTCTGACTTTTGTTCAAACGGTGGTGCACTCGATACTCGGTGCCGACCACTTTTGTCTTCACAACACAAGCTACGAAAGATGTCAAAAGTGTGTTTATTTTCACTTTAGATGAGCCGAAAATCGTTTTAAAAAATATAAGTGAGTGGATTAATATTTCGAGAAAATTCATTGTAAAATGGGTCAATTTATTCCCAACAATAAACTTGAGAATACGGGAAGAATTAAGCCAAGACCCACACAGTATCGCGCAGTAAGTACCTACGTAAAGAATGTCGGCAGTCGTTGCGACTTTCTTGATCCTCTAATTTCAGATAGAAGTTGTTCTTCTTTTGTTCGTATTCTCATTTTAGTTTGTCTGCTATTCCCCAAATACTGTACCTACCCATAAGGCACTACATTATATGCTAGGTACGAGAGTACAGATAGGTGTCCCGCCTTGACGGATATACGTACAAGAGCGGTTAAATCGTGGATTAAGGCTAATACATATTTATGTGACAGCTCCCTCTGCATCCCTACCATCTCACCCCCGCCTGTCTTTTATTCCAGTCTAATACGCTACATAAAAACAGTCTGATCTCTATTTAATTAGAAGTCATTTTATTGAAACATGAAATTTGTTGAGTGATTTTAAAAAATAATGTTTTCAGCATTGAATATCTAGAAGCGGTTTTTGGAACAAAAATGACAAAAATAATAAGGCAGAACTATGTTTCCTGTATCTTTCTATCTTAAAGTTTTAACATTATATGACAAGTGGCATAGTTAAGATAAATTGATATTACAAATGGATAATATTATACAAATCCACTCAAAAGTGTCCTAAACCTAAACGGTTTTTAGACGAACTTTAAACTTCAACAACATAACAGCTAGTTTCTATGTATAAAAGACCGACCTCGGTAGCCTAGTTGTACTGGCGTGGACTTCAGATCACGAGGACCCGGGTTCGATTCCCGGTCGGGTCAGAGTTTTTCTTAGTGTTTTTCACTAGAAATTTCTACCCGGGGTTGGCCTGTCTCAGATTGGACAGGACCGGTTGACTGGAAAAAATTGCCTCAGGCAATAAGTTCCACCGGCTATACTGACACCTTTGTATAGAAAGGTGTTATATTATAAAAACGGAGCCCTGTTTTCCGTGGTTATCGCATCACGCGTAAACTGCTAGATTAATTTCGCTTATTAATTTATTCATCTGTTTGCTATTATGAGTAAAACACATTTTTGAAAGAAAAAAAAGTCGCGCGGAACTTAAAAATTTAAGAAATCTCAAAGGAAGTTACCTTTTTAGTGCTTTTTACCATATACATAATTTAGTTCTAATTTTGATATTAAATTGGCGTTCGACAGAAACTGTCCTTTGTTTGATAGTAACTGCGATCAACAGAATGAGGTTAGAAAATACATGGTTTAAAACAGATGCATCGATTAAACAGGTAATTAATTTATCATTATACATACAAATTCGAATTCAATATTCAAAGTAAGAACCAAAGGACAACGTCCGTTGAGTAAACTAGTAAAATATAAATAATTAAGTACGTAGGTGAGATGTGAATAAAGATATCTTGGTTTTTTTTCGCTCGAGAATCTTATGTCGAAATTCTTTATTAAAAATGTGTGAAGAATTTAGCCCAAAATTCTCAACGAGATAAAATACTCATTTTTTATTAAAGGCATTGTATTTCAGTCAAAAACTCACTCTAGATTCAAGTAAGCAGGTTGTCTGCACTGATATATATGAAACGTTTTTTCAAGCTTTAACTCTCTTTATTACTCTTTTAAACAATTCAAGAATTTAGAAAACACCCCAATTTTTTTACAGAAGCTTTTATGAAGTCACACTCAGTTGAACTAAAATAATATCTTAAGGATAAAATTTCAAGTACACAAAACGTACCATTACATGTTAGATTTTTAAGCTAGAGCGATGGTTTTTTTAGAGTAAACAGTGGGGCTAGTACGAGTTTAATCGAAAGCACATTGCACGCTAATAAGCGCTTATTAGCGTGCAAAATTTAATAGTGTTCGAAAATCAAACGATCGAATAATTCGATCATATTTATATGGAAATTTTTCGAAACTCTTTCGATGATCGTTTCGATATTCTATCATCGAAAACTTATACTAGTGGTACAGTAGTTAGAGCGCTCTCATTAAGGTCCTCTTTTTAGATATCCATCTGCTTTATCTAGAGAAAAGTTCTCCCGTGTTTATGCATTTCTAGAAAACCCAATAGACTCTATGTAGATAAAATCTCTGCAGTGTAGTGATACATTGATATGCGCAATCATGCCAAATAGCACCCAATAAAAATTGATATTCAATAAATAAGCGTTTTCTCAATTGTAGAGCATTCTTGGAATAAAATATCATGTTTAAGAAATAAAAAGTCATTATAGATTAGAGTTTATTTTGTATTCAGCGACATTAGAAAAATTTTCTCGTTTAAGAAAACTTGGAATAGTTTAAGAAAGTACAAATGAAATTTATTGATAAAATCTGGTTGAAAATTCAAAAACTCTCAAACTTTACAAAGTTTAACAAACATTTTATTTCTTCACGCTTTAACCGAACAAAAAGGAAACTACTTTTTTAACATTTTTACGAGTACATTGATATTGAAAAAGTTTTATTTTTAATTTAATTTACGATATACTAGTACATTAAAAAATAAGCTGCACCAACATTTTTGTAGAGTTCGCACAGTCCTTTAAAGTTTATATCAATAAAAGTTTTGTGTACGTATTCATTTGTTTCACAAGAAAGTAATTCTTTGATCACTTGTAAATGAAATGTATTGAGGGAGTTTTTTTATTTATTTTTTTTTTTAAATGAATCTGTGCTCACTCGAAGTGAACACAAATACACTTTTGACATATTTTACACTAACCAAAGTGTTGTGTCGTGAAAGCGGAAATGGTCGGCACGGCCGGGACTCGAACCTATTACCTCCAATACGCTGTGCGCATGAAAGCCGGCGATTGATACCACTGGACTACCAACCATCTCTGACTTTGATTGTCTATCAATTTTTGTATTCTGTCCACAATATTTAAAAAATATTATTTAAAAGACTGTTTGCATTCAATTAATTTGACTCACGCTTACAATAATCAAAGGCTTCATTTAAAAAGAAACTAAAAACAGTAAAAGGCTGCTTTGTTACCAAATTCACACTTGACTCTTTTTTTTTGCCTTTGCCGAGCCTTATTTAAAGGTTTGAAAAAAGTTTTTCAATAAATTTATATTTCTCCAAAAAGATTTATGTACGTTTTAAGCTCCATGTAAACTTGTTATATAATATGTTCTAAATTCCTCTCAACATCCTTTAAAATGTATTTTTCGGAATATTTAGTCGGGACTCGGGACAGCGATTGTATTAACGGATAATTTGTCTGCGGCTCACAGTTTAGAGGATTCTGCTCAAGCTTGGCTTAACGGGATCACATTATGAACCCTTTCAGTGAATAAAATAATATGTTCCTGCTCCATTTGACTCTGAAGTGTTCATGTTCTTATTAGAATAGATAATACTCAGCACAGAAGTGTTCTTAATGTTTTTATATTATTTGTAACCTTCATTTGTGAAATTTATATTAGTGTTATGTTGTTATTGCTGAAAATAGCTTCATTTTAATTATAATTAAATTTCACGTGAGACCAGATATTTATAGAAGCTAGTTGTTTAAGGGCAAAATGTCAGAACACAGAATATAGTAACCCCAAACCGAAATATATTTTTATTATACATTCTACATATATCCGAAATCTCCCAAATCTGTACAAACTATTTATCAAAAAAAATATAATTCATAAAAAAGCAGAAGGCTTACATGAATCGACGCTTCTTGTTTTGGCTTTCCAAATGAACCTTTGAAAAAGTAATTTTAAAAATGAAAAATCTTTGTATGTTCTACTTTTTGTTTTTGAATATTTCAGGTTATATGATGGACGGTAATCCGAAAACGTTATTACCTTCAACAATAAAAAGTAGAACATACAAAGTTTTTTATTTTAAAATTATTTTAAAATGTTCTACAACGTTACTCACGACAACAAATCTGAAGATTTACTTTGAAAAAGATTTGGTTCCAGTTTGATTGTTCATCTATGTCTTTCAACATTTTTTTTTAAATGAATCTGTGTTCACTCAAAGTGAACACAAATACACTCCTCGACTCTTTCACAGTAAGCTACTGAAAGCTTGTGTCGTGAAAGAGGAAGATGGTCGGCACCTGGGATCGAACCACGACGTCCGCACCAAACAGTACGAAAGCCGGCGCTGTAACCGCTAGTCTACCAACCACTATTGTAACAACTTTGATTTGACTAAAAACCCATATTTAAAATACAAAAATGGATCTCTATTTACATATTCACGGCATTATGGATGAACTAATTTCGATATGTTTTTTGTGTTTTTTTGAAATAAAAAAGTAAGAAAGTTGCGCGAAAATTTCATAACTATAAGTTTGATTGTTGGTGAGATTGACATAATATTGTGTCCTGTAAACATTGGTATCATGCATCGGTCGAATATTAATATAAGTTACTTAATTTAACATTATAAAGATTATCTCTTAGAAAGATAGGACAACATCAGTCGGGATAGTTATCTATAATATAAAAGAAAGTCGGGTTAGTGCGAACACCTATAACTCGAGATCGGCCGAACAGATTTTTATCATTTTTGGTTTATTGAACTTCTCTCCGCTCAGAATAACTAATAAAAATCGAACAATTGATATCAAATAACATAAAATCAAAATAAGTATGGAACGAATTTCCTTATAACAACGCCATCTGTGAAATTCTATAGAACCACAATTTTAAGGGTCTGTACAGACCCTTATTTACCTAACAACATTGACATTAAAAATTTGGCACGAAGTTTTTTTTATTGATTTCATTCTATTTTCTAATTTTTTATCTTTCAAGCGCGTTTTTTATACATTAAAACGCGAAAAGCGAATTCTTAAATCTAATTTTGAAATCAAAAATCGTTTGACACAAACTGTCAGTTAACTGTTTAGTTGGTCGGAATGACATTGGTTAAATGTCATTTTTAAAATTTTTTTTAAAATTATTATTCAATATTCATAGTTATACCACAAGACAACTTCTGTCGGGAAAGCTAGTTTAAAATACAAAAATAGAACTCTATTTCCCGTATTCACGGCATCATGGATGAACTTATTTCATAGAAGGATAGAACCTTTTTTATAAAACGCTTAAACGGTAAAGTACCTACTTTGAATGATCAAATATACGAGTTCTTATATCGCCATAAACAAAAAGTATTCTGGAGTTTCAAAAACAATCGTGTAAAAAATAAATTGTATAAAGTGAAACAAAACCAATAAATAAAATGAAAACTTGTACAAGTGGAGGTTCGTATGCTTCGTTTCCTACTTAGGTATATCGCTTTGAAAAGTTTATTAGAACTCGGAATTCCGCTGGGGGGGGCTCTGGAATTGAGTCAACAACGCGAGCATAGGTGAGGAGCGCCAGGGAATATCAACACAAATACAATATTACTAGGTACTTCAATCTTATTGTTTGAGTATAACTACCCTTAGATACCAGTGAACCTACTGTTTATTTCAGGACCGAAAATAAATATCTATTAACATTTTAAATTTATAGATGAATACCTTGCTCAAGTGAATGACAACAATAATTAAGGAAGTGTTTGAGAAAAGAGAAGAAATGAATTGATAAAACAACTGTTACAATCGACACCTATGTATAGAAGAATGTATAATATAATATATTAATAAGTTTGTGCTGTTTATAGCAGAAAATTTTCTTTTATATAAAATAACGTGTATTGTATTTTTAAGTGTAATAGACGCAAAGGCTTTTTGAAGCTGTCAAGTCTATTGCACTGATATTTAACAGATTAAAATAAATAATAAATAAATACAAGAAGAGCACAGAACATTGACTGATTGAATAACTCCACTTATCGGTTATTTTGTGTAGGGAAAACAACTAAGGTTGACAATTCTGTGGAGACAAGAACTCTATAGTTCATTTTTTTTAAATATACAGTGCCAGAAAAATTTCGGCATATTCCCATTTCATTATTTTCATACATTAGAAAGAGACACGACACTTCTATAAGATTTATTGTTTTATTGAGAGGCGGTAACAGTAGCCACCCTTAACCAGGTAGCACACTCATAAATATTTTGAAGTCGAGAAGTGCGGTTGTCTTCGCTAACATCTCGATAAATCAGAGAAAAGTTTATTAAATTCTGCTATTGCATTTTTTCATATTTGCATATTAAAGTATTAATTAAAGTGTATAATTATTTTACCTAATGCTTTTTATCTGTATGTTTTTTTTATTTTGAGCCTATTGCACTTTTTTATGTCTTCATAGCGCATTTTTTAATCTGTGTACAATATTATATAACAATTTATACTTTATAAAATATATAAACGTATGTATTTTTAATAATATAACCTGTTGAAGAAACAAAAATGATATAAACTATACCTACACCAGGATAAAAATGCAACATAAATCAGCTGGGGTATTCTCGTAGCGTTCTTAATTCGAACTTGACTGAAATTTGTTCTTAAAATGACGGATTGGACTAGACCGCGTTCTTAAATTAGTTTATTTTTTTGAAAATCGAACGCATTGAGGTCCGTGACTGCAGTTTTTAAACTTAAACTGATACTGATTGATAGCCACCCAGTTTCGATAAAAATGAGAAGTAAAATACGATAAACTGGCTGCATTTCATAAAACTCGTGCAGTGTGTATAGCAACCCATAAAAACAACTACCTGCGTAACAATAGGTTCTGTACCGCCTCTCGGCGAAGTCATAAATCTTATAGAAGTATTTTGTCTCTTTCTTATGTATGTAAAGAATGAAATGGAAGTATGCTGAATTTTCTAGTACTGTATCTTTAAAAAAAATGGACTATAGGTACCTACATTCTTTAGTGGCTGGCAACCACCCTGTCCACGAAAGAGTGTTATTCAAAGCAATTATGTATATAAAAACTAATGCCCCGGTGGTAAAAAGTGAACTGATACGGGAAATTTGATTTAAGAATTCTTTTCAATAAATTCTCGCCGTATAATTGGTGTAGCTCTTGTTGCCTCCCTGTGCTCCTGAGTGGGGTGTAAAAGGGAGAATTGATTGATTGATTAATAATTGGTGTTGACAAGGACTTACTACAGTCATCATTATTTAAGCGTCGAACCGAAATTATAATCTCTTAATATAAAAATGAAGCCCCTTTTTCCCTGATCATCGCAGCGGCATGGTTTTTATGAAAAAAAAAAAAAAAGAAAGTTCTTCTTACATATTTCGAAACATAACGAATTTTTAATAAATATTGATAAAGGAAACCTTCTTATAGGCTTCTTATAGTGGCTTTTATAATATTATTTTATTTTAAAGGAACATAGAGCCAGAACTAGAAATTTTATTAGAAGTATTATTTCTTAATCGTTGATGTTGACACCAAGCAAGCAACAACAACGAATGAGAACTAGTACTCTGGCGCGCGTTATCTGTCATCACCCGTTAATTATGTATCTAGTTCTTGGTGTTAATTCTTGCATTTTGTTTTTTGCTTGGTGACAATCAACTTTCAATAAAATGCTCTATTTTTATCACTAGATCTATATTCATTTGGTGTAAACACACTCATAAAAGACGATCTGATTCTCCAAATTATACAATTCAAACTCTGGTTTACCCTGCTTGTCCCATTAGCGATACGGCGATCTGGACAAAAAATCATCGTTCTGCATCTCTTAGAATGTTCAAATCCGCATATACGCATATTTGCTTTTTCTGAGTAAAAAATCGAATTATGAATCTATAATAGGGTAGTGTTAGTTCAATGTAATTTATTAGTTTAAAAGAGCCTTTTATGGTTAAGCTTTAGTACAATAAATTCTCTTGTATATTGGAAATAATATACTGTGTATTGACATACGTAAAATACGTCCATAGATTCCTTATCATTTGATATAGCCGAAAGTAACATGTATTTACATTTAAATAATGCCCCAAACAATTTGTTAATGGAATCGGTATACAAATAATAGTATTCTTTGTGAAATATAAACATGCCACAATGGAACAATGTATCGATTCCTTTTGATGGAACCTGTTATATATACGGGTATCCAGAGCGCGCTCTCTAAAAACTGCTACTTGATTTTTTCGTTATTATTTTTTTAATACATATCCCTTTCATGATGGGTCCTATTACTTTTTTGTATAAGATTTCCATTCATAACTCGACTTGATCCAATACTTGTACGTATTAAGGATATCAGGTCCCTCAGGACCAAATAATACAATAAATATACAGGGAGCGTTCCAGGAAAAATCTTTGCTTTCAGAAAACTTTGAACGGCGTAAAGTTTTTTTAATAATATGTTGCTTAATAAACACAAAAGCGGAAAAATATTACAATAAGTTTAAAACCAAATTTTTTTTTTGTGAACACAGGTTGATTGGATGCGGACTCAAATCATCCAAGGAGAGTTTGATATTGTTAGAAAAAAAGAAGAATTTTCTGTTCACAACAATGTTTTATCTATTCTAGCTGGAACATTGCTATTTTCATATCTTACTCTATAAAAATCTAGCCGTTTTCTTTGTTACCTTACTCCTCCTTTATTACTGGACGGATTTCGATGAAAAAAATTGGAGATATCGAGGGTTACCCAAGGATGGTTCAAATGAAAACAGGGGCTTTCTAGATACTATATTTCTGTTTTAATTAATGTTTTTAGTTTATGCGTTTTTTGCTCCCATTTCAACTTTTATATGTCAAAACAAGATCGAGTAAAACAACTATACGTTCGTAAAAAGGGTGATTTTATTTCTAAAGAGCGTACATAAGACCTAAGAATCGTTTGTGTTTTTATTAAAACGTCATAAAATTGTCGTTCGTTTTCTAAGCAGGTATTATGTTAAGGTTTTTTCTTTATATTGAGAGAAAGATATAGGTAGGTATGTAGGTACAAAGTACGGTTGGCTATTTAGATAAAGTAATACATCGATGCGCGTTGCATTGGAACTATACATCAATGTTATCCGATGCATCTGATAGAAACATCGATGTTTTCTCTATTTTTTAACGAGTTTTTTTTAAATATGAATTCTATTTTCGATTCAAGAAAATTTTGGAAATGTAGGTATTTATTTTAACTTGAAATATACACGGTGTTAAGTTGGTAGTGGATAATCCGAAGCAGGGAGGTAGAAGACCTCAATACCTTTCGATTTTAACCCCATATATGTTCAGCGATATTGGGTGGTTCAAAAGTTATTTACCTTTTTGTGAAATTTGAATATAAACCGGATTTCTGACTAAACTACGTAACTGTGGCTAAACTATTTAGATTACGATCATGATTTTTTTTCTGGAAATAGTCCGATAGTCACCCTTATGCAAGGTATTATTGCTATGAGTCAGCACCCGATAGCTTTTGTTCAAAAATTTTTTCCAAGCAATAATTTTCTAAAATCTTTCAAAGGCTCTAGACAAAAAAATTCACGGAAATTTTTTTTAGAAACTATTTTAAAAACTTCTACTATTCATGGAGAATTATTCCTGCAAATTTTATTTGGCTGGTATAATGGGATCATGCTAAAACGCTCTCATAACTTGTGCAAGTGTCAATATTCAACATTTTTTCATTAACACACAGCTTTGTTATGCGGGTGATAAAAGCCAGTTTTTAAATTATTTGAGGTACCTAAATGCATAATTTGATGTGATATTTAAATCCAATCCAATCCAAACTTCCTTTAGACCCCACTTAGGGGCATAGGGAGGCAACAAGAGCTCTCCATTGCGCTCGATCTTGCGCAACGTTAATGACCTCCTCCCACACCATGTCCAGATTCCTCAGCTCTGCCTCGAAGGAGCGGAACACAGTATGAGAGGGTCTTCCTCGTCTCCATATAAAATGAAAATCCATTTTAGGGTCCCTGAAAAACATTAGAGGGTCCAAGCAGAGGTTCATTCCTAGTGGTAGAATAAACATGCGCATGATAATTTGTTTAGCCTCTGTTTGGACCCTTTAATGTTTTTCAGGGACCCTAAAATGGGTTTTCATTTTATATGAACCCTTTGAATGATTTTAGAGTCCCCTAATGATTCAAAGGGACCACGTTGAGAACCAATAAGTGAGAACATTTTTCGACATATTTTACCCATGCCGATGGAGCGGCCACGGGGGTCCAAAAGCTAGCCCCTAAGGTCCCCAGCTTAAATCCGATGGACTTTCGTCTCTGGAAGTTCTAATTAAGAGCTATTTTATTAAAATAAATACCTTATATTATTGAACAATAACGGGAAATATTGGTTTCAGGCTAAACAAAGGAACCATCAGTTTATTCTAAAGTACTACAATTTTAATTATAGGTTTAAGAGTGTATAACAATATTTTTATCTTTATTTCAATAAATAATTTATTTTATTTAAATATCACATCAAATTTTGCATTTAGTTACCTACCTCAAATAATTTAAAAACTGGCTTTTATCACCCGTATAACAAAGCTGTGTGTTAATGAAAAAATGTTGAATATTGATACTTGCACAAGTTATGAGAGGGTTTTAGCATGATCCCATTTTATCAGCCAAATGAAATTTGCAGGAATAATTCTCCATGAATAGTAGAAGTTTTTAAGATAGTTTCTAAAAAAAAAATATTCCGTGAATTTTTTTGTCTAGAGCCTTTGAAAGATTTTAGAAAATTTTTGCGTGGAAAAAATTTCTTGAAAAAAAAATTTTTGAACAAAAGCTATCTGGTGCTGACTCATAGCAATAATACCTTGCGTAAGGGTGACTATCGGACTATTTCCAGAAAAAAAATCATGATCGTAATCTAAATAGTTTAGCCACAGTTACGTAGTTTAGTCAGAAACCCGGTTTTTATTCAAATTTCACAAAAAGGTAAATAACTTTTGAACCACCCAGTATCGCTGAACATACATGGATAGATACAATCGATAGATATTGAGGTCTTCAACCTCCCTGCTTAGGATTATCCACTACCAACTTAACACCGTGTATATTTATTAGGTTTGTTCTACAAATATTTTGTAAACTTACAGAGATTTGGTTAGGTTATAATTTTTTATTATTTTTATTTATTGATTCCACGCAACAAGGTTGCTTTTACAAAACATATTAGGTACCTACATAAAAATTAAAACATTGACAATATTTCTGAGAATAACAAAATAATCGCATGTTTGAAGAATCTATCTATTCTAGATGAAGGTACGTTAATATTTTAAATGAAATTATGTTTTTTCAGTAACTTAATCCCTATTTTGGCTGGCTGAATAAAAACTGTTTTTAAAAACAGAGGTTCCATGGAATTTTGGTTAATTTCTGAATTATTATAACAATTAAAACTCATCTTCCAATAAAGGGCGTTTAATTCTTAAAAAAAACATTTGAAAATCGTTCGATTCCCAAAATTGCATGCAATAAATTCCTTATGGTCAGCAATTAGCGCGGAAGACCACCAAAACGATGGGGTGACTGGCCTGGAATAGGTCGTTGAGGTCCCACGAGGCGAAAACCATCTAGAAGTACATAAAAAGTTAGAAACAGTAGAAGAAAAAGGTTGTTATTGTTTCAATAACTTTCTGTCTTATTAATACACCAGTATTAAGTGAAGCTTAACTCCGACTTTTTGTAAATTTGGAAAAAAAATTAATTCATTACTTTTTATTATCAAAAATATTTTCGGTTTACAAAATGTGAGGCGTCCTTCGTTCCACAAGACACCCTGTGATGTTTATAAATCTCGTTATGGGAACTCGTCGCAGAGGTAAAAGTAAATAGGAATCGTTTACGACAAAACATGAAATAAATTTATTATTAGGAAAATCATTATTATTTGTCCCTTTCTACTACTACCCCTTCTTCTCATACATTTTTGTTATTTATCGAATTTACTTTTCAGCTCAATGACAAAGCTCTTTATACGCAACTAAAGACTAGTCTGGCCACCATCAGCTAAGGGACCGTTCAAGTATTACGTAACGCATTTTTTAACATTATTGACCCCCCCCCCCCCCGAGATGCACCGTAACGCTCTTTGTTACCCCTCTTCCCATTCTCTAAACGTTGCCTAACGCACATATTACAACTATGTATGCCTCACATCACAATTATTACTGGAAAGTCACTAAATAACGTTATTGTGGCGCCAGTAATACAATAGTAACGTTTTACAAGAATAACCCTCCCCCCCCCATATTGCGTTACGTAATACTTGAACGCTCCCTAACCAGCTATCGTCACGTTTTTATAATAATAGATATTCAATTATCTACCTATATATTAAGAGGTGAAGGAAAAACTCATTGGAGTAAGAAAAAATTACTGAAGGAGTATGAAGTTTTATATAGAGGAGTGGCGAATGCAATTTTTTTAATTCTTATAATATAAATAAAAGTCGAGTTAGTGCGAACACTTACGTTGTTCGAACGTTGTTAACGTAAAGTGATCACACTATGCCAGCCTTCGAAATAACAGTAGAAGACGGTCGTAAGCCCGTAGTGGTTTGTTCATACCATTAAAAATCGAACAGTAGGTATTAGTAGTTGTTGATATAATCGTTAAGATCTAGTCCTGAAAAATGGACACAAGAATCTAGACAAACTTAGAACGTGGTGTTTGATGAGCCTTACAGGAATTATATCGTATCTAGATAATTTTCATAATCATCCCAGTCTGATTTACATGGGTTAAAGTCAATGTTTAAAATGAATTCAGTTGTCGCTGGCAGAGAATGAAACAAATCTCAATATCACCCTTTACGTATAATATCGTATTTTTTTTTTCTTAAGAAAGTTCTTAGGTATCTAATTTCTCAGTTGTGACAATATATGTAAACAGGTTTCAACTTTAAGATCTAATGAAGATTTTTCTATTATTATTAATTAATGCTAGTATTCGTTAATCGCGTTTCCTGCTGTAGGCATAGGCATTAAATCCTAATTGGGCAAAAATTGTACACCACGAGATGTTTCGTTATTTGATTAGATCAATTGGCGTATATTCCGATAAAGGGAAGATTTGTTTCCTTTGTATCATCTTAAAATATGAAGCGTTATAATCAATTGAGCACACTTACAACCGAAATCTATAATTTAAAATAACACTTCCTGAACATCAATAATAATAATAATAGGTTTTAACAAGATGAAACTTGTTTATTACTCCGTATGAAATTGAACAAAGATAATATTCACTTTCAAGTAATGTGCTAGCAGTGACAAAATGTTTTGACTAACGAATTGTATGAAGCAATTGTGATAATAATTGTATGGCGTTGAAGTGTTTCCGTTTTGCTGCGAATTCCTCTCCCTCTTAAGATGAAAGCCTCTTTCTTGAGTCAGAGTAAATAACTCATAAGAATAATTATTTATTATTCAGTCGTTTAGTTATCAAGCGAAATGTTGGCGGATGTGAATGGGTTTCAGTTAACTCCCGACATTCACGATCACTCCGATGCCACTGCAAAAAATGATACAGGGTGAATCAGATATCCATCAGTCCAAAAATCAATCGCGTCAAGCCATTCGTTTATCACTTCTAACATCTTTCAAAGGCAACAATGCGGAGCACAAAATGTAAAGTCAAAATAGGAGCAGAGCTCACGGATGAGTTTATAGTGTCTCAGGGCCTGAAACAAGGTGATGGCCTGGCCCCCACACTATTCAACCTAACCCTCGAATATGTCATAAGAAAGTCATATCCTAATACAAACTCCAATATATACTTCCAAAGCAGCCAAATAGTTGGATACGCGGACGATCTAAACATTATAGGAAGATCCACAGCTGCCCTACAGGAGGTGTTCAACCCCCTAGAAACAGCAGCCAAGGAGGTCGGACTGCAGATTAATGAAGACAAGACTAAAGTAATGAAACAAAGCAGGACCGCAAACACTGATTCACAAAACAGCCTAACGTTCAAAGAAAGCTATAATTTCCAAATAGTAAAAGATTTCACCTACCTGGGTTCATCCATAACAAATCAGAACGAAGACCACATCGAAATTAAAAAACGAATAGATGCTGGAAACAGAACATTCTTCTCTCTCCTGCCGCTCTCTCCTCCTACAAAACAATAATTAGAACCGTGGTAACATACGGATGCGAGGTGTGGACGATGACAGCAAAATCATCAGAACTGCTGGACATCTTCGAGAGAAAAGTACTGCGCAGAATTCTGGGGCCCGTGCATGATGGCGATACCTGGAGAATGCGATATAACGAAGAGCTGTACAACATCTACCAAGCTCCCAGGCTCTCTGTGCACGCAAGACTGAATAGGCTTAGATGGGCCGGACATGTACAGAGGATGCCATCATCGCGGGCACCGAGGAGAATTATGGATGGACATCCAGGAGGTCGAAGAAGGGTTGGTAGACCAAGGCTGCGATGGGAGGACGAAGTCAGGAAGGATGCCGAACAACTTCTTGACTGTCGGAACTGGAGGACCGAGGCAGAGGACAGGGTTGTCTGGAGGCGACGAGTGTTGGAGGCCAAGGCTCGAATTGGGCTGTAGCGCCATCGGAAAGAAAAAAAAGAACATCTTTCAAATGGATGACATCCATTAGGAGTGATCGTGAATGATACTATTTTTTAGATCTCATTCAAATGCGTTCAAGTTCTGCAGTACCTCTTTAGGAAACAAGCTACAGCGCATGTCTCCAACCACTTGTTCCATGCAGCTCTTTCTAGGGTGAGCTCTGCAATTGCCTCTCTCAATCATTCCTTCGACTTTGATGAAAAGCAGGTCTGGGTGCCGGATGTTATGTGCTTTCCAAGTTGCCCCCTTTTGAGGAGTTGCCTCGTTTCTTCAACGCGGCTTAGTATCTCAACATTGGTGATGTCCTCTGCCGAGTGAACTTCACCCATGCGTCTTGATTTCTCTTGGCTGATTCAGCGCTATACTTCAGAAATTAAGACTCATTGACCTCAAATTTCATAGAATTATAATACATCTCATAAAAAAAATTCTGAAAATACGAATTAACAATATAACCTGAGAAAAAAACCTTAACTTTTTCAGTCTTCTCGAAATATTTATACGAAAAATAAATGAAGATAAAGTAGCTGCAATAAATGAGCTGACATTGAAGAGGCCTTGAAACTCACAGAGGCCGTCTACTCTCCGAACATATGATGTTCTCCAAGTGCACGTTATAGCTCGGCTCGTCTACAAAGAATGCACGCGGATAGCATGGAGTGAGAATCGAATGTACTTGGCATAAATCCAGACCACTGTTAGTTGTAGTACCTACTTAACACACATACCTACCTACACCATGCTCCCGTTGGAGCACTCTATTCACCTAGCAGCGATTATCCCTGATGTGCCACCAGCTGGGAAATGTATGTATACTCACATTGTGGAGACGTTATGTCATCCGTCATAACAAAATGTTTACTGGATTCCCCTCGAATGTAATCTGTTTTTAAGATATTAACCACACTGAGAAGAAGATATAAATATATATTTTTTTCAAAGAAATGAATCTGGACTCACCTAAAGTGACAACAAATACATTTTCGATATCTTTCTCTTAGAGCGAATCCTGTGATGTGAAAGTAGAAATGGTTGGTACCGGTATTCGTCACAATAATCTTCAATATGCTTTATGTACGAAAGCCGTTGACTGATACCACTGGTCATCCAACCACTTCGCTATTGAAATCATATTTTGAATATTTTATATAACTATTAGAATTTTGAACGAGTGCTAGGAAAAAATGAAGGGCATTTACATACCTACCTACTTAAGATTTTCATATTTTGTGCAGGCAAATTAAATCGGTTTCTCCAATTCTTGATCAGCCAGGATCAGGCACTAGTCATTTGTTTCTTATAGTCAGAATTGATTGTGCTTTTTATTTGAAATTTCTGATAAGTTTGGAAATCTTTCATTGATCGGACTGAATGCATGGTTTTCTAAGAAAACTTGCTTCAAGCATTAAGTTTCGCTGAACTTCCTTACACCTTACGGAAAAAGTGTTGATCAATTTATTTACTTTGCCCGTGAAATTTACCTAAAAATTAGCATATGTAAGAAAAAAGGGTTTTTATGATGTGGGACGGAAAAGTCCTATAATATTCAAGAATTCATGATAGACAATATATATATATTATATGTAAGGCAAGGAAGTAGAAAAAATCATACCAAACACCAATAACTCAAGGATTTTCCGAAATCTCTGCCAAAGCAAAACAACCATAGTGAATTTTTCGTTGATAAAATTGCGTGTGTAACAAGGCCGCTGCAGTCTCAGGTTCCTCCGAACTTCTATTGCGAGAAATTCTGGTATGAGAACTATGTAGCACTAGAAAATTTGCAAAATTTGTGTAAAACTCATTATGACGTACGGGATCGATACCAGGGCTGATACCACGAACTAAAAGAGTTTCAGAAATGAAAACTCTTAGCCCGTTTAAGGCAAATATGCGCTGGTAAGAGAATTATGGCAGGTAGAAAACATAGCGTGATGGGGAAGGCAACGAAGATGGTTCTGGTATTTATGCACACAAAAGGAGAAAGAATTCATCGATACTTAATTCATCAAATAGTATTGCATGGCCATCCCACGGAAGACGGCTCCCATGCAGACCTCCAAAGAGGGGGAGGGACAGCTGGGAGTCGACCTCGCAGGAGGCGACTAGTCCAATTTCATAAATTAAGGCAACAGTGTCATATTAAGAAGAAGAGTACCTATTGTGTCTCAAACTCAATAAAATCACATTACAATATTGTTTAGCAGTAGTTTTTCGGATAAATGTTTGATATTCTTGGCTATGTCCAATGTATGTGATGCCAGTATCCTAGAAGGCTATATCCAACTGGCTTTTGTTATAGTCTGCAGCCATTCGAGTGGAAGAGATTACCCCCACATTTAAGGTTCTTGTATTGTTATCTTCTCCCATTCAATAAATATTCATCCTTTAATAGACTTTATGGGTAATGATACGAAGCATATATTAAGAGATATCTTTTCCTTTCAAAAGCGGTTTATCATTATAAAATAATGCCCATAGTACTAAATTCTATACAATTAATTTATAAATAGTAATTTTTACATAATATAATGATTGAAATATGCAGGTATCTATACTATAAAATGGACAACTATTTTGCGTTGTCCTGGCATCACGCTTAAACGGCTGGACCGATTTCGCTAATTCTTTTTTGACGTGTTTGTTTTTGTCAGCAAAATGTTCTTATGAAAGAAAAATCTAAGAAAGTTAGTTGCGTGGATAATTAGAAAATCAAAGAAAACTCTAAGTAGGTAGCCTTAAAAAATACTCTATCATACAATTTTTATTCCAATTTTGAAATTTTGACAGAAACTGTCAGTTGTTAGATAATCGGTGCGATTGACAGAATGCGGATGGAAAATTCATGGTTTAAAACAGATGCATCGATCGGAATTACATTGGTCAAAAGATAATTAATTAATCACAATACATACAAATTCGAATTCAATATTCATAGTTATAGGACCACAGTACTACGTCTGTCGGGAAAGCTAGTAATAAAATAAAATACAAACCATTTTTTAAGCTTATTTTGTGCCCATTCATGTGAAATTGAGTCTCATGAATAATTAAACTTATTTTTATTGATTATGAAATCAGTGCAACATTAAATACCTACCTATTTAAAAAAAATATTTGTTGAGAATAATAATTTTTTGCCCATTTCACGTATAATATAACCGAATTAAAGTGTATGTAGTATTTAGTTAATAAATTTAGACCCAGACATTTGTTGAATTGATTGTTGAATCAATTCATATTAAAAATAAAATATGTGACTTTATTTTTTGAGCTCTTTAGGAGTATTTATTTATTTTTATTCATTTATTTATACGTTTATTAAGTTGAAAATATCAGTTATACATTACATTGAATCAACCCACTAGGACAAGCCTGTCTCGGGTAGATAAAAATACGTATATACATTTAAAAACAGTAAACAAAAGAATAGAAAGTATAATGCCCATTGCCCGTGAATACGAGCATGAGGAGCACAAAAAGGGTTAGATTTCCTTTCTTTGCCATCTAGTAGTATGGCTGTAGAGGCCAATTCTTGATAGACATTCTGTCACACTCAGGGCATGGATACTCCGCCCCTTCGGCCGGACCTCGCCTTCTCTACAGCTTAGTACCCTGACTTGCAGCAACGACTCTCCTCCATTCCGTCCTGTTGGTCGCCAACTGTTCCCAGTCCGTCTGTCTGTTAACACTCTTTAAGGCTGTATGCAGGTTGTCCTTGTATCTTTTGCGCTGTACTCCGTGCTTTCTTTTTCCTCTTTGCAATTCACCGTAGATGATGTTTTTGGGAAGTAAGTTGTCTTCCATTCGAACCACGTGTCTGGACCAAAGCAATTGAGCACGCGTCATTAGAGTGTCTGTGGTACAGCAGTTGGTTCTCCTTAGAATTTCAATGTTTGAGACTTTATGAAACCAACGTATTCGGAGTAATTGCCTCAGATGACGTTGCTGCAGCTTCTCCAGAGATTTGGTGTGGTGTCTATAATTCACCCATGTTTCACAGCCATACGTAAGGGTTGGGATGATTACAGCTCTATATATAGCTACCTTTGTACATACAACATACATGAATAACTTTATAAAAATAAACGAAATTTGTAGTCCAAAATAGAAGTAATGTCAGCTTGATTAGATTCAGTGGGGCTAGTACGAGTTTTATCGAAAGCTAATTACACGCAAATAACCGCTTATTAGTGTGCAATTAGTGTTCTGAAATCATTTTAGTATGAAAATTTTTCGAAACTCTTTCGATGATCGTTTCAAACTTTTTAATAACTTTTAAATTTGCCTAAAGATACCTATCGACATATTTTTTTTTATAAAATGGAAACAGTACCTACCTACCTATTTATTATAAAGAAGAAGAAGAAGAACTTAAAAATAAAGAAACAATGTTTACCTGTTGTCGAATCAATTTCTAAGTAGGTTTCCCTCATGTATGGTAACTGTAAATTAAAACATGCCAATTTTACGAGCGGGCCGCATTTCTCGTGTCGTTATATCTATCTATACTAATATATAAAGAGGAAAGATTTGATTTTTTGTTTGTTTTGTATGTTTGTTTGTTTGCATAGAACAGGCTCCGAAACTACTGAACCGATTTGAAAAATTCTTTCACTTTTGGGATGCTACACTATCCCCGATGAACATAATATACTATATTGAATTTTCAAAAATATTTGGGATCCTTACATTAGGTATAAACATACATGTTATTTTATTTTTATAATAGTTGTGTAACAATATAACTTATTGAATAAAATAAGGATTTTTGTTTGACCATAAGTTGTATCTTTTAGGAAAAGAATCGTGATTGAGAATCTGAATGTGTAGGTAGATATTATCCGTCCGCATCCACACGAATATTGCGGGTAGCATCAAGACGTCTCGAGGGCCGTAGATTTCCGACCCACGCTCTAGACTCTAGATCATCCTTATTTACCATTATCTGCTCGAGATAAAGAAAATCTACTTGTTTAATGAGCGCTTTTCTGCTTATCTACCATAATAAATCCAACATCAATGTTGGCTTTGGACCAACGCAACGTCTAGCTTAGAATTTTATTTATATGCTTAGCTTTATTTTTAATCTTTGCTCTCACCATCGTTAAACATTATCTTCATATTTATTTCTTTCTTTCACGAGGGTCTTGTATTGTTTTTGCGTATCTACACTTGTCTTATCGTGAACCAAAATAACTACAAAATAAATCCTACTAGCAACTGAATAAATAGTTTTATGGTTATTTCAAACACGGGGTATAAAAAGTCTAATCCAGGGTTAATTAAACCTTATCCTGGCGCCAAATACATGACAGCAGTCGCAGTCGTAAAGTTTGGTTGCTCTCTTGTTCTCAATAATTTCCAACTTTTATCTCTTCGACGGTGAGCTGACAATACCTGCTATCTGACAATTTTTGGGAAATGGGTTTTTTGGTTCCATTCGATTCTAAATCGAATTCCGCACATTCTGGCATTATCAGATAAGTGAAAAAATGATTATAACCTAGTGTTTTTTAATAAAAACAATAGCTGCCATATGGGCAGCTAATAAAAAGCATGACAATATCTGCCATCTGTCAGTTTTCCTTGCAAATATATAGGAAAAAAGGCGCTCATTTTTCATTCATTTAATTTTAGGTATTAAATGAAGCATCAGGTCACTATGGATTGGATATATTGAATATCGATGTTTACAAGGAAAACATAAAAAACTGTCTATGATAAAAATTCATTGACGTATTTCATGAATACCGTATGAAAATATTTTCACTGAAAAAATACTGATAATTATTTTGTAATTCAAGTATGAAAATAATAACGCAAACGATGATTTTTGATTATGACACATAGGATACAATAATCCAGTTGATCTGGACACAAGATAGAATTATAATTATAATCATCAATTCATTTTTAATGGATTTACAAGCTGATTAGTCGACACCAACATCGAATGCCACAAAAATTTCATCCACAATAATTAAATATGTGAATTGAAATTGTATTTGTTATTACGAAAGAAGAATATAAAACAAGAAACAATAATTCTTGACAGAAATATATTTGTATAAAACAACATTCAACTTCATTTAAACTAACTGAAACTATTGGTAGCCTAGAGCTTCCGGGGCCAACTTTCTTACTGTACCGTATTAGAGGTGGGTACAATCGCATGTGCCATAAAAAAAGGTAAACGAAAGTCACATAATATGTGATAATTTAACTATAACTTATATTATAAGTTTTGAACAAGATAAAGTAATGAGTTTCTGTTATTCAGCATGTGGTCAACGGAGTAAGAGGACGTTCCAACGAAATACCTACCCTCGTATCTTCATCAGAAATGTGAGATCATGCAATAAACTACCTCACTTCCTTAGTTAGGTTATTGAATATATTTAATAGGCACTTATACACAGTTCACTTTTGGAGTCTTTTAGCAAACTGTAATTTGTTGACCTAACTCTTTGAGCGTTTCTCATATTGCCTATACCTATAGTTGTGACAGTCAGAATTCTTCTTCGCCTTGTCGTGTCTTATGCACGTGTATATTATGTATTCTTTTAAAAAAAATCAAAATAAAATGAGATATTGTAAATATAGAAGCAAATTTCAGGATTTCCTAAACATATTTACTGGTTAATGTAATGGTTTTCAATGTGCTGAAGGACTCTCTGGAAAAGTCTCTTTGACTTAAATTTGCCATTGCTCGAATTGCTCTTTTTGTGTTATAAATATCAGACCTTGTAATAGAAAGACAACTCGTCCGAAGTAAGTGTTAGGATTAAATAAACTGACTCTTGTCACAAGGTCTACAATTGTGTCCAGCTTGATCGATTACCCGGAGCACTATTATATTGCAAAAAAAACCTTCCTTTAGATTTAAATTCAAATGATTGTACAACTCATTGAATAATGTAATGACAAATGCATTTTTTAATTCTGCTTTTATGCATAAAATCGATGTATTTAAAAAGTAATGTGATTTAAGAGAGTTGAATTGATAGAAAATTGAAGTTTTATATAGGATTATTAATAACAATAGCTGCTAAATGACCATTTTTCAGAAAGCAATATCAGCTATGTGCAGTATCCAGTATTTACAGTTATTTATTACAAAATAGCATATTCAGATGTTCAAGTACACTAATTTAAGAATATTTGCATCATTACATTTTCGAAAAGTTGAGAAATGCGTATTCCAGGAAGTTTTTTGTCTCTCCTGAAAAATTTGCTAAAGTGGACTTAGCAGGTATTGTCAGCTCACCGTCGAATTTCATTAATTATGATTAAATATCTATTTGTTGCATACATGAGATTTTTCGACATGTTGAACATGTCGAGAATTCTCATGATTAGGAGTTTCGGAGACTCAAACATTACCACCTAATTGCGAACGTTGTTAACGTAAAGTGATCACACTAAGCCAGCCTTCGAAACAACAGTAGAAGACGGTCGTAAGCCCGTGTTGGTTTGTTCCATTCAAAAATCGAACATCGGTGATGAATTTTTAGAGTCATTAGTTGTTAGATAATTCTTTAATTAAACCAGTCCAATACAGGGTTAAATTGTCAAGTCTTACCATAATAATTGAAGTTGTTTGTGGTCCAGTGGTATCGATTGGCCCGCTTTCGTACATACAGTGTATTGGAGGTCGTAGGTTCGAATCCCGGCCGTGCCAACCATTTCCGCTTTCACGACACAAACCTTTGTTTAGTGTGAAAGATGACAAAAAAATGTATTTGTGTTCACTTCGAGTGAGCACAGATTCATTAAAAAAATCAGAAAAATTTGTTTTAAATGGGATCTATTCTTTCAACAATACATACAATAACGTAACAGGTTTCATATGTGACTTACTTCCTACTACACCGCAATCTCTTGATTATTTTAAAAGTAAATGAACTATAGAGGAATTTTTTTGATTACAAACTTATGACCAGTCGAACTTCATCCCGCATCCGAATCAACGATAATTATTACACAATGCAATAAATTATTAGCTAAATTTAATTCATTTTCTATGTCGCAAACTGCATTTTATTCATGAAATACCTAAGTCAAAATTATTTTTTATTGTGGTTTAGGTCGAAGGTCGACGGGCGGGTCAGAAGGTACTTAATATTATATGAAATACCTATATTACTTTACTTTTCGTATGGTTTTTCCGGAAATAATTTTGACCCGTAGATGGCTGCGTCCCATCCTCTTCTACGACTGTATGGCGCTGGAGCCAAGACTTTGGCTCCAGCGCCATCAACCAGTCCACCGCCTCCGGTGTAGCCTCGTGGATGTTTTGGAGGCTACTTGAAATATCTTGTTTCATTACCATCACTACATAGGAGTCTAAATTAAGGATGTTGCGGATATTCGCATCCGCACCCAAAAGGCGGAGCATTTGATACAATTTTCAGATCCGCATCCACTTCTGCATCCGCATTAATTAATGCGAATGTTGATACGGATGCGGATGTCCGATAGAGCAAGTCGCGACACTAAATTAAGATATGCAATTGCGTTCTTATCTGAAAAGAATAGAGGAAGGAGAGGGGGAAAAGAAGAAGCAGAGGAAGGAGAGGGGGAGGCCTATGTTCAGCATTGGACGGTGTTTGCGCCCTTTTTCCCTATTCCTGTATTGTTTTTTGTCCTGGCAACACAATCCCAAAAATACTTTTTATCCAAAATTTATCCTACCTACAACCTACAGTTCAAATAGAATCGCTACCCGCGCAACAAGTACTCTTACGCAAAATTCGCTGTAAAAATAACCAAATTATCTCAAATCAAAATAAACCTTATACAAAACCATATAAAATATTGTGAATTCACAAGTGTCGATATAGACGAGGATTAAAAACAACGCGGGAAGGTCAAAGCAGGAGATCAACATCGAGGTAGGTTTCCTATTTTTCCTTTCCAATTAAAATTTACCGCAAATCCAGCAACCAACGCAAACATAATGGTCCTTCAACGCCGATAATTATTCCAAGGGGTTTTTTACAGTTGTTTTCATATAATAATTGTATTTAATCTTTAAATCCTTCCTATATTTGCATTTCATAATATTCTATATATATACCTATATATCTCTGCAATTATTTCGCTATTACAACAATACTACAACATTCTTGTTTCTTGTACATTTCTATTTCATTGCCATACGAAAATAATTTTCTTCAGTTGATTCTAAATATTAAAATCGCACCGAAATATTTGTCTATGATCAATAATCGCATCTGCAGCTCTTGTCTGTGGTCTATCTGTCATTCTCTGCGGTTTGACATTGACATTGTCAAAGCGTCGCAAACAAAGTCATTTTTCATTGCGAGAAAGAACGTTGAATATTATTTTATGTTTTTCAGATATTATTAAATTGTTTAATTTATTAATTGATACGTTTATCCATAACAATGCCGTTCTCAATCCAGGAAAGAAACGTTAAATTGTTCGAAAGTAAGTTGACGAGCTATGGATAAGATTAAAAGCATTCTTAATAAAGTAAGTCAGGCCGATAAATTAGGTTGTGTTGTGTTTATGGAGGAAGCAGAAAGCTTAAAGAATTTGTACTATGCAACTATGGATAAATATCAAGAAGCCAAACTTGAGTTGGACGAGACATATATTCCTAATTTTGCACAGGATGAGTTTGACGTAACCTATCAATCGATCAAATATATTTATTTCAAAAGTAAAACTACAAATGAAATCAAGGTGGAGCAAACAACGCAAATTAAGACTAGCCTTCCTAAACTGCCACCCCTTAAACTACCTGTGTTTAGTGGGAAAGTATCAGAATGGATTTTATTCTACGAGACATTCTCTAGGGTGATAGATAAAAATGATGAATTGTCTGACGCGGAAAAGGTGCAATATCTGGTAGGACAACTCTCAGGTAAAGCTCTCAAAACGATAGAAGGAGTTCCCCCAACCCCAGACAATTATTCTGTCATTTGGGAAATGTTAACGGATAAATACCAAGATGACAGAGTTATGGCTACATATTACATTGATCAATTGTTGACTCTTAGCAAAGTCAATGGTCCAAGTGATTTGGAAGTTTTTATGGATAAATTTCTGTCCTCAGTATCTGCGTTAAAGCAACTTAAATTGGAAAATGTGTTAGAGTTTTTCCTTATAAGACTAGGTACAAGTAAGCTGGACAAGCAAACCATTAATGGATTTGAGACATCACTGATGGGAAAAAAAGGCATTCCTTCATTTGATGATTTTTCATCTTATATTAGCGAACGTGTAAAGTTATTAAGTAGAACTTCCCAATCGGTAGATGTTTCGAATCAACGTAGGACAGGCAGCAAAAATTATACGCAGGCATTTGTAAATTTAAATAATAATCCCAAATTTCACACAAAATGTGTTAATTGCAATAATGATGATCACTTCTTAATATACAAATGTCCAGAATTTTTGAAATTGCAACCAAAAGCTCGATTAGATCTAGCAAGAAATAAAAAACTTTGTATAAACTGTCTAAGTTCGTTTCACATGAAACAAAATTGTAGATCAAATTCTACTTGTCATATCTGCAAATTAAGCCACCACACTTTATTACACATACAATCGAATAAAACGCCTTCTGCAGTTGAACAAATTGCAGATGTATCATTATGCAGTGTTGATGACCCTTCGCAATACTGTCATAAACGCACCATTTTACTAAGTACAGCTCTACTTAAAGTTCGCAATGCTTCAGGTAGATGGGTAGCTGTAAGAGCATTAATTGATAGTGGCTCGCAAAATGATTTTATATCTAAGGCTTGCAGTGAACGTCTAGGTTGCAACATATTTTCAAACACAGCTCAAGCCTCTGTACGAGGTATTGGCAACGCTACACACCCAGTATTAGGGGTGTCTAAGCTGCGACTCTATTCAAGACATTCATCTTATTCTATAGAGGTACGGCCTCTGGTGGTTGATAAAATCACTGATAAAT
This sequence comes from Mystacides longicornis, assembly GCA_963576905.1. Classification (NCBI taxonomy): domain Eukaryota; kingdom Metazoa; phylum Arthropoda; class Insecta; order Trichoptera; family Leptoceridae; genus Mystacides; species Mystacides longicornis. Next base: position 23,326,136 of record OY756427.1, read on the forward strand.
TACCAACGACACAGGTAGATAGAAATGTCTTATCATACTTACAACATGTACCACTCGCTGATAGTCAATTTCAAATACCAAAGACTATTGATTTGGTATTGGGAGCTCAATGGTTCCCTGTGATTTTGAAACAAGGACGGATAGACGGCCCGCCTGGATGTCCACACGCTTTAGAAACTTCATTGGGATTCATCGTAATGGGAACCGCCCCCGCAGCTGAAATTAGTGATTTGGGGAGAACATTTTGTGCAATCACTAATGAGCCTAGTATTGAAACGCTTATTGCTAAATTTTGGGAATTAGAAAAGATTCAAGATAAGCAATTTTTATCACCCGATGAACAAAAATGTGAAAATATTTATAATGATTCAACAACGCGCGACTCATGTGGTCGATACACAGTATCATTACCCTTTAATAAGGACCCTAAGTTATTAGGAGATTCATATTCATCTGCGGAACGCAGATTTTACGCATTGGAGAAACGCATTCTATCCACGCCTTTTATAAAGCAGGAGTACGATAATGTTATTGTTGAATACCTTTATAAAGGTTATTTAACGCAGGTTACGGAAAGTATTCATTCTGGGTATTATATTCCACATCACGCAGTTGTCCGAGAGGATAAATCCACTACTAAGGTACGCATTGTATTAGACGCAAGTGCGAAATCTAAATCAGGATTCGCACTTAATGACATATTATTTTCTGGGAAAAATTTACAATTTGAATTGTCAAATATTTTACTAAATTTACGATTTTATCCTATTATTCTATCAGCTGATGTCAAGCAGATGTATCTTCAGGTGATGGTTAAAGAAGAACATAGATGTTACCAACGTATTCTATATAGATTTAAACCACACGAAGAACTAAATACATATGAATTTACTCGCGTATGTTTTGGTTTAAAATGTAGCCCATTTTTGGCACTACGTACAATCCGTCAACTAGCATCTGATGAACTTCACAAATTTCCAAAGGCTTCAGAAATTGTCAACCGAGACATCTATATGGACGATATTGCTACAAGTGTGTCTACGGTAAGCGAAGCAGTAACATTATCAAAACAGTTAATTGATTTGTTCAAGGCAGGTGGTTTCGATTTGATGAAGTTTACCAGCAATTCATCAGAGGTGCTCAAAGAAATACCAGAATCTTCACGATTGTCGCATACTGTGCAGTTTGGAGAGAGTGATCTATTAAAGATTTTAGGTTTATGTTGGGATCCGATACAAGACATATTTACATTCCAAGTAAATGTGGAGTCACACAAATGTACAAAACGTAATATGCTATCCACTATAGCAAGATTATGGGATATAATGGGATTTGTAGCCCCGGTAATTTTGTACGCTAAGCTTTTGGTAAAACAGTTATGGCTGCTAAAAATAGACTGGGATGATTCCCCCCCGCAAGACATTCAATCAGCATGGGAACAATTTGTATCAGAGCTACCCATGTTGGAGCGTATCAGGATTCCGCGTCATGTTGGTGTTTTTCAAAGGAATTGCATATTGACAGTTGTGGGCTTTTCAGATGCAAGTGAAGCTGCTTATGGAGGAGTGGTGTATATACATGTTGAAAACAAGGATAATAATTCAATTTCAGTGAAGTTATTATGTGCAAAATCAAAGGTGGCTCCGGTGCAATCGGTAAGCCTCGCAAGACTGGAATTGTGCGCTGCGTTACTACTGTCGAATCTCATTCGAGCAGTGTATGAACTATATTCTAAACGGCATGAAATTAATAAAACTGTTGCATTTTCAGACTCAACAGTGACTCTAGGGTGGATACATTCTTCCCCGCACCGATGGCAAACATTTGTGGCCAATAGGGTAGCAAAAATCCAGGAAAATATGAACCCGGAGGATTTCTTTCACATCAGCGGAAAGCAAAATCCAGCGGATTGTTTGTCTCGCGGACTTACACCGTCGCAATTTCTTAGCCATCCATTGTGGATGGAGGGTCCACTGTGGCTCAAGCAAAGGGTACAAGATTGGCCGATGCAACAATTTAAGCAGGGAATAGAAAATCCACCGGAGGAGAAACCTGTTTGTTTTCTTGTGTCGCAATCAAAACCCTTCCCTTTTCTTTATGATTTGGCATTGCGAGTGTCTTCGTGGCCAAAACTCTTGCGCATCGTGGTATATGTATTGAAGTTCATTCGCAAATTACCTCGGTCTCACAAGATTGAGGTGGCTGATATGGAATTCGCTGAAAGTGAAATCATTAAAGCATTACAACATGTTCACTTCCAGGAATTTTTCCACAAGGGAAAATCATCCTCAGCAGCCTTTCGCAGTTTGTCTCCATTTATTCAAGATGGAGTGATTCGTGTTGGAGGCAGACTTTCAAACGCAAACATAGATTACAACAGTCAACACCCCATACTTTTGCCTGGAAAAGATTATGTCACTAATATTATTATAGATTATTATCATCACAAATACTTACATACTGGGCCACAATTATTGATGTCGCTACTGCGACAAAAATTTTGGATTTTGTCAGCCAGAGGAGTGGTGAGATCACGAATACACAAATGTGTTACGTGTTTTAAAGTTTCTCCCAAACCAACATTTCCATCAATGGCAGATTTGCCAAAATGTCGTGTGAACGAGTCGAAACCATTTGTACATACTGGTGTCGATTATGCTGGATACTTTTTTATAACTGCCAGCAGATATCGGGGTACGAGAAAGATGAAAGTCTATCTGTGCTTATTCGTGTGTATGGTAACACGAGCAGTACACATTGAGTTAGCTGTGGATCTTTCTACACAATCATTCTTAAATGCATTTAAGCGATTTATAGCACGCCGCGGTCCATGTCTAAATTTATATTCAGATTGTGGAACCAATTTTTTAGGAGCCAAGGCACATCTTGATGCATTATATAAATTCCTAGCTTCAAATGAATTTAATAGTTCATTAAGACATGAACTACTGGAACACCGAATTAATTGGAGGATGAATTCTCCTGCCGCACCACATTTTGGAGGAATTTGGGAGGGAAACGTAAAAAGTTTCAAGACCCATATTTACAAAATAGTAGGCACTCAATTGTTGACTTACGAAGAGTTCAATACATTGTTAATACAAATTGAAGCCTTACTCAACTCGCGACCTATGTCAGCTCTTAGTTCTTCTCCTGAAGAACCTTTAGCTTTGACTCCTGCACATTTTTTGACATATACGCCTCTTAAAACTTTGCCAGCCATATATACAACTGGTGAATCGCTTACTGCCGTTGGAAGAAAGTATCTATTGGATCATATGGTACAGTCATTCTGGAAACGATGGCGAATTGAGTATTTATCGACACTCCAGGCCCGAGGAAAATGGACTTCTCCTAGTAATCCAGTAAAGGTGGGAATGGTGGTCGTAGTGGTAGAGGAGAACACTCCTCCATTACAGTGGCCACTCGGACGGATAGAGGAGGTTTTTCCAGGAAAGGACGGTATTGTTCGAGTGGTCCAAGTAAGGACAAAAACTGGACTTTACAAGCGTCCAGTAGTCAAGATATGTCCACTACCTGTGGACTATTAATTCCTTTTTTTTGTTTAAATTTTGTTAGTTTTTCACATTTTTAATCTTTAATTTTTTTTTTTTTTACATTGTGTTATTTTTCGCAATGAAGGACATACAGCACTTTCTCCTTTTGATTACGATTATTATTATTATTATTTTTTTTTTTACAATTGTTGAATCGCAGAGAATTGATGTGCCTCTCGCAGGCGATGTGTATTAGTTATATTGATCATACTCTATTTTATTTTTTTGTTTCTTGTGTGTCACTCCATCTGTGACGCACTCAACTTTTCTTTTTTTTTTGTTGACAGTGGTCTGTCAAGGCGGGGGCCATGTTTGCGCCCTTTTTCCCTATTCCTGTATTGTTTTTTGTCCTGGCAACACAATCCCAAAAATACTTTTTATCCAAAATTTATCCTACCTACAACCTACAGTTCAAATAGAATCGCTACCCGCGCAACAAGTACTCTTACGCAAAATTCGCTGTAAAAATAACCAAATTATCTCAAATCAAAATAAACCTTATACAAAACCATATAAAATATTGTGAATTCACAAGTGTCGATATAGACGAGGATTAAAAACAACGCGGGAAGGTCAAAGCAGGAGATCAACATCGAGGTAGGTTTCCTATTTTTCCTTTCCAATTAAAATTTACCGCAAATCCAGCAACCAACGCAAACAGACGGAAATAGTCTGACGAAGAAGAAGAAGAAACTGTACATAATTATTTTATTCTGTGAAAAGGCGGCCCTTCGTTAAAAAGGTCCTTTTATTTATTAGGTTTTACACCCCTATTATACAGTATCATTTTTATTCTGAACTCCGCATCCGCGGATGTCTGACATGAAAGATCCGCATCCACGGATCCTGCATCCGCAACATCACAAGTCTAAATTAAACCAGTTGAATCCCATCAGGGTCCTGAAGACGAAGAAGAATCTCTTACACCGCGTTTCGTTGTTTAGATGCATAGCTGAGTTGCCATGATGTGAGAAGAGATCATTGCAGTTGCGCAGAATCGACCGCATTAAAGAGCTCTTGTTTTTTTCTCTATGCCTCTTAGTCGGGTTTAAAGATTAGGTGGTTGTCAGCGCAGCCAGCGGTTCAGTCGGCGTCACTAATTTGTACGTACAGCGTACAGATGAGAGTCGTGGTTTCGAATCCCGGAGCCTACCATTTCCACTTCAAGCACAATGATGTGTATACTTAAACTTGTGTTAACTATTGTTGCAAAACATATGTTAAATTTAGTACATAGAGCATTTTAAAAAAAATAATGATTAATTTTTTTAGCTTTGTGAAAATCAAATATGCGGTTAGGCGGTTTCAAAAGCGGTGATATTTTTTAGTCACAGAAGTCCTAAATGAAGAAGATTGACCAGGAAGACTTCAAAGCTTCAGGTGGAACTCTTGTTCACGTGAATCATTTATACTGCGTCTCTAGAGGAAAACTTGACCAAAAACTTCTGAATTTATGAAAATAGAGTACTGAATCAATCCCAAATATCTTTTGAAAATAAAATTTCTAGTTAATCTATAATTAATACGTGGAGCAAAAACTATGTGACCATTTTTACGAAAATTGCGCGGATGGAGGAGTATGAAATTTCGGACACTTATAGTTTATTATTGAGAAGGAGTGACGAATATCTCCCAATATTTTTTTTAAATTTTGTATAAAAAATACATTAAATCGATAAAAAAAACATTACAAACACTACTACTGTAATGTTTTGTATTTGATACTCACACACACTTTGATGTATTTGACATTGACACACACGCATGTTTTGTTTATCAGTGGTCAAATTGAGAATAGATTATTGTTGCTTGTCTTTAATAGTAATAGAAAAAATTTTTGTACTGTAGCATGTATTTTTGTTATGAAGCTTCACCCGTCTCATAGTACGGAATATTATTTTTAAATTTCAGATATTGCTATGCATACCTACCCCTATACTAACAGGTATGCATCTATATATAATTTGGTTTCTGCTGATCGTGCGATTAAGCACGTAGGCCACAAGTGCTGTTGCCAAATGTTAATATTATTGCAAGAGTGCGAGTGGAATGGATGCCTATGCATTTCACTCACTCACTTTCTCTCCACCCCTTTTTTTTAATTATTTGCGACGCAGATTATATTCCGAGGTTGTCAGACGTTCGCTACTGAGTATGGTGAATGTGAGAGGCAGATATCTTCCATCTCTCTCACCGATGGTCACATGATCAAGGACCTGTTGACTCAAGTAGAAACGACCGTTAAGTATTTTTTTCCTTTGTTTCAAATTGCATTCTTTAAACTCACTTGGAGGGAATCAGACGTATAAATTTTGGAGTACTCCCTGATAGTTGGAGAAACTCAAACAATTTTACCGCGATTTCCTTAGAATCCAACCAATTATATTCATAGATACGAAAAGTGATTATTATTGTTGTTTTAAAAGAATAAGCAAACTATTTTAATTGATTGTAAATTTGATACAATTACTGTTGTGAATTACGTGAAAAATCTGAACTTTTGTATATTTTCCAATTTCCTGTTAAACGCAATAAACAAGTGTTTCTTAAATTATCTAACAACATCTTTGATTAAAAATCATCATCTCCTCCTGGATCGAACTTCCAAAGACCAGAGAGTTCGGAGTCCGCTCTACCAACACTAGCCGAGGCAAATATTCATGGTTAAAAGAAGAAGAGAAACTGAAGCAGATCCGACTCCGGAGAAGACACGTAACAATTATGGCGCTTTCCAACGTGTGAGCATCAAATCCAGAACGAGCTGATGGCAATGCGAGCAGCGTCAAGATTCGAAGACATCCAGAGGAACCTTGTCTGCGTCTCCCTTGACTCACATAGATGCCGGACAGGAAATTGGTGAGCGAAACGTAATTAATAATCCAATTCTTTTGAAAATCACTAAATAATGCAATAACACAGTGTTCTGGTGTTTAAAGTTTTTTTTGATAATGGTGTATTAAGTTGCCTTTTTTTTCCTTTTCTTCTCTCTTGAGTATTAGCAAGTTCTATTATCTCAATTTAAATTTCTGCAATTGCTAAAATTTTGTTGTGGGCCAAGAGCCGTAAAGTTTTGCAATACCTACAGATAAATTCAGCCGACGGCAACTAGAAAAGTTTTTTTTTTTGTGTTTTGTTGCAATTTTTCTTGAAAATTTTTATTTTTGCATTTGGGTACTCTGTTCTGCCACAATAATTCAATAACTTTCCGTGAGAAAGGGTCTTTCTCCCTTGAATGTTGGATAAGTGAGTGAAGTCGAGATAAAACTTCGATAATTTTAATTTTTTTTGATTTTCTTGTGATCGAATATTCCCGACGGTAGTCAAAGTTTGAGATAGTCACACTCCGGTAGTTTTATTTGTTAATAATGTCATCCCTGGTCGATCAAGTTATTCCGCGTGTGGAGAGGGCGACATGCAAGACACTTTCTAAAGCACTGTTGAATAGAGGTATCCAGCCAGATGTAGGTATTGAATCTCTGCGAAGGCAATGCAGACTTTTCAATTCTAACTTATTGTCTGATGTAGGTCAGCGTGACAATCACCCTTCGGAATTGTTAGGTATCCAACGCCCTGATAGCCTCTCGGAAATTAATCCACCTCGTGATAGTTTTGTACCTTCTTCTCCGCCCACTCAAGCCGTGACAATGATAAATACTAATGTTTCCAATGATTTAATTATTACACCGGTTCGTAGAAATTTAGATAGACCCAATCCTACAGTTAGCCAATCACACATTATACATTCGGTAAATTTTAGTTCATGGCCAGTTCAACATTATTCCGGTGTCGAGGATGTTAGGGATTTATTTTTGAGATTGGAGGAAATTTCCCGAGCTCGAAATTTTCCAGTGGAAAACCTAGGCCCCGCCTTGCCTGAATTTTTGGAGGGAAAAGCACTAACCTTCTACCGGACATTTTATAACAGTGTTAAAACTTGGACACAGCTTAAACAATCGTTTATCAAGCGCTTCGATTTGCCTGATGCTGAAGGCAACAGACGATTGGAAATCTTAACTGCATCACAGCAACCTTTGGAGAGTGCTAGTGATTACATTTCACGTATAACCCTTTTGAATCAGTCCTTACAGTCTCCATTGCGTATGTCAGATATCCTAAAGGCCATCAGAAAAGGATTAGATAGCAGATATGCCAGTGTATTAGTGTCCAGGCGACCGAACTCAATTGCTGAGCTGGATGAAGTTTGCACGGAATTGGAATGTGTTTCGGTTGCAGTTCCAACCCGTTCTCCCTCTAAAGTTAAGATAGTAAGGAAACACCCTGTTCAATCAATTTCTTCTCAACAGCCTTCTGCTCCTATGATTAAATGTTTTCACTGCGGACGTATAGGTCACATTGCTCGAAACTGCTACTCTAAGTCAGGGCCCAGTGCCAATAATGCTCATTCATTTCAGTTTAGGAAACCCTTCAATCCTGTGCCACGCCAACGCTTACCTGACGTGAGTAAACCGCCTCCCCCACTTAGAAATTCAAAAAACGAATAATGAATCCTGCAATTTTCCCGAGCCCCGAGACCTCAGCTCGCGAAAGATTGTCGTGGATTCAGAGTGTTAAATTGTTCTTTTCAACATTGCAGGTCAATAAAGTTTCCGTAATAAACGAGAGAGATCGACGCCCTTATTTGCTATTTTCTATCTCTCAAATACAACTCCGAGCCTTGCTTGATACCGGATCAGCTTGTAATGTCCTAGGGGGTCAGTTGTATCGGTCTTTTATCGAAATAGGGTTCCGTCCTGAATATTGTCAGCAAAATATTCGTGGGGTTGACAATAATTCCATAAGATCTATAGGTACCATAGTTTTGCCACTATGTTACAACAATAAAATTCAGCATGTTAAATTTGTTATTGTTCCTTCCATTCCTGACCAATTCATTTTGGGTTCACCCTTTCTGGAAAAGTCAGGAATAATTCCTCGTTTGTTCCCCACTAAAACCCATGTTACTGTAGCATCCATATCTGATCAACAGTCGTCTAATGTAGAATCACCTCCAAAATGTCTTAACTCCATAAACGATTTGACAGTGTCGCAGAGGAAAATTTTGGATGACCTTAAGAGTGAATTCGAGAATATTTCTTTTGAGAAGATGGGTTTGGGTAGGACGAATGTAGTTTCTCATGTCATTAATACAGGTGATAGTTTGCCCGTTAAACAGAAATTATATCCAGCTTCCCATGTACGACGAGTTCAGATGTGTCAAGAGGTAGATAAAATGATAGCTTTAAAAATAATAGAACCTTCACGTTCCCCTTGGTTAAATTCCTGCTTCTGTGTACCAAAATCCGATGGCACAGCTAGATTCGTTCTCGATCCTAGAAGATTGAATGAGGTCACAGTCTCAGACTCTTATAGACTCCCTAATATCAACCATATATTGGATAATCTGAGAGACACCAAGTTCTTAACCACCTTAGACTTGAGCTACGGCTTCTGGCAAATTCCTTTGAGTCCAGAAAGCAGACCTAAGACAGCCTTCTATGTAGAATCCAAAGGGATGTACCAGTTTGTTACCTGCCCTTTCGGCCTTAAAAACGTGCCCGCCGAAATGCAGAGAATTATGGATAAGCTTTTCTCCGATTTGGGACAACGAGTATTTAGTTTCCTTGATGATGTTCTGGTTTGTAGTTCAGATTTTGATTCCCATATTTCCACCTTACGAATTGTTCTCCAGCGCTTGAAAGAAGCCAACTTGACAATTAGGCTCAGTAAATCCGTGTTTTGTAAATCATCGCTTAAGTACCTCGGTCATATTATTGACAGGGAGGGAATTCATACGGACCCAGATAAGATTAGTGCTATGAAGAATTACCCAAGACCATCCACCAGTAAAGAAATCCGCTCATTTTTGGGATTAATGTCTTATTACAGGCGTTTCATTAAGGACTTTTCCAAGATTGCTTCTCCCTTGACTCGCCTCACGAGTAATAAATTTAACGGTAAAAAATTCGAATGGTCAAATGAAGCTGAACTTGCCTTCCAAGCCTTGAAACAAGCAATGATTTCCGCTCCAATCCTTAAACCACCAGACTATTCCCTTCCGTATACATTGACGTGTGATGCAAGTGGAGTTTCCTTGGGCAGCTTCTTGTCCCAGAAAGACTCAAATGGAATAGAATATATAATTGCTTATCATTCACGTAAATTGTCCGGTCCAGAACGAAATTATAGTACCACGGAGAGAGAACTTCTCGCCATAGTAGATTCTATACAACACTTTAAAAGCTATTTAGACGGAGTACACTTTACAGTAGTCAGTGATCACGGATGTTTAAAATACCTAAACTCGATTTCTTCACCTTCTGGTAGGTTAGCCAGATGGGCTTGCCGACTTTCACAGTTTGATTTCACTTTTGTATTTAAGCGTGGCTGCGAAAATAACCTTGCCGACGGATTGAGCCGTATTCCTGTTTCTAGTCTATCTGTTCCAGAACCGTTTGAAAATATTATAGACCCCTGGTACAAAAAAGTGTACAATTCTTGTCTTCAAAAACCCCAATCGTTCACTAATTTTATGATAAATGATGGACACTTGTATCGTTATTCTAGGTATAAAAAAGATTCATTGTCTAACTCTCCCACTCACCTGTGGAAATTGGTTGTCCCTGCGTGTAAGATAGAAAGTCTCATATTGGACTACCATAAGGGAAACTGTCATTCTGGAATGGAAAAAACTTACGAATTTATTTCCCGTACATACTTCTGTAAACGATTATTACCTCTTGTTAGACAGGTTGTGAATGAGTGTGAAATATGCAAGGCCTACAAGTATAATAACCAAATGCCCCATGGTCTTATGAAATACCCTAAAAAAATTGAACGTCCCATGGAAAGTATATCTATGGATTTCATAGGTCCCTTACCGCTGAGTCATAAGCGAAACCGCTACATTTTCACTGTAGTTTGTAATTTTAGTAAATTAACTTGGGCATTTCCTCTCCGAGCCGCTAATACCAGTAGTATAATTCAAATCTTAGAAGAAAGAATCTTTAAAGTCTTTGGAATCCCTCGACAGATTGTTTTAGACAACGGGAAACAGTTTGTTTCTCGACAGTTTAAAGAATTCTTACACTCCCACGGAATAAATGATCTTAGATATAACGCATATTTTCATCCCCAGCATAATGTCTCCGAAAGATATAATCAGTCTCTAGTAACCTTGTTGGCAATTTTAGTAGAGGAGGACCAACGCAATTGGTGTAAACATCTTCCAAAAATCTGTTCTTGTTTAAATTCTATGACTAACATTGCTACCGGATATTCTCCACATTTTTTGATGTTCGGTAGAGAGTACATTCCCCACGCCTCTTTTTATAAGCCACTACAGATAAATCATGATTCCCCGTCTGAAACATATGATCCCTTAAAACAAAGATTGAATGACATTTCCACCTTAGAAAATCTATATAATAAAGTCTCACAAACGTTGGTACAAGCTTTTAATAAAAATAAGGACCGTTATAATTTGCGTCGTAAAGACATATTCTTGTCAATTGGTCAGCTGGTATGGAGAAGATCTCATTATCTCTCAAATGCTTCCCAATATTTTTCAAAAAAATTAGCTCCTCGCTTCATTAAGTCTCAGGTAGTACGTAAAATATCAAGAACAATTTTTGAACTAAAGGATTGTGATAGTGGATCCATCGGTAGGTTCCATACGAAGGATATAATAAAGTTGTAGTTTAAGTTTTATCATATCTTGATTTATGGTTAAAGGGCTCTTGAGGACCCGTTCCCATACGTTTATTATCTTTTAACACCCTGACTAGTCTCGTACAGTCAGAATCATAAGTCAAATTGGGCTCACCCCAATACATGTGAATTTTGTTTAACAAAGAAATTCTAATCAAAGTATATTCAGAAATCCTAAGTGTGCCTCCTGGAACCCAACCTTCTGTTGGCTATTCATTTGGGAGGAGCAGGGCGAGAATTCCAAGTATACGATGCTACTTGGCATCTCTCTTCCTTGTGGTCCAGTATAATAGCTTACTTCTTGCTTCAGGCTATCATATTGGGACAACCCACGTTTAAATACTGTTTTACCCGGTAAGAAGCATGATCTCCACCTTTTTTATTAAATTTTTTTTTGTTGCACTAAGTGTAACTTCATGTGTTTATTAATTATTTTTTTTCGTCTAACGACTTGAACTCGGTACGCCTTCTCATTAGATTACCGTGTTCCATGTCCGAGGATGTAGGCTAAGCCATGAAAGACTTCTTTTGATTATGAGAATTCCAATAACATATCTTCTATACCACCCACATACCTGTAGGTTGTCGAGTGATTTTTATAATTAAAATTATCTCAAACAATTTGTAGAAGAATTACGTTCTAAGTTCCTTTTTGTGACTATAGTAAATGAAATGCTTCCCAGAAATCTTAATAAATGAATGTTACGACAGTGCGTTGCGCCGCTCCGTTTTTCATATTGCAACTTCACATCACTAACAAAAATGTGTGTTCCCCCCCTTCATTAAATTGGTTTTTCACTCATTAATCGTGCTGCGCTCTCGACACACAGCCCACACAGACCATCGAGTAAGCGAGATGTCATGATTAAAACCTGCGCGAGAGTGAAACAGACGTATGTTTCCTTGAATGTTTCTTCATGTGGCTGCGGTGTGTTGAACTGCGCTACGCTCCGCCCGGACCGCGCTCCGCTCTGATGTTACTGACCTACGACAATAATCGTGCTCCCCCCAACCCGAGTAAGCGAGGAATTATATTTTTACACGCGCGACACATTATATCGGCACTATTCATCAATTCCGTTGTTTAGAGATGCAGTGGTGACTGGACAGTATGCATCTGCGTATTTCAAATATTTTCTGGTGTAGTTTCAAACACTGTGGATGTTCTGAGTGTGTGTCTTTCTCAACTAACCTGTGTCCTAGAAGCGCGTCAGAATATCGACTCTTTTCATAAATTCCCCACTAATATTTTTTTTGTCGAATACGTTTTGTTTACTGGGTCAGTGTAATTCTAGGTGTCCTATATAATTTCTAGTTTGGTATTGAGCACTGATACTATTCTGTGTTGTTGTCTTTCGCTTCTGCGATTGTTAATATTTTTTTTTGGACGTTAATTGTAGTCATGATTTATCCACATGGAACTATTCCTTCTTCATGATATTACCATAATCGTAGTAATACCTTCTATATTGTTTTGTTACATACAGGGTCAAATTAGTTATTCTCTTCTTTTTTTTTTGGAATGCTCTATTCAGTTCACCTAGATCTAATCGCACCCGTTAAGAAAATTTGTGCGAATCATAAACTTGGTACACTCTCAACCTTCCTATTTTTTTTTGAGAGCTGTAAATGAGCGAAGCACACTTGTGAGAATGTGTGTTGAAGGAATTTTTTTTTGTACATTTCTGGTTATGCCAGGCTTGTAAATCTGTGCTATGATGAGCGCAATAATAAACTTTGGTACACTCTCAACCTTCCTAATTTTTTTGAGAGCTGTAAATGAGCAATGCACCCTTATGATAATGTGTGTTGAATGAAATTTTTTTTTGGTACATTTCTGGTTATGCCAGGCTTGTAAATCTGTGCAATAATAAGCGCGCTATTTGATGTTTAAATGACATCTTTCGTCACAGCATTGTTGGCTTAGAGCAAACATCAATTTCAATGAATCTTTTTTGTGTTCCTAATTAAGGCCACAAATCTTCTTAATTATTAGTTAATATTTTAGTCGACTCATAACGTTAGTCTACTGATAATTTGTAGTTACTACTTCTCTAATAATCTTAGACAATTTTTTTGAGTTGCAACTCGTTTTTTATTATTTAAGTATATTCTTATTCGATTGAGATGAGGACGCTCGGATCAGTCTTATACAACTTTGGCATACTCAAATCTTTCTCTCTTGTCAAGAGGTAAGATAATATTTTTTTTGCTGTTTTGGTTTATTATTGGAATTTTCCTAGTTTATTCCACGTATTTTTCCCAAACTAGGTGGCGCTCCAAAACTTAGTATTGTGTCCTAATTACCAGGACAACAGCTAGCATGAAGTTTAACATCTCTTCTTACTTGTCGATCCGTAATCTTTGGGCAACGGATACCTTTCTTCTATATAAATTTTTTTTTTTGAAGTGAATTTCTTTCTTTGCAGGATACTCTTATGCAATTGTAAATGATATAATTTTTTTTTATGTACAAACACCAGAACATTTAAATTAGTTCTCTCCAAATCTTTGAGCTACAAGCTAACCTTAGGAGTGCTCTTAAACTAATCAGTGAACAGTGAAACTAAATCAGTGGACATTTCTCACTTTGAGAAATGTTATGGGCATTTTAAAATCAAAATTAATAATAATCTAAGTGAGCACTATCAGATATTCTTAAGAGATGTCCTTGATGAAGGAAAAATATTGTACAATATATTTTTTTTTTATATTTTTTTATGTTTATGTTTACTATTCTGTCACCTTCTACTTCTTGACAGTTGGATTGTTAATTGTATTAATTAACTTTAATAATTTTTTTTGTGGAATTATTGGATTGCAGTCTCTGCTTTGAACCATTATTTAATAAATTTTTTTTTGTGTTGTTTGTCTAACCGTGTGATAGTAATTATTGATGAATAAATCTAGGAGTGAGAGGTTATGAATGAAGGCCGTTAGGGATGGATGAATAGGTAAGAAAGGGTGACAAACAATTTACCAATCTAGGTTCTACTCTTCAGGAGGGTTGTCCCATACTTCCACAATCAAATTTTCTTCTCATGCCATCTTTAACTCCTTATCTATATGTATGAGAATATAAATTTTTTTTTATTTTTGTTTTATACCTAATTACTAAACTAGGGTATCTATCTTTGGTATATCCCTTACAACTTTGGAACTCTTGAAGTTAAATGTTCAAGGATTATTCTAAATTCCTTGATCCTACCTTATTGGATCAGTTACTCCTTAAGAGATTTTTATGTACTCAAAATCTTCTTTTTTTTTCTTTTAATAACTAAAAATCGATTTGTAGCATGTATTTTTGTTATGAAGCTTCACCCGTCTCATAGTACGGAATATTATTTTTAAATTTCAGATATTGCTATGCATACCTACCCCTATACTAACAGGTATGCATCTATATATAATTTGGTTTCTGCTGATCGTGCGATTAAGCACGTAGGCCACAAGTGCTGTTGCCAAATGTTAATATTATTGCAAGAGTGCGAGCGAGCCTATGCATTTCACTCACTCACTTTCTCTCCACCCCTTTTTTTTAATTATTTGCGACGCAGATTATATTCCGAGGTTGTCAGACGTTCGCTACTGAGTATGGTGAATGTGAGAGGCAGATATCTTCCATCTCTCTCACCGATGGTCACATGATCAAGGACCTGTTGACTCAAGTAGAAACGACCGTTAAGTATTTTTTTCCTTTGTTTCAAATTGCATTCTTTAAACTCACTTGGAGGGAATCAGACGTATAAATTTTGGAGTACTCCCTGATAGTTGGAGAAACTCAAACAATTTTACCGCGATTTCCTTAGAATCCAACCAATTATATTCATAGATACGAAAAGTGATTATTATTGTTGTTTTAAAAGAATAAGCAAACTATTTTAATTGATTGTAAATTTGATACAATTACTGTTGTGAATTACGTGAAAAATCTGAACTTTTGTATATTTTCCAATTTCCTGTTAAACGCAATAAACAAGTGTTTCTTAAATTATCTAACAACATCTTTGATTAAAAATCATCATCTCCTCCTGGATCGAACTTCCAAAGACCAGAGAGTTCGGAGTCCGCTCTACCAACACTAGCCGAGGCAAATATTCATGGTTAAAAGAAGAAGAGAAACTGAAGCAGATCCGACTCCGGAGAAGACACGTAACAGTACATATCGACATCCAAATTTGACGTATCCATGTCATTGTTTTTGAAAGAAATTTTTGAAAAAGCGCTCACCCAATCTTTGTCAATGGAACTTTCATAATGTTCAATCTTATAAACTAAATTAGTAATCGTCGAATTTCGAGCACTGGTCGACCACTAGTTCTATTATTATTATTATTAATCATACTTCACACACATGAACGCTATAAAATTAATATATCTATTGATTAAAATAGATCTGCTATGAATGATGGACCAGAAATAACTAAATTGGAACATAAACGACAATACAACACTACTTAATTGATTTTGATGTAACGATAAGATATTTAAACAAAGCGATTGTTGAAAGAGGAAGTAAGAATCATTGATGCTTCGCCAGAGAAAATAAACATTGCTCTACGTAGGAACCACATAGGTATATTTAACGGTTTGTGTACTAATCTGTGATTACATGAAAGTTCGTCGAAGCACAATTCATCGAAAACTCAGTTCGACGAATCACAATTGATTGAAAGATCAATTTTACGAATCACAATTGATCGAAAATCAATTTTACGAATCACAATTGATCGAAATATCAATTTTACGAAAACCATATTCTGCGAATATACATATATTTAAGAGTTTAATATTTTTAATTAGTTTTATAAAAAGGAGTCGATCTCATTTGCCCAAAAATATTCTCATATGTAATCATTTTTTTTTTCTAAATTACCGGCAATTGCATCGCACAAGGAATGATTTGTGCCTGAGTTTAAAATCGAATGAAAATCATAAAAAAACAATCATATTATTCATTGTTTACATCAATATTTTGTTGCGTCATTTCGCCTGCTAACTTATATGGATTTGGACAAAAGTACTAATGTCGTTTTTTTGTCTACCTAGAACGAGGCAGTGTCTTTCTTTAGCGTTATTAATTTTGTCAATATTTAAAATATGGCCATGTTTTTTTTGCGTATTTTTAAACGTTGGACATCATTATTATAACTTATAATGTTTTACCCAATGTTGTAACGATAACTTTTATTTCAGCGTTTTTAATGTCGAGATATTTTTCCTGTTTACATTTTTATTTATTTATTTTATTTTACAATATCTCCCGTATGTCCTTTACAGGACGCTTGGGTTCATCATTTTGAATAACAATAATATAAAACAATAGAAAGGAAGTTAAGAACACATAGTAGTCACAGTACACAATAATAACAAAACAAAAAATCCGTAACAAAACAATATTTTTTTTTGGAAATTATGAAACAATGGAGAATATAGTCATATTAATTAATTTTGTGCAGTACTTAAAGGATATAAAGGGTCCCTTCAGTACCATGTCAAAGTGTGCAAAAGTACATACATAAGAGCATCAGAACATGACCATTTCACAAGAATTAGGTCAGGGTTAGACTAGGCAAATTCGTGTTAGTATACTTTTTCTTCCTTTGTGTTTGTTATTTGTGTATCTATAACGTTTAAACTGTCATTTCTACATTCATTGAAAAAAAAAGATATTGTAAACCAGAAGGGATTTTTTTATTTTTTTATCAAAAAACAACATTAGTCCTTGTAGAGCTGCGATCATCTAAATCTATCGGATTTTGGAGTGGGTAAGTTGTCTTCCTTTTTATGTTGCCAGTGTACAAAAAATAATCTACGATAAATAAGTATTATTTTTAATCTTTAGAAATATTTTCTAGTAAGATATTATTTGCGTAAAAATGTATAATAAATTTTTTATGAACAATTGCAAACCTCTAAAGCAATATTCTTACGTATTGAATAATTTACAAAATGTCACCCGTCATAATTTCATTTATCTGGAGATTTTATTTATATAAAGTGTTACTTTAGATTTTATTGATACTAAGATTTGATAATAGGTATTTAGAATTATTATTTCATATTTTGTCTTTAATTAAAAACCTTTTTCATTTTGTTCATGCATTTTTATTTTATAAAACCGTCTATAGATAGGATTTTCAAAGACAGCCATCTCCAATAACAACATTGTTAAAAAATTAAACCATGAAGATATGCCATCTCAAAAATTGGTATATATGATTAAAAATAATATGTGATAGAACCATGGAAATTCATTTAAAATGGGCAAAGTGCGCGTGTTATTATAATAATTCAATGGCATTAAATAAATAAAAAAAATCCAAGTCGTTTTGTTTTGTGTATTTTTTACTATGGTAAAATTGGCGTATCATATTACATTGTGGTAACACTAAAGAATTTTCTTGTAAAGCGCGAAACTACGGTTTTTAGTGAAAAAATGAATTTCGAGTACATTACGAGCGAAAAGGGGCAGAGGAAGATGTTGTTTAGTGGGCATCTCTTTTTTAAAGAAAAAGCGATGGAAAATACTGTATATTGGAGATGCGAGTCTTTTTCAAAATCAAAATGTAGGGCAAGAGCTACTACAAGAAATGAGCTCATTGTCAAAGTTTCTGTGGACCATAATCATGTGGCAAGAGCTGAGGAGATAGGAAAACAAAGAATACTTCAAGAAATAAAAAGGCAAGCTACCAGTTGTCGTGATTCCCCTTCATTCATTATATCAACTACAACGGCGAATATTAATGAGGTAGGAATAAGTTCATTACAACCATACTCATATTATCCAACTTCTTCCTCAGCCATCTCTCCCCTGCTAGTATAGGTCTCTTCCACTCAGCTCTATCTTGTGCTTTTCTTTACCACCTACTACCCACAACAGGCATAATCAGCCCTTCTTTTTTCGGACGGCCCACTCTTCTTTCATCCCAGGTCTCCGGTTAAGGATTCTGGGTGCCCATGGCTTACATAATGTTATATGCTCACAGATTTCTCTTTAATTATTTAGGTGGTTGGAGCTTCGCGACCAACAGTAAGAAGCATGAAGAGGACGATATGCAACATTCGGCAGAGGTTATGCCTTAACCCAACATCGCCTACAAATGTAGCAGAACTGATTTTACCAGAGCAATACAAAGTGACAGAGAGAGGAGAGCCATTCCTCATGTTTGACTCTGGTCTAGCAGCTGACAGGATCTTAATATTTAGTACTCAGAGGAACATTGGAGTATTAAGGGGTGCTATACACTGGTATGGTGATGGCACATTCAAAACTGTACTACATTTGTTTGACCAGCTATACACCATACATGGAATGGACGGTAGAACATCAACTCCACTCATATATGCTTTGATGACGAGCAGAGGCCACTCATCATACACAACTTTATTGAATGCCCTACAACAACTATGGCCGGATTTGCAGCCACAGTCACTGCTAAGTGACTACGAGTCGGCCATGATAAAGGCCTTTCAAGAAACGTATCCTCAGTCAAACCATAGAGGATGCTTTTTCCACTTTTCTCAAAGCATTTTTAGAAAAGTGCAAATGCATGGACTTAAATATAGGTATGAGACAGATGTTGTTTTTGCATCCAAACTAAGACTCCTGCCTGCCCTTGCATTTGTACCTACTTCGCGGGTAATAGAATGCTTTGAGCAAGTGTGTGAAGAGTTTCCCGAGGAAGCCCATCCAGTCATGGATTATTTTGAGGATACGTGGATTGGAAGGCCTAATCATCGACTCGGCCGCCGTCCACCACTATTTAACATATCTATGTGGAATTGCTACCAAACAGTAATTGATGGCTTGCCTAAAACCAATAATGGCATTGAAGGGTGGCACCGAGGATTTCAGAAGTTTCACAAGTGCAGAACATCCAAATATTTGGAAATTTTTGGATGCTCTGAAACGAGAACAGTCCCTAACTGATCTTAAAATAGATCAATATTACAGTGGACAAGAACCACCAGCACAAAGAAGGAAGTACAGAGACAGTGACAAACGATTATTAAGATTAGTTTTAAGTTGGAATGAAAATACAGACATAATGCAGTATTTACGCGGTATTTCACATAATATTACATTTTGATTTTCCTAAGTGATTATTATTTTATACCTATTTCTGATTTTTATATTTATGCCAAATATGATCCCTGCTCA
This sequence comes from Mystacides longicornis, assembly GCA_963576905.1. Taxonomy (NCBI): domain Eukaryota; kingdom Metazoa; phylum Arthropoda; class Insecta; order Trichoptera; family Leptoceridae; genus Mystacides; species Mystacides longicornis. Next base: position 23,345,564 of record OY756427.1, read on the forward strand.
ACTGGGGAGGTAGTATTTTCATAAGATCATAATTAAATAGAATTTTGATATTTTTGTAAATAAATTAATATTTTTATTCAAATGTTGAATTAGTTGGTAGGCTAGCAGTTCAGTCAATGACCATGGACAAACTTTGCTTGACACGAACATGAAGTGTTATTTATTCAGAATGAATTTTACACGAGTTTAATTTTGTATCTGAGACCCAGCTTATCTTAACGCCAAATAAAACAATTTTACAGTCTATTTCCGCATACTCTATATCCAATATAGAGTATGCGAGTATATTTCGAATATGTATTTAAGTCATTTCATAAAAAAATGGAGTTAAGACAAATTAGTTCTCAGGTACAGAATTAAAGATAAATAATAAGGTATGTTCCGTTCTTACATTCTTTTGTAATTTATTTATTGACTAGGTTAGTTTCTTTTTAGATATGAATCTCACAGTTTGCAAAAGGAAACTGATGATCTATCCGGTCAATTGTTAGTTTTAAGTTTGGTGTTTTTTCCATTTTGTTATGAACATTGATAATTTCAATAGAATTTTGCTGTGTAAACCTTTCGCTGGTTGAGTGTTTTATTAATTTTTCCAGCATTAGTAATATTTGAGATAAGTGCAGGCTGAACCATAAATCTCTTTTTTAAGTTTTTTTGTCACCTGTGACCATGCGGGGCTGTGCCTGTGAAACTAGTCAGGGCATTCAGTAGTTTGTGGAATAAAAAATTAATTATTTCATTCAATTTACCACAAATCTCATTGGCTGAACCTTATATTGCATTCAGACCATTTCATCTTCAGAGTAATTTGGATTGGATTCCACCAATCATCATCTGGGGTAGATGGGCAGCTGCTTTGGCATTTTTTACACAATTCACTGTTTTTATTCCTGGTTAAAGTATATTGTTTAACTTCATATGATTCTAAGAATCAACAATGTTTTGTTTTTGTAATACACATGTGCCTTCATCATTTTCTGAAGCTAAGGAAAAACCTTAGCCTAAGTTGTTGTGTACATAATTAAAATTATTGTTGTGTACATTTGTAAGTTTGTGTTCCAGCTGTATGTAAAAAAACGAGATACTTAATATATTAATTTGTAACTGCAACTCAGTTTATACATTTATGGACATGGATCAAAAATATAACATTTTTTATCTATTTAAAAAAAGTGTTTTTATTACTTGTCTGTTATTACTATGTTGCTTTAGAAATGTATGGAATTATAAGTAAGATGTAATGCAAAAGTTTTTTTTAAAACAAAGACCAAGATTTTAAGTATTACAAGATTTACAATTCATCATCATCATCTTCAGGGTTACAACCCGTGCTGGGTCTTAGCTGCCTCCAAAAAGCTTCTCCATCCCGATCTGTCACTGGCTGCCACCCTCCAGTTTTGCTGCCCCAGAGCCCGACAGTCCGCGACAACGCCATCTTAGTTTTGGTCTTCTGACGCTTCTTCTAATGATTGGGTTATTAAACAACACCCTTTTTGGGAGCTCCAAATCCTCCATACGGTGCAAATGACCCAGCCAGCGCAGTCTGTTAATCTTAATGAATCTGACTACGCTGATATCCTGGTAGAGATCATAGAGCTCCGTGTTGTATCTTCTGCGCCAAGTTTGACCCATCATTTATAGGGCCGTATATTCTGCGTAGGATTTTCCTTTCAATTTCAAGATTTACAATTATTATTCTATATTGTATATGGAAATTTTATGAATGCAAAATTGGTTCACTAAGATTTGATTGTGAGTTTGTATTTATTTTATTCCTGCTTAAAATTAAAAGCACTTAGAGTAAAATCTTTGTATTATAATTTTCATATCTTCATTCACCCTCCAAAACAGTTCCTTTACTCCTCCTATCCTGGAATGGTCTCCAATGTTCTGGCGCTACCACAACTGCCTTCTACCAGCCTCTCGTTCAACTTTCCATCAACATTTTTAGTCATAAGTTTTATAACCTTGATTCGTGTCCTTCAATTGTCCTATAACATAAATATATATAAGTTATACGAGTGTAATTAATAAATATTAATAAAAAAAGGAATAAAATATTTATTACGATATTCTCTATATATAAAAATGGAGCCCTAATCCCTTCATCATCATCGCATAACACGCAAAGAAAAGCAAATCATTTAAAAAACTCCCAGTGCAATTAGCAAAAAAGTGAAGAGTTTAAGAATACATCATGTGAAAAATTTTATACAGCATTTATAAAAAGACCAGCAGTTTCTTGATGAAACATTTTTTTTTTGAGAGAGGGTTAAGGGGCCAAGGTACCCTTTGAGTCACTGCGACCAGAATAGGTATATTGTGACTTCCCTCAATGTTATAGCTCGTTGTCTAGACCTATGTGAGTCATGTAGCTCACAATTTGCCTAGGTGCGAGCAGTCTTACCTTCTCAGCGTTCAGTAGTGGTCCACCGAGTGTACGACTTCTTTTGTGAGTGAGTGTTTCACAACTGCAGAGGATGTGAATTGGTGTTTCGTAGTCCTCTGAGCAGAATCTGCAGATTGGAGTGTCTGAGAGTCCAATTATGGACATATGCTTGCGCAGTCTGCAGTGTCCTGTTAAGGTCCTCGTTAGGATCCTTTTGTTTTTTTGAAAGGTCAAAGGTGAACTTTTGCGAGTACCCTATGATTAGTTCCTTCGCATGTTTCATCCCTGGGTTGTTTGCCCAAATTTCGCAACTTCTGTCTTTGACCCAGTTCTTTAGGCTGGTTCTGAGAGCGTTACGTGGTAGTCCGCAGATGGGCTCTGGGCCAAATGCGGGTTTTTTTGCGCCAGCTCTGGCAAGTTCATCGGCCTTTTCATTGCCCATGACTCTACAGTGCCCAGGCACCCAGACTAGTCTCACCGTGTTTTTTGCACCAAGGTGATTCAGGGCCTGTATGCATTCCATTGTTAGTTTGGATCTCACCTCTACTGACTCAAGAGCCGCTTGACTGTCTGAGAGGATGTATATTTTTTTATTATAATATGATCGTTGCAGGTTTATGTGAGCGCAGTCAATGATAGCACTCATTTCTGCCTGGAAGACAGTGGCATATTCTCCCAGGCTGGTTGATATTTCCATACTAGGGCGCACGCCATATACTCCAGACCCTGCTCGGTCATCTTTTTTGGAGCCATCTGTGTACCATACAATGTCTCCATCTCGAAAGGAGTAGGGATCATTTTCTCGCCAAGTCTCTCTTTCGAGTATTTCTATTGTGTAATGTGTAACATACAGCATAGGTCAATTAATATAAAATGAAACAGTTAATTTTAATGTAGGTACAACATTGATTCATTTTTGTGGATATAAACCTCAATATATATGAATATAATATAACAACTAAAAACCCCCAAGAATTCATTACTGATGTTCGATTTTTAAATGGAACAAACCACTATGGGCTTACGACTGTCTTCTACTGTGATTTATGTCTCCGAAACTCCTAATCATGAGAATACTCGACATGTTGAAAAATCACATGTATGCAACAAGCGGATATTTAGTAATTATAATGAAATATAGAGATAGTTGGAAATTATTGAGAACAAGAGAGCAACCAAATATACAGACTGCAACTGCTGTCATGTATTTGGCACCAGGATATGACTCAATAGATATATTTCTCTTGGTTTAATCTTTCTGTTTAAAAAATCTTGATACACTCATACTTTTCTTGTTGATGAAGGCACTTGGAAAATTTATGATATCTGTTAACCGAAGCAGTGTCATAGCTGACACTCTCACTGACACACTGAAGGTCTTTAGGGTTCCAGTTACAGAGCTGACAATTTCCTCTTTAATGACACGAGGCTTGTTTGATGTGAGGATGTCAAATGTATATTTGTGTTCACTAATAAGTTATTAGAAAGAGTATGTAAATAAAAAAAAAACAGTGGTTATGAATATTATACTTACTTACGTTCCCTTCCGGTACATCAAATCTGAAACCCCCAGTAACTGGCCACCCGAATGCCGCTATCCTTCGCCATCACGGTGTCCTCGTGTGTGCATGTGTCACCAATCAGAGGGCACGAGAACAGGTGAGATTAGTCATGCACGGAGCCGCACTCACAAGAGTCTTCTTCTCTGTAATGAATGTTATGATAAAATAATATGCGATCAACAGAAAATACTGCTTCTCACAGTATTATTGTTCATTGTACTATGCATAAATTGGGTATTAAAAATTAGATATTGAAGTTATGATCTCTGCAATCTAACTCAAACACCGATAATAATATAATCATTTAGAGAGTTTAAAAGGATTACTTTATTTAGTACCTGTTAGAAGAATTCCTCAGAAGTGAACCTCGTATCAGATTTGTTCGAATGTTATCAGCAATGTTGATCGTTTTCTTGAAAATATTAATATTGACATTGTTTACACATTTATATTTGAATGGTCATATGGAATTCTCAAAATTTGTCCAAAGCTACTTCGATGCTCCTTGCTAGACGCACAATCAATAAATACCAAGGGAGTACCCTAAAATAGGAAGAATAATGTACAAATTGTGAATCGTGAAGACATTTGTTATGCCGAAGATGATTCTGAGTATTTTATATAAAATTGACACGCATCATAGAAAAGGTTAGGTTATGTAAATTTACTTACCAATTTAAACGTCACAGAATATATCAAAATAAAACCATATCACTGGCAAATTACAATACAATAAACACGAAAATAGACTCTGAAGATAAAAGTAATAATTTAACTGCGCTCATGTTACAGCAATAAAGCCGAATTCGACTTTTGCTATCATCGTTGAACTTGTTTTTATTCCCCATTATTTCTTCTATTATTCATTATAGTACTTATTCTATGCTATTATTAATTATGCGTGTTTTGACAGCGTTCTCCCACCCTCAATACTCTCAGCAACACTCGTGTATTGATATTTGATGTATTCATACTACAATGCTACCAACATTAGCCGATATTTTTCGGCGAATTGTGAATTCAATGGGTAATTCGAAATTTTCGATGAATTGTGAATTTACCGTATAATTCGAACTTTTCGACGAATTGTGATTTCGTAAAATTGCCATTCGGTGAACTGTCACTTCGACTAATTGCCATTCGTCAAATTGTAATTCGACCAATTTACGTGTCACCCTAATCTGTTTATATGGCATTGAGGTATATTTGTATCAGGCATCATTTGAAGAAATCATTGAGGTTTTTTTTATAATTCTGTGTAAAAAAATAACATAACATGCTTTTTAATTAAGTGTCATTTCACGAGCCGAGAAGGATAATGTTTCGAGAAAATCGTAACCTGTCTTTTCGATAACCTGCTTTTTGCAGGACATAAAATACCAGAATAATGTGGAGATTATTTCTTACATCTCTAATATAAATTAATGTCGGGTTAGTGCGAACACTTATAATTCGAGATCGGCTGAACAGATTCTTCCGATATTTGATTTATTGGATTCTTCCAATAACAGAATCATATCCCGGTTCCGGATAACAGAATAACTAATAAAAAGTTTCAAAAATGGGTAAGAAATGATATAAAATACAATATTTAAGTTAGTATGGAAATGATCACCTGCGACGCGCCAACGCCATCGCGGGTAGTTCCCTCTCATTCTCGCATACGTGATTGCCGCTCTTACAGTAGGTAGCCCATCCCACTTACTCCACCGCAAAGTCAACAAAATTATCGGGCACATTTGCATGGGTACCTACTTCATAGGTGAGGTAGAATACGAATGAAATATGGATGTTATAGAAATATTTTAACATTATTATTTTATTAGTAACTTAATCGGATTAATTATGTATTTTTGTTTCTGGGTGCGCAGTGCACATATTATGAATGGGCCGCCTCTGGTTAGGACTACAGGACAACGTCTTTCGGGAAAGTTAGTATTACATAAAAATGGAGCCCTTTTTCCGTCGGTTCTATAACTATCATCGGCGTGTTTGAACCGCTTTACCGATTTCGCTTATTCTCCTTTTTTGTTTCTGATGTTGTAAAGGATAGTTCTTATGAAAGAAAACGTTAAGAAAGATGCGCTTAACATTACAAAATTTAAGAAAGCTCAACGTTGGTTTTTCAGTGCTTTCCATGATATATACACTTTTCTACTTTTTTAAATTATAACTGGCGTTTGACATTGCTGTCGGTTGTTTGATGGGGGTTTTATGTGGAAATCTGCCTGGGGTTGACGTCATGCATTATCATTATATCACTATACAGAAAGAAAAATATACACATTGCACATGGCTCGTATAATACGAGCCATGTGCAATGTGTATATTTTTTTCCTTTCATTGAGTGATTTGGGTTTGGTGAGGCGTTTTCAAATTCTATAAAAAAATCAAGGTTTTAAACTCTTATACCCATATGTTATAGGTCTTAAGGAACCCAACTAAGTTGTTATAAACTTTTGTGGACTCCATTGCCAGGAGGCATTTTAAGTTTATGGGGAATGTGGAGCATTCCCTCTTTATACATTCAAGCAATAATTCTGTTCTTGAAAACTGTGCGCCTTAGAAAAACATTGTGTTCAAGCGTCTCATCCGCCTGTCCACATATACACAAAGGCGAAGATACTATGCCGATTCTACCCATTCTCGCATTGTGTAGGTATATTATATAAATTGAAAAAATAAAACATACAGTAATATCAACATTCAGGTACATACTTAAATCAAAATTAGAAAAGGGTAGGTAAATCTGAAAATGACAAAACGGAAAACAAATAAGATTCACATGATCTTTAGCCAATTGATATTTCACTTCTTATCGAGAAACCGTGAGGTTGCCGGCAAAGAATAGCACCTCTGCTCTTTTTGCTGATTTTTCGAGCATCCTGTAAGAGGCAGGAAATCGAAAAATCAGATCGACTTCATGTCCTTAAATCTCAACTGGTCAGAAAAGGCACAATGAGCCTCGGACCCCTTCAAGCGCAATGGAGAGCTCTTGATGCCTCCCTATGCTCCCGAGTGGGGCTTAGGCCCCCGCATTGCTGGTTGGTTTGGGGGTAGTTCGCGGCGGGATTGATTTATCCGGGACCGGCTTTTTGGTATGATTGCTTCGATCGAGCTAGGAGGTCGGTTTCGTGCGGGTTGGGTTTGCTGCGGATTGGTCTCCACCGGGCTGGCTTGCGTTGTGCGGGGTGCCTTAAAGGGAGAATGTATGTATCGAGAAACAATATTCTTTTCCGATTTTTAATTTGAGAACAAAAGGTGAGCAAAAAACTTATTATAATAACATGCCTAGATTTTTTCAGTTACAATTAAAATACCTACGCGTTATATGAAGGAAACACGGTTATTTGCCCTGTTTTTTTCACAGAGTTTCTTGTATTAGAATTTAATTATTTCTGACTAAACACGTTTCTTTCAACCTCCCTGTTTCGGGCACCTACCTCCATTAATTCTACAAGAATAACATCAGAATCAATCAGAGTGTTCTTTATTTAAATTCTCGTGGGTTATTCCGTTGTTTGAAATCAATTCCCTTTACCAAATATCTATTTAATTATTATCAAACTCACGTTGGTAAATATTACAAATCGTATTTCTATGTATTTATTTATTATCATAATGGTTAATGGTAACATAAAACTTAAATTATATATTTGTTAGTATGTAGTCCTCATTTTTAACACAACGGCCTATACACATAATTAATCTTCTGTGCGCGACTTTTTTTATTTCCATAGAAGTAGTATTCGGAACAAATAAGGACAAAAATTTTAATTAATAAAAAGGGCGCCACCACTGTCATCTGTGGAATAAAATATTAAAATCAATTAATATTCATTGATATAAAATTTAGATCTTAGATACTTGCTTATCTGAAATAATTTTCTAACGTATTTATAGGAACTATTTCAATGAAGATTTCGCAATATTTGCTTATTACCTACTAGTGTTTTTGCCTTACTATATGATTCTAAGAAACTGCTGGATGAATTCCATCTGTGAAATTCAATTTCGGGTGTCGTTGGACTTATCATTTCCATATAGATGTGGCGTAAACGTTTTTGAGGAAAAAGAGTCTAAATCCAGTGGACTCTTTGGACTAGTCTGTGAAGTCAGTTTCTTATAGCAGTCATTTTGTTCAACTGATAATAGGAAAAGAAGGTTACAACTCAAAGAAGCAAAAAAAAAATTAATAGCATCAAAAAAATAATATTTTGCTATAATTTAGTTTGCTAGAAAAGAAAAACAGCCTTGACATAAAGAACGCAGTAGCTATTTTTTGAGACAAGAACTAAGCATTCTATGTTAATCTCTCTCACTGACAGCAGTAAAATAACGAATGCGCGAAAAAGACAATCTAAGCTTTATGTCTAGGGTCACTATGCATAGCTTGGATACCGCAGTAAACACGACGGCTACTGTTAATATGCACGAATTTAAGTAAACATCCAAGAATGAACATAAAAATACAATACGTAGCTTGGAATAATAAACACAAAAAGTTGTCTGTACCTCTGCTTTGATGTATACACACTTAATAAACCTTTATCATCAAGGCATGTTAACAAACAGCTGTCTTCATATTCGGCCAGGAATTGGTTACCTTTTAACCAATTACTGGTCCAACATAATCTGTCAAAAACATACGAGAGGTCATGTACTTTTCTGCATTCTGAATTTGAAAACATTCCAAATTCCGTTACTTTATAAAAATAATTAATTGTTCTTACTACATTTTGCTTTGAAAAATGTAACAGGCCCTGATATTTCAGTTAAGATGAGACATCTTCACACGGAATAATATTATTATGTATGTTCAATATTGCAAATTGAATGTACTTTCAAGTGCGTGAATTCAGCGTCGAAATGGAGTGGTTTTCGGGTGCCTCAGGGCATGGAGGAAAAGAGTTTTAACGACGTCACTTTACGTGTAAATGCAAACATTTTTATCCATCCATCTTTCAGATATGGAGAACATTCTCACCCTTTTCAGATTATAGCGATAACTGAAATAACATTAAGGTGAATCGTTTAAGTATTAAGATCTAAATAATTATTCATACCCTGCAATATTATTTTTGTATTAATAAAATAAAAGTCGTTTTATTCGATTAAGAATTAAAAAAAGCGTGTTCATAAAACTATTGTATACTAGCTGACCTGTCAAACTTCGTCCAACATCTTCGTACGATAATTTGTTTCAAAATATCTGCTTACTTTATGAAACATCATGGGAAATAAAAATTCGCTCATCAAACAAACAAACAAAAATAATAATTTCCAATGACAAACGGCATAACCTCACAACAATTAGGTATATATTTATCAAATTTAACTCATCAGTTTTTATTCACTTTTCGCGTTCCAATTTATACAAAAATATGCTTAAAATATGTTTGAATGATAGATATTAATGATAGATATAACAATCTTTATACCGGTGTACTTCAATGGTTGTCAGGTAGGTAAATAAAAATTGTGTTATTATAGAATTTTCAAAGATGGCGTTGTTAGGTTGTCCATTACATACTTACTTTAATATTATAATTTATATTATTCATTATCCATTTTTCAACTTCTTATTCGTTATTCTGTTATCCGGAGCAGAGAAGAATCCAATACATGAAACATTGGAAGAATCTGTTCAGCCGATCTCGAGTTATAAGTGTTCGCACTAACCCGACTTTCATTTATCGTAATCTTTTCATTCGTAACAAGCTTTCCCGACAGACGTTGTCCTGTAGTCCTTACTATGAATATTGTTTTGAAATTTGTTATTTATACAAACATTCGTTTAATATGTTTGAATGTTAAAACATTATTTCTTAAAGCTCGAAAAAAATCCATAAAATATGTGCGTAGAATATTTTAAATGTTAATTGCCAAATCACTCGAAAACGAGTGCAGAGCTAAAAAAAATGTTTTTCAGGTACACAATAATTTTGTTATTATAGAATTTTTAAAATATGGGGTTGGCGTTGCAGGAAATCATTTCCATACTAACTTTAATATTATATTATTTATTACCTATGCATTTTTCAACTTTTTAATAGTTATTATGTTATCCGGAGCGGAGAAGAATCCAATAAATCAAACATCGGAAGAATCTGTTCAGCCGATCTCGAGTGATAAGTGTTCGCATTTACCCGACTTTCTTTTATTCTACAAGATTTCATTATTTTATACTACAAGACTTCATCTCGTCTAAAATGAACTTACACGGTCGTGATTTCACATTTTCACTCAAAAACATTTTTGCAACTTTTTTAAACAAAATAGTCAACTTATGTGGGTATTTAAAATTATGCAAACTGTTTATGTAACTAATATTTTTTTAAATTCCACGAATAATAATTTATTTAACAACTTTGGTTTTGAATGAGCTTTTTCTTAATATGTTCGTTTTAAATTTTTCTTAAAATTATTATTTTCCATAACAATTATTGTTATCACAACCTATTATATGAATTTATTTATGAGATTTCTACGAAATTATTGTGGGAAAGTTGTAGCAGCTAAAAAAATATTCATAATCATAATATTTTCATCTGTTGGTTTTTGGAAAAGTTATTTATTTTGCTAACGTCAAATATTTATAATTGTCTCTGGTTTATTAGTTCGGTGTGTCAGAAAATCGTTCGTGTAAAACGAATTGTTTGAATTTATGGTCTGTTTTCGAGCGTGCGAATTTGTCATCAAATACCACCCACAGTATATTAACCGCCAAATAAACTTCAAATTTTTCAAACCATTTGATAAGTAATTAATTTTGTTAGTAAACTATTTTTTCGAAATATAATAATGAATATTCGCCAAATCAACACTTCTCTATACAAGGTGTCAGTATAGCCGGCGGAACTTAATGCCTGAGGCGTTTTTTTTTTCAATCAACCGGTTTTGTCCAATCTGAAATTTCAAATGAAAATAAAAAACACATTGAAAAACTCTGTTCCAACCGGGAATCGAAAGCGGGACCTCTTGATCTGAAGCCCAAGCCTATACCACTACGTCATCGTGATAGCAACCTAGGTGAGACACAACTAAAAACACATTATTATTTATATGTATTGATGGGAAAGTGCCTTCTTAGGTGGTTTACTAAAAATTCTTCTTCTTCTTCTTCCTCTCTTCATAGATCCTGCGGATCTGTTTGTGCCGTCGTTTCAGCCTCTTGGGAGGTCGACTGCCAACTATCTCTCCATCGCTTTGGTGGTCTTCCTGGAGGTCTTCTTCCTTCAGGGTTGCCTTGAAGGGCGACACGAGGGGTTCTGTCGTCTGACATTCTATTAACGTGGTCGTTCCAGTGTCGCCTTCGTTGCCTTCCCTGTTGTCTGCTCTGGCCTCTATTCCGTATGTGGCTATGGGTCGTACACAGGTCTTATATATACGAACCTTACTATCTAGTCGCATATGTTTGTTTCTCCATACGGTGTTCCTCAGGCATCCAGACACCGCTGCAGCCTTGTTTATTTGTGCCATGGTCTCCTCATAGAGGTTTCCTCTGCTGCTGATTTCGACTCCAAGATATTTAAACTCTGTCACTTGCTCTATTATTTTGTTCTCTACAACCAGTTTGCATCTCACAGGATTTCTTGATAATGTGAGGCTTTTTGTTTTATCCGTTGATATTGTCATGTTGTACTTTTTCGAGGTTTGATGGAAATTGAAAAGCATTCTCTGGAGATCGTCCTCAGTTTCTGCAATTAGGACAGCATTGACAGCGTACTAAAAATTGTCGATTTTTATTGTGAGAGGGGCTCATACAGAGGCCTTATTTACCACGGACCTCAGGAGGTAAAGCTACGCCGCTGATGATAGTATTTTTTCATCTGAATCTTGACGAATTTCAACAACCACAAACCATTCTTTAAGACATTTTAAAGTTAAGTGCCACGGAGAGGAACATGGTTGTTAATTCAATTACCAGTGGATGTCACACGACATGTTAAAAATGATTATTTTCATTTTATAGTCTGCAGTCGCAACTATTAGGTACTGCAGCACATAGTTCACAATGTCGTTTTCATCATTCTCCTATAAATCTTCCCCGCGTTATTAAAATATTGTAAATCTGCTTTATATTGCGGGGAGACATGAAGCGGACAATATCGTTATAATAAAATTTGATCTCTTTTCTTGTATGTAGCATGCTGTTTTGTGATATTAAATTTAAAAGTTATAGCTTGATATAATATTTCTGTACTGCTTTAAGCGTGCCTACACCAACATAGTATGCCAAAGCATGTTTCAGGTTTTGAAAACATAAAAGTTAAATCAATATAACGTCCCTTCTTTATCCATGCGTACGTTCATATAAATAAAGTCGTCCAAAATGTATATAAGGTACTGTTATACTTTGCAACACACAACAATGAGCCAAAAGCATACCTATTCATCAATGATATACTAGATCCGGTAAATCAGATTTCCATGACGCCACAGGACTAAAATTCCTCATATGAAATTATGAAAACCTGGGTTATGCTTTGTTTTCCTAGAAATTAAAAGGTGCCGTGACATTATGAATGCACTATTATTTGCGACAAGTACCTACAAAGCATTCTATGTTAATTTCTTCCACTGCCGACAGTAAAATAATGAAAGCGTTAAAGAGACAGTGTAAGTCGTATATGTATGTAGTAACATTGCACGTAGCTTAGATACCGCAGTAAATAAGATTCTCACTGAAATAAAATGATATTTTTTCAATATATTATTATCACGACCGTTAAATTGTTGGCCGTTTTTCAAGAAATCTGAACTGAACGATGATGATCTTTCAAAGTATGTAATTAACGAAATTTCGAATTTTTCGTTTTTATAATACAAGAACTCGAATCTCTACATCAACAAAATCAGTATAGAGATACATTATCGTTTTGTTCTTATCAAAATATACACAAAAAATCGGTGTACGTACACGTGGACAATGGCGGGGCTGATGACATATGAAAGTTCAGTTTCAACAAGTCATTGCTAAGTTATGATTGAAACATTTTGTCATACGCATGTTCCGGTTCGCCTGATCAAGGGGGCTACTCTTGAATTCAATTCCAATTTCAACGTCAACTAGTCGTGTTTTTTTATTGTCGAGCGGTCAGAATACTCAATCGTGAACCGTGTGGTAAATTTTACCGTTTATAGAGAAAAAAAAACAAAGATAACTGAATATCCTCAAATATTGCTAATGTTACAAAATGAAAATTGTAATATATTATTAAATTAGTAATGTATGTTTTTCCATGTTGACTGTATATTTTTACTATTAATGAAATACATACCTACTTATAAAAGGAAATCTCTCGTATAAATTCTTATTCATACCATTTTTTTTCGCAAAGCAATACCGGATTCAAAATAAACAAATCGTGAATCTCTTTTCATGCTTACCAACCACAATCTATATGAATGACATAACAACCTCGTTATTGAGATTGGAATTGAGTCGGATACGCGATGTAAATTATTATTGCGAGTAAAAATATTGGGTCACCTTTGTGTGTATTGCAAACATTCGTATACAAATACAAATTTATCATGATCCATAACATTGATTGTGTGAGACCCATTTTTGGCTTTTTTTATAACATGATACATTATGATGACAAACCTAATCTCTAATATAAATTAAAGTCGGGTTAGTGCGAACACTTATAACTCGAGATCGGCTGAACAGATTCTTCACATGTTTGATTTGTTGGATTCTTCTCCGCTCCGGAAAACAGAATAACTATTAAAAATAATATAAAACTAGTATGACATGCCATCTATGAAAAATTCTATGGCAACAAAATTATTGTTTACCTGACAACAATTGACGCAGATTTTTTTAACATTCAAACATATTTTGAAATCCATATTCATAATAAGGACTACGTCATGACAACGTCTGTCGGGAGTGCTAGTAATCAATAATTATATTATGTCTGATCAGGTATCCATTTCTCACCCCTGATATTTCATAATTATCTGCCACCAGCCTCTGAACATGTCAACATGTAACAATGTAATCGATTAATACATGTTGTTAATATTATTATCTTCGGATTAGTCCTATTGTTTATTTCCAATCAATAATTAATTATCTTATTCCTTACCTAAGAATGGATTCAAATTTGCTGGATTTTAAAACGTCTTTATAAAACAATATTCATTAAACAATCATTTCAAAGCCGTTCGTGTGTTTTTTTAATCTTTTTGGTGAGCCATCAATTTAGCCGTTTCCATAGGCTTTTCGATTCTGCGCCATTTTTTCATATTACGTAATCACAATTTGTGAGGAGTCCTGCCTTCCCCGGTGTGGCAGGACGACGAGACTCTCGACCATATATTATTTTTTAGCTGTCCTTCAATGAGTCGAGTGGAGTTTTTAATATATCTAAAGAAGGAATTCAATACGTTTCCATTATTTATCAAATCGGTTATCGCGACAAATTCAATTAAAAACTATATTGCAATTCTAAAGTTCCTGACAATTATTAACGATAGAGTAATTTAGCTGACTGAGTTTGCTTTTAAATATTGTTTACCTTACCCTACCTAAAAAACTCGCAAACGAGTGAAGGCTTAAAAAAAAATCACAATTTGTTTAAAAATTATGATAGAAGAGATCACGGATCGCAATGTTAGATTTCGCAAAATAAACATATACCTATCTACCTACCTAGAATAAGTTTAATAGAAAAATTCTAAATACGAAAATGGATATAGGTATTCCGATAAACATTTGAAACAAAATGCTCCGTAGCCAAGTATTTAACCATGATTTAAAGTAGTGAATACAATCACCCACAATCAGGTTAAGCCTGGTGGGATTTCTCACGTAAGCTGTGTATCTCATGTTTTGAATACTTTACAATACCTACATGTTCTATTTTCTTTTTTTTATTTAGAGATTTTGGGGTACCTACCTACCTAAATCCAACACTTTTTTGTCTTTTTTTATTTTATATTTTGTATTTATCACTTATGGTATTTAGCAGTGTCTAAGTCCAGAATTTTCGTTTTTTTTTATTATCATTTTTATTTTTTTAAGTGAACATTTTATTGGTTGTTAATTTACAAAAATGTGAGAAATATATATTTTTTCTATTCTATTCTACTTAGCTTCTATTCTAACTTGTATCATTATCTATACTACAAAATAAATTATCTCCTGTTTTATCAGCACTAACACTAAGGCCCTGTTCTAATTGAAATGCGTTCGCGCGTCCTAGCGACGAGCGATGATGGCGTGGACGCGTTAACACATGTCGTTCGAATCTGCATTTATCCATCAAATCCAATCCAATTAGGACATATTCATACAATGTTCTTAGTTTGCTAGAACGCTTTCCAATTAGGACATAGACTAGGTTTCTCCAATCTTTTCATACACAGACGAGTTAATTTATAAAACTTTGGAATAACGGCAAATTATGATTATAAAATACTATTCGACGCTAAACTTGACGTTTTGGGTTTGCCAATCTAAAACAAAAACGCATTTTTAACCCACAATACTTGACAATAAAAATTCATACTTTAAAAATATGTGCAATGGTATGCTGCAATTGTTCACGGATGCCAAATCAAATTATGTTTGTTTTCATCACGACTTGGACTTGTCAAACGTTTCTATGTGTATAACCCAAAGATTGACACGCGTTTTTATTAAAGTATATTTTTACCTCTATGAAAAAAAAATGTCAACAGGAAGATAATAATATGATGTGTTACATAAAAGAAAATTGAGAAGAGTGTGGCGTGGAAATAAGATATTACCTCAGAGTTTTTTCATCACGGTATTAAATTAAACCTGTTTTTCGGCTTTTTGTAAGTCATCCACAAACTTCATAATATTTTTTCTCGGTTACCTACCTGCCTATGAAATGATATTTTCTCTGAAAATATTCTCATTTCCCACTGGGAGGGAGGGGCTTATGTCAAGGCAACTCATTCTTAATCACGGTTTCGTAAAATAAAATCATCGACTAAGTATGTATGTAAATGATAGGTGCCTACCTACCATTTTATTTCAGATAATTTAACATTCCTATTTCAAAAAGCACTCTACAATAATTCTTATTTTGTTTTATTTTTATTTAAACCGTCATTCTGTGGAAATTTTGAACTTTAATTGTTGTTTCTCTTATTTTAGGTAAGCTATTAAATTCATTATATTTATTATTTAGAAAAATTTATTGTAATTATTTTATCTAAAAAACTCCTCTCTTATTTTAGAGCAACACTTTAGAGTTTCTATGAAAACACCTTACATGTATATAAACTTTTCTCGAAAGGTTGTTTGTTTATACAGGGTGTGGCAGAATGGACTCCCTAGTTTCAAACACTCACTGTAGAGCGCGAAGGTGGGTTAGCGGAGTGGGAGTAGTAATTTTAGGTGGAGGAAGCGACGCCATTTTCATTTTAGTAGTCATCATGCAGCGGTCCGGTGAGCATCTAGGCTTTGTCCTAAAAACGTTCGTTAAAAACAACTTTTTCAAGTCAACCGGTGCCGTGCAATCTGAGACAGGCTACACCTGGGTAGAAATTTCAAGTGAAAAACACAAACACAAAAATTTAATTAATGTTTTAACAAGTTGGTAAAATAAATGATCTAAATGCGTACTTTTATTTTATTTCTAAAAAAATGTTGACTTTGAAAATATTTTAAATCATCATCATATTTTTTTTATTATTTTTGACGTATGACTCAGCTGTTAAACTAATTAGGGTGGCCGGTAGGTAGCTGCGGGATGTTATTTCAGTGGCGGATATCACGTAGCAAATAAAACTGAAAAAAAAACCGGACCCCACCAGGGACGTGCTTCTATAGTTCGAAAGACAATTATAACGGAATATAACTTGTTTGTTTTAAACACGGTGGGATTTTAAAAAATAAATATTCAACAGGAAGATGGCAATCGGACCAAGTTTAATTAACCTGGACTTTGTGAACGGGGAGGTCGATAACTGAAACTCTCTGCCATCGATTCTCGTGATACTGGCTTCAAAATTTCACTGTGCTACGTTTTAATGTTTTGTCTCGTACAGCTCTGAGTGACCCCTTAGAGAATTCTGTTCGATAATAATTCTCACGATTTACCACCCACCGTACTTCATCCCGCCTGAAAGTCACAAAAATATTGCTGGGTAATATAAGATAGCTAACATACTTGACTACTCATTGTGAAAAAAATCAAAAGTCTTTGCAACGCGGCAATTCACTCTCGGGAGAGTGATCAATGTTAGTTTAAGTAAAATATTATGAATCAGTTATTTCAAAAGCACCAAAACTCAGACATTTTATATATTTATATTTATTTTGTATAAGTCAGTACAGACTTTTTAATTAAGTCAGATGATACTTAAAAAAATAACTGTATGGATTTTATACACAACAAAAACACCAGAAAAGGTTTAAAAATTTTCAATGGTTTAAAAAATAAATACAAAAATACGCTTAAAATATGTTTGAATATTAAAAAAATAATTCTGAAAGATATTCTATCAATAATCTGCATACCAATGTTATGAAACTCAATGGTCAACAAAAAAAATAAAAATTGTTTCGCCATATTAACTTTAATATTATAAATTAATTAAATTTATATATTTACAATCTAGTTTTTATTTTTGAATAATTATTCTGTTATCCGGAGCGGAGAAGAATCCAATAAACCAAGCATCGTAAAAGAACACGTTTCTCCAAATGTGAGAAGGGTTTGAATGTGATGCGAGCTGTGTCACGGGTCTGGCGGGGCTGCCACCTAGCGACTTTGCGGTTGTTGTATTTTGCCCTGGTGAGGAGTCATCTTGACTATGGTTCAATACTTTTTGACCCACTACCTTTATACTTAGAAACTCAACTGGAACGAGTTCAATCCAAAGCTTTGAGATCGATTTTGGGTGTGATGAGATCATCCCCCATTATCGCTATTCAATCGGAGTCCGGGGAAATGCCTCTTTCCATAAGAAGAGAATATTTGCTAATGAAATTTCTTTCTTCTAGATTACATTTAAATAAGAATCCTACTGTTGAATTACTAAACCAACTAAATTTGAATCCAAATTTGCGATACAAACCTCTTTCGTCAATGTGCTCTAACATAAAATACTTACAAGAGTCATTCAAGTTTGCGCCTCTAAATTCTATACCTATATTATTTAACATTCCATATGAAGCAACTATCTTTATCCTCCAAATTATTGAATCCATTGGTTTTGATAAAACATCTTCTTCATACATTAAACCAGGCATCAACAATCAGATCTTTCTCCAATTAATTGAAGACAAATGGTCTGAATTTACACTAATTTTTACGGACGGGTCTAAATTGGATAATTTATCTTGCGGGCTGCCCTTTTTTGTCCAGATAAAAATATTGAAATCAAATATAAATTGCCCTCCACTTATTCTGTATTCACGGCTGAATGTGTCGCCTATAAAGAGAGTTTGTCCCTGATATTACAAGAAAACATTTCAAAAGCTCTTATATTGACGGATTCATTGAGTTTAGTAACAAATTTGAAATCTAATAATAGATCTTGGTCCAAAAATACAATATTATGTTCCATCATGAACTTATTGTACATAGCATTTTCAAAAAATATTGAAATCGTGACAGCTTGGATCCCTTCGCATATTGGGATTAGAGGAAATGAGCACGTGGACGAGTTGGCTAAGTCCGCCTGCAGCTCGGGCTTACCTATGGTTCTTGATGCCACTCCCGTGGGGGACGTTGATCGTACTTTGAGAACTCGTTGCAGGAGTAGGTGGGAGCAATTTTGGACCATTGATCCAAAACCCTCACACTACAAATATATACAGCCATCGTTGCCAAGCGTCCCTTGGTTTTTGAACAATGAAGGAGTCTCTAGATTCATGATCTCAACCATATGCCGCATGAGAATAGGTCACACCTGTTTAAATTCTCATTTACACCGGATTGGAGTGTTGGATTCCCCGTTGTGCTCATGTATAATGGAGGAAGAAACACTTGATCATGTTCTGTTTAATTGCCCTCATTTTGATAACACATTTTTAGTAAATGGTCTCCATAATTTAAAAATTCTATTTCCGGTAAATACAAAGTTCTTATTGGCCCAACAATCTTTCAAAATTAATATACTTATCGCTAAGACTACAATTCGTATACCCAGATCAAGGGTGCCACATCTCCAAATGTGTCAAACAGAGAAAACCATGATTGAAGTTTTTGATTTGAGAACAATCTGGACAAACCTAGAGTGCCATATATCCTTACAATTTTGTATGTGTTAGTTTTAGACAAGTGGCATTTTACCACAATGTTCGGCACATAATATACTATCAATTGGCATTCTTAACTAAATATCCATACTTTTTGACTTGTGGCACCCTTGATCTGGGAATACGAATTGAATAATAAAAAAATCTGATTAGGTTCCTCAAATCTTTTTAAAATTTGTGCTTGAACTCGATATCCTTAACATATAGCCGAATCAGTCGAAAACGAGTGCAGTGCTAAAAAAAAAGCATCGTAAAAATCTGTTCATTTATATTATAGATTTTTTGCTACACATTTTGACTTCCATTTTTTTTCCAAAATTGTTTTTGTAAGTGAGATGGGCTACTGTAAGAGCGGCAATTACGTTAGCGAGAATGAGAGGGAACTACCATCATGTGCAGTAAACAATAATTTTGTTAATATTAGCGCATGCTATCAACTTTTTAGACCACATGGTGGACGCGATTCTTATGAAAACACGTTCAATATCTGTTGCAAACATCACATTTGTATGAGTGCTATTTCAATGTTAGTATGTGTACCATTAGGGCTTACGACCTTCATCAATCATGATGGCTGGTTTAGTTGTGATCACCTTTACGTACAACGTTCACCATTTAAGAAAAAAAAAAAAAAAAAAAAAAAAAAAAATATTCGAATCAGTGTACTTAAATGGTGAACGTTGTACGTAAAGGTGATCACAACTAAACCAGCCATCATGATTGATGAAGGTCGTAAGCCCTAATGGTACACATACTAACATTGAAATAGCACTCATACAAATGTGATGTTTGCAACAGATATTGAACGTGTTTTCAATAATTTTGTTGTTATGGCGTTGCAGGAAATCCGTTCCATACTCACTCTCTCCCTGGCTTGCTCCCAGCTAAACGTCTATAAAGACTGCTAGGGTCAGCTCTCCTCGTCCTCAGACTGTACACTCTCTTTTGCTGTACCACTAACTTTAATATTATATTTTTATGCATTTTTCAATTTTTTAATGGTTATTCTGTTATCCGGAGCGGAGAAAAATCCAATAAATCAAATATCAGAAGAATCTGTTCAGCCGATCTCGAGTTATAAGTGTTCGCACTAACCCGACTTACATTTATATTGGAGATTTAGGTACATACATCTAATTCCTCTGAAAAATATTTTTATCAATAAATATACCCGATATTTTCTACCTATCATCCATATTTTTTAATAAGTAACCTTTTTTAAGATCATAATAAAAAAATCTACATAATATGAGGAAGTTGAAAAAAAATATTCCAAGAAAGTATGAACGATCTCATATTATTCAATTTATTATATTATAGGTACATTTTTAATACTCGTACATCCATAGTGAAGTGAGTCGGAGTACCTTTGGGGGAGAGACTCTATTCAAATATCAGTTTGCAAGTCATACTTTACTTAAGCCATATTGTTGTTGAATTTTTCACCTTTTGTATCGTCGCCCAACGATCCTGTGTATTGAATGGTTTTGTGATCGTTGGGAAATAAAAGAACAATTATTCTTTTCAAAGAAACAATTTAGGACAAGCGTCGTTCTACCTTGGTCTTTTGAGCACACGCACTTGAAACACCATTTTTTTTTCCTCGACGTTTATAAAATTACCACGTTAAAGATAATATTTTGAAGGATGATTACCAATTCAGTATTCATAAACAAGATGATTACCAATTCAGTATTCATACTAAACAAGATGATTACCAATTCAGTATTCATACTTAACAAGATGATTACCAATTCAGTATTCATACTAAACAAGATGACTACCAATTCAGTATTCATACTAAACAAGATGATTACCAATTCAGTATTCATACTAAACAAGACGATTACCAATTCAGTATTCATACTAAACAAGAAGATTACCAATTCAGTATTCATACTAAAC
This sequence comes from Mystacides longicornis, assembly GCA_963576905.1. Classification (NCBI taxonomy): domain Eukaryota; kingdom Metazoa; phylum Arthropoda; class Insecta; order Trichoptera; family Leptoceridae; genus Mystacides; species Mystacides longicornis. Next base: position 23,366,676 of record OY756427.1, read on the forward strand.
AAGATGATTACCAATTCAGTATTCATACTAAACAAGATGATTACCAATTCAGTATTCATACTAAACAAGATGACCCGTCAAAATTCGTTCAACATCTTCGTATACTAATTCTTTCCAAAATATCTGCTTCCTTTCTGAAAAATCATGGAAAATAAAAAATGACCAATCAAACAAACGAAGAAAATAAATAAAATTTCCGATAACAAACGACATAACCTCACAACAATTAATCAAACTTAACTCACCTCTTTTTATTCACTTATCACGTTCCAATTTTTATCAAACTAAAATCATCTCTTTTTGTTGACTTTCTGCGATTTAATTTACAAAAAAATATTCGCTAAAATATGTATGAATGTAAAAAAAATAAATCTTGAAACAAACTCTATCAAATACTTCGTAGTTGTCGTAAATAAAAATTGTGTTGTTAAGAAATTTTCAAAGATACTAACTTTAATATAATATATTTTATATTATTTGTTATCCATTTTTCAATTTTATATTAGTTATTCTGTTATCCGGAGCGGAGAAGAATCCAATAAACCAAGCATCATAAAAATCTGTTAAGCCGATCTCGAGTTATAAGTGTTCACATTATCCCGATTTTCTTTTATATTAGAGATAATTAAGATGAAAGTCAATGAAAGATGAAAGTCAATAAGTTGAGATGTTTTGGGCACGTGAAAAGAATGGAGGTAAACAGAACGACAAAGAAAATTTAGAAGGCTGAAAGGAAAGGTGTAAGAAAGCATGGCCGACCAACGTGGATCGAACACGATCGATTCCTTCCTCAAGGAAAGCCAGGTAAGAAGTACATACGAGGAATAGGAGAGGTTGTATGAGAATTGGTATGTCGTTGGAAGAAGCGAAAGAAGTATGCTTGGATAGAAAAGAGTGGAGGTCCGTTCTCTCTGCCTACCCCTTACGGGACACGGTGTGATGGGTAAAAAAATATTGTAATCCCGCGTGAAATATTTACATACATGTGCCAAGTCCAATTCAACTACCTACATATAATAAAACCAGCTTTCCCGACAGACGTTGTCCTGTGGTCCTTATTGATTTCAAATTTGCAATTTCTACAAAAATACGTTTAAAATACATATATGTTAAAAAATATTTCTGAAAGCTCGAAGAAAATTCCATCATAAATCTGCGTACCAATATTTTTAATGTCAATGGTTGTCAGGTAAACAATATTTTTGTTGTTATAGAAATTTTCATAGATGGCGTTGGCGTCGCAGAAAATCCGTTGCATACTAACTTTAACCGTTAAGTGTCGATAGACATAAAGTCAGGTATCTGTCTATACAACGCTCGGCCGGCGTTCATACAATTAGTATGGCACTTTCGATATTGCGTATAATTTTTGAAAAGAACTAAGGATATTTTGTCTAGGGAAATGATATACACATTAAAATGTATACTATTTAATTCGAAATTTATCGCATTTTAATTTGGAATGGTTATTACTCTTATTTTTTTGGTGAACATTGAACAATTATGAAATTTAATCACATTGTTCAATAGGTCCGTTCATAGTAAAATTCGTTGTAATGTGTGAATATATCTTTTTTCTTCTTTATTTTCAACTAGCTCATACCCGTCTTGCTTTACGTTTTTGATTCCGATTGTCAGGCTTGGTCGGTAGGTAATTAAACAGGTTCTAGTCTAGCTTCCCATTGCTTAACAGACCTCTATAACTGACATAAGCACAGAAAAAGAAGAATGACACTTTTACAATTTTTGTTTTACCTACCTCATAATATTATACGAACCTACCGACATAATTTGCAAGTTTTCATAGAGAGAGCTCTGTGGTTTGAATCTTAGCTACATTCCCTACACCCTCTAATGTGTGATAATTAATTTGGCATTCCACCCATAGAGGGTGATTTGTGCTATAAGTATAAAAGCCGCTGTCAAACTTCAAAATGGAGCATATTTTGCAAATTTTTTCATTAAATCTTTATTTATTGAGAATAATAAGATTTGAATAACGTTTATATGTATAACAAATCAATCTACAATTATTTTATTACATTTTCATACCGTAATACCAAGATTCCATTCAACGTTTACATGAGTAATTTTGTTTCCAAAAGATGGCTTACTGTCTTTTTGAGAAATTTGTATGAAGATCCTAAAAAAATAGAGTTTTTTAAATAGCTCTAAATATATTAAAGTTAATGCAGCAAATTGTATTTAAGAACCTTCTCCAGCATTTTGTACGGCTCTGGGCATATTAATATCTGACGTAGCATTTGTATTTTGAGCGTGATGTTCACATATAAGGTAAAAGTATTGTCAAAGGCAAATAAAAAAACAAACATTTCTGAATTATTATGTAGATTATTCAATATCCACAGCTTCGTCATGGTGCGTAGACAGCTTTTTTTAAACATTTTATACCAATCATAATTTTGGTTAATCCAAAAACTGAAGATTTCTTTCTCATCTTAGGAACGTATAACTTATAACTCATTCACATGATTAAGGTTCCTGTCAAATTAGACTATAATTTTTTAGTTTCAAAACATGATTTAGGTATATATTTTTTCGTTTTGCCGGCGATCCCAGCGGAGGCCCATCACTTTCATGAAGAGGATACGGACTTGACTAGGAAATGTGTTAGTATGCCGAAATACAGTTAGCTGTAGAAAACGAGAAGACGTGGATGACCCTCTAACAACGTGTCCCGTTCGTTCGAAGGACATGGTGTGAAAAGAGGTAATTGAAGCCGCGTTCTTGTTGATATTCTATGCCCCGAAGTGGGGTCAAAAGATAGTACTGATTGATTGATTTTAGTTTCAAAATTAATTATTGAAGGTGAGTATGTCCCCCAAGTTCATAGCACTTCCAGTTTCTAAAAATATGCCAGTAGGTTTCACAGCAGTTTCCGATTCCGACCAAACTGAGACAAGCCAGCCCCGGTTAGAAAATATCAAGTGATAAAACTCTGACTCGACCGGGAATTGAGTCTGGGTCCTCTTATTCGCAAGTTAGCACTATACCACTAGGCTAGCGAGATCAATTTTATGAATATAAAAATTATTATCTTGATAACAAATAAAATACAAACAACATAATTTGTATTGATACCAACATTTTGCAGGTATTCTAGTTATGTAGGTATAAAACACTTCACACTTACTAAAAAAACTTAAATTACAATACAATATAACTTATTGCAATGTGTTTATAGAATTAAAGTAAAAGCAGAAAGCTTTTAAAAGTTCAACGAAATACAGATGATTCCTAGCCATTTACATACAATTAGTATGGGAGCCCGGCCGGCACCCAATAGACAGATACAAAATAGGTATTATTTATGAATAGACGGCATATTTTTTAAAAATAAAAAGGGATCAGCACAATAGACACCCCATTACAGGAATACCTGGAGTCCCAATAAAAAACTCCAAGTTTTACCTATTAAAACTATGGAGGGAATTTCCGAAATGACGGCGTCGTTTATACACTTAACTGTTAATATTATATTTTTTTATTATTTCTTATCCATTTTTCAACTTTTTAATAGTTATTCAATGTTAGCCGGAGCGGAGAAGAATCCAATTAATCAAATATCGGACGAATCTGTTCAGCCAAACTGACATACAAATTTATTTATTTATTTATAGAATATACGGCTGAAAGCCTGAAAGCCTTGTAAAATAAAAACATTTACAATCACAATACTACTTAACAACATGTTACAATCGGTTCAATGGCAAAGTCAACATATGAAACACAATCAACTGTACAATTATTCCATTCTTTTCAGTTGTTTCAAATTGCAAAATGATTAAGAAATTGATTAAAAACAAGTTTGAATTAGGTTAAAATATATAAAAACAAGCACTAAAAAAATAATAAAGATAAAAGTAATAACATTAATAAATTGTAACAATAATAAATAAATATTAAAATGATACCTTTTAAAAAGGACATTCTAAATAAAAATTAAAAACAAATTGAAATACAAGATCAGAAACAAAACCAAACCAATTTAAAATATTTCAGTACGATAAAACAATTTAAAAATAATAAAATTCAATTAAAAGAAATAACATACAATTAAAACAATTAAATTTAGTAAAAAAAAAAAATCGATATGCAATACAAATGAATAAAAAAACATCCATAAAAAGAGAAAACAAAGAAAACCAAAAACATTGTCAGCACGCAGAAATTGTAAATTGTATGAATATTTACTTTACTTACTTTCCGTTTCGGATACATCAAATCTGAAACCCGCAGTAACTGGCCACACGAATGTCGCTATTCCTCGCCATCACGGTGTCCTCGTGTGTGTATGAATGATTGAAGGAATAAAACAAATAATATTAAATAAATTGAGTAGTTAATAATATTTAATAAAGTTTGTAGTTAATAAAGTTAACCATACGCCATACACTTCGTTTATCGACAGGAAGTTTTACATACAGAGGTTCTCTGAGTATTTCAGGGACTTAAAGTAAACACGTTCAGGAACGATGCGCATGATTGATGTAGTTACATTGTGGAGCCTCGCTTCATATCCGCGCCATGGAGGTGATTCTTCCAGTGAATCATGTAATATGTCAATCTGTCTTACATTTTTGTTCGGAGATCATAAATCATCCCCTTTGTCAAACAAACCTGCCGTCCACACTGTAAGGCCAATTTCACACATGCGATTCTTTTTCAGTCGCTTCGACAAATATGTAACAGTGCTTCTGTTTTGATTCAAACCGAATAGAAACATAAGAACCACTTCATAACACTTCGAAACGATCCGAAACCGCATAATGTGTGATAAAGGCTTTATTATCTCCACCGAGCTTTTCTTTGGCTAGAAGCAGCCTAAGGATTATTATATTTCATTGGAAATATTATTATCCCAAAAAGATGAGATAACTTATGTTATACCTACGTATAATCAAAATTAAAGACGTTCGAATGTCGTATTCGCTAAGAAAAAATACGGCACATTTACAAAACATGAAACTTGTTCCTTACTCGTTTTGTCAACAGGTTTTTTTAAGAATCGAAAAATCAGCAAAGACAATTTCAGAGGTAACATTTTAAATCAAGGACAGTTGTATCACGGATCTCTTAAGGAATGCACCTCCGCGCATTTACGCTTGTGAAAATCATTTTTATCTTCAGGTAATTCAGTGTAAAAATATGAACTATTGACCTACTGACACACGTTTGATATTAATTTTGACTAAAAGGCAAGAATTTTTAGATGAATTCTTCATGAATAAATGAAATTTCCCTTATAATTCAGGAATTATTGATCTAAAAATAAGTCAGTAGGCACATAACATACATATTCGTATGCTTGAAAACTACTGTAAACAATTTCCATACAATTTATTTTTATTGCCTTTATTTAGATTATTGAAATGAAATTAAGAATATAATGAAAAATCATGCCGGAAATAAACTATAATCTACGTATGATATGTTTACAAAAGTTAGCAAAATATAGACATAAAATCTAAGATGGAAATTATATTAGGGAACACATGAATAAAAACATTTGATATGCTTTATCGGGAGTTGTTCATAGGATTTGTTAATGTCATATCCATGATGGTGTCATGCCGTAGACAGATAGCGAACAGGCTCGAGCTTTTTTCTTCAAAGTAGGCTTTTGTTGGATTTCCGCTTCGATTCAGCGCTTCCTTTTGCGCCTTTAACTCCAAGCATTATCCAATACAATGCATGTGTGTCCATTAATAATCCGATAAAATGCCTGTCACAATGGAGGTTATTTGAACTATTTTTGTACAAAACGTCGTCACTTGAAACCTGAACTGAATAAATATAATACAGTATAATAAAATAAGCTAACAATGGAAAAACATATTTATTTATGTGTTGTTGAATTGTTTTGTGTATGGCTTTCATATCTATAAGCAGCTTTTTGTCTGCAAATACAAATTGGAAACAGGGCTTAGTACGTTTCTATGAAAAGCTGTTTCAGGAAGGTCAATTTTTTCCGATACAAAAACAGTTGGATGAATCCTTTCATTATAGTTTATGCTTATTTGCAGGAGTGGAAAGCACTGTCATACTATCTATAAAATAAAAGAAAGTTGAGTTAGTGAAAACACTCAAATCGGCTGAATAGATTTTTTATTATGTTTGGTTTATTTTGATTCTTCTCCGCTCCAGATAACAGAATAGTTTTAAAAAATTCGAAAAATGAATAGCAAATAATATAGAATATAATATTAAAGTTACTATGGAACGGATTTACTCGCAAACGAGTGAAGGCATAAAAAAAAAAAGTTGAGATGATAAGAGACTATGCTTTTTTTTTTTCCAATACTCACATTTTTAAACTCGTGACAACTTTCGAATGGAATGTCCGAATTGAATAATTCAAAAAGTTATACAAACATATTGAAGCAGACTTGAATATGAACTAATTTATTTTAATAAGGAGTAATACCAAGATACCAATAAAGAGCCTTTTCTAGAGGTGACATTTTATTGATTTTTTTTTAAATAAAAAAACACTTATTGTGGCATAACTATAATAGTTACTTTTTGTAAATAATGATGTCTTCTACAAAATTGTAGTACATTGTTTTATTCTATCGTCATTAGTTTTCACAGCGTTCGCGATAAAAAGAATATTTTAGGTAAATATTTTACACCTTGGGTTACATTATTGAAGTTTTCGTCGGTTACCCAATTTTTTTTGGAAATTAAATATAGCCTATGTTCACCGCCGATATTGTAGCTTCCCAAAAGTGAAAGAATTTTTCAAATCGGTTCAGTAGTTTTGGAGCCTATTCGATGCAAACAAACAAACAAACAAAAAATCAAATCTTTCCTCTTTATATATTAGTAGGTATAGATAATAAACCAAAATTGGCGGGCTTATTGCCTGGGGCAATTTCTTCCAACCAACCTATGGTGGTTATATATTTTGTTGATTCAAATGAATATGTTTGAGAGAAAGGAAATTTGGCTGCCATGATGATAATTTCGACACGGGGAAATCTTTCGTTTGAAATCACTTGCAGCTATATGCAATTCGATCGATTTCAAGCATTATCGCTTGGATTGGTTGAAATCACTTGACATTGCCCGTGAATTTCAAAATTTTAGTTGTTGCTAAATCTGATATGGAATTGGGGTAACATTCTGTTTATTTGAACTGAAATCAACATACTCTAGAGTCTAGATAATATTATGTACCTAATAGGTACTCGATAATAAATAAGTTCTAATAAAAAGGTCAAAATTTTCTGAGAATGGTTCAATTGTTCTATAGAAAAATCCCTTAATTGGGAATAAGTTGATTTATTTCTTAGTAGGTAGGTACCAGTCCCAGAGGAGTACCTACTCATATTTTATTTTCAATAGTGTGCCTATTGTTCGGGTCATAACCATTTTCGTCCTTGGCTCAATATAAACCAAGATTACGTTTCCTGATTCATACTTCAAAGGAACGGAAATTCTTTGTTCGTGATTTAAATTCTAATAATTCTTGAAAAAAAAAATGCGCAAAAAGACTTATGAAATTAAATTAATATCCATTTAGGGCAAATTGTACAAACATGAACCACGGTACCTATAGTTTTTTTCCTAACTTGAACAAAATTACAATAGATATCTACCAATAATAGTAAAGTTATCCTCACACTTAAGGCTACGGACAGCAGGATCCTAGTAAACTACTTATAAATCTACATTTTTCCCTGTCGGTATAAAAATATTTTTCTCCATCTTAATAAATTTACAGATGGAACTAGGTACCTAAATTAATTGAGTAAATTGCAACTAAGTTGCTGTTTAAAGTTTTATTGTTTTGGTTAAAACTCGAACTCGAAAAATTTGCAACAGCAACAACAACAACCTTTGACACTTTGTGCAAATCGTATGCATATCTACCGCGATCGATTTGAGTTCAAAGTTGATCCTTGTCTGCGTGGCAGGAAAAACTCAGGTTTTGTTAGTGGGATCGAATCGATTTGATAAGGTCTGTGAATAAGCTTTAAATCGTCCATAGAGGAACCAGTGGCAATAAATTATTGTTACTTGGACTGTAAAAGACAACATAAAATGTCCGCAATGGGATACAACATGCAAACAATTAAGACTGTAATTTCGTTCAGAAGAAGCAAAACACATTTCACATCCTCTGCAACTGTGATGCACTCACTTACAAAAGAAGTCATGCTCTCAAAAAAGAAAAAGCTAGACTATGAAGGATGTCACAATATAGCCCTTTTTTCTTTCCAGTAATAAAAAATCCAAGTGGTAAATAATGGTCCTTTGACCTTCAAATTTGGTATTAAGTCTTTCTAACGCTAAGGTAACCTTTAGGAATAAGTATAGGAAAAATGTTAAAAAAAAACATTCATTAGGTACTTTACAGGACTTTATGAAGCTTCATTATACTGCTACGTTTATTTGTGATTAATAATAAAACATACCCCAACGTTTAATTTGTAATGGATCTTAATACAACCCCATGTTACGATGGAATTAATATTTTAGGTACCTGCTCCATACATAATATGAGAATTCTATATATGCACACATTCAACCCTTCTGATGTTAATCCTAATTATTAAATTTAATTAAAAATGTGGTAAAATGAACGTTTTTAAATGCGGCATAATAATTAATAAAGTTTATTGAACACATTTCTACATCAAAACGGAATGAAACATTTAATAGCTGGATACACGAAAACAACTGAAAAATGAGCGATTGTCGTTCAAATCTTAAAGATAATCGTTACGTGTGTACTGTGTATGCAGCTATTTAAATTAATATGGGACGACATCGTGAGATGAGAAGATTCTTTTAGAATGATATTGATAGAATGGGAAAAAGCTTATTTTTCCACTTTATATACTGAATATAACGCGATATTTTTCTCCACCAATTAGTTTCCGTTAAAACATCCACTGGCGTTAAACTCTGAGTCAATCGCGTGTCGATTCTGCAGTAAGGCTGCGTACCTATGCTACTGCGTGTTAGCATCTCTTGTGCAATTTGTTTTATTTCATTCTGCGAAATGTTAATTTTTAAATGGGTGTTTTTGCTTTTTCTCAAATAAATAAATTATATTCGGGGAAATATGTTATTCCTGTGTGGATATGTTTTTGCTGTCATTTAAGCCTCTAAGTCAGCGATGCAAAAACAGCGTCCCTCGGGCCGCATGCGGCCCTTTGTCAGTTTATCAGCGGCCCGCCGACGATATTGGAAAATGAAAAGAATATTAATTATTTTTGTAGCTTATCGAAGGATTATTAAAAAACCTGTTTATTAGTTACTTTTTTGGATTCTTGTGTGAAATATCGACTGTAGAAGTCGTAAGTAACAATATTTCTTGACTTTTTATTGAAACTTTTGAATTGTTGGTACCAAAAATGCGGCATTATGTACTTACCTTCCACTTTCTTGTTCAGCTTTACTACGTACCTATTCTACTCGTCGTACCAAGCACATATATCAATTTCGATACGGATACGCCAGGAACTAGTAAAAAACGCAAGGTAAAGATAAAAATCGGCAGTTTCAACATATTTGGACCGAGAAACACTTTTTTGTTTCATTGCGTAATAATATTGTGTGTTTAATATGCAACAGCTCTATTTCCATTCCAAAGGAATATAATGTGAAAAGGCACTATGAAACAGAGCACCCTACTTTTACAAAATTAGCCGGTGAAATACTAAATCAAAAAATTACAACTTTTAGTGCGGCCCGTCCTTGGCTCATAATCTTCCCCAGTGGCCCCTGCTCCCTATAAGTCTGTGCATCCCTGCTCTAGGTGGACTACAAAACTCACTGTCTCCCATTCGCTTTGGTGATCTTCTTTCTTCAGGGTCGACATAGAGGGCGACACGTGGAGTTCTGTCTTCCGCTATTAGTTCTGTCCAAGCGTCATTTTTATGCTGTTGATGGCATTGTTGATTATGCAATCATGCAGTCTATTTTCGGGGGATCACTGCGTTGCTTTTTTAAAGCAAAGGGCTATCAGGCTCAATGTCGATTCACATGATCGAAACAACTGGTTGTTGTTGAAGAATAATTTGGCAAAATAGATCATCAATTCGGAAAATTTCATGTGATCAAAGAAGATTTCAATACAAATTATCAAAGAAGGCTTTAAAAAGGTGACATTGACTCTCTTGTGATTCTTATTCCCTTCTTACCTTCCCAAAAAGTTCCAATAAGAAACTCGATTAAGAAGTATTTTTATGTGTGGACTTTTATTTATTTATAAATCAACGGCATATTGCCTTTTAAAGAAAATAAAGATTACAAAGAGAGCAGCAAAAACACAAAAAAAAAATCAAAAAAATACAATACACAAAATTTCTTTCCATAAGCACTACAGTGATAAAAAGTACATGTCTGACATTTGTTCAGGTAGGTATAGTAGGAGAATACAACAATATGAGTATGGGTAGGTACATTTAACTTGTCTTGACTTGTTAGAACTGTTAGTATTCTGTCCATAATTTTACGATAGTGACAGTTACAATATAATTAGCTGGTATTATTATAGGCGTGAACAGTAGCGCCCCTTTGTTGTGTGTATTCAGAAACACCCTCCGCCATCAATCCCGCTTATTTGACAAACAAAAAAAAAACATGAAAATAATTGCTCAATTAAGAATGACAGAGAAACATTGGCCTATTCTGCCCTATCTCTACGCCTTTTATATTATTATTTAACTGTGTTAATCTCTAATATAAATGAAAGTCGGATTAGTGCGAACACTTATAACTGGAGGTCGGCTGAACGGATATTTGATTTATTGGATTCTTCTCCGCTACGGATAACAGAATCTTATAAATAAAAATGGAGAGCTATTTCCCGATGTCATCGCATCACAGCTGGACCGATTTCGCTAACTCTTTTTTTGTCGTGTAGGCTTTTATCAAGAGAATGTTCTTTTTATTAAAAAAATTAAGAAAAATGCATGGAGAGTTATAAAATTAAAGAAATCTCTACGTAGACAATCTTATTAGTACTTTTTTCCTTATAATTTTTATTCCAATTTTGAGATTTTGACAGAAATTGTCAATTGATGCGATGCGGATGGAATATGGTTTAAAACAGACGCATCGGTCGGAATTACATTGGACAAAAGATAAATAATTCATCACCATACAAATTCGAATTCAATATTCATAGTTAGGAGCACAGGCAAAGACTGTCGGGAAAGCTCGTAACTAATAAAACATAAAAACAATGGATAGAAAATAATACAGAATATAATAGTAAGCGTGGAACGAATTTCGATACAACAATGCCATCTGTGAAAAATTCTATAGAAAAACAATTTTTATTTAGCTGTTAACCATTGACATTAAACATATCGGCACGCAGATTTTCCGTGGATTTTTTTTTTCAATTTGTTAACATTGAAGCTTTTTTTTTTAATACCTAAATTAAAACGTGACAGGTGAAAAAATCTAATTTTGCAATCAAATCGCCGTTTGACACAAACTGTCAGTTTTTTAATAGTTGGTGCGATTGACAGAATTCGGATGGAGAATATGTGGTTTTAAACAGATGCATCGGTCAAAGTGACATTGGTTTAAAGTCATTTTTATCATTCTTTTAAATACTTATTCAATATGACGTATGCATAGTTAGGACAACGTCTGTCGGGAGAGCTAGTGGATAATAAAAGCCGATCAACATTTGTTCAAACAGAAATGCTTTATTTTTCTTTTCTCTTTTGACCTGTATTCTTCACTTATTGTCTGAGTTTATGAAATTCCATTTCGATCACCGGATAAAGCATTAGTCTAGAAAATAGTCAACGTGTAATTTTGCCTTATCTTTGGAATACTTTCTTACTACCTACTTATTTTTCAAGAATCAAGAATCAGGCTGTGCGTTTTTTGACATATCAAATCCTGGATCTGTATTCGGGATTGTATCCATCGTGAGTATGTAATAGTGTACTGATAATGAGTACCTATTCAGCCTATTCTATAACTAGCTGAGTGCACGTTCCTTATGACATAGCCAATATGCATGTTTTATTTTCGGGTTACTGGATACAAAAGTTTATAAACAAAGTAAAAATCACCAGGTTTAAAAAAAATGAATTTAACACCAAAATGCCGTGGGGTTGCCGGCAAAGAATAACACCTCTGCTATTTTTGCTGGTTTTTCGAGCATCCTGTAAGAGGCAGGAAATCGAAAAATCAGATCGGGACCGTGAGGTTGACCACTTCACGTCCTTAAATCTCAACTGGTCAGAAAAGGCACAATGAACCTCGGACGCCTTCGAGCGCAATGGAGAGCTCTTGATGCCTCCCTATGCTCCTAAGTGGGGTTTAGGCCCCTCGCATTGCGGATTGGTTTGGGGGGGATCCGCGGCGGGGTTGATTTGTGTGGGGCCGGCTTTCTGGTTTGATTGCTTCAATCGAACTAGGGGGTTGGTTTCGTGCGGGAGAATGTATGTATGTAACACCAAAAGGTTTAAAGTCAGTATTTTTACACAGTGTCGAGCAAAAATAATAATTATAAAAAATCTGTTTTGTGAAATTACAAACGAGATATCTACATAGTAGATTGCAAGATAAAGGAACATGTCAAATGTCAAAGTCAAAGTTCTTAAATTTTTGCTGTGCATTTATCTTTAATAAGTTGTAAAATAGAAGTTAACACATAACGTCTACATCATAAATATACTTCTCAACGTGCTTTTTCTGATCTGCAGTGGTGGCGACATCATCCATAGCGTGAGTGTATCACAATTCACATTATTTTAATCAAATAAGTTTGGAAAAACTGTCAATGTCAAAAGGAATTTTATAAAAGAAGACAAGCACATAGAAATAGAAAAAAGTTCGTCTGTGGTTGCTCTCTATCCTTAACCATAGTAAAAATACTGCATACATACATTTGAATAAGCAAGAACAGGAATAATTGTTTATCAGTATGTCTACCAAAGAGAACATCGCCCAGGATTTTATGCGTCGTGCTAACGACATAATGCATTCTTTAAATGAAACACTGAATTGCGAGTCCAGTAAATTTAGCAAGGATAATTTACGAAGAATATCCCCATTCCATGACAGCATGATGTCGTTACTCAGCGAGATGGCGGTCCATGTCGGAATTCAAGAGGGCGAGATAAAGACACTCCGAAGTCTGCCTCAAACAACGCAGGAACTCGATAAAATCGATAGATCAGCCACTATTTGCGACGCCCTATCCGAACTAGCTGACAGAACTGCCAGATCAACCAACTTGATCCTCCTTAATGTTCCGGAGGTGAACCCATCTTTGTTGTCGGGAGAAGGTTCTGCTGCGGATGCGGATAAAAACCAGGTACTTGAACTTCTGAAATCAGCAAGCCTTGAGAACATAAGCGATGTGGTTACAACTCGCAGACTTGGAGTCAGAAGTGAAGGAAGATGCAGACCTATCAAGGTAGTACTTGCCAACGCAGACCTAGCCAGTACAATATTCTTCAGTAGATCTCGGGTTCCAAAAAATGTGAGAGTCAAACAGGATCTAACAGAGAGACAGCGTTCCCAATTGAGAGAATTGTGGCAGGAGGTGGATCATAGAAAGTTGAAGGGCGAGACCAACTTAACGGTGAAATTTATTAATTCTACCCCCAAAATTGTACCTATCCATAAAAAAAACTAAATAGCAAAATAAGTATTTACTACCAGAACGTTCGAGGCCTCAGGACCAAACTACACAGCCTAAGGCAAACCTTACCAACTTTGGACCATGATGTTTTTGTTTTGACTGAGACCTGGCTTGATGGTTCTATAATGGACTCCGAGCTAGGATTTAGCAATCATAATTTGTTCCGCTGCGACAGAAGCAAACGGTCCAGTAATAAAACTAGAGGAGGAGGCGTTCTGGTGGCAGTAAGAAAATGTTTTCCCGTGTCGCAATTAAAAGTGAATCTCAATGGTGTCGAACATGTCTACGCAGTGATCAAGATAAATTCTTCGAAGATTATTATTGGATGTGTATATATACCTCCGCTGTCTGATGTAAGCATTTACAAAGCACACTGTGAAACGCTCGAATTCATAAATGAAAAATATCGTAACGCTAAAATTATAATGATTGGCGACTACAACCTCCCCAAGCTTGACTGGAGGCCTCTGAGCTATTGCAATGTGGGCGGCAGTATTGGCGAGCCAGAGGAGGAACCATTCAACATGAACCCTATAAGCGTAGATAACAGTGAGCAAGCCAAAGAGTTATTCGAAACGGTAAATTTCCTAAATTTAATTCAGATTAATTATGTCTTTAACATCCATGGCAAACTGCTTGACCTTGTATTCACAAATGACACAAATGTCACTCTCGAGGAAAATGTAGATGAACTTTTACCTGTGGACAAATACCATCCTCCGCTAAGCATAACGGCCATATCCCAGAGCTGCGACAGCACCACAGGCGATGTGTATGCATATAAGTTTTACAAGTGTGACTACAAATTGATAAATGATCACTTATTTAAATGCGACTGGTCGTTCCTGCGTGGCTCTGATATTGAAGAGACTGTTCGCACATTTTATCGTGCACTTTACAACACCATCGAGATGTTTGTACCTTATGAAATAATTTACCATTCCTCTTATCCCAAGTGGTTTTCAAGTGAACTGATCAATTTGATAACTGAGAAGAAGATTTCACATAAAAAATTCAAGCAAACCAAATCAAAAAAAGACTATGACGAATTTAATAGGATTCGTTCAAGATGTTCGGCACTGAAATCCACCTGTTGGAAAAACTATGTGACTGAAGCAGAGAGCACCACAAATAATATGAAGAGTCTCTGGAAGTTCAGTAAATCATTGAGTCAATCCGATCGGGGTTTTCCTGCTGAAATGTACCTGGAGAATGTAAGATTGAATGGCCGAAGTAAAATAGTTGACGCTTTTGCGAGATTTTTTGGAAGTGTGTACAATGTCTCTGTTGTTGGGCACGTTGATCTCTGTCCACCTCCAACTGTCAATTTAACATACACTAATGTCGATTTCAATGAAGTTCACCGTAAGCTTACCCGTCTCGACTCCAGTAAGTCAGCAGGACCTGATAGCATACCTCCAGTATTTTTAAAGAATTGTGCACCTTCGTTGGTAGTACCACTCACCTTTATTTTTAATTTATCTCTAAATTCTGGTTGCTTTCCATCTATTTGGAAGACCGGACACATTGTGCCCATACATAAGAAAGGCGATAAGCATGATATACAGAATTACCGAC
Source organism: Mystacides longicornis (assembly GCA_963576905.1). NCBI lineage: Eukaryota > Metazoa > Arthropoda > Insecta > Trichoptera > Leptoceridae > Mystacides > Mystacides longicornis. The sequence continues at coordinate 23,381,908 of OY756427.1, forward strand.
CAATCTGCTTACAATCCATTTTGGCCAAGATCTTTGAATCTTTAGTGTTGGATAAAATTATGCCCGACTTACACTGTTTAATTGCCCCGCAACAGCACGGTTTCATACAAAAAAGATCCACGTTAACTAATTTGGCTGTGTATGAATCATATATTTCTGATAGCATAGCACGCGGTTTTCAAGTGGACAGTGTTTATACAGACTATAGCAAAGCCTTCGATAAGGTTTCCCACGGCGTACTTCTTGAAAAGCTGAGAGTCCTGGGGTTTGGGGGCTTATTGCTGAAATGGGTGACAAGCTATTTAAATGACAGAATTCTTTGTGTAAGAATTGGTGAACATAAATCTGATTGCATTAGTGCCACGAGTGGATTGCCGCAAGGTAGCCATTTCGGACCAATTTTCTTCCTCCTCTTCATTAACGATATAGCTGACATACTTCAGGATGTCGAATTCCTTATGTTTGCGGATGACCTTAAAATATACAGGAGGGTGAGCTGTGTGAGTGACTGCCAGATTATCCAAGATAATTTAACTCGCCTGTATGAATGGTGTGTAGCTAATGATTTGTATCTGAATGTTGAAAAATGTAAAATAGTGCAGTTTAGTAGAATGAAAAGTAAAATCTGTTTTGGTTATAATATCAATGGCGATACCTTGGAATCGGTAGATCAGATTCGTGACTTGGGAGTTACTTTTGACAGTAAACTTTCTTTCATACCACACGTGTCTGATATTACAAATCGAGCAATGCAAACATTAGGCTTTGTGCTGAGAACAGTCAGCTGTTTTAATAATTTGGATACTATTTCCCTTTTGTATACCACCCTGGTGCGTTCTGTTTTGGAATATGACTCACCCATTTGGTCCCCTACTTACAGAAACCATATTTATAGCATAGAAAGAGTCCAACATAAATTTTTAAGATTTATTAATTACAAAATGAGAATTCCAAAATCTGATATTAATTACCAACATTTAATTTCTGTTTTGAAACTTGACACTTTGGAGGACAGGAGAATATTTTTTGATCTAATATGCATGTACAAAATTGTTCACTCTTATTTTGACAGCCCCGATTTGATCTCAATGATCGAGCTGCGTGTGCCTGGCCGAAGTACGCGCGGCCGCGATACTTTCAAATGTAATAATATTCCCACTAACTACATTCGACATACTATTATGCCTAGATTACACTATACTGCCAATCTCTATCTTAAGGAGGTGGATATCTTCAACTTGAGTCTGGATATGATTTGCAGAAGGTCGCTCCTGCTCCTGCGACCTTCTGCAAATCATTCTTTGGTATTGTTTTTTTTTTTATATATAGATCTCATGAAGGTCCTTATTTTTTTATAGTTCACTGTATATTAATGTAGCGTATTAATAATAATTGAGCCTAACCTAAAATTGACGTATGCATGCCGCCGTATTTTAATTTATTATATCACTCCACCAAATGTTTTCGATTATAAAGTTATTCATATTTTTCACTGAGTTGGATTAACTCTTCAACAGTTTTGTGCACAGATTAGTGTTTATTATTTGTTTTTATATATTATTGAAGCATGATAATTTATTAATGGATTGAAAGAATGCCGCAGGCGGTCAACGATGACATTTCTAAATGTTTTCATCGTCTTGTCAGTGGTGCCACCATTGAAGTACAATAAATGTTGCCATTGCTTGAAGTTGTGTATGATGTTTTTTTTTTTATGCCATTTTGTATGATATATTTTTGTATTTTGATTATAAATTAATTTCTTGCATCGAAATTTGAAATATTATGTAAAGTATCATGTCTAGCTGTAAGTTGATTTTTGTATCTTAAAATTGTTATAGGTCTTATTAAGACCGTAAACTTAATAAATAAATAAATAAATAAATAAATAAAGTAGGTATGTCCCTGTTAAAAGTACTAACCCACTTTTATACCAAACTTTTAACGCTCAGTTGGGGCTGAAAATCATAAAGGCGTATCGTGAAAATTTACTATTTTTGCTTTTATTGTATCTCATAGATCCTGACATTTAAAAACCAAACATTAGTTTAAAGTATGTTTGTTGTAGTCTGTTAATTCTACCATCGAGCCTTTTTCTATACAGGGGAAAGCGAATGAACCTACGAAAAGCAAATGTGTATCTGTATATCGCTTTTTAACGTTAATTTGAATAATTGATAAATTAATAAATCTTTCATCTTTATAATTAGTAAGTACAGATTAAGTTGCCCACCGACGCCAATTAGTGGTAGCCAAGTATTTTTATTGGTAAACAACCGTCAATAGAAGAAAAAATAATTAGTATACTCGTTTTCATTGCTTGCTTATCCAATTGAGGAGGTAGTTAGCATAGCTGACTAGATGCTGCACCTAGCATAGCATTAATGATCACTCCGAATGTATGTCATTCATTGTGACAGATGTGAAAATCTAGATTTTTTTTCAATCATTATAATGAAATTGCACTTTACACGTTTTTTTTTATCATTAAACTAGCTTTCCCGACAGGCGTTGTCCTGTAGTCCTAACCAGAGGCGGCCCGTTCATATGTGCACTGCGCCCCCAGAAACAAAAAAAACATGATTAATCCGATTAAGTAACTAATAAAATAATAATGTTAAAATATTTCTAAAAAATCCATATTTCATTCGTATTCAAAGCTCAGGTGGGAACAACGTGAGAATATAATATTCTACCTCACCTACGAATAGTACCGACACTTTTGTTGACTTATTATGAAAATTTTCTAAAACGCTCGAAACGGTGTGGTGGAGTAAGTGGGATAGGCTACTGTAAGAGCGGCAATAAATAAGTATGCGAGAATGAGAGAGAACTACCTGCGATGGCGCGTCGCAGGTGATCCGTTCCATGCTAATTTAAATATTCTATTTTATATCATTTCTTACCCATTTTTTTTCAAATTTTTATTAGTTCTTCTGTTATCCGGAGCGGAGAAAAATCCAATAAATCAAACATTGAAAGAATCTGTTGAGCCGATCTCGAGTTATAAGTGTTCGCACTAACTCGACTTTCATTTATATTAGAGTTTTAAAACAGCAACACGCGTACCCTGGTAGAAGGAAGGATGATGACCTGAGACAAATTTGAACCAAGTTTTTAGCACTCACATGGACCACATCAACTCGAGTTTCCCCATTGACGGGCCGTTTGGAGTGATGGACGAATGTCTTGACGCGATTCAATTTAGAACTGATGGATATCCGACTCACTCTAATCACTCCACATCTTCCATTTAGTTTTCTCCACTAACGGTCATTTTTTGGACGGCATAGCTCCATTTTGACGAATGGAGTGATAGAGAGAATTCCCATCTTTCGGATTGTAAATTGAAGACTATGACCTAAAACATAGTATAGTTGATTGTTTTTACTTTTTCTTTAAAGCTTTTTAGTTGCCGTTGTTTAGAATGTAAAGCAAACAACGCTCGCTCTGGTTTAAATACTCATAATGGAGTCAAAGCTTTGTGCAGGCACCCTGCGTATTGATTTCGAAAAAATAGCAATGAACAAAGGGACGTGAACAAGGATCTCAAAGGACTTGAAAAACAAAAACACAGCAGCAACGAAGAGGCGATTTGTAATTAGTGCGGATAATTTGGTATTGTAGCTGTTTTCCTTTTAAACTGCACAATAAGTATACACAGCTGTCTTTGTTACCTGCTGTAGTTTAATTATCAGCTGAAGGGAAAATTAATTCTTGAGAATTCGAACTCTTCCCTCTTGGCGTATTAGAATCTATAAGCGAATATTATAGTTAGACAAGTATATAAAATGTAATTATTTATTTTGATCAATGCATCTACATTTCAGTATAAATATTACATAAGTTAGTATAAAATATGGAAACTGAATTATTAAAATGACCATTTTTGAAAACTTTGACCAAATTTTTGATACCAAATTATCCGAATGACCTCATATGTTTCATGTAAAGGAAAAAATAAATTATTATCCCGATTTTAAGGTGAAATATAGACCAGTACCCCTAGTATAAGTAGTTTTCGATGATTGAATATCGAAACGATCATCGAAAGTATTTGAAAACCGAATGATCGAACCATTCGATTGTTTAATGTTAGATCACTATTATTGCAGCCAATAAGCGCTTATTGGCGGGCAATGAGCCCTTATTAAACATGTACTAGCCCCACAATTCTTTTCGAATTCTATATCAGATTCTATTGAATATCTTAATAGGAAAAGTATCAAAGATCCTACCTTATTTTATTATTAAATTTGTTTTTTATCCACCAATTTGTTCCTCTGATAAGTTTCATGGGATTTTTTTTATCTGTAGTGTGATTTACATAGCAATATTTAATCCGTCTATGAAAAACTCTGATAAAAGCAATGATTTCAAATTACTTTATTAATTTTACCTAAGTAAGAAATAAAATCATATTAGAGACACAAGAAAATAGCCACGTACACAGGTTACTATATTGCTGAAGCTAAAACGCGCTGCATACACCGCTCCTACTAACAGAATTTTCCAATTTTCTCGTTCTTGTATTTTAAAGATAATTATATTTCCTTCTTGCATTTCTTTCTCCACTTTACAATACTCCTCTCTGTTTTCATCAAATGAATCCTTCAAGTATAACGTCTTGTAATGAAGGTAGCGTAGTCTCCTACACAATTACTTTGCCCACATTAGAAACGGCTTATTACTATACTTGCAGCGCATCTTTGTAGGTATAAAGTTCTTATTCTGTGATTGAATTTAATTGCAAACACAAATATAAGGCTTCTACTTCATGTTTTCTTCTCCCTAAGTCCGTTCATTTAGGTACGCTGAAGTCCAGCTCTCCCTCCACCGTTTGGGGGCCTTCCCAGCCGTTGTTGTCTATTTGATACATACCATAATGTAAGACTGTGTTAACCAAATGAGAATTAATAGGTACCCATAATAGTAACAGGAATCGAAACCAGTAGCTAACCCATTCCAACCCGCCAGGACAACTATCAGAAGAAGCGGATGTCCTATCAGATGAAGCGGATGTCCTATCAGATGAAGCAGGATGTCCTATCAGATGAAGCGGATGTCCTATCAGATGAAGCGGATGTCCTATCAGATGAAGCGGATGTCCTATCAGATGAAGCGGATGTCCTATCAGATGAAGCGGATGTCCTATCAGATGAAGCGGATGTCCTATCAGATGAAGCGGATGTCCTATCAGATGAAGCGGATGTCCTATCAGATGAAGCGGATGTCCTTTTCCAGCAGTGGACGGAGTGGGCTTGAAAGAGGAAGAAGAGGACCGAAACTTAATTGTAATATGTTTGCAATTCTACACTTCGGCTATAGATTTTGTAAGAAAATTCCCACATGACTAGTGATTAAACATCTGTATTTATTTAGGTATTACTAGCTTTCCCGACAGACGTTGTCCTGTGGACCCTTTGGTTCTAACCACAGGTGGCCCGTTCATTGTGCACTGCGCCTCCAGAAACAAAAATAAACGAATTAAATAATAACATTAAAATATTAATTCTAAAACGTCCATATTTCATTCGTATTAAAAGCTCAGACGGGATCAACGCGAGAATATAATTATATGAGCGCAATTTGGTTGACTTTGTATTAAAAATTTCTAAATAGCCCAAAACGGTGGAGTAAGTGAAATGGGCTGCTGTAAGAGTGGCAATTACGTATGCGAGAAAGAGAGGGTGCAGGTGCAGAAGACAATAATTTTGTTGTTAGGTTTTTTCAAAGATGGCATCGAATGATATTCGTTCCATACTAACTTTAATATTATATGTTATATTATTTCTTATCCATTTTTCAACTTTTTATTAGTTATTCTGTTATCCGGAGCGGAGACGAATCCAATAAATCACACATCGGAAGAATCTGCTGAGCCGATCGCGAGTTATAAGTGTTCGCACTAACCCGACTTTAATTTATATTAAAGATTCTTGCCCATGGGCTTATGAAATTAGTCAGGATAATCAAACATATTTTTTTTTATCCTTCCTCCTCAGACTGAGTCCACTCCAGGACATATGACTCCCTCTGATTCTTTCACGTCTTTGCAGCCTGCACAGCGAGCCAACGCTTAAAAAACACAGTTGACCTACCACAGAAGAGCAAATTTTTTTTTCCAATTTATTTTGCAATTAGAATAAATTTTTATTACAAGCGGTGTTCATGACTGTAATAATATAGTTTGAGAAAAAAGGGGTGAGATATTATTCCTTTACGAGACAATCGACACTGAGTCCTAACACGTTGGGATCACCATCAAAGCTGGCGAAATAAGTCACGTATCAATCTTAAACTCGAGTAGAATACAGAAAATTTAAGAGCAAATCAAAGCGCCGCCGTTTCATCTGACCAGTCCCTTTTGGTGGCAAGTCGTGCACTGAATAACTGATTAATAACGGGCTAATAAACAGACGTTTATTGCTGGGGACCTTTTGATATTCAGCCTTTGTCACTTGAAAACTTTTCAACTGGTCCACGGTGATTTGCCTCCCTATCTAAAGACTTGCTGATTTGCTACTTCAAGTCGGCAGGTGATGATAGCTATCATAGTTTATGTTGAAATACGCTCTGTTGACTTTATACTGTAACGATAGGGTATTGGTCACATCCTTGTATTGATGACAGCTATATATGTGATTGTCAATTGTCATTTTTTATGCTGCTTAACCTTTCTTCTTGTCTTTGCTCGCTCTCTTATATTTTGCTCGTTGGTGAGTACACTTGTGTGATTTTGTTACTCTCAATAATAAAGTGAATCCTTATAACAAAAGCTACTATATTATTTCACAACCAATCCTCCATCATTCTGCTACAAATTCTACAGTTTACAAACAAATTAATTAGTATTTCAATCTTAACTTTCAATAAATTTTGATTTTGATATGAGTATATACATCAAATGGAAACGGTTTTAAATTTGAACGCTGTGATCTCAGAAACAATCCATCGGATTTAAAAATAAATATGCATTAATACTGTACTAGCTTTCCCGACAGACGTTGTCCTGTAGTCCTAACCAGAGGCAGCCCGTTCATATGTGCACTGCGCCTCCAGAAACAAAAATACATAATTAATCCGATTAAGTTCTGACTAATAAAATAATAATGTTACAATATTTCTAAAATATCCATATTTCATACGTATTCAAAGCTCAGGCGGGAACAACGTGAGAATATATGCGCGCGCACACATTCTACCTCACATGAACGATACGAATGTGCCCGATAATTTTGTTGACTCTGTATGAAAGTTTTCTAAAACGCTCGAAACGGTGCGGTGGAGTAAGTGGGATGGGCTACTGTAAGAACGGAAATCACGTATGCGAGAATGGGAGGGAACTATCCGCTTGGCTATGGCGGTGATCGTTCCATAGGTAGGTACTAACTTAAATATTATATTTTATATCATTTCTTATCTATTTTGTTATCAATTTTTTATTAGTTATTCTGTTATCCGGAGCGGAGAAGAATCCAATAAATCAAACATTGAAAGAATCTGTTCAGCCAATCTCGAGTTATAAGTGTTCGCACTAACCCGACTTTCATTTATATTAGAGATATAAGTGTCATTGTTTTGTTTAAATAATTGTTTAAATTTTCCAGTAGACAGTTAATTTTTTCGCACTATACATTGAAGAAATCTTCGTTTGTAGTCGAACGCCAATTTGAATTTTTCCAGACCCACCGAGTCTGAAAATATTGGTACATTTTTTTGAATAACAGAAATAAGTTGAAAAATATCTACATACCTTGAGTTATAATATAGAAGAATGTTGGGTTAGTGCGAACTCGAGATCGGCCGAATAGATTTTTCCGATATTTGATTTATTGGATTCTTCTCTGCTCCGAATAACAGGATTACTATTAAAAAATAAAATAAGAAATAAAATAAAATATGACATTAAAGTTAGTATGGACTTCCATTTCCACTAACGCCATCTGTGAAAATTCCATAACAACACACTTTTTATTTACCTGACAACCATTGAGTTTCAAAACACTGGTACGCAGATTATTGATAGAATTTCCGTCTGTCATCAGAAATTTTATTTTTTCGTTTGTTTGATTAGCGAATTTGTATTTACCATGATGTTTCAGAAAGTAAGCAGATATTTTGGAAAGATTTATCGTACGAAGATGTTGAACAAGTTTGACGGATCAGCTGGTCTGTCAGGAATGTCATGATGATACCCATTCAGAATGACACCATTGTAGGTGACGTGTGGGAAAGCGAAAATACGAAGAGGACCATTTCATATAAATTTTATTCTTGAAATACAATGACTCCTCGATTTACCAGATTGATTCTTTATGATACGTTGATCGTTTTATACAGCGATTTAACCCATAAAAATTAAGATTAAGTAAAGCCTTCGGCAATCAGCCACAACACTTCACTTAATGGAACGCAACTTTACCTCACTCGACTCAATAGAACTTTAATACCTCTGTACAGTTTTTGTGGCTTTCGCTTTATTTTTATACGCTTTTTCTTTTCCATGAACCGTAAAAATTTCTTCATTGAACAAGACGTGCAGTTATGTGAGTCACTTTGACTCGTTGGATTTCTCGTATCCTCAATTTTCCTCGTATCTCGTAGCAATAAAAAAATTATATGGACTGAGGCTCGTATCTCAAAACGCTCGTAATTCAAAGCGCTAAAATCCCGAGGTATCACTGTATTCTAGAACATAGTAGCTATAAAAGCTACGTAGGTAAGAGTGTATGTATCATGACAGCAGTATCACTAGGAGTGACATTATTCAGATAATAAAGACCATCATAAAAGCAGACAGACGTAAATATATGACGTCTGTTATTTCTTACTTTACATAATAACCAACCCTCATATTATTGTCACACACAAAATACGACGCATGTGTCATTCAATACACCCAAAATATAACATTTAAAAATTTGGTTGCTATATTCAAAACCAAATTTTGCAAACAACGCTTGTTAAAGTTTGTATTTGAGTCCAAATTATCGTACACTTACACACATGTTGATATTGGACACCATAGAAACAATAACAAGCAAGAACTAATAATTACTGAGCGATTACAGATAAGTGTCCATAGCAACGATCAAGAAAATACACTCCACTTCCAGCTTTGGTTCTATAAGGGTGCGTTTCTCACCCTTATATTATAAGGATGCTTATACGTTAGTGTGGGCCGATTTCCTTTTTTCCCTCTATTGCTAACGTAATAGTTATATTTTAGTGCTAAATGCTGTTTTAAATACGTATGCAAAATATTTTTCAATTCGAAAGATATCTTCTGTCTCCGAATCGAGCTCAAAGTTTCAAGAAATTGTTAAATTTGTCCTATTTTGAAGCACGTATAAAGAAAGTAAAAATATGTTTATCGTAATATTTTTTGAAGATTGTATGTCATAAAAATGATGGAATAATTAGTTCTGTATGATATAAAGCATAATAATACAATTTAAGATAGCAACAAAGTATATAAAGCGCCGCAATAAACAAGAGAAAATCGCATGAAATGAGAAAAGGGTTAAAAATACCAGTTTTGTATTTTGATGGCCGTAAAGCCAAAGTTTTAGGATAGTGATTAGAAAAGTGGACAAAAATACAGATGAACAATAATTAAGAGAGTGTTAAAGGAAACTGATTCTAAATTGATGGAAAATTTGGAACACCGAAACCGATAGAGAGATCGATTACAGATTTCTTTTCAAAAAGCAACATTTCATTGGATATTTTACTTATCGTCTGATGTAATGAAAAAAAGTGTAGGTAAATACCGGAAAACATGATTGAATAATTAGTTTGCAGGAGAAAATACTAATAAAACCATTAGAATGAATATTTTGCTTATTGCAAACCACAAATAATCCCAATTGAATGAGTCGCCGATAATCTAGAAAAAAACTGCAAGTAACAATATATTTAGCTGCAAGTAACAATATATTTAGGTTTTTGTATAATAATGTGTTGATCTGGTTGATAGTGCTTTCTCAAGTCATCATACGCATTCTGACCAAATTGGAAAACAACTGGAAAAATAAAATAAAAAACAATTGATATGTTCCAGGTGATTACAAGAGAAACTACTATTTTATAATTTCAAGATCTACGAAAAGATCAATTATATTTATTCCAAATTGGTATAGTCATACCAACAGGAACATTTTCTAATGATTTAGGCAACTGAGCTCCAGGAAAAATAATCCATGTAATAATCGCTAAACTAAGCTCATAGGATTCTGCGACTGCGCTTCTTTCAGAAAGTTTGATGACTTTAACTTATCTTTATTGTTAATGTCTGTGCACCAACTTACCTCGCAACTGATCCCGTTACCTATGGAAGTTTAATTTCTTATCCATATATTTATCAGATGATCAAATAATCTGTTGTATAAACTGTAATTACTAAAAGAAAAAGCTATTTGGCTCAAAATACACTATGTAGTAAGAGAATGAACCGCTCGTCGGATAGTGAAAGCTCGAATCACCCAAAAACACGCACCTTTGATCCTTGAAGTATCGAAAGTAAATGTTGAAGCATCCTTTTACAAGAACTAAGTTATAGATAGACAGCAAAATGTAACAGAAACACCAATCGACAAGTATCCGACGAAGATCTTACGGCATTCATTACATACAATGGCGAAGATGAATAAATACAGTTTCCTGAATTTTTCTTGTCATATCCAAGGAGAAATAAAATATTATGTAAAAGCTTAGAAAGCAACGAGTAAAAAAGATATCAAACCCAATTTATCAAAAACAATCACCGCAAAATAACATAATTTCATATACTTGTTTTACATAAAAAATTTCAAAAGTTTTATTTATTATTTTTGTGTTATTAAATAAATATAAGTATGTTCTTGAATTATCTGTGGTATAATAAAAAAAGTGAATAAAAAAAACAAGACCGGAATCATTTTTACATGATTATTATAAAAATATCAGTTAGTATGGGATATTTTCGTCCCATACAAAACTTCAAGGTCGATTCGGAGACAGAAGATCTTATTTTTTTGTCATGAAATTTTATAGATAGTTGTAATACATCATAAGGCAACAAATTATCACTATTACATTAAGATTAGAAGCACTTTTTAAACTTCCATACTAGAACGGCCCAGCCTATTATACGTATCCGAAAATAATTTTACGGTTTTACTGTTAATTGCTTACACATCCAAAATTTGAGTAATGTGTATTTATTTTTTTAATCAAACCGACAGTGGGCCGATTTGTGGATGAATTTTATTGATAGCTATGTGTTTGTATGTTTTTGTTTTTGTCCAGTCACCATAGGTCGATATTTATTTTTGTTAGAATAAACTAAATTAATGAATTTCATGCACGCGAAATGTAAAATAAAAAAATGTATGCATATTTTTGACACAGAATTTAGAGTCAATATTTTCCTACACGACTCAAATTTTGTGAACAACGACGATTTCATTGTTAAAACATCCAGTTCCACTTATATGGTACCGTACTCCGTGTTCGAAAAGAACTTTACGGTTTTATCATCAGGTACCTACGTGAGGTTTCATTCGTATTAGGGGATTTGCACAGCATCCGGCAATACATATAAATATGCATTTTACTCTACATTCGATTTAGCCCGATAAAATATTTTCGTGGTCTAAATATTCATACGAAAACAAGTGGATAAAATAAAAACGTTGTTGAACATAACCAAATGGTATTTTATGGTGAAAGTATGACTTTCGTTTTTGTATTTTTTTTTTGTCATACCTTTATATTATATTTTTTTAACAATGAAACTGTGCTCACTCAAAGTGAACACAATTACACTCTTTGACTCTTTCACAGTAAGCTATTCAAAGCTTGTTTCGTGAAAGAGGAAGATCGTTGGCACCTCTGGGATCGAACCCATGACCTCCGAACGAAAAAGTACGATACCCGGCGCCGTAACCACCAGACTACCAACCACTTTATTTAAAAGTCAATAGGCAATAAAGATGAGACAGTAACAAAAATGGATATAGTCATATCCTGGCGCCAAATACATGACAACAGTCGCAGTCTTTAAATTTGGTTGTTCTCTTGTTCTCAATAATTTCCAACTTTTATCTCTATATTTCATTTAGATATTATTAAATTTCTACTTGTTGCATACATGAGATTTTTCGACATGTTGAACACGTTGAGAATTCTCATGATTAGGAGTTTCGGAGACAAACATTACCACCTAATGGCGAACCTTGTTTACTTAAAGTGATCACACTAAGCCAGTCTTCGAAATAACAGTAGAAGACGGTCGTAAGCCCGTAGTGGTTTGTTCCATTTAAAAATCTAACATTTGTAATAAATTGTTAGAGTCATAAGTTGTTATTTTTTTTTTCACTTTATTTAAATAGGTTTACTCAAATGAAATTGAGATGAATAAAGTTGACGTGTATTTTTTAAATCGATTAATTTGGATTGTGTTTATTTGAAAAATATCTATTCGCATAAAATAAATATACTTTGACAAAAACAAATGAATAAATCCTGATAAAAATAAATAAATAAGGCGTGAGACCGATGATTATTAATATCGTTAAAGATACCTATGTTTTGTTTAGCTTTCCGATGTGTGTCGACGTCGAGATAAATTTAAAATATTTATCGAATGTTTTTATCCAATCGTCGAAAGTTAAAAAAGGGTTCTTTATAGATCCAATTTCCAGAGTTTTATTGATGGGGCGATAAATCAGTGCTATACAAAGAATAAAAAGAGTTATTTGTAAGTACGCGGCGGACAAATCTGTCTCCACTACTTGGCGCGACTTTAATGCGCAATCATTAATTTAACGGGCCATAAAATCACTCATTCAAACGGAAATCTATGCAATTTTTAATGTCACTCGTAAAATCCTCTTTTTGAATTCGTTATTTAAAAAAAAAATAGATAACAATACCCTTTTCATAAAAATGGCTCCAAACATTTTTTTAAATTTAACAATATGTTCTAAAGGTTTCTTTTCTATTTTTGTAATATGATTTCTGTATGACTCTTTAATTTGGTGCATGGCCGAATATGACATTGTCTACATGTTTTACTGAGGTGATGAAATTTGTATCTACAACTGATGACTGACTAATACCTACCTACTGTACGATTTTTAAATGGTATGAACAAACCACTACGGGCTTACGACTGTCTTCTACTGTTATTTCGAAGACTGGCTTAGTGTGATCACTTTTACGTTAGGTAACAATGTTCGCCATTAGGTGCTAATGTTCAAATTCCCGAATATTATGAGAAATTTCAACATGTTTAGGTAACTGTGGAAAAATCCAGTGCCTCGGAAGGATTCGATTTTTTTAACAAAAAGTCGTTAGCCCGTAGTGGTTTGTACATACCATTTAAAACATCGAACAGTATTAGAAGGTCATCAATTGTTGATATATCGTTAAGATCTAGTCCTGAAAACATGGACACAAGAATCTAGACAAACTTAGAACGTTGTGTACCTATTTATTTATTTTAACATGAATATACAGACAGTGATTCAGTTAATAAATAGTACAATACATATACATTACAAAACATACAACAGTAAAGTATATACATTTTGTACTTATACACCAGTGAAGAATATATATAATACTAGCTTTCTCGACATACGTTGTCCTGTGGTTCTAACCCGAAGTGGCCCATTAATATGTACATGATGTGCACTGCGCCCCCGTCAAACAATACAAAATTAATTCGATAAGATAAGCTAATAAAATAATAACATTAAACTATTTCTGAAACATCCCTATTTCATTCGTATTCAAAGCTCTGGCGGGAACAACTTGAGAAAAATGCGCTCGCGCAAACACCCTACCTCGCCTATTACCAACACGAATATGCCCGATAATATTGTTGACTTTGCATGAAAAATTTCTAAAACTATCGAAACGGTGCGGTGGAGTAAGTGGGATGGACTACTGTAAGAGCGTATGCAAGAATGAGAGGGAACTACCCGCGATGTTGTGGGCGCGTCCCAGGTAACCTTTCCATACAAACTGTTATTATTATTATTCTATTTTACATCATTTCATATCCATTTTTTTACTTTTTATTAGTTATTCTGTTATCCGGAGCGGAGAAGAATAATCCAATAAATCAAACATCAGAAGAATCTGTTGAGCCAATCTCGAGTTATAAGTGTTCGCACTAACCCGACTTTAATTTTTATAGTAAATTTAGGTACTCGGCTCATATACTGGGAAAGGGAAAAGGGGAAAGAGGATAGGGTAGAGATAAATCAAGCCAATAGGCAATAAAAATGAGACATACAAAAATGTATATATTTACCTAGTCATTAGTCATATCCTGACGCCAACTATATGACAGCAGCAGCTGTATAAAAAGTTGGTTGCTCTAGTTGTTCTCAAAAAACTCCAACAGATGGCTATAATATATCAACTGTCAAAGATATTATTAAGTCATTTTTTTTCATCTTGATATACTCAACCTCTATAAACCTTGACACAAAGGCAAAGTTGAAGACAGTGTCCTTCCACGTTGGCGCGTATGCTCTATTTCTAGAGAGAATGACCAAAAAAGTATGCAAATTTTAAACCTTATGTGCGCAATCAAAGGAGGGCCACACTAGCTTATCCTACACTCATCATTGATATCTGATTGTCAAGTTTTTTAATTGGACGAAACTGCAACGACCTACTTTGGATTCCTCAAACAAGTGAAATTCGTATACTTTTTCGGTCATTTTCTTCATAAATAGAGAAAAGGTTAACCTTAACGAAATTGTTGGGTAACTCAATCTGCAATATTATATCGTACCATTGCTAGGAGAGATCAAAATCGAAAAGGTTATAAAGATGGGATTCTAAAGATAAATTAGTTCTTCGTATTTAGCAGCTACATTCTGAAACAATAATATCCCAATACGGTAAACATTAAATGTTCGGGTCTCTACCTAGTAATTTATCTGGACCAACCAAGATGTTTGTTCTTCATCTATCCCTGTTCTACGAGTCACAGTGCATGTTTTCAATGTAATTTTTTTGTTTCCTTAAATAATTCCGTCCACAATGATGACGAGCTCTTGAAACTGGAGGATTGATTTAAATAATAACAGAATAACCTCCGAGAAGCAGAAATGTTGTAAAAAGTGCTGGATGTTACGGCCAATTCAATTCCAGTCATAGAGCATTCAAATAGCAGTAAAGTAAAGCCGAAATTTTTCTAATAAATTTTTCATATAAATCGTAGCTACGGGCGTTAAATTCCAAATAGGTACGGTAAATATTGAAACATATCGTTAAATATTTACAAGCGTCTAGTGTAGATGAGATGATCAAAGGACGAACGACGTCACTGTTACCTTCCACAGCTTACAAATTCTATCAAAATCTCGCAGTATTATATTCTATTTACTAGCTCGTTCCCTCTCAGAACGCCCGGCGTATGAAGATTGAGCCATTGGGGCATACTTAACATATGAATAAACAAATCCCTTTTTGGAGTATCTCTTAATTCATTTCCCTCTCGGCTAAATTAAATTAACTTTTCACTCAACTTTGTTTCTCTCCTCTTGAACCTCCTCAACGGCACTCGTTTCAAGTAAATGTTCTTTTATTTTTATATACGAGTTAGTAACTTCTCTTTTTTTTGTTAAAATGAACTCAATATGCGTAAATATTTATTCCAAAGATTTTGTTTGATTTTGATGCGCCGAGGGATCGTTTTCATTTAAGACTTTAAAATAGGGTCAACGTCGAATCGTTCGAATATTTAAATTTATATTTCCTCAAAAAAGACTAGAATAAGCTGGAACATTTGAATCTTCCCATCAGTTTTGTGAGACATTAAACGTGGAATCGATCAGGGCGTTTTTTATTATTATTATAACCTTGTAAAATTGTTAACTATAAAAATGCCATTAAATTTTAATCAAATGGTATTAAAATGTATATTTTTAATTCACTATCCTCTTATTTTGAGTGCACATGTGGGATCCCCCAGCCTGGGATTACGAAGAGCTGGTGCAATCCATCAAGTAAGTTGACGAAGATTACAGATATCTTCTATATGACATCTCCAACGCTATTGAATGGGCTTGAAAGCCTAAATGTGGCCTTGTTGGGAGCGTATCTTCTGTATGATGTAGACAGCATACTTTTCTGTATTCTGAAGTTGGCACTCAATGATGGCGGAAGCCGTACGAAATGATAATTATAAATAATTAAATGACATCAATTAAAAGTGATATAAGTATTTCTACTTTCTAAAACTGATATTTTAAATTCAACTGTTTTCCTAGATATACGATGAAGAGGTTCTTGAAGACGCAAATAATGTTCACTGCCATGTCAGAGAGATGCTCGAGATGGTTGGGACATGTACATGAAATAAGGCGTGAAGTTTTCTGAGTATTACCTATATATGGTTAATGGAGAGGATGGTCAAGGGTTCCATTGGTAGAGGATTGCCGTGCAAAGATTATTGAAACTAATGCCAGGAAATGTAATGTGATTTTTACCGTAGAACAAAGAGAATAGGGTGAACCGATAGGAGCGGGAGAGGTCGCTCTTCAAACCAAAGGATGTTCACAAATAAAAACGAAACTAAGATTCGTAGCGCTAGTTTGAGATTGATTTGTTGGTAGATTGTGGCCAGTCAAACTTTGAAATTCAACCTTTCAATAATTTTGTAGATAAATAATCAGTATACGAGAGTGTGGTGGAGTGTGGTAGGTACCTAGAAGCTTCCGCGGTCTCTCCATGGATCCCTAATTAAATATTGAAGCAGAACTCTCCGGTGTTTACAGACAGTGAGATGTTTTGTTGTGGCCACAGAATCAATAAGATGCTTACTCCAGTTTTGTTATGTAAACACGTATTAAGAATATTTATATAAGGAATAAAGGTACCTACGCGATAATTTGTAAAACAATTTCAAAAATGAAGTGCGGGTACCTAAAAAGCTAAAAATGCTCGTTACTTCAAAATATTTTTATAGTAAAAGTACTTGAAAGCTTAACCAACTTTCGAATAAACAAAAGAACCTGTAACCGTTGAACATCTGTTATCAATATTTAGATATCTTCTCTTAAATATTTAGATATATTCTCGCAATATTTAGATATCTTCTCACTCCCTAGAGAAGTTTGTCTGCTGCTATTTTACAACATTTTTTCATACAATTTCTCTTATTTTTTTTATCTTCTGGTCTGGTTGAAATCTATGTGTTCGATCAATGTTCGTCATTCTCGGTAAAGCACGCCTTCTAACGCCTATCCTTGAAGTATCATAAATTATTTTTGCCGTACAAGCATCCATTTTTTAATGCCTTAACCATCTCAATTTATTAACTTCCATACATTTTTTGTAGCACTAATAAAATAATTATTACCACATCACATTCTCATTCCTTCCCACTTCCTGCAGAGTCTTTTAACATATCCTGTGTAGTGCTTTCATGTTCTCGGCATTTATTACTACATTTCTTTTTTTGCCCATGTCCATGTCCCTTCAAAACTTACATATTCAATCAATCAATCAATTCTACATTTTACACCCTACTCAGGAGCATAGGCAACAAGAGCTCTCCATTGCGCTCGATCTTGCGTAATGTTTATGACCTCCTCCCACACCATGTTCAAAACCCTCAGCTCTGCTTCGAAGGAGTGGGACACAGTGTTAGAGGATCTTCCTCGTCTTCGGGACCCTGAAGAAGAACAGCGCTCTGTCAAGCCAACTGTCATTCGGCATCCTTAACACATGCCCCAGCCAAGTCCATCTCCTCTCCACAATGATAGAGGTGACGGGCCCTCGCTGGGTGCGCCAGCGTATAGCGTCGTTCGTGATGCAGTGGTACCATCTTATACGCAAAATTCCCTTGAGGCACTTAATTTCAAATGCAGAGATTTTTTGTCCATTGTGCCTACATATTATTCAAGATTAGGTACCTATATTTTGTTCAACCAGTTCAAAGACCAACTTTTACACGCACAAAAAATATGAATAATGTACCTATTAATTTCACAAAATTCAATGTGAAAGAGGTTTTGACGCAGATCAATGAACTACACTTGATGCTAAGCATTCAGACAGCGTTGCCATGACAAACAAACCCCGTCTCCCCAATGTCATTGATAGACAAAGTGAGTTTAGAATATTAAAAAATAGCTGTAGAATCTCCATTCTCATAACATGAAACTCGCATATCTTAAACACTTAATAAAATTCCAATATCGATTTACAAAAGTATTTGAAATTCTACATATTTATTAGAGTTTCTAGTCGCACTTCTTTGACAATACTTTTCAAAGCCAACAATTTCCAACAGAATCAGCTATATTTTGTTCAACCAGTTCAAAGACCAACTTTTACACGCACAAAAAATATGAATAATGTACCTATTAATTTCACAAAATTCAATGTGAAAGAGGTTTTGACGCAGATCAATGAACTACACCTTGATGCTAAGCATTCAGACAGCGTTGCCATGACAAACAAACCCCGTCTCCCCAATGTCATTGATAGACAAAGTGAGTTTAGAATATTAAAAAATAGCTGTAGAATCTCCATTCTCATAACATGAAACTCGCATATCTTAAACACTTAATAAAATTCCAATATCGATTTACAAAAGTATTTGAAATTCTACATATTTATTAGAGTTTCTAGTCGCACTTCTTTGACAATACTTTTCAAAGCCAACAATTTCTTTAATTTTTCATTTGTATTCTAGAAAGTGAAGATGCCGTTAGCGAAGATCTCTGACAAAACTTAGAATTAGACTATTTACTTTATATTTATAGTGCTAACCTGCTCTTTTCAAAGCCATCACGAAATAAGCGGACATAATCTCTTTAAGCACTCTTGTCAGCTTTGAAATTTGCTAATCTACATTCATCGTGTTGATGTTAAAACGTGTCCAAGTGTTTTTGAATACACGAGAAATGAACGAATTCCCATTAGACCACTATCACTAGTGTCAGTGTATAGTTTCTTAACAAAGGATGTAAATACGCGAGCTACGTTACTTTATCAGTACGAACTTTTATCACATAACACATTTGAGGTGAGGTGTACTAGGGGCTAGTACAAGTTTTATCGAAAGCTAAATGCACGCAAATAAGCGCTTATTAGCGTGCATTTAGTGTTCTAAAATGAAACGATCGAATCTTTCGATCATTTTTTTATGTAAATTTTTCGAAACTCTTTCGATGATCGTTTCGATATTCGATCATAGAAAACTTATACTAGAGCTACAGATCCGCGAATACTAAATTTTCTGATAAAAACCAACAGAATCAGCTCAGTCAATCTTCGTCGGCAACGATTTCCGCAAACTGCCCGGGACATTGGATTTTTCCACACGTTGAATATTATCATAATTATTAGGATTTTCGGGAATGTGAATATTGACAAAGTTTGCAAAAATTATTCTCTCCAATCCCTCGATGTTTTTAAACTATTGATTTGTGAATAGTGAGATGGGGAAGTAACGAAGAAGGTTCTAGTATGCACATGTGTGGAGAATGGATTATTCTAGACTCCCTCACATGCCATCCCCATGGAAGACGTTAAGAGTTTTCCCCATAAGAGTTTACCTCACAGAAAGCTTACCTCACCTATCGAATTACAGGCCACAAGCTCCAAATTGAGAAGAATATATATTTGTATAAGCACACGCGATGCATGCAAATCACATTTGATTTGATCCGTGCACATTTTTTATTTACAGCTAGTATTTTTCTATTTTTAACACTCTCATTAGCTATCTCTATTCCTTCAACGAGTAGTACCTTTGCACCCTTTCTCCAAACATTTTTGAGTGATTCTCAGCTAGCTCAATTCAATTCTCCCATTGAAGAAATAACACAAGCATCAGAAAACTAGTTTTACGAATCTCGTTCAGTTCACCGATTTCGTCCAATATAAAGATGAAATAAAATATATGAGTTAGATGGAATTGGACCCATAATCAGACTGTCTATTTTTGATCAACAATGATGATTGACTTATAAACAAAATACGATATTTTGAATTCAAGTATTTCTTCACATTTCGAGTGTATACTGTTTCAAACTCTTCAAACTAACGAAATGTTGGTGATGGTTTATTATTGAAACTTCATTAAGTGATAAGTTTTAATTAAGAGCTGTTTATAAGATACATGGGGAAAACAAGAAGTTTAACATAATATAACACAATATGGAAATTCTCTCAAAACACTAACTCTTATGTGTATATTTATCTATTGAAAATAATATAAAGCATACTTTAATAATAATTTTTGTTTGAGCTTTCTGGAAAATTAGCACGAGTTTTGATGAGTTAGTTGATACTGTAGTTATTAATAGCTTTCTTAAAACTGAACCTGCGTCAAAAAAAAAAATAGTCCCCCAATTCCAGGATTTCATTCCATTTTTCAACTTATTATGACAGAGCAACGTTTACCAGATCAGCTAGGGATAAATAATAATTTAACTCAACAAAATATGGCATGATTATAACTTTTTACGATATGCTGATTTAAACTGAATTTTGATGAATTTTTGAGTGTGAAACCTTTCACGAAGCTTAAGTATTTGTCAACAAACTAATGGATGCATAAAGTACATGCGTGGGCATCTGACACAATATAATTTTCCGTTTAGAATCTTAGTAGGTAAATACCTAATGATATCTCCCTTTGATACCACTATGACGTGATAAGCCATGGTGATGGTGTCTTACTTGTAACGTAAAGGATCGACCTCAATCAAACGTTAATTATATGTTGGTAGCAATTATCAAAGGTAGTTCTCTTCTCCTCAGAGGGGATGACAGCCCTCATTTCGCCTGCAACTGAGTGGGTTTGTATGAAAATACGGGCTTATAGCTATGAGTTTGTTTCATACAAGCATTATTGCGAACCTAAAAATAACTATTGACTTAAGTAAAAAAATATCTTTACTGTTCTGTCCTGTGGCTGATTTGGTAATGCCTAGGGTATGTGGCAAGAATATCATGATAAAATGGATATCATAAACTTGAAAACAAAATGTGAGACAGACGCAAAAAAAAAATGGATAGAAGGACTTTCTTTACCTGTATTCTGTAGGTACTGGCGTACCTACTTACTTTGTACTGGGGTTGGCGGACCCAGACTAAATGAATGGATGAGACTTGTAGGCCACCCAGCGATGTCCAAGATACAAAATTAAAAGAAATAGATAGAGAAAAACCAATATTCAAGGAATCAGACGATAATAATGTGGTATTCACTTGTTTTTTTTCTAATACTTTCCTATAATAGCCGATGGAACCGAAAAGGGCCTAACGGGGTTTTCTCCCAGTGGAGTTCAAGGAATCAGACGATAATAAAGTGATCTTCATTTGTTTTTTCTTATACTTTCCTATAATAGCCGATGGAACCGAAAAGGGCCTAACGGGTTTTTCTCCTAGTGGAGTTCAAGGAATCAGACGATAATAAAGTGATCTTCATTTGTTTTTTCTTATACTTTCCTATAATAGCCGATGGAACCGAAAAGGGCCTAACGGGTTTTTCTCCTAGTGGAGTTCAAGGAATCAGACGATAATAAAGTGATATTCATTTGTTTTTTTCTTATACTTTCCTATAATAGCCGATGGAACCGAAAAGGGCCTAACGGGTTTTTCTCCTAGTGGAGTTCAAGGAATCAGACGATAATAAAGTGATATTCATTTGTTTTTTTCTTATACTTTATTATAATAGCCGATAGAACCGAAAAGGGCCTAACGGGTTTTTCTCCTAGTGGAGTTCAAGGAATCAGACGATAATAAAGTGATATTCATTTGTTTTTTTCTTATACTTTCCTATAATAGCCGATGGAACCGAAAAGGGCCTAACGGGTTTTTCTCCTAGTGGAGTTCAAGGAATCAGACGATAATAAAGTGATATTCATTTGTTTTTTTCTTATACTTTATTATAATAGCCGATAGAACCGAAAAGGGCCTAACGGGTTTTTCTCCTAGTGAAGTTTTCAGATTGTCCAATTTTAGACAGTTTCGAAAGTTTGTTCAAAAATATTGTTGGCAATAGATGTCGCTCAAATACAAGTACCTACCTACTGAGTAAATGAAAACAGTAAAAATTTGCTTTAAGGCGTACGAGAACTTTATTCTGAAAACTAACAGCGTGGAATTTCCCTAGGCTCAAATAAATCCACTAGGTGTTCTGTAAAGAAAAAGATTCTAGATAAATTTATTCAACGTATTGTGGATGTTGTTGTTGAGGCAGTAGAAAAGGCTCACAATTTCACAGATCGTTGAGCCGGCTTACCTGTGTGACTCCTATGCGGACCGTTAACTCTACAACCTTCCAGGAGCAGCCCTGCCTAATTAGCATGCCGCTAATAATATTCTCTCAGCTCACTTACCTTCGGAGTCATAAAGCTACCGTCTTTTGGGAGATGTTAAATTATGTACGATTCCGATCTCAGCCAATCCTTTAAATTATTATGTTTACTTAAAATAAATTCTTATTTTCAGAAGGCTTTATTTACCATATTATTTCAGGCGTATTAAAATTTGTTATGTACGGAATATCATGCACGATTGTTTTCTAATTTTACTTTCTTACGTGGAGCATATGGATGCCACGAATTTTTTTGTCAAACTGCAATTATAAGCAACTTGATTCTTAATTTTGGTATGCTTCGTTTTCTTGTCCCTTCTGGATTGTCAATTTTAATATATTCGCTGGGTGAGGTGATTTTCCGGGGTGCGACTGTGGAGCCGAGAGACAGTTTATCAACTATGAAAAGAGAGCATACCACGGCAGCTTATGCGATTGTATACATTGAGATCAACATTCTTAAGCATGGCCGAAAGACAGCTAATGTTCCCTTGTTTTATTGCGCCGGTCTAAATAATACTAGCTTTCCCGACAGACGTTGTCCTGTGGTCCTATTATGTGCATAATGTTGCACGCGCCTCCAGAAATAATAATGAACTAATTAAATTATTAAATTAAAATATTAATTCTCTCTCTGAGGCACAGACTGGATCAACGCAAGAATATAATATGTAATTACATGCGCGCAATTTGGTTGACTTTGAATGAAAAATTTCTAAATCGCCCGAAACGGTGGAGTAAGTGAAATGCTGTAAGAGTGGCAATTACGTATGCGAGAATGAGAGGGTGCAGGTGCAGAAGACAATAATTATTTTGTTGTTACATTTTTTCCATGATGGCGTCGCATGAAAGTCGTTTCATACTAACTTTAATATTATATTTTATAATATTTCTTATCCATATGTCAACTTTTTATTAATTATTGTGTTATCCAATTAATCAAACATCGGAAAGATCTGTTGAGCCGATCTCGAGTTATAAGTAGTGTTCGCACTAACCCGCCTTTCATTTTATACTAGCTTTCCCGACAGACGTTCTCTTGTGGTTCTAGCCCGAAGTGGCCCGTTAATATGTACATACGTAATGTGCACTGCGCCCCCGTAAAACAATACAAAATTAATTCTATTGAGTTAAGCTAATAAAATAATAACATTGAACTATTTCTGAAACATGCATATTTCATTCTTATTCAAAGCTCTGGCGGGAAGAACTTCATCCTACCTCGCCTATTACCAACACGAATGTGCCCGATAATAATGTTGACTTTGTATGAAAATTTTCTAACGCTCGAATCGGTGCGGTGGAGTAAGTGAGTAGGAGCGTATGCGAGAATGAAAGGGAACTACCCGCGATGGCGTGGGCGCGTCATAGGTAACCATTCCATACAAACTTAAATATTGTATTTTAAATCATTTCTTATCCAGTTTTTAAACATTTTATTAGTTATTCTGTTATCCGGAGCGGAGAAGAATCGAATAAATCAAACATCAGAAGATTCTGTTTGAGCCGATCTCGAGTTATAAATGTTCGCACTAAGCCGACTTTAATTTATATTAGAGATTAGAGATATTCGCTGAAATAATTATAATTAAAAAAACATAAAAATATATATTTTTCTACTCTACCTTCTTAACAGATATTATTTGAACCCTTACAATTATTGTAACAAAATTACAAGGAGTTTAATGGAACGGAAAATCTAAAGAGATATTAAATAATAATATCTACCCAATTTTAAATGATCTTTTAAAGAGGAACAAAAGGGCATATTTCAGGAACGATTAATGTAATAATTATTGTTTTCTGTTTAGTCATAAATTTGTTCCACTCAATGTCAGGAATTATGGCAGTATTTTTATGATATCTTTCTTAATTTCGTGAATCATCATATTGAATCATATTGAAAGGTTATACGTAAATGTCACGACGTTTTAAGTAAAACGATATGTTAGAAAAGAGTCTTTAATTTTAAACAAGATAATTATTATTATGAAAAAAAATAGACCTTCATTTTAATCCAATCCAAATCCAAACTCCCTTTACGCCCCACTTAGGGGCATAGGGAGGCAAAAGAGCTCTCCATTGCGCTCGGCCGAAGTCATATCAGGGGGGCCACCAGCTTTTAATGTTGATCAGAAATTTAGTTTGTTTTTTACTACAAATTTTTACTGGCGGTTGGAATCGATTCTCAGATTGGACGGGACCGGTAGACTGGAAGAGATTTCTTCAACATTAAGTACGACCGGCTATACTAACACATATTATGCAAAGAAGAAAGTTTTTTTTATTTATTGACTTGATACTGTGAATTCTAACTTAAATATTTTAGAATTTCTATTAAATTTGAATATCTATTTATTTTCAATATGATTAGTGCGTATATCCATCCACATTTGATTGCAACCAACTGTGCGGAAAATGTATATCTTTATGTAAGTATCTACGCTTATGCCGGAAGTAAAATATCTTAAAAAGCCCTATACGTGAAAAGGAGGCATTATGGTTGTATTAAAATACCGTAGAAGAATGGTGGAGGCTCGAGGTATACCATTAAGCCGTGTACTCATCAGTGAGTTGTTACATTCTATACTTCTTTTTAAATATTAAGAACTCACGCCTACGAGAAAATTACGCGAATTTGCTTTCAACTAAATCAAAGCTCATAAAAAGTATTCTGTAGTCCGTATACCTGATATTTTATGCCAACGTTTCTCACAGAGGTTCACACTTAATTACTGTTGACACTTACTTGATCAATCGACGAAATTTTTGTCGATACAATTTTGCGTTGTTTTCATAATATACTGTGGCGATGAAAATCACGCAAGCGAAAAGAAGTAGACCGAAAATTATCAGTGATAATTTGTAGAAAAAAAATGGGAATTTTACTACTCGAAAGAATTTGTTTGATTAACAGTCAAGAATTTGTTTGATTTTTGGAAACACTACAAAGTTACAGATCGCCGGTGAGAACAGGGCTTTAAGAAGGAAAGTTAGACAGCGTTAGGACCCACATCACTGCCCAACGAGGCGCGCATCCCTTCAGGGTTATTTCATTAAGTTTCTTTTGGAATATTTCACATCCAAATTCTTCCACGCATGATTCATTTTCCTAAACTATTTCGTTCAATTAAAAAAAAAACCTTTTACTCTCTAATTGTTGTAGGTATAATAATTATTTGCGTATGGATCACGAAGTTAAGCATGTTAACACCCAGGATTATGTAGCTATTTAAGGAATGCGTCACCTTGTGATAAGTACATGACCCTTAATTCTGTAATGGAGCTACCCTTATGACTTACGAAGTCTATGGGCACCTCTCATCATCTCTAATATAAATTAGAGTCGGGTAAGTGCGAACACTAATAAATCGAGATCGGCTGAACAGATTTTTATCATTTTTGGGTTATTGGATTTTTCTCCGCTCCGGATAATAGAATAATAATAAAATTCTAAAAATGGATTGCAAATAATATAAAATATGATATGAAAGCTATTATGGAACGGATTTACTGACAACAACGCCATCTGTGAAAAATTCCATAATAACACACTTTTTATTTACTTGACAATCATTGAGTTTCAAAACATTGGTACGCAGATATTTGATAGAAAATAATTAAAACTTTTTATCTATTACAATAAAAAATCACCTTGAAAATGAATCTATGTATATTCTTAAAATTTTAAACACATGATACCTAAATACATAACTGAACATTCTTGTATTAATTAATATTTTCACACATTTGTTTCACACATAAGTTTATTGTAATTTTTCTTGGGTTCTCAGTCTGGATATTGTGAACCATTGTTTGTATTCTGTTAAAGTAATTATTATTTAATTTTTCTTGCCATTTTTTGATGTTTTTGTATTGTTGTTAAAGGTACTTTGTTAAAATAAAAAAAATAAAATTAATGACAGTATTTCAAGTAGGGCAAGACTTTTTTTTTATTACTAAAGAATATTTTTATTTATTGAAATTATTAATCAATTATTTTCTAGAATCCAATTTGATATCAACGAGGAATGGTTAAAATGCGGTGCCTAACTAGAAATTTTTTAATTAAAGTTCTGACCGCATATTTCAAATGAAGAACATTCCAATTTCCTCGAAACGGAAATATAATATCTCGTAGTCGATCGCTGGAGACGTGGTGCTCCCAAGATGTTAACCAACTCTGACAATAAATGTTCGTATCTATAGTCTATAGAATTGTACAACGAATTGAAATGCTGATATTAAATCGGACAGAAACTCAGTAAAAGTAATACATTATTTAAATTGTTATGTGCTGTTATGCTGAATTTCATTGTGGTTTTGAAAACATCCGGCTGAATTGTGCGGTAACTCTCTATAGAAATTTTAACAGATTTTCCGGTTATTTATAGAACGCGTATTGTGTTTGTTTTTTGGAGTACCTATGTACCTACTTGTTTTTAAAACTTATTATAAAATGTCTTTGAAGCTTTTTTTTGTAAACGTTCTATAGGTAGGTACAGGCACCTTTCCAATTTATAATTGTTTTATCGATTTTTGTTTTTCAGTCTATTTTTATTGGGACGATTTATATAACTTTCCAATCGGTTTGGTTATTTTTTTCTTATAGATACATCTAAACCTACATAAATATGTAGGTATGTGAAAAACGAACATTTTTCTGATGTTAATTTTGTTTTTATATGCGTAGGTACCTACTGTCTGTTTCTCTAAAAAAAAAAACATAGGCAGCCATTCAAATTTATTTTTATCACTATTAATTTATTAGTAAGTACCGTCAGTCACTATAATATTGCATTCGAATTTGTATAGACATAAATAATGAAATATTTGTTTAACCAATATTATTCCGACTGATGGTGTTTTAAGAGATGTTTACAAGATATATTCTGACAATTGCGCTATGGCCCAACGCATCAATCAGTGGATAGGAAAAAAAATCTTAGAGAAAAAGAGATATTTGCCGCATCAATGTGTAGATATAGCTTATCATTAGGATATCCGACGCCATTTTTAAAAAGAGGTTCCTACTGTTGGATAATAATTTATCTCTAGGATGGCTGTCCAAGAAGTTTTCACAGACGTTAATAAATACCCGTTGCGCTGTAAATGTGAAGAATTTTCAACTTGTTTTTCCATAAACCAAAATGACAATTATACCTAGCTTTCCCGACAGACGTTGTCCTGTGGTTCTAGCTCGAAGTGGCCCGTTAATATTATGTACATGATGTGCACTGCGCCCACGTTAAAGAATACAAAATTAATTCGATTGAGATAAGCTAATAAAATAATAACATTAAACTATTTCTGAAACATCCCTATTTCATTCGCATTCAAAGCTCTGGCGGGAACAACTTGAGAAAAATGCGCTCGCGCACACACCCTACCTCGCCTATTACCAACACGAATGTGCCCGAAAATATTGTTGACTTTGTGTGAAATTTTTCTAAATCTATCGAAACGGTGCGGTGGAGTAAGTGGGATGGGCTACTGTAAGAGCGTATGCGAGAATGAGAAGGAACTACCCGCGATGTCGTGGGCGCGTCCCAGTAACCTTTCCATACAAACTTAAATATTGTATTTTACATTTTTTTAACTTTTTATTAGTTATTCTGTTATCCGGAGCGGAGAAGAATCCAATAAATCAAACATCAGAAGAATCTGTTGAGCCAATCTCGAGTTATAAGTGTTCGCACTAACCCGACTTTCATTTATATCATAAGCGGCACTTTGTGCAATTGACAAGTTAGAAATTACAAGTCACATAAGATTACAATAATTTAGGTACAACAAAACGAAGTATAATGGTAATAGAAAATATTCAATAATTCGATACAAAATAAAACACAGACACCAAATAAATTCAAGTCGGCAAAGTAATGTAGTTAGTCGTATCAGAATAGGATATTGTTATATTCTCAAACATTCTGTTAAATCACTGTAACATTTCAAGTTTTAGAAATAATATAAACAACAACATTAGAACCTAACTTAATTATCTGATTCAATGCGCATTAATTGTCAAAACAAGACTTCATCTTACATCAAATCTGGTGGGAAAAAGCAAATCCATAGAAATCAATAGATTTCAGTATAGCAATACTGTTATCTCTTTGATATCCATCTATTGGATAGTTTTCAATTGATGCGGCTGTCACTTTATCCACTACATAAATTTATCTTATAGATGGCTACCAAGAACATTAAAATTTATCTACACATTGATGCGTTGGGCCTAACTATTACTAAATTAATAAAAACATTGAAAAATGTATATTGTCAAAAGTACTAAGAAGGTTATCTCAGTTGAGTTTTTTAATCTTTTAATGATTCGCTGTTTTTTCTTTCATAAAAGCCTTCTCCTAACTTTGGCTAATACAACGAAATAAAAATTAGCGATATCGGTCCAGCCGTTCACGTGAAATAGTGCACCTTTTTATATACCTATAGAGGTTTTGTGAATTGTAAATACGATTTCATAAATTATATTTTTGAAATGTTCCTTAAAAAAGGCAACAAGCCACTGTTTGCGATCCCTGCTGATTAGTCGTGGTGCCCCTTACGTTATTTTTATTGTAGAAATGCCTACGCAATGTAATTACACAGTGATGGCGGTCAGCTAACTTTTCACTCGTAGTCATTTTAATTATTTTTTTTTTCAGAAAACGCTACGCGCTTCTGTCAGATATCCGGAATTTGGGCCAATTATTCAAATTATTCAGCCTGTAGTGAAAAAACGGATATGCTTCCTGTGGAGAGCACCCCTTACACAGTGCTCGCCAGCCATCTCTACCTGGGAGGATACAGTCTAAGTTTAGCAGCCCTCTTTCTAGCTGTAGGAGTCTTTTTATATTTCAAGTAAGTACCATTTACTATTTTAATCACCTAAGTTTTATTGAAATTAAACACAAGAAACAAATGCTGTTGGAATATGAAACAAAAAGACGCGAACGTTTATAGATACATAATAAATGGCCTTTTTTTCACACAAAAAAGGATAAAGGACTGTACTTCATACCTGGCGGGCGATGCGATCGGGATCTCTATTCCTTACAGTTGCCAAACCGAAACTCACACCGAGCATCGCTGTGAGTTCGGCCGTCGGCGATCCGCATCGTCAGTAAGGAACCAGAACCTCGTAGCTGACCCGACAAAAGAACTGCCTGGCTCAACGCAACCCAGAAATATATGGTGTAGAGTTAACCCAATAAGATGTGATGTAGGCTGCACCGCTTCCAACTTACATCAGTGGGGATGGATGGACTTACCAGCATGCGCATGTGGGATTACACAAATAATCGACCATTTGATAAACAAGTGCCCCATGTACACATTTAAAGAAGGACTACAGGACTTGCACGCACTAACGGATGACGCGATCCAATGGCTTCGGTCTGTGGAGGTCAGATGGTGAGCGACCATAAGAAGAGGGATTGGATAACGAACAGCTGTAATAATAGCAATAAAATTACACTTTTTCGAAATTTTGGTGGTCGAGGTAGGAGGGAAAGGGGACGATCCGATCTTATCAACGGGGAACATTGAGAATGCTTGGCGATCGCGATCTTCGGCATCGACTGAAAATATGCCCTTAATATGTCTGTCGGAAAAGCTAGTATTACGTGATTTTCATGGATTCCATAGTACATTAATAATTCCATAACACATTAATACTCAGTGTAATGTTACTGTATATTATGCGCTTGTCGCAAGCATGGATTTACGCTTAACTTGTTTTAACACTTATAGAAGCGAAATACGTTTTATTTTGAAAGCACTTGAAGTAAATTAAAACGACAATAAAAAAAAAAACAAATCCAAAATACCTACTTACTATAAAAAGCATAAACAGCGTCTTTTAACCACAGCTTTATCGCGAAATAATTTTTCAACAAAGCATGTTGGTGAGTACTTAGGTACTGTTAATGACAATTATTACATTAAGATGTTGGATAGCGTTAAGTCTTAATGAACCTGTTTTTTAAGGGGCTAAACAAATAAAACAGAAAACAATAAACTCACATAGAATTCGCCAACACAGTAATTAAAAAAAGGGTGAAATTATTCTACTGGAACTACTACCCTCTTATATTATGATTTGCAAATGTTTTTAAACTTTATTTTCGTCATTTTGTTTTTCAATTAATAAAACACCCTTCAGCTCTTAAAAAAGTTATCTTTTTGTATTGTATCTTTGTGACTAGAGAAAAGTTGTCATCCAACATACAGCAGTTTCAAATTTGAAAGTTAATTAAGTTTTGTACCGGAGTAAAAAACTTTTAATTAAAACCATGTTTGATATGTATGTACCTATGTTATAATACTTCATACAACACAAAGATGTTTTTTTTCTGGCGTTTCGAATAATATTATTTTTTATCTTCGTAGAAGTGAAATTCATATATTTTTTGGCGATCCTGTTATCCATCCATAAGTAAGAAGTTCGGTAACAAAATAGAATTGTTATTTTAATCAACGGCCCTTTTGTTATCTAAAAACATGATTAAATTTATTAAAAAAAATACACTGGTAACCCGATACATGCCACAAATCAATATAATAAAATACCATTGATAAAAAACATCGTTTTTGCATATTCATCGGAAGTCGCATACTTATGGAATAGACTATTATTCGACGAAATTGTCTGCCAATTTGACAGCTGTCGCGTAGGAGTCACACACTTGTAGAATAGATTCGACGAAATATGACAATCTATCGTACTAACGTGACGTCGCATACTTGTGATATAGACTAATATTCGACAATATAGTTGATTATTATTATTTATTATTTTACCTTTGTATGGTTTCAAAAAAATGCTGAAGGAATAGTACCTCTTGGCTCATTAAATTCTTTGGGATACTTATTTTTCTTTGCTGTGATGCATAACAACTATTGTATTTTTTCTTCTTCTGTTTTTTTTTGTAAATTGTATGTAAAAGCAACCATTGGTTGCGTAGATTTCAAATAAATAAATATATGATAAAATATTGAACTGACGTGACATAGACGTCGCATACTTGTGATATAGCCAATTATACCACGATTACTTGAATATTATATCGTTTTAATATTATTTATTAGATTTTTTTTCATATAAAAGTAAAAATAATAACCTGTTAGAGCAAGTGAACTGTATGGAGAGGGAAAAACTAGGAAATTATGGGTACAATATACTTGGAGGGATGCACAAATAAATGTATAATAATTGCGTACTCACCGCCTTTTGTCTTTGAAGTCACTTAGAACTTAGAAGTAAACAACACTTGAAGTAAACACGAAGTATAGCATGAAGTAACACGCAATAGGGCCGGCCACTGTAGTTGAACTCAATGTATGCATCTCCTCCAGTAGTGCGGTGGTGACAATAATACTTTGGCGGTAACATTATCTGTGCGGGAAACGGGTAGGAAAAGGAATAGAAAATGCCCTAACAGACCTTTTTCCGGTAAATTTTTGGTAAATTTTTGTCTTCTAAAAGACTATTTAAACTACACATTAGCCGTATAAAATTGGCCCATTCCGGGTATGTAACGGTTGTGTAGACCATATTATATTTTAGTAATTGGACGAAGGGATTTTTTTCTGCGATTTATTGCAAAATGTTCATTGCGATACAATTTTTTTTTCCAGAAAATTAAAAAATTGTACCTATAATGTATGTATCGTTGAGTTTTTGAACGTCGATCACTCCCCGATGCTGGATTTTGACTCTGTGCCACGGGCTGCCTAACTGCCTATTCTCATAGAATCCATCCTGAATTTTCGAACATATTATGAATGTTATCTTGTATGGTCAAAGTTGATAACATGCGTGTTATAACTTCAATTAAGTTTTTTTTTTTAATTTTATTATTTTAAAATTATCTGAAAGTACTAAAAGTTGTCTTATGTACCTAAGTAACAAAAAAATAATATTCTTACGCCCTTAAGCTAAACGGGGCTGAATAATTATCCATTTAAATTGTAACATGGTTTGATTTAATACAAGAAAAAATAATTATTTTCTTAAACGGTTTGGGGCTATTTTTAATTGACTTTTCTATTGTTAATACACGAATCATTTCAAATTACTTACTGAAAGAAAAATATTTTACTCAGAACAATAGAAGCAACGAGATTTTTTCGTGTTTTCTTTGCAATGTCACTTTTTATATCCACTAAATCGTCCCCATTAAAGTTTTTGGCAGAAAGAAATAAATTCTTTTTCTATACAATGGTGTCAGGATACATGTTGGAAATTATCGTCTGATTTTTTCCTAGTCAACTGGTCCCGTTCAATCTTAGACAAGCCAACGCCGGATAGAAATTTCAAGTGAAAAATAACATTTAAAAATAGCCTTATTCACCTGGAACATCTTGAATAGAAGTGAGTAGGCACCTATACCACTAGGCTTCTAAGGTCTATTTTCTTTGAATATAAAAGTAGGTATATTTTCTTCTAAATAACTAGGTTTGCTTTCTGAATATCTCGAGGCCAACAAATTTACTTTATCAAAAAGCGTTTTGCGTGCTGTTTTTTGGGAATTTGAATGAGTTATTTTCCTTTGAAATGAAAAATGTTGTTTTGAATGATTCTAAAGAATAAATTACTGACCTTTAATTTTTTTACCCCACTCAAGGGCATTGGGAGGCAACAAGAGCCCTCCACTAAATCTTGCGCAATCTTTCAATGACCTCATCCCACACCATGCCCATACCCGACAGCTTTTCTTCGAAGGAATATTGCACGGTGTAACAGAGTCTTCCTGTCGAGTCTATATTTTAAATTATTTGCATTCTACTATCTTACTTAAAATTATTATATACTTGCTGGTTGCAGGGTGGCGGTGCATTAAGACCTATAATGAGAAACAACAATTTCTCACTACAAGCAAAGAAACTAGTGCATAACGCAATCCTGCTACCATCGATGATGTATGGTTGTGAAACGTGGACATGGAGGAAAAAAGAAGAAAGTAGTATAAATGCAGTAGAGATGAAATCTCTACGAAGAATATGTGGAAAAACTTTATGCGATATGGAAAGGAATGAAAATATTAGGAAAGAATGTGGTATGGAAGTAAGTGTTGTGACAAAGATGAAATTTAATTAGTTGAAATGGTTTGGGCATTTGGAAAGAATGGATGAAAACAGAATGACAAAGAGAATTCATTAGGCTGAAAGGAAAGGTGTGAGAAAGCGTGGCCGACGGAGAATGACGTGGATCGAACACATCGATTCCGTCCTCAAGGAAGGCCAGGTAAGAAGTAAGAGAAATAGGAGTGGGTGTATGTGAAATGTTATGTCGGTGGTAGAAGCGAAAGAAGTATGCTTGAATAGAAAAGAGTGGAGGTCCGTTCTCTCTGCCTACCCCTTACGGGACACGGCGTGATGGGTAAAAAAAAATCTTACTGTGTGTTTTCAGGAACAAATAAGTCACTTTTAAAAACCAAATAGCGTGAAATAAATTGTGATAGTTTAACAGAACTTAACGTCTCGAGTTTCATTTTAATAATAAAACTTTTAGTTTTTTAATGACCATTGTACAAAGGTCATAAAACTACGTGGGATGTTTGTATGCTTGATATAGTAAAGTATACCGGACCAGTCCACCTGCAAAAGGAGATCGCATAAACCGAGATACTTGTGAATTATTACGCCAACTATTACATTATTCCTCTGGAGGTTTCCAGCTCCGGATCTCTCTCAGACTGAGAATTGCTGAATTATAAACAAGCTCTCTCAATACTAGTTCAAGAAACTTCAAAGCAAGTTAAGTATGATAGCATAGCACTCACCTACCTTTTAAGTAATTGTAGCATGGTTTGATATTTTGTTGTTCAGATAAAAATTTCAAAAATATTTTTAACTTTGGTTTAATCATCTTGATAACAATAATTTGAGAAGAATTTGAATGAATTGATGAATTCAAGAATACCTTTTTTCGAAGAGCCCCTACATACTGAGAGCAGGTGTCACCAGATTTAGTAAAACCCTCCTAATATTGAGTATCACGTCTTGTTCTGCACATTTGGAAGCCTCGTTAAGAGTGTTAATTTTTTTGAAGATGGTTGTCACCGGGGATCAAACAACATTTTTATGATCGATGATGATAAGTCGGCGATTTAACCGGCAGGCTACCAAGCAATTCAAATATATATTTATTCGTTAAAGGTATTGGCTTTGTTGGTGCGCAATAATGTTCTAATTCTCATCATTAGGAGTTTCGGAGACTTAAACATTACCACCTAATGGCGAACGTTGTTAACGTAAAGCACTAAGCCAGCCTTCGAAATAACAGTTGAAGACGGTCGGAAGCCCGTAGTGGTTTGTTCCATTAAAAAATCGAACATTAGTAATGAATTTTTAGAGTCATTAGTTGTTACATATTCTTTAAGATCTAGTCCTGAAAAATGGTCACAAGAATCTAGGCATAATTAGTGGTTTTTGTTTATAAAATTTTACAAAAATATTCTTACTCCTCGGTATTCTAGTTAGTAATCCAACAAGCCGCACTTGTTCGATTGCCCCCAGGGTTTGATTGATCACAAATGGGAATGACTCCTATTTAGCCTTATATTTTAAGAGTAAAAAGAAAATCGACGAAAAAGGATCTTGTTCAATGTTTTTTACTTTGAATTCTACCAGATCCATACCTTGTATTAAATAATAGGGATCGATTGACCGTCAAAATACTGAAGGGCAGACAGAAAGCACTTTCGTTCAGAAAGGGATGTGGGAAGACAAATTTTGTATCTTGCAAGGATATGGATCAAGTGTGCGTTTACATCAATGGTACTCAACCTTAACAACACAAACAAGATAAAGGATGAATAAAATATCTATAACATAGTTGATCTGCCAATTTAAAAAAAAATCAAAGGTAGGTATTATTAACAGCAAATAGTTGATTTTAGTATTAGTTAAGCGAGTGAGATATGGCCGAAATCGACTTTTTGCGTATCCAAAAGGCATTGTTCCATAGGAACGCCCGAACGTGAAATACTGAAGTGAAATACATTAAAATGGTTCTCATAATTTTTATTTACTTTGCCAAATTTTATCCAAAAAGGTATCACGTTCGATCAACATTCGCCTTTTTTACGGTCACCTAGAGCCATACGCTCACTACGGGATAAATGAGTATAAAAACCCTATATTTAAATAGGTAAGGTGGTTTGTAATGACAACCCTTTTCAGGTTTTATGGAATGGAATTGCGAGTTTTTTTAATATTTGAGCCGCACAGAAAAGCTCGGCGGGCCGCATGCGGCTGAGTATCGATGGTTTACATCAAACACACACTTAATGCATACCTATCCTAGAGCAGAATCTATATATGGACCGCATGGACACAATAACAAGCAATAACTGATAAGTGGCCGATGACAGATTAGTGTCCATATCAAGCAAATATACTCTACTTCCAGCTCTGGCTCTATGTTCGTTTGGTTATAATGCACCCATAGAAGAACAAAAAAAGGATTCAAATTCAACTGAAACAATAATTATTTTAGGATTAAGATAAACTAAACGAAATTCAATCAACGTACCTACTCCTATTTCAGGGATGTTATGTCTGTCGATAGTTACAAAGTCTAAGCAAGACTAGAAACACAATTAACAGTTATTACAATATAGAAACTATTCCATCTTCTGAATTCTTCATCCGTGAAAGATATCAGCTCCGTTCACCATCCGTAAGCTCGTTCTTCTTTAATCCCCTTTCAGCTTTAAGGAAGTATGATAGCTTTCATCCGAGGAACATAATATCGTAGATGCACTTTATAAATAATATATGACATAATATGATTTTTAATGAATCCGATAGTAGATATTCTTCTTTCAAATTTTTATTTCAAGCTTTTATGTTGTCTTGATAAATCTTGACTTGACTCGATATACACAAAAAATACGTAACCAAGTATTTATGAAGCCTACAATAGTATTATTCAATTGAGAATGTCCTTTACATATTTTGGAACCAAAGTTGGAGTCTATAAAACAAATTACCTATGTAATGTTTGATGATTAAAAGATTACACAGTTGCACTTTCACAATTTTTTTTATGTATCTCGAGCGCTTTGGACCGACTCACGCAGACATTGTCAAGAGACTAAAAAAATTGTGAAAGTGCAACTGTGTAATCATTTTAATCATCAAAATGAACTTTCACTATGTGAATACACAAACCTTACAAAAAGTATATGCAATGTTTATTGATATAGTTCAGGCACTTGACAATGTCAAGACAGTAATACCTACAAGAAGTACATATGAGCATACTGGGAATATTTTTGCAGAATGTTTATTAAACTTAATAAACATACACCTACAGGTTTTTTCTACTTCAAATTGGACATTATAAAATTAAGGAGGAGTATTTTCAAATCAAATAGAAGGTTTACAAAAAAAAAAAACAAATCAAATTGGACTTTTTGCAAAAAAAAAATTAGACGCAGTATTATTTTATTCAAATTTTAGCCGATATATGTATCTTTAACAGCTGCTTTGAAGGTTGGGTGGCAAATTCCTCGAATTCACAAAAGATTACCCATCATTGGAATTATCGAAATTTTTAGTGTGTCGAAACATCCCATGCCTCAAGCAACTCCAACCCGCATTCTCAGCCATCTCAGGCAGATACGCCAGCCACTGAATCAGCGTCTCTGCTTGGAATTTGCGGATTTGTGACAATTTATTTTAGTCCTCAGGTCCCGTCCATTGCGATACATAGTGCCTAACTCGGGGTAGAAATTCTAGTGATTTAAAAGTGTAAAAATTCTGACCCAACCGGGAATCGAAACTGAGTATTCTGTCATTGGCAACCAGACTATTGCAATGGATAGGTACCTAAATGTGTGATGGTAAAATAGGTGGTTTTCACTTAAAATATTATTTCTACCCTAAATTGGTCTGTATAGGCATGGACGAGACCGGTTAGGAAAAATTTCCACAGGCCATAAATTTACCAACTGTACCCCTAGTAAGTATAAGTTTTAGATTATCAAATATCGAAATGATCATCGAAAGAGTTTCGAATAAATTTCACAATTTGCACGCTAAAAAGCGCTTATTAGCGTTCAAATAGTTCTTGAAAAAACTAGTACATAGATACCTGCTAGCCCCACTGTATATATATGAAAAAAAAAAAACTATACCGGATCCAGTTTGATTAGAAAAAAGACTATTGTGAATTGAAAAATGTCTGATTTCAGCTTCTGATAACTTATTATTTGATGAATGGCTAACCACAAGTTTAGTATTAACAGAGATCGTAATCCATTTTCTAGTTACAAAATTTTATTTATCTAAGATTTGCGTCACTGGATAAGTTTCTCTTATTTCTGAAGAGCAAAACCGACGCGAGATACAAACTGGAATCTGGAAATTTCAAACTTATTGTGTAGAAATTTGTTTGCTTCGCTGATTTAGTTGATTACGAAGATTTCGTTTACTGATATGATTGACTCCTCACCACATATCTATCTACCCGTGTATAAACGTTCAGTTTGAAGATGTTAATCTTATTATATCCAGCAAATGCTTACGTGCAATACTCTACCATGTACCTATATTATTTTGAAACAGGTAATGAATATTCAATTTAAATTCGAAAATCACAATAATATATAGATCAGAATTATTTGTGTGAATTTTACTTTTTATTCAAATATTAATTAACTAGTTTTTGAGGGTGTGGGTGTTTAATTCTTTTGATTGACTGAAATTTTTATTGCAAATATTTCATTCGTTTGTTTTTTCTCCGCTATGAAGTCACGCGTATGCGTTTAAATCCTGATTTGGTAAACTTTTTCATGCAAACTTTGCTTTGAAAAACTGAATTCGCATGTGAGTCTTCAAATCACACGGTTGATTGAACTCGTCATGCAAACATAAAAAAAACAATTCAAACTTTTTACTATCTACAAACATAGCACTACAATGGCTTCTTTTAGCATTTTTGGGTGTTTAATTATATGATCGATTATCTTTTTATTGCAAATATTGTATTCGTATGGCTTTTCTCCGCCATGAATTCGCACCCGAGTCTTTAATTAAATAACTCTAGTGTGTAAAATTGTTTTTCTGCACATCAAAACCTTTAAAAAAAGTGCTCAGCCACCAGTCATATTATGTTACTGTCAGTAGAGCAAAAAATTTATTTAGTTGCGAGTAGCGCCATCTTCTGGTTAACACAGGAACTTACAGCGTTAATGACATCAGTCAGTCAGTCACTGACAAAGACAAAATATAATATACTAGTTTTTTAAAGGCGCCCGTCCGGCCCGTGGCGCCCACCTATGGCCTTTTCCTGCAAACATTGCTTTCTCATAACATTCACATGTGAGACTTCAAAATACTTGGTTGTTTTAACTCTTTATGAAAACTCAAAAACAACTTAAACTTTTAATTACAAACTTTCCATTCAAATAGCTTTTAGCATGTGGGTATTTAACTATTTAATCGCGTGTGTGCATTAGTTTTGGGATTTGGTAAACTTTTTCATGCAAACTTTGCATTTGTATGGCTTCTCTACGCTATTAATTCACATGAGAATTTTTAAAAAATACTTTAGTGTGTACCTAAACTTTTTATTGCAAACATTGCATTCGTATGGCTTTTCTCAGCTATTAGCACTTGATAATAGAACTCTATGAAAATTATAAAAAAATGTGAATTTTTTATAACAAACTTTGCATTCAAATGGCTTTAATCATGAGTTATTATTTGATTGATTAAACTTTTTATCGCAATTGTTGCATTCGTATGGCTTTTCTCCGCTATGAGTTCGCGTGTGATTCTTGAGTCTGCAAACTTTCTATTGCATACATTGCATTAGTAAGGCTTTTCACTGCTATGATGTCGCGTGTGTGGATTAAAGATTCGTGATTTGGTAAACTTTTTCATGCAAACTTTGCTTTCTTATGGCCGAATTCATATGCCAGACTTTAAAGCACTTGATTAATTGAACTCTTCATGAAAACTCAAAACAACGTTATCTTTTTACAACAAACTTTGCATTCAAATGGCTTTAGAATGTATGTTTTAGTATATGATTGATTAAAACTTTTTATTTTAAACATTGCATTCGTAAGGCTTTTTCTGCTATTAAGTGTGTACGTTAGTTTTCTGATTTGGTAAACTTTTTCATGTAAAACTTTGCTTTCTTATGGCTGAATTCATAATATGTCACACTTAAAGCACTTGATAATAGATCTCTATGAAAATTAAATAAAAACTTGAACTTTTTATAACAAACTTTGCATTCGAATGGCTTTTATCATGAGTTATTATTTTATTGATTAAACTTTTTATTGAAATTGTTGCATTTGTATGGCTTTTCTCCGCTATGTGTTCGCGTGTGCTTCTTGAGTCTGCAAACTTTTTATTGCACACATTGCATTAGTAAGGCTTTTGTAAGTTATGAAGTCCCGCTCTGCGTAAAAGTTTCCTGATTTGGTACACATTGCTTTCTTATGGCTGACTTCGCATGTGAGTTTTTAAATAAAGTATATGTCAACCATAAGGTCCTGTCCTAGATGGTCGCATGATCGTACGATCGTGCGATTGCGATGATCGCATAAACAAATTTGTGATCGCACGATAAAAAATTGTGTGTCCTAACTGCCATAGCATGATCGCGCGTCCACTTTCCTTGACAACGCAAACAAATAATATGAATGTTAGTAAGTAAGAACTTTTGGCAAGTAGGTGTCGTATTAATTATCGATACAACAGAGCAATACAAGCGACGCGCGATCATTTCGAATTACGAATTTACGTCTGTCCGTCTGCCCAGTTAGGACTCGTTCATACAATGTTATAATTGTGTTAGAACAGGGCGTCCGCGTTCATGCAATCATCGCAATCATCGCAATCGCACGATCGTGCGATCATGCGACCAGCTAGGACAGGGCCTACGGGTCTTACCTAATTTCAAAAAGACGTCCCCATTTTTTACTTAATATATTTCCATTCCATTTCCATATGTGCAGTATAAAAAATTTATTAAAGCAAACAAATCGCCATATCAAAAGCAATAAGGTTTAATTTATGTCAAGAGAAAGTGTTTATATGAATCTTCGGATGTTAAAAGTTTGACTATCGACAGTGGCGCAGTTTCAAACTTTGTAGTTTCAATATAAAACTCTAGACATTTTGCCAATAATGCAGAAGTTTAAATGTTAAAATGCACTTTTTCTTTTTAAAATACCTACTGTATGAGATTTTCCATTCGACACTTTTTTTAGTTTTTCTTTTTAAACATTTGCTGCATTAAATCAAATCGATAGAAGTGAAAAAAAATGATATTTA
Organism: Mystacides longicornis; assembly: GCA_963576905.1. Lineage (NCBI taxonomy): Eukaryota > Metazoa > Arthropoda > Insecta > Trichoptera > Leptoceridae > Mystacides > Mystacides longicornis. Next base: position 23,422,562 of record OY756427.1, read on the forward strand.
TAAACATAAATTCAGTACCAAGTACTTAAAATATTCCCCTTTAATCACTATGCCATCTTTTATTATAAGTAGTAGGTACTTCATAAAACTGACCGACTAACGATATGACCGCGAGCCGTTCACACAGAGATCTATGTAGTGGTGCGTTATTTCTGTTGTTTGAGGCGGGCAGATACACACATCTATAGTTACATAGAAGTAACTCCGTGACAGAAAAGTGAACTTATGAGTTATTAAATAATATTATGTAACCTAGCCAGAACAGGAGTGCAGGACACTGTCGAAAGAGTTGCCACTATTTCCCGCAGCCCAAACGAAAAATGGATGAAACGTCTCTTGTGCTGGCGCCCTAGAACATCCCAAAGAAACCCCGGACGACCCCAACTTCGATGGAGAGATGACCTGGTGAGGTTTGCGGATGGGACGTGGATGCAGAAGGCGCAGGATAGACGGGAGTGGAAGAACATGGAAGAGGCCTACGGAGGAAACGGTTCAAGGCTGAGAAGAAGAAGAAGATGTAACCTAACTTTTAACCTTTATTACCTGAATGAAAACACTATTTTGATACAGAAAAACGTGGTTAAAAGGATTAAGGCCCTGTCCTAATTGAAAAGCATTCGCGCGCCCGAGCTTCGAGCGATGATCGCGTGGACGCGTTACCAAATTTTTGTCTCTCGAATCTGGGTTAGTCCGTCTTATCCTATTAGGACATGTTCATAAATGTTCTCAGTTTGAATGGTCCGTCTGCGTTTGAGCGTCCGACGATAGACGCGCGGACGTGCGAACGCTTTCCAATTAGGACATGACTTACCGTTATGATATACATACATACAAGTTTCCTCCCGAAATTGAGTTTAATCTCGTGCTTCGAGTGGGAAAAATATGAAATTTATCAATGTTTAAATTTTTATAGTGGGTAAAGTATTTTTTAAATGAATCTGGGCTCACCCAAAGTGAAGCGAACTCAAATACACTTTCGACATCGTTTTGAAAGCGGAAATGGTCGATACCGGGATTATAACCTCCGGCCTTCAGTACGCTGTACGTATAGGTATGAAAGCCGTCGACTGATACCACTGGTCTACCAACCACCTCAATAAAAGTAATAAGTAAAGTAGCATTATAATGGTGGATATAGTGGCACCTTTAACAACATGGCCAAGATATGGATTCTCCTGTATGGGAGTGAGTCCTGGCACCTGACCAAAGGCCGGGCACAAAAGTATCCTGCATTTTAAACGAAGTGCCTCAAGAGAATCTTTTTTTTAATATATTTTTATTGGGTATAATGGATGGTACCACCGCATCTCGAACGACGCTATACGCCGGCGCATTCAGCGCAAGCCCATCACTACCATGCACCATTACGCAGAGGAGATGGGAATGGCTGGGATATGCGTTGAGGATGCCGAATGACAGTTTGCCGAGGAGAGCGCTGTTTTTCTTCCCATCAGGTTTTCGAAGGCGTGGAAGAACCTCTCATACCGTGTTCCGTTCCGTCGAGGCAGAGCTGAAGGAGTTGGACATGGTGTGGGAGGAGGTCATAAGCATTGCGCAGGATATGGCGCAGCGAGAGCTCTTGTTGCCTCCCTATGCTCCTGAGTGGAGTTCAAAAGGAGTTCTGATTTCATTGAGCAGTTCGTTCGTTGTAGATTTTTTCAAAGATTGTATTTCACCTGGAATTCCGAATATCTATTTTTGTGTATCGTGTTTCTTTGGCCGACTTTAAAGTAATTAAACCCGTTCGCCTTTCGTTTATAAACCTTTTTTATTCCGTTCAAGATGTTAGATAATATAAAAAGATTGAAACACAAAATTTATTTGCTATTCCATTTTATACCGTATCTTGACGTGTTTCCAAGGCGCACTTCCTACAAGGTCGTGCGGGTTTAAGATTAAGATTAAGTGTTTCCAATCTCCGATCAACATGTAAAAAGTAAGTGTTTTAAACTAGTGGGGAAATACAAAACGTTTTATATGGGAAATTGGCAATGTTTTTATAAAATTCTCTTTTAACGAATCAAGTTTCATTTAAGAACAAGATAAAGAATGAGATTATGGTAGTATGTGCAACTGTTGACACAAGAAATGCAGCGCCATAAAGTCGGATGGCTCTATGCCGCATTCATTATCTATAGATTGTAATCTATGTTGTTGTATTTCCGTTTCCCCCCTTTTTCAGCCATGTTATAATACAGTAATACGTGTGTCCTAATAGCTCCACGGATTTTCATTAAAAACTGGAAAAATTTCCTCAATCCTCAGCTCAAACAGCAACGTTGGGATAATCTCTGGAGTCTTTTCCGTATAACCGCTTCCCTTTATGCACTCTACAATTAACTTACTTAAATATTAAGTAAAGACAAAATACATCAAAATGTTTCACAGTAAGCAAAGTTCTTTGTGTTATGAAACAGTATCGAACCCATGACATTCAGCGCATCAACTCAAAAATAAATTAATTTTTCTACTCGTCGCATGAAGAACCTTTACTCGTCAAACGCGATGAATGAGTTTTCTACCCGCTGTTATCCTTTCACACCTTGTGGACGTGACCTCGGGCCTTACTCTGCATTTACATCGCGACTCCGATCCAATCACAATCTTAATAACGATATTATTGTGACATTTAAACTTTGGGTGCCAACCATAAAAATATTTTTTAATCAGTTACGAAAAATGGTATAAACTTAAATAATTTAAGCAAGTATTTTTTATATTTAAAGTAGTTATAGATGGTCGACACCGAAATCGGAATTGCATTTCAAGAGTATTGGCTAGAAAAAAAAACTGCCTACGGCAAATATTAGTTCAAGTATACTAACAACTTTCTCTATAATCAAGCGTCAAAGGCAGACGTAATGTCATTTTTAACATTAGATAATGGAGACATAGGTCACAAAACCAATTCATGAAAATATTGAATACTAATATCTGGTAGAACTATTATGGGAGGCTGTATTTCTGTCTAACAATCAAACATTTTACGTGAAAAAGCAAAATGTTTTATATGAATACAACATTCAAACTGTTGTAAGCAAATATCTATCTGGAAGAAATTAAAACAAAATAATAAAAAAATTGTTTTGTCAAAATTATAAATTTTGTTTTGTCAAAATTATAAATTTGTTTTGAATGGATTTTATTGGTCGAATGGAATGCTCGTAATTTCCGTTCAGGGTTCAGAGACCAGCTTAGGATCAATCACAATGGAAAGCTGTTACTGATCAACTCCTTTAATGGAATGATCCATTGATTATTATTGTCTTTAATTCGCATCGTTTATTTATATTATTAAAAATTTCTTTTGGAATCTTTTTATAAATATTTATGGGAAAAAAAATCTCAAATAACCTTGGGACTTGATTTCATTAGTGAATGAGAATCTAAACATTTGTGTGGTCTTATTTCGTTTTGTAAATAAAACCTTAGATGACCCTAGAGAAGCTATAAATTCCTTACAACTGTCTCAAGATGCTCCCTGTATCATTGCGTTCCCTCCTGTCTCCAGACAGAATTTGTGGACTGTATAGTGTTGGAGGGTGGGGTAGTTCTTTCTTCTTTCCTGTCACTGTGAATTTATGCCGGAAACTTTAGAACCACACTATCGATTAATATAGCGGAAGGTCAGGGAAAAAGTAGATCGTGTCAGACTTTTATTTATTGATAAAAATATCCAATTTTCTTAGAACGATTTGAAGCTTAGAAAAAGATCGAATGAATATTAAATTAAGAATCTACTTAAGTATCTTTTATTTTTTAACAAATCTCATTTTGATTAATTAAGTTTTTTCATATTAAACGATAGCAATGTCCATAAGTTAAAAAAATCCCGTCTGATTTTTAGATTTCCTGCCTGTTACAGGATGCTCGAAAAACCAGCAAAAAGAGCAGAGGTGCTATTCTTAGCTGGCAACTCCACGGCTAATATTACAACCTGTACGTAATTACTTTTTTATAGTATAGAAAAAAGGGAAAAATTTAGAAATGGAACCCCATACATAGATAATAGATAAATTAAACGTGAGATATCTACGTTGGGATATGGACTCTGTGAAACTTGCAAAGGAATGAAAATAAGTATAAGGCATTCCGGAAGTAAAAATGTTGTGACGTAGATGGGAGTTTGTCTACAATTTGACATGTTTTTAGTTTGTTATGAGAATGGATGCTTGTAGTGGAGGGTAACAAGAAAAGAAGCTACATAATATAGTACTGTACGATAAGGGTAATATAATTGAGTGATCGAAACGTCTCCAATCCTCCCTGTACTCCGCAACTCTCACCGCTGATTGTACAAATGTCTTATATATCATATAGTTTCGGATTTGGTTTATATTTCTATTACTTATACAAATCGAACGAATAAACTCAGCGAACAGAAGGTCAATGTACTATTTTTGGTAAATCCAGACGGTAATTATTATTAACAGATGTCGTGCAATCATAGAAGTTAGGAATACAATAGTCAGTATGGCTGAAGACACGCGAAATCGTCATCTTCTATATAGTTGACACCGTCTTATACAGTTTAGCCTTTATACAAATCAAGAATGTACTCACAATGAAGAATATAGAATTACTGCTGGTGACGAAATAAAAAAGTTAGGCAGAAAATGGTCTGAATAGCTTTAAAAACCTATAACATGACGTATGTACCATTATTTCCTCAAAGTTTATAAAGTTCATTGAATGCAAAATCGGCTGAAGTTAATATCTACTATATAAATGAAAGTCGGGTTAGTGCGAACACTTATAACTCGAGATCGGCCGAACAAATTCTTCCCACGATTGATTTATTGGATTCTTCTCCGCTCCGGATAACAGAATAACTAATAAAAAGTTGAATAAATGAATAAGATAGATATAAATTATACATTTGAAGTTAGTATTGAAAAGATTATCAAACAGAACTGCCACCGCCATCTATTGTAATAGTAGTGATATTTTGGTAGAAAGATTTCATGGATGGCGGTTATGATTTATTTTTGAACCGACATCTACTATATAAATGAATGTCGGGTTAGTGCGAACACTTATAACTCGAGATCGGCCGAACAAATTCTTCCCACGATTGATTTATTGGATTCTTCTCCGCTCCGGATAACAGAATAACTAATAAAAAGTTGAATAAATGAATAAGATAGATATAAATTATACATTTTTAATTAGTATTGAAAGCATTATCAGATAGAACTGCCACCGCCATCTATCGTAATAGTAGTGAAATTTCGGTAGAAAGACTCAATAGATGACGATAATGATTTATTTTTTAACCGACATCTACTATATAAATGAAAGTCGGGTTAGTGCGAACACTTATAACTCGAGATCGGCCGAACAGATTCTTCCGACGAATGATTTATTGGATTCTTCTCCGCTCCGGATAACAGAATAACTTATAAAAAGTTGAATAAATGAATAAGATAGATATAAATTATACATTTGAAGTTAGTATTGAAAGGATTATCAAACAGAACTGCCACCGCCATCTATTGTAATAGTAGTGATATTTTGGTAGAAAGATTTCATGGATGGCGGTTATGATTTATTTTTGAACCGACATCTACTATATAAATGAAAGTCGGGTTAGTGCGAACACTTATAACTCGAGATCGGCCGAACAAATTCTTCCCACGATTGATTTATTGGATTCTTCTCCGCTCCGGATAACAGAATAACTAATAAAAAGTTGAATAAATGAATAAGATAGATATAAATTGTACATTTGAAGTTAGTATTGAAAAGATTATCAAACAGAACTGCCACCGCCATCTATTGTAATAGTAGTGATATTTTGGTAGAAAGATTTCATGGATGGCGGTTGTGATTTATTTTTGAACCGACATCTACTATATAAATGAAAGTCGGGTTAGTGCGAACACTTATAACTCGAGATCGGCCGAACAAATTCTTCCCACGATTGATTTATTGGATTCTTCTCCGCTCCGGATAACAGAATAACTAATAAAAAGTTGAATAAATGAATAAGATAGATATAAATTGTACATTTGAAGTTAGTATTGAAAAGATTATCAAACAGAACTGCCACCGCCATCTATTGTAATAGTAGTGATATTTTGGTAGAAAGATTTCATGGATGGCGGTTGTGATTTATTTTTGAACCGACATCTACTATATAAATGAAAGTCGGGTTAGTGCGAACACTTATAACTCGAGATCGGCCGAACAAATTCTTCCCACGATTGATTTATTGGATTCTTCTCCGCTCCGGATAACAGAATAACTAATAAAAAGTTGAATAAATGAATAAGAAAGATATAAATTATACATTTTTAATTAGTATTGAAAGCATTATCAGATAGAACTGCCACCGCCATCTATCGTAATAGTAGTGAAATTTCGGTAGAAAGATTCAATAGATGACGATAATGATTTATTTTTTAACCGACATCTACTATATAAATGAATGTCGGGTTAGTGCGAACACTTATAACTCGAGATCGGCCGAACAAATTCTTCCCACGATTGATTTATTGGATTCTTCTCCGCTCCGGATAACAGAATAACTAATAAAAAGTTGAATAAATGAATAAGAAATATATGAAATAGACATTATATGTTAGTATTGAAAGGATTTTTAGACAGAACTGCCACCGCCATCTATTGTATTAGTAGTGATATTTTGGTAGAAAGATTCAATAGATGGCGGTAATGATTTATTTTTTAACCGACATTTTATGTGTGTCTTCTACTATATATATGAGATCGGCTGAACAGATTCTTCCGATGTTTGATTTATTGGATTCTTCTCCGTTCCGGAAAAAAGAATAATTACAAAATAAAAAAATGGATGGAAAATAGTATGAAAATATGTAATACTGTTTTTAAGTGAGTATGGAACGGGCTTCCTCACAACAACCGCGCCATCTGTGAAAAATCCCATTAAAACATAATTTTTATTTACCTGATAACCATCGAGTTTCCAAACATTCCGCATTGGTACGCAGATTTTATTGATAAATTTTCTTTCATGCTTCAGAAATACTTTTTTTTAACATTCACACATAATTTAACCCTTTGAGGACCAAGGGAAGCATGCTTCCCAAAACTATTAACTCATTTTTTTTCTATTTAGGATTTTATTTAATTTATTATATAACACAAAACATGTTATGGAAGGTTGAATTCATCGTTATTTATTAAAACCGGTAATAAAGTATCACTAAAAGTGTCAAAATATTTACGTTGAAAAAGTAAAATTTCATCTGAAAAAACTTCGGTTTTTCTGCGGTATTGTGGGAGTAACTATGCTGTGTTGTTCGTGTATTTTTCATCATTTGATAAGTTGGCCTTCTTTTTATGTGTAGAAATCAAAAGATTATTCCAAAATATTGACAAAGGTGGAAAAAAATACAATTTTCCAAAAGGGAAGTATACTTCCCTATGGTCCATAAAGGTACTTTTTATGTTTTTATTAAAAGTTTTTCATTTCAAAATACTTAATGTTTTATGTATGTAGACTAATTTTATTGATTGAAATAGCAAGAAAAGGGTACATAATGTTTTAAATTTATGATAATTAGAGAGTTTAGTGGCTAATATCCAATAACAGGGGTCGAAAAGATACGTAATCATGTCGTACAACAGCACTTGGCAACTTCTAGTCAACCGATGGAGAACTGTCTAGATGTACACATTATAGCAAACATCATGTCTAGGGAATATTTGAAGAAACTTGATATGTTTCACATTTTTTTATAATTATGTGACCTAAGATTTTTGAGAAAAAAACTTTAGAAGAATAATATAGGATTTTATTTCAACTTTTCAAGTCTCCACGATTATAGAACTTGGTTAAATGATAAACATGTGCTGAAATACAATGGCCACTATATCACAAAAAATAAACATAACATAAACAATGCCCATAAATTTATAAAAGGTGGCCCAGCGGGTATTCAAAAATTGTTATGGGGCCAAGCCATCAAATGGATATCTTTTTCAGTTTGGTGTGTAAGTACATGATCAAAATCTCACAACTGTCATGATTCTTGACCAGGGGATCCATAATATACAAAATAAGTGTGAACGCAATGAGCTATTTAGGTACTATATCTATTTTTCTTCAGCAAAAAAACTTTTTTCTTGGCTACTATTCCTAACAGTAATATACATAATATATGTGTTATATACTTACTATATAAAAAGAAATGACAAGTTAAAGTAATTTTCTATCTTTTATGTTTGAAAATATTGTATATTTTGACATAAAAGTAGTTAAAATAGCATCCAAAACATAACTCAATTCAAACTCAAAGGACCGTAGGGAAGTATACTTCCCAATCATTTTCTAAAAATCTGAAAAAAAAATTCGAGTTCTGTTATATTTTTCTATCATGATACATCATTTTTGATAATAAAACCTACTTCAATGCTTACATTTATTTCTAGAAACCTTACGGTCTTCAAAGGGTTAAGCATTTTAAACCAATTAATGAACCTTTTTCTGGTGTTTTGGTTGTGCAATTAATTTAGTATCATCTGACTTATAAAAAAGTCCGTATTACCTAAATGACTATTTATGACTTTTTATAAGTAAGATGATGAAAATTCAATATAGATATCTAATATAGAAATGGGTGAGTTTTGGTGCTTTTGAAATAACTGATTCATAATATTATAACCACATAACTTTTGGTTTTTTCACAATGAGTTGGCTATGTTATGTTACCCAGCAATATTTTATTGATCGGGACGAAGTTCGATGGGTCAGCTAGTCTCTAATATAAATTAAAGTCGGGGTTAGTGCGAACACTAATAACTCGACATCGGCTCAACAGATTCTTCTGATGTTTGATTTATTGGATTCTTCCCCGCTCCGGATAACAGAATAACTAATAAAAAGTTGAAAAAATGAATAGGAATTAATGTAAATTACAATATTTAAGTTAGTATGGAGCGGTAACCTGCGATGCGCCCACGCCATCGCGGGTAGTTCCCTCTCATTCTCGCATACGTGATTGTAGTACAGTAGCCCATCTCACTTACTCCACCGCAAAATTTTCATACAAAGTCAACAATATTATCGGGCACATTCGTATTAGCACTTACTTCATAGACGAGGTAGGATGTGTGCGCGAGCGCATTATTGTCACGTTGTTCCCGCCAGAGCTTTGAATACGAATGGAATATGGATGTTTCAGAAATATTTTAATGTTATTATTTTATAAGCTAACTTTAACTCAATCGAATTAATTAATTATTTTATGGGGGCGCAGTGCACATTATGTACATATTAACGGGCCAGAACCACAGGACAACGTCTGTCGGGAAAGCTAGTATTTACATAAAAGAAACTCTAAAATTAATAATTCTTTCGTTTTTAATTTTATTCAGAAATGTACGTAGGTTGGATTTATAATTTCTGAAACGCTTCCACAGGTGTCCCTTATGAAGATGTACGGGAGGGAGGTATGTTTTTTTTATAAGCTCTGCAACGGTTTTCGAGTGTTTCTGCGGAGATATATTTAGAAAGATAAAATTTGACAATCAAAAAATAAAAAATAGGAATCTTTAATATTAGCTAAGTAACAACAACTGTTAAAATTCCTTACTTACAAACTACCTAATTCAAAAGTTTCACTAATTTTCAAACAACAATAATTCAAAGTTTCTTATAAAATAAAAATCAGATCTCTAACATTAACCGTCGCAATTTTTTTGTTTCCAATAATTATCAAACGCTTTAAAATTTCATTGTAATATAGATACCTACATCTTGTAGTAAGTAGATTGTAAGTGTGATAGCATACAGACTGTTGAAATGTTCTTAGTAGCTAGCTTCTTCAGTAACATGGGTGTGAGAGTACTTGTATCGATTATTTAATTCGAATTATCACTTATTATGAGCAGTTTGCGTGACTTGTACCCTTTCTAGCAGGCATTTATATAGGTAATGTATAATTATACACCAAAATAAACTAGGAGATACCTACAGACATAATTAGAATTGTTAATTACTTAAACTTAAGTATTTGAGATTATGTACAGACAAGGTGGTTGGTCCCTAAATAATTTGATACCTTACCTTCACTCGACTCTGTTTGAATATAATATTGATTTGCAGGTAGGTACCTACCAGTGGTGAAGCTAATTCCTATAGCTATACCAAAAAAATCATAAAAATATATTATAAAAAAATCATATAATAATTCTCCCTCCCGATGCACGATTATATACTCATTTTCGGGAGGTATCTTGTTTAAGTATATTTTAGTTGAATAAGTAATTATTTGTAAGCATGTTATTTTTATATTTGTATATAAAAGGTTCTACAATAAGGGAAAATATATACAGTAAGAGAACATTCATATTCACCACTTTTACATTTTATTATTTAAACTTTAAAACGTTTGCAACCACAAATTTCTTCTGTTTCCTGCAACCCTATTCACGAAAAAGTTTGAATCGAACTTCGAACTAAACTTAGACTTAAACTTTTCTGAAAACTTTTCTAAATATCTAGTCATATAAGTAGTCTGTGATCTGTCAGATTTACTCCGACTTTTCCAACTTATTGAGCTGTTAAAAATTCTGTCTGTTAGATATGTACATTTCGCCCATCTAAATTTCTTTTTCAGCCTTTATAATTGATTTATTCCGTATTTACAAGCCACATATGCGTGTTTATTTGTAATAATATTATTTTAATATGAATAAAGTTGGAAAAGTCGGAGTAAATCTGACAGGTAGTAAATCTGACAGATCACAGACTACTTATATGACTAGATATTTAGAAATGTTTTCAGAAAAGTTTAAGTCTAAGTTTAGTTCGAAGTTCGATTCAAACTTTTTCGTGAATATATGGCTGCTGATCTTGTCGACTGTGATAATATAAGTACCTACCTACGCGAGCAAACCAAGTCAACAAGTGGTTTTGTTTGGCGATTAAAATGTGTAGCGTCATTGTTTGCTTTCGTTAAGGTAAAAATTGTAGTAATAAATCATATGAAGGTACTACGATGATGAGTTTTTTACTTTCATGCGATCTGATATTAATTGTGATAAGGTAAGACTCTAATGCGAAGTGTGGACTGAATTCAAAAATGTCTGTTTGAAATCAAGGAAAAAGCTATCAAAAACCTTCCATATTATTATAATAAAGATTTTTAGGCGATTTCTCACAACTAAACACATAAGATAAGATAGCTTTATATAATTTTTACGATATAATAAAATACGTAAGCAATTAAAGTGTTTTCAACACCTACATACGTTGACTCATCAAAATGTGTTAGCTGAGTAGTTTTCCATGTAGGTACCTAATGAAAAATAGCCATATGAATATGTACTTGTTTTAAACTTTGGTTTAAAATGACGTATTTTTCAAGATTAGAAATATGTAGCACACATTATTTGCGACAGTGGAAACACCAAAGCACTCTGCTTGTATTTTACCAAACTTTCCTATTGTGAGCTCGTTCGGAGTATCCAACATTTAATCGGATGTTGTCATCTCTATTCTCACTGTCATGTGAAAAACAATAATTTGATGCCGGATAGATGTGAACAGCTCCATATTTTAAATTAATGTCCTACAATTATGTTTATGCTGCGGGTGATTAAGTTTTTAAAAACTATTTAGTTATCACAAGCAGATAATATAATATTAAAAATAACAAAGGTTCGACGATAGCTTAGGTGCGTGAAAATGACAAGTAACGACTGACCCCGAGAGGTACATCCTCTCTTCTTTTATACCTTGCTCCCGTGAGAATCTCGAGGGCACACGTTCCCAATTTTTCTAGAACGTGGGTGCTGGTATTTGCGTTAAGCACGTACCGGAGATCGGGTGACAAGATTGTTTACATCTCTGTGACTTGTCCAGGATGTAACTCTACCACTAAATCACACGACATTTTGTCGGATCACACAACAAATGGGAGCGGACAGTTTCTGTTTCTATACCTACTACTTGTTGTCTCATTCATTCTTGCGATCGCGATCGCGATTAAGTCATACATTTCCTTTTTATACAGCCATAAAATATATCGGTATAGATTGATTGCATAAATAAGTTGTATTTTATCACAGACCGCTAGTATTCTATACATTACATTAATAGTTGAAGCAAAAACTTTGTGACCACTATTACGAAAATTGAGCGGACTGAGGGGTATGAAATTTCGCACACTTATCTTCTTAATATATATAAATCTCGTGTCACGATGTTTGTCCTCAATGGACTCCTAAACCACTTAACCGATTATAATAAAATTCGCACACCATGTGCAGTTCGATCCAACTTGAGAGATAGGATAGTTTAAATCTCAAATTATAGTCGCAATTTTAATTTATTGCTAATTATTTGTCTGTTATTATTTGACAGTCACAATTATCTGTTAACTCCAAATGATTCTAACAGATGTCGATACCTTTCGACTGGGTTGAGTAAGTAATCAATAGATGGCGCTGCTATGGTAAATCTACGAACGTGTCATATAAGCTACATTTTAACAGCATAATTACCACGTGTTGTTGACGCTATAAATTTAATTAAATTTATAGTATGCTATAAAATATTTTGAAAAAGTTAGGGATCTGTATGAAATCTAAATTATTTTTAAGTATCTATCTACCCGTGCGAAGCTGGGGCCCGGGCGGACCTCTAGTAGTTTATATAATAGAGTAGGACGGCGAATACTAATAATATTTTTAATTATGCATAAAAAAAACATTACAAACACTACAGTAGTGTACTGTCATACCACTAAGAATTTTCTATTTTATTTCAATACACATAGTACCTAAACATTAAAAATGTTTACCGTCTTACTTATAAAAAATTCGTTAATCGTAAGATTACCATTCACTGATCAGTTTTTACTTGATTTATAAAAAATATATCTTATCCTTTGATTTTATCCGAGTTTTTTTTATGTATGAAGATGACATTATTTCATAAACAAAATTGTAAACAAACAAAATAGTAGCCCGGCAACGCGAGTGCTTACAACCGAGATGCGCTATGTCAGATTTGAATGATTTCGAGTAGGTGCAGATTAGGTGCCAGACCTAATTTTTGATTTTATACTAGCCTTTCCGACAGACGTTGTCCTGTGGACCCTGTGGTCCTAACCAGAGTCGGCCCGTTCATAATATGTGCATAATGTGCACTGAGCCTCTAGAAACAAAAATAAACTAATAAAGCAATAACATTAAAATATAAATGTCTAAAACGTCCATATTTCATTCGTATTCGAAGCTCAGGTAGGAAGAATGCGGGAATATAATAATATGCGCATAATTTTGTTGACTTTGTATGAAAATTCTCTAAAACGCCGGAAACGGTGCAGTTGCAGTAGACAATAATTTTGTTGTTTTTTTCATAGATGGCGGTTTAGGACATCCATTCCATACTAACGTTAATGTCATATTTTATTTAATGTTTTATGCATTTTTTTTTCAACATTTTATTAGTTATTCTGTTATCCGGAGCGGAGAAGAATTCAATAAATCAAACATCGAAAGAATCTGTTCAGCCGATATCGAGTTATAAGTGTTCGCACTAACCCGACTTTCATTTATATTATAGATTATCAAAATATTGTTTAGTCCTTATAAAATCACACGAAACCTTTATGTTTTGGGCAAAATGAACTAATTTATGTTTGATCACTTCAATTTTAATATTTGTACCTACTTTAAAAGTACTCTTTGGATATTTTCTTCAAAACGTCGTCATATTTCATATAAATTTAGTTGGTGAATCATGGTTGTAAGATCTCGATGATTAGGGGAATGCAATATTTGCTTTATTGTTTAAAATTTCTATTATCAAAAATAAACCAAAACAAAATGGACCAAAATATGAAGGGAGCCCTAATTGGACGGGAAAAAAACTTAAGAACAGTATATTTATTACAGAAAGCGTTGTTGTACACTCGAAACCATTGTCAGTTGACATGAAATCCAACATGGCGGGCTGAAATCTACAGAGATCAGCTCGCAATCAATCGAACCTCGACGACGCGACGACTTGATCTCAAATTTTCTACCGCTGAACTCTTTTTTCCACTGATCAGAGTTTTTAAATAAAGCAGTTGTGTTTAAGAGACGCTTGAAAGATCACAGTTCGAGTTGTTCAGCGTGCTGACGTAGTGCATATCTAACATAATATATGCAAAATTTTGCTTCGACACAGGCACAAGCCTAGTGAGAGTTAAGGTTTTAATTGTAATTTTGGTTTTTTTTTTGATAAATTTATTTTGTATTTTCTTTGAAATAAAATTCATTCATTCATTTATTCATATTTTTTATTGTTATAGGGATCTGCGATGTCTCCGGAATACAATCCACACCAACCTGATGTGCACCTATATCTTGTTTGGTCTCATTTGGATCCTTTATCTCAACCTGCAGGTACAATTTTAATACAATACTCCGAAGAAAATCAATGATTCACACGAATAAAAATTACATTCTAATTATTTCTTCCTCAGGTCAAAGTGCAGAAAGACAATGTGGGATGTTTACTTCTGGTGTTCTTTTTCCATTACTTCTATTTGACTAACTTCTTCTGGATGTTAGTTGAAGGTAAGAACTTTACTATTACAGAGAATGTTTGACTTAGAAAAGGTCCCCTGAAGTCGACTACTACTGTGCCGCAGGCTTTTCTGTCTCGTATACAAGTCTTCTCCTTCTTAGATTCCAGTCCATTATCGTACGATTTCCTTACCAGGAATCTACCTATCCATCTACCTATGCCTATTGTGATTTGCATCAATGCCACCTTTAGTTTGGATGTGAAGAAAGAAACGTTGTACGTAGGTACCTATACTTAAAATATGCTTCTTCCTATATTTTTTCTGATTGCTTCGATAAATTTTCAAAGTATGCATCTTTTTTTATCAGCCTTCTCTTTTAAAACTTTGGAGAAAGGTTGTTTCATCACTAGCCTACCTGGCAGATATAATGAAATACACAATAACACTCCTAATGCCTTGCGATGGCTTAATGACTTGTATGTTGCTCTTTAGTGTGTCTCCTGGATGCAGCAGTGAAATCTTTGCTTTTATTTCTTGTCTTCTGACGATGCTACCACTTGGTGGCTAATGCCAAACGATAATGACAATAACAAGATCTTGGCCTTCTGCATTCATCGCTTTCTCGCGTACTTTATAATGCTGTCGATTCGTAGACCTGGTGAATTCTACATTTCTTTTGTTTTTAAATATTTTTTTCATTTTTTAGCTTTTTCATATACTTACAAATAATAAATCTGGCAATATAGTAGATTTTAGCTCTTTCAAAAAATTGTTTCAAATACACATTCCACAGCTTTAAACAAATGTCGAGTTGTAGGGGGCTCTTTTTGCTTCCCTATGCCCCCATGTGGGGCCTTAAAGGCAGTTTTGTTTGAATCTGTATTCGAAGATGGGCGCTTAATGAACTCGAACACACGACGTTCAGTAGGTAGGTACCTTTGTTTTGTATAAGCTGCCTAGGCTAACAGTAAAAATGTTGAACATGTCGAGAATTCTCATGATTAGGAGTTTCGGAGACTCAAATATTACCACCTAATGGCGAACGTTGTTAACGTAAAGTGATCACACTAAGCCAGCCTTCGAAACAACAGTAGAAGGCGGTCGTAAGCCCGTGGTGGTTTGTTCTATTCAAAAATCGAACATCAGTAATGAATTGTTAGTCATTAGTTGTTACATCTTCTTCTTTGTCAGCCGTCCCTCCACTGCTGGATGTAGGCCTCTTCCAAAGTTTTCACGTCATTCTGTCCTGTGCAGTTTTCAACCAGTTTTTCCCCGTGACAGGAACCACATCATCCACCCATCTGTTTTGCGGTCTCCCAATTGATTTTTTATTTTCACAGGGGCGCCATTTTGAAATTCTGGGTGCCCATCTGTGGGCACCCAGAGTCGTGAGTCATTAGTTGTTAGATAATTCTTTAACAGTAAAAATATACAGATCCGTTTTAATCATTTTGTTTCTGTAAAAAATCTCTATGTTAAGGTTAGTAGCTAATAGTGAACGAAATGAACATTCTTTCATTTTAAGAAATTTATAGTACTTACCTAATTCACTTGGTGATCCATGCTTAATCACTCAAAAATATTCAGATAAGGCTCACATATGTGTTCCTGTTTGCAACTATTCTGCAAAAACATTGACCTAGAACTATATCGGGTATTGCTACACCCAAGTACTGTATGAACAGATGGTGGATTTCTGGCGTGCTTCCAAAAATGAAGGATTGTAATAAAACCTATTGTTATTTCTATTTTCTATTCGTGAAATCTTGACCAAATATTCAACAGCGTATGAAGGCATTGAATACTGAGTATAATTTGATTTTCATAATCGCCTTTGTTATTTTAGATATTATGGATAAGGTATAATATGCCTGGCCACTTTGAGAGGTTTAGTCCCTACATTTTTAGATACACTGATAATAACAAATTTACGTTTTACTTCATTTCGTTAAAATGAATTTTAGGTAAATTTATTACCTAACTAAATATATTTTCTATTAGTACAATGTGTATTTTAGGTTGAAAGAATTCGCGTTGGTATATAATTAAAAGCCTCCCCGTTATATTTCTACAGCATCCATAAGCCTCTAATTTCCTATCTTACGCCATTAAACCACATTGACTGAGGCCTGAAAATACTTTTTCAATAAAATCTTGGATTTTTAATCGGTATCAGGGTACCTTAACTCTACTAACTCCTTAACTCCACAATATCGGTAGCTCAAAATTTTACAATTCTTGGTCTCAGACTCTATGCACTTTGGACATTTTTTTTTGGCTCAGTTCTACTTAAAAATCGTACTAAGAGCTAAGACAAACCTGTAACTTTCTTCTTGTACTTTTTCAGGTCTTTATTTGTACATGCTGGTCGTGGAAACTTTTACAGGCGAAAATATCACACTGAGGGTATACGCTTCAATCGGATGGGGTGAGTTCTATCTTTTGTTGAAATATTATTTTTTTAAATAATTTTACTAAATACTATATTTTGTTTGCCAAATATAAAGAATGCAGTAGTATCTACTTGAAATTGGTAGGATTAGCAAACCTGTCACAGAATTTGAATGTTTTTATAAGTTTTTTTTATGTATCCCATGAGGACCATCTCCTTATGGAATTAGGTACTTCTTGTATAAATAAAAAGACCAAAATAATATAATTTGTAATAAATAAATAATAAATAATAAATAATCTACCTATATTTGTTATTGAACCGTGTGCTTCAAACCGTTTTTCTTTAGATATCAGGCGAAAATTAAGACAATGAAAAATAAATGGAAGTTTTCAACGAGTTGAAAATGTCGAAGATTTTTATTATTTGAAGATTCGGGGATTTGAACGAATTCAAACACAACAGTGTTATTAAAAATCTTGGTACCTATAAAGTTATACAATGGTTTATATCATGGTCTCAGAAAAATGTTATTAATAATCCAGGTATATTACAGATCTATGGTATAAACCATAGAATAAGCTTATAATATTTACGTTATACCACGGTTATAGAGATTATAGCAGGTTGTATTTCTATGGTAATAAGGTGATTTTTTTTAATTACACTGCTAAAGTGCAACGTTGCTAACGTAAAGGTACGATACTAGCCAGCATTTGAAACAGAAATAGAAAACTCATAGGCTTCGTACTGTTGTTTAAGTTAGCAAAAAATCTATGGGTTGTAATCGAATATACGACATTTTGAACAGAAATTGGCATCAATATAACTTAGCTAACAAGATCAACCTTCTATACCTATCCATACACATGTAGATACATTATTGCATAAAGTAATCATTAAACTAAAAGACCGCTGTTAAAATTAATAAAAAGTCGTTAGATAAAGCGCAAAGAACTGTGAAATGGTTACATAAAATTAATTAATATTAGTAAGCATGCATGTATTTTTGTGAATGGACCACCCCTGTCACGATCGGCGAGCGCTTAATTGAATTCTTTTGTTTTGATAAAAATGTCGGATGACTGTTTCAAATTTTGCTCATGTTTACCGAGCAAGAATCACAATGTCTCGGTACACGAGCTGTACATTAAATAAACAATTGAACAACGAGAATGAAAGAAAAATATTAGAAAAGAATTTTTAATAAAGCGTTTGATGGAAACCTTTTGAATAAAATATCACAGGGTGAGTTTATATTGTGGGCAATATTGTTACACGGGAAAGACTTTTCATAGAAATATTCATTTCTAGGAACTCATTACTTACTTATTGTTGACACACTGCAATACTCTGGCTTGTGTATTGGAAACAAGTTTTATTTACGTAGATACTAAGTATAATACGCGTGTTAAAATATGTACAGACCCATACTGCACTCGGCACTCGTTGTTCAGTGATTTTTGTGTTGGAATTATCTGTTATGCGCCAACTATACCTACACCAATTTAATCACAAATATAAGAAACATGATGCGAAAATTGCATGAATGATCAATTGCCGACCTCTGTGAAGCTGCAAACAGTCGACATCCGGCGTATGCTTTATTCAATACAGAGTTGTACCAAAAAGCATATGAATGAAAAAAATATAAATATTTTTTTTAACATTTATTGAAATAAATAAATATACACAAACAAAAAAAATACAATAAAGAAAATGAAATACAGAAAAAATATAATTATATGAAACGAGTATAAAAAAGGTAACACTGTTAAACTTATTATCCCAGTCCATTGTCCTGGTCAACCATCCCCACATATACCTACTGAATGTTCATAAAACATTCAGACAACAAGACTCCCATATAGTTAAATTAAAGGCATCAGAGTGCAGACAGAAATGAATGAGCTCTCATAATAATATTGTATGTAGACTGACATGAAAATATTTTTACATCCCTTTTGTACTTTGACGAGCGACGCTCGCGCCCGACGCGAATGTAAATATTATAATAATAATAATAATTGCGATACAATTGTAACGTCGAGTTTATAATTCATTCATATAACACTTTCACAGAGAGTTGCCAACTCAACATTAAAATAATATATTATTATGATTCCCTTGTAAAGGACTTGAAATTTATAAATAGAACTACTGTAACGTAGGTACATTAAGATTGGAGATTACGTATAAAATATTAAATAAGTCGTAAAATTCTTAATTTATGACTTGAACTTATGTTTTCACAAGTTTCAGACTTATACACAAATTAATTTCCATAAATACCTACCAACTAGTTATGCGATATGTTTGTGAAAATTTTGGCAAATCAGTAAAGCAGCGTTCAAAACAGCAGTAAAATTAATATTCTAGCTAATACCCGTTTTGATTTACCATCTTTATGATGGATCTCTTTTACTGATTTTACTATAACCTCTCATTTTAGAAATTCAATAAATATGAATAATTTACATCCAACATTTCTACAATTAATTATAGCTACGAGGGTCGGACATGATTAAAATGGAATTTATGTATGCGTGATGCGATGACGTACGAAAATAAGTGTCTACATAACGATAATTTAGATTTAGATAATAATTAGTACAATAATTATAGTACCCGACTAAAGGGCACAAAAACCCACTGAATGAAAAATTTATCTTCTTTTCAGTAAGTATAGGTACCTTCTTCTTTGTTTACCGTCAAATAATAGGTAGGTACTATTATTTTTAAATAGTTTGTCCTTTGATTGCTTTTATTATTTTTATAATTTGTATTTATCTTCTATATCATAAAAATAATTTGAATTTATCTTCTATATTATAAAAATTGCGTTGTCATCGCATCACGCCTGAACGGCTGGACTAATTTCGCTAATTCTTTTTTTTCGTGTTTTCTTTTGTCAGGAGATGATTTTCATATGAAACTAGCTTTCCCGACAGACGTTTTCCTGCAGATCCTTTGGTCCTCACCAGAGGCGGCCCGTTCATTTTGCACTGCGCCTCCAGAAACAAAAATAAACTAACTAAAAAATAATAACATTAAAATATTATTTCTAAAATGTCCATATTTCATTCGTATTCAAAGCTCAGACGGGATTAACCCGAGAATATAATTATATGCGCGCAATTTGGTTGACATTGTATGAAAAATTTCTATAACGCCAGAAACGGTCGAGTAAGTGAAATGGGCTAATGGGTAAGAGTGGACAATAACGTATGCGAGAATGAGAGGGTGCAGGTGCAGAAGACAACAATTTTGTTGTTAGATTATTATTTCAAAGATGGCGTCGCATTATATTCGTTCCATACAAATTTTAATATCATATTCCATATTATTTCTTATCCATTTTTCAACTTTTTATTAGTTATTCTGTTATACGGAGTGGAGGAGAATCCAATAAATCACACATCGGAAGAATCTGTTGAGCCAATTTCGAGTTATACCTAAGTGTTCGCACTAACCCGAATTTAATTAATATTAGAGATAAAAAAAATCAAGAAAGACAGAATGCGGATGGAATATACATGGTTTAAACCAGATGCTTCGATCGAAATTACATTGGTCAAAAATAATTAACACATCACCATACAAATTCGAATTCAAATATTCATAGTTAGGTCCACAGGTCAACGTCTGTCGGAAAAGCTAGTTTATTATATTTTACAATATGTAATAAAAACGCCAGTTTTACGAGTACTCGGCTACTACTAGTAAAGGAAGATTCGAAATTAACTACTTTGAGTTTTCCGCGTAACTTTCCTTATAAACAAATAAACGGAGCCATCTTAGGTTGGAGATATCTATTATAGGTACAAAATAAAATGAAATGATGTTACTAAATATATATAATTATTAAACAGATAACCCTAATAAGTTATTTGTCCACCTTGTGTAGATTATAGATACCTAAGTCATTAATTATGCCACAGTTCTCAACTATAATGAAATATCTCCGTATCATTAATATTGATTACGAAATACGAATTGTAATGGCGAGGGTTTTTGCATTATAATCCTACCGAGCAAGCTTAGCGAGAAAATACAAAAAATGAACGCATTCATAATAAATGTTATGTTCCCGGTAATCTACTTTGCAGCTTTGAAATGTTTATCCCCGGGAAACAAAATATAATTAAACTCTCTCTTTATGTACCAGTAGTTGGACTATTTTTATATGCTTTGCATTGCCTATTTCATCATAATATTCTCTGTTATTTTACTATACTAGGGGTTTCACTTCAACACATTATGACGGATTTTAGATTCAGGGGGGGGGGGTTCCAATACCATACCGATCCAATGTCAATCTTAATAGCAATTTCATTATTATGAGTTCTAAGCATGAAAATAGTTTCATGTAGGTCGATTATGAATAGGTTCGGTATAGTGTATCGAAAAAAAATGATTAATATACAAATACTTTTAGTATTAAAAGTATAAAAAGTCGACACTGAGGTCTGAATTATACATAACTAGCTTTCCCGACAGATGTTGTCTTGTGGTTCTAGCCCGAAGTGCCCCGTTAATATGTAGGTACATGATGTGCACTGCGCCCCCGAATAGTAAATTAATTCGATTGAATTAAACTAATAAAATAATAACATTAAACTATTTCTGAAACATCCCTATTTCATTCGTATTCAAAGCTCTGGCGGGAGAAACTTGAAAAAAAAAATGCGCTCGCGCACACACCCCACCTCGCCTATTACCAACACGAATGTGCCCGATAATATTGTTGGCTTTGTATGAAAATTTTCTAAAACTATCGAAACAGTGCGGTGGAGTAAGTGGGATGGGCTACTGTAAGAGCGTATGCGAGAATGAGAGGGAACTACCCGCGATGTCGTGGGCGCGTCCCAGTAACCTTTCCATACAAACTTAAATATTGTATTTTACATCATTTGTTATCCATTTTTTTAAACTTTTTATTAGTTATTCTGTTATCCGGAGCGGAGAAGAATCCAATAAATCAAACATCAGAGAGAATCTGTTGAGCCATTCTCTAGTTATAAGTGTTCGCACTAACCCGACTTTAATTTATATAGTAGAAGATATACCTATATTAACAATGCTTTTAAAACTTTTTAAGTTACACACTCATTATTAAGAACTAGCTGACAAGCGCTTTTATTGGACTAAGGTGCATGGACTTGCCTTTATTGCGCAAATTGCGATCCAGAAATCTATAATATAAAAGGAAGTCGGGTTAGTGCGAACACTTATAACTCGAGATCGGCTAAACAGATTCTTCTGATGTTTGATTTATTGGATTCTTCTCCACTCCGGATAACAGAATAACTATTAAAAAATGAAAAACGCATAAGAAATAATATAAAATATAATATTAAAGTTAGTATGGAACGGATTTCTTGTACGCCAACGCCATCTATGAAAAATTATATAACAACAAAATTATTGTATACCTGACAACCATTGACATAATAAATATTAATACGCATATTTTTTTTGGATTTTTTTTTCGAGTTTTCATTCAAACAAGATTTTTGTATAGGTAAATTACAAATTTGAAATCAATACTCATAGTAAGGACTACAGGACAACGTCTGTCGGGAAAGCTAGTAAAGAATAAAATTTTCCAACAAAAATATGGATGACAAGAATGTTAGGTAGGTAACTACTTATTTTTAAAAAATCCATTCCACTGCATATAGGATATAGGCACAAGTATTTCATAAAAAACATACCTACCGCTTTTTTGTATTTTCCATATTAATTTGACGTCCGAATACCGATATTCAAACTTAAAAGCGGTACAGTTTTTTTTATCAAAAAAAGTTCTACCGTTCAGCCATACAGCATTGTGCAATATTATGTTCAGTCTACCAAGCTTTCGTTTGCGACATACGGCATGAGTATCGCTCATATTCATAACAGATACTAAGTTACTTGCATATTGTCAGATGCATCAAGTAATGAAGATATATTATGCATATATATTGAGCGGTTCATGGTGGGTTGTGGGAGTTCGACTAATAATTACTATACTTGTGAAAATAGTCCGTAGCTTTAGCTTCATTCGAACAATAAGCTCTCTTGGGAGGAAAATGTTGATTGTCTTCAAGCATGAGAATATGTTTTGATGGACTGTGTTCAATGCAATTGAATCGTAGAACTTGAAGTTTGTTACGGAAATATTATTGCACTATTAGTTTTTGATCGATGTCTACTGCTTATTTTATATCAGTAGGGCTATTCTCGTAATCAATCGCTTTTAAAAATCATTTAACGATAAGATTAAGACACGATCGCAAGCAGTCGTATTCACAAAACTATCGGAATCTAATCTTAAATCCTATCTTGAACTGGATCATTTTCATACTGATATTTCAAACATAACGAATTTTTAAGATATCTTGTTTTGTGAATATAAATCCGCCATTTTATAATTGTCAATCAAGATAAGAGCGTATTAAGACCGCTACGAGAATAAGGGCACTGGATTCATTCCAGTAATCTTATGGTCCTTCCGCATTGATTCTATGATTTACAGCATAATAATACATTTCTCATGCTGGAAATATATATTAAACAAAAAGGTTAAAAATTTAGCCGATAAAAAATTATATGATATCACACCATTGTAAACATTCTTCTTCTCCTGTCTTCTTTTTCTTCTTCGAGAACCATAACCATCTACTGATGGATGGATGGATGGAATTGAACGTTATTGGCATTACAACGCAACGCCACGCTAACCGACCGGGTTGAGCAGGACTTCCATCCACGTTGGCTTATTGGTCAACACTATCCACCGATTTGGTGACTTGATGTATAATATATGGTTTATATTTATATTGGATGGTTTCCAGGAGAGCCCAATGCCGGGGAAGTGTGGATAAGAAATTGAGATCTAATAGATCCCGGCATACAGCATAAACATCAAACAACGGCATCATATGCTCCACATTAAGAGTTTAAGACTGGTTTTCTAGAAGAGCGGACCCATAATTGAACGGCCGTTATACAAAGAAAAATCTATGTTTCAATATTTGTAACTTATATTGCAAAAGTGTTTGAATTAAACCTTTTTACTAAGTTCATACATTGGGCGTGAGCGTCTTGTTTTATTGTGGTATCCAAGTTACGATTGATGACACTAAACCTCACGCTTATACTGTCTCGTTCAGTTTTCATTATTTTACTGTAAGCAGTGAAAGAGATAAACATACAATGTTTTGTATTTCTCTAAAAGAATACTGAGTTCGTACGGCCGCTTTTCTTTTAAAGGAAAGCAAACAATTATTAAAAGTCATGTTAGCTTTTTCTATGCGCACTTAAAGCGCTGTTGTCCTCATTCATTTTAAAATAAAGTTTTATAGTATTTCACGTTTTCAATAGGGCTCCAAATAAAATTGTGTTAAATCAATGCAGAGAGATTTTTATCTCAAAGTTTTTACAAGCTGAAAACTTGACGTGATACAGGTACATACAGATGTATTTGGGTGTGAAATATTTTTGAAAATTTATAAAGAAAAACCATAGACAATTCGAGAGGTTTGGATAAGTTCATAGCATAAAAGCGGGGTTGAAGGAATGTGACATGTCGACGAGTGGAAACATTAATAGCGTTAGGTATAGTGTTATTGAGCTACATAGAAACAAATATTATATAGTATACTTACACATAAAGTTTTATGAAGCTTTGCTTAAAAATATGGAATAACATGTCGTAAATTCGCTTTTAAAATATTTTATAGCCAATAAACGAATCAAACTAGATTTTAATAAATAATTTTTAATGTTTTCTCACAGATATCATATTTTTGTAATTTGTTTTCATATGTTAATCTCTTTGTTGCAATGAGATTTATACTAGAGATGCAATCGAGTCTAAAAAATGGCATGTAAAAAAGTGTGCCACCACCGAAAATGTGCCACGCTCGTGTTTTAGTCGTTGACAACAGCTCGAGCTTGACAGTTGTGTCCGCGGTAATACGGTGTTCTTGAAAATGGTGGATTTTGTGGTGAAAAAAAGTCGTTCCTCAACAGAAATCAATATAGGAAAATCCTTTTATCAAAAAGGACGTATTTTATATATTTTAAGTGCATATTATTGTGATAAAATGTTTAAAATATAAAAATATATTTGACAATTATTTTTGTTTTATTAGTAAGGCCCACATCACACTACGGGTGCATACCGAGGGGGGTTAAAAAAAACCGCGTCTGTATGAAACGCGTAGATACATTTTTATTTGAATTTGTAACCCAGCGGTTCAGTCGACGGCTTTCTTACTACAGCATACGTCATGGGCTCGAATCCCTGTGCCGACTATTTCCACTTTCACAACACAACTCTTCCATAGTGTGTGCAAGTTTCCAAATGTATTTGTGTTCACTTTTAATTAGCCTAAATTCATTTAAAAAGATACACCCGTACGCGGCGTATGCAACAGTGCATAGGTTAATATTTCTACAATTTTTTTTTTATTCTATCAAGGTTTTTTTTTATCAATTTATTTAGAAAAAAGAATACAACTTATATTTAAACAGAGTGCTCCCTAATTAAAATTATATATGGAATTTAAGGATGTTCTGCAAACAGAGGTTTTCCACTTTCAATGAAATTTTTTACGAAATCCATCATACAACTAAGAAATCGCCAGCGGTTTTTCCCACAGTGCCGTATTTCTGACGGTTCTCGTTTAAGCTGTGTGTATGAGCCCTTACCTAGCCGGACGAAATTTAGAAGCAAGTACACTATAACTAGTGTTTTTATAAAAAGGGTCATTTTTGATTCGAATAAATAAATCATTTTTTCCATTTTCGAAAAATATTTTTATGAATGTGCAACTAAGAAATCGCCAGCGGTTTTTCCCACAGTGCCGTATTTCTGACGGTTCTCGTTTAAGCTGTGTGTATGAGCCCTTACCTAGCCGGACGAAATTTAGAAGCAAGTACACTATAACTAGTGTTTTTATAAAAAGGGTCATTTTTGATTCGAATAAATAAATCATTTTTTTCCATTTTCGAAAAATATTTTTATGAATGTGCTTTTAAACTGTTCGTTGTCTGCCTCGCATTAATAAAGACGAGAGATCTTTTTCAAAAGGTTCTTAGACAATTCTGACAAATACATTCAAATCTCACGCACAAAAAGAAATTTCTATTAATGTGTACCGGTAGAAGGTGACAGCACTTAGCCGTTTGGCGTATTATGTGTGACAAAGACAAAAATATTCGTCAGTAATGCTTGATTGCATATTTTTATTTAAGTTCAACTTCAAATTTACTCGTGATGCTACTTTCAAACTAAAAATTGTATGGAATTGCATCTCCAGTATAATATCTCATTGCTTTGTTGTATATTTTTTTATTCCAAAGAAATTTAAATCGTTAGAAAAAAGTCATCGTTAGCAATCACAGCACATAATAGGGTGCCAACTCGTTTAAATACGCACTTAACTAAGATTTCATTGTTTCCGAAATTGTAATTTGATAAAGCAAATACTGATTTTTGACTTCAAGAAGAATCACCAAAATATCGATCCTGAACATCACTATAGATATTTAATTAAAAAAAAACTCAAACGTTCTTTGTCACAAGTAAGTATCAAACTAGATTGAAATGTCCTACCGAATATGGTGACTTATGGACGCCGCACATAAAAAATAAGCCTCATGAATGTGATAATGTTAGTATAATGACATACGTAAAAATAAGACCATGTGATACACCATTCAGAATTTCATTTTGATATTTCTGCCTTATATTTGTGCCCCAATTATAGTTATAATTGCTCATCAAAACTATCTGTGATATATTTTGAGGCATTTTTTGTTGATCCTTCCTTTGTCAGATTTTTGACTTTTGTTAAGGTTTTTTTATATAAATGGTGCTGATTAAAAGTGATTACTAACTTAATTTCTTTTCAACAGGAGCACCGGCCGTGTTTATCACCTTATGGACTGTGGTGCGAGTCTTTGTACCTGTAGAACCAGGGACTTCAGAATACACAGAGGTGAGTCAAGCCAACAATTCATATAAATTTAGTCAATATAATAAGTAATATTAATCAATTAACCAAAGCAGCCGCAGAAGTCGACCATAGTTTAGGAGTTGGATAGATGAAGCTCAGATCAGTAACAGGAGTTTCATTTTACCCGAAAAGTGTTTCAAACTATCAGACCCGCAGTTAAGTATTGTTCCAAATGCTGGACGATGTTGAACAGCTACACTAAGCAACGCCAGAAATGCGAATGTTTAAAGGTGGTTTGCGAGAGCATCACTCCAAGATAAAATAAAAAGTTCAAGCATTCGTTGCATTCTGGGAATCACTGTAATATAGAGTAAATTAGAAGTACCTACGCCAATTAACATGGCATTGGCACATTAACTGAGGACCATCCGATCAAATGGCAAAAAAAACAGCATCGATAAATCTCTCGTCACGTACATGGACGACTAGCATACAACCTCCGGACGGAAAGAGCCGACCCCAACAGCCAATAGAAGAGATAAGTTAGGAAGTGTGCCAGGAAGAAGAAGAAGAATAAATCAGCCCCTTAGGGAGGCAACAAGAGCTTTCCAATGCGCCCTTGTGCAATTTAAATGGCTTCCTTTCAAATCATCTCAAAAATCCCTCCAAAAATGAGTCAAAGTAGGTATATAATTATAAAAAAATATAAGTAATAAAAAAATAAATGTGAGTAATAAAGAAAATATCATTATTCATGTAATAATTAGCTACTTCGTTCGTTTTACTTTAATAAGGCCATCTTTTGACGCGTAATGAAATCAACTTCGAAAAATTCGTAATAAAGAGTGTAATAAAAAAAAATAAGAATATACAATTTGTTAAAAAGAAAATACGAGGAAAATGTCATTGTATTTCTTTGCAAAAAACTCCTGCCAGCACTGCGTCGTAATGAAACATGATGAAGTCGTCCCTTAATAATAGGCCGAAGACGTCTTAGGCCTAATATGAATAAATTAGCCACCGTGTTGCTGTTTTTTAATAAACAGAGTAGGTAGATGTTTTATTACGAGTATCTCAGAACGCAGCCAGTTAGATCTACGCAGGGAGGTATATAATTCTAAGAAATACAACTTTCAATTCCATGTTAGTATCGAAGCCTTGACTGGCGTACACACAGTTGTTGAAATATGAAAAAAGTAAATTATCATCGACATAATTCAAATTCAGGCAGCCTGTGATAATAATTCGCATGAACCAATAAAAATAATATTGTTAAAAGTTACCATGTTTTTAGAGACATGATTGTATTGTAGAAGACCTATTTTCAGCATAGGATTAGATCGGATATTTCCTGCAGATTCCAGTAACCTCAGAAGGTAGTTAAAATAAAGAGATTTTTTTGATGACACAGGTCAAAAAATTGATCCATGCTGCTTGATTTTTTAACGCATTGTCTAGAACGAAGTTTTCCAGAGTGGTCTTTATCGACTCCAGGGGGTCTAAGATTCCTCTCTTTCATTTTATGTTTCTAAATAATATACTGATAACGAATTTGCAATGGATATCATTTTTTTCTTCTAAGCTTTAGGCCCCCCTCAGTTGATCCCATGGTCTTCACATGTAATTGTTGAACATCTCATTTCCTAAAACTGTCAACAACTTACTGTCCTTTTCCTGATATTCCAATAATAGAAAATCGGCCTATTTCATTCACCAATGAATCTTGATGTTCGTAATCATAGCTGTTGATAATTCAATAAGTTGAAATACCTACTTCAAAGCGTCTTATAAAGGATCTCTTATTATCGGTACATCTGTTATAGATGTGCGTACTGCATCAAACATTTTTCTGTATATTTAAACGCCACATAATTTAAAAAATATATGAAGTATTTGAAATTTTAAATAATGTTAAGGTTTGGAATAATAATTCACGAATTCTGTTGTCCTTCTGTTCATAGTTTGCAATAAATTAAATCTTAACTGTGAACAGTGTCGAAAAATTTACTACAATCGTTTGAACGTATAAATACTGCTGAATGTGAATGAAAAAACACTACTTGTCTTAAACTACACAAATTATTTATTGCAGAGACGCGTTTCGTTCTGTTAGAACATTTTCGATCTCATTTCATTCACATTATGAATTACTACACGGTAAACACCAAAAATATTAATAATGCTGAAAGTTATAGCTATATAAGATCGAGTACCCACTACTCATATTCTTCAGTTCTTATCAAACTAATATTCGTATTCATAACACAAATCGCTTTTTTTGTTCCGTTTCAACTGCTCATAAAGCAATGCTTTTCTTACATTTTACTCGAAGCTTATTTTATTTGTTTATTTTGACAAAACACATTGGACAACAAACTATACATTAAAAGTAGAAACAATATAAATTTATGGCCTTAAATTAAGTTGACGGCCATCGAGATGTGTCGAATGGTATATAATTGATTTTAACAGGTACAACATGTTCCAGAGAGAAAATAAAAGTACCAAAAGGAAAACTTTTAGCATAAGTGAAATATGAAAACAGCCAAAGATAAACTCAAACCCAAATGGAGAGTGCAAGAAGAAGGGAAGGAAAAGAAGGGAGGAAGAGGTGTGGAAGAAAATAACCAACAAGCTATCGCAAATTAGTAGAATTGCTTAAAAGAACTCTGTAAATCTGTTCAATGAAGACACGATGTGGACTGCCAAGTATATCAAGAGAACACTGCAGGGAATCATAACCTCCGGCCATTCGATACATATTCCCTAAAGTGATGAATATTGAAATCAAAATAACGTAGTTTCGCTTGGTTTCTAATCATAATATTATATTTAAAAAATATGAAAGGCTTAATTTTATACCTACAATCTACATATAAGATGTGAACAAATTTAGATTATCTACGGTTGAGCAGATTCAGGTTATCAAGCATTCCTGTACTCGAAACAATTTCCGTGAAATTGCAGCAGTTTTAGTTCATCTATTTCCGGTTCACAACTTCATCCGGTGGCGATTTTAGCATAAAATCATAATTTGTAAATAAAACAACAACACTGATCTGTCATTCACATCATAAGCTTTTACATTATTTGCGGTTATTGTGTCAATCGTGTCACATAATCTTAGCATACACGCTGGCTACCTATCCACTTTTTGTAACAAGAATGTTTTCTTTCGCTGTTTTATTTACTTTTCGAGTCCGGACGGATATAGCCTTGTCATTCGCCTTCTTAAGGTCCTCCACCCCACAAGTCACCCGCATCGACTATGTTAATACCCACCAACATCTTATAATATAAATGAAAGTCGGGTTAGTGCGAACACTTATTATTCGAGATCAGCTGAACAGATTCTTCCGATGTTTGATTTATTGGATTCTTCTCCGCTCCGGATGACAGAATAACTAATAAAAAGTTGAAAAATGCATAAGAAATGGAATAAAATGTAATATCAAAGTTAGTATGAAACGGATTTCCTGTCTCGCCAACGCCATCTATGAAAAAATATATAACAACCAAATTATTGTTTACTACACCTGTGGGCCTAGACAAAACACATTAGAAAGCGAATCGTAAATTCGAATCGACAAAGCGAATTCTTCGATAACGAAGTACGGTTTCGTAGACAAACACACTTCGTTTCTATATCGCCGTGGCGATAAGAGGCAAAGCGTCGATTCGACACATGACGTCAGACAGCGTCGTTTTTTTTCTATGATTTTTACTTGTTACGTTGGCAGCCATTTCATTTATTGTCGTTGATCTATGGTCGATATGTCATTATATTCTTCTTCTTCTTCTTTAATTTAGCATATTACTCCTAAAAATAGGGTGTTCATGCCATGATCTCTTGTATATTAATTATGACAAATATCAAAATCTTTGTTTATAGTAATTGCTGTGTTTATATTATTTTATTAAAGTTAGATTTAGAAAAATATGTACAGAATAAGATGCGTAACTATTTAATATTTGCCTTAATGCAAGATAATAAAATTTTAAGAAGGATTGTATTGTCGGTTGATAATAGAATAGAAATATTAGATCGGAATTCTACGCGGCATCTTAGTTCATTCAATAATGGGCCCATTGATGGGGGAGGTTGTTGCCTGCAATACTTTGTCCTGGCAAACGACAAGGCGATGACTGTCGCTGCTTACTGTTGTGGCAAAGTATAGATCGGATTCGAAAAAAAACAATAATGGGAACCTGTCAGGAATTATTATTGGATATTCAAATAAATAAATGATTTAGGTCTTCGGTACCACCGCACTAGCAATACAATATTCATTCAATATAATCTTCAGGTTTTCATTTACCGATGTTGAAGGATTTTCTAGTGCTTTTATCTTGTGAGATTGTGAAAAAAATCATTAAATATGGACGGTTGTGATATTTTTGTGAAATATGGACTCAACCATGAAATATGGAAAATAATAATATGTATTTACATATTAATCCTGGCCCTACTTATCACGAATCATAGACTAATTAATTCATTAGAAACGATATCTCATGACGTCACCATCACCAATCATAGACTAATTAATTCATTAGAAACGATATCTCATGACGTCACCATAATTTTCGACGCGCGCCGACGCCATATATATTATGAAATCATATATGTAATGCGTAGACAAACCCATTTAATTTTGACAGTTCGGCGAATTCTTCGTCAATATTTGTCGAATTCTTCGACTTCGCCGCCATCTTTTTGACGATAAGAAATCTTTGTAGATAACGAAGAAAAATAATTCGTTTGTTAAAAATTCGACACTTTGAAAGGAAATTTTCTAAAATAAAATATTTACTAACATTTTAATTATGTTTTACAATAAAATAAAGGTAATAAATTATACACCCCATTGTTCAGAAATCCCACCCCATTGCCTGGACCCCACCAGGGGGGGGGGGGGTTCAGGTAGCTCGTTTCCCCCAGAAATGACCCCGGATCGTTTAAAGAACAAGGGCGTAATGATCGGAGCCCTGAATATCCGCACTCCGCACTCGAGGGCGGCCGGGGAGCTTGTTGCTGCCAAGTTGGTGGGAGACTATGGACTGGGTATCCTGGGGCTGAGCTAGGCATGCAACCTAGGGACGGGGCAGAGAGACGCTGGCAACTTTGTCATGCTGCACTCTGGTCACCGAACTGCACGGATGCGTGGCGTCGCTCTACTTTTAAGTAAATATGCCTTCACTCGCCTTCTTGATTGGGAACCTGTTTCTGACCGCCTGATGAGTGCGTCCTTCAAGATGACAGGCGAAACACTGACGGTCCTGACGACCCCCAGTATGGACCAGGCGTCATGGGGTAATACATTATAACGGAAGCCGTCTGATTGCTTTCGCCACGGTCCATCGACTCTTTATAGGTGGAACCCTGTTCTATTCCAAAGAGCTAAAGATAGAAGTTCACAAACAGAACATGTAGGAGGAACAATGAACACTTTACTAATTCTTTTAAAAGCGACACTTAAGAGATAATAATTAATGTTCTTGAAAATCAAAACAGTTGTAAAATGATTAATAAATGAACTAGCAACAACTAATCCATTTATGATGCTGTTCACTATTTTGTTTCACAAGAACATCTGTTATTTTCTTGAAAGATGTTGATAGCATACCTATGTGTGTATTAAATTGCGTAAATGTCTATAGTTGTTTTCGCTAAATATCCAGGTGCGCCATTTTCCATTCATATTCCCTTCTATTCCTATCTTATTATAATTGCAAGCTACGGTTTTCCACTGTCGCAAACTTGTTGTTAGCCCTATCAAAATCTGAAAAGCTTCTAGACCTTCTTCGAAAACCTCTTGGATGCACAGATATATTGTTTCTTATGCTTATTAATGTACAGTAAAGAATCAATAAATAAATAAAACAATTAGATAATGTTCTATAGCTTTATTATTGTGTTGTGTTTACTAATATTGTACATATTGAATTTGAAATAAATAAAATGATCACAGAAGAGCACATGGATGTGGTATTGACTGATCTGCAAAATAAGAAGAAAATATTATTGTACAGAAAATGCTTACAACCTTGATCTGGCTCAATTCTGACGGACATTGGAAGTGGAAATGTTTAATAAATTCCAATTTATCCGTTGTCTTTGGATGTCCCGATTTTATTGATTGTTCCATTTAGCATTCTAATGCACCAGTAAAAATTTGTAAAAAAATAATACATTTTATTTTTAACGATTTTTTAGCAGTAGTGACATTGTTTTTGTAAAAATACATAATTTTGCTGGTTGTTTTCGTCATATCGAAATTATTTTTCATATTGAACGGAATTTTCAACAATATCAATTTAAATAAAAATCCAAACACTAACTGTCTTACTTCTGAAAAAATGGTTCATCGTAAGATTACGTATAAATCACTGATAAGTTTTTACTTCAATTATAAAAAAAATATTGAATCTGCGTTTGTTTTGTATGAAGATGACATTTCATACAAAATTTTGTAAACAAACAAATAGTAGCTCGGCAACGCGAGTGGTACCAACGTAAGAATCAAAAAAACATTCAGAAAAACGACGCTGTCTGACGTAATGTGTCGAATCGACGCTGCCGATGCATCGCCAAAGAGAAAAATTCGAAAGTAGATAACGAAGTCTGTTTGTCTACGAAACTGTACTTCGTTTTCGAAGATTTCGTCGTGGCGATAATAATTTACTCGTTTTCTAATATTGTCAAGGAAACAAAGCGTTCGCTGATAAACAAATTCCATGCGAAATGAAAGTATTTATATATAAAAATCTATGGTGACTCTCGACAATGGTGCATATTATGTCAGGAATGTTATATTTATAAAAATTAAAATTAAGTGAATATAAATAAGTACACCGTTGACATCTTTCATCTCTTAATCAGGGTTGCCAGGTGTTCGGCATTTTACCGAATTTTTTCGGTATTTTAGAACCATGTTCGGCGTTCGCTATGAAGAAAATTTCACGGTATATTTTTCCAAGTAATTTTCCAGCCAGTCCTTTCCGAAATTTTCGGAAGAACGTTTTTCTTTTTTTACTGAATTTTCATCTTTCTGGAGAAACCAAATCTTGAGAATCACTTTTTTATGGTGAACTTTCATTCTTTTCAGATACCAAGTGGGAACACTAGTTCGCTATTTTTTGGGAAAATAAACCTGATAACCCTGATTTTATCCAACAATATGTTATTGATGATTCACGACGAGTTCTTTGAAAATCATTTCATGATTATAAGCCAGGATGAAGTTCGATGGGTCAGCTAGTTGTGGATTAAAACTACTAAGTATATAGTAAATGCCAAAAAAATACAAACTGACGTTATTTTTTTTAATAAAGCGTCGATAAATGGAAGTATAAAATATAAATTATATATTATTACATATTTTCAATTTAAAATAATTTAATAAATATGTCTCGAATGCTGAAAAAACAACATATTATTTTTCTACAAATAATTCTTATCGTCGCAAAGATGGCGGCGATTTGTCGAAGATTTCGTCAAAGTGTCAAAATAAATGTGTTTGTCTACGAAGAACGTACAAAATGTATGGCGTCGTCGAGCGTCGAAAGAAATCGTGACGTCATGGAAGCGAAATCGAAATATCGTTTCTAATGAACTGTCATTATGTGGTTTTGTCTACCAAATTGACCCATTGGCGTAAACTTCGTTTGTAGTCGATCGCCAAATGCGATTTTGTCTAGGCCCACTGATGGTAATTGCCTGAGCTTTGAAGACATACGAATGAAATATGGATGTTTTTGATATTTTTTTATACTCTTTATTCATAAAAATAATAAAAATAACAATACAATTTAATTCTTTTAATGATATTTAGATTTTTTTTTTAAATAAATGTGCCCTCCTCCCCCTAACTGAACAAAGGTTTAAAGAATTATCTAACAACTAATGACTCTAAAAATTCATTACTGATGTTCGATTTTTGAATGGAACAAACCACCACGGGCTTACGACCGTCTTCTACTGTTGTTTCGAAGGCTGGCTTAGTGTGATCACTGTACGTTAACAACGTTCGCCATTAGGTGGTAATGTTTGAGTCTCCGAAACTCTTAATCATGAGAATTCTCGACATATGTCGAAAAATCTCATGTATGCAACAAATAGATATTTAATAATAATTAATGAAATATAGAGATAAAAGTTGGAAATTATTGAGATTAAGAGAGCAACCAAATTTAAAGGTTTTTTTAATACGATTAGTTTGCATTAGGTACTTTTTTGAGTCTTCGTGCCGCAACTTTGTGAGTGCATCTCTGCTAGAATATTTCAAAAGAGTACTGGATGGCTGTCTGGATGTCATTGTATCCTCTCCAAGGCACGAGGTTCTCTTGCGCTGGTACATATTATTAACATGCAGAATAGAGTTGAATACAAAACCCCATTCATTGCATCCGCTTCATTCAACGACCATACAATATTATGCTTAAAGTCGTAAAATAGTTGAAATAAATGATAATAAAAACAGCACGGTTTTATTATAAAGAAAAAAATAATTTTAAATTTCGCAGGGAAACATTTGAAATTATAGTTTTTTTGTTTTAAAAATATGAATCTGTGCTCACTCAAAGTGAACACAAATACATTATTTGATTCTTTCACAGTAAGCTACTTGAAATTTGCGTCATGAAAGAGCACCTATCATCGAACCCACAAAATCCAGTAAGAAAGCCGGCGTTATTTAAAATGGCGGAAGATTATCTATATGAAATCTAATGATTATTGTACAAATCTTTCAATAAACTTTTGAATTTTTCTCAAATTACACACGATTAGGTACTTTTATTTACGACCTGCTATTATAGGTTCGATTAGTCACAAACAAAACGTAATATTTTTTACTATTCTGAAACTAAAATAAAGTTGCTACCTACAAAACATAGGTACACATCTCTACTACCTACATTGTACAGGGTAATATTGTCATATCGTGCAACTCCTCATAATATTTTATCCTCATCATCCCCTATTTCTCCCTCCCTGGCTGACATTTATGTCCCGACAAGACCTCCTCGTATTCCTTGTTTATTTCTTCATAATCTTATTACTCCACGTCTGCTCTTCGATATCATAATATGTTCTTCGATATGTTTTCGATAGCATAAAAAATATTTTACATTTATGAGCGCAAGCTTCTACTCACGGAAGATGTCATTTCCAAGGGCAATAATATCAACGCAAACTCTGACTTCCAACAAAATACTAAATTTTGAAAATAGGATGAGTTTGACAATATTGAAAACAAAATTAACCGGCTTCGTTTTATTTTGTCGTTTCAATTATTCAATTGATTAGGACTTATAACAAAGCTTATTACCTACGTTTATTTTATTTGAAAGAATTAGGTACTCGTTATCAACACTTATCGCACATGTTTTTTTCATTGATAAAAAATATGATCTTGACGGCTATTCTGAAATTCACGTTCCATCTCAACGCAAGGTTGAGTTGAGTTATAATAATCGGTTGCCAGTAGTTACGCATCTAATGTATTGGATAAAACATTTTCAGAATAGCGAAATGTCAAATATACCGTCAATGACTATTATTCTGAAATGAAAAACAGACGATTGAGTTGCGTCGTGGCCAATTTTTATTGAGACTTGATATTTCCGTATTCTTAAAATGTTTTATCCAATACATTAGATGCGTAACTACTGGCAACCGATTAAGTTCTAAGCAAGAGCTTCTTGCGTTGAGTTGGAACGTGAATTTGAGAATACCAGTCAGTGTGAAAATGTGAAACGGTTGGTAGTCTAGCGGTTTAGTTGCCACTTTCATTCCGAAGGTCGTGAGTTAGATGCCGAATATTTTCCTTTTTCATAACGCAAGCTTTGTTTTATGTGAAAAATGCCAAAAGCGTGTTTGTGTTCCCTTGGGTAAGCCCAGATTCATACAAACATATGAAAATCAGGAAACGTTCGCATTTCGTTTTTTTACTTATTTTATTCATTTTTGTAGAGTGAAATGTGACTGGCGGCCATTAAAAAGTAACTTGATTACCTTCATATTTTCTAGTGCCTATTATCATTGAAGAGAGATAGAGAGAATCATTAACCAAAATTAATATTCTAAAATAACGACACATATTTATACCTTTCAATTTCTTTTTCACTGTATTCTAAAATGTCATACGTATTTAAAATAAGCTTAACCTACATTATTTACTTGAAGGATTTACAAGGGAACAACCTTTTTCAATCTCGTTGTGTAAATAAATCCAGACAAATATAAATCAATTATTGTTTGAATATTTGATTTTCAATGTTCACTGCTAGGCTGATGGGGAAGCAACAGGCCAATAATTTAAGCATCCGTTTGTGGGGAAAATGATTAAAGCAATCTTTCGTGAGGCAGGTTAATCTTATAAAGCTGATGAAATATGGAAAATTTACTTCACTGAGCACGAGTTCCCACAACACTGCTTACTTGGATAGAGTTATTTACGGAAACAAAAAAAAATGATCGCTTTCGCCTTTATTGAAATACCTGTCGGCGTTTATTGTTCGCTTTTATCAACATAGTTGCTATTAAAAATTAAACTCGAGTAGATTTGAATATTTCCAAAAGACAAGGTGCAAAAACATTCAATAATAAGCTAACCGCATATCAGAAATGTTTTTTAATTTATAAGCATGTAAGTCAACTCGTAAGTGATAGGGCAGAAATATAGCTTACAAATCAAATAATGCCAACAAGGCATTGTTAATTTTTTACATCTTCAGTGCCACAAATACTAGAACTAAAACAAACGAAGCTAATGTCATAGAAAAAAGAAAGTTAAAAACATAGACACGTAATTAAGTTGTTATTAAGAGAAACACAGACAAAAGAAAGTTCTATAAAAATACAAAAAGAAGTTATTATTTATTAATAATGTCATAGATGGTCGTGTGACCGAAAGGCCTCTGCCAATAAAATAAAAAAAGTGAAATAAACAAAGTTTTATTTAAAATAATTACTTATTCAATATGGGATTTCATCAATAAAAAAAGTTAACTTAGGAGTAGGTACCGTAGTGTCTGTACTTTTTTATATAGATAAGTTATTTCAAAGTAATAAGGATGCTTGTGTTGTGTATCACTACACCGAATATACGAAATCGTTGGATGATTCGTTGCACAACATTTAAGATTATTATATTATAATATTTTCAATGGGAGTAAATTGAAGTTGAGAATATTATTTTTCTTCTCCTCTGATTTGAATCTTTACATACATACATTAGCTTGCACCTACGCTATAGGATCCTCGCATAGGTATTATCTATATTTAGAAGTCTCAATAATTATTGGTATTGCGCCTAGATCAAACTCTCATTTTTTTCATACAACAGGGGATTCAAATCACAAATTATTCATCTTGAAAGTCTTTCCGATAGGATTCCAAGTTAGCAGATACTTTTCTCTTCTTATTCTGTTGAGAACATTGTCGTTCGTTATACGGCCTCTCTAGATATTGTCTGAAATTCTTCAATACCACATTTTAACAACTCTTATGTACGATCTCTTTCAAATGCTACAATTATTCTGTGCATTTTTATAACGTTACGTAAGATATGCAAATTAGGTATGTAAAATATGCAAATTTATGATATTTGAGTCAGAGATTCCGGACTTTCGGTTGAATTCTAAACCCTTCTTGGTATATATGCGTATATAAACTCTTCCTTTTTTATTTTACATAATAAAGAGGAAATTACTTCATCCTAGCTGTTGAAAATGCTAATAATTAATTATGTCACATTATCTCCATAAAAATATCGAAGGGTGAACGACGAACGTGCACGCTAAAGTTATCGTTGTCTTATTAAAGGCATCACCCCGAGCCCACCAGGTAGAAGCAGGTTGGAGACAGAGGTGTGACAGGGTAATCCCAGAGCGTCAGGAGATTATCGTGGATTCTTTGACTTAATCACATTTCACGGAACAAAACAAGGATCACCTAAATTACGCAACCAGCAATATGTCACGCCGCAAAATCAAGCAGTGGCCCGAAATTAGACAATTCAGACCCGCACTGTGTCTTCATTTGTTGTTGTTTGACGGGTGCTTTGCAGATTTGTCCCGAGGCATCTTGATTGTCCCGAACTGTATTCCCTTAGTACAACAGTATTTAGTAATATGTACGGAGATAAGAAAGGTTTTGTCATCAGCCTTGTTCCTTGAAACAATTTTAGAGGACAGGCTGTTTAATGATCGCCGATGACCCTTAATATTGTGAGGTAAATATTTAAAATATAATAGCTATTTGATCACTCTAATCAAATCTTATATTATAGTCTTGTATTTATTTGTTCATATGTATACGGCACCACTGTGCCTTTAACAGGTTATAAAATATCAATAATAACAATTTAAAAATTACAATAACGATACATTTCACAATAAAAATAGACATAGAAAATCAATAATTGAGATTTTTACATAGCATGACAATATATAAGTGAGAAAATGCTGATGAAAAATGTATTACAAATGAAGGGCAGTAGATATATTATCTCAATTGATAATATAACAGCACACAAAATTACAAAAATCACGAACGATTTTAATAATTATATTTCTCAAATAAACGTAGTAGAATCTACATACTTAGATAAATTAATAATACCTACCTACGTACGTGTATCACTGAATTCAACGTTTCTAAATACAAATATTATATGTGCTGAAATTTGATGTAAAAGTAAAAATTTCATTCTTCAAGATTATGTTTATCTTTTTCGCTGGTGTAGATTCAAATTTATTTATTTATAAACATAAGCATATACTTTTTTAAACTCCAGGATAGGTACGAATGGATAATATTCTCACCGTTGTGGTAGTCAAGTTGGTCCTGAAAAGGTCCTTTTACCTGATTCGTCGAGAGGCCCTTCGACGTCCAACAACCAAGTTTGTGATGATATTCGTTACCGTGTGTCCTAACTGGAAATCGTTCGCGCGACGAATTTCATATACTCAAATGCGGACCCATCGTTCAAATTGAGAACATTGTATGATCGTTCATTGTATGGTCGCGCGATCACTTTTCAGTTAGGACAGGACCTTAACTGCTTTATTTATAAACTCAGATCAGTGGAAAAAATAGCTTAGCGATAGAAAATCAAGCATCGTCGAGGTAGATTAACCCATATCGCTTGATTGTGAGCTGATCTCTGTACATTTTGCCCGCCATGTTGGATTTTACGTCAACTGATAGTTGTTTCCAGTATACAAGAACGCTTTTTGTAATAAATACACCGCATATAAGTTTTTTCCCCGTCCAAAGATGTGCTCCTTTCATATTTTCGTCAATTGTATTTTGGTTTATGATTTTAATAAAAGGAAATTTAAAGAAATAAAGCAAAAATGCATTCTCGTAATCATTCGAGGGCTTACAACCATGATGTACCAACTGAATTTATAAGAAATATAATGACGTTTTGAAGAAAATATTCAAAGAATACTTTTTAAGTAGTAACAAATATTAAAATTGAAGTGATCAAACGTGAATTAGTTCATTTTGGCTGAAACATTAAGGTTTTGTATGATTTAATAAGGATTTAACTATATTTTGATAAAATAAATAATTAAAAAATAAGGTACCTTTTCTTCATCAATAACTCTAAATCATTCAAATCTGACATAGCGCATCTTGGTTGTAAATACTCGCGTTGCCCGGATACTATTTTGTTTGTTTACACAATTTTGTATGAAATGTCATCTTCATACATAACAAACGCGGATTTAATATATTATGTTTCTAATTAAAGTAAAAACTGATCAGTGAGTTATGCGTAATCTTACGATTAACTTTTTTTTTTATAAATAAGACGGTTTCGTTTAACTACTCACTGCGCGAATGCTAAAAAATCAAATCCTACAAAAAAATGTATTGATGGATGGAATTTCTACAAAGGTTTATAC
Organism: Mystacides longicornis; assembly: GCA_963576905.1. Lineage (NCBI taxonomy): Eukaryota > Metazoa > Arthropoda > Insecta > Trichoptera > Leptoceridae > Mystacides > Mystacides longicornis. Next base: position 23,463,340 of record OY756427.1, read on the forward strand.
GATATTTACCGCTGGGAGGAAGCTTTTGTGAAAATCGATACGGTCTACTTTTGGCTAAGCCCAGTTTAAAACACTTTTTCATTAAAGTGGGTGCTTGGTTATAATATAAAAGGCTTAGAGTCCGTGTTAATTACCCGTTGACACCCAAACTTAGTCCTTGGGTGAAATTAACAACTAAAAACGATTTCACAAACACCGCTCGAATAATTCACCGAAGCAGGAAGAGAGTGCTTAGATCAAAAGATTCAACCGGGTGTAAGGTTTTATAAGGAATATATTTCTCCATCTTGGTCCTCTTTCCTTACATATCCTACCTTCATACAAACAAATATTTGACGCAATCATTATATTGATAGGTATGTACTACCTACTGCTTGCTTTGTTTGATCACTTTACGTAAACAACGTTAGTCATTTAGGTGGTCAAATTCGTGCATTCCCAAAGTTCCTAAACATAATAGGAATATTTAACCGTTCCTGGGCTTATTATTAGTTTTCTTCTTCTTCCTCTTTGATAAGGCCTGCTGGCCTTTTGTTCCTGCTAAGTTTTCCTCTTTGGAAGCTGACTTTCAACTATCCCTCGGGACGGGATCTATATTTGAATCATGTGGTGCGGATCCCCGTGTAACCCCAGTAAGCCTGAAGGGGTTTTAGCCTGTTTAAGGTCCAGTCTTTTTTTTACCTTGGCCACTGCACGGATCACATCACACTCGAACACGAAGAAGCGCGCGGAGCACAACCGCCGCGCTGAGACTCCAACACACACATATGGATTAAGACCACGTAAGCCCTGAAGAGGCCTGCCACAAATCTGCAGGCGAAACGTCGGCGAAGCATCATACACGTCCTGACCACGACCTCACACCCAAAAGGCAAGATTCTCAATAATCATGGCCGGTCGTGAAAGCCGGCAATTGAATTATACAGGGTGTTATGTAAAACGTTAGCCAAACTGGTAGGGTATATAGAATGTTAACGTGGTATGTTGCGCGCCTAAAAGGTAGGAACCGTTGGTGTGAAAGTCATGCACTATTAGTATGACATATTATTTTTTCGATATAATATTTCTGCGGATACAGATAGTTGTTATTATTTGACATAAAAATGCCATCCACATAAATTGTGAGTTTGAAAATTGTTTTCCGTAGTTGGATTAGTTGTGTCATTTGTATGGAAAACTAGCTTTCCCGACAGACGTTGGCCTGTAGTCCTAACCAGAGGTTGCCCGTTCATATGTGCACTGCGCCCCCAGAAACAAAAATACATAATTAATCCGAAGTTACTAATAAAATAACGATGTTAAAATATTTCTTAAACATCCATATTTCAGTCGTATTCAAAGCTCAGGCGGGAACAACGTGAGAATATAATATACGCGCGCATACAATATGAAATAGGTACCAAATCGAATGTGCCCGATAATTTTGTTGACTTTGCGGTGGAGTAAGTGGGATGGGCTACTGTAAGAGCGGCAATCACGTATGCGAGAATGAGAGGGCGCGATGGCGTTGGCGCATCGCAGGTGCTCCTTCCATACTAATTTAAAAATATTGTATTTCATATAATTTCTTACCCATTTTTTTCAACTTTTTATTAGTTATTCTGTTATCCGGAGCGGAGAAGAATCTAATAAATCAAACATCGGAAGAATCTGTTTAGCCGATCTCGAGTTATAAGTGTTCGCACTAACCCGACTTTCATTTATATTAGAGATAAAATGCATGGAATTAAGAGTGTTTCAACGAAAATGCCGGGTTTCGGACCAACTTCCCAATTATACGATAGGTTAATTTTGCGTGTTCCTAAAATCTCAATTTCTTAGATTAAAATTCAAAGATTCTTGATAATCTTCAAGAAGACTAGTTGAAGAAAGTGCTCGAACTCATCGAATACTTTATTTTCCAGTTGGCGTTCATCCCCATCAAGATGTGCGAGTGGATGCAGGAACATCCTTGCGACTGGATCTACAAAGGACCTGCAATAGCCGGATTGGCCCTCAATCTCCTCTTCTTAATCAGGATCATGTGGGTGAGTAGATCAATAAATTTCCCCTTAAACAAGAAAGCGCATAAAACTGTCAAAAGATAAAGTCATATAAAAGAAATTACGAGGTACACTTTTGTGGTCGTAAATTAAAAATTTTCTTGAATGGTTTTTATTATTTCCGCCGGTTGCATTTCTCTTTTAAAGAGCGTCATAAAAGGGTAAGTGAAGTGTGAACTTGATTTAAATGTTCAAACTCTTGCAGAAGAATAAAGTTTTAATGAGTTGAAATTATTAATGACTTAAATTTGTTCACACACATTCCCATAAGGCCACTATATTTTCATACGCATTTCTTTTTAACCAATTAATTATCGGCAGAATTCTGAACAAGGAGTTCCGGGTTTCACCCTCGGTATTGTCAGAATTAATTATTTGAGTGACATTTTTATTTAATAGCTGTTTTAGCACATAAAAAAATTAAATGTGCTTTTAGTTAGAGGATTAGTTCTCTTTTTTCAAAAATTAAAATTCCCAAATTTCGCTCGATAGAAAAAAAAAGCTGTTAACCTAGGGTAGCCCAGAACTCATAGTACCTACCTATATTATAACAGCCAGAAGACAATTATTATCTTCTCTAGAACAACATATTATTCAATATTAATCGGTACTTTACAGGGGACCCACTGAAGTTACGGACCTCAAATTTTACGTGCTTGTGTAGGAGCATAAGACCAACCCGTATACCAAATTTTATGAAAATCGAAGAATTTTTTTTCTTTTTTAGCCCTTTTTCTAGAACAAGTGAAATTTTCTTTGGATACTTTAACGGGGTTCCCCTGAAGTTACAGATCTCAACATTTTACTGACTCATCTACATCGAGGGGCTAACCGTTCTATCAAATTTCAATCAAATCGGAATATAAAATTAAAGAAAACTCTGCGTAGACAACCTTATTAGTACTAAGGTATAATGTTTAAAAATTTTAATATCATTTTTAACAAAATAAAAGTTTCTTTTAAATTATGTAAGATAGGAAGCTTTTGTAAAAAGCTCTCAATCCTACATCAAATTTGATTTAACAAAACCCTTTGCTTAGTAAAAAAAAGAAATTGAATCAATTAGACCTTTTATTTCCGAATGGACCTAAGGATGATAAGCTACAATAAACAATAGATCTTTATTAAGATGTTATACAAAAATATTAATTCATAATTGTTTACTTATTCGATAACAACCCGTGGATTTAAAAAAACTTACCAAATTTTTTACTTCTATGATTATCAATTTTTCAGAGTTCACCCTCTTTTGATCCTAGTTTACGTTCCCTAACTTTTTTTTTAAATGAATCTAGGCTCACCTTAATTGAACTCAAACACACTTTTGACAGCCTTCACTGCAAAAGAAGCTTGTGTTGAGAAAAGGAATGTTATCCATTCTTTTCATATTCCGATACCATATCCTCCTGCAGCAATATTTTCAACTCTTTCAAAAAATTGACGTACTTATGTATAAGTTTCAGACGATCCCTTAATGTTTTGCTGACACCATCTTCCTCATTTCTTTAAATCTAGTATTGTTTGCTTTAGTTTCCTTGTTTACGAGTATGCGCATTTTGCTGTTAAAAATCATGTTTTATTTTTGGCATAACTTAAATAATATGTGAAATTAGATCAGAAGTAAAACATATGGGAGAAGCTGTATGGGAAATGTTTCATTTTTCGAGGGAAGAAGAGAAGTAAGTGTGTATGGATAGGAAAGGGTAAAAATCCATATTGAAATTTCAATCAACGAGAAGGAGAATAAATTGATTGATTTAGTCAATTCAGCAGAAATCATGTATAAACCGTCAATTGTCTCGAAAACCGACCAATATCTTATTCAAAACAATAATTGAGTATTTACGGTTCGGAAAAATAAAAGATTTGCGTGACATGATGATGTGAAACTTCCGGTAGGTATAGAGGAAATGACAATGACATGTTGGCGTCAAATCATTTCCGAAAAATCGTTGACATAACAAAAGCTCTGTTGATTGAATATCATTATTTCACAGCACGTGTAACAAACTGTTTTATAACAATTTCTGTCTGTCATCTATTTTGTTATATCTTGACATTTCATTTATGAATGTGTAATAGAAATCTATCATTCAAAACTTTGTTATCATCAAGCGTACAGAATTTATGGCACAGTTCTTCTTTGTACATACTTTATCAGAGTATTACTCCGTTCTGCTTTAAACAAATAAAACTTGGAACATTGTAGAAGTAATTTATGCCCAAAAGAACAACTTGAATAAGTAGCAAAAAACCACCCGAAGATGTATGCCAATAATAATTCGACATTCGTACGGTTTTTTATAGCCGTAACAAAAAATTAAAAATGATTTTTTTATTTCTCTTGAGAGTCGGGGAGGTGACTTATTTATTAGCACTTTAATTTTTAAAATCCTATAAGCATTTTACCTATGTTCGAGGGCGCCCGCCGAATGTATTGTTCCAAGAGGGAGGGGACAAAATATTTTTTAACACTTTCTTTATACTAAACGAGGTGATTTTTTTTAATAAATGTATCTGTGCTCATGCAAAGTGAACACAAATACACTCTTTGACACTTTCACAGTAAGCTACTTAAAACTTGTGTCGTGAAAGAGGAAGTTGGTCTGCACCTTGGATCGCACCCACGACCTCCGCACGAAACAGTACGATAGCCGGTGTCGTAACCGCTAATCTACCAACCACTTCAACATTATGTGAATATTTTAATTTAATCCAGAGATGGGGGGGGGGCAAGACTTTCCCCGCCCCCTACCCCTGCGAGAAAATTTCTGATCTCGTGACTGGGGTCGGTGCTTACTGTTTATGCCGCGAAAGTAAACTGAAAGTAGCACCATCTAACCAATATTCGCCTAATTTATTTAAACAATACCCACGCATATTCTTTGTAGGTAGCGTGACGGAGCCTACTTTATTTTTTAAGATAAGAAAAAACAAAAAATACATATTATGAGATGATTTTATTCATGATTAATTACTGCCGACCTGAATAACATTTCCTGCAGACTTTACGATGTGTCATAAACACGGGGATCTTGCCTCTCCTCATTTACATAATCACACCACTGTTCGCACCCTGTTAACAGCTACGCACTTTCAGGTCACTAACTACATAGGTCGGTACTTCGTATTAAAGATAATATGTCGCCACGTCTCTTACGAGTACGTGCTTACGTCACTTCAAATGGAATGAATAATGCGTCAAGTTATTTATTCATAAACGTATTATGAATTTGAAATATATATGAAAAAGTATCAATAAGGCAACACAACTAACCTTGTTCAAAATATGCGTCAAATATTTTCTCAACCCTCTTTTATATCATTATTGGTTCGATATTCAAATAAGGTAAATAATAAGTTCCATATTTGAATAGTTATATTGGTATCATTTTGAAAGCCAATACTACTTTTAAATATTCAACTTTTTTTGTAATTTACGACTCCCCAACACCTTGTGGTATGTAGTCAGATTTTAAACTAGCGACCCCCCCCCCCCACGGCTTCAAGTTAATTTTATTTTTGGATGCAAAATCTTAAAAAAGTTACGCTCAATGTGTAAAACAATAATGAATGCTTTAATTGTAGGAAATGTGCGTGAATAAGTTCATTGTTCGTACGTAAACAAAAACAACCATGATATTCTCAATACGCACTTCCCCTTTCTGATATTTCGTGATTTTCTCTGTAATCCTCCCCCATTACCAACATCACGTGGTTTATTTACCCTCGCCCCGGTCGATACATTCCATGCCTCTGGCAGAATTGAATCTACACCTGTAACTACAAGTAACAATCAGATAGTGTTTTCTAGTTTTTTAAAAACATCACGATTTTGGGTGTTTACGTGCCAAAAAACAAACATTCAGAAAATGTTGCCAAAGCAAATTATGAATTGTTACTACTTTTCTGGCCATCCCTTATTTTAACACGACAACGGAATAATTAGCTTAAAACTAGTACAGGGCTACATTCTGGCACTTTACAAAACTGTACGTCAATACTTAGGAATGGAAATTGCTTCAAAGTTCGCAAAGACTACAACCAATGTTGTTTAGTATGTAGAAATATATTTCAACGAATAAAAAAATTATCTTTTCGAATTTCCAGGTTCTCATAACGAAGCTCCGATCAGCCAACACGCTAGAGACGCAGCAGTACAGGAAGGCGACCAAAGCCTTGCTAGTATTGATTCCTCTGCTAGGCATCACCTACCTGGTGGTCCTCTATGGTCCGACGACCGGATATTCAGCGGAACTATTTGCCTACGCAAGAGCTATTTTGCTTTCAACACAGGTGAGCCCCTTTTTATTTTAACAAACTGTCATGTAACACATTTAGAACCATCCTAAAGAATTTGGCTAAAGATATGAGCTATAGGTAGAGTTTTCGCCAACAGTACAACATGCGAAGAAACTAATTACATACTAGCATAAACTCATTACTGAAACACTCAAGCATTCTTAAAAAATAGGATTCTTATAGGGACTGGACACTGCTGATACGGAGGCATATGTCCAAAAGTGGACAATCAGACACCCCAGCCTTTACATTCTGCTCAGATGAAGACCAAACACCCATTAACACTTGCTCACAAGAGAAGCCGTGCATTTAGAGGGTCACTATTGAACTCTGAGAAGCCACGAATACTCGCACCAAGACAAATTGTGCGAGTTGTAACATCAAACATATATTCTGGTTGCGGTGATTATAGAAGACACACGGTACATTAACCTACTTCAAAAAAATGACGAAGATAAGTAAATTTATCGTGAGATCAAAACAATACTAGCAAAGACTCAACAGAAAACCAACATGAAATCAATTTCTCCTTTATCAAAATCATTAAATTCTCATCTTTCAAGATAATATTATTTTTTCAAAATGGTAATTTATTTTAATCGAGAAACGTTAGTTTTAGATTAGGAAGAGTACTTTTAAATGGAGTGTTGATTAATTCAATTCAATTAGGGGAATCCGCCAAATGTTACTTCGCATAAAATTGTTTTCAAACAAACTGATCCTTCGAAATAAATTTTTCATCCGTTTCTTTGAATTTTTTTTTTTAGATTTTTAATTTTCTATAAAGAAAAAAAATCAACTGACGCGAGAAGAATATAAAATAATACATTTGAAAACACGATTTAATTTCATATTTTCGCCTTAATGAGCTAATTTTAGTTGTGAGAAATTTTCAAAGATTCTTGTCTAAGCAAAAAGTTTTTAGAATGCTAACGTCAAGCTCAATTAACTTTGTCAAAGCTTAGAACTTCTCAATGAAATTCGACTGATCACCAATTATTATGAATCAAATTTTATTCAGCATACTAACAATTAAACTAGAATACAAGGGAACAAAGTTTGTTGAAATGTAATGAAATGAAACAAAATATGACTTTTTAATGTTAAAACTTAAAAGATAAAGGCCATCATCATAATTAACCTTTACTCATTGAGCATCGGTACAACAGTGGACGGCTTTCATATGCACAGCGTACTGAATGTCGCGTGTTCGAATCCCGATGGCGACCACTTCCACTTTTACAATACAAGCTGTCGATAGATTTTTATGTGAATCTATCACGATCGTCGATAGTGTATTTGTGTTCACTGGTGAGCCCAGAGAAAACAATCTAGATAAGAATATCGACTTATCGACTAATGCCGCCTCACATACACACACAACTGATGCTTTAGTTAGTGGGCGTAGGCTCTGTTGTCAATTGTGTAGACATGAACTTTACGTGATGTTAGCGTAGTGACTAGAATGAAAGTGAATAAATTAAGGTGGTTTGGGAATGTAGAGAGAATGTCTAAAAAGATATATAAATCTGAAAGAAAGGGTGCACGCAGACGAGGCCGACCTCGAATGACATGGTCCGACCATATCGGTTCAGTCTTAGAGGAGGGCCAAGTCGGGAGTAAAAGGAATAGAAGAGCATGTATGCGGAATGTTATGCGTTTGGAAGAACCGAAGGAGGTTTGTTTGGATAGGAAAGAATGGAAATCGGTACTCTCTGCTTACCCCATTCGGGAAACGACGTGATGGGTAAAAAAAAAAAATTTACGTATTGTTTATTGTCATTGGACTTAGGTACGGCTTTTGACCAGTTGGTTAGATTTTCGAGTTAGTATTTATGTATTGTAGTAGCTTTTTTTTTAAATAAGGATTATAATCATTTTTTTCCAATCTTAAAAAAAACGGCGTCGAAATTAGTATTAAAGTTCTTAACAAGTGGTTGACCTAGTAGTTCATTTGTAGATTTTCGTACCTAAGAGTATGTGCCTTTTTCACCTTGTTAAATCGTCATTTTCGATTAGCCCAAATTTATAAAAAAATGAATTTTGAAACGTTTGTAACATTAATCAAGGTATTTTCGAATATCAAAAGCCGATACTTCTAAGAGTAGAGTATGTAATTATAATGTGATTTTGTTGTTTTCCCCGTAGTCCCAATTATGAGAGAGCTACCCCGATGTCAGGCAGCCGTCTCCATATAGTTAACATCGCTGACAACAAGGGTTCATGTTTCTTGTTTCATGTAAACTGATACTATTTTTACTTATTGTTTTGAGAGAGGGTTTCGCTTACAGCTCGTTATTTTCGTTTCAACCTCTTTATTTATTTTTTCCTCTACGCGATATTTTTTTTTCGTTTCAGACGACATTAACGAAAATTAATTGCACATGATAAATAAAAATCATGAAGTTATTTAGCATAGGCTTTATAAGTTAGGAAAAGTCACCCTGATATTGAAAAATATATACAGGGCGACTAAACAGGAATCGGTATCAAAAGAGCAACTGGTAAGAATGTAAAAACCTTCAGAGAAATGCTGCAGACAATCAGTATTGCCACCTGTCCCCCTATTCCGAATATTACTCACTAACGTTAGTGAGAAACTCATGGGAATTTTGTGGACCGCAGAGCTTTCTAACGTATTCTGTAAGTACGTTATACACGTCTCCATACAAAATTTTGTTACTTCACTCCAGAGTAAATGTCACGGAGGTTTAGAATAGGGGTACTGTCTGGGTTTTGCAACGTGCGTCCGGGTGTCTGGGCGAAACCTAAAAAATGTTCGGGTTGTATGACCTTTTTTAGGGAAATTTTATCTTTGTATTCGTTATATTTTTGATAACTTTATCTAGGTACATAACTATAGATGCTTCTTATTTATGATGGAATTTTTTCAATATTTGAAGCCAATATTGAAGATTGTCTAGTTGGGTTTGGAACCATTGAGGCTTATGACCCTTGCATTAGCGGCTGGTTTAGAATGATCATTTTACACTATAGAAACTATTCACCATTAGGTTCCAATTATCCAGATTTTTACCTCTCCGGCGATGTCGGAGGTAGGCTTTGAACCAATGCTCCTACGATGTGTGTGTAGAAGCCTGCCGGCAGTAGCCATTAGGTCACTGCCGGGTACAGCTTGTTCGTCAATTTTTTTCACATCTCAACCTCTTATACGAGTATTCTCATCTATGGCGACATCTATCGAAATGATCGAGAGATTATTTTAAAGCTACCTACATTATCTGAGGACCATCTGGTAGGACCCGATATGATTACCTCCACCGGAGCTAAAAACCTGGATCAATGGAACCTAATGGTGAATAGTTTCTATAGTGTAAAATGATTATTCTAAACCAGCCGCTAATGCGAGGGTCATAGGCCCCAATGGTTCCAAATCCAACAAGTTAATATTCAATATTGGCTTCAAATATTGAAAAAAATCCATCATAAATTTTATCTTTATAAAATTCACTAGATGAACATTAATTTCTTGGTGGATTTATTCCAATAAAAGAATTTTTAACTATTCCACAATTTTATATTTTCCCGACTAGTTTCGTAGGCCCACGTCCAACACGTCATAGGAGACTAATTAATTAAAAGTTCATCAGTCTCCTGTGGATGCTAACCTAAGAAACTAGTCAAAGACGAAGATCTTCGTCAGAAAATATTAAAAAATACACGTAAATTTTCAAAAATGTATGTATGATAAGCGAAGGTCAGAAATTTCACATAAGTGTTATATGACGTTCCTATAAAAAAATTGGTTGATGTACGTTATCATTTTAACCAAAACTTGAAAGCTCATAGATAAAAAAAATAATTTCAATAATCATGGGGGCTAAAGAGGCAGATGAAAGAGACAGAAAGAGACTGCAACCACAGCCGTAGACCAGACAACACTGCGACAAAGCAATGCTTCAATGCGGTTCCGTCGTAGTGTGTAGATCCAGAGGAGGGGTTTTTAGTCGGTAGGTCTGCCCATGGGCAGGAGTCCGATTCAACGTCCATGAGGATTTTCCCCTCCTCATAAGAAAAAAAAATAAAACCATCGGCATGATCTTAATACACTGCAATTGGAAGTTTTAATGTAACCCAACGATAATATACTAAAAAATCCTTTCATAATGCGATCTAAACTGCGACTGCAATATCAAACAAATTGTATTCTACGAAGAAACGGTCTTGTCGAAATGAACACAGAAAAAATCCAAATAAAGTTCAATTAAGATAGGTACGTAAATATACCCAATATAAAATAATTTGTAATAAAAAATAAATTGCCGAGCTTATTCGCAACGCTGCTGCTGGGTAAATGGCGGGTACTTGTCGCCCTGAGCAACCGAACCCAAAATACTCAAGGGGGCAAGGGCCCAACCCCCCCATTCATTAACCTCCGGGTTAAGCTGAAAACTATAACGTCCTCCCAGTGTAGCTGATGTAGCTGGGTTCCGTCCATATAACGGTATTATGTATCTTCTTTTGTTATATTTTTTTCAGCAGAGTTTACTGAAGTCGCTGTTTTTAAGTTTATAACAAAACAACGAGTTGTATCTAATATCGTAGATTTCTTCTTTTGTTTCTATTCAGCATTCTCCTGTACTTTTAGATGTCCTGAATTTATAGCATATGATTCAGAAAAACATTTTTTACTTCTTCTACTTCCTGGTTCATAATAGGTAACCCCGACGTTGACGATCACTCTGTCTCACGTAGGTAATCCGGAATAACTCATCTACGCTTTTTTTCAGTTCAGTCCCAAAAATTTCTCTCCCAAGACCCATTGCCTCTGCTCTACTACATTTTTCGTTCATAATAAGCTAGAGTATGTCATAATAATCAACCAACTATGAGATCTTCAGAGTCATGAGTAGCTCACGGTCAACATCGGCTCTGCGCAGGATCTTTGAGTTTAAACTCCGCCTGTGAATCCTCATTTAGAAGGCTTTTATTCTATTCATCGTTTTAACCTTCGTCTTTAGCGTCCACGTTTTGGAGCTGTATAGTAATATTGACCAGACATACTTTCTGCTAGTTTTATTTTTTATTATTATTATATTAAAACTACTAGCCAAATTTGATCAAGACTTGTATCTGGACGTTGGTGCTGTATGACTGTGAAACGTGGATCATCTGCAAAAAAGAAACGGGACGTCTGTCTGCGTTTGAAACACCTGCGTATGGTTGAAGTTCACTGGATAGAGCATATTATTATCACACTGAACTGGGTGGGAGAGACAAACCAACTCCTGAAAAAAAATAGCACAACAGAGGGCAAATTGAATAATAGGACACAATTAGATCATCCGGCATCCAGGCTTGCTTTGCACCATCGTGGAAGGAATTGCAGAGATCTACCCAAAAACATGTGCTCGTATGCATATATAATAGGGTGGTGCGAAAAACATCAAGTAGATGATATCGATTCGCTATAGTGCGGAAAAGTTGCGATTAGTAAATACAAGAAAAACAAAAAAAAAAATTCAAATCGGACTTTATCTTCCGATCGCGCATAGCTTGTTAAATTTTGTGAAAAATTCAATTTTTAGTGAATTTGATCAATTATGTAAAGAATCTCCTGAAGTCAGTTCGCGGTATCAGATTTTTTTTTAACCCATCACGTGTCCCCTAAAGGGAACCAGAGAGAACGGACCTCCACTACGTTATATCCAAGCCTATTTCTTTCACATCTTACACCAAAAACTATTTCGCATACAACTTCTTCAATTTTACTTACTTCTGACCTGGAATATATAAAGATGCTGGCCATCGGCAGTGAGACGAAAGCTACTTGGAACCGACCAATATACTCGTGAACTTTCCACCTTAGTTGCAATAGAGCTTAACCCTCCAATTCCCAACGTCACCTACAGGTGCCGCGTTTTCAAAAAAATATTAAAAATATTTGGAGGTTTATAACTATATTTATTTTGATATAACATTGTTGTACAATGGTATTACAATCCGATTGTGTATAATTTTTACGATTTGCAACTTTAATCTTGCATATTTTAACAGTTATTGTCAGCTCTTGGCAGGAATTTTAGTGTTATTGGTACGTAGCGGAATATACATTATTAAAAAATGTATAAATAGTAAGTATTGTGAAATATTCAATCTAAAGCAGATTTATAAAGGATCAATTTAGTATTTACACAAATTTATTCTCACGATTTCATTAAAATATTCGATTTATACCTATTTGAAGTTTTAATGTCACCTCCAGGTGACACTGGGCAATACAGGTACATTATTGAACAAATTTAGGAACTTTTTTAATGCATTGTATTAATTCTTGCTTTTTGTTATTTTTATAGCCTTGAAAGTCTCAAAATAGCGAATATGTTAAAGAACTATGTAGGTTATAATGATATAGATGAATTTGTTGTTATCTTTCCTCCTCAAGATGGAAAATTTACCTCTTGTCCTCAGAGCATCATCTTTATTATATACCTACATAGCAGAAAATTGCCTCAAGAACAAAGGCCATACAACTATTATTTTGACAAGTTCTTTACAAGTGTTAAATTACTCAATACCTTAACGAAAAAGGGATTTGGAAGAGCTGGCAGAAAACGGAACGGAAAATATCCACTACTAGGTGAACGCACTACGAAAAAAGTGAGGGAGGTCCGATTTCCTTCAGTGAGCTCAAGTCTGTGTGTTTGTAAATGGCATGACAATGGTATAGTCCAACTGCCACGGAGTGTTTCCCAGGAGTAAATTTGATCGGGTTGGCGTGGTGGGGAAGCAAAGAAAAAAAAATCAAGTGAACTGCCTGCTATGATTATTATTATATAAATATGGCATTACGTCACGTAAAGGACGATTTGTGCCAACTGGCAGCAAAGTGCCTGCTATGATCATAAAATAAAAGAAGTACATGGGAAGAATTGACCGTTTTGACGAGAATAGCCACTTGCAAAGGATTTCACTCGTGGGCAAGAAATGATTGTGGCCCTTGTTTGCCTTCGGAATAGACAGTGCTTGTCAAAATGGTTGGCAAGTTGCCAAAGTAACCTGTCATGATGAGTATACCTATTGTCGTACAGGTATATTTTATGAAATATGGGTTGTGTCATGAAAGTGGAAATAGTTGGAACCGGGACTCGAATCCAAGATCAATACGCTGTATGTACGAAAGCCGCCGACTGATACTACTGGTGAACCAACCACTTCATTTATACAACATACATCACGTCTGTGTTTAAATAATCTTTTTTTTTTTTTTTTTTTTTTTCAATAAAAATATAGTTTTGTCTACTAAAAATATGTATGATTATGTTTTTGCCTGATTTGGTACCTACAGTGCCCAATGTCACCCTCAGGTGACACCTACCCCATAAAAAAACTACAAAAAATTTGAAAATTTTGTCGATGGACCATCACTTTGGATTCCATAAAGGCACCAAATACACAATTCCATATGAATATCATGATTAGGTACGGCATGGGAATTGGAGGGTTAATTTTGTTTGTAATTCAAAAATATTTTCTATATTGTTTTCAAGTGTTAAAGAAAATGGTTCTAAGCAAGATGCCTCACTATTTTCTTACTTAATTGAAATGAGTATTCCAACATGGCCTTCAAGCCAGATTTGAATCGGCATCCTACATAAAGTGCCGTTTCCAATAAAGTAATTAGTACCCCCTATTCGGATTTTAGAACGTTCTTATTAAGATTTAGAATTAATTAGAATTAAGTTCACTCGAACTAAAATTCGTATTCGGAATTATTGCCGTGTTCTAAAAACCAATATTAGTTCACCATAAATATTTTATTTGAATTATAATTGTCTATGGATGGGGCATGCGCCTTATTGGTTGATGCTGACAAGCGGACAGCCAATCGGAGAAGACAAATTCAAACGTGCTCCATGTTCCAAGCAAGTTCCAAGTAACATGGTCGCCGGAAACTGCCGAACCAACCCGAAGTGTAACGAAGACGACTGTATGATTGCATTGGTATTCAATGATAATAATTATTTTTGATGCTATTATTTGTATTACTTATAATAAATTCGGGGGAAATGCTTAATATTTTTAATTAAAATAAACTTGTTTTATAATTATTTGGTTAAATAAAACGTTTATCATAAAAATATCATCAGATATCTTTTTAGACGCATACAATTAGGTGTGAACTAAGATAAGGAACGTTTTGACAGATAAACGCACTAAAATTGACTTAAATACGAAATCCGAATACCAAAATGAACTAATTTCAAACTAAAATCCAATTAGGAACAAAAAGGAACGTTCTAAAATTTCTCGAATACCAATCCGGCTAACTAAAATAGGAACGTTCTTATTTTAGTTTAGTGCGCACTTAATTTGAATTGGAGTAGGGGGTAGTAATTCACTAAACAGTTACTGGAATAGAAACCTAATAGGGTGAACCAAATGAACGTAAGAGTTGGACTCCGGAGTAGGTTACAATACGTGTAGCTCATAATATTGAACATTTTGTGAGATCTTTCCAAATAATATCTCAATCTTAGAGTAACGCTGCTATATTTTTTTGTGCCTGTGTTCTACCAGGTAAGGCACTCATCGTAAAATAAATATTCCTTGTAAAAACAGTGCGTTCCTAATTGAAATTCATCCATTCCTCCACACATAGGTAGGATCTTATTTTTTTATCTTCAAACAAGATTTCATTGTATTTTGCTTCACCGTAAAGTTTTGTTATTGTTATTTTTTTATATGATTTCTAACATTTTTTCCATTTAAATACTGGAGCATTATTTGAGCTTCCCTTTCAAGCAATATTATTTAAGGAACGAAGTGTTTTTAAGGTTATGAAAACACAATGGATACGAGAAATTCGATATTATTGTTATATCGAGTAAGTGGAAACCTTCCACATGAAATGTTTTAATTCTTACAAACTGTATGTTTGGTAAATTCGTATGAAATCCCCTGTAATTATGCCTGAAATCACAATCTTGTGAAGCATAGATCGATAACTGATGGCCCGCGAGACGTGTTGATGACAATTACCTAACTCAAGTGCTACTATAACCTACATGTGCGTGTGCGTTCCCGCCTTTTCTGACAGTTGTATCCAGATTTTATAAAAAAAAGACGTTGATCAACTTCAAGATTGTAGGTAGGTATATTATAAATAAAAATATAAAGCAACTACTGCCGCATGATCTGTCTCACAAATATTTAGTTTTAAATGCAGAATTTGACTTATATTTGCGAAATAAGTACTTTTTCGAAATCAAGCAAACTTAATTTAGAATATCTCTGATGCTCTGCAATTTGCTTAACGAATAAAAATCAAATAAAAAAAATACAAAAAGGTCGAATAAAAAAAATATCTGTGATTCAATTATGGCATATTATTCAAGATGACTGAGTTTTTTTTTTAAATAATGCAGTACGAATATACTGTAAGGATTAGAAGTACAAGTATGAAGAATATATGAATTTTATGAGATCTTTATTTATATATTACTAGCTTTCCCGACAGACGTTGTCCTGCGGTTCTAGCCCGAAGTGGCCCGTTAATATGTACATGATGTGCACTGCGCCCCCCGTTAAACAATACACAATTAATTCGATTAAATTAAACTAATAAAATAATAACATTAAACTATTTCTGAAACATGTGCCCGATAATATTGTTGACTTTGTATGAAAATTTTCTAAAACTATCGAAACGGTGCGGTGGAGTAAGTGGGATGGGCTACTGTAAGAGCGTATGCGAGAATGAGAGGGAACTACCCGCGATGTCGTGGGCGCGTCTCAGTAACCTTTCCATACAAACTTAAATATTGTATTTTACATCATTTTTTATCCATTTTTTAACTTTTTATTAGTTATTCTGAACTTTTTATTAGTTATTCTCCGGAGCGGAGAAGAATCCAATAAATCAAACATCAGAAGAATCTGTTGAGCCAATCTCGTGTTCGCACTATCCCGACTTTAATTTATATAGTAGATTCATTTACATATTTATACAAAATTCAATACAACATTACATGATACAATATATACATATTTGATAGCCTCACTAGGCTTATGCCTGTGCCTATGCTGAGGCTGATGAGTATCAGGGCAGAAGATATCGTCGGTTTGTGAGGAAGTGTGAAATATTTTCGTTAGACAATTTCTCAAGGTACATGCCACATTCTGTGGGGTTGCCTGCTGAAAATAACACCCATGCTTTTTGCTGTTTTATTAGCATCCTGTAAGAGACATTACATCGATAAATCAGATCGGGATCGTAAGCTTGACCACTTCACATCTTGAAACCCCAACAGGTCGGAAAAGGCGTAAGAAGTAAGCCCCAGACGCTTGCAACCCATCAAGGAGGGGTTCAGGCAGATGGTGGCTCGCTTACGGTGAGCAAAAACGCGGAAGTTTGAGCTCAGCAGAGAGCTCTTGTTGCTTCCCTCTGCCCCTAAGTGAGAATAGAATAGAGAAAAAAACATGCCAATGAAGGTTTCATCGGATGCAACCGTTCCCACGGGATGTCGCACAGGTGTCCACAGACGTTGCACGAATCATTCTGGCCTGTAATGATACAGCTCGTGGGACCTCACCTTTGAGGTATTTTTTCAAAGAGAAGATAAACACTGTCAAGCTTGTATAAACATTAATAGATATTATTACACATATTGCTATTATTTCAATTTATTGTTAGAAAAATTACGTGCAACACGTTTCTTCAGTATAATAGAAGAATACAATAATTCGAGAATAAAGGCTAATGGATGACTGATGACAGTTGCCAGAAATTTGATTAGAAGTCTCCATCTAGGTGATACATAAGAGGAGAGGTATTCGGATTACTATAAGTGATTAAACAGGATTATAAGGGTATGATATACCCACAGAAGTATTTCAGGTCGCTAAATTACTATGCGTTGAAAATCGTCGAGGTAGAACAGCTCAACAACAAGAGGTAGAAGGCGGGATGGATAGAAAGCCTAAAAGACCACAGTCGCAGCTGTAGCAGATGTCGAGGAATCAGTGAAGATCAGTCGAGACAGTAAGTCTGTTGGAACCATTATGAGAAAGTTGTCCTAATGTGACTTTTGAAGAAGTCGATGCTGGAGCTAAAAATGTCAGTGTCGTTCGCATATTCGTTTCCCAGACGATGGAGTCGTGGGAATACCGTACTCTTCGAGTAGTTGGTAACCTTATATATTTCAGCATAAATAACTGAATAAAATAATCGAATATTCAGTTCATTTATTAAAAAACAGTAATACGTAAGCTCTTAATAATGAATAATTTTCACACAATAATGTTTGTTTTGTGGTTGGAATATGTGAAAAAATAAAAACAGAACAATTCATTTTGTATACAAAAATGTATCCCCATACTCTTTGTGTGTTTGGCGATTGTTGTATTTACACACATCTGTACACATTGTCAATAAATTATTTGTAAATAGCGGAGACTTGTATGGAAGGCAAACAAACGTAACAACACAATATTGTATCGTATGGAGCTGTTTGTTTAGCGACTGTTGTACAGCTCAGTGCTGGGAAAACTCGAAACCTTTGCTTCGTGTTATTCGAATTGTAATTACTTAGCATAAAATACCTGCGAAAAATTATTATTGAGTCGATATCTTTCATTTCAAGTCTCATTTCATGCCCGAGGGTTTTATGCACCTTGTTGAGTTATCGTGGTCTCTTCCTCCAAATCCCTTCAAGCGCTGCTGTCGAGAGCGGTTTCTGTGTCAGTCTGGTAAGTCCAACGAAAAGGGAGTTGATGTCTTGATCATTAGCCTAACTCCCTTACAATGGTTCCAGTATTTTTGAATTTCAAGCTCTTTCCTAACTTTGTTCTCAAAAAAAAACCGAGAATAGTTTTGGCATAATGATAGTTAAAAAATGCTCATGCTACAAAAGCTTGTTCTGAATGTATCATGTCTAATCATCATGGCGACAACTTAGGAAGGCGTAGGTAACTCCAACTTGGGTGGTTCTGAAACACTCCAATCCAATCCAATGTGTTTTACTTTTAAATTCTCTTTTCTTTTTGACATAATGGAACAGTTTACTCCTGATTGTATGCCTCCTCCGTATCTTTTAAATCTCTCCTGTCTTGCAATCTAATAGTCTGTTTTCCTAAAAATACGGTACTGCTACAAAAAGCGGTGATTGTGTCAGTGTAGAAAATTGTCTATAATTTTTTACTTACCGTAGTAACAAAAAACATTGTCCTACTATTCAAGGACAATCGTCTCGTCAGACGACTCACCGCTGCTCCCTAAGAACCCAGTGCATAATGCTTTGGTTTACTGTAAAAACAAGGAACGCAGTATTCTTTGAAAAAAGTAGGTTCAAAGCATTACATTTTGTTAATCTTTTTCATTATTGAGAAAACTAATCGATATTTTAAAACTGAGGCAATTTAAAAATAAAAGGTGACAGAATAATAATAGATATCAACCAACTTTTATTTATCTATAATATAAAAGAAAGTCGGGTTAGTACGAACACTTATAACTCGAGATCGGCTGAACAGATTTTTATGATGCTTGGTTTTATTTGATTCTTCACTTGGGATAACATAATAATTATTAAAAATTTGAAAAATGGATAGAAAATAATATAAAAAATATCTAATATTAAAGTTAGTATGGAACTGATATACTGACAACAACGCCATGTGTGAAAAATTCCATAACAAAACAATTTTTATTTACTTGACAACCATTGATTTTTAAAACATTGATACGCAGACTTTTGATATAATTTCTTTCAAGCTTTCAGAAATATTTGTTTAAGATTCTTCAAACATTTTCTTAACGTATTTTTGTATAAATTACAAATTCTCAATAGATATTCATAGTAAGGACTACAGGACAACGTCTTTTGGGAAAGCTACTTTTTAATAATTCCTTTGTTTGATTAAATTATTGAAG
The DNA here is from genome assembly GCA_963576905.1 of Mystacides longicornis. Classification (NCBI taxonomy): domain Eukaryota; kingdom Metazoa; phylum Arthropoda; class Insecta; order Trichoptera; family Leptoceridae; genus Mystacides; species Mystacides longicornis. Next base: position 23,482,579 of record OY756427.1, read on the forward strand.
TCACTCTGAAAATACCATTATAGGTATTGGATAGCCAATAAAATACACTCGCAATTCGCTCCACGATATTCTATTTTGAAAAATATTTATTTGTTTCATTCTTTCGAGCCATGAATTTGATAATAATATAGAAGAAGCACTTAAAAGGATAGTGGCTACAATGAAAATAGAAAACCTTCTGTATCGTGAAATACACCACAGAACCCCATTGAGTAGCTCCTTAGAAGTATTTTTGTGGTTCTGGAAACCTTAGGAAAGACAAACATTTTCTTTTTATAAAATATATATTTCGTGTTATTTTTACCGTTTACCTACTTTGGCACGACCTTTGATGAAATAGAGCATTTACTAACTATATAACTATTTTAAATATCAATGGCTTATTATTTTACTCATTACTTGAAACTGTTTATAATTTATACCTGTGGGCTGTAAGATACATCTGGCTTAACAAAAACTGGGTCAATGATTTGCACGCAAATTCAAAACGTTTTCACTTCCCTACATATTTTCCAACGAATGTCAAAGATAATCTTCAGATTTTAGTAGTCTTATTTTACCATACTATCCAATATTGGCACAGTTAAATATATTCAAGAGATATTATGTAGGTACCCAGTATCATTTTTTATTCCCCGTATCCGTTAATATTCATAATATGTTTCAAATCATAATTTTAAACGAATCATAATATCAAAATGTTATCGAAAACGGGTTTTATTTAATTATTGGTCACTAAAAACATGTTCAAAATGATTAAGAAAATTTTTACCAACCCTGCACCGTTATTCAGTGCTGTTTATTTTCACAGTTTTTGTTAGATGGTGTTATTAAAGTTTTTTTTTTTCAAATTTTTTGCCTACTTTTGAGTGATTTCAAAACACGCGTTCTTTTTTCCTTTCGAACCATAAGTTTTGTGACTTGCTAGGGGATGTTTTACCAATAGGCAGAGATATAAAGACTCGCATATATGTGATATTTTACGGTTGAACTCTTCTATGTAGGTATTCCGTTTTACGGCAATCTAGCCCACAGGGCCGATTTATGCCATGGTTTTAATAAGCTTTTACGCGATTTTTTCTCGAAAAGCATGAAAAAAGTTAAAAATCCAAAATTAAAAGAACGAATGGCGAAAAAAGGTTAAATTAATACCTATCTGGAATCACAAGATAATAATAATAATACTTGGACAACTTTTATGGCAAGATAATTTTTTATGTTAATCATAAAGTTCAATAAAATACGGTGGACACCCATACGATTCAACTATAGCAAATACACGATGCACGAGGGATATTCAACATCGCGAAGCCTGACGCACAGGTCGAAGGAATCTTTAATAGGGCAGCCAAAAAACATGATTGAGAGATTCCATATACCTACAGTCCAATCAAACTCTTCTAGATGTACTTGGAAAATTTATGAAGGTGATCTTTTTACTCTTTTCAGGGTTTCACTGTAGCGCTTTTTTACTGTTTCCTGAACACAGAAGTACAAAACACAATCAAGCACCACTATGAGAGATGGCAGGCCAAGAGGACTGTGGGCGGTGGCAGAAGATACCATTACAACTACACCAAGGACTGGTCCCCGCGGTCCAGAACAGAGAGCATACGGTTGGTAAAAATAATATTATATTTTGTTAGCGGAACAATAAATCAAAGCTCGATTCATACAAATAATTTATCGAACCAAAACATTTGGGGTTTTTTTCCCCGCTTAAATCTGAATATTATTTGTTTGAATCGATTTTTACATTCGTAATGTTGGCACAAATGAAAAATATTATTTAATTTTATTGATATATCGTTTTCCATACGCATGAAATTATTATGTATTTACCAATTTCGATTTTAATACTTTTTTTTCAAGTATATTTCTTTATTGTGTTTGATATATTTTTTTTCACATTCACATTTCAATGATCGTTTTAAGCTTTAAGCGTACTATATCAAAGGTAATATCCGACATTTTAAAAATATTACTGAATATGATAAAATGTTGGAGTTTATTCACAGTTCAGTACCATTATGTATGATCATGAACAAATCAAACATTCTTTGCCTCAATAACATGTTTCAATGACTCAATTCTTTCAATCTGAGAAATTTCTCCAATTCCCATATTTTATCATTACTAGTTCATAGAATGTTTTATCTTTGTAAGATAATGCAATGAAATGTTTGCATGCATGCTTGTTTAACGGTAATGTGGATGGATTCGAGATTTCAGCTGTTTCTAAGACATTTTATCCATCCAACAGTTTGCTTCCAAATGAATTTGTACAGAGTTTTAGGATAAAAGATGGATTTTTTTAATTTTCATATACCATAATATAGCATTCGTTGAAAATTGCACTTTCTGTCTGCTAGTATTAATTGTTGCATTTGTTAGCATTGGCAACGATAAAAATCATTTTAATCAATTTTGTCTTCGATATCAAGATATGTACTCTGTATTATAATGTCCATCATGGGATTAAAAAAATTGGCCTCATAATATTGTCCTGCCTTATGTAGGCAAAAATGAGTATTGTGGTTTAAAGATGATATCCGTTCCTGCAATAACAATCCAACCATTGGTATTGAAGTATCCAATCCAAACTCTCTTTACGCCCCGCTTAGGGGCATAGGGAGGCAACAAGAGCTCTCCATTGCGCTCAATCTTTCGCAATGTTTATGACCTCCTCCCACACCATGTTCAGATTACTCAGCTCTGCTTCGAAGGAGCGGAACACGGTATGAGAGGGTCTTCCTCGTCTTCGGGAACCTGATGGGAGGAAGAACAGCGCTCTCATCAGCCAACTGTCATTCGGCATCCTTAACACATGTCCCAGCCAAGTACATAATTCTGCTCCCCATAATGGCAGAAGTGATGGGCTCGCGCTGGTTGTGCCGGCGTATAGCGTCGTTCGTGATGCGGTGGTACCATCTTACACCCAAAATTCTCCTGAGGCACTTCATTTCGAAAGCTGAGACATTGGTATTGAAGTCTAGTACGGTTCTATTATGGTTTTAGTTTTGATGATGCAAGACGATAAGATGTAATCCATAGTCTCAACTCAAGTATCATTTTATCAAAGGTGTGGTGATTTTCTCTTCAGCAGAGGAGTAAAATCGTGGCCTTCTTTGGCCTTCAAAATACTAATGAACAATTTAAAAGGGATCTCGCCTTTTTCACATAACTATTATGAGCGATATTATTCTTAGATGGGCGGTTTCGTTGCCCCTAGTCTCACGGCGACGTAGTCCAACTGTTGCAATATGTTAATCCACCATTAAAAAAATCTACTTCAAAGGCATGCACAAAATAAAAAAAAATCTTCTCTATAAAAGTTAGATAATGGGCAAAACAAATCTTTTTTCTGGGCTAGGTTACATACTGTCGAAATATTATATTTCAATACCAAATGAGCACGACGACGTATACTTTTGTACTTGTCGTGTATTTGTCGTGTATGTGATTACAATTTATTTATGTTAGGTATATTATGGTAAATATGTTACGAAAAATGTGGGAGTCTTAGGGAAAAAAAGAGAAAATATATAAATCATTGTTCCATGAAAATTATTAATACGAAGACAGAGCGAAGGGTATATTCTTTCTTCTTTGAGGGATACCCGAGGGCTTTTTGAATGAACGTGTGTATTTGAATAAACTACCATCTTCCCTTTACATAATATAAAAGGTTCGGAAACAGTCTGCATTAAATTGCGATCAGCCCCGAAATAGAAAATTTGAAAGAAAACAATATTATTTAATGAAAATAATTTCGGTATTTTAACAGCAGATGGCGCGTAAACGGTAGATTTTAATATTATGTTGAATATTATTATTCAGAATAAACGACTCTGTTCTCATAATTAAAAGAATAACCAAGGTAGGTATTTGATTGATAATATGATTAGGTACTGTTATTTTTGACAGTTCATAATCTATCTATATAATATAGAAGAAAATCGGGTTAGTGCGAACACTTATAACACGAGATCGGCTGAACAGATTTTTATCATTTTTGATTTATTGGATTGAATCCTTTCTCCGCTCCGGATAACAGAATAGGTAACTAATTAAAAAATCAAAAAAAAGATATAAAATAATATAAAATATAATATTGATGTCTGTATGGAACGAATTTCGATACAACAACGCCATCTGTGAAAAATTCTATGGATTTTTTTTTATTTACCGTATGGCTTCTCTTTTACAACACATCTTTAACATAAAACAGTAATAATAGCACAAATATCTGATTGTCAAAGGTTAAGGTCAATATTTAAAATGTATTCAGTTGCTGTGTCAGTCAGCAAGAGGAAATCCCTGAAATTCCCCGCGTATGATCTGAGGTCGCATTCGGTTGTGATATGTTGCATGGTTAGCTTTTCCGCTCCGCAGTCGCAACCAGGGGAATCCAGCCATCCACACTTGTGGAGAAAATCGGCACATCTGCCATGCCCTGTTCGGATACTGTTCAATGCGGACCAGAGTTTACGTGGCTGGTCGAATCTAGGCGGTTTCGTTGTTATGCAGGGCAGGCAGTGATTTACCGGGTCCGAAGCCTCCTCCCACCTGGCTTTCCATGTGTCTGTGCTATTGAAGTTAGAGTCACAAAGGTTTTTGGCTTCTATGGAAACAAAAATTTTATTTACCTGACAACCATCATTGGCACGCAGACATTTGTTGGCATTTTTGGCATTTGTTAACATTGAAACGCATTTTTTATAAATTAAACGCGAAAAGTGAATAAATCTAATTTTGAAATCAAATTTTCGTTTGACACAAACTGTCAGTTGTTTAATAGTTGGTGCGATTGACAGAATTTGGATGGAAATTATGTTGTTTCAAACAGATGCATCAAAAGTCATTTTTGATTTTTTTTTTAATTCTTATTCAATATTCATAGTTAGGTCACAGGAGAACGTCTGTCGAGAAAGTTAGTAATATATATTGAAAAAAAATAGAAAACTATAGTATTATTTGAGGGATGATTAAAGAATTTACCTAAGAAACACACTTTATTTTTCTCAAAAGCGGGATAATAATATGTCTCGCTTTTGATTTTTTGAACCCTTTGTTTTTTTTTTATTATTTGTTTATAACGTGAAACTTTGATTACTTTAACAAACTTTTTACTTAAATTACTGAATAATTTATCATTTTTGCCAATATGTTTTTCGTGTGTTTTTGTTTGTATTTTTAGTAACAATCCATATTTAGGCAAATAATATCGCTGTGTCATCACATTGTTATTGAAATCATTTAAAAATGTCAACGATTCTTTATTTTGAAAGGTAGGCACCTATATACTTTCTAAAATTAGTTTTAAACGTCACTCTTTTAGGAGTGTAGAGATGAACAAAACAAAAACTTATTTTAAAGTTCAAACAAAAACAATGCATTGACATAGCGATATTATTTTTTACATATAAAGAAATTTAGATTTGTAGGTACCGTTTCGTATTCTACATAGAAAAAATGACTATTTCTTCGGACTTATTTAGGTTTATTTACTTGTCTTGTTTATGTTTTGGAGTTGATTTATAAGGTAGCCTGGAATAAAAGTGTGAATGTATTAGAGTCCATCTCATAAGTCCATAGAAGTTACAATGAAACTTTTATCGTTCTAGGTTGACAAGACATACCTAAAGTTTAAAACGGGAGCTGGAGTGGATATTTTTTTAAACATTTTTAACTTCTTCATTGCCAACTTTAAATATTAATTACGTGGTTATATTTTTCACGTATTGTTTTAGTTTTATATTATTTTAACACATGAGTAAAATCATAATAGATTAGAATATAGGTGCACTTTAATTCAGAGCCAAATCATAATGATTATGTTTCTCTTGTTTTTTCGATACAATACAATACAATACAATTCTCCCTTTTACACCCCACTCAGGGGCATAGGGAGGCAACAAGAGCTCTCCATTGCGCTCGATCTTGCGCAATGTTTATGACCTCCTCCTCCTTGTTTTTTCTGTTTTCTATTTTTTTTAATGAATCTGTGCTCAATCAAAGTGAACACAAATACACTCATTGACTCTTTCACACTAAGCTACCTAAAGCTTGTGTCGTGAAAGAGGAAGATGGTCGGCACCTGGGATCGCACCCACGGCCTCCGCACGAAACAGTGCGCAAGCCGCCGTCGCAACCGCTAGACCACCAACCACATCAAACTTCACTATCTAACTAAACCCTTACACTTCTATTTTTGGAGGGTTTATTTATTTACGTAGTGAAAGTTCATTATTATGAATTTAATAAAACACAGTTGCACAAAATTTGTATTGACAAAGTCAAGAGACTACTAGTCTGCTAGAGTCTCTTGACAGTGTCTGCGTGAGTTAGACGAAATCGTTCGAGATTCGATACAAATTTTGTGAAAGTGCTACTGTGCAATTATTAAATTCAGCATACACTTGTGTGTCTAACATTATCGGACACCTTTTTTGGTTTATAAAGTGTGCATTAATTGATAATGAAAGTTCCTGAAACATCCAGGGGTGGATTGGCACAACCCTTAATGCTTTAGGTACAAGAGTACCGATTTGAAAGAAAACATTGTTCCAACAATGTAAAGTTTTGCGAATGCATGGGTTAAAAAAATTAACCATTTTTATTATTGTGGTTTGACGCTTATCATTTTTTGTCTAGTGTTTGGGCATTTGGCTTAAATTATGATGGACTCCTTAACCATGTGGTAGCCAAGCGGCTCAGTCCCCGACTATCGTTCTGAAGTTTGTGGTTACGTTCCCCTTGCTGACAATCTTTCTCTTTCACACCACAAACTTTGCTTTGCTCTGTGAAAGATACCAAACGTGTTAGTATGTTCGCTTAAGATTCATTATTTAAAAAATGTTTATTTCTTAAAGTAGGTAGCGGCTAAACCTAAACTTTTAAAAATTCTAGTTAAAATTTAAAATACTCATACTCATTTGTTTTAAACAAAAAACATACGAAAAATATAACCACGAAAATGTGACGTTTAATAGATAATATAACTTACCTAATAATTTCTAATTTTAGAATAAATATAATTTAAGAAAATCATACCAAAATATAAACTTAAACATACGTAGATACTCATAACTAGTTATTTATTTTTTAATTATATAAATAATTCGAATGTATTTCCCTAGGCTGTCCTTTTGATGGGGCCTCCGCTACATTCAAGATTCCCTGGATTAATTTATATTTTTTAGTTTAATTTAATATACATATATAGTTAAATTTATTGTATCTATTTAATAAATGTACTGTACATTTTTTTTATATATTTGTTTAATTTTAATTAGTGACGTAATAATGCTTTATTAAATTCTTTTATGTTTTTTTTTTTTTTCAAGATTGTTAGTAGGATTAAAATAATACATTTTTAAGGGTTATTATTAATAAAAACGTTTAAAATATGAAGGTTTTCTCTAGTTCAATCACAGTTTCTCAAACTTTTCTACGCACTTCTGTTGAGTGATGATCTTTTCACATACTTACTGTCTTCTTTGAACCCGCTTAAGTTCATTATTAATTTAATCTTTTCCCGACTTCATCATAAATTATTATTTTGTTAGACATTACAAAATCTTTCAACAAAATGTACTTTCAGAAACTTGATATTTTAAATGTATAATAAATGTCAGTGTGTTTTACTTCACCTTTGTATAATTACCTAATTTTATTTATATTTTTCAAAATGTTACCTACATATTAATTTTATTTCTGGATTCATTCAATTGGGTTAGCTATAAGAGATCCTTTTGAAAAAGACCACTCTTTGATTAGATCAAAAATATCATGTTTCCATATTGTGTTATTTTAATTTTTGTATATTTATTTATTTATTTTATGCAAAACGCAGTCGATATTTCAAATTTAAGTAGTTTTTATCACATGTTTATGTTGATTATTTAATAAATTTTATATATTTTGTTTTAATGCATGTTTTATTTCATTTATGTTTCATTTCCTAATCATCCAATACTAAACCACTTTCTTACATGCCTATGTGATAAATAACCACATTTTTCATACTCAAAATTCTTATAAGACTCGATAAATAGATAGACGTCTTAGTTAGATTTTCAAATTTAATAGTCTGAAAAAAAAATGTATTTCGACAGGAGTCCCATGGGATTAAACTTTAAAGAAGTTTGAAAAGGTCGATTACAAGGCACAAGATAAGAGTTTGAGAAGATTTGACATTTTATAGTTATTTGCGTTAAATTCTAAATACACAGCCGAAACCTTCTATTCACTCAAAGTACACAACACCCCAAAGTGGAGCTACTGGGTGACGACATCATTGGAGAAACGCTATTGGTGGATGATGTCGTCATACGAAACATGGCCGCTACAGCCCTTTCTCAACTTTTTAAGTACTATAATACTCTTTCTAAATATTATTTTATATCTGGCCCACAAAAATTATAACAGGTAATGAGTTTGATTCTCAGCCTAGTAAAAAATATTCATTTAGAATAACTTTCACGATCTATACACTGATACAGTTCCAAAGAACAAAGCTCGTGCTTGGAGACCATAGATAAGAGGCAGATTTCAACTGCAGAAATTGACAAATCCATACGCAAAACACTTTGGTCAATTGAAGAGAAATATTCACGAAACGGTCTTAATGCGATCTAATCTAAGAATGAGTAAAATCTAAGAACTAACACCATTCCGACATTATTTAATTTAATCAACATATTTTTTGGAGGATCACTTCTGGCAGGGCGACCAACGGCTCTTTTCAGAGCCAACCTGAGTACACGGAGTACCCAAAACGTTTCACGTACGCTTATATATATATAACATATTTTTTCTGAATACATATAACAACCTCTTTGCTTTTAAACGACATAATACAAAATTTATGGATATAGTAATGTTGGGCTGATATTTTTCTGAAACCAGCTTGTTGCATCACTGCATCTATTTACCATGGCCTGGCCTAGCTGGTCGCATGATCGCATAAACAAATTTGTGATCGTACGATGAAAAATTGTGTGTAATTACTGCCATCGCATGATCGCGCGTCCTTTTTCGTTGACAACGCAAACAATACTTAATTGGTCCACTTATTGTTATCATACTTGTTTTAATTTTTATGTATTGTTAATGACTGTCTGTTTACCTAAATAAATAAAATAACTAAAAAATAAATATGAATCTTACTAAGTAAGAACTTTTGGCAAGTAGGTGTCGTATTAATTATCGATACAACAGAGCAATACAAGCGACGCGCGATCATTTCTAACAAGGAACCCATCGGACGATCGAATTTACGTCTGTCCGTATTCCCAGTTAGGACACGTTCATACAATGTTATATGTTTGAACAGGGCGTCCGCGTTCATGCGATCATCGCAATCGCACGATCGTACGATCATGCGACCACCTAGGACAGGGCCTGATAGTATATTCCCCAAATGAACAGTGATAGACTCTGATGGGGTCTATTTTTGATGGAAGCAACTTAAAAAATATTTTTTTTAGTGAAAAGAATAACATAAAATTGAAGTTTTTGTATCAATGGTTAAAAAGTAACTTGTTACAACTCTGTGATTGTTGAATGTTTTTGACGCGTTTGATATGGAGTTTTTTTAAAGAACATCAGAAAAATTGTCAAATAAAACTGCATGAAAACCTTCTTTAAGAATCTGGGATTGCAAATGTGCAAACGCACACACACTGTTCTGCATGATAATTATTAATGTAATGATCTTGTTGCACGCTTTCTACTCATACTACTCCCAAAAAATATTCTACTTTAACCATTCTAAGTACATCATCTTTCTGTACAATGATTAAAAATATTTTTTTACAATGATTAACAATATTACCTCAGAGAATGCCTACAAAAAAAACAAAATGAATTGGATGCCTAAGTATACTAAACCCATGTTTATATTGAAGATGTTGACTTGTTGTATTTCAAAACATAGGCTATACAGTCAGCCAACTAACATTTACCACAAGAGAGAGTCCACGGCATCTGAGACTACTACCACCACTCTGGTTGGATTTGCTGGTCAGCATCAACCCAAAGCCCAAGTCAGCAGACCTTCCAACTCGATTAGTCCAAAGCTTTTGCAGGTAGGTGGTGATCTATGCTTAAATTCTATACTTCTTTTGAAATATTATGGTAATACTGTGAAGGCTTTATGAAACCAATTCTCATAATTATTAGGGAAAGAAATCAATTATTATTGTTTATGGAAACCTATTACCGACTGAATAGTCTGGTTGTGAATGCGCTGACTTCAAATCAAGAGGTGCCAAGGGCGATTCTTAGTCGGCTCAGAATTTGCCGATGTGTTTTTAATGGTAGGCCTGTCTCTCTTTGGACGGGAACGGTAGACTATAAAAGGTAGACTTTAGATCCGTCATTTTTAAGCGACACTTTTGTATAGAAATTACGATATCAAGGGTTAAAAATCATAAGCCCTGTTGAAGTATAGACTCTTTAATAATTTATTTAATCCCAATTTAAAGAGCTTATTTTAATATATAACAAGGGTAATAGCTTATTCAAAACTTAAGTTACGAAGTGAATATGCATATTAATGAGCAATTTCGTTAGATTTTTAAATAAAAGCATACATTCATATTTCAACGAAATGTTTATGAGAAAAATATTTGCTCACAAACGAAATATAAGTCTGTAGATTTTCCATATGGAACAATAAACTTGTGTATTATTCAAATAAAACAAAGTACCTACCTATTTTAGGATAATATAATATTATGATGACTGTAATAATGTCGTCAGGTAGACAAAACACAAAATATATCACTACTTGTTTATTTTCCTACGATGTTTGGTATTTGTAAAGAAGGTAGTACATTTATACCCTGTGGGCCCATTCCCATATCATTTTATCTAAAGAACACTTTCAAAGTGGTGTAAAATCTTAACAGCTAGTTTAAAGAAAATCATTTATTTTGACTTCTTTTTACAGAATATTTATGTTCGGTATTTATAATTTCATCTTCATAATCATAATTCAGGCTTTTCAATACTTAATCTCCATAGCGTCTCTTCCATACAATACTATTCAAACTATTCACATTATCATCTTAATGATAAAATTTCATTTTGTAGCCAAAATTTATCATGGGACTTTACTCATGTCAACTTTCCTGTTGACATCAAAAACTGTAGGCCTAGACAAAATGCATTTGGCTATCGACTACAAACGAATTCTTCGACAATGTAGAGTAGGAAGAAAATTTACTGTCCACTTTTTATAGTTTTATATAAGTGTCATCGTTTGGTTTAAATAATTGTTTATGTTCCAGTGGACAGTTAATTTTTTCGCACTATACATTGGCGAAATTTGTCTACGGGGGCTGAAGATTCGTTTCGAAATCTGGTCTATTGCCGTAATTTGCTAACCTATGTAACAAAGTCGTCGTCAAGTAAGCTTGTGGTTAAGGTGGGCTTAGACCTAACGAATAAAGATACAGAGCTAGAATAGAACATCTTTTAGTGTAAACAAATGCTCGTTTTTAGCGTTTACATAAAAAAAAGTCAACGAGCATGAATTAAAAACAAGAACTACAATTTTGGGGTACATGCTCCCACTATAATAATAACCCCAAAATTGTACTTTGATAAAATATGAAAATATTATAATTGCATTAGAAATCAAAAAACGAGTCTAAATTTTGTAATCCCTACCACGTTTTATTTTTAATAACCATTAACCGGTTTTCGAGAGCGACTGATTTCTTCCCCAGATGGAGTTAGACTTTAGTCTAATACAAATTTAATTTTAACACAAGTATATAAATACCAAAGTGAATTGATATGTGAAGAGAACAGTTAAAATTAAGGTACATAGTAAAAAACACTAATACAGAGAAAGGATTATAGGTACAAACAAAATAACATTTTTACATTCAAAAATTATAATTTCGCTAATTGCAAATTTAGCGCCGATTTTATCCGATGACCGAGAATTCTTAGAACATTTTGTATAATTTTGATGAACAAAGGTGGAGCAATTAATGAATGATCAATATCTGTTTACAAAAGAAAAAAAATGGAATCAATCTTACAGAATAGGTATTTGATCTAAGCCCACTTTAATACGCGCGTAAAACGATATACCTATATGCACGTAAAAACAAGTCCTCAAACAAAACGCATGGGCTCGTTTTACACTCGTTTTACGAAGGCAATACAATACGCTTACGTTAAGACGGCGTATTCAGAGTATTTCAGAGGGGCATTTTATTATATTTTTTTTATACACATGGTTATTGGGCAGGTTGCACCACCTTAATACATAGTTGTCCGTTTTCCAACCATCATCATCATCATCACATAAAAAGCCTTTCTTAGCACTAATTTAGTTATTAATCGCCACGCTGCGTTTCTTTCGAGTTCCCACCTATCACACTCGAAGATGGTGTGCTTGGCGGTATCCCTCTGACCGCAGTATACGCAACTGTCATTTTGGATTTTCCCTATTCTATGGAGATATGCTTGGAAGCATCCATGCTCCATGAGTATCTGCGTCAAGTGGTATCCAGCCTCACCAAACTCTCGCGTCGTCCATGGTTCAATATCTGGGATAAGTTTATGAATCCATTTGTCTATCGTCCAGTTTTATCTTGTCTTTCCTTTGGGCTTGCCATTTTCTTCTTGTGTCCGTTGCTATCCCTTTTTTGACCTCTGGTTCTTTTCCCATCATTTCTATTATTTCTTCGATGAGGAGTTTTACCGGTGTTAGACGTGCCAGTAGAACGCTATCCTCATACGAAACAGTTCGATATGCTCTACAGATTCTAATCGCAAGTTTTCTGTATCCTGATTACAGTAGGTATGTTTGCATATTTATTATATGCAAGTCCTCTAGAACAATAAATAGGCAAGTCCAACCAGACGAGCTTATTAAAGTCATGCTGGAAGGAAGAGAGGCATGGGAAGCCAGAAGCCAGCTAATACACAATATAATGACCAAGAAAGAGAGGGATGAAAGGGCCCTAAAAAGAATGAACGCTTAAAAAATAAATAACCACCACTGCATGCGAAGCAATATCTACGGATAGTTCCGCTGCAGTGGAGATGAAGAGGAGGGGTTTTTAGTCGGTAGCTCTGTCTGCGCGCAGGAGTCCGGCACAACGTCCAATGATTAGGATTTTCCCCTGCTCCGAAAAAAAAATGTATGAATTTAGTAGTTTAGTCTATTTATCTTCAAAGTGAAAGGAAATAATCTACCATAGGTACTAAAACTGTTGGTCACAAGAGTGTAACTGTCATATTACCTATAACGAGTGTTAAAAAAAAACATCATACCTTTCTCAAAAATAATTGTATCTCGATGGACTTGAAGAACACCAGAAGAAGTGTCAACTAGAGAGATCGATTTCATGTCCAGACTGCTGATCCTGGAACCAACATAATAATATGTTTTGGTTGAAATTTTCGTTTACTTAGCAAGCCTATCATTATTTTAGACCTCGCTTGTCTGCTTATTCATAACAATAACATTGGAATTTATGTACTAAGATCAAGAAGCGGCATCTCCTCTTAGGCAGCCTTTTCACTTAGGATGAAAACATAAAGAACGCCGATTCCGACCGGCGGCGTAAAGAATATTTCTATGCATTTGAATGGGCATACGCACAGCAAAAACAGTAATCTGTTTTCCGGCATGTCCATTCAAATGCATTGAAACCGTAGAAACATTTTTGCGCCGATCGAAATCAGCGTTCGTTGTACTTTCACCCTAAGCCGCGAGCACGAGCCGTTGCATTAATGCTAACTAAAGTCTAAACTCAGACTAGAAAAAGACTGAAAAAGCCGTTTTAGCGTGCAACGTTTAGTGTTCGATAAAAAATTGTTCTTTTTTTTCAAATACCTACAGCTACACTCAAAAGATTTTTAAATACAAAAATATCAAATGTTCTTGTTTTGCTCTCCCCTGATCATTATAATTTTAAAATGATGGAATCGTGTTCGATTAAATACACAACTCCGCCTTATTATATTCGCGAAAAAAGGGAATTTGCCTAGCTTATCAATTATCACAAATTAAAAATATTGGATGATTTTTTTAGGAAGTCACTTCTACTTCTTCCCCACAATATCCTTTTACTTTCGTATCTCATAAACGAAAAATGAGACACATAATAATTGAGAGATTTTTGTTTTGTACGCCGCTTCTAGAACGAAGTACATTTAATTCAAGGAACATGAATCGTTTGTTTAGAATGGTTTTCAAGCCAAACCCGCTCCAGTCATAACTTATTCATGGCTAATCTTAATGTTTGTTTCTTTTCGTTTCCCGTCATTGTTATCCTCACGTTTTAATTTGCTTTCCTCTTTTATTCGCCATTCTTCTACTCTCATCTACTCTCTCGACACATTTTCGAAAAGATTCCTTTCATGCATTATTATTATTTTTGTTCAAGCATTGAAAATGTCCCATTTATTATGTATGAAATTACTCCTACATATAACGACGGCTTTATTTCGGTGAATTTTCAAACCGATCCTAGTCTGTTTTAGCGGTGAGGTACACCTCTAACCTAAATTCATCTAACAAAGATTGATAGAATCAGGACAGTGACAGAAATACTACATTAGAAAATAGATCAACGAGAAAGCCTTTTCAGATCGACTCCTGCAACGTCATTATTTTTATTTGATACCAAACGAATAAGTTCAAATTTATTTACGATATTTAACAATTAATTATTTTGTACTTTCTCATTTTTAAATAACGTGTGAAGGATAACTACTGTATTAAAGATGAATATGCTTGCTCTTAAGGTTAAATAGAGATCTGCTTTTTTTTTCTTGTTTTAGAAAAATAATAGATTTGATAACTATAATACTGATTTGTTTTAACTTGTCAGGTATCCATATAATTATTTGTATTACGTACTAGATGTGAAAGCTTTAAATATAACCTAATATTTTATTTTTTACAATATAAAGAATCGCACGCAGCATTCCTGCATAAAATGATCTTTCGATATGAGAAATATAACAAAATGTGGCTGAAAAAGCAACAGCGGTCATTCTTGAATTTAATTATTCAACGACCAGTGTTTGTTTTTCAGTATTTAACGGCCAGTGTTTGTTTTGAACTTTTAGTTCATTGCATTTTCTCGCTGATAGGTACTCGATACAATCTTTAAATTTAAAAAGATACACGAAAACGATTGAAAAAAAATGGCATATTATTTATATTTATATTTATTCGTGACAAAGGGACAAATTTCGTGCAGTTGCTAATAATAATTGTTGTCCTTGTTTTTTGATGAAATTTCACCCCTTAAAAAAAATGTTTAAAATTTTGAATTTTTTTCCAAATACAGCATCTTGTACGTAGTACATAAAAATCAATGAAGGCAGCATTTTTGTTTCACGTTCCTGTTTATGATTGTGTGAAAGTGTTCCTATAGAAATGTTAACTTTTTCCGTGATGTAAAACGGTAAACTTTGTTCTGTTTCAGGCATACAATTCAACCTGCATAGAGAACACAGCCGTTTGAGCCTTGGGAGGGGAGGAAGGTGTTGGAGACTCTATCCAGCACCTCAGGCATGGTCGCCCCTCCCTGACCCACGCAACTCCTGTTCTTTCCGTTCTAAGAGAAGACAGCAACTCTTCAGACGGAGTCCCTTCTCCAGCCATCGTATTTCAACACAACCACCAAGATGGACTCTCTCGAAACAATCTTCCTGCTCAGGATCTATTCAAATACGACCAGGATGAATCCAACAATTCTGAACAACATCTTTAAACTCACCGTGTTGACTTCATTAAGCATTATTTTGCAGCTTTATTTAACCCTTCAAAGCGCAATGTTACATATCTGTAACAAACAAAGTAATGAAAAATTCTACACAATATTCTAAATAATGTTTAATTAATTCGTATGTTACAGATATATAACATTGCGCTGTGAGGGGTTAAAAACTTTCTTAGAGAATCTTGTAAATAATATTAACATTTTAGTCGAATTTTGAATGTCAAAGGTGTTTTACAGAGGGTAGAGATCAGGGACGGACCGGCCTTTAAAATTTATATGGAAATTAAATTTGTAATCAATTTTAAATGGTCTCAGTCTATAAAGTCTGCATACATTTCTTAGTAGATATGAATTTTTCTATCCTAGATGTCAGTGTTTTTTGATAACTTTGGTGGTTGTGTATTTGTGTAATTACTCTTCTGTATGTTCTATGTGGACTAAGAATTAAAGTAAAGTACATCATAAAATAATATTATAATATTATTTTACCAAAGTAGACGTATGGACTTGTAATGTAACGTATTGGATTACCGCCAGTCCGCCCCATATAAAAACTTTTTCATACATCAAACATTCTGTGTGTAAATATAATATTAGGATTCCGTTCGTTTAGGTAAATAATTCTGAGATTATGTCAATATAACAAAATTATCATGTATAATTACTTAAATGTTACGTTTAGGAATATATTTTGATGTCTTGGTGTTACCGCAACTTCAAGTGTGATCTATTAGTGTATTAGTCATATAAATAATATGAATATAGTCTTTCATGTGATGCATTAAGATCTATCATACCCTGCTCTCCCGATAGGCCGTTTAGTTTGTCATAAATCGCATCCATTGACTGATTTATGCTTAAATGCGTTTTAACTTAGGTATCAATTATTCGAAAGTCAATATTTTATTTTATCATCTGGTTAACTCAAGTTTAGGTGTGAAGGTTAACTCGAGCTTAACATTTGTTTAAGGATTAACTAAGCCGACTGAGACTTCAAACGTATCTTATATTTTAATCAACTTTTGGTATTTGGCGATTCTTGGCGAAATGTATTTTAACTTATGACAACAATTCGATAACAGTGGAAAGAAATTGTACGACAGTTAACGTTTTTTCCCATTATGGAATTACGGCGTTCATTATGAATTATCATCTTTCAAATAGGATTTCCTACGAAATAAAGAAATATCTCATTACAATTTATCCATCCTTCGATTGAATTATATTAATGATTTTATGGACAAATTAAAAATGACGTTATGTGAAACGTCGATAATGACCATCGTTTCATATTAAACGACTTTAAGTCTTCTAAAAGTGGCAAATCGGTTCTCCTCAACGTTAGCAATCAATACAGAAAAGGACAAAATCCTCGCCATGATTGGTCCTGGTTTTAAGGCGCCAAATATTCGCCTTAAACCTCTCGTTATCTGATGCTATGTACACAATATGATGTGAACACATTGTCCAGAGTACGCAACGGGCCGGGCATGCGAAAGAATCAGTAGTGTTGCTGGTGCTATGCAACTTGGCGTTTTACAGTATTTTATAGATCCACATCTGTGAAGCTTACTGTAACATTACTGGCCCGCTGAACCGCACACACCGCCAAGCGCCTTCTAGCGATGTTTTAAGGAATTAGCCAATAATAACAACAGATTAAGAAAGATTAAAGATTAAAAAACCAACGGTTAAGAAATTTTGAAGTCAGAGTTTAACTTCAGGTTAAATCACTGTAGGTGTCTTTATTCTGACACAAATTTCGAAAGAACTTCAATCCTGTCCTAATATATTTTGTAATATAACTGAAGCTTGTTCTTAGCACAGGGTAAATGTAATATTGAATATATTGTACATATTTATTTTAATTATTCTAACTATGAATTAAGTTTATGAGTAATTTACAATATTTATAAATGTAACAATTGATTTATTTTAAAAATTAGGTTCCTATCATGAGTAGGTAAGTACTATACATAAGTAAAGATTAAAATACAATAGGTAGGTGTAAAATAAAATGTCTGTCAACAATTTTGTAAAATTCTACAATACTGAAAGAATATGATGTGTATTTATTGAAAGACTTTTAATTACGTTGAATCTAATATGTTTTTATTTTATATTTGAATCTTTTTAAAATTAACTTCTAAGATTTCACCGGCAACCTAGACAAATGTTGCGTATTGTTTCAAACGCTAAGATATTTCGTTAGCTTGTTGGAAAAAAAAAATATTTTAGACCATGTTTTATTTCTCTCAAAAATATTAAAAAAAAAACATAACTTTTGTGGCATCCTTAACGTGAAAATTCTTAAAATTTACCAAACTTTTATCTGCGGTGCATTAAAAATTTGTTTATTTTAAATTGATAGCGAAATAAAATACATGTATTTTACCAAAGATATTATTAAATACCTAATTGTGTACATTCATTTTTAATTATTATAAGACAAAGTGAAAAATAAATACTTTCTTTTTTTAAATCACATTGTTTTTATTTGAATTTTTAGGACTATCCACCTATGTCCCTGCTAAAAATATCAATGAATATTCGTTTTTTACACATAACTTAACAGTAATTGTACTTTTTTGTACACTCGAAACTTTGCAACTGTCAGTTGACGTAAAATACAACATGGCAGGTCAAAATCTACAGATATCAGCTCAAATCATACGAGTTAAACTACCTCGACGACGATTACCTTGATCGCAAGTTCAGCCATCGCTGAGCTATGTTTCCACTGATAAAATAAAATAGCCAATAATTGAGTACCCCTTTACTATAGTCATACACTAATCATGAGTTCTTTGTTAGATCCCTGCTTAGAAAAGAATCATCATTTTATCTCCATAATGCTAAGAATCTTGACTCAGAAAGTTTTGAAAGCAGAATACTTGAGTATAATATACAAAACTATTCTTAGTACCGATAAAAAAAAATTTATCAAACTGCCATAAAAATCTATTACAGTTTTTTGCTGGGTAATTTTTTCTTGATGCGACATGAGATTATAATAAAAATTTAGTATCTATCTGCAAACTGATTTGACCGTTATGTGACCAAATAATTACACCCCCCCCTCCCCACATCCTCTAGGACAGAAGAAGGGGTGTGTCTCCATTCTAATCTCAAACGACGTAACGTAATGATTCTTTTTATAGTTTTTCTTTAATAAAGGTTTGATCATGATGTTCTCATATACTAGTCATAGGTGAAACTTAATACTTTTACTGCGTCTGCACTAGTTAAGATAATGTCAATTATATATTAAGATTGAAAAAGAGATAAGAGTTTGAGATGTATCTAAGATATGTATAGAATAAGTAGCAGGTTATACAAGTTGACTGGTATTTCGGACAATTCCTTAAAAGGGTTTATACTAGAGCTTATTTGCAATAATTTTGTTCCAAAAAACCAGGGGTCTAATGCTAGTGGTTTTCGAGTTAATTAAGTTTTTAGAGTTTTTTTTTCAGTTTTCCACCATTTGATCTAAAACTGATGATTGTGAAAAAAAAAACTCCTCCACTTTCGAAACTGCAAATATTTTTTCTAATAGCTTATGAATGAAGAAATCTTTTAAACAAAAAATCGTGGAGATAATTTCGAAAACCTCAGAAACAAAACACAAGTCAGTTTTTCTAATTTTTTTCAATTTTTCAAAGAGATTTATTCAATAAAGTATAATACACTTGCCTTAAAAACTACAAAGAAAACATTCCAAATCGTTTTATAATGTTTATTTTCTAAACCTGTATTAAAATGGACAATATTTTTAGCTTTTCGAAAAGAAAAGAGTTTTTCGTGGTTTTTACGTTTTTTTTTTTTGAGTAATCTCTTCGAAAATCGAAACAAAATAGAAAAAAAAAATTTTCATTTTTATTTTTCTAAGGTTTTTGAAATTTTTGTTATATTCTTTCATTTCTAACATTCCTTCATTCATAAGCTACATATTTGTAAAATGTATTTTTAGCTACCAAAGTGGAGTAGGTACTTTATTAGACAGTTTTCAATTTAAGGTATTTAAAAAAAACTTAATAACTAGAAACCGCTTGCATTAGACCCCTGGTTAATGGGGACAAAATAATTGCGAATAAACTCTTGTATAAACCCATTCATGGAATTGGTCGAATAACCAGTCACTCTGTATAATTATCCTAAAGGAGCAGACAATATAATAAGCTTAATAAGCTTGTTTTAACAACAAGTAGTTGAAGAGATGTCATGACGTCGATAAGTTTGCAGGTGCAGGTGATTATACAGAAAACGCAGAATGGAATGGGGAGCAAATATGGAGCGGTTGGCCGCTCGGTTGGTTGCCCGCCTTTTTAGGATTTGACACATCAAACTTGAGATGAGATGAGTTATTGAGAAAGTTGATTGCCTACTTTATTTGAAACCAAATTTGATTCATAACTAAAAGGTTAAGGAAATGATAGTCTTTTACAATTCTTTAAGAAAACTATATAGGGAATTAACTGAATAATTGAAACAATATTGTTACTTCACTCGCCTGCCAATTTTGTTGCATCATTGGCCTATAACTCGAGAAGATTCAATTTTATAAGGCAAGTAGTTGTATTTGTTTCTGTTGGAAATAAATCAGAATTAATAAGCAATATTTTAACATACTTACATTCTCGTGCATTTCAGCCAGCGAAAAAAAATGTTAGTTTAGGTACTTACTAAATTATTGTTTAAAAGATTTCCATTAAATATTCAGCAATTGTTTTTAGAACCACTAGTATTTTTTGGGGATTAGGTATATCTAGGTATTTTAGAAATAAATTATGCAGTTTCCTAATTATAAGCGATTCTTTGAAAAAATGATGTTCTTGTTGAAAATACCATATACATTTAAACGCAGATTGAGAGAATTTCATTGTTCGAGTTGAAATTCAAATGAATTAACTTAAATTCATAAAGATACACTCATAATGGCGAAAAAAAAATTCATTTGAATGCTAGTTTTCCATAGATGAGTACGTTCTTTTTATTGCATTTTCATTTTAAAAAGTTTCCTGATGACCATTCGCTTGTGTTCGTAATAAAATTTATAATGTACCGTATAATAGACGTAATGAAACATAAAGATAGTTAATGGCACAAAGCTATATCCAGAGGCAGACGCCGTGATAAGTAATATTGCGGCTAAGACATTACCGAGTTTCGTAATTAACTAATAAAGCTGGAAGATCATTAACCATTTATGGGCCGCCTTAAACACTGAACAAGTTAATTGAATCTAACAACGCAAAGAAATTGGGCTTGGCAATTTAACAGCCTTCCTTCTTTGATAATAATGTCTTATTATCACATCAGAATTACCTATACAGCTTTATAGAAACGTTTAAATCTCAAATATTATAAGACCAATAATTATTGTTGCTTCTTATTATAAACAGGACAAATCGTTATCGTTGCTAATTAATTTTATGAATAGAATAACAATGAAGTAGTTATAAAATTAAAGAAGGTGTATATTGTGGTTCGTTTGTAACGAAATGTTTTCTCTGTTCGACAAACTGTATTTTTTCTTTTTTTTTATATTATTTTAAATCTGAATAAGAAGTGGATAGGAATATGAAGTGGTTACGATAGTCTGGCGGTTACGACGCCCACTTCGTAATGTTTCGTGTTGGAGGTCGTAGGTTCGATCCCATCAGGTGCCGATCATCTTCCTCTTCCACGACACAAGCTTACTGTGAAAGAGACAAAAGAGTGCTTTTATTTTCACTTTGAGTGAGCATATATTTATTTCTACAAAAAAAGCATTTTTTTAATCATTTTTTAAGGAAAAAGTCTAGTAAGAGGGTGGGCGATGCACTCAGACCTATTATGAGAAACAAGCTAAAAAATTAGTGCAGAGCGACTTCCCGTTACCATCAACGATGTGTGGCTGTGAAACGTGGACTTGGACAAAAAGGAAAATGTTGTATAAATGGAAAGATAATTAATAATTTATAAGGTAAAATGGTTTTAGCATATTACAAGCCTGGATTACAAAAAAGAGGTCTCGTAAAAGGTGGACCGAGAATAGCGTGGATCAAGCTATTCCGTCCTTAAGGAACGCCAGGTCCGTTCTCTCTGCATACCCATTAATGGACACAGCCTGTTGGGTAAACTGTTTCGGAACACAGTATCCAAAGTTAACGATCCGACAGGCACTAACAAAACAGAATAAGAAATTATTGAACAAACTCTCTTGGATAAAACTACTTTTAACTCCACTCAGGAGTATAGGGAGGCAACACGAGATCTCAATTGCGCTCGAGCTTGCGTAATGCTTATGACCTCCTCCCACACCATGTCCAACTCCCTCAGCTCTGCCTCAAAGGTCTTCCACGTCTTCGAGACCCTAATGGGACGAAAAACAGCGCTCACCTCGGCCAACACTGTCATCCGACATCCTCATTACATGTCCCAGCAACGCCCACCTCATTGGAGAGCTAAGTGATGGGCCTGAGCTGGGTGCGAAATTGTTTAAATTGCCTACCAAGTAATCAAAATTATTCTGCTATCATGTTTCATTTTCACAAAAAGAATAATGTACATAAACAATGTAGATCATTCGCGGATATTAGGTATAATTTCAACATAACATTACACTTACAGATGGAGTAGGTATGTCACTCATACAAAATGTGTCAGATGAAGTACGCTGTCATTTCCTAGCAAACATCATCCACTGAGATTTTTATTCAATTAATTATTAATATCGAATACATTATGTTACATACACCCTCTACATTATGTTACCATGGAGATGTTTAGCGCTTAGTTACCTGGATTCGAGATGATTTCATTATCGCTTGTATTATAAAAAGATATTTTAGCCGTTTCCAACTTTACACATCATAATATTATCCTTAATTCGAATGCTCATTTCGAACCATCGTTTTTATAATTCACATTTCAAAAGGAAAATAAGTTTATTTCTTTGCGTAGGTACTATATTATTATGTGATATACTGACGGAATAAAATGATACAGGAATAGGAAAAGAGTATCAAACCAGCACATTCTAATGGAAGTTAGAACATCGAAGAGTTAGAATTGTTACATAAAGTGAAAAATCCCTTTAAACAAAATTTAACGATAAGGGGAAAAGTACTAGCTATGTCAAAATAATAATAGGGTTTAGAAGTGTAGATATTGAGGTGTTAAAGAGCCTCTTTGCTCAACAAATTTGACAGAGGTTTACTTAAAAAATCTGATACTACCACCGGGGTTGGAAAAATCATAATTTTCGGTCGGTCCCAGGTAAATAATGTTGTTGCGTACGGGTGTATTTTTAAATGAATTTGGGCTCATTAATAGTGAACACAAATGGATTTGGAAACTTTCACACTAAGGAAGATTTGTGTTGTGAAAGTGAAAATGGTTGGCACAATTCATCATATTAACGTGTAAATAAGTTTTATTGGTAGATTATTAACTTTGTATTGAAGGTTAACTCTTTCTTTTTTTAAATATGAAATATATATCAGAGTAGATAATATGGTGAGTATATATATATTTTTTTTTTAATAATAACTTTATTACATCAAAATAAATATGACATGAAAACAACACAAACAAAATCAAAAATCATTCAAGACAAATAAACACCTTCAATTGCGATCTCGGACACCCTCACTAGGCATAGCCTGTGTCGAGTTATGTCCGTAGAAACAGCCTTCTTCTAAATCCACAAAAGGAAAATGATCCAATATATTCTCAATTAAAAACACATCATAACAGAATATAAGATAAAAAAAAAAAAAAAAAAAAAAAAAAAACAAACGAAGGAGAAAAAAAATATAATAATAATAAAAATGAATAAAAAAAAAAAAAAAAAAAAAAAAAAAACAAATAAATAAAAAAAAAAATATTTAAACAGTAAAAGGAGTAAAATCATATTGCATCTATAATGTAACCGGAAAAAAAAACAATTGAAAATATCAGAAGTTGTAAAAATTTGTCAGTCAATAAAATTGGTAAAATGGTAAAATTTTGAACAAAATAAGTTCCTAAACATAAGATATAAAATGCAAAGAATAAAAATTCATATTTATATACAAAACATAACAATTATAAAGCATTTAAGCAACACACAGAAGGACATATAAAGTCATAAAAAACAAAAAAATATAAAAAAAAAAAAATAATAAAATATATAAAACACAAAAATACACACATATACACATATATACATATATATATACACACACATACACACCTACATACATTTACACGCACATACACACATACATATATAAAATACATAAAAGTTATACTGAAT
Organism: Mystacides longicornis; assembly: GCA_963576905.1. NCBI lineage: Eukaryota > Metazoa > Arthropoda > Insecta > Trichoptera > Leptoceridae > Mystacides > Mystacides longicornis. Next base: position 23,506,630 of record OY756427.1, read on the forward strand.
AATAGACGATAGAATTATTATAAAGAACTATTACACATATTATGATAGTTAAAAACAATAGTAAAAAAGATAAGATATGAGGGGAAGGAAAAAAATGAAAAATACCGGTCGTAAGATTAGTAAGTCAGTCAATAAAATAAAATAGTAGAATTTTGAATAAAACAAGTTCCTAAACATAAAATATAAAATGCAAAGAATAAAAATTTCATATTTATATACAAAATCAATTTTAAAAGCATTAAACAGCACACCCATACAAAACTATAGAAAGCATAAAACACAAAAAAAAAATATCAAACGACAAGATGCATCAGCAGTTGCTCCGACTCACGGAAACCAATTGCCATTAGGTGTGTAATGATTTGGGCCCTACTAAGTATCTCTGCAGTGGTAGATGGGAGTAATTGTCGGTTTATAGCATTGTAAAAACGAGGACCGAGAAATCTATGAAACCTCTGCGAAAACGTTTTGTTTGCTGCAAACGGGACAAGGCAACCCAACTGTCTGGTCGATTGGCCGTGGCTCACGGCTCCATAATTCGAGACATTTTTGTAGATGTGATCCATCAACCTTATCACATATAACTGTCTCACGCTAAGGAATCGAAGTTCCCGGTAAAGTAGATCGGACGAATACCTGTAGTCAACCTTCAAAATTATCTTAAGAACTGTTCTATGTGCCACGTTTAAAGGTTCCAACAGAGATTTTGCCATGCCTCCCCATGCTAAAATACCATAATTAATAATCGATTGGCACAGAGCATAATATATGGCTCGTACGTCTTCAACTCCAAGAACCCGTCTGAGTTCTCTAAAAAATATCCAAGTTTTCTAACACGACCAGTAATGTAGCTTATCTGCTCCTTCCAATTTAGGTTTTCGTCAATTTGCAGTCCCAAATAACGAATGTCCCTAACTCTTTCAATTTCACTGGAGTTTGAGCTCTGAGTTGAGGTTACGTGTGGAACAGAGGTATCAGAACCGGTATCGCGGTAAACAATCTTAAGATTACTCGGCGGTTCGGAAGCTCTGTTCACCGAAAAACCCATATATTTTGTTTTATCAGCATTCAGTGTAAGTAGGTTGTTATTCAACCACCCAGAAACCTCATCAAATCCCCTTTGAGCCAATTCATAAGCCTGGCTCCAGGTTGTGGCCCTGAACAGAAGAGTCGTATCGTCAGCGAATGTCACAATCTTTCCTTCACTCAGCTGCAAATCACACAAGTCGTTGATAAAGGCAAGGAACAGTGTAGGCCCCAATATGCTTCCTTGTGGAACTCCACATGACACTCTGGAAGGACAGCTGCTGATAGAGTCCATCCTAACAATCTGGCGTCGGTCCTGTAGATAGCTCCTAAACCAATTATTGGCTATTCCTCTTATACCTTTTTGATGGAGTTTTTTCAAAAGCAATTCATGTGGGACTGTGTCAAACGCCTTGGCCAAGTCAATGAATATTCCAACGCACTTTTTACCATTGTCAAGGGTCTCAACCACAAAATCAACCAAAGCAAGGACTGCGTCCTCGGTGGATTTCCCCTCCCGAAAACCAAACTGATTCTCTGAGAAACCATTAAATTCTTTGAAGAACTTTGTCAATCTTGAGTTCATGAGTCTCTCCAAAACCTTCGATACGCAAGGGAGTAAGGAAATAGGTCTGTAGTTAGATAATTCCTTGGGGTCGCCCTTTTTAAAAATAGGACAGAGAAGTGAATGCTTTAGAGAGTCAGGAAATATGCCTGAGCTGATGCTCAGGTTAAATATGAAGCTAATTGGGTCAGCTATAAAGGTTTTACATTCCTGCAATGTTCTAGTGTGCAGACCATCCAATCCCGGAGCACATTTTGCCCTAAGAGAGCCAATAACTGATACCACCTCATCGGGGGTTGCCGGATATGCAAAAAATGACTGTGTCGGTCGCTTCACAATACAAATGCGTTCAGTACATTCCTCCATCGTCCTGTTTAAGATGGCCAGTCGCTCTTCAACAAGCTCGCTTACGATTTTTACAAAGAAATTGTTTACGGAATCCAGTTCCGATTTGACGTCAGTGCCCCTGACGATTTTTTGCAGGTCTGAGGTATTTCTAGCCTGAAGGCCTAAAAATTCCTTTATGACCCTCCAGTATTCCTTTGAATTTTTACTGCCCCCCGTTTCAAAAAGGTTCCTATAATATGCTATCTTTGTATCCCTTATGATCTTGTTGCATTGGTTGCGAAACATGTTATAACGATGACGAAGGTCAATATCACCTGGGTTCCTTCGACAAAAAAGGTGCATCCTATCTCTCACCCCAATCTTCTCGATTATTTCATCTGTGATCCATTCCGTGATGTGTTTCACTCTACTCCTCACCACTCTCACCTCCTCATTATTCCTAATATGCCGAATAAGGATGTTCCTAAACTCGTCAAATGCCTCATTTACGTCCGTCTTATCATACACGGAATCCCAATTTTCTCTCGCCAAGCAACGACGCAAACATCTGTAGTTAATTCTACCAATCGACCGTGTACGCGATTTTTCTCCTCCTGGACTTACATTTTCCAATCCAACCATGGTTGGGAAATGGTCCGTTAAAGTTATATTACATAAGATTTATTCAGAAAAGATAACAATAAGTATATTTATTAAAAATAAAGTACCTACCTATGTATTTAAAACAAAGTTATTGTAAGGAAAGCTTTATGGAAGTTTTATTCGAAATATTTTCATTCAATAATTTTCAAAGAGTAAGACAAATTTCTTTCCAAAACCACTCAGATAATCCAAGCATAAATCAAACATCCAGATACTGTCACAGCGTTTATTTATAAAAAAATAAAATAAAAGGCGATGTGCCATCGTGTTTTTTTGAAAAATAAAATCATGTATAGCGCCGTCAGAACATATTATTTTCAGTTGGCGTGCAGCTCATAGAAAATTCATATGATTTTTTCAATAAGCCATATGAGTAAAATCGACTTAACGTTAGTTCTATTTACTAAGTTAAGGTGTTACAATAGTGGCAGACATATAAGATGCATACAGCTATATTGGATATCTATAGTAAACTTTTCAGATAAAACTACGAGGAGAATCTAGCAGGAAATCAATCATCTACTCCAGCTTTATCCGAATTGGGAGCATAGGAAGGCTGATATAAACCACAGTTTTTTGCACTTAATTTTGCCTAATGATCATAGTCCCTTCAGTTATGCCAATGCGGGTAAGCTGATTTTCAAAGGAAAGAAGTTTGTACGAAAAAAACTCTCTTATTCTTATATGTTATTCTGTATGAAACAAGTAAAGGGAAATATATATTATAAATCCCCCAAAGCACGAGCTCTGCTTAATTTTGGGGGTAAAATATATATTTTATTGTGTATATTGTGCCGTGGGGTTGCCGGCTAAGAAAAGCACCTCTGCTCTTTTTGCTGGTTTTTCGAGCATCCGGCACAAGAGCCTCGAACGCCTTCGAGCGCAATGGAGAGCTCTTGATGCCTTCCTATGCTCCTGAGTGGGGCTTAGGCCTCCCGCATTGCGGGTTGGTTTGGGTGGGATCCGCGGCGGGCCTGATTTGTGTGGGGCCGGCTTTTCGGTTTGGTTGCTTTGAGCTGGGGGGTCGGTTCATGCGGGTCGGGTTTGCTGCGGATTGGTCTCCTCCGGACTGGCTTGCGTAGAGTGGGGGAGCTTAACGGGAGCAGGTATGTATGTGTGTATGTATTTTTAATGATTTTTTTATGTTCTCAATAAAAATATTTGAATTTGAAATAGCTTGCAGCCAAAAGACAGAATAAGGGTACGTGATATTGTAAAAAACGTTAACTTGTAAAAATGACTTACTATTCAACATTCACGAAGTTGAACAAACTGCAGTCTAACAAACTATAGTCTATCATTCTACACAAAAACAATTTTAAAGAAAAAAATGCTGGTTCAGTGTAACCGTACGGTCTTAAAAAACGTCAATGTAACAACTCAACGCCAGAGCTCAAAAATGCTTAAAAATCTTCAAAAAAGTTTTGCTTTTTAAGTATAACATATTCATAAAAATGACTATGGTTTTATCTCTTTTTGAGTGGTATTGTATGATGAACTCGAAGAATTGAATAAATAGGTAAATAATAATAATAAACATATGTATGCGGTTGATTTTTTTTGTAACTTGGAACGGGATCGTAATAATAATATTAAAAAAAAAATCTTAAGTAGATTTAAACTTATACATTATTTTCAGAAACTTTCTAAGGAGGACATTGTGTACAATATTTCAAACAAAATCAAGGAGATTGGATTTATTTTTAACTCTTATGGATTAAATTATTTTATTTTTCATATTTTTACAAAAAATAGTTTATTGGGTTTAAATGTATTATTTTATGTTGAACATCGAAACATCAAGCATTCTTTAAATAGATAATGATTTTAAAATATCTACTTCATCGCTTAACTGATCCCCAGGAGTCCAAAAATTTGTTAATTGGTCTATAGAACTTGACAATGTATAAAAATTTCAAAATTCTGAAGTGGTTGGTAGCTTAGGGCTACGTCGCCGGCTTTTGAACTGAAGGTCGTCGGTTCGATCTCAGGTGTCGACCATCTTTCTCTTTTACGACACAAGGTAGCTTTCTGTGAAATAGACTGTATTAAGTGTTCACTTTGAAAGAGCACAGATTCATTTTTTTGTAAAAAATAATTATGAAAAAAAAAACAGTTCAACTTGAACCGTCAATGACCACCGTCAACATCAGGCCCAGTAACCAAGTGTAAAATTGCGATTGCGAAATGTTTTTTTGTTACGTCACTCGTTTGCAAAACTTCATATAAAAATGCATCGCATTCGTAATTGTAATGTTACACCTGGCTACGGGTCCAGATAAGAATCTCCAAGTTTCGCTTAAACGAACCAGGAAAAAGTAGGTAAAGCTGTTTTTTCTAAGGAGAATTTTTCTCTAAGCTCTACGCTCTTGCTTTAGTGTGTTGCTTTGCATTGTTATGTAAAGAGTCTCAATACAACCCACAAGTCCAGAGAAACTTAAAGAAGAACTTGAATTGGAATGTGACGTTTTTCAAAGTTTCCTATCTGTGTATACAGACAAGAGGAATGCTGTGTATACAAGGTTGCATGTAACATCCGGTGCAGTTGGTGGCTTTGAGAAAACCGATTCAAGTTGAAGTGCAGCGCACGGTAGAGAGCATTCTACTGTAATGGATGTGGCCTCTCCCTCAATATCCCCTCTAGACCTATTTGGAACCAACTCTACCTATCGTTTTACAATAGATTGAAAATCTATACAAGAAGCAATCAATTTTTATTTTTCACTAGCTTTCCCGACAGACGTTGTCCGTCCTGTAATAAGAATATTGAATTCGAATTTGTATTATGATACAACAATTAGGTAGGTACTTATTTAACCAACATAGTTCGATGCATCTGTTTTAAACGATGTTTACAAGGCACATTTTGATATTTGACTGACAGGAATTTCATACGTTAATACTTGATGCGAATATTTCATAATACTTTTTTTGATACTTTCAAAAGATATACTTTTGATAAAAATTCAAAAAAAAAAAAAGAAAAGTTTATACTGCCAAAAACACAAAATTTTTCGAAGCAAGGTGGGAAGGTCTAACACTGGAAATTAATATATTGTTTAAGTAAGTACCAATTCGACTGCTTGTTAATTTTCACGACATCACAATCTTATAAATCTACACACCTTTTTCTTCTTTTAGTCTTCATTTATCCACTGCTGGACGTAGGCCTCTTCCATATTCTTCCATCTCTTCCTATTTGCAGCCAGTTTCCCCCCTCCCCCCCCCTCCTACAGCGCTTATGTCGTCGGACCATCTTTTTGAGGTCTTCCGACGCCTCTCTTATTCTCTCAGGGTCTCCATCTCAAAATCTTTGGAGTCCGTCTTGTGGGATCTTGTCTTGCAACATGTCCGGCCCATTGCCACTTTAGTTTTGCTATGCGTACACACCTACACGCCCGATACCCGAGGGGGTCATTAATAAAATTTTGAATATCGACAAATATTTGAATTTTTAAATCCATAAGTAGATTTTTTAGTTTTATAAATCTTATTTTTTTTTTTAATTTTTGTGTGTTGTCTTTATTTTCGTATGTTGTCTTTATTTTTGTATGTTGTCTTTATTTTTGTATGTTGTCTTTGTATGTTGTCTTTATTTTTGTATGTTGTCTTTGTTTTTGTATGTTGTCTTTGTTTTTGTATGTTGTCTTTGTTTTTGTATGTTGTCTTTATTTGATGGTCGTTAGTCTTTTGACTTAAAAAAAAGCGCGAGTGTAACGAGTCACATGGATGGCTGTATAGAAGCTAACTGTTCGTTGAGAGACACTCGGTGGGGTTCTATGTATCGTCTTGATTCAGCACAGCACACAGCTTCTTGACCCGTTTGGAGCTGGATAGAGATTGGCGCTTCATTTCGACGTTGCACACAAAATATGAGTCATGTGTAGTTTGAATTATGCCATATGTAAAATCTGCAAGCATTTCTCCACCTACAGTAAAACCTCAATATAACGATTTAATTTGGAGAAGCGGGCATCCTTTAGAAGTGAATGTCTGTAATTATGTCTCAAATTCTAGTGCTGAACTAAAATTTGTTAAAATGCGGCGACTCTCGAATTCGAGCGTGTATAAGATTAACTGGAATTTTCGGATTTTTAAAACATTCAACTTGTTTACAACAATATATTATATTATTTCTGTTATATTGAGGACTTACTGTAGGTACATTTTTAGATTATTTAGTGAGCTTTTTTTATCAATTGTCGAAATAGGGTTATTTTACCTTCAATACATACACTACAAAATTTCATAGTTTCTTTTCGTTTGAAAATATACTGCGATACGGTAGGCTAATCTGTAGGCATAGACAAATTGCATTTGTCGATCGACTACAAACGAATTCTTCGACAATGTAGAGTAGGAAGAAAATTATCTGTCCACTTTTTATATTTTTATATAAGTGTCTTTGTTTGGTTTAAATAATTGCTTATATTATGTTCCAGTGGACAGTTTGTAGACGAACGCCAATTTGAATTTGTCTAGACCGGCTGATAGTCCTGGCGGCCAATTTGAAGAAAAATGCACAAATCCTTTTTACGTGCATTTAAACATTTCCATGACTCGTTTTGTGCGCATCGACGATATATCAATTCAGCTGTACTGAAGTGTCTTCTGCTACCTGCTATTCAGACCATGAACACATATGTATGACATACGTGGTACATTTCAAATAAGGAAGGTTATTTTTTTTTTCATTTTTTGTTTTTTTTTTACTAAGATACTGGTTAATATCTATTTTCTACTTACTTTAAGTGAGAAATGGAACTTTTTTATTACCTATAAATCACTTTTCATAAATTTTGGATGTTAGGCCAAGGAAGAAGATATTCCATTTCAAATTAATCAGTTTTTAAAAGTTCTACAGTACTCTACCGCTATTATCTATTTTTTTAATAATAAAGGCAATCCACCCGATGTTGAGTGATTCGTGCCATAACATATTAATAAAGTGCGATACAATATTGAAAAACTTTGAACTACACATTTAAACAAGATAATATAAACATGCAAACAAAAATAGCTCTTTAACAAAACAACCTGAGACAAAATTATTAAATTTAATACTGGTGGTTGGCCAGTGCTCGAAAGTCGACCATAACTATAATAATTTAGATTATAAGTTTGAACATTATTGAGATTCCTTCGTCAAAGACTAAAGCGAGCGCTATTTCACAATTTTCATTAAAAAATAATGACATGGATTAAAGTCGTTGCGCTTTTGTCCTTTAAAAAGGCTTGTCGGTCGGGTCAATTCTGGGTTTGAGATAAGCAGCAGCACCCGCCTAAATGCGCAAAAAATATCAAATTCGTACCTATACTGTTTGGTCGTATTTCTTATGTTTTCACAAAAAAAGCAGAAAGCCGAAGAATTGCGAAGGATGAAGGTGAATATGCATATAATAATATGAAGGCAGCAAAATCTTAATAAACTGTAAATCAATTCCATCATTTTTCTTTGACTGATCGTGAATTTGTTAGTGCGACGAATGGATATATTTTTTATAACGAATATTATTTGGCTATGTATAAGATGTATTTAAAGAAACCACAACAAACATTGAAATCTTAAAAAGTCTAAGATTAAATTTTCATTTTTTACGTGGAAATATTTTTCATAAAAAAAAATATGCTAATATTTTTTGGTGTTGAAACATTTGTATTCAAATTCGAAAGTGGAAAGATCTTGGTGAAAAGATTTAACTCGACACGCGACGAAGTTATTCTTGTCTTGGAAACTGTCAATTATTGATTTAAATTCAGGGCTGACACCCAAATACGATACTTACTAGTAACCAAAAGAACTAAACGAAATTGATCAGATTGTCGTAGATTTCAATGATTTTGTACAATACAATATGTAGAAAGATAAGTTATTTCGAGCGTCAAATTATTTAAATGTAGATTTATTTGTATTAAAATCTGTTCGATGTATTTTTGTTGTTGCATATGTGTTTATTTCAACAAGTTATAAAAAAATATATATCCACCAAAATCTGCCCTACCCAATTCTTAAGCCGAAGTTAGCGATCAGTGCAATTCCGTAATGGTCTGTGCTATAGGGGTAGCAGTGAATGTTAACTAAGAACAATGTCAATAATTGTTACCGTAGTAACAAAAATATTGATAAGAAGGCCGTCTTGACAGACGACAGACCGCTCCATAGAAACCCAGTGCATAATGCAATGGTCTGACAAGACGACCGACTTTGTGAAATTACGAAATTGTGACAATGTTTTTTTGTCGCTATAGTGATAACATAGACAATGTTGTACTTACCACATTTTAGCAAGAGTTATTCTAGGTAGAGGGTATATAGTAGTTTAAACACCAATGACTGACTGATCTCTAGCAATTCTGTCTAGTGTACCTACACTGTTTTTTTCACTCTTGCTAGAGAGCACTGTTGAATATCACTTTACAAAAGTTATTTAAACTTGGTCAGTGGTCCTTTAGCTATGGAAAACAACTCTGCACTGTGCGCCTATTCCGAATTTTAATCACTAACGTAAGTGAGAATCTCACGGGAATTCGTATGGGCTGCGGAGCTTTCCGAAGTATTCTGTAGATACATGCACTATAATATACGTTTCCATACAAAATTATGTTACTTTACGCCAGAGCAAAATTAATATCACTGACACTTAGAATAAGGGATAATAGAGAAGATGAAATTTTCAAGATAAATAAATCTAGTTCGATAGTGCCAACGCTAGCTGGATATCTTTTTACAATAATGTATCGGCAACTTTACAGTTCGTTACTTTAAATAATTATTAATCTAGTATTTTTTTTTATATTTCTTTACAATCTTAACAACAAATTTTGTTTTTTCAATATACCTAGAATAATATTTTAACATAGAAAGAAAAAAATGCAATAGAAATGGAAAGTAAAAACAGTGGGACATCCCTATCCTAAGTCAGTCTATTTTCGAAAGAATGAGAGCTGATGTCGATGTAAATTTTGACGTTTGACAGTCAGAATCCTTTTATTTCTGATAGAAAAATTGGGGTGGATTGCGGCGAGTACTGTGTCGGAATAAATTATTTTCCATCCCTTTTTTGTTCATTCCGTGAATTCTTCATTTATTAAATATTTGACGCAAACAAATTCTTCTAATACCGACTTCGAATCAAAACTTAGATGCTGGCAAAGTCAGATTGGGATCGCAAGGTCCAATTGACCCAAAGACAAAAGGTTGAGGGACCTCTAAAATCCTGTATACATCAGCGCAATTATTGTGCCTTTAACAGATTAAAATTACAGCATCAGTAATTTACACTAATTTATTGTACCTACAAACAAACCTATTGTTCCTATAAATTTTTGTTATATACATATGTGCTACCTATATAACAAAAATTTGTAGTAAATATAAAAGCAAAAATGATACACTTGATACAAATGATACATACAAAATGACGATTGGGTGTTCTTAAATATAAAAGGACAATTGGGAATCCATCTGTAATGCGATGTATGGTCTATTCTATAGAAATGACAACCATTCCCTCCTTTGGTATCCTTTACGGTAAAAGGTCTAAAAATGCATAAGAAATATAAAATATAATATTAAAGTTAGTATGGAACGGACCTCCTGCGACGCCGACGCCATCTATGAAAAATTCTATACCTAACAACAAAATTTACATTTAAAATTTTACGCATATTTTTTTTCAGAAATAAATTTTAAATTTCAAACATATTTCAAACGTATTTTTGTAAAAATTACAAATTTGAAATCAATGTTCATAGTAAGGACTAGGTATACAGGGTAACGTCTGTCGGGAAAGCTAGAACTTAATGAAACTAACGAGTACCTACCTAAGAATTTGAGTAGGTAAGTGTATAAATACTGAAAATAATAAAATAAGTATGCTAGCAATTAAAAAAAATATAGCAATTAAAAAAAAAGATTTTTTTAAATATCTAAATAATAAATTCTATTGGTAAATGAAATTCGTCAAAATACTTAAAATACAAAAACTAAGGTTCATAACATTATATACCTACTCTTATCCTAGATTCCCGGGTGTGAAAAACAATATTCTGCTGTCTCGTTTTGCGTCGCACTTCAAAAATAGTAAAGGAGCCGCAGTTTCCTTAGCTTTATGCCCCTTATTTAGATTTATTCCGATAATTTATTACACAACTAGAAGCTATTAAGGAAGACGAATGGTCCCACTTAGAACCAAAGATCAAAGACCATGACTCAATCGCCTTTTTTTTTTCAAATAAAAAAACATTTTAACAAAATTCATATACCTAATAAATAGAAAACATTTTGTGTAGGCTAAAAATACTCCTTATTTTCCTCTTTACTAATTTTTCAAACAGCCTGTTGGGATTGATCAGCTAATAGTTTTTTTTACCATCACGCCTATTCACCAAAGGAGTAGACAGAGAGAATGAACATGGATTCTTTTTTATACAGACAGTTTACTCTTTTAGCATTTCTTTTTTCATTTGTTCTATCTTGGACTTCCGTGAGAACAGAATCGATGTGATCAATCTATACCTACGTCAATTTCAATGGGATAGATGTCTTCAACCCTTTTCTTGGCCATTTACGTAAACATATATGTTTAAAGAGACAACAACGCATACACTACACTTAAATAAAATCACATAAAACTGCGTACTCACCTGCGCCGCGCGCGGTAACGTTACCGCGCGCGATGTAACAAATTTGTTACCGTTCGCAGTGGTTCGAAGCGAACCAACAACAGCGAACAACAGCGTACTATGGAAATTGGGAACGTTGCATGTTAAGTGACATGCAACGTTACCAAATCCCAAGTACGCGGTGGTTCGTCTCGAACGGAACGCAGCGAACCGACGATGATGGTTCCTGCCACTAACCAAAGAACAAAATAGTGTTGTAAAAATATGATATGTGTTTAAGGTAAAAGTAAAATTAAACGTAAACTAAATCTAAATTTTGATATCTATATTTATTGAAAATACTTTGCATTTTTTTTATTTTTTTTTTATTAATGAAAAATATATAGGTACAAAAAAATAGTACAAAACATATAGGTACATTAACAAATATATCAAATGACAAAGTGAATTTTATATGCCCCATTTGAAGTTAGAATTAGTTACTTGTGTATTATTTAGTATATTTTATGATAAGCAATATGAATGACAAATATGAGTCATGTTGACCCTTCTATTGACACTTTTCTTTGTGCTTTGATAAACTCAGTATCGTTACTTGGTGCGCCCTATCTTTCTTCAAAAATAACCCGGAGATATTATGCTATTTCTTCTTCTTTGCGTGCCCTGTCGGGTCTCCCCAACGTTGTCGATCACTTCGGCGAACTTGTCCCTGTTCTGCGCTGCTAAAACAGTCCCTCCACAGTTCGGATGCAGGTCCACTCCCTTATATTGCGCAACCAGGACAACTGTTTATGCTATTTAATCAAACTATACTAGTGAGGACCATACGACCCTCAAAATAATCAAAATCTGATGAAATTCACTTCACAGGGTAAAAATAATACAAACAACTTACCTTTATTTTTGCTATTCTTTCAATATGCTCAAATTATCTCAACTTACCTATCTGAAAAATTCCGCTTACTTTTTTACAACATTCTTATAGACTTTCACATACCTACTTTTCCAGAATTCACACAGTATTTTCACATAATTCAGTCATAAATGAATTATGTTAAAAAATTTCATTATTTTTATCTGAATTTAGGTACATTTTATACACATGAATGTATAATAATATCTATTATGGAAATAAAAGAAAATATTATACCTACAGTAGTTATACTCATAAGATGGGTAGGTACCTAAGTGTGTATAAAACATGATAAATAAAATTGACACAGTTTTTGATAAATATAATATTTAATTTCTTTTAATTGGTAAAAATCAAATCAAATCAATTGGTAAAAACAAAGTTTATTTTTCACAATCACATGTGACTTATTTCGAGTTCAAATGCCGGATTCTCGTTCATTTCCATGTTTAGTTCTTTATTGGTTCTTTCGGCTTGCTCAGTCTTTTGCAAGTTATAGATCCATCTGAGAAAAAAAAAAAACAAAAAATGAATAAACCGACCTCGGTAGCCTAGTTGTACTAGCGTGGACTTCAGATCCGGGGTCCCGGGTTCGATTCCCGGTCGGGTCAGAGTTTTTCTAAGTGTTTTTTCACTAAAAATTTCTACCCGGGGTTGGCCTGTCTCAGATTGGACGGGACCGGTTGACTGGAAAAAATTGCCTCAGGCAATAAGTTCGGCCGGCTATACTTACACCTTTGTGTAGAAAAGTGTTATGTTATTATTATTATTATAATAAACAGTATTCATTTTGAAGGGCAAAATAGAGGGTCGAAGAGGCGTGGACCTATGACAGATCCCTTGGCTTCGTAATATCCGGGATTGGACTGGAATCAAAACGGTTGGAGCGCTTTTTGCAGCTGCCCAAGACAGGAAAAGATACTCTCGAATGATAGTCGACGTTGGGAGGGGACCAACATGACACGTGGAGAAGAATCAGCAGAATTTATTCGTAGCTAAACCGCGAGAGGAACTTACAAAAATATGCCTCCTACTGGAATGAAGAGGAGGCCTCCTAGGATGCAGAAGGCTTCAGGGAAGGTTTCCAAGTAGTGCTCGTAAACCTTGGAAAGTAGCGGCACATAAGTAGCGATCACCACTGCTTCGGCAACTGCAAATACGGAACTTATTTTTCCTGAAATTAATAAGCAAACAAGAAGGTCAGTAAAGAAGAAAGAGAAACAATTTCAGTTAAGCTTGGCGGATATTTTAGTGATATTATAACCAATATTTTATAATATAGACTAGCTTTCCCGACAGACGTTGTCCTGTAGTCCTAACCAGAAGCGGCCCGTTCATATGTGCACTGCGCCCCCAGAAACAAAAATACATAATTAGTGCGATTGAGTTAAACAAATAAAATAATAACATTAAAATATTTCTAAAACAATTATATTTCATTCGTATTCAAACCTCAGGCGGGAACAACGTGAGAATTTCTACCTCGCCTATATACGAATATGCCCGATATTTTTGTTGACTTTGTATGAAAATTTTCTAAAACGCTCGAAACGGTGCGGTGGAGTAAGTGGGATGTGCTACTGTAACAGCGGCAATCACGTATGCGAGAATGAGAGGGAACTACCTGCGATGGCGTTGGCGCGTCGCAATCCGTTCCATACTAATTTTAATATTATATTTTATACAACCTCTTGTCCTTTTTTTCAACGTTTTATTAGTTATTCTGTTATCCGGAGCGGAGAAGAATCCAATAAATCAAACATCGAAAGAATCTGTTGAGCCGATCTCGAGTTTCGCACTAACCCGACTTTAATTTATATTAGAGATATGAGTTGGCTGGGAGAGATCCTTCAGGATAAGTCCGCCCTTTGATTCTTTTGTATGTTCATTTCTAATTGGTATTTTAAATTCAATAAAGTGTTATTAATTTTTAGACATGGCTAGGACATGCATGGCTAGGATGCCTAGTGACAGAAACTTCTGGAGGAGGCCAAGCTTTACAATGGGATGTCATTGATAATAATTAATTATTAAATGATGAAAGACAGTTGGTCGAAGAGTGTTTTGTTCTTCCTCATAAAATACCTGCGCCATTACAGCCTGAAACTTATATTTGGAACAAGAATTACGACCACCATATTACATAGGTCGCACTAAAAGTTTCCGGAACTGACGACTGTAAGTATAAAATACCTGCGCCATTACAGCCTGAAACTTATAGTTATGCATTTGGAACAAGAATTACGACCACCATATTACATAGGTCACACTAAAAGTTTCCGGAACTGACGACTGTAAGTATAAAATACCTGCGCCATTACAGCCTGAAACTTATAGTTATGCATTTGGAACAAGAATTACGACCACCATATTACATAGGTCGCACTAAAAGTTTCCGGAACTGACGACTGTAAGTATAAAATACCTGCGCCATTACAGCCTGAAACTTATAGTTATGCATTTGGAACAAGAATTACGACCACCATATTACATAGGTCACACTAAAAGTTTCCGTAACTGACGACTGTAAGTATAAAATACCTGCGCCATTACAGCCTGAAACTTATGGTTATGCATTTGGAACAAGAATTACGACCACCATATTACATAGGTCACACTAAAAGTTTCCGGAACTGACGACTGTAAGTATAAAATACCTGCGCCATTACAGCCTGAAACTTATAGTTATGCATTTGGAACAAGAATTACGACCACCATATTACATAGGTTACACTAAAAGTTTCCGGAACTGACGACTGTAAGTATAAAATACCTGCGCCATTACAGCCTGAAACTTATAGTTATGCATTTGGAACAAGAATTACGACCACCATATTACATAGGTCACACTAAAAGTTTCCGGAACTGACGACTGTAAGTATAAAATACCTGCGCCATTACAGCCTGAAACTTATAGTTATGCATTTGGAACAAGAATTACGACCACCATATTACATAGGTCACACTAAAAGTTTCCGGAACTGACGACTTACATATAAACAATATTTAAAAAATAATTATAACATTTCAAAATGAAGCTCTTTGGCTGTAGAATGCAGTTTACTCCATCTGACTGTAAACTGTTTTTACACTGTGACGCCATTTTAAAAATTCAGTGTCTATATTACTAGTTGCATGTATACATGAGATCCAACTGTCGATGGCCTGAGTCGGTATGTTCATTGTATGAAACGATGTCGTCAATAAATTACATTTTTACAAAAAATGTTAAGAAAAGTTTGAGATGTACTGATAAAATGTAAACATTTTTTATAGAAAATTAAATTATCTATAGTTGATGGGTTTCGGCGTTTTTCGATATTTTCATAAAATTCTGAAATATAGGCATTGAAACTCGTAAATTTGTCATAAAAATAATATTTTGCTTTATAAAAAAAGTTTGAGAAATCCTGGAACTTTTTCATTAAATTTTGTTTGAGATATTGTATTTTTCTATATACATACACATTTTTAGGGTTCTAGCTTTTATAGTTTTCGAGATATATGCAAAAATTAAATAAAACTTCAAAGGTTGATTACCCCTGTCTGAAAGAAAATTTAAAAATTCTGAGTATACAAGTTTTGTAGGCTTAAAGTATTAAATATTTTCTGAATTTTTAGGATCTGTGCATCAAGCTAATCAAAAGTTATAAGGGGGGGACGGACACACACACACACACACACAGACACACTCACAGACACACTAAATGTTCTCCTCCGAATTCTGAGTAAATCCATATATGGAACATATATGCTGCAAAGCCTCTAAGTTGGTGTTTTTTGTCGTCAAAGTTTGAAAAACCGTTTAAAATGTAGACCTGGCCATACAAATCTCGCGTATCTTGGCTTGATACTGCTCTGCTGTCTCGAGAAATAATTTCTCTTCAACAAATCGACAGTTGGAATATGGATTTAACGTGGGAAAATTTTCGTAGGATGATTTTCTTCGATTTTAAATGTAATTTGACATCTCAGCAGAGCCTCGTTCAGCTTCTAACTGCTTTTGGCGATGAAGCACCATGCAAGACGACTTCAAGCGCGGTCGTATCAACTTCAATGACGAATTTCGTGATGGGCGCCCGTCCACCGCTGTGAACACCAAGAACATCGATGCTGACAAACAAACGAATTTTAGAAGTTGAAAAACGTAGAACTTATGAGCCATCCTGCATACTGTCCCGACCTGGCACCTAGTGACTTTTTTCTTGTCCCAAAAAAGAAGAACCAATTACGCAGTCAAAGATTTTCATCACCAGATGAAGCTATCCTTGAGTATGAAAAACATGTTTCTGAGGTCACTACGGAGGATTGGCACAAATGTTTTTAAAATTGGTTTAATCGCATAAAAAAGTGTATTTATGCAAAAGGAAAATATTTAGAGAAACAATAAATCATTTTTTTCTTATTCATTCCGGAAACTTTTAGTGCGCCCCACGTATTACCATAAAAATATTGTGTTTTTTAGGCTTACCAATTTCATCCTCATCTACAACTTTTGTGCTCATAGATCTCACTGCTATGGGAGCAGTGTTGCCAATCAAATCAATAACTGGTCCCAAGTATAACCAGCCTTTACTTGGAGCAAATGCATACACAAAATATCCAACCATCTTGGACACGCAGGCGGTAACTCCAAGAATATTATCATTGATTTTTAGATATTTGCTTAGGACAAACATGGCAAGTAGAACTCCTGTAAACACAAAAGCATTAATGCATTACATTAGTTTATTAAAGTTTAGTTTTTTGTTAGTAAGATCCTTTTAATAACATTACCTAAGTAAGTTATTGTTAAAGTATTGTTATAGGTGTCTTGGAATCGGACATTGTTTGAGGGGCTACTATACAGCCCAATGTAGGGTTTTTGATGCAGTAATGTCCATTCGAATATATATCAATTGAAGACATAAGTGGATGAAGGTGTTATGTTACACCAATATGGAACTGAGATATCAGGAGTTAAAGTTTTGAACACATATTGTTCTAGATATTTTTCTATAGCAAAGATATATGTTCCCATAACGCCTTCATCTGTATTTGAAAAATAGCGTTTTTAATGGATGAATGTATTAAAGTCCCTTAACACTTACATCCGCGTTAAATCGTGTTATGGGTGAATTAATATGTAACGTAACTCCTTCATCCACTGAGAAAATCGTATTTTAGCACATTTTTGAGCGGTGTGATTATGTTCATGTGAAAGAGCGTTACTTAACACCTTTATTTGTGTAAAAAAGTGGAATTTTGTATTTTTGCGACATAACGCCTTCATCCACTTATGTCTTCAATTATTTCCTAATCCCGTTTGTTTAACAGCCAGATTTTGGGAAAGATAGTGGTCGAATTGTGATTTTTAACAGTTCATTATATGAAAGTTTCTGCGTAGCAATTTGTATCAAGTATGCGGATTTTTTATTATTATTATTATTTAAAATATTTATTTATAAATTCACAATTCACATAAAAAGTCTACATCATTGTATAAAAAATTAAATTTAAATTAAATACAATACTGTTTACTTAACATAAAAATATCGGTCTTGTCTCTCATAATACATCACGATGTAATGTAATCATAAGAGACCTTTGAACTATAGAGTAAGGAACTTTCTTAACATACTACATGAGGACAACAGAACTGCCTTTTGAATGGCATATCTGAGACCACTACATCAGATGCCAAGTTTCCCTAGATTATCTTTAAGAGATTTAGGAATAACTCCATTCGTCAATATTACTATATAATATGTATTATGTGGGTGGTTGGTGTATGCCACATATCGTTGAATCCGTGAGCAAGATCAAGATTCAAATTCAAATTCAAATATTTTTATTAAGGAAATAAAAAATATTAAAAAAATACATTCACAATAATAAATTTATACATTTTTTTTAATATATTTTTTTTTACCCCCAAAATTGAGCTGAGCTCGTGCTTATATTTAATTATCTTATCTTGCTCGGCTTTATTTCAAATTTTCGTCATACGGTATAGTGATATGAGACGAGATATTTTATTACGTTCCTACGATCAACCAATACTATGTCCGGACGATTTGTGTTAATCGTTCGGTCAGTTTTTTTATTATTATTATTTAAGTGAATCAGTGCTCACTCGAAGTGAATGACTAAGCAAAGGATTGTGCCGTGAAAGTGGAAATGGTCAGCAGGGGGATTCAAACCCACGAAGGTCTCAAACCGATACTGCCAATCTACCAACCACTTTTAAATACTAAATCTTAATTATTATTATTATTATCGAAATTGGAGTTGAACCTTATATTAAGATATTACTATTCTCGAGCTGTTCCCCATCGCTCACTCTAAGGTGTTTCAGCTTTCATATTGGGAGGTAAAGCTTTCAAAACCCTTATAAAAAAAGCTGCTAACCTAGGTTAGCCCAGAACTCATAGTATATTATAACAGCCTTTTCGTGTAAAACATATCTTTGCATAAAAATTCATAATTTTACGATAAAAATTAATTTATCCTTGGAATTATTATAGAAACTTTAAAATGATATCGACTATTGGAGCTTTTTATTATCTGCTTTAGAACTACATATTCAATATTAATCGGTACTTTAAGGGGGACTCACTGAAGTTACGGAACTCAAATTTTACGTTGCTTGTGTAGGAGCATAAGACCAACCCGTATACCAAATTTTATGAAAATCAAAGATTTTTTTTTCTTTTTTAGCCCTTTTTCTAGAACAAGTGAAATTTTCTTTGGCTACTTTAAGAGGGTTCCCCTGAAGGTACAGATCTCAATATTTTATTGACTCATCTACATCGAGGGGCCAACCGTTCTACCAAATTTCAATCAAATCGGATAATAATTACTATGAGTTATGGGTGCGCACACATTTTTGGCGTACGCGTACTGGTACGGGTATACGCGGAAATTAAAATTTTTTTTTTTGCATTTTTGGAATCTACACCCTCGAAAACGTCGAGAAATCAGCGAAATCTATTTTTTTTTGTAATCCGATCACAAGACATGTATATTGTATATTCCATATACTATGAGTAATAAATAACTTAAACCGAAAAGGCAGCGAGAAGGAAAATGTTCATCTTACAAAGATCACCTACATACTGGCGGCTGGAAAAAGTTTACTTCTACATAAAATCAAGAGCTCTTCACATATTAACATCATACATTGTTAAAGCTAAAGAATTTCCAATAAACATGTTATTTTCGTCAAAACAACTTTGTTGTTTTTTTAACTGGCCAAAAGAGGATATGGGTAAAATTTACTTACCAAAAGAAGAAACTAATGTAGTATAACCCGTAAAAATACTGAATTCGACTTCGGTTAACTCATATTTTTTCGTGAAGTAGGAAAACTGATTGGAAAAAACACCTGAAAACAAAACAGATGAATAAAAACAAGACAAACATTGAACTAAGATAATATATTATTTTTATGGAATACACGGACCCAAGGTCTTAATGTGGAGAAAAATAATAATTACACTCAGGTTATTTAAAGACTCTCGAGAATTCATAGCTAAGAAAAACCAAACAAATGGAATATTTGTAATAAAAAGTTTAATCAATCAAGAAAATGCTAAAAGCCATTCGAATGCCAAGTTTGTAATAAAAAGTTTTAGCCGTCTTTTTTAAGTTTGCAATGAAGAGTTTAATCAACCAAGTGGTTTAAAGACATGCGAATTCAGCGATACGAAAGCAAAGTTTGCAAAAAGCCAGAAGTGGGCGCCACGGGCGCCTTTCAAAAACTAGCTGTGGAATAACAAATTAATTCAAAATTAAATAAAGAACTTTTTAATATGTCAGGTGTAATAAAATTGTGGAAGAGTTAAAAAGTTTTTTTTATTTAAATTTGAATAATTACATTACTTCCACCACGGAAAAAATGCATGTTCAACAATTTATTAATTTTTAACAAATTGAGTGTTTAATTTAAGTTACTTCAAACAAATTTTTGCTGTAATCTAAAAGAAATATACTTTCTCAGGCTGTTTTCTATAAGATGACACCAAATAGCAGTTTATACTTTATGGTGTAAAATACCCTATTATAATTATCATGGTTTTTCTTTCAAAACAACGATCCAAAACGATTAATATTATCTGTAGAACGAGAGTCATAAACTTTGACATTTTATTTAGAAACAAGTATTCACAAGATCTTAAAGAAAAAATAACAACTATTAACTCTAACAATTCATTACTAATGTTCGATTTTTAAATGGAACAAACCACTACGGGCTTACGACCGTCTTCTACTGTTATTTCGAAGGCTGGCTTAGTGTGATCACTTTACGTTAACAACGTTCGGCATTAGGTGGTAATGTTTGTCTTCGAAACTCCTAATCATGAGAATTCTCAACATGTTCACAAGACCAGCGATGCACAAACCACGGCCCGCCGACGAATTGAAATATTGGAAAATCAAAAGAATATACTTGAGTAGATAATTTTATACGTTTACCTACGCCGCGCCTGGGCGAAGCCAGAGCCTGTCATGTGTTTTTGGATTGTTTGCTAATGTTAATTGATGTTCTGTGCGACGAAATTATTAATTAACTATCCATTATAAGTGTATTGTATGTAAAAATGATTCCACAAGTTTCTGTGCCTAGTGATGTGACAATAATATATTATTTTTTCCTAAACAATGTTGTTTTATGTTTTTGTTCAATCATCATGTACAAAATTCATAGTTTACTGCTCTTCCAAAAGTATTAAGTAAGTATTGAATAACATGCCATTGATTGTTGTTTGTTTTTTAATATTAAGGTAGGTAATTTATTCTTTCCTTCCTAATATTTACATTCCTTTGTGTGTTGTAACAAAGATGAAAGTTAATAAGTTGAGATGGTTTGGGCATGTAGAAAGAATGGATGCAAACAGAATGACAAATAGAATTCATAAGGCTAAAAGGAAAGGTGTAATAAATCGTGGCCAACCGAGAATGACGTGGATCGAACACATCGATTCCGTCCTCAAGGAAGGCCAGGTCAGAAGTAAGAGAAAAAGGAGAGGGAGTATGAGAAACGTTATGTCGGTGGGAAAAGCGAAAAAAATATGCTTGGATTGAAAAGAGTGGAGGTCCATTCTCTCTGCCTACCCCTTGCGGGACACGGCGTAATGGGTAAAAAAAAAAATAATGACACATCTACTGTACTGCCTCTGTACTGCTGTTATAATAAATATAAAAAATATGATTACAGTGTTTGATCATTAATCATTAGTATTGTAATTTGTACAAATTAAAAACTTTTAGAGTTAATTTTTCAACGAAGATGGCGTGAAGATGTATGTCAAGATATGAGAAGTTGTGGAGCTACCCCCGAGAATGCACAAGACAGATCTGAGTGGCGGCGTAAAATACAAAAGGCATACCCCACCATCATGTGTGAATAATAATTTCCCAGGAGAAGAAGAAGAAGTGTTAATTTTCCTTGTAGCGGCCCATCCGTGGCTCATAATCTTCCCCAGTGGCCCCTGTTACCTATAAGTCTGTGCATCCCTTCTTTAGACGAATCACTTTAACCAGTTTTATACCAAATGAATGGTTGAAAATGTCGGTTGTATTAAATCCTATTTAATATTCCGATGTGTCAATAATGAATTATAAGGTAACCATTGTAGTTTAGTGATCAAGGTTCTCGTTTTACAATCTAATCTTTCCGGATTCGATTTCTGGTTACTGAGGTTGAACGGACTTGCACACAAGTCTTTTCATATATTGTAAATGTTAGAAACTAATAATGCCGCGAGAGGAGGTATTGAACGAAGCCCTCATGAATATTCACACTTCAACAAATGCCTTGTCAGATTTTGGAACATTACGTACATTACGGAGCGTTCTAATGTCCTGCACAACTTGCTTAATTTTACTTGCATAAGAACCTTCTCCTGACTAATAATAATTAGCGAAATTACTCCAGCCGTTCAAGCGTGATGCGAAATATAGGGCTCAATTTTTATATATACAGATCATGAAATCTTACCGTTAATCGGACCAATCAGACCGGCATGGCATAAGATCACGAGGATGACTTGTAGTCTTCTGTTGGACTTCCTCTTCTTGAAAATGATGTAGAAAGTGTCAAAGACATGCCTCCAGTCGAAGAACATAGCACAAGAGTTGCCGCTATTGACATTTGAATCATTATTGTCTGGTGGTTTTTTATTTTCCTTGATCCTTAGCATACCATAAAGGAAATACAACACATAAAAACCCAAAACCATTTCAAACACACCATAAAATCCAGCAGCATTAAATAATGTTCCACTCAAAGCCTGTCCTCCTGCGAGCGTTAGAGACAGGCCAATATTTAGAACACCAATTCTGAAAGTTCTATTTTCTGTCGTAGTGATGTCTGCCAAATACGCAAAGGCACCTAGGACTATGCTTTGATAACCTCCTAACATAGCAGAAGGGAGTGTTTCTAGAACTGCCGTCAGCTCCAAAGACCATTCCAAGAAGTAATAAGTGCTGAGTAAAAGACATATCACTGATACGACATCTCCGAATAATGGAACTATCATACAAGGTTTTCTTCTTCCAGTTCGGTCGCTCCATGCTCCAACAAACAAGATGACGATTCCTGGTAGTGCTGTTTGTAAGGGTACCTTCCAAGCTGTCATACTGATGTATTGTTCATGTACCTTAGTGATAAGCGTTTCATTTTCTGTAATATTGGCACAGATCTCAACGGGATAACTCAAGCTGACCCTGCAGGCTTTCTCAAGGTAGAACTTTTGTATAGCAATATTGGCCAGCATGCTTGGCATTATGTAGAGAAGCAGAAGTGGTTCCACTGTAATTAAACTGATCCCGTGTTTTAGTTTCTCAACAAGTGTTTGATTTTGGGGTGTAACTTGAGAATCTGGAACCAGTTCATTTGGTTTTCTGGCTTCCTCCATTTTTATTTTCTCTGCAATATTATTATCCTCAGGGCCTGACATTGTGGTGAATAAAATTTAATACTCTAATAGGTACTATCAATAATACACTCACTAACAAAATTATTTAATGCATTGTTATGAACATTTTGATGATACATTCACGAAATCAGTTATTTTTTTATTTGATTAAAAACACAAGCCGATTTTAATATATTTTTTTATACTTGGCAAACTCGTCTTTCCAGTAATATGAACAATAATCAACTAACAGACAACACAATTTCCGTAATAAATAAACTGGTTCTACAACAGCTAGACACGCGACTACTTTTAAAAATGTCCTTTTGGAAAGCACCTTAAACGAACGTTGAATAGTAGGTAGGTACCACAAACAAATTTTGGTCTTTGACAGTAACGATAGTTGTTGACATATTACAACCCTTTGAAGACCGTAAGGTTTCAAGAAAAAAAATTAAGCATTGAAGTGGGTTTTATTATCAAAAATGATGTATTATGATAGAAAAATATAACAGAACTCGATTTTTTTTTCAGTTTTTTAGAAAATGATTGGGAAGTATACTTCCCTACGGTCCTTAAAGGTAACTTTATATTGAAAATTGAGTTATGTTTTGGATGCTATTTTAACTACTTTATGTCAAAATTTACAATGTTTTGAAACATAAAAGATAGAGAATGACTTTAACTTGTCATTTCTTTTTATATAGTAAGTATATAATACATATATTATGTACATTACTATTAGGAATAGTAGCCAAGTATAAAGTTTTTTTGTTGAAGAAAAATAGATATAATACCTAAATAGCTCATTGCGTTCACACTTATTTTGTATGTTATGGATCCCCTGGTCAAGAATCATTACAGTTATGAGATTTTGATCATTTACTTACACACCAAACTGAAAAAGATATCCATTTGATGGCTTGGCCCCATAACAATTTTTGAATACCCGCTAAGCCACCTTTTCTAAATTTATGGGTATTGTTTATGTTATGTACCTATACTTTTTGTGATATAGTGGCCATTGTATTTCAGCACATGTTTATCAATTGACCAAGTTCTATAATCGTGGAGGCTTGAAAAGTTGAAATAAAATCCTATATTATTCTATTATACAAAAATCTTAGGTCACATAATTATAAAAAAAATGTGAAACATATCAAGTTTCTTCAAATATTCCCTAGACATGATATTTTGCTATAATGTGTACATCTAGACAGTTCTCCATCGGTTGACTAGAAGTTGCCAAGTGCTGTTGTACGACATGATTACGTATCTTTTCCACCCCTGTTATCGGATATTAGCTACTAAACTCTCTAATTATCATAAATTTAAAACATTCTGTACCCTTTTCTTGCTATTTCAATCAATAAAATTAGTCTACATACATAAAACATTGAGAATTTTGAAATTAAAAACTTTTAAAATAAACATTACAACTTTTAATAAACATAAAAAGTACCTTTATGGACCATAGGGAAGTATACTTCCCTTTTGGAAAATAGTATTTTTTTCCACCTTTGTCAATATTTTGGAATAATCTTTTGATTTCTACACATAATATGGTGTATATTTAGGTAGTCAAAGCTCCTGTCAAAAACTTTTAGATAATACTTGTCCGGCCAAAAATACTCTAGAAAACCTATGGTAAAAAAAAAACAATAGAAATATTTTTTACTTGTTAATAATTTTTATGAAATTATAACTAAAAAATATGATAAAAATATAATCTTAGTGGGTTATTAATTGGTATATTTGTATACATCAATAAATTTTTATTTAAGGAATCATCACAGCCTGCTTATTTCCGCCTCAAAGGCAGGATTATCGTTCATTTCGTTGATGTCTTTCTGCGCTATAGCCTCATCTGCTTCCTCGTTCTTTTGCAACTTGTACATCCATCTGGAAAAAACACACGTATTTTTATATTTTCTTCTTCGTTGTTAATTTTCTCACTTATGATAAGCGTAAAAGGAAGTTGGTTCATCGGTAACTAATACATAATGTGTATTTTCGAGCCTCGATCAAACAGAATGTGCGAATAAAGACACAAGACTAAAATTTATGAACGAAAAATTTTGACTTTTTTTTTTTAAATTCCTATTCTAATTTTAAAGCCATTGCTTAGCAGTGCGACCCTTCTGATGCCCACTGTTGAACAATAGCAGGTGAACACCGAAATTAATACAATATAATTTTCGCGTAGGTACCTAGTTCTTTTCAACTTTGCAGGTGAATACGACGACAAAAAACGAGATTAAGACCTATAACTATTTTTTAAAGTTTAATAAGCTATCAGATTTAATTAAACACCGACGAAAGTAAAAAAAATACTGTCCCCGTAGACAATTTGGAATTGGCGTTCGACTACAAACGAAGATTTCGTCAATGTAGAGTGCGAAAAAATGAACTGTCCACTGGAACGTATAAACAATGATTTAAACCAAACAAAGACACTAATATTAAAAATATAAAAAAGTGGACAGTTAATTTTCTTCCTACTCTTCATTGTCAAAAAATTCGTTTGTAGTCGATCGCCAAATGTAATAATACGTCTGGGGCTGCTGATTAAAAATCTTCAAATTATATTTTTTTTTACTCCGTTCCGTTTGATGTTGCTTCTTTCTCTTTTTTATATTAATATAAAGCTTTCAAATGAGATTAATTTGGATAAAACATGGATATAGCATGGTCTCCAGAATTTAACAGTATCGAAAAACAGCGATTAGTTAGGTAAATTATTAGCAAAAAATTATATTGACTTATGTCCTCTCCTAGAGACTAAAAAATGTTTACTTACAAAAATATGGCGACTGATGGTGCCTTAAGAACTGCTCCCAACAAGCAGTAAGCTCCAGGAAAGACAGCCACAGTTTTGACGTAGAACTCGGCAAAAATTGGTCCATAAATGGCGTTCACGACAGCCTCGCTCACTCCAAACACGGAGTTTATTTTACCTGAAATTTATCGATAAGTTTTTGAAAGTCATAATAGCTACAAATCAAATCAAAATCAATCACTATGAAAGTAGTCTTCTTCTATTCTTCTCAGCCTTGAACCAACACCACCTATATAAGAAGGCCTTAGTGCTACGTCACATCGTGAGGCCCAGCATTCGCTTGCCTATATCTGTATGTACTTATCTGTACGCTATGATATCTGTCTACACGCCGGCGGCCTGGTGACGCGAGAGGAAAAAATGGCCGCCAGCGCTAAGGCCTTCTTATATAGGTGGTGTTGCTTGAACCGTCCACTCCTGAACGTAGGCCTCCTCCATGTTTTTCCACTCTCGTCTCCACAAACCTCACCAGGTCATCTCTCCATCGAAAGTGGTCACATATGTACATCTATCCATGCAACTCATGTTTTTACCTACTGTTGTAATCAATTATCTTCTTAATTAACCATTTACAATGCAAAGATGTTAGTATAGTCGGTGGGACTTAATTTTGTATAAAATATTTCAGTCAACTAATTCCGTTAAATTTGACTTCTGTCAAAGAAGGCCATGGGATTCCAGCCCCGGTACCCCTAGATCATAAGACAGTGGCTACGCGCCTATATAGATTATCGATTTTTTAAATTCTGTTGGTAGTACTAGCAATAATTATTCATCTCTTCAACATGTGCGTAGGAAGTTTTGAAAGTCATTTTTCAGTCCAAGTTTTGATGGAAAAGTCAAGACTATTATAAAAAACGAATACCTATGTAACAACTAATGACTCTAACAATTCATTACTGATGTTCTATTTTTAAATGGAACAAACCACTACGGGCTTACGACCGTCTTCTACTGTTATTTCGAAGGATGGCTTAGTGTGATCACTTTACGTTAACAACGTTCGCCATTAGGTGGTAATGTTTAAGTCTCCGAAACTCCTAATCATGAGAATGAATGTATACAAAAGCAGACATTTAATAATAATAATTGATGAGATAGATATGAAAGTTGAAATTTTTTGAGAACAAGAGAGCAACCAAATTTTAAAGACTGCAACTGCTGCATTGTATTTGCCGCCAGAATATTAATATATCCATTTTTGTTAATGTCTCGTCTATATTGCCTATTGGTTTTGTTGGTGCACAACGTTCCAATTATGTCTAGATTCTTGTGACCATTTTTCAGGACTAGATCTTAACGAATATGTAACAACAAATGACTAACAATTCAATATATTATTCAACTAACTAAAAATAAGCGAAAAAACTTATTATGAACTCATACCAATTTCATTCTCATCCACAACTTTTGTAGCCATGGATCTCATCGCTATAACCGCTGTCCCTCCAACCAGTTCAATCATGGGCCCCAGGTACAGCCATTCTTTCGTCGGAGCAAAAGCGTACACAAAGGATGCAAACACTTTGGACGTACAAGCAATGGCACCAAGAAGGTTGTCGTTGATCTTCATGTACTTGCTGAGGACAGACAAAGCCAGAAGAACTCCTGCCAAACAAATAAAACAAATGCACGTCATCATACTGTTGTCACTCAATTTATTGTGTCCTAGTGCACAAAATTATTATTGTTGTAAGGAATTATTATGGTTTGTATGATTTATTACAATAAAGATTTTAGGTTTTTTATCATTAAAAAATCTGAGATTAACAATTTCAAGTTATATTTATTTATAAAATGGTTTAAGGGTTCCAGAATCTGTTTTTTTTTATATTATTATGTTAGATACGATTTGGACAAACATTAGGATAAAGAATATCTAATGGCTTTAAAAGAGATGCTAACAACACTTGAAAAAATTCTATTGGCATTATGACGTATGTACTTGCGAGTCTCAAAATGATTACAATTTATTTATACATGATGGTTGTTAAAGAGGCAGATTACAAATAGGCAGGGACATTAAACTGCGTTGAAAAATCAATAAACGTTGTTTTTTATTTCGCCTTTTCAGTGGTAACCAAATAGTTTAAGCATTTATCTACGAAATAACAGCATCGGTCCTTTTTTCAACATAAGGAATCGAAAATAAAGTTTTATGTCAGATTTTATGGCAAATGAGTTTGGTGGGTGAATTACAAACTGTAAAACCTCCAATAACCATAGATGCTGGCGTAGTCACATTGAGTGCACGGCTGATGATTTCATAAATTATGGACTGTTTCCTAAAACCCAGAAGGACTATCTTTCTTTCCAAAAAAAGCATTTATGTGTTGTTTGTTTTTTCGCAAAATAACAACACAATGAGTGGTATTCTCAAATTCACGTTCCAACTCAACGCAAGAAGCTCTTGCTTAGAACTTAATCGGTTGCCAGTAGTTACGTAACTAATGTATTGGATAAAACATTTTCAGAATACATAAATGTCAAAAGTCTCAATAAAAATTGGATACGACGCAACTCAATCGTCTGTTTTTCATTTCAGAATGGCCGTCATTATCTATAGAGCACCTTGGAGGGACTTTTTGGGTACCAAATACTGTGGCAATCATTATAGGTACAAGTAAGTTCATTTTCTCAAAATATTTTTTCCTAGAAAGCATATATTTGTTTTCAAAAAAGCTATTTATTTGTTACTTGAATTGGATTTTCGGAAAATATCAGCACAATATAGAGCACCGTGGAGGGACTTTTTGACTACCTAATACTGTGGCAATCATTATAGGTACAAGTAAGTTCATTTTCTCAAAATATTTTTACCTAGAAAGCATATATTTGTTTTCAAAAAAGCTATTTATTTGTTACTTGAATTGGATTTTCGGAAAATATCAGCACAATATAAATACTGTGGCAATCATTATAGTTACAAGTAAGTTCATTTTAACAAAATATTTTTAGCCAGGTACCTTTTTTAAATATATCTGAGCTCATCCAATATGTGTACAAATACACATCATAATAAAAAAATCATAATAATGATTATGATAGTCATAAGAATATAATCATACAACTTTCAGTAAGCTATAACTCTGCACCTGCGCACTATATTAGGCTAGCAATAACTTTGACTTACCGAAAAAGTTAACCAGAATTGAATATGATGAGAAGACGCTATAGTCCACCGCAGAAAATTGATAGTTTCTTCTCAAGTATAAATACTGGATGCCGGAGGAACCTGGAAAAATGTTAAATATTATATTTTCTATAGGTAGTTAATAGTCATAAAATTATTTCATTAAGCAAATTTGGGAACAAATTAATGATTGAAGAAAACTTATGAATTCATTATAAAATTATGTGAATATTAATTCTTAAATACATGTATAAATACATACATACAATATAGGTATAAAGCTCCGCAAACAACTAGTGAAGACCTATGTGTGAAGCATCTTGCAGTATGGGTGTGAGACATGGTGCCTAACCGAAAGAGAGAAAGAGACTAGAGGCCTTCGAGTTGTGGACGTATAGAAGAATTCTAGGAATTTCCTGGACGGACCACATCACGAATGAGGAGGTTCTAGACAGAATCGAAGAAGGGAGGCACCTTGTGAAAACATTATCAGAGAGGCGGGCCAGGTGGATAGGCCACATACTACGCCACGACAATCTCCTGCACACCATAATGGAGAGCATGACTGAGGGTACCAATGCTAGGGGGCGTCCGCGTCGAGAGTACCTTGAATAATTATTTAAAGATATGGGCTGCGCATCTTAGGTACATGGAGCTGAAGAGGGTTGCGGAGGACCGGACGAGATCGAAAACTAGATGCAGGATGCAGACCTTTGCTGCAAACCAATCCGTAGGATTGAGACTGCAGAAGAAGAAATACAATAAAATAACCCGAATAGATTTGATTGTTTGTGGAGTGCTAAAGATTAACTAAAGATTGTAAACGAAAGCAAATTACTTGAGACACGATTTTTAACATGTGATATTGGTGCCATCTAACGATTATTTTTCAAAGCCTGCTTACCCTTGATACAAACCAAACATACATTCTTTTTTAAGATAGGCTTTTCCTTGGTGTCGTTGAAAAATTATGTTTTATTTAAAGTTGCTAACATTGATTTGTAGGTAATTTAATAAAAATTGAACAACATTTCATCATGGTACCTAGGCTGGTATCTACTTTGTAATGTTTATTGAGATTTAATGATCCAATCTATCATATAAAAGAAAGTCGATTTGTGCGAACACTTACGACTCGAGATGGGCTGAACAGATTCTTCTCCACTCCGGATAACGGAATGAGTATTAAAAAGTTGAAAAATGTATAAGAACTTATATAAATTATAATGTTAAAGTTAGCATGGAACAGATTTCTTGCGACGTCAATGCCGTCTATGAAAAATTCTATAACAACAAAGTTATTGTTTACCTGACAACCATTGACATTTAAAATATTGGTACCTATACACTAATAAATTGATTGATTTTTTTGTCCGAGCTTTCAGAAATAATTTATCAACATTCAAACATATTTTAAACCTTTTTTGTATAAATTATAAATTTGAAAACAATAATCACAGTAAGGACTACAGGACAACGTCTGTCGGGAAAGCTAGTAGGAAGTATATTATAAAATATCTTCAACTAACATCATCATAAGGTGATTGAATACATCAACATAGCGAAAATACAAGAAGAAGAACTTGTTCACATCAATAAGGTCCTCTTTAATTATATATCTATAAAGAACAGGTCGGCAACGTGTGGCCTATGAACTAATTTTTGACCGAAAAACTTCTTGCTACAATGGACATCACGGACGCAAAACCTTATTCTCGTAGCGGTCTTAATACGCTCTTATCTTGATCGACAATCATAAAATGGCGGATTGGTATTCACAAAACAAGATATCTAGTAGATATATTAAAAATTCGTTATGTTTGAAATATCAGTATGAAAATGGTCCAGTTCAAGATAGGATTAACATTAGATTCCGATAGTTTTGTGAATACGACTGCTTGCGATCATGTCTTAATCTTATCGTTAAGTGATTTTTAAAAGCGATTGATTACGAGAATAGCCTTACTGCTTTACAAATGCAAGATTATATAAAAAAAGATCCCAACAAACGGTGAAATTTTACTTAAAAAAAGATCATTCCGAAAAATTATTATCCGGAATGGTGACATTTCACTTAAAAAGCGTCATTCTGAAAATTTGGTATTTGGGAACATAATAACAGCTACGATGAATATCTTAGATGTAAATTACGTAATATTTTAACAGCTACGTTAGAACAATATAGTTTTTAACATGAATAACGTTAGAGAGATTAATTTTATTTATTGAATATTTTTATCAGTTTTCGTTATAACGTTCACTTATACCCGTAATAGTTCACTGCAAAAGGTTGACGATTCAATCATTATAATAATAAAATGGATGACTGTGATTATTTCAAAGAATAAAGATTCCATCTTGTAGCGTACACTCAATCAACCATTACATAGTTCCGTGTGTTTGGGAATTTACCGAGTTTTTTGTATGATTGTAGATAAAAAAAAAGTTATAAAAAACGTCAAGTATTAAGATCAAAATATTTAAGGCTGTATCATTGTAGCATGCGTCTATAAACAATTAATTAACGCTGATTCTTTTTCAAATTTTAGGATGACGTAAGAGACGGGTCAATCAAAATAATACGATTACCTCTTCAACAGACAAGTAGATTCCTACATCTATTACCTAACCTTTCAAACTTGACCATTATTTATATTTTTAAAGTGTTATATTCGATTATAACGTACTTAATAACGTGTATTAAGCATACTTACATAATAAATAATTACATCCATAAAGCACAACAATTTTACCTCATCGTATTTTGAAATGAATTATAATATCTATTTTAAGTACAGCTTTTGAGCCGGCAAGTCATTGAGATACCTACTATGATTATTGTATACAGAGTGACTGGTATTTCGATACATTCCTTAAACGGGGTTAAAGGTACTAGAGCAAATTTGCAACAATGTTGACCTGTGAACAAACTGACTTGTGATTTTAAAATGTTGTATATCTGAAGTTTTTGAAATTTTCTTCTTGATTTTTTACTTCAACCATTCCTTTATTCTTCAGCTATTACAAAAAGTAGTTTTAGTTTCCAAAATGACTCCATTTCGGAAACATTAATTTGAAAATTGTGAACAAAGTACTCCCTTTGTTCACAATTTTCAGTTTTAGGTCAAAAGGTCGAAAATTGAAAAAAAAAAAACTCTAAAAAGGTAAATAACTCGAAAACCACTAGTATTTGACCCCTGGTAAATGGGAACAAAATTGTTGCAAATTTGCTCTACTACAACCGCTTTCAAGGAATGTATCGAATTACCAGTCACCCTGTATATTATGTGAGATTAAAGATATTATTCTAAGAGAGGTGGTTAAAATCGAAGAAACGGCTTGTATGGCTCAGTTCAAAGAAAAGACTCTCCAGCATCAACGGATTTGCCCATGTACAACACACCTCAAGAATGGAAAGGTATCTGTGATTTTTTTTAAACAAATGAATCTGTGTTCACTCAAAGTGAACTCTTTGACTCTTTCACAGTAAGCTACTTAAAGCTTGACCTTCGCACGAAACAGTGCGAAAGCTGGCGTTGTAACCGCTAGTCTACCAACCCCTTCAGCCTTGAATGAATGACTTCTACAATATTATTTACAAACTTCCTAGGATCTCTAAACATGCTAGATTAGGTAGGAACAGATGGCCATGTCATTTTCAGAGAATGCCTTCTAAAGGGTGTCTGAGAGAATTTTGGAGGAAGAAGAGAAACATATTCAGAATAGGTTCATTGGCAAAATAAGGTCTAACTTTTTTTGCAGGTGACGGGCGGGCGGTAGGATAGACAAAGCGAGTTGAAGGCGAATGCTAAAAATTAAATTTATAGTTGTAGGTAGGTACACATAATATAAGAAGTACGAGCAGTATTGCCACCTGTCCGGATTTCACCCAGACAGTCCGGGAATCACGAGGTGATTCTTTTGAACTTTTTTGAAGTTTGTGTTCGGGTCAAACATTTTACAAAGGTGGTAGCACTGAGGGTACGAGATATAAAAAAGGTACGCTACAAGGTAAGTTGACTGATTGAAATTAAGAAGAAAAAAAATTATCCCCAAAATATCCCTATTCAATCTCGGATAAAACTATTATGTTTTGGTTTTGCGATAAAAAATGGATATGGAAAATAAAGAACTTTGAAATGATCTCATATTTACCCAAAAGTAATAAAAAAAAAACAATTAAATAATTAATATAATAAGTTACTTAAATACAAGAAATTTTGAGTGGGACATTTTACAGAACTGTCTACATGATAACTCTTTAGGATTTCTAATACCTATACAACAAAATGTAAAGGATAATAAATTACGATTGACCCCGGAGAGATAAGAGAGAATATTTAAGTTTATGGCCGATCAACAACTTGTGGTTCGCTAATCCTTTTAAAAAAAATTATAAAGCCCCATATGTAGGTACACACTTTTCAATCTTGGCTCACGACACCATTGTTCACAGTGGAAAATGACATACCTTTTCGACTATTCTTGGTATTTTAGATTTTATTTGTAGGTACTCCATGCAGTATAAAATTAAAGTATACCTTTCCCTGATAAGTACAGAAAGTAAGTACAGAAAATGGACCTCCAAGCTATTATCCCAACACACTTGCTACGGTCCTTTGACAAAACATCGATTTTGGTACAGATTCTTTTCCAATTTTTTCTCCTGGCCTTCATTTCATTTATTACGAGAACGGGTCTATATCTTTCTCGGTCCATCGCATTTTCCATAACAGATTTTCTATTTCCTTTTTTGTATTATATCAAATCGGTTTTTTTCAAATCCAATGGAACGTTTATAATTCAAACGGGACTTTTTGTAATTCGAATTGGATGTTTAACAAAATCAACATAAACTTTTGACAAAACAAATTATTGAACTATTTATTATTTTATTGAAATTTGAACTTCTGGCTGACTTCTGGTGATTCATCTTTTACAGGAAAGTTGGCATATCACTCAAGGATTGTAAAGGTTCTATTTGATTTGAAATATGAGCATTTTGAAATTAAAGTAAAAATAACTATACCACCTAAAGAGAATCGATTCATCATTTCTGACTTTTTCACATTGCATTGCAGACCATCACAGAGATGTGAAGGCAACTGGGAGTCTCCTCGAAATAGACTAACACCACCCTTAATATTATAACAGGTCAATAAGTATGAAATAAAAGGGGTCCAAGGAAATGTTACGCGCAATATAAGAGCATTTAATGCCTCTTAGCCACTGCATTTCAACTCGACTCTCACCTACAAGCGGTGGACCCTGTTACGTTGGCCCAGGCTGAAACGGCGGTTACAATCGGTCCTTGGTGCCGCTAGAGTCAACAAGCCGAAGAGAGTACGGGGTGCCTTGCATGGCTGTCCAACATGCAGTGCATTTCCTACACCTGAATCCAATCCTCCTGCCTTCTATGAGCCTTCCCATCCACATTCACCTAGTCCTATCATTCCGGAAGGAGTAAACTTTTCTGCCCAAAAATCCCCAATCCAAGGTGTCATTCCACCCGTTCCGAGGGAGGGTGACTAACGGGTAGGTTAGTAACTAACGGAGGCTCCCAGATACCAGGCAACCTCATGGTGACTTTTTGCCTTACCCCTACATGCAGGGATCTGTAGGGGCGGACTTTTATTTCCCTAGTTCTGATGGCTATGAAGGATGTACATGGCACCTTTGTAGAGCCGACCTGGTGTGGTGGATATAATAGCTACTGCCGCATCAGTGGTCAAAGTGGACATAAAGTCACATGATCAAAAGCATTTGTTGCAACAGAGAGATGGGAACCCTGTTGGGACCTATCTTTCAAAAAGAAGATTAAGGAGACCTTTTGCGGAGGGCAGGAGCCGGAAAGAGGCACTGTCACTCTGCAAGAGACCTCTGGAGACGTGGCACAGTAAGAGGTAGCGCTCCATGAATTCATTGAAGGATGTCACTATAGATCTAATTTGGTCGCGGGACACAAAGGGCATATGGTCCCTTGACCTTTACAAAAAAATGAAATAAAAAGAAGGATTATTATCAAGTATTTTTACTACATGGGACGGCCATCTCAATATGTTAACATTTTTATTGTTTCTAGCTAAGTACTACCATAGCACATCCTGCTTATATCCCCAATCCCCATTCCTAAAGATGAACTCACTCACACAAACAATTTAATGCCTTTTTTCTATGCCTCTCTCAAAGTAGTAACCTTCAAATTTTCGGCTATTTAATAATATCTACGTAGCCCGTTATATTGAATTTAATAATTTTATTATCTCAAGGTGAAAGGTCAAATCGTCTGGTAACCGGTCATACCAGCTTTTATCACAACCCAACCCAAAATATAATTTAAGGACGACTACGGGAGCTACGTACTGTTTTACAGTTGTATGGAGGTTCATAAACACAACAACTGCAACCTAAGACTGGACGATTTTAGACTTGTGACTAAAACAAAATGATCATAATTTATCATTTCAAGATTTTTTGTGTAGCCATTTTGTTCTTGATACTTGATGTTCAAATCATTAAATTTTGTATTTTTTTTGGTTCAATCAACCTAATATAGAATGTGTAGATATAAATATCGTCCTTGTTATCTACGGCGCCAGATTCATTTTTAATAGGTACACGGTTCGATTCTCGATTATGTTGAAATCTTACCATAATAACGGAGCCTATTCTTTCAATAATATGTATACAATAACGCAACATGTATCACAAATGTAACTTATTTCCTATTACACCGTCATCTCTTGGATTTTTCAAAAAAGTTACGCAATCAAAGGACTTGTTTTTATTACAAACTTATGAATTTCATCCCACATCCGAATCAACAATAATTATGTATTACATGATGCAAAAAATTATTAGCTTGATTTAATGCAGTTTTTATGTGGTAAACTGTATTTAATTCATGTAATTATTCAAAATTATTTTTTTATTCTGGGTTATAGATCGAAGTGCTACGGGCGGGTCAACTAGTAAAATTTATAAGTCAGACTAAGTTGACCATCCACTGTTTCGGTCAGCCTACCCTTACGGCGATGTCGGAATCCCGTTTTGGCTTTATTAAATGCAAGTAAAGAGGAATTTCCAAATTCCTGTAATGCTCGGGTGGTGGTTATTCAATGCTTTGGTCAATCTCATCCTTACCCAGCAAACTATTTTCTTTTTTTCTTGATGGCATAGAAAGAAAAACATCTACTAGTCTAAGTAAGAGTGGCAGTATTACAGTTTATAAGTTAAGTACCTAATTGAGTTCTGAATTCCTTTCAAATGAGTGATTACCTAAGCGTTATTTGAGAGACTCAGAAAACATTTCTGTAGAAAACACAAGTTGATATCCAAAATAATGTTATGATACCAATCCAAAAAGAGTTTCTGCAAAAAACTTGACTTGACTTGACGAAACTGACAACGGTTGAGTTTACGAAACTGACAACTATTATTACACTTGACAACTATACAACGACTTGACTTTACGAAACTGACAACTATTATTACACTTGACAACTATACAACGACTTGACTTTACGAAACTCACAACTATTATTTTGCGTTTTCTCTCTTTTGCTTTTTTGTTTTATCTTTTGCTTTTTTATGTTTCTTAATCCTTATACTTTATTCTTTTTTTAAAAAACTTTATCTTTTGTTTTTTCTTCTTTAAAAAAAAAAAGAAAAAATTGCTGGTGATGTACTCCTCAGCGAGATTTTGAACATTATTTACAATTTTTATTAGTATTGTCTCGGAACAGGCTTAGATCTAGTGAGGCAATATATTCCATTACATATATCTAAATAATATTGTATTATGTATGTACTTATGTTCTTGAAATAATAAAGAAAAAAAACCTAGATAATACATATAAGGTCATAAATAGCCCGAACATAACGGCAAGGTCATAAAACAAAATTACCATGAATAGGTCCGGCAACAATGTTGTAGCACAGGATCAAGAGGATGACCTGTAATCTCCTATTGGACTTCCTCTTCTTGAACATTATGTTGAAAGTGTCTATCACGTGTCTCCAGTTGAAGAACACAGCGCACGAATTACCACCGATCACGTTGGCCTCATTATTTCCCGGAGGTCTTTTCTTGTCTTTAATTCTGATCATACCATAAACAAAACTTAACACATAGAAACAAATTGATATGATAAACACACCGTAGAATCCGACAACATTCAACAACGTTCCACTCAAAGCTAAACCAACAGGAAGAGCTAGAGAAATAAACGTATTCACAATACCAATTCGAAATGTTCTGTTTTCGGGTGTAGTATTATCTGCCAAATAAGTAAAGATTCCTAGAAACATGGTTGGGTATCCTCCTGTTAAAGCTGGCGGCAGACCTTCCAAAACACCGGCTACCTCCAACGGCCACTCCAAGAAGTAGTAGGTACAAAATATGAGACCAATAGAAGACAAGAACTCTCCAAATATTGGGAATATTAGACAAGGTTTTCTTCTCCCAGTTCTGTCGCTCCAAGCTCCGACAAAAAGAATGGTGATAGCTGGCAAGGCAGTTTGCAGAGGCAACCTCCAAGCGCCCATATAAGCAACAAGAGCCTGTACTTCTATTTCTTCCGGAGTGTTGTTTGTTGTCTGTTGTATGAGAGCGTCACAAAGTTCGGTAGAATAGTTCAAGTTGACCCTGCAAGCCTTTTCCAGGTTCAGATTCTGTATAGCGAGACTGGCCAGGACACTCGGCATTATGTAAAGGGCCAATAATGGTTCCACTGTAACATACTTTAAACCATGTTTTAATTTCTCTACAATAGTCATCTGTTGTGGTTTCTCTGAAGAATTTGCATTACGAATATCTGTCCCATTTGTTTCGACTTCGTTCATTGCTACTTTTTCTCCTTTTTTATCCCCGGTGCTCGACATTGTAAATAGATTTATTATAATCACTAGTTAATAATTTCAAATTAATTTTATAGTACTAAACAAACAAATGAAAATTGCGCTGCTTAAAACCAAAAAATATTGCCTCTTTTTTTTTCAACCGCATTTTATAAAAAAAATTTTTTTTGCATTAATCGGTTATTTATTTGTATGTTTTGCCCGTATATATCACACGATCCGTCATCCCAGTAATTCAAATAAAACCCAACTAACAATGTGTCCGTAAAGAAGAAGCGTTCTGTACCAAACAAAATAAACAAAATAAACAATATCAATATAAATGTTCCAGTCAATAGAACTGATAGGAAATAGTAAGACATAACAGTGATTTTACTTGGACTAACCTCAATATTAAAAAATAATATTATCATTCATCATTCATATTTTTATTATCATGCATAATATTTACCATTATCCGTTTTAAGCCATATTGATCAATACCTAATCATGCTAACGTTGACAGGAGCCTAAATTATATTTTTGTTATTTCTATTTTTGGTATTTATTTTTATCAAATTACACTTGCTTACTCCTTTTTTAGTATTCTTTACCTATTTGTACATTGCGGATTCTAGGTCCCAGGTTCAATTGCCCGTCGGTTCATAATTTTTACCACTCCTCATCCTCACTCTTGAAAGTCGTGGCCGTAA
Source organism: Mystacides longicornis (assembly GCA_963576905.1). NCBI lineage: Eukaryota > Metazoa > Arthropoda > Insecta > Trichoptera > Leptoceridae > Mystacides > Mystacides longicornis. The sequence continues at coordinate 23,545,173 of OY756427.1, forward strand.
TATTTGGTGGACTCTGTCGTAGAACATTGTTCTCCAGACTTGTCTGTCCGCAGCCAAATGCGTGATGGAGTGGAGCGATGTTCTGCTTTATTTGGTCGGACCAACACATTCTAAGTTTATTAGAAGATTGGCCTTTCTCAGATTGGAAGGAAGCTGAATTCCTCAAACAATAAGTTCCGCCAGCTATACTGGCCCTTTATATAGTTTTAATTTTTTTAAGTATCTATGCATAATGGGATTCTTGGCTTATTTGTGCATCTCAGGAAATAAATGAAAAATAATATCTAATCATGTTCTTCATAACCACATTATCATCACTTACATTATCATGATCAATAAAGAAAATAACTCAATATAAAAACTATTGATTTCAGGCTGTTGAAACAACAATATTCTGCAACTAATAGAGATTTCATAAAACTTAGAAATGTGGTATCACCACCTGCTTAAATATTATTACTTTATTTTGATATTCAATTTGTTCATAAATCAATTAATAATTCCACCAATTGTTTAAAAATTGCTGCAAATATTTTCGTTACATTATTATTGTCGTGAGTTTTATAAAGGTTGATGATAACATTTTTAAGTGAAACACGTGAAGCCATCTTCATTTGCACGGCACCCAATAAACCGGTTATACCTCTCAGTATAATGGTTGACTGGAAGGAATTACCAGCTGATTTTTTAAAATACTATTTTGTTCGCGAGATAATAGGTACATACATTGTTTATAAACATAAATGCAGGTGCATTTCAAACCAAGTAAGTAAATATCATGAGGGGAATCCAAAAATATCATGAGGGGAATCCAAAAATATCATGAGGGGAATCCAAAAATGGATATCGTTCATAATCTGTTTCAAGCGCTGGGGTTGAGGGAATAGCAGGAACCGTTATTTTTTGGAATTTAGTTGCAGTGAAGCAAGACCATTGTGATTGCACTCTTTTTCGAATTGACAGGCTGGGATGCAGAGTCATAAACACTAAGCTAGTTAGGTACTTTAGGATTGTTTTTCGATTTTCTAATGGGATGTTTTTTTTCCTTTTTGTGCCACCAGAGGCGCCCTTGCTAACCCGGTCTATTGTCAAATTCAGTGTTGCCAACGTGGGCGACATACCGCCATTTGGGCTATTTGGAACGAGAATCGGCGACGAAAAAATCTAAAAGGCGACAGGTAGCCAATTGCGCTACTTACCTTTTAGCGAACTTTAACCTTTCGGATACTAAATGACCTTATTTTAGTGAACTCCCACCTCTCTTCGGATACTAATTTGTTTTAGCGACATTTCATAGTTCCGCTTACCAAATTTTCAGTTGGGCTACTTTGTGCCGTTGGCAACACTGGTCAAATTAACGTTTATAACCTCAATCATATGAATGTGCGTGTGTGTTGTGGTGGTTTGGTGTCTTTCGTAAATAAATACTTTAAAATTTTTTGTTTATATTTTGTGTTACAGTAAAAATGAAAAAAACAATAATTTATCATTCTATAGTTTATTTTAAATTAAACAACTTATATTGTATACATGATAACTTACAATAAGTTTAGAGTAATCATTGTACATTTCTTTTTACATACTATTACCAATAAAATTATTTATTTTATTTTATTTTTTATATACCTACATAAATACAAATGAAAAAATACCGTAACAGAAAACAATAAAAGAAGAAGATACAGAACAGCACCACCAAAGAACAGCACTGGAAATCCACCCTTGAAGACAAATACATAGTGCTTTTGTTTGTGTGTGGTGTAAAATGACACGCTATGGTTTTACTCCTAGAAAAAGCCACTTTTGCAATCATCAATAATTAAAACGTTAAATTGTTTAATTGAGAAAACAAAAAAGAGAGGAGATAATAGCATAATATTCACCAGTCAATGTTATATGGTATGTTTGACAGCTGTCATAATATTTAGACCTGATCAGAAATGCTGCCACCTAGTGTGTCTTGTCGGAAGACCCCCAGAAAACATCCCATTTACAATACTTTTTTGCCAATTATAACAATTTAAACCTTACATCGTTGCATTTACATGATGAGACCATGTGCTATTTAGAAAAGAAGGAAAATAATTGAAGTGGTTGGTTGACTAGCGATTCAGTCGCCGACTTTTGTATGTTCGATCCCGGTGCCGACCATATTCCTCTTTCACATGACAAGCTTTACTTTCTGTGGAATATTTCAAAAGTGTACCCATTTGCATTAACTTTAGGTAAGACCAGATTCATATAAGTACATTACTGAATGTTTCGTTGTACGGTACCTTAAATAAAATAAAATAACATTTTTGTCCCTTGATTGATTTTATGATTTACATAGATTGATTCGTTTTCCTTAGATAATTACGGCATTTAACAAAATGTTTGAGAGATGGGTACTATATTTTATCTACATTCCTAAATTTCATAACTTTTTTAACATGGAAGATCACAGTCTAATTAAACAAAGAAGTTCCTGTAAAAAATATCTGATTACTTTTTGTCGTTTGGTCGGTTTTAAAAAAAGATTAAGTAAGTTCTTTTGTTGGTATATAGTATCTTCCATTACGCCGTCCGCCCAAGATGGCTCGAGTTAAAAAAAAACTCTTTGTTCATTTTTTGTTTAAAATTATTGTTAATTATTTGCACGCTTGATCATAGATTTTGGTATATTTAATACCTAGATATATGGTGAAGTGGTTGGTGGTCTAGCGGTTACGACGCCGGCTTTCGCACTGTTTCGTGCGGAGGCCGTGGGTTCGATCCCAGGTGCCGACCATCTTCCTCTTTCACGACACGAGCTTACGGTGAAAGAGTCTAAGAGTGTATTTGTGTCCACTTTGAGTGAGCAGATAATAATTTAATAAATAAAAATGCTGAGGGATAACAACCTAATTTAACTCGTGGTAAAGGCTTTTTTAATTTAAAAATGGTCATTATTTCCCATTTAACATTCACATAATTATAGTTACACCATTGAAAATTAGTTTTTTTGTAGTCAAAGTTGTACCTTTATTATTTAACATATGTTTATGTGTGAATCCATGTACATAGGACGTAGGATATTGTTGACTTTAAAGATTGTACATGCAAAAGACATCTATTGATTGATGAGGAATGCATTTTCTATCTAAGAGAATTTGTTGAACATTATTATGGCGGGTATCGGAGTACCCAATACATCATTTATATTCATTCAGATGATAATATATTTCCTGTCAATATAGATTGCGCTTTACTTAATGCATATATTCATAAACGCTTCCAGACGTCTGATAGTGGCATAAACAGCAATCATACATAATATCATCAGCTGATGGTAGCAGAAGGTTTTCGAACGTACTAAATAGGTACGTATGGGCGCAAAATTATATTTTGGAAATTAGTAGAAAAATATTTTCTTATTTTTAATTATAGGCCTGTAATTTAACAGGTGGGGTTAACCTCCTTGAGGTAGACTTCCAGCTTTCCCTCCATATACCTACTTGGTCTGCCTGGGAGTCATTTTCTATGCAATGTGAGGAAGTCTGAATACCAAAACCTTCATCGTTGCTTTCCCCATTTCACTATGTCTTAAGCATATTTATTTCCCTTACCCTCGTGTTTCTTACTCTTATCTCTGAGGGGTGTCCCTGCTTTGCTCCTGATAGTTTTCATTTCTGAAACTCTCAACTATTTTTTGGTCACAGTGGTTGTTCAGAGTGATGTATTCAATATAAATACTCACGCCTAGCTATCTACCTAGTTTTATACACAGGTTCTACTACGTGTGCCCTGCAACCCCTGTGACGAGTGTACAGCGTTTCAGATTTTTGCAATTTTTTTTAAATTTCTATTCAGTTGTGACAGTATTCTTCTCAGTAGAAAATGTAGTTAATAACATTATTACGATATTATATACCGACCTCGGTAGCCTAGTTGTACTAGCGTAGACTTCAGATCCGAGGTCCCGGGTTCGATTCTCGGTCGGGTCAGAGTTTTTCTAAGTGTTTTTTCACTTGAAATTTCTACCCTGGGTTGGCCTGTCTCAGATTGGACGGGACCGGTTGACTAGAAAAAATTGCCTCAGGCAATAAGTTCCGTCGGCTATACTGACACCTTTGTATAGAAAAGTGTTTTATTATTATATTTATATTCCATAACAATCACCATCAGGGTTATTCAAGAAAAAATTAAGTTAAGAACAAGTAAAAATTTGATACTCAAGGATGCTTTGAACTAAAACACCCATTTTTAGCACTTTTTTCTCGATTCGAAATTCGATTTTTATTTATTTATTTTTTTTCACCCATTCAGGCATTTGGAGAGTGTCAATAGTCAATACAGCATTTCTCATACGAAAATATGAAATTTACGTTTTATTGTAGGATAAACTTTGATGAAATAGTTTAGCGAGACAGGCAAGTTCATAATTTACGGCTTAGGTGTAGCTACTAGTTAAACAAAAAGAGATTTATTTCATTTGGCTCGCTTTCCTAAACATGATTTTTTATAGAACGTTGTTTAAGAAAAGCTCAAAATATACCTAGTTCATTTTTTTCTAAAAAAGTACTAGAAAAAAATCGACGTATTCCCATTTCATTCTTTTCATACATAAGAAAGAGACACAATACTTTTATAAGATTTATTGTTTTATTGAGAGGCGGTAACAGTAGCCACTCATTTTATGTATATTATATTAGTAACCAGGTAGCACACTCATTTTATGTTTTGTAAAAGCAACATTGTTGCGTGGAATCAATAAATAAATATTTATGCACTCGAGAAGTGCGGCTGTGTCTTGGCTAAAATGTCGATAAATCGGAGAAACGGTTGCGAAAAAAAATTGCGAAAAAAACCTTGCGAAAAAAAATGTCATTAAGTTTTATAATAATTTTATCACTGCAAACGACGAAAATAAGTTCTCTGTAAACGAAATAATTGTGAGCTTACAATCTGTGTTTAATATTATCCAACAATTTAAACTTTATGAAATACATTAACATTATATTATATAACAAAGGAATGTTTTTTTAATAATATCATTATAACCTGTGCCCTTATTTTCGTAGCGGTCTTAATACGCTCTTATCTTGATTGACAATCATAAAATGGCGGATTGGTATTCACAAAACAAGATATCTAGTAGATATCTTAAAAATTCGTTATGTACCTACACCAGGATAAAAAAATGCAACATAAATCAGTTTTCGATAAAAATGAGAAGTAAATACGATAAACGGGCTGCACTTCATAAAAGTCGTGCAGTGTGCATTGCAACACATAAAAACAACTATCTGTAGTGTGTAACAATAGATTCTGTACCGCCTCTCGGCGATGTCATAGAAGTTTCGTGTATCTTTCTTATGTTTGTAAAGAATGAAATGGGAGTATGCCGAATTTTTCTAGTAGGTACTGTGTCTTTAGAAAAAATGTTAATTTTTACTTTTTTATAGTTATATAGACTTTTTCGTGAATAACCCAGCTGGACAAGGTAATTACTTACCTAGGATTATGTACCATTAATAAAAAAAACATATTAATTAGGAATCAAATTGTTACTTTTGTTTACCATATTTTCAATACATGATAACACATAAACAATTTTTAATTTAGTAAAAAGTAAGCACCTAAGTAGGTATATAAAAATATAATAATTTATCATTTGGTTCTAACAAATAACAATGAAAAAAATATACCTATATCACGTTTTATTTTTCAGGCATATTTTAAAATTTTCACTGTACCGAATAGTAGGTTTTCATATGTGTATGAAAAACATAACAAGACTTACTCTTAATAATTAATTATTGTACTACACACTTCATATTTTTTTTACTACAAATTAATGTTGTATATTATCATGAAAAATAATACTTTTTACGGTGGCTCTTTGTAGATTAACATCACTGAGTTTTTAACTTAGTATCACAAAAAATGAACGTTTGAATTCGTCATTTATAATGAAATATCACAGATCACATGGCTGTCACCTCATTGTCATACGCGTACATTTCTTTTTCAGCTCTCCGCTTCCAATCACCGTCTTCTTTCACTGCATCTGGACCAGCATCATCTCCAACATTTGAGATGTAGTCTTCATCATGACTAGCAAAGCACATGAATCTAAAACAAAACAATGTGGAATGAAATAATACTTATTTCTATATTCTACGCTACGGTGAGCCCTAGAACCTGATAAAGCCCAGGAACGAAAAGTCTCCGCTTACGAAACGGATTATTATGGGCATAAGATAGTACAACCGCATGACGAACGACGCTATATGCTGGTGCTCCTGGCGCAAGCCCAAGAGACACTATGAAAATATTAAAGGGATAATATGGATAGGGCTTGGACATACGTTAAGGATGCTGAATGACAGTTGGTCTAGGAGAGCGTTGTTCTTGCTCCCATCCGGGTCTCAAAGATGAGGAAAACCCTCCTTGGAAGCAGAAATGAAAAACTAAAATATAATTAAAATTGCACAAGATTGAACATTTGGAGAATTAAAAGAAAGCAGATACACTATATTATACATAGAGGAAAACTTTTTTTTTGACGTTTTCGAAGCGAAAATAAAAATCCAAAAACACGTTTCTTCATTCCATTGGCATTCGTATAATGGATATTGAACAAGGCCAAATCTAAACAAGAATGGTACTATCAAGTTTGAAATGTCCAAAACGCATTCCGGGTAGGTTCATTCTGAAACTCCTGATATTGAGGGTGCGTGTACACTGTACACCTAACGATTATAGAGCCAGAAATGGAAATGGATTATATTTTCCTTATCGTTGATATGGACACCAAGGAAACAACATCGAGAAAGAAGCAGAACTCTGATGCGCGTATTCATACCATTTAGGTACAGTGTGTCCAAAAGAAAGTATGGTATATTTTCTAGCTCGGCTCTGTATGCGAAACAATATTATTATCACACACCCTCTTGGGTTGGTCTGGCCACGTGGTCCGAATGAAAGAAAATAGTGAATATACTCCCGAAAAATATCCTATTCAATTCAATTCAATTCTCCCTTTTTCACCCCACTCAGGGGCATAGGGAGGCAACAAGATCTCTCCATTGCGCTCGATCTTGCGTAATGTTTATGACCTCCTCCCACACCATGTCCATCCTATATGGAGAGTTAACTAAAGGGAAAATAAAACACGGTGGACAACGCAAGATATATACCTAGGACAACTTACATACTGCGCTGAAGAGTGTCGGAAGGCAGTCGGACTGGGAGAGTGTTGTGACCGACGGAGTGGCGGAGTGTCGTTGCGGAGTGTCAGGGGACCAACAGAAGACACGATTGCTAGATTCCTGTTTGTTTACCTAATGTACGTACTACGGGCAATGTGCATTGATGTAAAGGTTCGATCCTGGAGAAAAAGTGCAAAAAGAAAGGGTCTTGTTGACAACGCGGAATTGTTTATTTTGCAAATTACTACATATAGAATTATCAGCACGTAAGCAACTCAATACAATTTATTCAATAGTGGTAATGGAATACACACACTGAAACATACACCAGTTAGACTCCGTCTGGTGCGGACGGCTTCTCCGCGTAGCCACGGACCCTCCCGGATGATACGAGAGGAACGCGCTTTATCAACTACCAAAATAATTCAAGACCAAAGTTTTTTTTGTTCAACTATTTCCATCTACGATGTATGATTTACATATAAAACTATTAAAAACATTATATTGACATTTCAAATTAAATAACACTCCCTTTTTATTTATCAAAATACAAATAATGAAACGCCATCTGCACACACCATGACAGACAAAGAAGCGTTGCTGGTCCCCATAGAATCGTCCGTTGTGATGGTAAGTGGATTTGACTAGATAGTAAGAGCATGATTTGTTTGGATCACTGTACGATAGATGTCGCTTGGTTTTACGATATCTAACTCTAACTGTTATACAATTTATTAATACTTGCGAAGTCATTTAGTAGTAATAATAGTTTGATTACGAATAGCAATAGTATAGAATAGTCTTACGTTTATATATTAAAGTAGTACGTTTACGTAGTTGAACAGTTATTGCTAGCCCATATTAAGTACGAATTAAAACTGCCTTATATCAATACTTTTGGTTTTGTTGGGTTTAAACTGTACCTAAATGATATTATGACAATCTGGGTATAAAAGTAGGATGACAAAGAAAAAGTGTCTGTTTAAACCAGTTTTCAAATATAAATGACGGTTGAACTCTTACGTGAATAATTATTATTGATACGTTGAAATCATATAAATTATTAACGATTTCATGAACATATCAATATGCAAATAACTAGGTTCTTCTTAGAAATAAAAACAAAATAAAATTCACAGAAGGCACATTATTTTTGTATTCGTAGCTCAAAAGGCAGATATTGGGCTTGTCAATGGTCATATTCGCAGAATCCCAAGTGCCTAAGAAAATCGTGACGGTACACCCAAAACCTCTGACGCGGACGAAGATTGGACTCAGCAAAATTGAGATGGGAAGACAACAACGTGAAGAGCAAGGGCACACAACTATCTCAGGGTAAATTGCATGGAGTTAAAACTTAATTCATGGAGAAAACTAAATGGCAAATCCATACACATGCATTGAGGTATTACTTCGACTTCGATCATAATATGCCCGTTGTGGCACCGCGACCAAATTAGGTCTACTTTGACATTCTTCAATTTGTTCATGGAATTCAGCCTTATAGAGATCTAGTCACAGATAGAGCTTCTTCTCGGATCATGCCGAAAGATAACTCCTAACAAGATTCCTTTCTCCCAGTGGCAACAATAATTGTTTTTGATCACGTAGCCTAAAGTCCCATTTTGATCTGACGTGGAGTTCTGTTAGTTATAAGTACTGTATTATTATCATCCACATCAGGTCGTCTCTTTTGACGTAGTAGGAGTATCCTCTACATCCATATTTTCCACAAAATTGCATCTTCCATAACAAGAGCTAAGTCTTATGCAGGGATAATGCTATAAGTGTGTCTTCTGAGGTTTCCTGGTATCATAGAGCTTCCGTTGGTTACTCATGCATCCTTAGGCATGGTTAAATGTTGAATGACATATTATTGGATTGGGAATTTTTAGGCATAAAGGTATGATAGGACTAAGTGAGTATAGAAAGGAGGGGTTTTAGAAGGAAGGAGAATATAATAGAGACGCAATATACCTACATGTTGGACAACCACGCAAGGCATACCTACTCGTTTGCAAGTCGACCCTAGCATTCGTACTAAGGTTTCAGCTGACCCAACATAACAATTTCCATCACTAGTATGTAGGTGAGAAAAGGATTGAATTGCAGAGGCTCTTGAGGTTGTTATTTGGGTTGGCTGGAAGAGATCCTTCGGGATAAGTCCGCCTTTTGACTGTTTTAAATGGTTGTATCAATGATTATATTTTTGTTTCGCAATAAAGCTTTATTTTTATTTATTTATGAGGTTATTTATTTTCTTTGTGGGCCTACGACTGGTAAAGTCTTTAGATAAATATCTACACTATTATGTCTTTATGGAAAGGTATTTTTATCTTATATATAAAAATGGAGAGCTGTTTCCCGATGTCATCGCATCACGCATAAATGGCTGGACCGATTTTGCTAATTATTTTTTTGTCGTATAGGCTTTTATCAGGAAAATGTCCTTTTAGAAGAAGAAAATTGAGAAAATGCATGGAAAATTATAAAATTAACGAAAACTCTACGTAGACAGACTTATTAGTACTTTTTACCTTACAATTTTTATTCCAATTTTGAAATTGTCAATTGGTGCGATTGACGGAATGCGGATGGAATATACATGGTTTAAAACAGACGCATCGTTCGGAATCACATTGGTCAAATGATAATTAATTCATCACCATACAAATTGGAATTCAATATTCATAGTTAGGAACACAGGACAACGTCTGTCGGGAAAGCTAGTATAATATATAAATTCTTGAGTCATAAGAAAACGCAGCGTTTAATAATTATTATAGATATTTACTATCGCTGTTGACCTTAAGGACGTATTCTTGTGCATTCATGACCTACATACATTGTTCAACTCTGTCTATATAGTAAGCGTCGAGCAAAAATTGACAATAATTGAGTAGTTAACCATCAAGCCTACTCATTCGGGTCATACTTTAGATTCAGCCTCTAGTCTAGACTTAGTTTAGAAGTAACAAAATATATTTTTCTTTAACACTGAAACAACCATGGGCGGTGGGCGTAAAGTGTAAACTAAAAAAAAACAAAAGGCCTTATTTTTACAACTTTACAGAAAAGACTTTACGCGGTCTCGGTTTCCCGACTATGTCGAATAATTTGTATTGCATAATATAAAACTTGTGATAAAAGAGTCCAGTGTGGCTAATTTGCATTTTGTTTCAAATACACGGGATAAACTATTATTTTTATTCTTCTTCTTGTTATAGATATAGATAGACTATGGTCTGTTTTGTATCTAGATTTCTAGTTTCCACCACTTGGGACCTCGAAGACTAGCCGTCACTTCAGCCAACTCCAGCGTTTCGTTGGTCAACCTTTCGTTCGCTGAACCTCAGGATCGCTCTTTGGACACAATGATTTTGAGGATTTTGTTGTTTCCCATTCTCTCCACAATTGATTCAAAGATTTTTTCTTGTACAGCAATATTTTGGTGCTTAGCATTCATATTATAGGTTTTCATATAATTTATTTAACATAAATTACATCTTTGGCAATGCGGAAACCTTGAATCCTTCAATATGAAAAAATCGATTCAAATTAATAAAAACAAGGTTTTTCTCTCCTATAGGCGCACAGTTTTTGCTATTCCTCTAGTTATCTTTATTCAGAAATAGGTACTGTTTAAGATTTTTAAATATTTTACTTGAAGGATAGAAGAATATTAGCATACCGCATCACGAACGACCCCATACGGCTACAAAGTATAGCGTCGTCTTCGTTAGTCCAAACATATAAGCTCAGCTAATTTTAAAAAAAACTTCATAACTCTAGAAGCGGCTTAAAACAAACGACAAGATTAAAAATGGCGCCCACAAAAGATGATGTTTGTATTTATAAAGTGTCCACTTTTTAAGTTATTTTTGATAATAAATATTCTAGTGTTTACTTACAGGTGGGCCATGAGGTATAGGAACGAAGTTAAACTTCCTATGAAGAAGAATCCTCCAGGCAAAACATCCAGCGTATGCAGGTAAACCTTATTATAAATTGGACTGAAAATTGTGGGAGCCATGGATTCCAGAATGCCCAAGATTGAGTACATGCGACCTGGAACGAGATGGGAAGGATCAAAATGAATATTAATCAACTATCGGAGAAACAGTATGGAGATGAGTCTAATGCAAAAAATAGCTGATAATGCATCCAACAGCCTTGTTTCATATTCATAATCCAATGCGTGAGTAGGAATACAAATCGTAGAATAACCAAGGCAAACTATTGTCTAATCCAGGGGTAGTCAACACGTGTGTTGACTACCAGTTGTTACGCAACTAATGTATTGGATAAAACATTTTTAGAATACAGAAATGTCAAAATTCTCAATAAAAATTGGATACGACCCAACTCAATCATCTGTTTTTCATTTCAGAATAATAGTCAATATTATTATTCACTTGCAATTATTGATGTTACATATTATGACGATAAGTTCAATTTCTCTAACAAACTTATTTTTCAAGACTTTTTAACTTTTACGTGTAAAATATTAACCGGTAGGTACTTTGATTCGACGATATTTCCCTTACTGTAGTGTTTGGCTGAGGATTAGAACATAGGAACTCATAAAAACGTAGTTCAGTACACATATTTTATTTTATCCTCTACTAAGAGATGATTCGACCTCAGTCTAAAGCTCCTCAAAAAATGTCTAAAGGCCTATATAGAACTTTTAAAAGAAAATTATATCGATAATTTCAGTTTCTAATCTTTTAGTACTAAATGTGTCGTATAACGTTATGAAAATATCAAACTATAAAAACACTACAATTTTGTTTTTTTTTTTCAAAGTTTTATACCATAAATGTTCTGTGAATTTCATGAACATGACATTGCAAATACTCTGCCTTGCATAACTTAACTATGTGATTTTCTGATCATTCTTTCTATGCGCTGCGCATAAAAAACAGGTCTGCTTGTTTTTTTTTTTTTTTAATAAAATTATGAAAGTTGTTAGGCAAAATTTAGTAGGTACAGCCAAGGCGATAAAAATAACATGCCGTTTTTTCGTCAAAACTGCCAAAAATCCATTTCATTGCTAATAAAAAAAACACGATTTTTCAGACCGCAAAGGTCCGCGAACCACGAATTGGTGAGCCCTTATCTAATTCACGGACATGCTAAAATCTATGTCAGCTAAATATTACGTACGCCACGACCACCCCGATATTAATACATGAGCCTAGCGTAATATACGGAGCAGTTAAAATTAATTTAAATTACATGCATAATTATTTTAAATGCAACATGCAATTATGTTGCCTAATTGCTTTGGGGTTTGCTAAGTTAATCGCCACAATATTTTTTTTTATTATAATTTCTATTTTAACACAATATTTTATGTTTGTCAAAGATTATTTTTAGACACTTGTGTTGCAGTTTGATGACATTTTTATCGTTTGTGGAAAATTTTATAAAATACATAAAGTATTTCAAATAAATTTTAAACAAATAAATAGGTAAGTACAAAGTTTGTCTGGTTGAACAAATAATGCCTTTTTAATGTGTGGATTGCCTCACATGTTGATTTTTTCGTTATAAAAAGCAAAAAATATACAGCAATGAGATTTTTTTATGCAATTATTAGCTTTCAAAAGTATTGAGAAATGCAAAGGAATGAAGCAATTAAGCAAAAAAGGCGAGGAAAACTGATCGCGAGTTTTTTGACCTTATGTATATACGAGTAGTACGACAAACATCAACAACGCAACGCGTCACATAGTGAAGTATAATAATAGGAGTGTGGTTTTCAAAACATTAATCATCCACTTTAGCCAAGAACTGAGACCTAGCAACAAAATTTCATCCATTATTATCATTTCCATCGTTGTTTTTCCTCATTACCGAGGTTTGTGACCTCCCATTCTCTGCAGCTATTAAGCTTTGATTTTACTGCAGAGAAAGGGATATCAAAGGCCGTGCTAACAAGGAAAAACAAATATAATTTTGATTATAATGGATGAAGTTAAACTGACATAAATTTAAACTGTGCTGAGGAAATCAAGTCAAAATATTAGTTACTCGCCTACTTCGTGTGGTTCCACTATCTTGGACACTATTGTCTTCACGATCACATTGGCGAATCCGCTGAAGCACTCCACTAGGGGGCCAACATAGAACCACCGAACTGATGGAGCGAACACAAACACAAAACTAGCAGCCAGTTTGCTGATCCCAGCCAGAATTCCCAGATAGTAGTCGTTGAGTTTGTAGCGCCTGTTCAGGATGACTATAGCGAACATGGTTCCTGAAAGAAAACAAAATTAAACAGGTTGAAACAAATAACTAACTTATACATGGTTAAAATAAAATAAAAACATTAACTGTTGATGAAAAATTGAATCGCTTATTATAAAAGCGACTCATGTGTCAAAAATGTTTTTTCGAGATATTCAAATAAACCTTCTGGTGTAAAAACACTGTATGGAAAATGAAAAATTTTAAAACACAAATAGTTTATATTCATTGATATTATATCCTTGTTTTAATGTAAAATAAACTCTAAAAAATATTTTTAATTAGTAGGTATTTGATTTTAATTTTTTAAATTTCCCTTTTAGTAATATATCGCAACGTGAAGTATAAAAATAAATAAGCATGTTAATACGAGTCGAGTTAGAAATTTCAGTATTCATAAGAGCATTTTACTTAATTTTCCTGATCGATACCTACCTACTTTTTGGTGTATGTAATATGTTTCAAAATTGCTTGATGCCATGCTTTTTTCAATACTAAGGAGATGTTATATGGGAAACTTTTAATGCAAAATTGTTTATTATCGTATTAGGAACGATTTTGCATCAATAGTTAAAAAGAAGAAGAAGAGTTAAAAATGGAAAAAATGTCGAATCGTTTTAAAACCAGACGATTCAATAATTGTCCAATAGAGATTACATCATCAACCGGTTTCATAAAAAATAAAGGAGAATTTATGTTTCCTTTAAAAAATAGCGCGTTCCATAACAACGAAATGACACTAACAGCCGGTTTCATAAAAAATAAAGGAGAATTTAAGTTTCCTTTAAAAAATAGCGCGTTCCATAACAACGAAATGACACTAACAGCCGGTTTCATAAAAAATAAAGGAGAATTTAAGTATCCTTTAAAAAAAACGCGTTTCATAACAACAAAACGACATTTAAAGCCAACTATATGGTAAAGTCTCGTTATTGGCACTAAAGTCGACTTTAGTGTAGTTCAATCTTTTAACACCGGAGTTCATAGAAAATTTCGTGGCGCATGAACTGTCACAAATAATGAACATATTGTGTATACGGTGATACTGTGGACAAAAATTACCAAAATAGGGTGGAAAACATGGCAAAACGGAAAGAATATTATTATTGTTTACTGATATCATTTAATAATTTATAAACCATAATAAAAAAATTAACAACAATTACTACACATTGATGCATTATTGAGAAACGAAATTCTCAGATTAACAGAAATTCCGCGAAAATATCAGTAAACAACCTATGTTTTCCATAGATTTCCATGGTAACACTATCAGCTGCTACCAACTCTTAAATATGTTTTATTATGAAACGCGTCTACCTAAAGAAGACTTTTAAATTTCTAGGTTCCTTTTTTAGCTAAAGAGTTCTTTTGTCGCTTTTTTTTTGAAACCGGCCGTCAAATATTTTCAATAAAAAAATATTTTATTAAAAATGTGTGAACCTAAGTAACAAGTTTTCTATGTTCATCGTATATAAACAAAATGAATATAAATGTTTTAAAGCTGACGGAATTACTTCACACTGTTAAGCAGCCCTTACTTAAAGGGTTGTATCTAGCAAAGAAGAACCGCAGATGCAGAGAGTTACAAATATGTCTGTTATCAAAGTTAACCATTTTATCATCACCAACCAGAAGATGCACCTGAAATTCAATAATAATTGCTTAGAGAAGCTCTGGGAATTGCAGTCGTGTGTCTGCAATAGAGTTCAAATGGGCGAACATTTATCATACTCTCTGAGGAAAACTCTCGATATAAATGAAATAAGGTATCATCAGTTACAGAAAAATCCTTCAAAAATGGGGATGACCCTCTGCGTCAGACGATTTTCGAAAAAAAGCCACCTTCTGACCCCTCTTCTGATGGGAGAGAGCTGTACAATAATCCTAGTACGAGATTTTTATAAAATACTAGCTTTCCCGACAGACGTTGTCCTGTGTTCCTAAATATGAATATTGAATTCGAACTTGTATGGTGATGAATTTATTATCATTTGACCAATGTGATTCCGAACGATACGTCTGTTTTAAACCATGTATATTCCATCCGCATTCTGTCAATCGCACCAATTGAAAATTTCCGTCAAAATTTCAAAATTGGAATAAAAATTATAAGGTAAAAAGTACTAATGAGGTTGTCTACGTAGAATTTTCTTTAATTTTCAAATTTTCCATGCATTTTTCTTATTTTTTTTCTTCTAAAAGGACATTCTCCTGAAAAAAGCCTACACGACAAAAAAGAAACAGCGAAATCGGTCCAGCCGTTTAGGCGCCATCCGATGACAACGCGAAATAGCTCTCCATTTTTATATATAAGATTGTACGCAACAAAGCGCATAGTAAGAAGTGTTGTTATCGAAATCAAGTTCGGATATAGTCGATTACATTCTATAGAGATATAGGTAGGCAATATGGCTTTTATAGACTCCAGTTGCCGAGAATTTACTATCGAAACGGTAATCTATTATCCCATTATAATTACTGTAGGTACTTGGTGGTTCACGCCGGCAAGGCGATCACCCACGCCGCTTTTGGAATGGCTGTATTTAGCCCTAGGTACGAAAAGTTTACGTAATGAAGTAATCAAAAAATAGTGGTTAATAAGAGATTTATGAAGAGATCTCACCTGAAAGATGTACTATGGAAGAGTAGGTCCCGTACACGCTGTACTCTATCTCGGTCATATTGAACTTGTACCTCACGAATAAGTATAGTATGCTGAATTCACCTGAAATTGAAAAAAAAAATATTATTATGCAGTGATACCAAGCACGGATCCAGGGGGGTCATGACCCCCCTGACCCCCCTGGATCCGTGCTATGTATTCTCAAGTACAGTTGTGACATTTATAAATAAAATATCAACTTTTCTAGTATAATTATAATTTCTTGTGGGCCATGACCCCCCCCCCTGGATCAAAAGGACCTAGGAAATGACCTTTTTTAGGAAAAGCATAGTTTCTAGATACCAAATTTTGGAAATGACCTTTTTTTTACTTTGTGACCCCCGCCCCCTGGCGCCAAAGCTGGATCCGCCCTTGAGTGATACTCGTCATAAAATATTTGCAAGATTCATGTAAGTATGCAAAAGTTTTCAGCGTAAGTCAAGGAGCCATAGCATACATTGACAATTTCATCCTTTAGTAACATAAGGAAAAAATGGAAATCCATTAACTCCTCCAGCAAAATCAAGTATCGCCTCATTAATGCGTGCATTCTGCCAGTCTTATCATACGGATGAAAATCTTACCACCTGACAGGAGAAACTCCTTAGCGATTGGAAAAATTCTTGTGACAGATTTTGTAGGTAAGGGTGGTCTTACCCTATGTCTCAAAGCCCGCGGTACCTATACATCAGAACAGCACAGTAGCCAATAATTTCAGTCATCTAAAACCGAAGATTGAGCTGGCTTGATCATGTTCTCCCCATATTCCTTGAAAGTCTGATGCAAACCTCTTTTACAAACCGGATAGAACAAGAAGACGGCTAAAATTAATAATCAAGGGGATATTCACTGCGGTTTTATAAAATGCTGGCCTCAGCTGGGATGAAGCTGTGCAACTGGTCCAAGACAGAAACTTGGAGTAATTTCATAACGTCCATGGAAATGTCTATCAGTTTGTTAATGTGATGCTAAATTTTATAATGCGACTGTCTAGCAGATTTCGGAGAACTCGGACCTATGGAAAGACAGTCGGGGCTCTACTCTCAAGGCTTCCAAGAACTTGTTCAGATGTTTTTTTCCTCAGTTAATTTAAATTTCACGTACTTAGAATAGTGAAAATTAATTCACTTCGGGCAAAATACAATGAGGTAGGTATTTATATAAAACTAACTGTCCGAATATTTTTTACATATCGTTCTAGACAAATATAAAAACAAAAGAACGCGTAGAATTGAAAGTTAAAACTCTCACTTTATGTTTTTTTTACGAGTGAACTAGAATGCGCTAGTTACAATTCGGCGTTCTATTGTTTCGTTAACATTAACCATCACTGGCGTTGGTAGGCATTACAGGTACCTACATCAAAATTGATTTATATAGGGGCTCTTTATAACTTGTAATTAAAGCAAATCAATCTGTCAAGTTTATTTATAGGTATTTTTTTTTTATATTCTCGATGGTTTGATCAATCTCGGACGTACATACATATATTAGTGTCTACCTGTCTTCGTCGTATAAAAAAATGAGCCATGTGTATTTTTTATACATAAAAAATTTGACATAAGTGTAAGTTTAAAAAAATTCATGTAGTATATTATCAAACCTAGTTTAGTTAAAAATAGCACTTAGCTACAATTCACACATGACTCATATTTCGTGTGTACAAGTTTAATCTACATAATAATTCAGAAATGTTTGTGTGCTTTCTATCGTATATGTGAACATCACGCTCAAAATACAAATGCTACGTCAGATATGAATCTGCGCAGAGCGGTGCAATTTGCTTGAGAAGGTTCTTAAATACAATTTGCTGCATTAACTTTAATATATTTAAAGCTATTTAAAAAACTCTTTTTTTTTAGGATCTTCATACAAATTTCTCAAAAAGACAGTAAGCCATCTTTTGGAAACAAAATTACTCATGTAAACGTTAAATGGAATCTTGGTATTACGGTATGAAAATGTAATAAAATAATTGTAGATTGATTTGTTATACATATAAATGTTATTCAAATCTTATTATTCTCAATAAATAAAGATTTAATGAAAAAATTTGCAAAATGATTCCTCCATTTTGAAGTTTGACAGATAGCACAAATCACCCTCTATGGGTGGTATGCCTAATTAATTATCACACATTAGGGAATGTAGCTAAGATTCAAACCACAGAGCTCTCTCTCTCTCTCTCTCTCTCTCTCTCTCTATGAAAACTTGCAAATTATGTCGGTAGGTTCGTATAATATATTATTATTTCAAATCATTTATTCATTAAATCACAATATTATATCATATGAAGTATACATCATTGTAAAAAAAAATTAATAAAAATAAATTAAAATTAAATACAATGCTATATACTAAATATAAAAATATCGGTATTATCTCTCATGATACATCACGATGTAATGTAATCATGAGAGATCTTCGAACTACAGAGAAAGGAACCTTCTTAACATCCTACATGAGGACAACAGAACTGCCTTTTGGATGGCATATCTGAGACCACAACAGATGCCAAGTTTCCCTAGATTGTCTTTAAGAGACTTAGGAATAACTCCATTCGTCGATATCACTATAGGTATTATGTGGGTGGTTGGTGTATGCCACATATCCTTGATTTCGTGAGCAAGATCAAGATATTTAATTATCTTATCCTGCTCGGCTTTTTCAAATTTTCGTCATACGGTATAGTGATATCCACGAGATACGTTATTCCGTTCCTACGATCAACCAATACAATGTCCGGACGATTTGCGTTAATCGTTCGGTCAGTTTGTATTGGTATATCCCAATACAACTTTGTATTACTGTTTTGCATTACCGAAATTGGGGTGTACCTATAATAAGGTACTTCAAGATCGAGCAAACCATATTTCAAGGCAAGTTTTTGATGAACTATTTTAGCCACATCTTTATGTCTGTGCAGATACTCAGAACCACACAGGAGAAAACACCCAGACAAAATATGTCTGAGTGTTTCTCCTGTTTGGCCACATGCACGACATTTATCAATTATATCAGGTGTTTTAATAATATATTTTTTATAATTATTATTGACGATGATCTGGTCTTGTATTGCACAGACAAAACCTTCTGTTTCGCTAAATAGTTCACCAAACCTCAACCATCCAGTCGAATCTTCAAGACTTACATGTGATGAATTTAAAGTTTCGAAGAATCGACCGTGGAGAGACTTGCCTTTCCATATATCAACCCGATCTTGTACCCCAATTATCGGTGGTGTAACAGGATTTGATAAATTTAAGGGCGTGTACTTCAAATCACACGCAATGAGGTCTTCATAACCCAATTTATTCCTTGATGAGATAAAGTAAGATTGGAGGAGGTTTATCTCTTTGTTATTCATGTTTTTGATGTTTAACATGCCTCTACCACCAATCTTCCTTGGTAAATATAATCTCATCAAGGAACATCTTGGATGATGCATCCTATATTGTGTGAGCAAACTACGTACCTTTAAATCCATCTTGTCTAATTCCGTTTGGTTCCACTTAATGATTCCAAAAGAATACAACATTTTCGGTACAACCTATGAATTAATGGCCATAATTTTATTTCTCCCGGAGAGAAAACTTTTCAAAACTTTTTTTAATCGTTTAATAAATTCATTTTTAATGTTATTTTTAATAATTTTGTGGTCAAAACTAGATTTTGTTGAAAGCCAAGATATTTGTAATTTTGATTATCTAAAAGAGGAATGTTTGTAACAGATGAAGAACTATTTTGATGATTGTTTCGGATTATTCCTTTTTGAACATTAATTTTTGCACATTTTTCTAAGCCAAATTCCATTTTTATATCATCACTAAATTTTTTTGTAATTTTGATTAATTTTTCTAATTCAACAAAATTTTTACCAAATAATTTTAAATCGTCCATATAAAGTAAATGACTAAATTTAATACCAGACCTTTTTAATTCATAGCCACAATTTGAGGATTCCAATAATTTACTCAGTGGATTTAGAGCTAAGCAGAACCAAAGCGGACTTAGACTATCTCCATGAAAAATACCTCTATTGATATGGATTGAATCGGTAATATATTTTCCAGAAGGTTAAGAAAGAGATATTTTTGTTCTCCATTTTGACATTAAAAATTTTAGAAATTCTACGAGTTCGTTGTTAATTTTATATATTTCCAAAACTTTTATTAGCCAAGAATGTGGGACTGAATCATATGCTTTTTTGTAATCAATCCATGACATAGAGATATTTTTCTTTTTGTGTTTCACCTGCTCACAAATAATACTGTCTATTAAGAGCAATTCCTTTGTCCCACGAGATCCCATTTTACATCCATTTTGTCTGACAGATAAAATATCATTTTCAATTAAGTATGAATGAATTTTGTTTGAAATTATAGATGTCAAAAGTTTATAAATTGTTGGTAGGCATGTAATTGGTCTAAAGTTATTTGGAGTTGAAGCATTATTGATTTTTGGGATCACGTGGGTTAATCCTTCTGTTAAGAATTCTGGAAAGTTCAAATTTTCAATTGCAGATTGAAACTGTCTTGCCAATATGTGAATTTGTAAATTTTTTAATCCAAAAGTTTTGTAGCCCATCTTTTCCCGGAGATTTCCAATTTTGTATTTTTTTTAATGCAGTTTTAACGTCAATCAAATTTATACTAAAATTTTGCATTTCTGGATGTTCAGAATTAATTTCTTCTAACCAATCACTATTAGTGTTATGGGATATAGAATTCGACCAAAGATTTTTCCAAAAAGTTTCCATCATCTTTATTAGGTAAATTATCTGTTTTGAAGTTTGAATCTTCCAGATTCCAGAAAACATTTTTTTTGATTAAAGGAGAAGAGATGGTTCTGTTTTTTCCTTTGAACCCTTTCTTTAAATCTTCTTATCCGTTTAGCTAACGCCAAGACTCGTTGTTTAAAAAAGTCAATTTTTTCTATTATTTTTAAATTAAAGTTATCAATTGAATATATATTTTCGATATCAAAATATTATATTATATTATTATTATTATTACATAAATATGGCATTCCGTCCCGATGAGGAATCGTATAATATTATGAGGTCGGTAAAACAAAAATTGTAAAAGTGTTCTTCTTTTTCTGTGCTTATGTCAGTTATAGAGGTCTGTTAAGCAATGGGAAGCTAGACTAGAACCTGTTTAATTACCTACCGATCAAGCCTGACAATCGGAATCAAAAACGTAAAGCAAGACGGGTATAAGCTAGTAATTTATAATTGAGAGATGTTCATTGTTTTGAACAACCTGTTCGGACGATGATAGATAGCATTATTATGCAGGTAGCTACATACCTATACCTCCTGTCCTACACTTAATCATCATTACAATCAATAATAAATCAATCAATAAAACTAAAACTGTATGTTTTTTTTTTGTATTTTAGAAAAACCAACGTTTTGATAAAGATTAAGCACCACGAACAGTAGCCTATTTGCCAAAACGTCAAAAAATTACGTTCCGGTTCGATCAAAACGTTCCTCTTGAAATTTCTAATCTTTTAGTTGATTGATATTAAGTTCCATCGATTCTGCTGACTCTTATATAGGTATTGAAGTCTTATTATCATATTTATACGTGAAGCAAAAACTTTGTGACCATTTTTACGAAATATGCGCGGACGGAGGAGTATGATTTTCGCAAATTTAGCGAATGCTAATATCTATTTTTAAATTAGGTATGCACAAAAATACATCAATTATTATATTTCAATTATTATATTTTTTTTTCCAATTCGCGGTCTAGGCGATTGCTCCTCTGATATGGTGAGAATTGATTAATCCTGGTTTTATTTATGTATGTAGCTTTTTTCTTTGTTTGATTACTCTTTCGTTCGCTTACCAAAGGGTTGTTTTATGAAATGTCTCATAAATTATACTTTGAAATGTAAATGCAACTTTTGTTGCGTAGATTAAATAAATAAATAAATCAATAATAAAAACATTACGCACACTACTGTTATTTTATGTATTTGATACTCACACACACTTCGATGTATTTGACATTGACACAGACGCATAATATTCTTCTGTTTATATGTGGTCAAATTAAGGATATATATTAATATTTTTTGTCTTTAATAATGATGGAAAAAACTTATCAACATTTCAAATTTGACGAGTAGACCCATGTCATTGTTTTTGAAAGAAAATTTTGAATTAGCGCTCGCCAAGTCTTTGACAACGGAACCTTAATGTTCAATTTTATAATTTAAATAAGTTATGGTCGAATATTGAGCCCTGTCGACCACTAGTATTTTTTAATGTGGAACTTTTAAATCCCTTGATTTTATTTGAACAACTGTGTCCTAAACCTAACAAAGATTTATAATTTTCTACGGCTCTTTCAAATAGGTACTAACTTAGTGTGGTCACTTATATTCACCTAATGGCAGATATTGAAAGCGCGTAAATTAAGGTAAAAATCATAGGAAATTATAATATAAGCAAATGGTTGTCACCGTAACAAGAATGAGCATCGTTTCATGATAAATGCTTGTAGGTTTTGAAAAAAAAAAGGGAATGAGTAAGGTTGGAAATGATTGCGGAAGAGGCAAGAAATAAAAATATCGTTACGTATTCTATTTTCTCTTTGCCTATCCCAAAAAGACGTGATGGATGTTTTCTTATTAAAATTAGATAAAAAAAAACCCCCCAACCTAATCGTGAAAAAAATAACATTATAAACCCAACCTACTCGTCAAAAAAGTAGTACCAATTATTTTCTGCGGATAAAAGCTAGTATTAATAATGATTTAAACGGACATTATATGTTTATACTGTCGGATTACCATAGATAAAAATATAACAAAACATTCAAGGACAAATCTGTAATGTCATGAAATTAGATTCACGTGACAAATGGCAAAGCACGCCGTCAACAGAGAAAAAAACGCAAATCATTACATAGCAGATTGAAAATTAAATGACGACTCATATTTTATGTTTTCTTCATGTTAAACTTAATCGATTGGCACCGGCTTTGCTTGACTTTAAGTCTAGATCACCATGCATCTCTGTCTAAGCATCGTCTATTAATAAAAAGTCGGGATTAAGCTTAACTTATACCTAAATTTTAATCTTGTATTATCAACTGGGGGTTTGCCGGCTAAGAATAGCACCTCTGCTTTTTTTGCTGGTTTTTCGAGCATCCTGTAAGAGGCAGGAAATCGAAAAATCAGATCGGGACCGTGAGATTGACCACCTCACGTCCTTAAACCTCAACTGGTCAGAAAAGGCACAATGAGCCTCGGACGCCTTCGAGCGCAATGAAGAGCTCTTGTTGCCTCCCTATGCTCCTGAGTGGTTTAGGCTTCCCGCATTGTGGGTTGGTCTGGGGGATCCGCGGCGGACTTGGTTTGTGTGGGGCCGGCTTTTCGGTTTGATTACTTTGATCGAGCTGGAGGGTCGGTTTCGTGTAGATCGGGTTTGCTGCGGATTGGTCTCCTCCGGACTGGCTTGCGTTGTGCGGGGGGTCTTAAAGGGAGTATGTATGTATGTAATATCAACTAGCCTTCTCGACAGACGTTGTCCTGTGGTCCTTACTGTGAATATTAATTTCAAATTTGTAATCTTAATAAAGTTGTTCGCGTTGTTCAGTACGACAGTGGAGGAATTACAGTGCAGTGTTTAAAGACTCTGCGACGAAACAGCACGCCTCGGCCTTCGGGTCAATGCCAGTAAGACGGAGCTCATGGCGAATAATGCCTGCCCCGATAAACAGCTACCGATAACTATCGATGGTCACCAGGTCTCCCGGGTGGATAAATTTAAGTACCAGGGAGCAACCATTACCACCACTGGTGACCTCGGGGCTGAGCTCCCGATACTTATCGGTATGGCAAGTGGCGCCTTCAACAACATGACCAAGATATGGAAGGCGTCGGCGTTTAGTGTCGAGACGAAATGTAAACTGTTTGATGCGTGTGTGTTGCCCATTCTCCTTTATGGGTGTGAGTCCTGGCACCTGACCAAGGCCCAGGCACAAAAAGTCTCATACTTTGAAATGAAGTGCCTAAGGAGAATTCTGGGCGTAAGATGGTACCACCGCATCACGAACGAAGCTATACGCCGGCGCACCCAGCGTGAGCCCATCACCTCTACCATTGTGGGGAGGAGATAGACTTGGCTGGGACATGTATTAAGGATGCCGAATGACAGTTGGCCGAGGAGAGCACTTCCTCCCATCAGGGTCCCGAAGACGAGGAAGACCCTCTCACACTGTGTTCCACATGGTGTGGGAGGAGGTCATAAACATTGCGCAAGATCGAGCGCAATGGAGAGCTCTTGTTGCCTCCCTATGCCCCTGAGTGGGGTGTAAAAGGGAGAATTGATTGATTGAATCTTTATAAAAAATACGTTTAAAATATGTTTGAATGTTTAATAGTTATTTAGGAAAGCTTGAAAAAAATTACATCAAAAATCCGCGTAACCAATATTTTAAATGTTAATGGTTGCCAGAAAAAATTTTCAAAGATCGCAGGAAATCCGTTCCATGCTAACTTTAATATTATATTTTATATTATTTCTTATGTATTTTTAACTTTTTAATTGTTATTCTGTTATCCGGAACGGAGAAGAATCGAATAAAGCAAACATCGGAAGAATCTGTTCAGCCGATCTCGAGTTATAAGTGTTTGCACTAACCCGACGTTCTTTTATATCAGGGAATATAATATTATAGAAGATAAAGACAGATTATGTATGGCAAAATTATTCCTTATGAGCTCGCATCTTTAATTTATTCTTTTATTTATATGTTGAAAGATGAAACAAAGAAGTATTCCAAACAAAACATTTATAATTATTATTTAAATATTAAATATTTACATTGGCATAAGGGTCTGCATATAACAATGAACATTTCTCTGGTATCTATCTATGTAGGAAGTTTTTTAAACTACGGGCAGCTCTTTTTTAAAATCTGTCATGTTTGCCAACACCAAGGACTATTATCAATTCTATAGCTTTTCATACATAAGAACATTACATCGTTTTTGCTTTTTTAATGACATATTCTTTCTGAGCACATAGCCTGTATAGGAAAAAAGCTATATGGAGTAGGTACTCCTATATATTTTTAAAGCAAAAAAATCAAGCCTCTTTGACCGGCACTTTTGACAGATTGGTTGGCAAAAAGGAATTTTGTACAGAGATTCGTTTGTAAATCAAAATGATTTTATTTTTATTTAAAGAATAGAGCGTTTTTTTTTTTTAATTTAGTTCATATTAGGTACTTATAAAAAGCAATAAATAACATTTTTAGGAACAGGCATAACCACTTTTTTGCCAACCACACCATTTCAAAAAATGTTAAAAGATCAGAACAGCTAGGCACTTTGTGTTTTCTATGAAGTTGTGATGTTTTCTTTGGCCCCATGTTACAATACTGTATTCATTTAATTTCCATATGTATACGTATTTGTAACTGTTTGTTTTGTATCTCTTGTTTGTGTTTAGTTTATTTTCTTTTGGTGTTTGCATCTTGGCATCACCTATTAATTTATATTTTAATGTAAAAATTGTTTGTAAAAGCAACAGTTGGTTGCGTAGACAATAAATAAATAAAAGTTGAAATTTAGAGGCTTACTTTTGAATGCGCGTCTAATTCTAGGTTTTGCACAGAATTCTGTGCTCTCTACCAGCTTTAGTTCTTTGTTTGTTTGTTTTTTTATTTTAATGAAGAATCTTTAAATTTCAACTGAAATCAAAAGTCAGCTTTATTTAGAAGTTCGACCCGTAGTACTTAAATACTCCATGTGGAATTTGAAATGTAACAGGCCTTCAACAAAAGTCCCAAATATACCGGATATTAAAATATATCAGTAGTTGTTATCTTTATGTTTTGCTTGAGTAGTGAAATATTGAAATTGTTCAGTACAATAAACTACACAACTTTTCCAATAGTCGAGTTTAGGGTAGAAGTGGACAATGACATAACAGGAAACAAAAACAATAACAATATCAAAACTGAAGTTAGCCTTACCGAAAGTTGGTCCCACAGCCAGGATACCCATGAACACCAGTAATATCAGTTTAAATCTTTGAAGACCTTTTCGCGGTTTCAAAACTACCATGAAAGTGTCCACAAAATGTTTTGGACTGAAAAAACTTAAACAACTCGCAACATTGTCACTGGATTCTTTCACATTTTTATCCTTAATCCTTATCCATGTATAAGTTAAAGCAGTCAGATACATGACTCCAATTGTGCAGAATACCCCATAGTAGCCCACATATCTGATTAGTACTCCGCTGAGTGACTGACCAATGGGCATTCCAATTACAGCTATTATATTGGCAACACCTAGCCTGAAGGTTCTGTTTTCCCGGGAAGTGATATCAGCCAGATAGCTGTTGACTGACATGAACAGGATAGAAATACCACCACCGAGAGCAACAGGAATGGCTTCAATCAAGGCAGCGACCTCCAGAGACCACTCCAAAAAATAGTAAACACAGAACAACAATCCGATGCAGGTGATACTTTCACCAAAAGCGGGCATCATCATGAAGAATTTCCTCCTCCCCGTTCTGTCGCTGTAAGATCCTATGAAAACTATTAAAATTGCTGGCAAAGCTGTTTGCAAAGGCAATTTCCAAACTTGCATTTTTGCCACGATCTTTTGAATTTCTTGAACCTCGCCCGTTAAATTGCTGGTGTTTTGGGCGATGATTCTATCGCAGACTGTTGGATCATATTGAAGGTTAACTCGACAGGCCTTGTCCAAATTCAGGTTCTGCACTGCCAAAAACATGATCATTGCTGGCACCACATAAAAAGCCAGGATTGGCTCGACAGTAATGTTGCTAAAAATATTCTGAAGCTTGGTTTTGAATCCATTCTCAGTACCCGATGGATTTCGTGCATTTTCATTCACATTATTGTTCAATCGCGTATCCTTCTTCTCTCCATGTTGTCTTCCATCAATGCTCTCCTTGTCTCCGTGGATCAACATGTTTCTGTTTTATTCTCCAGTTTATTCCATTTTTTTTATTTTATTTGAAAAAAAAAACACATACACTTTGTTTTATTTAACAACAACTAAAAACAACATTTTTAATTTGAAAAACATGTTTTTCCAATGAATAAAGAACAGTATTCGATCATTATGTATGATAATTATTTGCAAATTAGTTACTTATAAGGAAAATCTTCAAAAATGTTGAACAGAATTTCGGTTTTATGTAGTTTTTTTTTTATTTGCTTAAACGCAGACCTATTATGAAGTATGAAGAAACCTCTCGAAATAACAAAACAATTTGAACAAATAATTATTGTTCTCGTATGGTAATTATCATATTGTGTGTATATAATTAGATTATAAAGAGTGTATGAACTTAACGCGTTTTGAAACACTGAAATGATTTGGTAATTATATTCTATTTTGTCGTCAAATTTGAAATTCTCTTTTGAAACAATAATAATTAAGTAGCACAGCCCACTAAAGAAATTTTCACAAATTTAGCCAAACTGCTTTTTCAAATAAAAAAATAGGTATAACAAATTTTTATTAAATAAATAATTTTATGTACACGCGGATGAATTAATTTCACACTTTGTTAAAAAAAAATACGTACGATTTTGTGAAAATTCTAAACGTTAAGACACGCGCCAATGTTGTAAGAAGACCATTCATATCTTCACACAGCCAACTAAGTTGTCTCATTGAAAAAAAAACCTTGTAAACTAGATGTGTAATTTGTAAACTAGATGTGTAATTTGTAAACTAGTTGTGTGAATCCATCGAGCAAAACTTTCAATCGCTTTTCATTCACTTTCATAGAGAATGTAGTTCTATACAACAATATAATATGTGTGCACTGTATGTATGTATACAAATATAATAAGTATGTTATTATAATTCTAGATGAACTAGACACATCTGTAGATGCTAGCACCAGGTACAACTCTGACATAACTAATTATTCAACGTGTTTATAAATGAAACATGTAGTTTGACATGCAAGTCTAACGCTATCTCATTTAATATTACAAACCAAACATGAACAGTAAGCTGGTGTTTGTCGTTACCGTACGAAATATTTGAACTACTGTTCTTTTTTATGAAATATATTCGATTTTCGAATTAAAATGAATTATGGAACTTTGATGTCTGTAATATCAGCTGTTGCTACGGCAGCCATCTTTTTTTGTCAACGAGATAAATATTTCGATAACTGCAGTATGCAAGCAAAATTAAAATTGAGTTACAGGGTAGGTAATGTAATATCATCTAATTAGGTGTTGTTGATTAAGAACACACAAAACACTATCTCCCTTCGAACCCCACTCAGGAGCATAGAGAGGCAACAAGAACACTCCACTGCGCTCGATATTGAGCAATGCTTATGACCTCCTCCCACACAATGTCCAACTCCTTCAGCTCTATATTTTCATGGTAACAACGTAAAGTGTGTTGTTTGTACGTTGTTACTATGGAAACACCGTTGGCGGCCTTTTTATTGCCCTTGACTTCAGCACCTATCTAACTCCCTTATATTATTTAGTACCTATATCGTTCTGCGAGACAATATTATAATTCCACGTTGCCGTTGTCAGAGACACATTGATGTTTCTAAACAGCTAAAAATGGTGCTGTGCTACCAAACATACTCTAGTTAGTGGTTAATGTAGGTAGAATTTTAATGTTTGTTTTATTGAATCGATTACGATAGAATTTTATCACGAAGTCAGCTCAAGTGTTTACTCGTTTGATTATGACCGATTAAATCGCTATCCGCTACTTAGGCAAAAAAAGAAATCACGCAGAACGCTGTTACAAAGTATTGTTTACGTACCTATACTTGAATAACAATTATGTATGATGTTATTTAACCCGTTTTGCATCCTTCCAGGAAGGTCCCAACGGGTGGGTAGGTATACTAGTATCTAGTCTTCAAAATTTATTCACGCGAAGTGACGCAAGTTATCGGGTGAAGTCCCCTTGTTTGAAGAAAGCGCAGATTGATTCAAGTTTTGACAGCTTCTAATTCTCTACAACATTACAAAACACCTCAGGATACTATCGATTTCAATTTTTATTGCTACAAAAAGTAATAAATTACTTGTTTTGGTTGCCCAAGAAACTATTGACTCATACCATACGTCGTATAACAAATCATTCAATTTTTTACACTATGAATGTATCTATCTCTAGCGGATTTAACGAGTTTATGCAAAAATATTTTCGTCATTGATTAAAAAAAAGTATCTAGCTGTCACAAGCATTGCGCAAGATCGAGCGCAATGGAGAGCTCTTGTTGCCTCCCTATGCTCCTAAGTAGAGTTCAAAGGGAGATTTGATTTGATTGATTGATATAGCTGTTGCGAACTTTATTAAGAAATTAAAAGTCAAGCAAGTAAAGCTACCTAAAGGCAACTGTATGATAAAATAAACACACGTTGAAAGAAAGCAAAGCTAAAATTTAAAAAACCTGCATCAGACCAATCCTGATATAATCTATAATATAAAAGAAAGTCGGGTTAGTGCGAACACTTATAACTCGAGATGGGCTTAACAGATTCTTCTGATGTTTGATTTATTGGATTCTTCTCCACTCCGGATAACAGAATAACTAATAAAAGTTAAAAAATGGATAAGAAATTATGTAAAATACAATGTTTAAGTTGCTATGGAACGGTTACCTGGGACGCGCCCACGAAATCGCGGGTAGTTCCCTCTCATTCTCGCATACGCTCTTACAGTAGCTTACTCCACCGCACCGTTTAGAAAATTTTCATACAAATTCAACAATATTATCGGGCACGTTCGTTTTGGTAATAGGCAAGGCAGGGTATGTGTGCGAGCACATTATTCTCAAGTTGTTCCCGCCAGAGCTTTGAATACGAATAAAATATGGATGTTTCAGAAATAGTTTAATGTTATTATTTTATTAGCTTAACTCAATCGAATTAATTTTGTATTGTTTTACGGACGCGCAGTGCACATAATGTACATTGTACATATTACCGGGCCACTTCGGGCTAGAACCACAGGACAACGTCTGTCGGGAAAGCTAGTCTATAATAAAAAAGAAAGTCGGGTTGGTGCGAACACTTAAAACTCGAGATCGGCTGAACAAATTTTTATGATGATTGGTTTATTGGATTCTTCTCCGCTCCGGATGACAGAATAATTATTAAAAATCGAAAAATGGATAGCAAATAATATGAAAATAGAAATATTGAAGTTGGTATGGAACGGATTTACTGACAACAACGCCATCTGTGAAAAATTCCATAACAACACTATATTTATTTACTTGACAACCATTGAGTTTCAAAACATTGGTACGCAGATTTATTAACATATTTTAAAAGTATTATCGTATAATTTATAAATTCGAAATCAATATTCATAGTAAGGACTACAGGACATCGTCTGTCGGGAATGCTAAGAACTTAGAAAAATTCAGCAAGAACTTAAAGCGATGGAAAACCACTAGCTAAAGAAGCTAACGCATCTTTCTGACAATGTGACCAACAAGACTTGACGTCTTACATCACGTGCATAATATTTCTTATAGAAATATCAATAATTGATCTACTCGTGGATATCTTGGAAAAGTTAAGCGGTGAAGATTTACAACTCTATTATATACTTACGATGGTTATGTATTTATTAGAAACACCAACAGAACACTAAATAATAATAATAAGGACTATTTATAACGCGCCGTTTCGTGATAATACCTCAAGGGCGCTTTGCTAAATTATTAGTACCTGTAAATATCACAAACAAACAAAAATCATGTCTGCTGAAAATATATATATTGACAAAATATGTGATTCGTGAACAAAGTTTGCAAACGTAAGTACATTATGTATTTGTAAGGGTCTGCACACATCTTCCGTGGGGTTGCCGGCTAAGAATAGCACCTTTGCTCTTTTTGCTGGTTTTTTCGAGCATCCTGTAAAAGGCAGGAAATCGAAAAATCAGATCGGGACCGTGAGATTGACCCTCTCACGTCCTTAAACCCCAACAGGTAAGAAAAGACACAAGAAAGCCTAGGACGCCAGTATCCCATTAGTAGGGGTTCAGGCAGATGATGTCCCCCCTGTGAAGGCGCATGATGCAGCGCAATGGAGAGCTCGTGTGCCTCCCTATACTCCTTAGTGGGGTTTAGGCCCCCCGTATTGCGGGCTGGTCTGGGGGAGGTCCCCGGCGAGCTTGATTCGTGTGGGGCCGGCTTTTTGGTTTGGTTGCTTCGATCTTCAAGAATTGAGAGACATTTTTTTTGTCAAAACAGGCACAATTTTTATTCAACCAGCACCAGTTGCATCATTGCATGAATCGGTTATTATCCCTCGTCATAGAGTCCTTATAAGGACTGTTTTCAACACATTTGTTTGTAGTTCGCATTCTTTCTCTCTTTCTGATAATGGCGTGAGATGCTTTATTTTGCACAGTTCGCCAGCCGGTAAGCGCGCCGTCGTGTGACGTTGCCCGGGTTGCACTACTAGGAAGCGTACACGATTACAGCCCATCATTAAACCGGTCTTTACCCCTGCATCGGGATGTACTACACCTTTTATCCCCCGACTACCATCCAGAAGGCCGGCTCACGCGGCTGCTGCTCTTTTAATGGGGAGCGGCTTCGATGGTCGTGCTCGATGGAGTGAGGATTGGGAAGCTTCCAATCGAGACTCCCGGGGCCTGGTGCAGGGGGTGGGGATGCCGATGCCTGTCTTTGATCTCCCGAGACGTCAATAGGTTACTTTAAACCGAATTCGCACAGAACACGGACGATGTGCCCAAATTCTCCACAGATGGCACATGCGGGACTCCCCAGCCTGTGATTGCGGAGAACCGGTGCAATCCATTAAGCACATTTTCGAGAACTGCCCTCTGAGAGCATTTCCTGGACCATACGCAGATATCCACAATGCCACCCCCGATGTTCTTGAATGGCTTGAAAGCCTGGATGTTGCTCTGTAGGGTACGTGTCTCCTGTATGTAGCAGATAGCATACTTCTCCATCTTCTGACGTTGCCGCCCGTTGGTGGCAGAAGCCATACGAAATAATAATAAGTTGCATCATTATTCGGGAATAGACGGACTTGTGCAGCATTTCATCAACATAGTTTTTTATATTAGGTATGTAATTATTGCTAGGAATGGATAGTTGGGACACAACCTCAGAAGAAGATTAGCTTTCTGAGATTACAGACTGATAACGACTGTATAGTTAAGAAAAGACAGATATATGATATCTTTCGTTCTTAGACACATTAATAATAAAAATAAATTACAACAAAGTGCAAAATTAATGAAAGTCAAGATGTGGATAGAAGCCAGATGTTCCGGGTGAAAATATAAGAGAATAGATCGGAATGCGACAAATATAAGAGAATAGATCGGAATGCGACAAATATAAGAGAATAGATCGGAATGCGACAAATTAATTCACAATGTTCTGGATAACATATTAAGACATACATTAACCTTACACAGCTGACGTTGGAGGGATTCGACATAGCATCAAAGAAAAGTAAGTATTATTCAAAGAAAGAAGCTTTGGTTTAAAAACACTGTGGGTTGGAAAACATAATTTGTTTTTCAGGGTATATTATACCGTCACATTTCACCTCGGACCAGTGTATACGCTGATTTGCCATCCTCTAGGAACATCTATGCCTTCCTCTAGGAACATCTATATACGCTGATTTGCCTTCCTCTAGGAACATCTATGTTACACAGGACCAACTTCTGAGGTTGGAATGACTGCGTTCGTTTCATCTTTGGAAAATATGATCGAGTCACACAGCACTGAAATAAAGTGACATACTATGGCACAACGGCGTGACTTGCAGGCATATTGCATATTATCATCTCACTTCCGTTTTCTGTTCTGTTCGACCCTTCCGCTTCCAACTATCTAAGGTCCTCCTCCTCGTCTGGTGCACGCAGCATCCTACAATCACCAACACACCGCTCTAATTTTTTCTCATCTTTCGACATCTTTCACAGCACATGCGGCGAGACACGTAATGAGCAGTTTATTGATATAAGGAGGTTGTAACGTCGTTTCCTTCAAATCAACACCAATCCTGTCCAATAGTCCCTTCACAATCCTACTCTCCTTCTCTTCGTCTTTTTGCACTTATCTTCCAAATATTTTCGTTCTTAATTTAATTATTACCCATGTATTATAATACTGTACAATATATGTATTTATTAATGCCCTATTTTTATTTTGTATAACTCTATGTATCGATTTATTTATTTATGTATGTATTTATTAGGTATATATTTTGTAACAGTTTGCAACACTTCTTCTCAATTGGTTGGTTGACAGAAATTGCCTCAGGTAACAAACCCGCCAATTGGGTGTATTTTATTTTAATACCCAATAAAGAGTTAGGTATATTTTTTTTATTTTACGTAGATCATTTTAAAATTCTTTGAATACTACCTACTTATGGTAGCACATTGTAGAGAAAACAGAGTGCCTACTTTGTTTAATCCGGATCCAATCACCGTGGTATAAAATAATAAAAACACTTTAATCAATATAATCAACCAACCAAGTTTTATTACTGGGCAATTTCTTCCAACCAACCAATTGAGAAACGGAACTCATCCTCTAGACTAGAGTCTAGATGAAGGTAATTTCACATCAATGGAGACAGGTAGGTTCCTACCTACTCGCACGGTAATATCTGCTTATGCAAAGAATGCCGATAAATAGGCTGTTCCTCTCGGAATATCAATGAACTCTTTATCTTCCCGTCATGGAATATCAGGGCAAAAAGTGCCTACGTGCATAACATGTTAGAACAAACTAAAGCATTTATACAATGTGTTATCTCGACACTTGGCCAAAAGAATTGGACGAATAATAGGCGAAAATATTTCAACGACAAATCAAAAATTGTCTTTATTTCGTGCAATATGCACCTCTGCTTGTTAACTGAGGGTAGAGAGGCGCAAGTGTACAATTTTGCATTTGCGATCCCGAGATCGACTTTTTGCATATTATCCTTGAGAGTTTTTCAATAGGAACATTCGTAGGTACTATTCCGTACATTGAGTTAACTGCGGCCATTTTGTTCAAGTGAAATATATCAAATTGGCTTTCATTTATTCTATTTATTTTGCTAAATTTAAAAAAATGTAAAAAATAACAATATGCGTATTTTATCCAAAAAGGTAGGTACCTACCTATCACATTCGACCAACATTTTGCTTTTTTTTGACCTAGATCCATACGCCTGCACTACTGGTTGAATGAGTTCAAAAAGACCCTATATGTTAATAGGCGAGGTGCATGGTCCGAAATGACGATCTTCTTCAGGTTTCATGGAATGGAATTGTGAAATTTTTAAACACAGTAAAGCACGGGCAGCAGATTGAGTAACCATGACCTAGACTAGAGTAATGAAATGACTTAGTATGGCCATGCTATTACAATATTTTTTAGCCAAAAGTTTTTGTATTCTGGTATCAAAACGATGAATGAATTTCTTAAATAAGTAGGTAATTGATTATTTTACTCTGTAGAGATTTTATGAAAACATTTTCAACTCAAACAAATGGTTAGGTGGTGACTCAAGTGGAGAACAAACTTGAAAATAAATTATTTTAAATTACGATAAGTTTGGAGATATATTAAACAGATGTCGTTTTTTTTTATTTATTTTAACATAAAATTTATTACATTTAATGTAATAATTTCAAACTATTACCTATTTCTAATACAAGAATTTACAAATAATACAGTTTTCCGCTAACTAATCCCGTTAATCAATGGCGAAATTTATTTCAATGATTATAGGTGGAAAACATATTCATTGCGAATGTTTAGTAAAGAATTTAGTCGTCTCTATTGTAATATGAGAGACCATGAAGTCTTGGGTTCGCTCTCCAGTCGGCTAAGAGAAATTCAGAAACAAGATTATATTTTAACAATTAATAACAACCTCACTAGATCAAATTTGAACATTGTAGGATATGCATTTTTCTTCTTTATGAAATATCATTTAACAATAAATAATTTCAAACCAAGTTAGAAAAGTAGGTAAGTAAGTACCTATATAAATTCTTATACAGGTACATACCTACTTACTTTCTTTTATTTTCCAGATTGGAACATACTACCAGTTTATTTTACAAAAATTGATAGGTACCTAATTCACAATATTTTAATACAATTTTAAAGGTACTTAACATAATTATTGTGTTTTCTTCTTGGTAGAATTTTAAAAAATTGAAAAAACTTTTGATCTCACTATTAACCCTCCAATTCCCATGCCGTACCTAATCATGATATTCATATGGAATTGTGTATTTGGTGCCTTTATGGAATCCAAAGTGATGGTCCATCGACAAAATTTTCAAATTTTTTGTAGTTTTTTTATGGGGTAGGTGTCACCTGAGGGTGACATTGGGCACTGTAGGTACCAAATCAGGCAAAAACATAATCATTCATATTTTTAGTAGACAAAACTATATTTTTATTAAAAAAAAAAAGATTATTTAAACACAGATGTGATGTATGTTGTATAAATGAAGTGGTTGGTTCACCAGTAGTATCAGTCGGCGGCTTTCGTACATACAGCGTATTGATCTTGGGTTCGAGTCCCGGTTCCAACCATTTCCACTTTCATGACACAACCCATATTTCATAAAATATACCTGTACGACAACAGGTATACTCATCATGACAGGTTACTTTGGCAACTTGCCAACCATTTTGACAAGCACTGTCTATTCCGAAGGCAAACAAGGGCCACAACCATTTCTTGCCCACGAGTGAAATCGTTTGCAAGTTGCTATTCTCGTCAAAACGGTCAATTCTTCCCATGTACTTCTTTAATTTTATGATCATAGCAGGCAGTTCACTTGATTTTTTTTTCTTTGCTTCCCCACCACGCCAACCCGATCGAATTTACTCCTGGGAGACACTCCGTGGCAGTTGGACTATACCATTGTCATGCCATTTACAAACACCTTGAGCTCACTGAAGGAAATCGGACCTCCCTCACTTTTTTCGTAGTGCGTTCACCTAGTAGTGGATATTTTCCGTTCGGTTTTCTCCCACAGTGCCAGCTCTTCCAAATCCCTTTTTCGTTAAGGTATTGAGTAATTTAACACTTGTAAAGAACTTGACAAAATAATAGTTATATGGCCTTTGTTCTTGAGGCAAGTTTTCTGCTATGTAGGTATATAATAAAGATGATGCTCTGAGGACAAGAGGTAAATTTTCCATCTTGAGGAGGAAAGATAACACAAATTCATCTATATCATTATAACCTACATAGTTCTTTAACATTTTCGCTATTTTGAGACTTTCAAGGCTATAAAAATAACAAAAAGCAAGAATTAATACAATGCATACAAATAGTTCCTAAATTTGTTCAATAATGTATCTGTATTGCCCAGTGTCACCTGGAGGTGACATTAAAACTTCAAATAGGTATAAATCGAATATTTTAATGAAATCGTGAGAACAAATTTGTGTAAATACTAAATTGATCCTTTATAAATCTGTTTTAGAAAGAATATTTCACAATACTTACTATTTATAAATTTTTTATTAATGTATATTCCGCTACGTACCAATAACACTAAAATTCCTGCAAAGAGCTGACAATAACTGTTAAAATATGCAAGATTAAAGTTGCCAATCGTAAAAATTATACACAATCGGATTGTAATACCATTGTACAACAATGTTATATCAAAATAAATATAGTTATAAACCTCCAAATATTTTTAATATTTTTTTGAAAACGCGGCACCTGTAGGTGACGTTGGGAATTGGAGGGTTAATATCTAAGCATTATAGGGAGTCTACAAGAGCTCTCCTCTGCGCTCAATGTTAAGCCCCTTCCACTCCCGTCATGATCCCTTTGATGCGCTTCAAAGGAATGGAACGCTAATATAATAAACAGTCTTTATCATCTTACAGGACAATGATAGAACGGAGAAGAATAACTACTTAACACTTCATATGTTTATAAGATTTATAAATACTAAAGAAGAACGTTTCTTTGTAAGTGTACATTTACACCAAAAGAACATGCAGCCGAATCTAGAAAGAGAGCATGTGATAAACAGCGGTGAATATATCAGTTGAAAACATTGCCAATATTGTTTCCGTAGTAACAAAAAACATTGTCATATAATTTTGAAAGACGCCATCTTGTCAGACGACGGACCATTCCCTAGGAACCCACTGCATAACTAATTAGTGGGCAATGACATTTTGTTATTTCTCGTTGTATTTCCTTGGTGACCAAATCAACGATCAAGAAAATATAGCCTATTTTCCAGCTCTGGCTCTATTTTCGTTTGGTTTAAATGCACCCTTAATTTAATACCTAGTAGGTAGCGCGGGGAGCGGAATGACTGAAAAGTTGAGGAAAATAGTTTAAAAGTTTAAGAGATAGCAGATGGTTTTTTTCCGGTAATCAAATAACGAAATAAACAATCATAACAACACAATATGTATTTACCAACTTTAATTTTATCTGTAACATGTATTTTCCAGTTTTATTGCAATGGATATCTTATAATATAAATGAAAGTCGGGTTAGTGCGACACTTATAACTCGAGATCGATGATTGATTTATTGGATTCTTCTCCACTCCGGATAACAGAATAACTAATAAAAAATTGAAAAAAAAATGGATAAGAAATGATATAAAATATAGATAGTATGGAACGGATTTTCTGCGATGCCACCGCCATCTATAGAAAATTTTATAATAACAAAATTATTGTTTAGGTATCTGACAGCTATTGAAATTAAAAATATGAATACGTACGAAGATTTTTGAATGTAGTTTTTTCAAGATTTCAGATATATTTTTTTTAACATTCAAACATATTTTAAACGTATTTTTATATAAATTACAAATTTGGAATCAATATGCATAGTAAAGACTACAGGACAAAGTCTGTCGGGAAAGCTTGTTTTTAATACAGACAAGATTGGCAACTTCTCATTAGATAATATATTATGTAGAAGTTGTGTGAACTAATTGGTATGGTTGATGTACATATAAGTACATACATGGCGTATTATCACGTTGTGAATATTATGTATATTGTCATCGCTTGTAGAGATTATTATGTTATGATTTGTCCATCTTACAATCCCATCCCAACACTCTCAGTGTCTCTGGTCTCAGTCCCAGTTCGGACATAGGCACGAGTAGTGCGGATGTGTTTACTTTAGTTTACAGTATTTTACAGTATCGTGCGGTCGTGGTCTGCTCACTGGGGCATGAACTGTCATTCATACAACTTATATACTTGTCACTTTTACCGGGTAAGTGCAACTGCGTCGTTTTAACTCGATTAACATAAAAATACTGTATTTGTTTAAGCTTTCCTTGTTAATGTTAAGTGCGTTTAGTGATTATTTTAAATGTGCAGTGCTGAGATAAACAACAGAAGTTAATAATTATTATCATTGTCATTTACTTATTTTAATCACACAACATTATAATGAACATTCGTTCATTCAATCGTTTCAGTTTGTTTTGTATACCTACTTTACTTTACAAAAAATCAAATAATCATTATATCAGTGAATATTTTAAGTACCTACCCAATTGCTTGCATTCAGAAGTCGTATTATTTATTATAGGTTTTTAAATTACAAGTTCCCTTAGATACAAAAAATGACAAGTTCACATTTTGATTCAACTTTTTTATGAAATAAATACCATTAACGTCCAACGGTACACAGAACTTCAATATTTTCCTTCCGGTTATACTGGCGCCTCTTTAGTTTGACAGTTCATCTGTTGTCGTATTGAAATGAGTCGATATAATCATAAGCAACAATAACACCAGTAGGTATTGTAATTACTCTATAATTAAGTACAACTTGACAGGTTATCCAAAAATTTGCGGACACTGTTTGAAAACTTGGCAGATTTTCAAAAATCTCTTTTAATTACTCGTAGGTATAAACCTATAATATGTTACCAATATGTTACTTCCGAAATTTTGTTTCACGTACGTATGTTGATAAATTTATAACAGAGGGAATTACTTAACCCATATCTTCCCAGTGTTCCATTATTGGAACGGTATACTTAGTTAATAATTTTTATTATTTTTTTGGAACTGCGTTACTAGTTTATTTTTTTTATGCTTGAATTCTTCGATAAGTAGGCTTTAGTTTGAGTTGTTGTTGCATGATACTCGTGTCTGCTTTTTTCTGTTATAAAGCATTCTTTATAGGATATTTTAACATTGCTGAAAACGT
Source organism: Mystacides longicornis (assembly GCA_963576905.1). Lineage (NCBI taxonomy): Eukaryota > Metazoa > Arthropoda > Insecta > Trichoptera > Leptoceridae > Mystacides > Mystacides longicornis. The sequence continues at coordinate 23,584,514 of OY756427.1, forward strand.
CAGTATATTTTTTTTTACTAATATTGTAATTTACTTTCAAATAATATATTACAAGTTCTGTTGCAGTATCTTTTTTCATTATAAAAATAAAGATGACTATAAGTAGGTATTTTCATGACCAATTTCCTAACCGTTCCATTTTTGGAACACTGGGATAATATTCCAATGTAAAATTATTGTACTATTTTCATGGAATATATTTATTTTTTGTTTCTAATTTTTTTTGACCGTAGGTAGTTTAATAGTGTACTTAATATTTGAATATCTAGATACGAAAAAAGTAGGTTATGTGAAGATATGTCGTACACTCAGCTACTACAACTGAACCTTACACAGCCTGAAAACGTTGTTTGTATATGGTTACTTTAAAGTTGAATGATGTTGATTTTAAAAAGATATCTGCAAAATCGTCTTTACTGTCGGATTCTACCTAGGGTCTGCTACGCTCAGAAACAGAAACAAAATGATTACATTGTAACAAAAAAATGATTAAGCTGCCGCAGAAGTAGTCTGCTTGAAAGATAGGACCATATTATTGAGAAACAAGGATATTTGGACGGGCAGAAAATTTTGTATCTTTAAGACACGTGGAATTTTATCCAAAGCTGACACTGTCAAAACAAAAGGCATGCTGAGAATATCTAAAATGAAAACCCTTCATGTTAAATAAAGTAGTAGGTACCTACTTTTAGTTGCTCAACATTTTGATGATTGTTATTAAACATTACATACATAGGCTAGAGGTCTTCCTCTGTCTATACGATCTGTTATAAAAAATATGTCTGGTGCCCATCCCCTAGAAACAATTGGTAAAATCGTCTCGTCGCAATTTAAAAATGAAATCCGAAAATTACGATAGATAATAATAATAATTCATGTCTGTGAATAGAAAATGTCCGCTGATTGATAGCGTTACAAAACAAAAAACTTTGAATCTTAAGGAACGGTTTCGTTGAAACTTATTTCTGTTCCCACTGATTTTTTTCATTTCAATTGAATAATATGATTTTTATTTTCAGGTTGTCTAGGATCCTTTGAATATGGATAAGCCATATAGCGAAGAAAACACGGATTGCGAAGGAAATGGTCGTGTTACAGTAAAAGAAAGCAAATCGTTTTGTTATAAAGTCAAGAATTTCTTAAGCAATGTAACAGTGGAACCATTGTTGGCGCTTTATCTGATGCCAGGAATTTTAGGAAGGCTGGCCGTGTCCAATCTGAATTTAGAAAAGGCTTGTCGTGTCAATCTCAATTATTCCGACGAATTGTGCAACAATATCTCCATGCAGATTTTGAACAAGAGCAATGAAGAAAGAGAAGTCCAACAGATTGTGTCTTACATGGAATCCTGGACGATGGCCATCCATTCCGTTATTCCATGTCTCTTGATTTTATTCGTAGGTGCTTGGAGTGACAGGACGAGGAAGAGAAAACCGTGTTTCATGGTTCCCTTGTCGGGAGAAATAATAACGCAAATAGGATTGATCCTGTGTACTTACTACTTTTTGCAGTGGCCCATAGAAGTCGCTGGTTTCGTAGAAGCCATCCCTCCTGCCATCACTGGTGGAGCGGCCGCCATGTTCTTGGGAGTGTACAGTTATATCACAGACGTGACCACCACTGAAGACAGGACATTCCGAATCGGGGTCATGAACACATTTGTATCTCTCGCACAACCCATAGGTATGGCTCTGAGCGGAATACTGCTCAAAACAATCGGATTCTATGGAATATTTTTAATATCCCTCAGTTTTCATTCGACAGCATTGATCTATGGATATTTTAGAATACACGATGTTAAAGTGCCTAAAGAGGATCAAACTGGAACTCTTCCAGAAGATGTAGTAGCGAAAAAATCATGGGGTTGTGGAAAATTTTTCGATCTTAAACTTATTTATGAAACCTTTCACGTGCTGTTTAAAAAACGAGAGTCCTCTAAGAGAAAACAAACAATCCTGCTCGTCCTGGCCTACGTTCTACTCAACGGAGCATCTCACGGTAAGTCAATGTTCATTTTCATAAGCACTTATCTAAATTAAATCACTTAACATTCGAAAAAAGACATACCTACCTAACAAAAAAAAAATATCAATTAAGATGAGTTGCAAACACGTCCACCGGTACATCAACAGTTCAGTCAACTGACAGAAAATGCTACTGAAGTACAGAATCATAGACATATTATATTAATTGACTGGTAATGCGAGCTGTCAAACATACAGTCAAACCGTAACAACACTGTATGGAAAGTCACGTGACTGGCGGCAAGGGGGAATAATTATTCTTTATATGGGAGCCCATACAAAATTGTTCACGTTTGAGAGCAAAATTCTCCGATTACAATACTCTAATTCAAAAAATTCTATTGATATGTGATGAATGGACATGTTTTGTTTTGCATTTTGTCTCCCATAGCGAATAATACAGAATGCTTTTTTAGGGCAGTATTTATGAACCCCTATTTTCCATAATTTTTCTTTGAAAAAAAAACATTTTTTTTTTATAAATGAAAAATATATACAAATACAGACATATAGGTAGGTATCTACATTAAAAAAAGTATATAACACAAAAATGTGAATTTTATATATTTAGTAACTAATTGTGTTATATACATATATTTAGTACTAATTGTGTTAAGTATAATTATTTCTTACACAGGTGTTCCATGCAATATATACCTTGGAAACCATTTCTTTTGAAAATTCTCATCCAGTACTTATATTTATTTTCATTTCATTTTTTTTTTTGTATAAATAAAAAATGAGTAGGTACAATTGAAGGCACAAAATGATGTAAACATGTTCAGTTTATCACGTAGACACAAAATAAACACACATTACGAAAATATGATAATAACAACGTTTAATACAGACTTCTAGCAGCTCCTCTCATACAAAACCTCCGTCTTTTGCAGCTAATCAGCTGTTTTTATCATAACACCCCAAAGTTGCATGGATTACCGATCCAATAGCACTACATCTATGTACAGAATGAGCAGATAGACAATATTTTTTTTAGTTGTAAGCCGAATCACTCGAAAAGGGGTGCATGCATAGAGTATAATAATACTAATTAAAAGGTGCAGGGTTTAATAAAAAAATGGCGTAGTTTACGTAAAAAATAAGTAAATAAACGATTTTTGAATAATAATAATAAGAAGAATAAAGGCCATAATATAGCTATTTAGGATTCAATCAATTCTCCCTTTTACACCCCACTTAGGGGCATAGGGAGGCAACAAGAGCTCTCCATTGCGCTCGATCTTGCGCAATGTTTATGACCTCCTCCCACACCATGTCCAAATCCCTCAGCTCTACTTCGAAGGAGCGGAACACAGTGTGAGAGGGTCTTCCTCGTCTTCGGGGCCCTGATGGGAGGAAGAACAGCGCTCTCCTCGGCCAACTGTCATTCGGCATCCTTAACACAAGTCCATCTCCTCCCCACAATGGTAGAGGGGATGGGCTCACGCTGGGTGCGCCGGCGTATAGCGTCGTTCGTGATGCGGTGGTACCATCTTACGCCCAGAATTCTCCTAAGGCACTTCATTTCAAAAGCTGAAACTTTTTGTGCCTGGGCTTTGGTCAGGTGCCAGGACTCACACCCATACAGGAGAATGGGCAACACACACGCATCAAACAGTTTACATTTCGTCTCGACACTAAACGCCGATGCCTGCCATATCTTGGTGATGTTTTTGAAGGCACCACTTGCCATACCGATACGTATCGGGAGCTCGGCCCCGAGGTCACCAGTGGTGGTAATCTTTGCTCCCAGATACTTAAATTTATCCACCCGGGAGACCTGGTGACCATAATGGTTATCGGTAACTGTTTATCGGATCAGGCATTATTCGCCATGAGCTCCGTCTAACTGGTATTGACTCGAAGGCCAAGGCGTGCTGGTTTTCGCAGAGTCTTGAAACATTGCACTGTAATTCCTCCACTGTCGTACTGAACAAGGCTAGGTCGTCCGCGTACTCCAGATAGCACAGTTCGCCCATTAGACCATCTCTCTGTGTTATCGGTATACCTCTTGCTCCTTGCGGAAAGTATACCTCTTCTTAACAGTAAGTCCATGACAATTATGAATATAAAGGGAGCCAATACGCAGCCCTGTCTGACTCATGTGGTGATCCTAAAAGCATCCGTAGGACCACCTGGCGTTTTGACACTCGGAGTCTTCATACAGGGACTGCACCATTTTAACTATCTTCGGAGGTATACCATACAGAGCAAGTATTTTCCATATTGATGGTCTATGTGGGCTGTCGAAGGCCTTTTCAAAATCTATAAAGCAACAAGCGACTGGAGAGTTAAACTCTTTACACTGCTAAAAGATGCACCTGGCACAGAAAATTACCCAATTTTACCCACAATGTACCCACATGCAGGACTTGCCAGGTACAAAGCCGCATTGTTGCTCTCTCAGGACAGCCATGACAGGCCCCCGAATGCGGTGTAGTAATATCTGAGATAATAACCGGGAACACTCAGTATAGAGTAATTCCACGGTAGTTTCCGCATTCAAGGGGGTCCCCTTTAGGATTACACAATGATTATAATCTTTCCTAGTCCGTAGGTACCTACCTACTTATAATCTCAAATTGAATATTTTTAAAGCCATGGCCCATACCCCTACTTACATTTTTTTTTTATCTACAATAGGTACATAGGTGGGTATATACCTTTTTGAGTCGTCGAATTTCAAAAACCACTTTAACCAAAATTTAATTCACTATCATTTAATTTAAGTGAAGCAAAAACCCCTCCATTTGAAATTATCCAATAAGAACGCTTGGTAGATAGGTACATAATTCAACCATATTATTTTTAATGAATCTGTGCTCATTCAAAGTGAACACTAACACACTCTTGGAATCTTTCACAGTAAGCTTCTTAAAGCTACTGTCGTGAAAGAGGAAGATGGTCGGCACCTACGGCCTCCAGTACGAAACAGTGGGTACGATTGTAGTTGGTAATCGTAACCGCCAGATTACCAACTACAATCATTTTATATTAATATGACCGCAATATTTTATGGGGGTCCCTCAACACCCCCGAGAAATAGCATTCACATTATGGGGGTCCCTCAAGAGGTATTGTGGTGAGGGGGGAGAAATTATTATATTTATACATACAGTGTAATATACTTTTTTGGAGTAAGTCCGTTAGACAAATCGAAATAAAAAATTACGAATTGTGATTTTAAAACGTTGTATTTCCGAGGTTTTTAAGATTTTTTTCTTGATTTTTTACATCCGCTTTTCCTTTATTCTTCAGCTATTGGAAAAGCATATTTTTACTTTCCTAAATGGAGTACTTTGTACACAATTTTAAATTTTAGGTCAAAAGGTGAAAATTGAAAAAAAACTCTAAAAAGTTAAATTACTCGAAAACCACTGGTATTTTGCCCCTGGTTAATGGGAACAAAATTGTTGCAAATTTTCTCTAGTATAACCCCTTACAAGGAATGTATTGAATTACCAGTCACCCTGTATATTGTAATGTGACGCGAATTCCGATTACAGAGAGCACATGTTGCGTCCAGGTTGCAACTGTGGGTTTAGAATTTTTCAATATTTTTTCCTCATTCTTTTTTTCTTGTTACGTTGCAACTTGTCACTCATTCTATGTTATCAATAATAGCTAATTATTTGCCCTTGACATTAAATACAAGGTGATTCGTCTCAGGTAAATTATTCTGATAACAATAGAAATCAACCACTTCACACTTCATAATGTTATATCATTTAAGTCTAAGGCAGGCCTTTTTCAAAACAGATATGTAGGTAGGTACTTACTTAGTTTGCAAGGACAATAATCTTATATGACATAATTATTCATTTATAGATAACATTTTTTTTTCAAATTGCGTACTTTACTAAAGCTGCTGCATCTTTGCAAACTGTAAAAAAATATATAGGTACCTAAAAAAAATCTACACAAAATTCTTTGTAGGTACTTATACCTAGGCATGTAGTCAAAAGGTAGGTAATTTCGCCCAGATATCCTGTCTTGTCCGATTCCAAATAATTTAGAAGAAACTTATGTTCATAATCACTAGAAAAAATTCTGAATCTGCGTGGAATCGAACTCGGAACCCATCGATGCCGAGACACCTATCTGACCCGCAGGGGTGATGTTCATACATAGCTTTCTGGACTATCTTTATGAACCTCAATAAAGACCTCTCTTGTATGGTTTGACCCAACATTTCTGTAATAGGTAAGTTGGACATTTTAGGAATGCTGCTTGCATTGACAATGTTCTATTATACCTCGGTGTTTGGTAATCTGTTAATTGATTATATTCTATATTATTCTAAATGTCCATTTCTTTAAAACCAATCTGATCCTTATTTAAAATCACCAAATACCAGTTTATTGTAACCACACAGTACGTTTTCCATTATTTCTTACAAAGATAATTTAGCAGATAGTTAACCTAAATTCCGGAAATTCTACAATTCAACATCACATTACGAGAACCTCAGCCCATTAGGAATTCGGCTTCCTACAGAATTGGCTGCTCACCTGTTTTGTTACCCCAGATACCACTTCACGCAGTTCACTCACTAATTTCCCTCTTGCTATTTTGTGTTGAACCATCAAATAAGACACTGCAGCCAAAATCTAGCCTTGAACTCATGCAATAGCCTAAGTAGTAGAATGCTTGATATTTTAAAACAATTTTCCTGTATTCAAAGTTACATATTAATATGTTAATAATGTCATCGTTCTCTGTGTTTGTATTATGCACATGCATACTGTCATAGAATCATAAACAACAATATTATTATATTACGGGAAAACCACATTTAGAAATCTATGAACCATAATATTTATATTACTACAACAGTGCCTTATCTATGGTTTAATGATACACATAATGTACCTACTCGTAGTTAAAAGTAAATACATACCTACTTATTAGTGAACTAAAATAATGTTATCGAATTCCCCTTAATTTTAGGGTAAATAAAGGTACTAAAACTAGTGCAACCAGCCATACCATCGCAACTTGGCCTTATTTAAAATGCCAGTATGAAACAACTGTCATTGTTTGTTGCCCATTTTTTCAGTTGTTGTCTATTATTAAATGTTATAAAACAAAATAGTACAGAAAAAAATTGTCTGCATGTAAAACGTGTTAATGACATCTGTTGATAAAGTGAGATATGATTTATAAATTGAGTTCTAGCAAAGTTACAAACCACAAGTGCCTTTATTAAGTAGTGGTCTGGGCTATTACTTTGTATATTATGTGGTCACCACTGACATGCCATTGTTAGTAAAACGTTTAATAGGTATATATCACATCAAGGGTGGATCCAGGGGGGGGTCAGGGAGGTCATGACCCCCCTTGGGCTGGGTCCAGGCATTTAATTTGAAGTACAGTACTTACATTTATTAGTAAAATACCTACTTTATCTATTTTAATTATATTAAGTTATTGTGGATCATGACCTGGAGCATGGAAATGACCTTTTTTTTAGGAAAAGTTTAGTTTCTAGATACCAAAATTTAGAAATGACCTTTTTTACCATGTCGTGACCCCCCCCCCTGGTGCCAATGCTGGATCCGCCCTTGTATCACATGTAGTAACAATTTAGTGTGAGCTTTAGCTTCCTTCGGAAATCATTTGCATTTTCCTTAATATCCTTCAACACACACCAGCAGCTTTTCAGTCTAAACACTCATACATGGTCTTTTTTTTACTTCTTTGACCATCTGGGTTGATATACAACCCTAATTCAGCAAAATCAATCAACCATATCTGGCAAAAATAAACCTTATGCAATTTTTTTAAACTCACGTCCAAATTGTGAAGTCACCCACTTAATTTCTTTAAATATTATTGCCTAAATCAATTAAAATGATAAGAAAATACCTCGTAAAATACTTTATGGGAATTTTATACCCCATCTTAAAAGAAAAGCTAGAAAGGCTCTCGCCAACAAATGTGCAAATATATTCAGGAGTAAGACATAGAGAAAATGAAATACATAGATGATATTAAAATCTTGATAAAGAAAAAAACATGGACAGAGAACTGTTCAAATGAATTGGTTGATCAGACACATCCAAGAAGCGGCCTAATTGAATTTTTCAACTGTGTTAAATAAACTAATTTGAATATGGAACGATTTATTAATTCATTTTCACTCAGCTTAGCAAATTGATTTTGTATCAAGGAATTGTAGTTGCTAGGATGCTAAAAATCTTTTCAGATTTAAGTTTGAATCTCATTGTCTACAATAATTAATAAATCTTTGATAAATTTGAAAGTAGATCGAATTACAATAGAATAAAATGCACTCTTTTTATAATATTTAAAATACTTCATATGTAAATTATTTCAGGTGCAAGTGGACGACAGTATTACTATGCAAGATATGCTTACCAATTTGACGAAGTGGACTTCAGTTACTTTGGTTCCTATGCAGTGGTCACTAATTTCGTTGGTACGAATACACATCTATTACTTTTAGAATTATTTGATCATAAAATAGCGAGAAAGTGATTTGTATTGTTACATTGCTTATCTCAAGTATGCTATATAGAACATGATAAAGATGTTTTTGCAACATGTCCATATCATAATACTTATTGAAATCATCGACGTGAACGAGGTGGAGAAGTGCTTGCGCAGAGACTTGTCTGAGGTATGTCTATCATGCTTTAAGTGGACAACTGCGGACCCAAGTCGTCCCAGATACTGCCAAGACAACAATACCATAACTTTATTCATATTAATTTTGACTGTTATTTTATAAGCTTGATTCAAAGTTCGATGTTACTCTTATATATACACTGCTGTCCATAAGTCTTGCTAAAACTCGAAAAACGACTAGGTAGACTGATTTTAAAAAATTGGAAAAAAAAAACAACAATTAAGTTAATTCATACAATATGTTCCTGCCTGTTAGATGTGTCTCAATAGAGGATTATCATTTTTTAGACTAAAAATTAAAAATATAGGTACTTAAATAGAGGATTATCATTTTTTAGACTAAAAATTAAAAATATAGGTACTTAAATTATAACGTTTATTGAGAAATTTATAGGGTTATGTATTTGAATTATATTAGGTACTGGCCAAATTTTTATTGCGCAATTGCAAAAATACTGAACAATTTATAAATCTATGTTATTTTGCAGGGGTAATGTTAGCAGTCACAGTGTTAAGTAAATGCATGAAGATGAACGATTATATGTTAGCGTTTCTTGCCTGCTGTTCGAAAATTTTGGCGAGCTTTCTGTACGCCCTCGCTCCCAACAAGTATTGGTTCTATTTAGGTCCACTCATAGAACTTATAGGCGGGACGGCCGTTATAGCAATGAGATCTGTTGTCACAAAACTCGTAGATCCATATGAGATAGGTAAGTAGTTTCCACGAATTTACATTCACATAGAACTCTTTTTGAGTCTTTGAAAGATTTCGGACCAAAGGTAGTTTTTATTAGCTTATTCAATGTCCTAAACAATTTAATATATGAGTACCAGTTGATTTCTTATACTTAAAAAAAATCACATATGAAAATATTTTGATTATTTCGCAAGTTATAGATTTGTTAACTTTTATTAAAATATTTCTTCCACAAGTAAAGTCTTGTGGAATGATGTTATTTCTTTGTAAATAAATACAATACTACCTTCAAGATCACACTTGGGGGTAACAAGAGCTCTCTATGTAAATAAATGCAGAGTTTAAATTATATAAATGGACTTGGAAAAAATAGGCATATATATTATGAAACATCATTTAGTAAATTGTGTTTCAGGATTATTAAACTTTGGAACTCATTATAATTCAGTTTAAATTTATTATGTGGATCAGTTTTATATTTTTAAATTGAAAATAAAATAAAGATGTCATTATTTTTTAGGTAAAATTAACTCAGTGATGGGGTTGACAGAAAATGCGGTAAATGTAGTATATATACCAATGTTTGGAACATTTTATGCGTTGACTTTATCAGTATATCCAGGGGCATTCTGCCTTCTAGGAGCTGCGCTTACATTACCATCTGCAGCAATTTTACTGTAAGTAATAGGTACAATTATTTGACACAATGTGCATCTTTCAAAAAACCTTTTGCATAAATGCTTAAACTATGCCGGAAAAAAAGAAGAAGAAGAAGAAATGCTTAAACTACTTCTGTCTTAGCGGTTAGCTTCCATTTAGGCCTATTACAACACCTTGTCTTTGCACAGAAAATAAGAATGTGTTTATTTGAGTGTATAAAAAATGAGGCATAAGATTCAAATTTTAACAAAATTGAGTTTGATACATACTCCAAATTGTACAGAATTTCATTCTGAGAACAATTTGTTAGTAACAAAATATGATTTTAAATATCCCATGCTACTAAAGATATAGGTATAGCAAGAAGATCTCTGCTTTTTCTTTTCAAACACACCTACTTCCCTTCTTCATACAACACACGGTCTCTCACACAAATTCTTCGGTTTGTTTCTAGAGAAAGAATGAAACAAACCTTCAATCTCATATCAATCCATGCCCTCTATGGTCTCACCTACATCTTATTCATAAATTAGCACAATCATTATCCTGGACACAACCTCCAAAATTTAGAGATTATTACTCTTTCCTCAATATGTTAAAAACTGATTTGTTAAAAACTTATTACAGATATCTATACAAATTGCAAAAAAAGGAAAATAACGAAAAAAATCTCAATGAATTAGAAAATATCAATAGTGAAGTAAAAGGACGGAATGATGAAAATAAGGAAGACTGATTATCTAATCATACTCATAAATTTATAGACACTGAGGACTTTTTGAAAAAATTTCAACGTGAGACAATTCGAAGAGAAACCTTTATTTTTGTTTAAGAATAAATTTTTACTTTTCTAATTTATTTTTTATCGTAACATTTTGTAAAATGTATGTGGTCCTTGATGAATATTTAAGGTCCAAGGACAAGACTTAATTAGTCAATAGTTATATAAGAGAAAAACTTAAGATAATACAATAGAAAATACAGTATTATGCTGGTTATTGTGATCACTGGTTAAAAGAATCAGCCGCTTTATAGAATCAAAAGTCCAAGTCCCGATTCATACAATTTCTATCGGATAATAGAATCACATTTTCGGTTAATAGAATCAATTGTTCAAAAATTTTGAACACTTTCTTATATTTTAGCCACTGACGTGCACATTTTTTTATGTATTTTTTTTCAGTTGCGACTCAATAGACAAATTACGCATTAAAATAGATTTATAGCTCAGTCGAGGTCAGTTTTGAACTGTTTCCAGCTGTGCGTGTGTTTGTTTATTATATGTTGAAATAAAATTGGAACCCTAGAACAGGCAAAAAGATAAAAGACCGAATAGCGGTGAGCACTTTTAACGTGCGCCATGACTGAGTGATGACATTTTAGTTTTTGGAAAGAGCAAATCTCCCAGATGTTTTATAGGCGTGAAACACTTGCTATTGATTTAGGTAGGTATATTTTTTACACAAAGGCTTGAATGAAGTCACAGATTTCCGAAAACAATCCGAAACATATAGACAGACTCTTTTGTCTCGATTTCTTTACGATTTTTTTGACATAAAAACCTTTCTTAGTTATATAATGCGTAGGTACCTGTTTGTGTGATATATATGTAGGTATGTACTAAGTTAGTATATTCTATATGGTCGCCGCTTATAAGAATCGCCGGTTAATAGAATCAAAATACACTGGGACAAACGTGATCACAATATCCGGCGCCTACTGTATGTAAAAATACCTTGTAAATATAGATAATGGTCAGTCATAAAACTATCAGTCATCATTTGGCTTTAGTTTTCAAATCATTTCAATACTCTGACAAGCCATCATGATCGAACAAAAGTTCTTATAAAAAGTAAAAACCTTTTCATTTAACTCATAATTCTGGCATAACTAATGAATATGGTCAGGTCAGTTAAACTCTCTAAAAAAATTTCTTCATGTTACTTCATGGCTAGCTCTTTACCAAAGATTTAGTACTCGGTTTTTTGTGTTTTTAATCTCTGTCTGTAATATACTACTGTAACTTTCATAAATCCACATCATTACCATCTTGTGTTGAGATCAGACTTCTTCCAAAAGATTTGTCATCAAGGGAAATGGAACTTATAGTCATTAAGGCAGCTTTGTATAAGAAAAACAATCTGCTCTTAGATTCTAGATTCTGCCAACTTTATCACCGTTGAATGATTGACATATTATTTTCTATTCAACGTTGTTCTTTCTTTACGTTTGGGATATCTGAGAACTATAAAAATGTGAATATGAACATAAATAAAATATATTTTGGTGCACTTACGCATACTTTTCAGATGTTATTACATAAAAATATTCCTTAATTTAACATAGACTATTTCTTAAAATTTAAACTTCATTGATTGAGGAACAGAGGTTTTGATAGGAGGTGGAGTCGGTTTGACAATGTATCCATTAGAAATGAGGAGTGTCAAATATTTAGTTTGTATATCAGACTTTAATTTGATGTTGAGAGGAATACAATTTCTTACTATTTGATGACAGCCATAGAGATCTTCTCTTTTATCTGCAACAAAAAAAAAGCATTTGAATAACTTTCTCTTTTTCTATTCATTTAGACTTTATAATATAACTGCTAACAAAACCTGACACAATATCTTATAATAAAATATCGGTCATCTAACTCACTAATGCTATACTAACAACTAGATGGAGGCGATAAATAAGAATTCTCTATTTGTCTCCATCCTGTAATTACACAACTATATTTCTCAGATCAGTGTCTTACGGAATTTCAGAATCCTGGTAAAAAGAAGAATAAAATACATTACTCGTCACTATTATGTGCCCCAGCTTCTTTAAACTTTTCACTTTAATACACTTTCGTGTCTGTATACCTCATATCAGAAACCCCCAGTAATCGGGCATAATCAAATGTAGCTCTCGCCATTACAGTTTCCTCGTGCATGCATGTACAAGAACTGCCACCACAGTGGCAATGTGTCCACACAAGCGACAAGAATGGACAAAACACATACATTAAATATAATTGAAATTTTTCCAAAACACATTAAGAGATAGTTACTAAATGTATACATACATCTATAAACAAATAGATTTTCCAGAACTTTGACATAAAGAAATTTCATGTCGTTAGCTAGGAGAGTTTGCAGCAGTCTTATAATGGCATCTTCTTGATGATTTTTGAGAACTATCGAACTTAGAGCTGGTATCCTGAAAGATTATAATTATGCTATATTTAAATTAATAAAATGAACGGCACCTGCTGCCTTTAACAACAAAACCATGTAATAATGCAAGATGATTTATACAAGGTAAGTATAACATAATTAAAAATGATAAAATTGAAAAGGAAAGGATAAGACTAAACAGAATACTAAATTGTTCAATAAGCTCTATATATAAAAATAGAGCACTATTTTCCTTGGTCATATCATCACGCGTGACCCGCGGACCAATTTTGCTCATTGTTTTTGTATTTGCTATTGTCAGTAGAAGGTTCTAATGAAAGAAATAATTAAGAAGGGTGGGTGGCACATTAGAATATGTAAGAGAACTAAACATAGGGAACCTGGTAAACTTGAGTTTTAGCGTCGTGAACATTTCTATTCCAATTATCCACAACTGTCATTTCTTATGACGTTTGTCGTTTCCATAGATTTTTTATTGTATTAGTGTTCAATTTTATGTTAGCGTTAGCAAGCTTTGTATTATTTTATACTAGCTTATACCCGTCTTGCCTAACGTATTTAATTCCAGAAAAAATAAAGTATTTAATTCCGATTGTCAGGATTGATCGGTAGGTAATTAAACAGGTTCTAGTCTAGCCTCCACAGACTACTTATAAGTATTAAGCTTCTCATTGCTTAACAGACCTCTATAACTGACATAAGCACAGGAAAAGAAGAATGACACTTTCACAATTCATAAAAAGAGAGAAGAATAACACTTTTAATGTTTATAAAAAAGAAAGAAGAAAAATTCTGCCACACACATGGAAAAAACTGCAGTATAATAATATGTTACATCTCATACTTGATTCAATTTGACTATTCAATAGAAGGGAAAACTTTCCGTTAATATGCAAGTGTTACTCTCAATGTGGTTTGAGTCTTGACTATATTCGCTACACCCTCTACCTATGTGTAGAATGGTAAAAATTGAACTTTCATTTCAATGTTGATAAAATGTGTTTTATATGGTTTGAATTACATTTAGTTTTATTTCAAAACAATCTTGAATCTTTTAAATACATTTTTATTCAGTCAAATTTTGGTACTAAGCAGCATTTACATGAGTAATATTGTTTTTAAAAGATGGCCATCTGTGTTTACGGAGATTTTACTATGAAGATTTTATAATTTTAGAAATTTATTAATTACAGTAAATATATTTGAGATTTTGTAAAAATTTGTATCTATGATTACCATAAATATACCTGCAAGGATCCAGGACGATTAATTAAAATCCAATGCAAAACCTACGGTTTTATGCTCCAATATACAAAAAAATAGATATAAAATAATAAATAAATAAACATTACTGAATTATTATGTAGATTATATTTCAAAAAATTGATCAATAATTATAGGTACTGTCATGTCGGGTGACATTAGCCCTAGCAGGTGACTTTGGCCCAAAATGATAATAAAATTGCAATTCCCGCCGATACAAAATAATCAGAGATATAGAAAAACTTTTGCGTGTAATCGATAGATGGCATTAGTAGTTCACAAATCTCCACGCATTTGCCGTTTTTGTATATTTCCGCCATAATCAGTTGTGGTACATAAATGTGACCACAAATAATTAAAAGAGTTGTTTATGTATGAACCTACTGGGCGGGTGACATTAGCTTAAGTATAATAAAAGTACATTTTCTATCACAGAACTTACGGGGGCCAAAGTCACCCTCTATGATGATATATTTTGGCCCAAAATAAAAATATTTATATATATTTGTAGTCAAAATTATTGAAATGATTGTATTGCAACTGGGGCACCTTTTAGTTTTTATCAAAATGATATGGAGCTGATACATCCTTAACAGTGAAAACCACAAAGTGAATAGTGAAATGTTTCCAAATGTTGGGATAAAGTCACCCGACATGACGGTACTTAATTAATCTAAATAATAAAAATTGCTGAAACAATTAAAATATCTATCTTTATTAAAAATATTCACTAAAAGTAGACATGAATTACCATAAATATACCTGCAAGGATCCATGACAATTAAAATCCAACGCAGAACCTATGGTTTTATGCTCCAATATACAAAAATATAAATATACAATAATAAATAAACAAACATTACTGAATTATTAGGTATGTAGATTATATTTCCAAAATTTGATCAATTATAGGTACTTAATTAATCTAAATAATAAAAATTGCTGAAACAATTAAAATATCTATCTTCATTAAAAATATTGACTAAAAGTAGGCATGAATTTTCTAAAGACTGTAGAGTTAAGCTTCTTTCTATGGAATTTATGTATATAATAAAAGGAAACTTGTCTTTTCCTATAAATAATATGGTAGTAATATATTATAATCAGTGTAGCCCCTGAAACAATGTTTTGTTTTACATAAGAAAGCATCTATAAAAACTTTGATTCCTCCAGAAATAGAACCCAGGTCCTCATGATCAGCAGTCGATATCTAATTATTAAAACTTAATGCACACAACTGTTGAAGAACAAATTTTAAGGTGCACGTCAAGTTTTAAACCAGCATCTAGCTCTACATAAACTGATTATTTTCTCTAGATGTGATTGTATAGAAGAATGCTGAGCATATCACGTATTGACAGGGTGTCTATAGAGTCCTGGAAATGATACAAAAGTAAAAAAAGAGCTCCTGACCACTGTCAATGCCTCGTACTTTGGCTAAATTCTCATTACTCTGTGATGAATAAGTTCAAATGTATATACTTCACTGGTGTATGTTTCGTAATGTATTGTCCTATTTATGTATCTAAATAAATAAAATGAAAAATATTCCCTTTTCCAACTTAAAATTCAAGGAAAAAAGTGGTTTTGAGCAGAAGAGAGTCTTCTGAGAAAAGGCTGTCTCAAAATCATGAAGAGTTTGCAGTGATGGTCACCAACTTCAGTTAGGAGAACCACACGAAGAAGATATTCTTATACGTCGAAGCATGATTAATTTGTAACAACTAATAACTCTAACAATTCATTACTGATGTTCCATTTAAAAATGGAATAAAGCACATTGTGGGACATTTTATATGAAATTGACTTGCTAATAAGACCATCATGTCATCTTCTTGCATCTCAAATTTACAGAATATCTTTTTAATAATAATAAAGTAAATTGAGTTAAAATGTCACATTATTTGATAGTTATTTTAACATTAACATAAATATCTTGTGTAAAAATACTTACAAAACTCCACGAATTCTCATAATTTCTTTTTGCTGTAGGCATCATTTTTAAATTTTAGTGGTTTTTGAAAGAATATATTATTATGTTTGATAAAAAGAAAAACATAATATGTTATTTCATTTAGTATATTTCTGGTTATGAATAAAACAATTTTGTTTATTTCATTTCAGTCATTTGACAATATGTCATTGTAAGATCTAACAGATAAAAAATAGAAAAAAAAATCCTATACAAATGAAAAAACGGGGTTAGTTGATAGAAACTCGCCCTCTGTATGTTGATTCCGTGATGTCTTTGTTATGTTAAGTTTTTATGTATTGTCACAGCATATCTTATCCTTATGACAGCCAGTTCATTATTACTGATTATGACTTAATAGTTGTATTTTTACATTTCAAACTTGGAAACATTGAATATTTTTCCTCCTCATTGAACTGGTAAATTTTTATGAACTCAAAATTTAATCTGTAACATAACAGTTATACACACAAAATTAATAGAATTAAATAATGATAAGATACTACGTTACATACCGATTTTGGTTGATCTTCTCTTGAAATATGTGTTTTTACGTTTTAGATATTCACCGGTTAGTTGTTATTGTTGAAAATGCTGCCGAGCCTGTAAAAAATATAGTTACACAAAAATTTGTCAATGACATTATAACCATAATGTCAACTAATTATTAATATCCTATTGTTTTGAAACAAATAAATATGCTTACCAGTAGATTGTCCATTAATATTCCTGTTTGTTATTTATAATTAAAAAATAACCAGAAAAATAGAAAGTTTTTTACATCTCATTCGTTTGTATTATTTAATTAGTTTTTTGACAACAAAATAAGAAGTGTCAATGACAATGAATCCATAGGGCATAGACAACGCAACAAAATATTTCTTTTTTAGCGCTTCGTTTTCGAGCAATTCGGCTGGATAATAAAAAAAGTTTTGTAAAAAATACGTAGGTGTGTATCGTAAGTAATTTGAGGTAAGTATTTTTTATTAATTTTAAGAATATATTATTCACACAAAATACACATTTAAAAAATCATTATCTTTCACAATATTTCATTTTAATCATAGTCTATGGATTCACGGTTGTCAATAATTTTGACACATAGGCGATGTAAACAAAACAAAAAGTAAATTAAATTTTTGTTCGAAATTTGAATAAGATTGAATAAATTATAATATAGGAATATTATTGCTGCTGTTTATTTTTTTCTAAGTAGGTACCTACTTTATAATATTAAATTAATGAAACTGCACATAAAATATTTTGTTGTGAATTATGTAGATAAAAATATGATTTGGCATTTACCTTGCATCTAATGTAACCATGACTGTATGTTTTTAATTTGATTTCTTAATTGTTATTGATTTCATTGTGATTTTATTCATTTAAATACTTTTAAAAAATACCTGTAATAAAAAGAGTGTTGATTTTGGCTACTTATAGGTGTATTATATACCTACAATAACTTTAATTAATGTACACAATATTACATAACAAAAATTATGTGGAAGATGAAATGATATTATATGTCGTATCATAATAATATTGTATTTATTCTAGGATGAATGATTTGTCACAAACCTTGGAGGGTCGTCAAGTAAGGCTTCCAATCAAACCTCTTACTGGCCGCTGTCTTTGAAGAATACTTCTTTTAACACGATTGGTTTAAAGTTAAGTATATGACACCCTATGAATATTTTTTCAAAATAATTTTCACACCAACAATAGGACCATGAGTCCAAATTTTTAACAATACTTTTATAATATGCAGGATAAAATCAATAAGCTAATGTGGTTTTGAGTTTATTTACATACTAATTTAGACACAATGTAATACCGCTGTTGAGTGTGATTAATTTCAATACAAATATTATATTTCTAAATTATTATGTGGATAAAACAAACGTTTTATTAAACTGATTAAAATCCTGAAGCCATTTAAAGATTCTCAATTATTGTCAATTTTATTTCTTTCTCTCAACAATTCTGTCAAGTTCACTGTACGTTATGATCTAATTTATCGGCTACTGTTTTACCGACCAGTTTGTTTATGGAATGTTCATACCAATTTCAACGATGATTTTAAATTTAATATTTTTCAACGATGAATTTAAGATTTAAACTTTATTTATATTTCAGAAATATAAAATGATTCAACAATTATTTTTAAATTATTTAATACCTATCTACATTAGAATATTATTTTATCAGGCACCTACATAATTACTTATCTATTACAGTGGCTACGACGCTTTGTAAAAAGTATGGCCATAAATTTTCTAAAATATGTCAATTTCAAAATGGAGGAATGATTTTTACAAAATTTTGCATTAAATCTTTATTTATTGAGAATAATAAGATTTGAATAACATTTATATGTATAACAAATCAATCTCCAATTATTTTATTACATTTTCATACAGTAATACCAAGATTCCATTCTACGTTTACATGAGTAATTTTGTTTCCAAAAGATGGCTTACTGTCTTTTGTGAAAAATTTGTATGAAGATCTTAAAAAAATAAAGTTTTTTAAATAGCTCTAAATATATTAATGTTAATTTATCAAAGAGTATTTAAGAACGCTCTCTGGAATTTTGCACGGCTTTTCGCATATTAATATCTGACCTTTACGTTTGTTTTCTATGATTGATGCTGTTACAAAAATATATATATATAAACGGACTAAAATATTATGTAGATAATTGGGTTAGGTTAGGTTATAATTATAAGGGGGGTTTGGGGGGCGGAGCCCCCCATACCTCATCACGTTTTCCGCCGAATTTATTCAAAGTAATACAATATTATATTAAAAATGCCTTTATATAAAAATCCATAGAAACGCCAAACGTCATAAGAAATGACAGTTGTGGATAATTCGAATAGAAATGTTCACGACGCTAAAACTCATTTTTACCGGGAACCTTTTAGTACTAGTTGTTTAATTATGAGAATGTGACCTGTAAACATCATATAAAACAGATGAATTGGTCGGAATTATTTGGTTAAATATGTAATTAATTTCTCATTATAAATTCAAATGAAATATTAATAGTAAAGACAGGAGAGCGTCTGTTGGGCAAACAAGTAATGACAATAATAAAAATTCTTTATCTTAGGAAAAAAATAGTTTGGAATAGAAGAGTAATTTACAATTTATCCATAAATAATATCACGGTAGAAATCAGTAAATGATAGCTCTCCAATGTAAGAAGTTGTGTACTTGATTAATTATTTATAATACAGGTTTGAAAACAAAATTGTTGAAATCTGATATTTTTCATAATTAAAAACAGTGCTGTTAGTGTCAAAGATACTCACTTGTCACTCAAAATTAGTCTCAAAGGTGCACATTCGTTAAATAAAGACTCTGAGAGTTGCTGATCACCATACCACTCACTTAACCAACAATTCTCCCAAAGATACGTCATCACATACCAATCTTGGCAATCATCACAGAAAGTTTTTATTTTCTTAGTTAATACAACAGTTGAGGCTTCGGATTTATTGAATACTGTGTCATTTATCAATGATTTCATCATTCTTCTCAAAACATACCTGTCTTGACATTTCACATACAACTTCTGGAAAAGGTCAATAGCTTTCCCAATGTCCCCTTTAATCCATATACATTTTGCAACAAAATGTTTTAATTCGTGGTTTTCTGAATAAAAATCGAACTGTTTGTTCCGACAAAGTTCTATTAAAGACTCTACAATTTCAATATTTCCATTCGAAGAATAGATGTGTAGTATTATATTCAATATTTCACTAGATGGGCATTGTTGGTGGGTAAGACACTGTTGAGATAAGAATTCAATGTTATTATAATCTTTTGAATCCAAAGCACCGTTAAATAATGAATTAATTTGGTCACTAGATAAATTGGCAATGTTAATATCCAATGTTCTGGATAAATTCAAGACAGATAACAATTTAGATTTTAAATTAAAACTCCATAACGAATTCGAGCTGAAGTCGTCCTTTTGTTGGAGTTTTGTTTTTTTCATAATAGCCGTCTGTTTCCATTTCTCAGATTTTTCTTTCAATAATTGTGTAGAAAAATCATCCAAAACGTCACTGTTTGTTAGGTTATTTTTTGAACTATGCAGATACTGAACATTATATAACGCACACTTATTTATACTAGAAGAAAATAATAGAATTCTTTTTAAAGTGGGCACCCATGATTGCATTTTGAAAATATCTCACAGTTACAACGCTACATTAATAAAATTAAACATTCACAAAAACAAAATATTCCGCAAATTTATCGCTAACGTCAACTACAAAATAAAAATATGACATTATTGACAACTGAGATAATACGATGTCCATAAACTACAGATGAGCGAATATTTTTTGTTATAGGTACCTAGTAGGCTTGTAGTAGGAGTCCA
This sequence comes from Mystacides longicornis, assembly GCA_963576905.1. Taxonomy (NCBI): domain Eukaryota; kingdom Metazoa; phylum Arthropoda; class Insecta; order Trichoptera; family Leptoceridae; genus Mystacides; species Mystacides longicornis. Next base: position 23,605,365 of record OY756427.1, read on the forward strand.
ATAGGGTATTTGACTAATTTCCAGAAACCGTTTTAATTTATTCTACGATACATAAGCACATTCTCTTTATATTTTCTGAAGATATGCCATATTTTATATGAAAATCATGTTTAAAGTTTAAATATCCAAAAACGCGCGTAAAACGCTGTCTTGTATAATGGCGCTGGTCACGTTGTGCATTTTACGTCACACTTCTGTATTGGTATGAGGTTGATGACTATCATTTACCATGGGGTGACGTCACCTTGACGTCACGGGGACCACAACTAATCACAAGGCGTTTTCATCGGTGACTAGTTCCATAGAAATATTTGGATTTTTATTACGTGTTTTTATAAAAAATAAGCCTATTTAAGTTGTAAAATAAAAGAAATAAGCTTTCTTGGGCCATTTTCAAACAGGATGACCACAATCTGTATCTTATTTTTCATAGTGTCAAATACCCTATAGGGTATTTGACTAATTTCCAGAAACCCTTTTAAATTATTTTACGATACATTATAAACACAAGACATGCTCTTTATATTTTCTGAAGATATGTCATAGTTTATATGAAAATCATGTTTAAAGTTTAAATATCCAAAATGAAAGTGATTTATGCTTTCAACATAACTTTTATGCGTATTTAAATACAAAATTTATTGTTTCTTTCTTTGTAAAGTAAATAATTTGAATAAAGCTTTTATGGCGCGTAGAATATTTATTTATTTATTCATACATATTAATACAGTGATAATAGATAACAATACTGCTGCCCAAATAGGCCAAGCCTGTAATAGGGCAAATAAAAATAATATTATAAAAAGTGGCAACACTAAAATCTGTGAAAAATATAAACGTCAAACGAAATATGTATCGCCAAGCATAGATAATATAATATTCGCCAAGTAGTATCGCAGTAAGAAAATATAAACGTATCTTTATCGCGTTGTATCGAAGAAAATTTTTATCAATGTAATTATTTCTAACATATTTTTTATCCATTCGACACTGAGGGCGAGCGTTTGCCGCAACTCCCTCTCCTCGCCGTTTTACTATTGACATTGTTGTGTTTGCATTGGTGTTAAGACTGTTAAGACGATTTGATTTTCAGTTCGCATTTTTAAAGCCGAGACGCCCGGCGTGTGATCAGTTTTGTTGTTATTGTGATTTTCTTTAACTTCTCGTGAAATGTTTTCAGTGTAATTTAAAATTTTGACACAGAATGGAAAGTGTGTATTTAAAAAGAATATAATAGGTACAACAGCTGTTTAAGAAAATAATTGAGTTTTATCTCCAAACCGAATAATACAATAATTGTGTTTGTTATTGATCTCCTTCCAAGATGCCCGTGACACTTTTTGATCGAGTTCCTTTACCTAATTTACGTAATTACACAGCATTTAGCGTATTGCTTTTATCGGCATCTTTGTATCACGCCTTTAATGTAACTAGTGATCCTAATTGGAAAAGTAAAAATGCAACGATTTCGGCTGGTGAAGAGAAAGTTGAGTTCCAAAGAGATCTTCCTAATATATTATTTGGAAATGCGACTAAAACATCTGGGAATCCTCTGACTGACATAGTGAGCTATATGTTACAGGAACCTATTTGTATTTGGGTAAGTCCATTAATATTTATTTCAACAAATTTGTAAAAAAAAGTATATTTTTAAGCGTTTGTTTATCCGGAAAACAGACAATAAATCTTAATTTGATAGAGAATGTTAGACTTAAAAAAATCTACATCTTCAATACAAACCACGTATTTTCGCACAATATGTAAATCGTAAATGTGCATTACTTTGTTAAAATGCATCAAACTCCTGGTTTTCACAATAGAGATTTTCAATGAGCAGTGTTTCATTGCCAGATGAAAATATTATTGTCTTATTATTTACTCTTTCACCCATCTCGCCGTGTCTCTTAAGGGGTAGGCAAAGAAAACCGACCTCCATTATTTTCCATTAGAGCACACCTCTTCCACCTATAAACCGTCATACAACCTCTCCTATTTCTTTTGCTTCTGACCTGACCTTCATTGAGGAAGAAATCGAGCTATTCAAACCACCCCTTCTTACACCTTTTCTTTCAGCCTTGTAAATTCTCTTTGCATCCATTATTTCTATATGCCTTAACATATTGACTTTCATCCTTGTGACAACACTAACTTCCATACCGCATTCCTTCCTCATAGAGTCACTCCTTCATCAACATCCACATAAACCTAGGTAGGTACTTCTGTTTTCTTAAATTTTCTAACGTTCGTGCAATTTTCTAAATCTTATCATTCATAAGAACGTTCTCCTGAAAATAGCAATCACAATTAAAAAAGAATCAGCGAAGTTAGTCCAGTCGTTCGCCCCTGATGCAATGCCCACGGATATATGGTTCCATTTTATTATTACAACAGAAGGAGGCGCAATCTCAAATGGTGATAAAGTATCACACAGCTGGAGAATCGATATGGGTGATCCCTGATTTGCTTGAGATGTTATTTTGAAATGATTCTATCACAATAATAGGTACTTACTGACTTTTATTATCTTACTAGCTAATACCCGTCTTGCTTTACGTTTTTAATTCCGAATGTCAGGCTTGATCGGTAGGTAATTAAACAGGTTCTATTGTTCTAGTCTAGCTTCCCATTGCTTAACTGACATAAGCACAGAAAAAGAAGAATTACACTTTCACAATTCATAAAAAGAGAGAAGAATGACAGTTTTAATGTTTATAAAAAAGAAAGAAGAAAAATTATAGTCTGACACATACATGGAAAAAAACTGCATGTATCATAATATGTTACATCTTACACTTGATTCAATTTCACTGCTCAATAGAAGGGTAAAAAATTCCTTTAATAGTAATATAATACGAACCTACCTAAATAATATGAAAGTTTTACTCTCAATATGGTTTGAGTCTTGACTACATTCTCTATGTGTGGAATGGTACAAATTTTATGCGATTGGCTAATGATAAAGGCAGCTGTTTTACCGACCTCAAACGTTAGTCGAAAAGTAATCTGAAAATGTACTTTCATTTTAATGTTGATAAAAATAAATGTGTTTTATATGGTTTGAATTACATTTATTTTTATTTCAAAACAATCTTGAATCTTTTAAATACATTTTTATTCTGTCAAACTTTGGTTCCATGCAACATTTACATGAGTAATTTTGTTTTCAAAAGATGGCCATCTGTGTTTACGCAGATTTTACTATGAAAATTTTGTAATTTTAGAAATTTATTAATCACATTAAATATATTTGAGAAATTGTAAAAATTTGTATCTATGATTACCATAAATTTCATTTCCATGTCTGGATACATCAAACTCAAAATAATCGCCAAAAATTGTTGAAGAGTTTTGCATGTAACTTGACATCAATGGTTGATGTGTTATAACTTCAAGATGCAAGTAACAACATCTGGTAGATTATTACTGAGCGAATAAAAATCAACTTGATTATGCAAATAAACTCACCTACATAGATTAACAATACTCTCTATTTTGGTGGTTCAACTTATAAATCTGCAATACCCAGACTCGTCACAGGAAATTGAAGAATTAATTGCCCATAGTAGGATTCGAAACCTACCGAGATGCTCACTTGACGTCAATAGATGTTGTATTATTATTATGTGAAAAATTAGGTGAAAAATTCTATGGCAATTAGGCAAAACTATTTAATGTCATTTTGAGAAAGGCATTGGAATCAAAACAAAACTACACCACTACAATATAATTTAAAAAAATATGTGAAGTTACCTATAAGGAAATTTTCAATGAATCAATGCAGGTATATCAATATCCAATTTAGGTATTTCTTCTTCTCCTTATTGATAAATGCCATTATCTATTAAAATTAAACAAAATTTGAACCAAAATGTACATAGGAAACAAATTCAAATTTAAGTTATTGGCTTCTGAAAAATGTCAAGTTTTTCAAGGTAGAACCATTTTAGTAGTAGTATTATTTATGAGTATGAATGAATGAATGAAAGAATTTTTATTTATTTTTTGTCCAATCATTATTTAATTCATAAAACATAAAATCAACAATTGAAAAGCTATATAAATAAAATATGTATAATCTCAAAGTTTTATTGTTAAATCAGCAGAGTAAAAAAAATATTCTCCCAAACAAATGGAAACCAGAAAAGATATTCCGACCCACCGTTATATTAGTTATTCACTTCTTAACCCAACATTATATCATTTTTATTCCATAACCGAAATCAAAAATTTAAAGTTTAAATAAATCTGATGCTAGAACACAGAATTCTATACAATAACGTAGAATCCCGATTCGCATTCAAAAATGAAGCCGAAATATTGCAACTTTTGACAGTTTGGTTCCCAAAAGAACGTGGTATGGTGTATATTTATTCAGTCGATTTCTTGTGTTTTTTACAATAAAACATATTTTTACATTGAAATACCTAAGTGAAATTTGATCATTTTTAAGTATCTTTATAAATGTCAACATCATTTTTTACGTTCCGTTTTGACTACCATACTGTCAAAATTGCCGGCCAAATCGGCTTCACTTATTTACTATGAAGAGCTATTGGAGTACTTCATCTCGGTAGTTATATATAAAAATCTATTTGCTAGAAACACACTAATTGTATCAGCTTGTGTTGTGTCGAGCCAGAAGCATTATTGTTTTTATATAATATGGTTTAAGATACATTTAGACTCTGTATGAAGCTGATAATATGCTTTTAGCGGGCCACAACACATAAGAAGAAAGAGAACTTATTTATAACGATATGTAGTAAAAATTGATAAAATCACTGGCACCCGCAAGAGTCTGTTATTGATTATGGTCAATCTTCTTTACATCCCATAAGCTGCCTTTGAATATTTTTTCAATATAATTATTTCCCTTCTCAACTAAATGGGAAATTTGAATGAACACTCTAAAATTGAATCTGCAACATGTTTCTGAATTAAAATACACATAAAGAAATTCAAGAAACATAATTAATGAAATTCTTACATAGCTTACCATTTTGGTAAATAATGTTGTCTTGCAAAAATAAAACTTTTGAGTTTGTTTACATAGAAATGCACTTTTATCAATCAATTTGATCTTTAGAAGTATGTACTTAATTGCTATGTCGAAAAGGTGGGATGAAAGCAATTAGTCTTGTTGAAAACACGTTTGCCACAGGAACCTGAAAAAATATAAACAAAATTAATTACTTTAATTACTATTAAGATCCTGTAATTTCGGTAAGACACTTCCCGCCTTATAACATAACTGTTTTAGCAACGCATAAATGTTTTAAGTTATGGCATAAGCTTACAAATATTTTAATCAATTAATGACTCACCAGTTTTATTTTCATTAAACTCAATTGAAAATAATTATTTTCAAAATCGAACCGTAACTTTCGTTTGACAACAAAATACGATTTATTGTCAAGTGTCATCCTGTCATCCATGGATAACAAAAGATAATATTACAATTCAACATAGTTAGAATATAGGTATAGGTACTATAAAATTATTTTATGATATATAATAATATTTTGATTTACTTTTATAATGGCCTCTTAAAATACTTCATTCATTCAAAAAAATATTTTTTACACATAAACCACCTTAAATGTGAAAAAAAAATATAAAACATTCAATAAATTATATTTTTTTTCGAATTACTTATATAATGGCCTCTTTAAATACTTGATTCATATAAAAAAATATTTTTCGCACAAAAACTACATTATTGTGTAAAAAAAATTTATAAAACATTCAATAACACGCACTATGAAATAAAAATTATAAACGTGATCTATGGCGGCCGCAGACCGACTGTCATTTGGTCATAAGATTCTGACAGCTCATACAAAACAAAACGAAGCAGTGATAGGATTCGAAATTCAAAAACATTGTAAGTTTTTTAATATATTGAGATATATCTTTCTAAGTAGGTACCTAAGTTATTTAATTACTATTAGGGTATTCATGAATAATTGTAAAGATATAGGGGCATAAAATGTGATACTTTTTGAATTTGCTGTCCCTGTAACTAAACTATGACAGGTTTTGAAGATTATTTTGTATATTATGTTCTAGACATGGAGTTGCAGCTTGAAATTTTCTCTATCTGAAATAATAAAACCTGGAAGATATTTAAAAGGTTTAAATGCTACACTTTCAAACAAATAATGAAAGATTCCAAATGAAGGTTTTATGCAGAGCATATATCAAATATGGTACATTATGCAGTCTAAATGGATTTTATGAAGATCTTTAAAAGGTATAAATGCTACACTTTCAAACAAATAATTAAAGATTCCAAATGAATGTTTTATGCAGACCATAATATGCTATTGATATTAATATTGGCAATCCACCCCCATAATGGAGTGGTTTTTTAATATATTTGATATAATATATTATATCAAATATGTATCGAGCAATTGATTGTTTTATTCTAATATAATATAATATGAAGTTCTTAAGTAGTTTGATATACTTTCTAAAACCTTAATATTGATTCTAATCAAACTCTCACAATACGTATTTTTAAAACAAATCCCTGAAAAATGCAAAATTTTCTAATGTCGTCTTATATATTTGCAACCATGGCCATATAATCACTTTATTTTGCTTTCATATATTAAATGAATTATGTTTTTTTTCTAGGTCAGAACCTTGCAATGGTTTTGGATATATCAAGAAACGCTACCAAACTTACCAAATGCTTCAACTTTCAACAACATGCTGTGTTTATTTAAAATATTACCCACCTTGTTTTGTGATGAATATAACATTAAATAAAATAAATTAAAGGTAAGAGAACATAAGTTTGCATTTATCTACATTAGAATTTTGAGCTCGATACAGGTTCGTGAATACACATTATCTAATATCTGTTATCTTTGAAGAAATTTTATGCGTACCTGCTTTATATCGCTTAATTTTTATGTGGATAAATCAAATGAATTTTATTACCAAATACCTACATATCTGATTCTTTTCCAAAATAAACAGGAAGTTTTGTTTGCTGTCAAATTCATTCTGGTAATGTTTTGAGATTCAGATGTGGGTAAGTACCTGTTTTACCGTTCAATTCTTGCTATTATCGATGTTCATACAAATTTCAAAGTAAATCTTCATTCATAAATTTTATTACCTTAACTCTTTCATAATATTTTCTTGAATCATATTACATCAGTGTGTATCATGAATTTAATTTAATGTATATTTATTATTTTTACCAACATTGCAATATGATTTTATCAGGTACTTACAAAATTACTCATCTATGCTAGCTACGACAGATGGAAAATCTGTAGCCATAAATTTTTTGAAATGTGTCAAATTTGCAAAATGGAGAATTTATTTGGCAAATTTTTTCATTAAATCTTTATTGATTGAGAATAATAAGATTTGAATAACATTTATATGTATAACAAATCAATCTCCAATTATTTTATTACATTTTCATACCGTAATACCAAGATTCCATTCAACGTTTACATGAGTAATTTTGTTTCCAAAAGATGGCATCTGTCTTTTTTGAAAACGTAGTATGAAGATCCTAAAAAAATAAGAGTTTTTTAAATAGCTTTAAATATATCAAAGCTTATGTAGTTAAATATATTTAAGAACGCTCTCTGGAATTTTGCGCGGCTTTTCGCATATTAATATCTGACCTTTACGTTTGTTTTCTATGATTGATGCTCGTACAAAAATATATATAAATAAACGGACTAAAATATTATGTAGATCTAACCACCCACTCAAATTTTCTATCAATTGAAAAAAAAAAAAAAAAAAAAACAAACAAAGCACAATCGTGAGGTTTGCGAAAATAACAGGATTACGAATCAGGAAATGATTCGAGCATTTAATAAGAATTATTATCAATGCGGTAGTGTGATTGTAAATTCACAATAGCAGCCTTATCGAAAGATTAATAAACAAAAATACGTTGGTATCATTAATGGTATGACATCATTTTTAATCATCACGAACAATTTCTTTAGACCTGTTGATCAGTTTTCTCTAGTAACGAAGTACTTATTTCTTATTCTTAATAAGGATCTCCCAGATGTCAAATGTTCCTGAATAAAATGTTAAACTTCAGGGGTTCAAAAACTTTTTCGGTTCCCGGAAAAAGGGAAGAAAATAGATCGCAAAGCTTTTTTCCTTTAGAGATCTTTTTTTTCTATTATGCTTCAAGAATTGTTTTTGTCTATAGTCTATCTATGCCATAATACTTCATTACACTCGTAGATGCCGCCATAAAACTTCCGAATGACTATCTTTTGACGTGTAGGTGGAGCATAATATCTGCGACTTGCTCTGAGGATTGACGTATATTTTACCTTATTAAGAGCATCTTTTTAATTTTGCCATTACCAGGTTACTTTTCACGCAGGTATTATATACCTATTCTTAGTAAATATACTACTATCTGAAGTTTTCCCCTTCTCTCTCAGACACGCCAAGATACAATATTTGCATAGGCATGACGATAGCCCTGATCGTGTATGGCTCGCATTGAAATGTAACGCTCGTGGTTCAAAAATAATGTTATCGATGGTTTAAACAGCTGGTCATCTCAAAATCGATTGTTTTGAGAAAATAGTGGTCAAAGTTTCGCCTATATCTGTTAATTAGGTACTAATTTTTTGAATAACCTACCAATTTGTATTGTTGATGCACTTAGATCAGAGTTCATATACGTGGAGTATTAAATGTAACTGGCTCTTAATTGAAATTATGCGTGACATTTTTGTTCTTATTTTTAAAATTTTTTAATTTTATTTCCTTTTTATTGTTAATTTTCTACAATACTGAAATAATGTACAATTGTTTTCTTATACACACATACATACACACTTCCTTTTATACCCCACTCAGGGGCATAGGGAGGCAACAAGAGCTCTCCATTGCGCTTGATCTTGCGCAATGTTTATGACCTCCTCCCACACCATGTCCATGTCCCTCAGCTCTGTTTCGAAGGAGCGGAAGACAGTGTGTTTCTTTTCTTATAGGTATGTTTTTTTATTTGAATGCATCATATAAGAATATACAGTCATTCTACAAAATGCAATCAACAATAAAATAAGTAACAAATAATTATAAACCAGCGAAGTTCCCTCAATAACTCATCAAATAAGTATCTAAACAAAAACAATGTTTTCCCTCCTTAAAAAGCAACAAAAATGCTTGTTTAAATGAGAGGTGGTATTGCAATAATCTATAATAATAAAGGAAAGTGCCTGACTGACTGATTGACTGACTGACTCATCAACGCACAGCCCAAACGGCTAATCGTAGAGAAGTGAAATTTGGAAATCAGGTAGGTCTCAATACAAAACCTTCCACTAAGAAAGGATTTTTGGAAATTCCACCCCTAAGGGGGTGAAAAATAGGGTTGAATGTTTTTCAAAGTATGCGAATATCTCGGAAACTAGACATGGTACGAACTTGAGATTTGGCATATGAATTCTTCTATAGAAATGAGTGTTAGCATATTCGGCGATTTTTCCAAAATTTAACTAAAAGGGACGAAAAAGGGCACATATAAAAAGGGATGATTTTTAAGTGGCTCCTAAAAAGTTTAAAACTGGTTTTATCGAAATTTCAAAAAAATGATTTCTTCAGAAAGAGTCAAATTATACTATTTCGTTTTCAAAAGATATCAGTAATTAGAGGGGAGGGGGTGAGGGGCACTTTTCCAACGTGTATGTGTGTGTATCCGTCCCCTCTTTATAACTTTTGATTCGCTTGATACACAGATCCTAAAATTTCAGAATATATTGAATACTTTAAGCATACAAAATTTGTATACTCAGAATGTTGAATTTTTTTTTCAGTCAGGGGTAATCAACCTTTGAATTTTTATTTAATTTTTTCATATATCTCAAAAACCATAAAATCTAGAACCCTAAAAATGTGTATGTATATAGAAAAATACAATATCTAAAATATAGTTTAATGAAAAAGTTCCAGCATTTCTCAAACTTTTTTTATAAAGAAAAATATTTTTTTTATGACAAATTTACGAGTTTCAGTGCATATATTTCAGAATTTTATAAAAATATCGATAAACGACGAAACCCTCCAACTAGATATTTTATTTTTCTATAAAAAATACATACATCATAGCAGGCCATCGACAGTTGGATCTCATTTTACATGTAACTTTTTTTATAAAGTAAAACATTTTTATGACAAATTTACGAGTTTCGGTGCCTATACCTATTTCAGAATTTTTTAAAAATATCGAAAAAAGCCGAAACGTTTAAAACTGGTTTTATCGAAATTTCAACTGCAGATAGAGTCAAATTATATTATTCCGATTAGGGTGCGTGGTAGTTTTTTTCGAAAAACCATATCTCTTAGATAAATTAAGTGAGAAAGCTGTAAATTAATATATAGATTCTTACTTTAAAATAAAAATCAACCGGTTTCATTGTTTTGTCAAAGATTTATTTTAAGCAGTGTTATTTGTTCCCACCTGGGATACGAATAAAATAAAATATGGATGTTGTTTCCGAAATATTTTAATGATGATTTTAATTTATTAGTTTAAATAAGACGAATTAATAATGTATTTTTAGCAAGGAGCACAGTGCACATTATGCAGATATATCAACGAACCGCCTCTTCGTTAGTTTACTCACGATACATACAAGAGTTATCTTCTTTGACGAATTAGAAAATGCTAATACACAGTGAATGTAGGTGTCAGCGTTCCCCCAGTTTAGGAAGAGAAACCAAAAAGCACGTGAGCGAAGCCACGGGTAACTAGCTAGTAATATTATAAATTATTAATATTAACATATTATGTTCCACAACTTTTCTTTCGAATCGAAAATCGTTACACAAAAGATCAGAATGTCGGTTAAGTCTCATTCTAAGTTCTTTGAGAAACTTTCTATTAGTCTTTCGAAGACTTTGCTTGGTGTGTTCATGTTTCTACGAATATCTAATTTGTGCCAATGCCGATAGTGTAGTGCTAAATCTATATCATTCACATGTGTATGTTCTGTAGCCTTCTTCAATCTATTTGTAAACATTCTAGATCATTTAATGCTATTTGGAAAGTTTGTGAATGTTATTCAGAAAACATCATAGATACCTAAATTATCCAATAACTCTTTTAACGCGCAATGTAGTGACATTGGTTGACTCGTCTCTACCAAAATTTTAGATGTTTCTTGCCAGTTGGCAACGAAATATGTCTCACAGCCAACTATTGAAAACAATTTTCATCATAATAACAACACGTATTTAATAAAAAAATACGCAGTAAATAAACAATAACAAAGTTTACAGATAAATTTAGTTTATAAATATAACTACTTAATACACCAATTATTATTGTACTTGATTGAAATTAGAAATGCCAACGTCGAATTGTTTTTGTGAAGTAGACAGTAGACACCTACCTACTTACCGTCGCTATTTAGATAATTTTTTTCCTGTCGAACACGCGTTTGAATTTCAAAATTAAAAACAAAACATTTCGCTTCCAAATTCAAATATCTGAGAATAAAATCATTCGTCTTCGAATCGAACACAATACTGAAAGTACACGATCGTTTTATTGCCGTAGTTTTATCAGTGACTAGATTTCGCCAATGTATAGTGCGAAAAAATTAACTGTCCACTAGAAAATATAAACAATTATTTAAACCAAACAAAGACACTTGTATAAAAGTATAAAAAGTGGACAGTTAATTTTCTTCCTACTCTACATTGTCGAAGAATTCGTTTGTAGTCGATCGCCAAATGCAATTTGTCTAGGCCTACAGATCTTGTCCTCTGGTCCTAATAATTATGAATACTGAATTAACAATGTAATTCCGGCCGATGTATATTTTTTAAACCATGTACATTATTATATTGTATTCCCATTATGTTAAACCCAACCAACTATCAAATTACCGACAGTTTCTGTCAAACGCCAATTACATTTAGAAAAAAAAATATATATTTAAAAAGCAGTATTAAGGTTATCTACCTACTTTCAGTTTTCTAAAAAACTTCTGACAAATGCAAACACGAAAAAAGTTGTTAGCGAAATCGGTCCAGCCGTTCAAAGATAAGAAAAGCGTGAGCTATTTATTTCGAAATGCATTCCAATTAACTCAGCCTTTGAGGCTATGTTTTTGTAGTAAGTATTAGAATACATAATTGGTCGAATTGAAAAAGTATTAGGTACATATGTTTACAATCTAACGTCGGTACATAAATAGTGGAGTAGATAGACATAGAAATTACTGCATTCCACAAGTTTGAGCCGATAAGGAAAAAAGGGGTAAATTTAAATGAACCATAATAACTATCACCAAAAAAAATAATGATTGCCATAAAAACAATTAGGTTTATTAAATTTCCTTAAGTGCTGTCTCAACGAGAAAATTGATTAGCATATTATTTAGACCTTTATTATCATAAAAAAAAATTCTCATTCTACAAGTCATCAGTCTGATGGAATCGTCCACTACCAAATCTACGCTTTCTCCATGTTCTTCCACTCCAGCCCATATCCGGCGTCATCACTATCCGTGTTCCACCCCCAAAATTGAATTAATGATAATAATTTATTTCGCTTAACAATACAATAATATATAATATAACTTAATAAAATTATAAAATAAATAAATAATTAAGTTTACAATAGGTGCTTTCCTACATAAAAATATTGGAAATTATTATACCCTAGTGGACGTGGTCTTTTCTGAGGCAGTGCCATAAGCGAATAATATGTAACAACGAATGACTTATAATTCATTACTGATGTTCGGTTTTTAAATGGAACACACCACTACGGGCTTACGACCGTCTACTGTTATTTCGAAGGCTGGCTTAGTGTGATCACTCTACGTTAACAACGTTCGCCATTAGGTGGTAATGTTTAAGTCTCCGAAACTCCTAATCATGAGAATTCTCGACATATTCAACATGTCGAAAAAACCCATGTATACAACAAACAGATTTTTAACAATTAATGAAATATAGAGATAAAAGTTGGAAATTATTGAGAATAATCGAGTAACCAAATTTAAAGACTGCGACTGCTGTCATGTATTTGGCGCCAGGATATGAATATATCCATTTTTGTTAATGTCTGATCTTTATTGCCTATTGGCATTGTTGGTGCACAACGTTCTAATTATGTCTAGATTCTTGTGACCATTTTTCAGGACTATAAGTAATCAGCGTATCAAAATAACCTTTTAACAGGTATGTGTGTATAGTACATATATTATCATCTCTCCAGCTTAATAATTTGTATCGTCTCGGACTCGCGAAAAAACAAACTATCTTTCAGCCCATCAGCACTCGACGTAAAAAATCATCTTCATCAGCCCTCCTCAGTCTAGTATTGGACATAGGCCTCCCTTCCCTACTTCCATTGCTCCCTGTCGGCAGCCACCCTGTGCCACTGGTGTCCGGTCACCTTTCTTATGTCGTCGGACCATCGCATTTGTGGCCTCCCTGGGTTTCTGCTACCGGTTCTTGGTCTCCACTCCAGGGTTCTTTTGGTCCACCGGTTACCCGTTGTTCTGACCACGTGGGGCTGGGCTGGACGCATAAAAATGCATGCGAATAATTTTACACAACATTATTTATGCTCTATTTATACACCTAAATATAAATTATATAATGGGCTTAAACTATATAGGTGCAATATAAAAAAAAACCAAAAGCCTGCAATATTTATAAGATACTTCAAGTGGGGCTATGAACATTCAACTGTTTTTGATTTTGAATAAATGTAAAAGATGTTTAAGAAATGATCACACTCGTATTAATTGAATCTCTCTTTAAGGGATGATTGTATCTTAAAGGGGTGTTGAGTAGGGAGCATCAAAGAGTGTATTTGTGTTCACTTTGAGTGAGCATAGATTTCTTAAAAAAAATGTGTAAACAAGTTATAAACATCCTGAAACGTCAAAAATAAATGAAATGAAAATATGTGGATGAGTCATGGTCTTAATTTTCTGTTCTTTACAGTCCTGTTTACACTTATAATGTGTGATGACATAAAAAGACGATGATTTAGGACAATTTAGGTAATTCAATTATTATTAGGTACGCATCATGTAAAAGTAGATTGCCAGAAATTGCTGAATCGCTGAAAGAAACAACAGACGAATCTACCTTGATAAAACTACTAAATACCTACCTACTTAATGATATTATCTTACTAGTTACTTTGTAGTTGCGGAGTAAAGTAAAAAAAAAATAACCCAATTAAATATAACTAGGTTGGACAAATGTTTAATTATGATAATATGCCTACATCAGCTGTAGATACACATCATGTGTACGTAACAACCATTCGCGTCAACTTCTCAGACGAAGGTCTTCCTCGCGCATTCCCATTGCAGAAATATTTCACGTAATAACCGAAGGATTAGTCGGTTGTGCAACATTGTGCTTGCCAAGGGGATTGGCAAATACGTTAAAGCAATTTGGCCCATCATCTCTCAGCATTTTCTATAGAGATGTTTCTTACCGAATATGTCGCGCAGTTTCCGGTAAAGTAAAACTTGGAGGCGGGTGGTATTCAACCTCTAGATGTACATAGGTGAAAACCACAATAATACACGTACGTGTGAGCGACCCTTGTACGTTAAATGGGCCACCAGTCTAATAATTTTGATCAATACATAATTTTGTAAATTGGATCCATCGCATTGTTGACTTGCTAATAATTTTTTTTAACCCATCACGCCGTTTTTCGAAGGGGGTAGGCAGAGAGTACGGACTTCCATTATTTCCTATCCAAACAAACCTCTTTCGCTTCTTCCAAACGCATAACATTCCGCATACATGCTCTTCTATTCTTTTTGCTCCTGACTTGGCGCTCCTCTTAGACGGCACCGATATGGTCGGACCATGTCATTCGAGGTCACCCATTCTTTCAGATTTATATATCCTTTTAGTCATTCTCTCCTCGTTCATTCTCTATACATGCCCAAACCACCTAATTCACTTTCATTCTAGTCAATACGCTAACACCCACTCCACATTCCTTTCTACTAATGACTGGTATTCTGAAACTCACGTTCCAACTAAACGCAAGAAGCTCTTGCTTAGAACTTAATCGGTTGCCAGTAGTTACGCATCTAATGTATTGGATAAAACATTTTCAGAATAGCTAAATGTCAAAAGTCTCAATAAAAATTGGATACGACGCAACTCAATCGTCTGTTTTCCATTTCAGAATAACCGTCATTACCATTCCTCACCTTATCAATCAGTCTCTTTCCGCATATCCTACGCAGTGATTTCATTTCCACAGCATTTATTCCAACTTCCAGATTTTTCGTCCATGTCCATGTTTCACTCCCATACATCATGGATGGTATCAGGATTGCATTGTGTATCAACTGTTTGGATTTAAGAGAAACTTATTTCTCATTAGATGTCTTATAGTGCACCGCCAACCCTTCCACCATCTTTTTAAAATAATCTTTTTTTTTAAGTTTATATCACCGCTCTCTACAAATATTGGTGTCATATTGTGTCGACCACACATCAGAGAGCCAATAATTATCATCTCCATTTATCCTCTGTAAACGATACACAACGTGAAGTTGATGAACTTTTTGTGTTCGTATCGCAACTATGTTTATTATAGTTGTCTTTGATAGCCTTTACTTGATGACCTCCTTCTCTCGCACAATAGCTATAAGGGTGATACCTGTTATTACAGCACTGGAGATTCTATGTTTTTGTTTCATGTATTTTTTCGTTTGATCAAAGGATGTAGCATTATTTGCAAATGTACCTACACTTTTTGTGTTATTCAGTGTTCTGTTGGTGTCTCGCACATACATATAATAAGTACTTATGTTTGCAATGGTCTTCGTTTGATAAAAGGATGTAGCATTATTTGCAAATGTACCTACACTTTTTCGAACCTATATTATATTTAAATAGGTGGTTACCTTTTTCAAAATCGTCTCTAGTTACTAACATTAATTTAAGTAATTATTATTGAACTAGCTGACCCGCACGTCGACCTTCGTCTAACCTAACCCATAATAAAAAAATAATTTTGACCTATAACGTGAATAAAATGTGATTGCATTATGTAATAGTTATCGCTGTTTGGAATGCGATGGGTCATAAGTTTGAAATCAAAACAATTCCTCTATAATTGCTTTACTATTTTAAAAATAGCGGATGACGGTGTAGTAGAAAATTAATCACATGTGAAGCCTGCTATCTTATTGTATATATTGTTGAAAGAATAGACCCCATTTAAACCAAATTTTACAAAATTATTATGGTAAGATTTGCTATTTAGTTTCGCACAATAATTCAAAACAACAAACTGGAAAGAAACAGACGAATGATAAAGAAACCATCAAAATAAATTTTGCTCCGCGGCGAATAAAAATTAATGATATACTGGTATTTACAATAACCAGTACTTGATTAACAGTCATAATTTAACTAAGACTATCCGCGATGTTTTTTTGGAAATTATCACATTTTGGTTTTCCACGACGTCTCTTCACCTCCGTACCTCATAAACAAAAATGTGACATAACATTTTGAAAATTGTGTCCGGATCTAGTATTTGAATCAAAAACAACGTCACTACTTGTCAACATTATTAAACGATGCTGATTAATGTTGTCTTTGCAGGAATAATTTGCAAAAACAAAAAAAAATGTGAGAATACGATCATGCGACACAGGAAAACACTCATTGCAAAAAGAAAGAAGAACATTTTTCTAGGTCTGTGTCTCAATATTTTGTTATTAACGAAACTACGTGAGCGCTATTTCAACGAGTAAATAATTAGAACTTGCGCAATCATTTCGGATGATCTCAACTGCTGGAGTTAAAGCAAGCGTATCGCGCAGTTCTGTTTTGTTGTTATAAACACGAAGAAATAATAAAAAATATTTGGCAACTCCAGGCAGCGGCTCGGTGACTTCTAATAAATAGATCGCGCAATACATCTTTATCACGGTAGTGCGCATACCTACTCCACTATTCCTTCGTACCTACCATCTACTTATTTTGAAATCGTAGCGATTGTTCTATTCTTAAGATTTGTCTATACCTAGAACAAAAGAAATGCAATGCACTTTATTTCGTTTTCGTCATAACGTGTTAGTTCATCTGTTTATTTACTACGGTACCTACTCTACTAAATTACTGTTAAGAGAGCAGTTGTAGTTAGCTGGCCTATATTTTCTCTTTTGAAGTTTCGCGCATCCATTGTAGGACTCAAATATATCCAACTGCATTCATGCGCTTTCTGCGACCTATCTGACGTCATCAGCACACCTAGATATTATGGGCAGGCTTGAAGGTCTGAACTGTCTCAAATTTATAGAACAAATGAGCACACAGGCTCTAGTCAAGGGAGCTTACTTTTGTATTAAGTTAGCCAGACTAGATTGTAACAATTTCAAAGGGTCTTCTTATGTTACATTTTGTATTCACAATATCAATATCTTTGGAACCTAAAAACCCGTTTTTTTTTTTAAATCTCATCAGAAAACTGAATGTGAAAAAAAAACCATAACGTTTTTAAGTGACACTGTCTTTAGAACATCGTAAATGCTCACTTAACACTGAATGGCTTACATGTTTTTTTTTTATTTCTGTAATTTTTTTTTTCAGATCAGTACCTACCCTTTGAAAGAAAATAAGGTCCTAGCTAGCGGGACGCTTCAGTGTTAGTAAATTTTCTTCAATAGGTATTTTATGACGAGGAAGACCCTCTCACACTGTGTTCCGCTCCTTCGAAGCAGAGCTGAGGGACATGGACATGGTGTGGGAAGAGGTCATAAACATTGCGCAAGATCGAGCGCAATGGAGAACTCTTGTTGCCTCCCTATGCCCCTGAGTGGGGTGTAAAAGGGAGAATTGATTGATTGATTGATTGAGGTATTTTAATATCTGTGATGAAGTTTTCTAGAGTTTTTTTTAGCAGTATTAAAATTTATAACAATCTTTTCCGAAAATCAAGCTTTTTTTTCATTCCAAATAGAACGAAAAGAATGATTACATGATTCTGGATTATTTTTGTTTACTTATCATACATCAATGTCTTGCTAACTTTTAGGGTAATATGTAGAAAATTCTTTTCAATTATGGTTGGCTGGAAGAGATCCTTCGGGATAAGTCCGCCCTTTGACTATTTTTAATATTTTTGCTATTTTATATGCTGAAAAGGCACAACGCGCCTCGGACGCCTTTAAGCGCAATGGAGAGCTCTTGATGCCTCCCTATTCTCTTCTCGCATTGTTGGTTTGGGAGGATCCGCATTGGGCTTGATTTGTTTGGAGCCGGCTTTTCGGTTTGATTTCTTCGATCGAGCTAGGGGGTCGGTTTCGTGCGGGTCGGGTTTGCTGCGAATTGATCTCCTCCGGGCTGGCTTGCGTTGAGCGGGGGCCATAAAAGGAGTATCTATGTATGTATTTAAAAATTTTAGATTTGCAATAAAGCTTTATTTATTTATAGATAATTGTCAATCGCATCAACGGATGCAAAATATTCCTATGGTTTAAAACATGTGCATCGGTCGGAATTATAATATAGGCACTGTCTTTTCAAATTTCCTTTCAATACACACAGGCCCATAATGAAACACACACACACACATATCTATTACCCACCCACTGTTAATCTGTATCGTGGACTCAATTAATACTGAGTCACGTGTAGGTTCTACTTACAGCCTGATAGGCCGTGTGTGTAACCGTGATACTGTCTCTACAAAGTACAAACTAAGCAAGCATGTACCATTTATACAATACATCACCACGGGACTGGCTGCACGTTTTTCACAGTGAGTGAATCAATCGATATGAAAAAAACACGACCATCGAACGTGCTCATGTATTGCTGGCGTGTTTTCTGAATGTTTGTTTTGGTTTTATAAGCACTTAAATACTTCTGGAATCTAGACATGACTGTCAACTATATATGCTTCCAAACCATTCTCAGGTACTTTGGTTATGTAAAGTGGATAAAACCATAATCTCGAGGCGGCGAAAAGATGGATGGCCTACGGTTAAAAGGGTCAAGCCCTGCCCCCTGGACTGACCAGCAGGGCTATTCACGTAAAAGACTAGTCCGAGCTTTAATTAATGAATTACGCTCTTTTTTGTTAGTCCACCCAAGCCGTAAATTATATTCGGATTTACAAAGTACTAGATGCAAGTACAAAGATATAAAGAATTTGCCTGCCTGGTTGCATTTAATATAATATTTAAATAAATCTTTCACTCAAAATGAACACAAAAATAATATACTCACAGTAAGCTTGTGTCGTGAAAGAGGAAGATGGTCGGCACCTGGGATCGAACCCGCGACTTCCAGTACGAAAGCCCGCGACGGAACCGCTAGGCTAAACCACTATATTTGTAGAATGAACTTTAAAGTTTTTAAACTATAATATAATTATGTCTAGATTCTTGTGACCATTTTACAGGACTAGATTTTAATGAATATGTAACAACTAATGACTCTAACAATTCATTGCTGATGTTCGATTTTTAAATGGAACAAACCACAACGGGGTTAGTCCTGTAAAATGGTCACAAGAATCTAGACATAATTAGAACGTTGTGCTCCAACAAAGCCTATAGGCAATAAAGATGAGACATTAACAAAAATGGATATATTCATATCCTGGCGCCAAGCACATGACAGCAGTCGCAGTCTTTTAATTTGGTTGCTCTCTTGTTCTCAATAATTTCCAACTTTTATCTCTATATCTCATTAATTATTAAATATCTACTTGTTGTATATATCTAGTCCTGAAAAAAATGGACAAGAATCTAGACAAACTTAACTCGTTGCTTTTAATAAAAGTGTATCAATTAACCTTAATAATTACTTTATTCTCATAGTAATAAAATACGCCTACAGTCTAGTGAATGCAAATAAATACATTCTAATAAATCTATAATTTCATCAAGAAAATTGTCTGTTGAGTGTTGATTTGAAATATATAACGATCTACAACTATTTATAATTATGTTTATTTAATGAGGTTATCGCTGACACAATAATTATGAGGAATACAGAAATAGAACTAGGTATTTATTTAATTTTTAAAGAAGTATCTGTTGGCCTAGTAACCCCGATTGCAAATTTCTTTCATTTTCAAAATACATATATAAAAAAAATTGCAGTGTCTATTTTATGCGACCCTGATTGATTCCAGAATCATTTCAATGGATATAAAAAACTGTTTAACATTTTTCTACAATTTTACAATCTCCAATTTTACCGTAAATTACGTCTCCAACCGATCGTCTTCCAAATCGCAACTCGGAGAATCTGCGCCGCATTTTACTTCATCCTCTCACATAAGCCGAAGTCTGCCTACTCGTGTCCTTCTTGGTGTCCAAGTTCTTTTAAGGACAGGCGAATCGGACATTCGCTGTACGTGTCCAGACCATTTTATTTTGAGCAGCTTTAAGCTCCTTATTGGTTCTAATGCACCACTTTTCACCTTCTATCGCTGGTCCACAGATTGTACGCAGAAATCTCCTTACAAAGATTTCCAGCAAATTCTGTCATCCTCACTGTCAGTGTCATTCTCACACATTACTGTTTTGTATTTGTTTTTTTGTTAACTGTACCCATATCTAAAACTTTTTCTACTTTATTTTTTTTTTCATTACAACCCCTAGATTGTGGGTAGTTAAGTCGATTTCGTTATTTTCAGTGATACATATAGATTACTATAAACTATTCATTTATTATATTCATTAACTAACTTCCACTCGGTCACGAAATTTCCAACGATACTATTCCACCAGCAATAATGATATAGGTACCTTATTAAAAGGCAGCACGCTTGGTACCTAAATAGACAAAAGACGCAGGTGAGCATTGGATTGCTTTTAAATATAACCAAAGAATCCCCAATACGGTCTGTTCCATGTTTAGTAGTTGAACTCAATTTGTCATGTCAAGGTCGCCGTTGTCATCTACGCGTGTGGAATTTTTATCAGCTGTCATAGACCCATTGGACCACGTATACCTACTAAGTAATATGACGTAGTGTAGAATCGTAGGCGAGTGAGTGATTTATTTCTGCATGAAATTATTCGTTCATTTATGTTCTCGCAAATTTGTCAAAGACAAAACCCAATAATAAATCTAGGCGTAAGTAATAAGAGGAAAAAATGAGAGTTCTCTTCTAGGTATTTAATAATAGCGCAGTAAAACTAATTGTTGAAAACAAGTAGGTCCCTTAAGTTTAGTGTAATACATGAGAAGGACTCTGATTTTTTCTAGTATTTTACTTATCGCAAACTCTACAATGGTTTGATTTTTCCATATCTTGATCAAGATCTATTGCTTCGTTCGCTACATGCGAAGTATCGTCAAGTGACAGTCCTTTGTGATTAAATTGATGGCTGATCTGGGCTCACCCAAAGTGAACACAAATACACTTTCGACATCTTCACAGAAAACAAAACTTGTTTTGTGAAAGTGGAAATTGTCGGCACGGAAACTTGAACCCACTTGTAAGTGAGAGCCTCGTCGCTCAGTCATAAGCCGGGGATAGATTATTGAAACACCATGTAACATTGAATGCCGAAGGGCAAGGCTAAAGTGATGATGAAAAGAAAGAAGGTTTATGTGTTTAACCTGTGATGGATTAAGGTTTTGGAAACTACTTGATACCTGAGTGGTAAATCGTGGTCTTGACGGCCAGTAAGTCTGGGATGAGTACAAGTATCAGTGTTGATGGACGCTTGATACGCAAACTGTCATTTTAGGGTGTTATCATAATGTTTCCAGACGTGATATTGCGTCACTAATAATCACGCGATATGATGATTTATTATCATTGTTTTGTACTTTGTCAACACTAACAGCAACAAGATCTGCCTCCTCGAATGTTATCAAAGGAAATAAAACGGAAACAAACCGTGTACATATGTATATGGGTACATACAATACATCTCTTTTGTATATAATATTATCTTGACTTATTTTATTTTATAACTTGACTTACTACTTATTATTTTGTTTGGATGATTCGACTACCTACGTTCAATGTAATTTTGTATACGTCTGCGAATTTCTCATGTTACTATTATAAGCGTGCAACGCAGAATGGCTCATTACAACTGCACATGGAAATGCTGTAGAAATGTCAGTGACACCATTGACTTTCTCCCTGGTAGACAAGTTTTCAAACAAACCTCACGTTTTTCACATCAGCGGTTTGGTTCCGTTTACCGCTAGGTTAAGAAAATATACACGTAAAAATTACAACTACTTTAACTGAAATAGGTGTGCACTATACTGTACAGAGTCATTTGATGCATGACAGAGTATCCTTATTTGATGATTTGATATACCACCTACAAACCGAATAAGTTAACTTTTTTATTTCATTTAGGTTAAAAAAAGAAGTTGATAACTTTATAATCCCTCTCTCCACTGCTGAATATTACCTAGGCTTATAAGGCCTCTACTAATATTTTCCAACCTTTTCTATATTGCGCTGTTCTCGATCAGTTTCTCCCCACGACTGTGATCACAATGACATCATCAAACCATCTTTATGTGGTTTTCCTATTGGCCTGTTGTTTTCGTTAACTCTAACCTCTAAATTGTCACTTTTTTGTAGTAAATGTACAATAATCAATACTTTATACTCTACATTCAGTCGGTTCTAAATATTTGGGACTCAGTGGTCTACTTAAAAAGCCCTTCTCACAGACATGGTTAAGCGTTTCGACGTCGAAATGGATGGCCGGCGACCACTCGTGTTTTATACCTGTGATTCGTAATCCTCATTTTGCAAATTTTACAGATATCTGTGTATGGGTATATATCTATAATATATCATTGCATATTAAAATACGTTGTCATATTTGTCTCCCATGTTGATACTGAGCGGCTAACATCGCTTAAAACTTAGCTCTTATCATTTCACGCGAGCCACGGTACAGATCAACCTGTGGATTGTTATTAGCTTTGATAACTCTTATCAGCTGTTATTCTTTTGGTCATCTAGCTATAGAGCCAGACTCTTCGGACTTTTGCGATTGGAGGACTCTAGTTGCCTTCTGATGCTATAGTTTTCTAATTTTTTTGGAATAATGTATGGGGGCATTTCGGTTACTCAATTTTCTATTGCGACGGACTTGCATTAAAATTATAAATACTCAATGTTATTTCCAAATCTGCCTGCTAAATGCACAGACGAAACGTACTGTAGAACAATGGCGAAGCGGTAATATAGGCCGGAATGTAGAAACACAGTTGTCCGACTTCATCGCCAAGCGGAGCTCCGCACTCGCTTTGCAATCTGTGTTGCATTCTCTAAGAGAAATTGCATTGATTATGATATCGTTAGGCTGAAGATGTGTCCGAATGATTGCTCAACTGGTTTTTTTTTCTTATAATTCAACATTTTTGATGATAACATTACCTATAGAAACAAAGTAAAATTATTATTAATGTGGTCCCTTTTCCCCAGTATTTAGCCTCTCCAAAGTCAATACACGTCCACACTTTATTGATGTTTACTCTGCATTAACCACATATTTTAAGGACTGATATATAATTCGTTAGACACTGCTGGATTAACGTTTTGATGTTTTTCATTAAATTTTTTTTCGCAAATAAAAAAGACTTTTATGATAGTTTTTTTACGTCTACTGCTGGATTAACGTTTTGATGTTGTATTTCATTAAATTTTTTGTCGAGTTTTTGTCGCAAATAAAAAAGAGTTTTATGATAGTTTTTTTTACGTCTACAGGCACAGGACTGCGTTTTATATTACAGCACACCACAAAAAAATTATCTGATTGATGAATCCTTCTTAAAAACTGAACTCATAATTAATGTCCTCAGTGTAACAACTTTTCTAGAGTTGTTTGTCTCCAAACTTCTGTGTCAATGATTGCAACTTTTTGCAAACAAATGTAGCCATTTCAGCTTGTATTACCGACGCATCTTGATACTGATGGTTTTCTAGCCAATCCAGTCTGTCAATCTTGATGAACCTGACTGCGCTGACATTCTTGTAGAGATCAAAGAGATTAGTTGTATGTACCCAAACTATAGCAGGTAGTTGTGATTACATTTTCATACCAGCAGATAGTACCTATACAATATACCTACTTATTTCTCATAGCACCATGAAAGTTTAGTTCTTAAGGTAAGTTGTTGACCGTTCGCTGAACCACCTGTAACTTACAAACTCGTCTGTTGATTGCAAGTAAAGATGCAACGAGTATAGGTTGTATTCTACTGCAACTGTATGTAAATTTATGATTCGATACTTTTATTGAGTGTCACTTTATCCTTGTAGTTTCCAAACACATAGAAAATATTATAGTGTTACCTATACTATTTAGGTGTTAGAAATAATTGGTTTAAATCAAAAATAAAGGGATGAAAATGGCCCGTTGT
This sequence comes from Mystacides longicornis, assembly GCA_963576905.1. Classification (NCBI taxonomy): domain Eukaryota; kingdom Metazoa; phylum Arthropoda; class Insecta; order Trichoptera; family Leptoceridae; genus Mystacides; species Mystacides longicornis. The sequence goes on from OY756427.1 coordinate 23,629,761, forward strand.
ATTGTATATATGTACCGACCTCGGTAGCCTAGTTGTACTAGCGTGGATTTCGATTCCCGGTCGTTAACGTAGAGTGATCACACTAAGCCAGCCTTCGAATTAACAGTAGAAGACGGTCGTAAGCCCGTAGTGGTTGGTTCCATTTAAAAATCGAACCTCAGTAGGTAATGAATTCTTAAGAGTCTTAGTTGTTACATATTCGTTAAGATCTAGTCTTGAAAAATGGTCACAAGAATCTAGACATAATTGAATGATTGACATTAAAATAGTTGGTTCCATATGTTAGATCTTATGTGTTAGCTTGATGACGGAAATAATATGTACTTAAACGAATTTATTTTGATCTATTTCCAAATTTTGTTGAACTTGCTTAAACTACCTACTTATCTGTTTTAAGCTCTTTTATCAGGTGTTAGTAACTTGATAGTGTATTTGGTATTATTCGCAGTAGGTACATCTTCCCCCCTCCGTGTGTTTCTGTGCAGATTATACAGGCCTAAAATGACGTAAGTATTTCAATTGAATTAGTAAAATAATAAAAAAAATATTTAACAAAGTTAAAAAGATCTATAATTAGGTATTATAAATAAATAATAAACAAAGCCTATGAAGTGTTTCATAATAAGTATGTATTTAAAAGACTTTTTTTGCAGTTCCCACATAACGGATATTAATGCAATCAACACTTATCATTGTTTGTCTTTATTGTTGTAATAAATGTTTATGTTGATAACTGTGTTTAGAAAATTACAGCGAACTCTAGGTTTTAATGCTTTTTACCAATATACACAGCCAAGAATAAAACGATTACAAAATAGACATGGAATATTTTTAATACATTATGTATGTTCTCGTGTGTCGATTAAACTGAGGCTTCGATAATACGTACTAGATGCGGTATTCAGTTCAAATGTTCTAAATTTTACATCACATTTTTGACCATAACTAGATAATTTAAATTATAAGTTTGAACATTATTGAGGTTCCATTGTCAAAGACAGAGCGAGCGCTATTTAACAATAATATTCTTTCCAAAACAATGACATGGATACGTCAAATTTGAAATGTTGATATGTTCAAAGTTTTGCTATGGTTATTTAAGACAAAACATATTGATGTATTCTCAATTTGCCCACAGATAAACAAAAGATCTGTGTCAAATAATGTCAAATACATGGAATTGCGTGTCAGTATAAAATACATAGCATTATAGTAGTGTGCGTAACGGTTTTATTATTGATTTATTATATTTGTATGCATATTTAAAAAAAATATTTGCATTCGCCACTGCTTCTCTATATAAACTATAAGTTTCATACTCCTCCGTCCGCGCAATTTTCGTAAAAATGGTCACAAAGTTTTTCCTTCACGTATTATATAGATAAAATAATTGCTTTTCTAGCGAATATAATATATTCGAGTGATGGAATATATGGTTTGAAACAGATGCATTGATCTAAATTACATTGGTTAAAAGGTGATGAGCTTATCATTATACAAATACGAATTCAATATTCATAGTTAGGAACACAGGACAACGTCTGTCGGGAAAGCTAGTTCTAAATAAATGTTCAAAATTATTGTAGGTTTAAAATAAGGAAAGAGACGAATTGATTTTGTAGCTCTCGAGTTAGAGGAGCTATCTGGAGTATGGAAGCTACTCCCTTCCAGCGCTGACTCCTCGCGCTGGGAATATGGTGGAGCCGGTTGGCTCTGACACCATGCAGCAGAGCAGGGCGCTCAGATGCTGGTTCCTGATTAGGTTAATTAGATGATAGAACAAACGCGAGTAAATCTAGACTTAGTTTATTGAATCAAATAATATGCGTTACAATGAATTACATGAATAAACGAATATAAATATTAAACTGATAGAAGCTAGTAAAGGCGTGTAGCGACAGGTGACGTCTCACACGAGAATGATTTCTCGTTGCTCGTCTGTAGGGCTGGAGGCCCTACGGGACGTATTGTCGCTCCTTGTTATAAGGTGACAATACGTGTGAGGAACAGTGGCGTTCCCAAGGCAGTGGCGTGCCGCTACAATTTTCTATGTATCTTATGACTGATCCTCATGAAGACCCAATTCATGCGTCATGCAATTATTGCATGTTATGTAAATAACGTAGACTAATTGAGTGTAAGATCAATTAATTATTAAGAAACAAACTTCCTATTGCTACCTTGACTTTGCCCACGAAGATTCTACTTTATTATTATCTCACATACGTATTATAATCATTTAATGTTTTTTTTTTATAAACTTCATTATCTTGTGACAAGAGCTTGAAATAATGAGATATTGTATACTGAGTGATGTATTACTATACGTATTGTATTCTCTTCCATTTAATTATTATACCTATTAGGTATTTGTGGTTAGTTTTTGTTCGAAATATTTCAATAGGTTCTTTTGTTATAAAAGTATATAGATTTTTTAATCATGCAAAATTCGCTTCGATTTTCCGTCATTATTAACGGATCGTTTGCTCTGGCATTTTTTTTATCTTCTTCGTTCTTCTTAATTCACGTCAGCGCTGTGATTGGAGTTTGTGGATTTCACAAACTCTCACGAAGTCTGTCTTCTGCAGCTCTCATCTCCTAGTCCCAGTGCATATCGCTAGTCCCAAGATTGGAATTCCATCGTCTTCCGATTGTTCGGAGGGATTTCCCGCGCACTTATATAACAGATGCCCAAAAAGTAAGTCGAAGGAACATTGTTTTTCTTTATAGTTAAATTCGATACGGAATTTTACCCTTTGTGACGACTGGGCGTTTATTTCGTAAAATTGGTCCGATTTTTTGGTAGATGTAAGAGTTTTCCACTCGAAATTGTCCAAGTGAAGGGGTTGGTTTCAGGGGTTCTGGGTCCGGTATATTATGAATAATGGTTAATGCAATACACAACGATTTGTGTACCTAGGTAGGTAGGTACCTACTACTATTGTCATTTTTTTAACTAACATGCGATACTTTGGAAAAATATGTAAATTGACAAAATTGAAGCATGTTATTATAATATGTAACAGCAACCCAATGATTGAGGCCCAATATGACGCTGATAAGATAATATTTATAACACACATTTAGATATATTACTCATAGTACCTATATGGAATATACATAAGTCTTGTGATCGGATTTCAAAAAAAAATAGATTTCGCCGAAATTAATTTTCTCGACGTTTTCGAGGGTGTAGATTCCAAAAATGCAAAAAAAAATGTTAATTTCCGCGTACCCGTACGCGTACGCCAAAAATGTGTGCGCACCCATAACTCATAGTAATTCTTATCCGATTTGATTGAAATTTGGTAGAACGGTTAGCCCCTCGATGTAGACGAGTCAGATAAATGTTGAGATCTGTACCTTCAGGGGAACCCTCTTAAAGTATCCAAAGATAATTTCACTTGTTCTAGAAAAAGGTCCCTTAAAGTACCGATTAATATTGAATATGTAGTTCTAATAAAAAGCTCCAATAGTCGATATCATTTTAAAGTTTCTATAATAATTCCAAGGATAAATTCATATTAATCGTATAATTATTCTTGCATTCGTATGGCTTTTCTCCGCTATGAGTTCGCATGTCATTCTTTAAATTACTTGAGACCGCAAACTTTTTATTGCACACATTGCATTAGTAAGGCTTTTCTCCACTATGAAGTCCCGCTGTGCGTAAAAGTTTCCTAATTTGGTACACTTTGCTTTCTTATGCCTGACTTCGCATGTGAGTTTTTAAATAACCCGAAAAATTGTTTTTCTCTACGTCAAGACCTTTAAAAAGTGCTCAGCCACCAGGCATAATAATATTATTATGTTACTGTCAGCTGTCAGCCGTATATTAGTAGAACAAAATTTGTCTTTAGTTGCGAGTGGCGCGCCATCTAGCGGCGTTAATGACATCAGGCAGTCAGTGAGTCAGTGTTCAAGACAAATATATTATTAATAATATAACACTTTTCTATACAAAGGTGTCAGTATAGCCGGCGTAACTTATTGCCCGAGGCAATTTTTTCCAGTCAACCGGTCCCGTCCAATCTGAGACAGGCCAACCCCGGGTAGAAATTTCAAGTGAAAAAACACTTGCGGGAATCGAACCCGGGTTCTCAGATCTGAAGCCCACTAGGCTACCGAGGTCGGTCTTTTTAGTATTAAACGTATAGACGGTCGATATCGTCGTACGCCTGGTGTGAGTCACTCACTTTTTAACCGAAATCCGTATGTTAAAAAAAACAATAAGTCGTATGTATGATTAATGATTCTATTTCGTCAGCAACGTAATAATACGCTGTCTTTAAATAAAGTTGGCCGATCGAATTATATAATTATTGGTGATTTTGTACTTATCATGGAGCATGGAGGTCAACCTCTTTTGCGAGCAGCGGAGGCTGGCGATCGAGAGAGGTTCGCGCAGTGGAGTGTGCACTGTGCGCCCGGGTTGCTATCTCAGCTCGCGTGGTATTTAATTAAACATACGGTCAGCTCGAGAATATTTGCAGAAATGTAGCCTCATCTGGACTAGGAAATCATTATAATGTAATCAAGTGCTACTTGTCTGTTCTTCTATATTAGGTATACTACACGAATAATTTATTCTCAATAATCTCGTGTAAATTGTGCAATCTTCTACAGATTATCTTTGTTATAAAAAACTAATTTTAAAATATTTTGCCAATATGTATATAAGTAAATGCGAACACATGGATATATTAGTGTGAGTTTACGCCAAAGGAGTATAGAGCCGGAACTATAAATAAAGCCTGCTTTATTTTATCGTTGATATTGGACACATGGAAACGACAATGAGCAAGAACTAATTAATGGGCGATGGCAGATTACGCACGCTTGATGTCCATATCAACGATCAAGAAAATAAAAATATACTCTATTTCAAGCTCTGGCTCTCGGTTTGTTTTGTGTACCTATACGCAGTACGCACCCTCAGATAGAAGGTTTCAGTAGCCTTGGTGTAAAGACGCCGATTCTTAGCAACGGGTTTTGTTTCCACGATCTTCCTAGCTTGTGCACCTCATCACATATTGGATGGGTGCTGTAGTTTGGGAGACATCGCACTAGGCTTTTCTACTCATAAAGATGCATTCTCTGGCTTTTCTTTCGTCCGATGTCCACCTGGATCTCTAGACTCCACTGTTCGCCACCCTGATGGACTTGCAACCTTTTCGGACTATCCGATTCGGATTCTCCCTTCGCCTCTGTGTCCAGTTCTATCTTTTCTACCATCCGACATTCGAGAAGTACGAGCTTCTCAGTTCAACTTCCATTCTATTTTCCTCCCATCCTTGATTCTTAATAATACGATCTTATGCAATGTTCAGGTCATATTTTTGTGTTCCTTGTGATTTTTTTGTTCGTAGAATTTTATTTCGAATGGATGGTTCATTACCATTTTTACTTGCCCAGGATGGGTTTTCAAAGTTTCTTAAACGTTGTAACCGAAGGCTGTTGTACAAAAACACAACTTTTTTCTTATTAACTACCATCGAAATTTAATGTATAAGAAGTTACAACACGCACTTACAAAGTAATCACTCAAACAACACATTAGTAGGTACATAGCACTTACGGCCCAGATCTAGATTTTGTGGAACAGTCATTATCAATAATCTCGTTGCCTCATATCGGCCAAATCTTTTTTTTGTACGTATGTACGTCCAATGCCTCATTTAGATCAGTCTGGTAATTGTGTAGGTACTTGCAATTATTGTAACGAAAGTATAACTCGTACAATAATAATTGTCTCCCTTCCGTGGCGCACAGTATACCTACTCGAACAAAGATATAATAAAAAACATCGTCCCTTATTTTTTACCGGTCTTTAACTATTTTTTTAGAATGTATTTGGAACCAAAACACGTTAATTCATTCTCCTCAATCAAGGACGATAATATAATGATTATTTAGCATCATCATTTTCATTATGAGATTTGTATGTTGTGTATGTATGTTACTGTCTGGTCATGTACCTACATACTGTGATGTAATCGTATCTGTCGTTGTTATGTAATGTAATGGTTTAATTACAAGCAGCTAGTTTTGATTTTAGTATTGTTTTTAGATTTGAAGTGAATATCGCATTAACTTGCGATTATTTTGTATTTTCCACGGCATTTTGAATGGCAAGATCGAGTCTTAATATCTTCTAGAAAAGCGGACCCCCAATCAACGACCTTTAAAAGAAAAAGTTTTTGAATTTAACCTTTTTACTTCATACATTTTATTTCAGTAGGCATTTTTGCATACTGCGGTATCTAGCCAACGCTAATTGACACTAAGCGCCAAGATTGCGTTGTCTCTTTTCCGCTTCCATTATTTTACTGCCGTCAGTGAATGAGATAAATAATATAGAATGCTTTGTACTTGACTCAAAGAATACTTCGTTCGTATAGTATTACGGCCACATGCCAACTCTTCGCCTTCGCTCGGATATGCTTCTCACACATCATAAGTACCCCGGAATGACAGCATTCTCTTAACATTTTCAGCAAAGTCATTTATTTTGGAGTACCAACTTAGTACATAGAGAGTCTACCAAATGATTTTTCATAGCTTTCTCCAGGTTTCCTTATCATTCGCAATTCCCCCAATTTTTTGCCGCCCTCATATCTTTTTTCGAAAATACCGAGTTCTGGACGATTTTACCTTAAAAACAATGGTTTTGAACAAATAACTTTTGTTTTTTTTTTGAGAATATTTTCAATTTAGAGTGCCCTGTTGTCTGATCTGTCTTTTCATTTCTACAAAGTCTTTGTTTCCTTTTGTAAAATATACAATCATACATTCCAAGTGGGTGAAGTAATTTGTTATTTATGTCAACGACTTCTCCAGATAGCCGTTGTGATATCCATCATATTACAAATACTAGGACAGTAGGTACTCATACAAACGCAACATGTGTCATTTTATCAAAATACAGTAAGAGCCCAAACTAGGACAGTCGTACCTACAAAGACTTGATTAAATAATTGTTTACAGCCAAAAAAATCCAACGTAATGTCTGAATGTGCTAATTTTTATTACCATGTTAATATCGGATGTTTTATTACCGACCAATTACCTAATTGAAATTGTATAGCCATTGTCATTTATTTATCATCTAAATTTATAATATTATAAAAGAAAGTCGGGTTAGTGCGGACACTTATAACTCGAGATCGCCTGAACAGATTTTTATGATGCTTGGATTATTGGATTCTCCTCTCCGGATAACAGAATAATAATTATTAAAAATTCGAAAAAATGGATATCAAATAATATAAACTATAATATTAAAGAAAAAATAACAACTAATGACTCTAACAATTCATTACTAATGTTCGATTTTTAAAAGGGAACAAACCACTACGGGCTTACGACCGTCTTCTACTGTTATTTCGAAGGCTGGCTTAGTGTGATCACTTTACGTTAACAACGTTCGCCATTAGGTGGTATTGTTTGTCTCCGAAACTCTTAATCATGAGAATTCTCAACAAAAAGTTAAAGTTAGTATGAAACGAATTTACTGATAACAACGCCATCTGTGAAAAAAAATCAAGGACAACGTCTATCGGGAACGCTAGTATTTTAATATTATAAAAATTTCAAGTGAAAAAACCCTTCGAAAAGCTCTGGCCTAGACGGTAATCGATCTCTCTTTGTAATTGTTTTATTCACGTCCGAATAGTCAGTTAATTTTGTATTTTTCTATACTAACGTTTCTCAATATGAAGAATGTACACGCTTGCTTAGATACCATAATAAATAACGTTGGAGGTTCGCTAGTGGTTGCTAATGAGGCCGAGTAAGTAACAGGGTTCCATCTGAAGTCTTTGATGTGTGACCTGCTCTCAATGCAGTTTGCTTTTGCGCCCATAGTACATAATATGTACGAGTCACCTGCAGCTGCACATACATTGCATCCGACTGGCTCTAAGATTGTCACAACCTTGCATCGTTCAATCAAAATTTGTATCGTTACAAGGAGATTTTCTCGATTAATTATTGTCTAATCCGTGTGTGTTGACGACATTTATTATATAGCTAACTAATGGGGATTGTATTTTATGCTTTGAGTATTCTTCTGTATCCGAATCTCAAAAACCCAGGATAATAAAGTATAATTAATTATTGGAATAAATTTGTCCGATGTACCTATCACTTTTTTCTGTTTTCTCGATGGTTACTTATTGGGTCGAAAAGTATTGTATTTTGTTTGTGGGTTATGCGAGTGTTGTTGTGTTATGTTGTATGTGTTGTGGCTAAATTTGTGGTTTGTGTATTTACATTTACAATAGAATAGGAGGTGATAACGAGAGAGGAATAACTTGGTATATATATGAATGGATTTGTGATGACACTTTATGATACTCTTTTTTTTAATTTATAAAATATTTTTTTTTATAATAATCTGAATTATTTATTATTATAAAAAATGGTAAAATGTTTATATTGTAAGGGTTTGTTTAGGGTGATAAATTGTCAAAGGGTACGCCAGCCAAAAAAGACACTTAAAAGAATACACTTAAACTTCTACGAGAATACCGCAATAATTATACATATTATTATATCGTGTTAATTCTTTAATGCTGCGTTTTAACCTTAAACCGACATTAACAACCTACTTTTAAATACCATTACTATAATAAACATACCACGTAAAAGTGCACTGATATAATTAGATACAGAGTCGCTACCAAGAATAAGCAGTTATTTCTATCCCATATATTCAGTATGATATTGATTGATACCGAAAGATACCTATATTAATAGAGTTCTAGGTGTTGGATGCTGAGGAAGGCAATCGTCCTTTACTTAGCCCTCGACTGCACACTATTTCCATATTGAAGTCTATCGAATAAGGCCGTAATTCGCGTTGCTTTACCGCGATCTCGTGCATGGCCAAGGCTTTTCCTGTGCTCTGCACAAGCAGCGCGCATGTTTGCCGCGCAGAGGGAACGATGCGAGTGTCATCAGACGGAAAAATCAATATGTAAGATGCGATAATGACAACGACACGACACGACTCGATTTACCGGAATACCAGTTTCAATTTGTTTACTCTTTTGTGTTTGTAAGAATGAATTATTAACCTATTTGTCATATGGATCTAGGGTGGATTCACTTACATCAACGTTGTATTTTTTATTTTGTTTTTGTTGTATTTTTTGTTATCCGTCGTGTTCGGTCGTATATTTCCTAGTTTTTTGTAAGATGTTCTGCCTAGTAATCCGTGTTTATTTATGAAGGTATAGATGGATCTATTGGTATAATTATGAACATGTATCTCTTTTTTGCTCAAATCTTATGCAATGACTCTTACTCCCAGTCAGACAATCCGAGACAGGATTCTTGACCTTGATAGAAGTTTCAAGTCTAAAAGTCAGATGCCTGTCGTTCAACTCAGCACGTAGATAGACCACCGAGATGAATTTTCGCTATCGTGTACCATTATTTTCCCTTGACAAATTCGTCTTACAATATTATTTTCGCATGACTAATTCTAATTTTAGTAGGAATACGAAAGTTATGAATGAAATAAGTACGAAATTTATTATGCAAGAAAATCTCTCTTCGGGGCCTACTAAACTAAACTCAAGGCACTCATCCAAAGTGTCCCACATGATAATGAATGAGATTATCAAAATTGATTTTTCCATTCAAAATTTAAAAAAAACGAAATCGACAAAATTTGTACAGCGGGAATTCGAACCCGAGATATCTCAATCAGATGTCGGTGCGATGCATATTATAGTGACATTCCGGAGACATTACGTAATTAAAAAAATATATTAGGGATACATTTGGGACGCTGTCATGAAGGATTGCCTAAATCAACAATCAAAAAAGTTAAAATTATCAAAATTGAAACAAATCAGTTATTTGGATTTGTGCCTGTGATTTTATTAAATCACCGTTAGTTAATTTAATTAAAATGTATTCATCCATTCTCAGCATTCCATGGGGGTAGGTATCCTGGTTCACATTGAATATTTCCCACGGAGTCTTCCACAACAATATACTTACATAAAGTGATCATTTTTTCTAATTCCGACAAGTTCTGTGATACTGTAACTGTATGTGTAGAGAACGAAGAATAATTTACCTCGTGATATCCGACATTGAAATATGATTGCTCGATGCATCATTGTGGTATAGATAGTCTAGTGCAGATTATAGGTGACAATCGTCGGGTGTTGCATCCGTACAGACCTACCTTGAACGAATACACTGCTTCGCATGTTTGTAATAGTGTTATATATATACCCTTCGATTATATAGAGGTATGTCCTCTGTGAGATTTTTTTTAAACTAAACGCTAAACATGTTACTTGTAGGACTCTACTATCAATCATCAGAGGCACTCTTATGTGCACTTATTGGTTTATAAAAATAAAAACTTTGTACGCCTTTTTACGAAAATTGCGCGGACGGAGGAGTATGAAATTTCGCATACTTATAGTATAGTTTATATAGAGGAGAAGTGGCGAATGCTAATATTTTTTTGTATTATCTATAAAAAATACATTAAGAAATAAAAAAAAACATTACAAACACTGCTGTAATGTTATGTATTTGATACTCCCACATGTATTTGGCGCCAGGATCCTGGCAATACATGACAGCAGTCGCAGTCTTTAAATTTGGTTGCTCTCTTGTTCTCAATAATGTCCAACTTTTATCTCTTTATTTCATTAATTATTTATCTAATATCTACTTGTTGTATACATGAGATTTTCCGACATGTTGAACATGTTGAGAATTCTCATGATTAGGAGTTTCGGAGACTTAAACATTAACACCTAATGGCGAACGTTGTTAACGTAAAGTGATCACACTAATGCAGTGGGTTCCTAAAGAACGGTCCGTCATCTGACAAGACGGCGTCTTTCAAAATTATATGACAATGTTTTTTGTTACTACGGAAACAATATTGACAACGTTCTCAACTGACATATTCACCGCTGTTAAAAAGTAGCGGCGTATCCGTAGGAAAACAACCCATAAGCCAGCCTTCGAAATAACAGTAGAAGACGGTCGTAAGCCCGTAGTGGTTTGTTCCATTTAAAAATCGAATATCAGTAATGTATTCTTAGAGTTTTTAGTTGTTAGATATTCGTTAAAATTGCAGGCCAAAAGTGAGTGTCCACCCACTTCTGTGAAATACGATTTGGTGCGAATCCAAAGTTGCTCCGTACATTACTGTATTTATATTTTTCTTTTTTACATACAGGGTGAGAATTAGGGTTACTGAAGTGCTTGGTAGCCTTGCGGTTACGACGCCGGTCGTTCCGTACTGGAGGTCGTGGGTTCGATCCCAGGTGCCGACCATCTTCCTCTTTCACGACACAAGCTTTTAGTAGCTTACTGCGAAATAGTGTATTTGTGTTCAGTTTGAGTGATCAAGATTCATTAAAAAAAATCTGCATAGGTATGATATATAAGTGGCATATTAACCAAAGGAAATATTTTGTATAGATGAGAGAAAGTTAACACAAAAGATGCTATGAACACACCGAGAAATTCTATAGAAATCGAATGTTTTACTTGTTTTTCTAGTCATCTCATTTTAATTTTATTTATTGTTTGTTTTTAGTAGGTAAACACGTACGAACACTGTTCCCAAATTCTCAACAAACGAGAACCGGTTGTGAAGCCGCTGTTTGTATTGAAACATTCTTTAGTTTGCTTTTAAAACGATTCCACGAAGAAATTTCGTTTTTTTTTATCGGGACTTTCCAAATTTGTTTTAATATCCGTAATTACTGATTAATCATCGTTAATGACTTCTAGATAATTTGATTGTTGACAAAAGATTAACAATCATTCACTTTGTAAAAATCTACTATGTATCAAAAGGTGCGATTGCACCAATTTAATATAGAGCCAGAACTAGAAAAAGAGCATTATTTAAGAGATAATTTTGGCGCGCGTAATCTGTCATCGTCCATTAATTAGCTCATGGTTTTTATTCTTGATCGTTGTTGTTTTCTTGGTGTCGATGTCAGTCACCAGGAGAGAATGCTCTAATTCTGACTCGCTCTATGTTCATTCGTTGTAAACGCACCCTCGGTATCTGTTAGATTTTTTTTTTTAATTTAAAAATCAAGAGACGAAGGATATCTTCTTATTTTTCATTGTTTTGTTTATACATCAGAAAAAATAACAGCTAATGACTCTAAAAATTCATTACTAATGTTCGATTTTTAAATGGAACAAACCACTACGGGCTAACGACCGTCTTCTACTGTTATTTCGAAGGCTGGCTTAGTGTGATCACTTTACGTTTAACAACGTTCGCCATTAGGTGGTAATGTTTGTCTCCGAAATTCTTAATCATGAGAATTCTCAACATGTCGAAAAATCTCATGTATGTAACAAGTAGAAATTTAATAATACATGAAATATAGAGAAAAAAGTTGGAAATTATTGAGAACAAGAGAGCAACCAAATTTAAAGACTGCGACTGCTGTCATATATTTGGCACCAGGATATGACTATATCCATTTTTGTTACTACATCAGTTTAATTTGTTGATTGCTATCTTTAGTAAATGTGTTTTTATTTTCTTCTTTTTCAGACGCTGATCAACATGACGTACTGTGTTCTCCTCCTCCTGGGCAGGATAATCCAGCATCTCGTGTTCGGCGAGCTGCGGGTCTCCGAAAGACAGCAAGTAAAGGACAAGTTCTGGAATTTCGTCTTCTACAAGTTTATATTCGTCTTCGGCGTGATCAACGTCCAGTATATGGACGAGGTGGTGCTGTGGGTCGCCTGGTTCACGGCTCTGGGATTCTTGAACCTCCTCACCCAGCTGTGCAAGGACAGGTTTGAATACGTAAGTGTTATGTCAACTTTAACATATTATTATGTTATTATCAGTACACACTTTATTTATGCCTGAGAAGTGACACCAGTGCATGATTCATTGATTCATTATAAAACAGCTGATAGAAAAACGTTAATCGCATACAATGATTTTTTTATATCTATATTATAAAAATGGAGACCTATTTTGCGTGGTCATCGCATCACGCCTAAACGGCTAGACCGATTTCACTGATTCTTTTTTGGCGTGTTTGCTTTTGTCAGGAGAAGGTTCTTATAAAAGAAAAAATTAAGAAATTTGCGAGGATAATTAGAAAATTAAAGAAAATTCTAAGTGGGTAACATTCTTAGTACCTACTTTTAACAACATAGATTTTATTCCAAATTTGAAAAATTAAAATTAAATTAATGTTTGACAGGAACTATCAGTTGTTTGATAGTTGGTGCGATTGACAAAATTTCGATTGAAAATATATGGTTTGAAACAGATGCATCGATCTAAATTACATTGCTTAAAATGTAATAAGAATAAGCTTATCATTACACAAATTCGAATAATACAATATTCATAGTAAGGACTACCGGACAACGTCTGTCGGGAAAGCTAGTCTACAATAAATTGACCGCAATAAATTTCAATATTTTATGTCAATTTTTTTTATACGAGCTACATAAATAAAGGAACTCATGGATTTGGAGAAGTAGTGACTGCATCAAATAATCTTACAGATAATCTTAATTAATTGTCCTATAGGTATATAAAAAATGATTTGCTGTGCGCGTGTCGCACTAAAACTCGAGAACGGCTGCACCGATTTGTATATTTTTTTTTCAGTTCGAGCCATCAGTTTTAAACTAAGAATTTTCTGATACAAAGTATTCCTCTCTGTCACTTGGATCACAGCAAGGAATCGTTATTTTTTGTGAGTGACTGGAAATGAAGTAGATGTAGATGGTACGATTTTTACCGAGTAATTTAGTTTTTAATAATTACTTTGCTTGGCAAGTGCCCTTTCATAGCGAATAAAATAAAGCGAGGGCATATTTTTTTTCGACCGATTTCACGTCTCTTTCTATCTTGTTATTTTAAAGCATTGTGTCAGACTTTTGTCTAGATGATTTGGTTTTTAGTGCACTGGACTCTTGAAGTGTGGTCTTAGTCGAAAATGTTAGATATCAGAGAGGCAAAATAGAAAATACCGTGAAGTTAAATAATTTCGAGATTACGTGTATAGGGTAAACCAGGACCGGTCTGTATTTTATAGAACTTGTCACGTGATACGGAATGGGAATTCCTAAAAATAGCAAAACTCTAGTTAGGCTGTTGAATATTGTGTCTATTTCTATGTAAGGTAGAGATCACATGCCCGAGTGAGTCATACCATATATGTGAGGTAATAGTTTTTAATCAACTAATTTAAATAAATCGCGTACATAATACCGTAAAATTATTTCTCGTAAAAAAAGTATCCGCATTGTGATTTCGTTTTGTTTTTTTCCTTCTAGAGTATACATTTCTACCTAATTATTTTGCATTGACAAAACAATAATTAATGAAATCTGCTTTCACATCACGGCACCACAGTATTCTGTCCCCAGTTGTTTTTTTTTTTACTTTTCTTCCATATAAAAACCTTTTCTACCGGTGTAAGAAATACCTACATAATTTTTACCTATCCTACGTTGGCAAAGAGAAAACCTCTCTGAATTCTCTTGCTTAAAACCTAGCCTTCCTTGAGGACGAAATCGATATGTTCGTTGTACGTTATTCTCAGTCGAACACGCCTTCTTACACATTTCCTCTGGGCCTTATGAATTTCTTTTTCATACTTTCCATCCCTAGTAAACATACTCGATCACTTGCTGAATACGTTCTTTTTATTAATGTTTGTCAGAAACAAATAATCAATCTAGAATCCAGGGACTCATTGTATCGTAACTTCGACTGACACACACTTGCGGTGAACGTCTTTACTAAACGGGGCTATAGAAAACAGTACTGCCGTAACAACCAAAAATAGACCTTTTGCCAACATTTTTGGCAATAAATCCTACTACTGAACACAGTTACATCACTTTGTCCGTCATTGTAATATTGTTATCTTTTTTATACAAAAAAAAAAAAACAGTCAATTACCTACTTTTTTCCGGTAAACATTGACAAAAAACCACGTCGATAAATTTCATCGGAATTAAAAATGCGTACCTATTTTTCTTTTTATTTGTGCGATTTGCGTTTTGACACACGATGATTCATCGCATACCTATAGGTAAACTTACAAACTATTGTAGTTTAGATGTCTCATACAATTTCTTACATGTGATCCATTTCATGTCCACGTTTCAGTTGATTGAAATAAAAAACCTCGATACCTGGTATAGGTTTTTATTTTACTCCCATAAAGAGAAACATGACCCAACCGGTATTATTGTTATCGCATGCTCTAATTTTAATTTTAGATTTGATACCAAATGCAAAGAGACAGTACCTACAAGGAATCTAATAAGGAAATTATACATACATATATATTCTTGTCTTGAGCTATCATCAACGTAGAGCGAAGATCAATATTTTTGTATTTGATTTCTTCAATTAGATATTTGGTTGCGTCATGTCAGCGAATAACGAATCAATAATATAATATTACATGACTTCATTGTAATGAATTGATATTAGATAGCTGCTCCCTTCGGACCATAATAATAATGGACTGTATGGAGAAAACTAAGATTTTGAGGTACGATAGATTTACGAGGGGGTGCACATAAAAAATGTATAAAATATTATGTATACCGCATTTTCTTCCTAGAAAGCACTTGTTTAAAAAAAAAAGTGAAGCAACAGTTGACTGATAGAATCTACACCTCGTGCATTTAGTTCAGCCGGCTTTAATCAGACAGCTTTGTATAAAAAAGTGTCAATGTATTTACTCTTTTTGAAAATCCGACAAATCAACAGTTTTTCAGACTATCCCATACGTTTTTAAGATAGTAAGTGACTATGTTTATACACCTTTTATATAGGCAATGAGTAATTTTATAAGTATGTTAATGTCTTTACGGCAGCAGGTGATTAATATGTGATAACATTACTTAACAATGAGTGAATGACTGCATATACCTTATTAGATAGTGGTTGAATTAATGCATAATATATCATGTACCTACCTTTTATTAGGCAAGGGGTTAATAACTGCATATAAGTACCTTTATTACACAGTGGGTGAATAAATGCATATTATGTAGGTATACCAACAACTGATGACCTACTAATACTGTTCAATAACAAACTCACAATAGAAAAGAACAACAAAGTTGTTCTAAGATGGGTGCCAGGACACTCAAACCATAAAGGTAATGAAGAAGCGGACAAACTTGCAAACATGGGGGCTGACACCAAAACATTTGGACCAGAAAGCCACTGCTTCTTAACCAACACTGTTCTAAAAACAATGTTATACAATAATATGCTGGAAAAAGCAAAGCAAAACTGGGAAAACATACCCGGACAGAAACATGCCAAATCATTAATAGACGGCTTTATAAAAAAGAGATCAGACAAAATCCTTGCTTTAAATAGAGAAAACATCAGAGTTCTAACCCGAGCACTGACTGGACATTGCAGATTGAATAAACATCTAAGTACAATGAAACTGATGGACATGCATCTATGCAGATTCTGCCTAGATGAACATGAAACGCCACTACACCTGCTATGTGACTGCGGACCACTGATGCAGACCAGAAACAAAATAATTGGATCTCACATCTCTGATCAAACTCAAATCAAAGAAACCAGCCCACAAAAGATTCTAAAATTCATCCGCGAGATCGGACTTGGGGTGACCTCTATCAGCAAATCTATTCACAAGGAACTAATACAGTTGACGTGAAGAAAGCACTAGAGGGATTCAAAAAAAAATACTGTTCGATTTTAAATGGTATGAAAAAACCACTACGGGATTACGACAGTCTTCTACTGTTATTTCGAAGGCTGGCTTAGTGTGATCACTTCACGTTCGCCATTAGGTGGTAATGTTCAAATTCCCGAATATTATGAAAAATTTCAATATGTTCAACATTCGTTAAGGTCTAGTCCTGAAAAATGGACACAAGAATCTAGATAAACTTAGAACGTTGCATAATATGAAGGTACTTACCTTAATTCGATTATGGGTACCTAATTGACATTTAGTTATTTTTGGAGAAAACTTAGGTATTATTGCAGTTGTACAATATTCCTGTTGCATTTGATTGACGACATTTAGGTGTCAATACGCACACTAATCTTTGGGTACAACACTATTGACAGCAGTCGCAGTCTTTAAATTTGGTTGCTCTCTTGTTCTCAATAATTTTTTCTCTCTATATCTCATTAATTATTATTAAATATCTACTTGTTGCATACATGGGATTTTTTGACATGTTGAACATGTCGAGAATTCTCATGATTAGGAGTTTCGGAGACTTAAACATTACCACCTAATGGCAAACGTTGTTAACGTAAAGTGGTCACACTAAGCCAGCCTTCGAAATAACAGTAGAAGACGGTCGTAAGCCCGTAGTGGTTTGTTCCATTTAAAAATCGAACATCAGTAATGAATTGTTGGAATTATTAGTTGTTACAACACTATTGTTTTTACTGTTACTTTGAATGACTTAATAATTCAGCTAAACATTGATGATATTGACCCGTATTCATCTGTAATTTATTGGGTTTTTGGGTCAAGTTTCGTTTTTAATTTGAAAATGTACGAAGAATAATTATTAGCAAACCACGTATGTGTCTAATTTGTATAAACAATATATATTCCGTTACAAACATCTGTTCGATTCTGGCAGATTTAGGATCTTTTGAAAGTGAGCTGACTGGATTACCTAAGTTTAGGCACAAAGGCAAAGCTTTAAAGGGGTGAGGTTCATTTAAAATTGAAGCAATTGGAAGGTTTCAAAATTCCACGCGTTACTTTAGGCGAGAAAGCCTGTTTCTTTTGGTAGAAGAGCTTTAACTATGTTTAAGACTAGCTCGATTAGGAGTTTCGGAGACTTAAACAATACCACCTAATGGCGAACGTTGTTAACGTAAAGTGATCACACTAAGACAGCCTTCGAAATAACAGTAGAAGACGGTCGTAAGCTTGTAGTGGTTTGTTACATTTAAAAATCGAACATCAGTAATGAATTCTTGGAGTTTTTAATTGTATTATACCTATTCGTTTAGCTCAAAATTTCCTGACGTCAATGTGGGTATTTTATTTTTGTTTCCCGTCTCATCTGTCTATTTAATTGTTGTGCAGCAATGTTTTGATTCTGTTTTATCCTGTCTTGCATTGTTACTGAACGGCATCACACGCACATTTAATTTCTTGTAGATCTTGTCTTGGTCGCTGTAGTTCGTTTGTTCACCCATACCTATCTTTAATAATTACATAGACATATATTATATTAATGGACTGGTAATGTGAGCTGTCAAACATACAGTCAAACCGTGACAACACTGTTTGTATGGAAAGTCACGTGACTGGCGGCAAGGGGGAATTCTTTGTACGGGAGCCCATACAAAATTGCTCATGTTTGAGAGCAAAATTCTCCGATTACAATAGGTACTCTAATTTAAAAAAAATTGTTGGTTTGTGATGAATGGACATGTTTTGTTATGCAGTTTGTCTCCTATCGCGAATAATACAGAATACACATTTTTTTAGGACAATATTTATGAACCCCTATTTTCCATACTTTTTCTTTGAAAGAAAATATATATTTAGTAGCTAATTGCGTTATATTTATTTTTTACACTGGTGTTCCTTGCAATATATACCTTGGAAATCATTTTTTTTTTTTGAAAATTCTCATCCAGTATATTTTATTATCTTTTCATTAAAATTTTTTGTAAAAATAAAAAATGAGTACAATTTTACGCACAAAACAATTTAACCATGTTCAGTTTATCACGTAGACACCAAATAAACACAAATTACGAAAATATATGATAATATAAGAACGTTTAATACAGACTTCTAGCAGCTCCTTTCATACAAAACCTCCGTCTTTTGCAGCTAATCAGCTGTTTGTATCATGACACCCCAAAGTTGCATAGATTACCGATCCAAGAGTATTATATCTATGAATAATTATTATCCCATAGAGCAGGCTTTCCTCCATCCTCGTACACGTCTTTCTGAAATGCCTTCCTCCTTCGATTATGGTTCGTTATGTGGTTTCATTTCAAGAAAACTGAAGAGTACTGAAGATTTTTGAACTTTCAGCCTGTCCCGTACTAACTGAAAAGGTCGCTCCAGCAATATAAAGCATTCCGCTATATAAATAAAAGTAATGTTGGAGTCGTATCCATAATCAGCAGTCGAATTGCCGCTGTGAATTAATGCGAAAATACTCTATTGAAGAGTGAAGCTAATCGTATCATTGGCTGTGCCCATGACCCCGAAACCCCAAAAAACAACCAGACACCAAACCACGTATTTATATAACTGTTCACGTCGCGAGATATTATGCACGGAGGTGTTCGATTCGAACCAGCGAGATCAACAGAGCGCCTACATTTTGTTTCAATTCAACATAAATCCATTATTTTATTATGTTGATACTAGCTGTCGAACTTCGTCCTAAACCAAAATAAAATAAAAATATTTTGAATTAAATACTGTTTATGACATAAAAAACTTAATTAAATTTAGTTCATAATTATTATTGTTGATTCGGATGCGAGATGAAATTCGATGGGTCATAAGTTTGTAATAAAAACAATTCCTCTGTAGGCGAGTAAACTTTAAAAGAAATCCATGAGATGGCGGTGTAGTAGGAAATAATTCGTATATGAAATAATATGTTTCGTTATTGTACCTGTGTGTTTAAATTTTACCGAATTATTAGGGTAAGATTAGCTAATAATTATTATTGTTGATTCGGATGCGAGATGAAATTCGATTTAAAAAAATATCCATGAGATGGCGGTGTAGTAGTAAATAATTCGTATATGAAATATGTTTCATTATTATGGTAAGATTATGTAAGCTCAATTAGAATTTTTGTTTAATCACAAAGTTGAATAATTGATTATTAGATTGTAATACCTACATTGTCGTATTGCAAAGTTAGGAGCATTGCTTGACACGTTGTTTGTGCAATTCATACTAGTATTTTTGAAATAATCATTTCAGACAACAAAATCCGAAAACAGTGCCATCCAACCAAATTCCATGAATCTACTAAAAGGGTGCGTTTACACCAAACGAACATAGAGCTAGAAATTGATATTGACCCAAAGGAAACAACACAACGAGCAAGAACGAAATGGGCGACGACAGATTAAGCGCGCCAGATTTCTAGTTCGTCGAGTAACATCGCGATTTTGGTAGCGAGAATTTTTTTTTGTGAAATTTAAAAATCGAACGTCCATCAAAATAGTTGCTTCTATTTTCATGTAGGTAGGTACCTACTTCATTGTATTCGATTTTCGTTTCTTGATTACCCTTGCCTCTAATGTCTTATGCCTACTTAATGCTTAACCCCTTACCGCATGGTGGTCCATATATGATCTAAAATATTTTTTTGCAAAAAAATACAAGATTTTATTAAAATATTCCACAGTTCTAGCAATAATACCAAAGCTTTGTCTATCGTCTGCATTATTAGTTATCAAACTGTGTACTAGATGCCTCTGGTTGCATTATGTGTACTCTCAATTGTTTCCAACTGGAATTTTTTTATTAACTGTAGATACGTGATATTCAAAGGTGTTTTTTTTCTAGTTTTTTCTAAATTTCAATGGTAAAAAAAATTGTAATACACTCCTTTACTATTAAATTGATTAGGTAATTAATAAATTATCACTTTTATTCAAAACTAGCTTATACCCATCATGCTTTACGTTTTTGATTCCGATTGTCAGGCTTGATCGGTAGGTAATTAAACAGGTTCTAGTCTAGCTTCCCATTGCTTAACAGACCTCTATAACTGACATAAGCACAGAAAAAGAGGAATGAAACTTTCACAATTCATAAAAAGAGAGGAGAATGACACTTTTAATGTTTATTAAAATTTTCTATGAAGATCCTAAAAAATAGAGTTTTTTAAATAGCTCTAAATATATTAAAGTTAATGCAACAAATTGTATTAAAGAACCTTCTCTGGCATTTTGCACGGCTCTGTGCAGATTCATATCTGACGTAGCATTTGTATTTTGAGCGTGATGCTATGACATACGGTAAAAAGCAAATAAAAAAACATTTCTGAATTATTATGTAGATAGAGAAGGAGGGGCTAATGCGAGTTTTATTTAATTTCCCAATTTACCACGCAACTTTCTTAATTTTTTCTTTCATAAGAACCTTCTCCTGATAAAAGCCAACACGACAAAAAAAGAATTAGTGAAATCGGTTCAGCCGTTTAGGCGTGATGCGATGACATACGGTAAAAAGCAAATAAAAAAACATTTCTGAATTATTATGTAGATTTTCCACGCAACTTTCTTAATTTTTTCTTTCATAAGAACCTTCTCCTGATAAAAGCCAACACGGCAAAAAAAGAATTAGTGAAATCGGTTCAGCCGTTTAGGCGTGATGCTATGACATACGGTAAAAAGCAAATAAAAAAACATGTCTGAATTATTTTGTAGAATAAAATGCGATTTACGATGTAAAAACTTAATTAATTTTAGCTAATTTAATTGAATTATGTTATAGTTACGTTAATTCGGGTGAAGGATGACGTTCGATGGGATTATAAGCTTGAAATCAAAACAATTCCTCTATAATTGCTTTACTTTTTAAAAAATTCAATAGATGGCGGTGTAGTAGGAAGTACATAACATGTGATGTATGTTTGCCTATTGTATAGATACATCGAAAGAATTTACCAATTTAAACCTATTTTTTTGAATTATTATGTTGATTATGCATGATATTGTGTAAAAAGTTTTTGGTCCATATATGATCCATCATGCAGTTGTATCAATATTTTTACGCATTTCGTCAAATAAGTTGTAAATTGCATGTCAACTAAAGTGTATTTTTTATATATGGATGTTCGTTTATTGCACAAAACTACACAATACGTAATAGGAATACCAAAATGGTATTATCAGCGAGGATGATTTGTCAGATAATGAGGATAACCCTCAAATACTCCCAAACTCCCTAAAAGAGTACTCCCAAAAATGAAATAATTCCAAAAATTTAAGAAAGCAGTTCTGATGAAGAAAATGTAATCCAAGAAACTCCTTCAACTTCTGCTACCAACAAACTTATGTGGAGAAGTCAAAATCACCAGATGTTGTTGCATACTATTGTGAGATGGAGGGTTTCCAAAGACTTTGATAATAATGGTACTCTTATCCAGTATTTCAAATATTTTTAATGACTGCATCTTGGATCAAACAGTTTTCACAATATACTTGACAAAGCAAAGGCCTGTCAAACCAATTGTATTGACAAAAAATGACTTGGAACAATATATTTGAATTTTCATGAGGTCTATATCGTTCTAAATATGATAGGCGAGCCATGTGGCCAAGTGCCCGGACCACAGATGGACCAAAAGAGTGGTGGAGTTGCAGCCTATACAAGAAAGAAGAAATGTAGGTAGGCCTCAGGCCAGATGGACGGACGGATCGCCATGATTGCAGATTGCGCACAAGGGCGGATCCAGCTTTGGCACCAGGGGGGGTCACATAGCAAAAAAGGTCATTTCCAAAATCTTGTATCTGGAAACTAAACTTTCCCTAAAAAAAGTCATTTCCAAAATTTGGTATCTGGAAACTTTACTTTTCCTGGAAAAAAAGGTCATTTCCATAACCCAGGGGGGAGGGGGTCATGAACCACAAGAAATCATAATTTTGTTATGATCATTATAGAGTTCATTAAAGTTGGTATTTTATTAATAAATGTAAGTACTGTACTTTAAAATGTAGAGCCTGGCCCCCCTGGATCCGCCATTGGTTGCGCATGGATGAAGGAAGTTCAGGACATGGATGATTGGAATAAGAGGGGGGGGGGGGCTATTTTCAGCAATGAATGGAAACAGGCTGATGAAAAAGAAGAAGAAGAAAGTCTAAAGTTCAGTTATAAGCTGCAAAAAATGCAAAATAAACCTCTGCCTGAATTGAGACAGAAATTGATTTAGAATCTTTCACGAAGAATAGTGTTTCAATTATAATTATAATCATTTACGTTGGTATTTTTGTTACTGTAACTGCATAGCGTGCCATATATGATCCAAAATATTTTTTTATAATTTATAATAGTAAAAATCATTTTTTTGAAAAATGAAAAAATACGTGTCTAATTATTTCACCTTTTACACATAATATATTTTTTTCGCTAATTTTTAAAAAATCATGCAGTAAGGGGTTAACTGCAGAGTCGGATGTGTAGGTATCTGTATTCTGCTTTTACGGTTTCAATCGTGTGGATTGGTTTGCAACAAGCGCGAACATCTTGTCTTCCACTCGTCTCGGTTCTCCGCTGTTCTCTTTAGTTCAACTGCATTCCCAGACCCTGCCATTTCTGTTTCAAACACTCTTGGTGCGAGCGTCCTTTACCAATCTAAAATACGACCATTCCTTCCACTATGTATACCTACCTACTCAATACGTCATTTTCGTGCCTTATTATTATTGTCCCAGCCATCTCCGCGGGTCTCTCCGATACGGTGTTCAATGTTTGCCTTTAGATCTTCAATTATTGCCTTGCCTATCCTCCCGAACTCTTAATTCTTATTACATATTATTATGATGCAGATACGGTGTTTTTGATTTTTCTTTGTAAGGCGGTACAAATATTTGATTTTTTTTTGTGTTTCGTTAAGCGTAATTATACAGGTATCGCCTATTTTTGCATCCGTTGCAAATAAAACTATATATACCTAGGTAGGTTTATTCACATATATCGTTAAATTACTTCTAAAAGCTCCATTTCCAAAGTGATGTAACCTAAACTCGTTGACCTAAACTGGAGATTTGCTGGACAACAGCATTATATAATGTGTTGTGAACGAGTGAACCCAAATATTTATCCGAAAAAAATGTGCCCTTGGAATTTGGAGGTCAGAGAGAGAGGCGTTCGTGTAGGTATTTCGCAAATACATGGGTACATATTTCGGTTGGGCAGAACAAATTTACGACTTTTAACTTCGTATCAATTCGGTCACGAAATATAAATCTGAGTCAGGCTATGGCGTGTCACATCGGACGAAAGGTCAGTAACAGCACAGCATAGGTCCAATGGCAGTAGGTCCCTAAATATCCTTAACCTGGCTCGAGTGCACGTGAATGACCTAACGTCACAAAAAAAATAATATAAGTAGGTATTTGTTGTTTTTATTTTATTGATTTGGGTACGAAATGAGATTGTTGCACTTTTTGCACATCCTAATAAGATGGAAAAAAAAAGATTTTTATGAGGATATCAACTCCGAGAGATTTTGATATTACGGTTCAATCATCTGCTATTTAAGAAAAGAATGATGTAACATCCGTTAAGTTCAACGTACAAAAGTCGTTAGTAAATAATTGATCAAGCTAATTAACCAGTTTTCGAAAAACATGCTCTTGTATGAATCGAAAGATGTTTGTTTGGATAGAAATGAATGGATGTCCATACTATCTGCCTACTCCATCCGGGATACGCCTTGATGGTTAGAAAAACTCTACTGATTCCTAATTTAGCCCTATTCTAAATATTACTTACTCAAGTCGGTGTATTCGTGTAAATTTTGTATGGATTATATTTATTACTGAGATAATATCTAGCGGCGCTATACTAAAACTCTTTTCGTTATCTCACGAAAATTCAGAACAGGGATTTGTAGGTACTGATAATACCATATTAGTATATTGATGCTCAAATTTTGATTAATATTCGAAATTTGTATTATGTTCTACATCAGGCCTGGGCAAACTGCGGCCCGCCGGACATTTTATGTGGCCCGCCAGCAATATCTATAGATTATTATAATTTTCACAAAAATATTGACAATTAAAATTTAACCTAGGTAGGTATAATGATTTTTATCCAATCTTCATATCCACAAACAATTTTGGGAATATCAACGACACCTAATATAAAAATAAAATATTTATAAAAATAACAGAACAATTCTTCTCATTTTGTAAAGGTAATACGTATTTTATGTATATTATGTTACGTTTAGTTTTGTTTTTTTTTTCTTTTTCTAAAAGAAGAAGATATTTTATTTGCTGACCGCAGCTCTTTTTAATTCTTGAAATTGGCCCGCCATCTAAAAAGTTTGCTCTCCCCATTGTAGGTTTCTGTACCTAATGATCAAAACCATATTTTTTTATAGATTCTTTTGCCTTTTTAAGCAATTGTAAGCCCGTAGTCTTTCAAATTTAATAAAATTAAATTGATGTAACGCTTTCATAAAAAAAATATATAGTAGGTAGATAAACTGTGGATCAAACAATACAAATGAAGCCCATAGGGTGGCCATGGGTACCTTCACATTTTACATTTATTTTGATGTGCTAAATGGCATTGTTGATTTGAAATTCCTCAACTTCCTTAAAAAATTCAGACAGCTCAAATTATACATAAACCTTCTTTCACAATATCTACCACAAAATCATGAATATTGATCTGCCTATGAAAAAAAATTACAGTGCTTTTGTGCTTGAACGATCCATTTTTTGGTTACAGTTGTCCTTCTCAGCCACGTCCGGCGGATGGGCAGGAGCTCGGCTGGCCGTACTTCTTGGTGCTATTCTAACTTTGGACGGATTGCTGATGATCCTGTGTGTGGCCATTGGTTACTTTGGCGGAGGACTCAACACATTTGCCTTCATGTGCGCCGAGGTAATTATATTATAAAACAAAACAACTTTTTCGTTTTTGTCGGGTGCAAAGTCCTGATGTTGCTTGTGTAATATGGCATGTTAAAACTTCTCTCGTCCAACAGTAGAAAGTGCTATTAAGCCTGTGATATATTGCCCATTTGCATATTTTATTCTCTTTGCAGACATTTTAATGTTGCGTTTTTATCGAGATTGGAAAGTTTTCTTGTTGTCTTTTATTATAATAATCGATATTGATGTACAATTTGATATGGCATATTACGTTTTGTTTTGTATTTTAAACTTAATGTAACTTATTGATCAGTTTTTTTATTTCAACATAAAAATATTGATAACTAGCTGATACCCATCTTGCCTCACATCTTCAAAGGATGTCTATCTGTTTTACTAAAGTTTTGCTATGAAGATCTTATCATTAAAGGAATTCATTAAAAAACACTAATAAATATATTTGAGAAAATGGTTTTGTATCTAATATTACTACAATTAAATTTGCGACGTTCAGCGATGATTTAAATCAAACTTACTCTGCTGTTTATGTATGGTGCATAAGCAAATAAGTCGATAACTGATTTATTATGTAGCTAGTTCTCTGTCCAGTGTTGCCTCAAAAAGTAGTCCAGTTCAGACAAGTCTATGGTTTGTAATTGCCACATAGATATAATTGCCAATCTCAAACATTTGTGACAGGGCGCACAGAAAAGAGAAAGATAGTGCATTTATATCATCCCTTATTCTGCAGCCCGATTCACGGAAAAGTTTAAGTGTAAGTTTAGTTCGAAGTTCGAACGAAGTTCGATTCAAACCCTCCGTGAATAGGTACATAGACTGTAGATAGTCGCCGCCTACAATAATTATTATTACCAGCAGCCCTATTCACAAAAGTTTGAATCGAACTTCGTTCGAACTTCGAACTAAACTTAGACTTAAACTTTTCCGTGAATCGGGCTGCTGAATGCATTTTGAATATCTCTTTAAGATTGTTGACCAACTTATACAATGAAAATATTAATTTTGTGGGCATTTTTAAAAGTTTCTTCGTACATTCAGTGGGGAAGTTCATACTATTCCCAGTGGATATCCCAACCATCGCCGTAAAACCATTGTCAACTTTTGGTTGGGCATTGGGCTCGAAGGCATTCTGTGATCAAAGTGGCAATCACAAAAGACCCATCAAGGGTCGCAGCGTTATCGGGGAGCCAAGTTTCCAGCCATAAAAAGGGAAAAAATACTAATGCTTGAATAGGTATATTTTTTTTCCGGTGTTCAGACCTCAAGCATTGTGCTTTCCAATGATAATTACTTCAATTTAACTGAGATCAACCTAAACTAACAGGTATTCGGTCATTCTGTCCCATACTGACATAAATAAGCTTTCTTCATTTTAACACTACTATGCTAACGGATTGAGTAAATAAATTTATAATTTTTAGTTAGTTAGTCATGAGTATACAACAATTCATATATTTTAATAAGAATGTCAGGGAATATTGTCATGTTAAGCAAAAAATTCCAAATGGGATTCATCGGAGTTGTTGACCAGAGGTTTGTATAATTAACACATTTTATGTACTTACTCAATGTCATTACTCTTTTTTTTTTAAGCCTTCACTCGTTTGCGAGTGTTATAAATAAAGCTCATTACTCTTTTAAAAACAAAAATATTTGAAAATCAAAGTTGCATTTTTTATGGGAAGATCAGGAGAAAATCACAATTTTTATAAGTTGAATATTCTCCATGACATTTATAAAATTATTTTAAAGAAATTTTCGTTTTTATCTTTGACCGTTTCAGTATTTTTAGAACAGCTGTTAACCTTGTCTAATAAAGTCTAATATATTCCTAACATTTTGGCTTTATACAGTATAATGTGCATATTGGCGATCGTAAAAAACTGGTTTGGACCTAAACATTGAAACCGATTAAGGAAGTGCAGTTTTTAATCTGAATGCATAATATGTGATATATTTGAACAACATGTTTGAGAAATATGTTTTCAACATTCATTTTAAATTTCGATCGACAAATATAAATGTTTTTACAACGGGTCACGGAGATCAATTTTCTTATCGACATATTTTGTATCACATTCAGAAGTTTTACAAAGCTTGATAAATTCTTGATGCATTTCTTATTTTTCAGTGTGTTTTGCTGAGTATTCGAGCTACACATGTACTATTTAGATACACAATGCACGTCATGGAAGCGACCGGAGCAATTCCAGAAGACGAGAATTTCCTGCCTTTGGTAAACAACGCTAGAGAATCTGTCAACCACGAAGAGGATGAAGAAGACAGTAACGAAGATAACCAACAGAACACCAGACGTTCAATGGGCACATCTGGTCCTACGTGTGATAAGCGAGCACCCTTTGCACATTATACCGAGTTATGCTTTGATTTGGTGGCTTTGATCGTTGATCTGGCACACCACGTCCATATGTTGTTGTGGAGCAACATTTTCTTGTCTATGGCTTCTCTGGTGATATGTATGCAGCTCCGCTACCTCTTTCATGAGATACAGAGAAAAATCAAGAAGCACAGAAACTATGTTTGGGTTCTTAACCATATGGAAAAAAAGTAAGTTGAAGCTGGTCTAAAAATACCCATTGATTAAATTATTTCAGTAACATATTTATCCTACATATTTAATTTTATTTTTTTTAAGTTATCCTATGGCAACACCGGAGGAACTACGAGAAAACAGTGATAACTGTGCCATCTGCTGGGAGAAAATGGAAACAGCTCGTAAATTGCCGTGCAACCATCTCTTCCACAAGTAAGATCACTATTTTATTTTTGCAAGTTTTGCATTGAATATTAAACTATTCGATTATTAAACAAAATGTGTATGAAATTTCGTTATGTTTTGCTAAAAATAAATACTATAAGACGACCTTTGTGTTTGGCCTAACAGATTTTTCTCACGAAATAAGTTTTGTTTTATTTATTTATTTACATATTTATACAAAATGTACAACATTACATGATGATACAATATATACATATTTGATAGCCTCGCTAGGAGTATGCCTGTGTTGAGGCAATTTAAGCACAATACATACTTAATCAATATATGATATAATTTGTAATACATTCATCTTTCACTCTATACTAATGTGTGAAATAGTTTAGATTTTTCTCTTACAATCATCATCAACCACTCAGTTAGAGACACCCTAAATACTTTCATACTCTCGTATTTTTATTCTCTCGTTTCATTTATATATTTTTATTCTATTTCTACTATTTACTTAGGGAGCGTTCAAGTATTACGTAACGCAATATGGGGGGGAGGGGGGGTTTTCTTGTAAAACGTTACTATTGTATTACTGGCGCCGCAACAAAGTTATTTAGTGAATTTCCAGTAATAATTGTGATTTGAGGCATACATAGTTGTAATATGTGCGTTAGGCAACGTTTAGAGAATGGGAAGAGGGGTAACAAAGAGCGTTACGGTGCATCTCGGGGGAGGGGGGGGGGTAGGGTCAATAATGTTAAAAAATGCGTTACGTAATACTTGAACGGTCCCTTAGTAGTTTTCTTTAATGTTTATGTATTTCATGAATTTAAAAAGACCATGTATTAAAGTAATACCTTTTTTCAGTTCTTGTTTATCTAGCTGGCTTCAACAAGACACATCCTGTCCAACATGTCGCATGGGGTTATCCTTGTGGCCAACAAGATCGACCTCTGCAGATTTATCAACACAACTACGACAACCTGATCACTTTTTCCATTTCGATGGTAAGCCAATTGTTAGTTTGTACCTTTTTTAGATTAAAGCTTGGTTCAACCTCTAAAAGGATCAGATTTTTTTGTCAATCTATTGACAACACCATTTTTTTCTATCTTTGTAGGTTCTCGTTATGTTTCCTGGCTGCCAAGTTTCTCGGTGGAAGTGTCCCATAGGGTTATGGAAGAAACCCAAGTAACCAACTCTCAGATTGACGCCATGGCAAGACAGGTACGTTGGAGGTCTTTTTTGTTCTACACTACCTGACTTCCATTGCCTTTGCCCAATTTGATTAAATGAATTAAACCAAGTTACTGTTATAACATGTTTTTTTTTAAGTATAAATATAGTCAAAATGGTAGCCCAAAACACCAGAAGTTAATTATACTATACCTATAATATAAGTGCAAGCACTAAGTTGACTTACTTTTAATGGTACCTATCAGATAACATAATATGAACAAATGAACTTTCTCTTTGTACAGTAATATTAGATCTTCATATTTTCATCTTCTTTTACAGGTACAGCAATTGTTTCCACACTTCCCTTTGTCATATCTTGGCAGAGATTTAATGGTGACACACTCCGTAGAAATGACGGTGGACAATATATTAGATGGAAGATTGGTGTTACCACAGCGACTTGTCACAGTAGATGATGGTAAGTCACAGTCAATCATTTTATTTTTTAAATCTGGTATAACAAAAATATCCATATGAATCCTCAACAACCAAAGGTTTTGGAGTCTTTGGAGAATATTTCTAGTGTTCCGATTCTTTTTCACCATAATCAGTCTCAAAATTGGACAGATGTTAATTAAAAAAAATTGGGTGTATTAATGGTTATTCAAAGATGGGTTAGAATCAGTTAAGGCATCTGAACAATATTTCAGAAATATCTTACTGGATTTCATCAAAATACTATTTCTTTCCAGATCATGAGATGTCTCCATTGAGTGGAGTCCATCCTGGAACATTACAGTCACCTTCTATCTCTTCTACCACTGCTGCGCCGTCCCAGGTGCTTTTGCATCACTCCTTCTCAATGCTGGCTTCACAATTAGCTAATCGACAAAACACAGAACCCTCCACTAGCACTGAAAGGTAAAATATTCATAATGTAATCTATATTTCTTACATCAAAATGTTTATTTGAAAATTATTCTCATTTATGTTTATATTTTTACAGTGAACCTAATAGCTCTTTTGGTAGTGCATTCTCCAAATATCCCCAAGAAAGAGAGAAATTGCTGCAAGCCAAGAAAGAACAATTGCTGAAAATTGCGAAGAAAAAATATTTAGAGAAGTTGTCATCTTCCAAAAATCAGGACGTTATACCTGGAACGGATCTCTGCTCCTCCGAAAATAAGAACGAGGATAGTCACACTTCTAGCAATGAGCCAAGACCGTCAACATCGAGACAAACAAACGACTACGGCTCGAGTGCGGGAACGTCCATTGAAAAATCCATAACTTGAACTGACATTAGTTTTTATAATGATGTAAACCAAATATTACGAATATTGTATAGATTTTCACTCAATGTTTTTTGAGGATATTGAATAAGATGTGTTTTATATGTTTGAAAAACATTAAATGTATAATAATTGTTTTAGAAGAGTTCCTCAATGTGTATTTTTAGGTTATAGTTTTGAAGAAGCCATGGTTCTTTCGGTAGGTTTATTCAAATGTAATTTATTGCCCTCAATTGTGTAGATCAATTTTATTGGAGTATTTTTAATAGTTTGACTGAATGAAAATAGATTGTTGGTTACATTTGAGTAATGCCTGGCACCTAGTCCATGTTGAAGAACATTAATCTTACATTCGGAGTCCCGCATACCTGATATTTCTGTGAATCTTTTAGATAATAAAATAAGGGTACTTTTTTTATTATCGAATTGTATCATACAGTGTTAATAACTACTTATCTTCAAATTTTAATTCTAAAGGATCATCAAAACAAACAAAATGAGTCATGTGTTGTGAAATTTTGTGTACGTAAAATAAGAATAATTTGGTGTATCTCACTCAGTCATGTTTATATTTGCACATATATCTAATTTAACATGCAACTATTTTACACATGTCTCATTTTTTTGTACGATGACGCTAAGGATTACTAATGTGTGATATCTCTGTCCTAGGTATATGACACAAAACATTTAGATTTAGTTATGACTATTTAAGTAGTTGACCATTGGCTCTGTAAAAAAATCAAAGAATTAAAATATTTTGTACATTTTCAGTTTAACACATAAATTTTCGTTTAACAAAGAGTTATTTTTTTATAAAAATTGTTAATTAAGACTATATTTTAAGAGATTTATGTTTAGTATTAAATTATTTTTTTCATCCGAAACTAGGGTGCAACTGTGATTTTGGGTGATAATTTATTTTAAATCACTGCAAATCATTTTGATTTTTTTTGTGTGATTGATATTGTTTACTACAAAGAATCGGCCACATGAATACTTTTGGAATTTTTAAAGGTAGTTTTGTGGATATTTTCTTTTTTTAACCCATTTCAAAAATACCTGCGTACAGTATAAAGATTGGACTAGAATTTCAGCTTTAAAAAGTTATTGATGAAAATGTTCAACTTCATGAGACTCATTATGTATGTGTTATAAACTTTTTCATTGTAGTAGAATTTCTGTGATTCATTCAATTTTTTTTGATAAAACAAAGTGCAAAATGACGCTGATAACGTTAGTATATTATATTTTGTGGCCATAATGATGAAGAGTATAGATTAAGATGGCATTATATACTTACTTCCTAAAAAATCTGATCATCAATATTGCGAAATCACAAGCAAAACAATAAAATTATTTATTATGTTTTGGTGTAACCTCTTAGCAGTTTTATTGTTTTGTCGTCTTATGGCTTGGTGTTAAAAAAACCTTTAGCAGAAAACTATAATAAGTTGAATGTTTACATTTTTCATCGTAATTTTAGTAATAAATTATGTAAGAATAATCTTTGTGATTTTACTGTATTGTTGATGTAGAACTTTTATGTATTTTTTTTAAACAAAGTAAATTAAATGTTTTAAAATGAGAATCGAATTTAAATCTTATATCAATATTGTTTTTTATTATCACATTCTATATCCCTTGGTCATGGCATCATGCGTGAACAGCTCAACCTATTGTCAGAACAGAACAAAATTGAAGGAAACTAATGTAGGTAGCCTTCTTATGGTCTGTTTTCCTAAGAATATGGTACTGCTATAAACAGCGGTGAATAAGTCAGTGTAAAAACGTGTTTACCATAGTGATAAAAAACACTGTCTCAAAAAAACATTGACAGCTGTTAAAGAATATGTAACAATTCATTACTAATGTTCGATTTTTAAATGGAACAAACCACTACGGGTTTACGACCGTCTTCTACTGTTATTTCGAAGGCTGGCTTAGTGTGATCACTTTACGTTAACAACGTTCGCCATTAGGTGGTAATGTTTAAGTCTCCAAAACTCCTAATCATGACAATTCTCAACATGTGGAAAAACCTCATGTATGCAACTAGTAGATATTTAATAATTATTGACAGCTGAAGCATACTCCCAAGTATCTCAGTGTATTAGTACTTTTGACACTAAAAACTTTCAAATTCAAACTGTGATTTGAAATAACTATCAGTTATTTGATAGTTGGTGTGATTTACAGAATGGGCCATGAAACGAAACAGATGCATCGGCCAGAATTATGTTTGTGAAACAATTTTTCAATATATAAATTTGAATTCAGAGTTCATAGTAAAGACAGGACAATGTCTCTCGGGAAAAGCTAGTAATTTAAATATAACATCAAAGGATTGTAATAATCTGAGACTAGGTATAACATAATGTTTGTTTAAAAAAACCTTTTAAAAGTTTCACATTGTAATTTGAAGCCATACTTACTTAAAATACCAGGTTGGCCACAATGCCCTGTGACAACAAAATGTTATCTTTGGACATAATCAGGAGCCCAGGTTCTATTGCGGGTCATATTAGGTGTATATTGTCTTTTGTCACACAGGATATCATCAGGTGGTACTGCTTCTTTGGAGATTTTTTTATACCAGGTAAAACATTGTGCTGATTGCTGCAACTCGAGGTCGGTTAAAAGCTGTAGAGTTATCTAGAGACTGGCCTCTCAGAAAACAGACATGAGTGGATGGAAGTTTGTGAATTTGCAATTGCATGGACCTAGGAACTCTGTGTTCCAGAATGACACTGGAATATCTCTTGGCCCTTGAAGTTATAATATAATGCACCATGTGCATAAATGTCCCAGGTTTAAGACAAGCGAAAGCAAATAGCTTCTTGGTTGTACTCTGTCTATTAGGCCGTGGAGCTCTTGGAAGTTGGACACAGGAAATCCAACCAATTGTACAGTCAAAAGCATTATAAAGGCTTAGACAAAAATTTTGCTAAAGAGCTGATATCACTAAAGCAAAGCAATTCTACGGATTGAACAATTATTAAACCCTATTTATCCTTGAGGTTCAAACTATGAAAGCCTGAATTCTACATATACCTACTATGAAAGCCTGAATTCTACATATCGTCGATGAGACTGCAATACCGCGGAAACGTCATTTGCGAAACCGCGTAACTACCAAGTATCAAATTTTACAGGAAACACAAAAAACTATTTCATGCCATAACCGCCTTAGCTATAAGGTTCAAATTTACAAACATAAGTTTGTATGGACTTGTCTTAAAATACTGTTATGAATTCAATGTTATAAATTCATAACTACGTATTTTATGACACTTATGCGAAATTGCAATTTCCAAAAGTGCGACAAAATGAGAAGATAAGCGGATTTAAGCACTAAGCTTCTTCGTAATGTGAGCGTTTCGTAGAAATAGAGAATTTTCAGATATAATATTTTTTTATTTAATTATAAGATATAGGTATACAATATAATAACCTACATTCTCCCCAGTGATATGTTAAAAATAATTCTCCCTTTACGACCCCACTTAGTTGCATAGGAAGGCAACAAGAACTGTCCATTGCGATAAATTAAAACTTAAGGTAGGTACATACAAAACAATTTTAATATTTTTTTTTGTATTAAATATGACAAATTTATGATTAAGCATGTAAAAACATTTTATTCAACAATATTCAAGTGGAAAATAAAAAAATGGGTTAGTAATATTATCCAATGTAGACATTTTTTTAATATAGTGAAACAGGTACATATTGAAAATAATAGGTACAATATTAAAAAAATGGGAAGTACGTGTTATTAGAAATGGTGATGAATGGTATGATTAGTTCCGACTTCCAAGATTTAAATTGAGTAAATTAAGTTATAGCATTCATAAGGTTAAACAGAATATTAAAATAATAAAAAGAGGGGCATGCATTTAAAATGGCGAGTACGGCTATTTGAGTTATTGAAGCTTCAATATTTTCAGTTTAATGCGGTAAATTATCGTAAGTCATGATATTCAGGAGGGATCACATACTAGTTCCTGGAGATGATCGTATTCAGTTTTGAATATCTTCAGTCCTTCTTGGGTGAAGTTGTTTCAGAATTTCTAACGTTGGCATGATTTTTGGCTTTCTAGATAAATCACTAAATTGATCATGAAATTTTGTCTTGCGTTGTATAATACCGTTTGGATTATACTCCAGTACGCGAAGATCTATCCTTTATTTCCGGATATTGTATTATCAAAGCACGTACACGAAAACCTTTAGGTATGCATAGATGGGACTTGGAATCAGTGACAGTGTCGTCAGATAAAACACCTGCATTACAGCTTGATTCACACGGTTCTGTCAAAGATTCGTCTATATTACTATCTTCAATAAAAATATTTTTAACATCATCCAGTGCTAACTTTTCCAAATAATAAGGCAATTTGTTTTGGTTCTCCATCAGCCCCTTCAGTTGTAGCTGCTTAACTATTACAACCTCATTTTCCTCGTCACGATCTTCAACAAGAATATTATTAGCATCCCTATCTTAAAAAAATAATTAACAAAGGAATTTAACAAAATATCAATAAGAACGAATTTCTAAAACCACATAAATATGAATATCACCGATAATCACCATACATGAAATATAAAAGCAATACCGCGTAACAATGTGTTATGGCGATCAGAAGTATATCGAAGCAATACCGCGTAATTGCACCATAAAGAATATTCACGTTTCTGATTGGTTAAAAATGATTGCGTTCAATTTTTAGGGAAGCCCCTTGCTAGAGTGATATCTGCGCGTGAAATCTCAATTTTAGGACAACTTGTAGTTACGCGGTGTTGCAAGTGACGTTTCCGCGGTATTGCAGTCTCATCGACGATATACCTACTATACAATTGCATTCCACTGATGGGCAAGCAGCTATATTGAGTGTGAGAAGATAACCTGCACATTTAGGTGCAACTTTGACTAAATTCTATTCATTAATGGTATGCTCAAAAGTAGAACGAATTTCAAATTGGAAAGAACAGAACTGTTTTGTTAATTTAATAAAACCTTTCATGAGTTAAATTACACGCGGTTGCGTTTTCACAAAATTTGTATTGAATCTCAAGCGCTTTCGTCCAACTCAAGAGTCTCTTGACAATGTCTGCATGAGTTGGATGAAAGCGATCAAGATTCAATACAAATTTGGTGAAAGTGCAACTGTGTGTTATTTAATTCATAATAATGAACTTTCACAACGTAAATACACAAACCCTCCTAAAATAAAGCCTTTCAGTACAATATAATTGTCAAAGCCTTGAAGTATGTAAGTAGAACTGGTTCTATTATGTAAAAGAAAAAAAAACACTTAATAAACAAAAAGAAATTATATTTCAAAACTTATTTTTATAATTTTGATACATGGAAAATATAATCATGTTTGTTTATCAGATTTTAGTACAATAATTAATGAAAATTCTATTTCCAAGAAACAAGAAGAAATTCATACTTGTACTTAATAATATTGTGTAAATTAAAAGTAAGAAGTTAATACAGCATACATTAGAGTATGTAAGTTTTGTAGTTCTTGGAATTTAAATACATTAAACCTTGAATTGAATTTTAGTCTTAAGATATACATTAACCTATTTGTGACATTTAACCTATAAAATTGACCACTACTATGTGTAGAATGATATGGGCAAAGATGAAATCTGCAAACCCTCTCTCTGGACTGATTCCCAGGAAGCTAGCCTTGTTTTCTGGATTAACTTGAAGTCTTAAGCAAACTGTAAATGAAAAAAAAATAAAATTAATATTTGGCAATCTTCAATTTGCAGCCAAAATCGTACAAGAAATGAATAAAATTCATACTCGATAATATTGATAAGAGTTCCGTTTTCAAAATTTGAACTCATTTATTGTTATTGAAATTCTGTAAATGTAAAGAAGCTAGAACTTTAAATGTACTGAACTAAAGAATTATGTAAACCAAATAAAACTCACCAGCTAGAATAAATGAAGAAACTGTTGATATAAAACCACTGAGGAAAGAATTGAAAGGAAATGTGCCCACAAGACAGCAATACAGAAACTGTACGACACCGGTAAGGAGGATATACAAAAGGTAGGCATCTATTATCTTTAATTTCTTTGGTGTACGAACCGAATACTCGGAGTACAGTTTAGATAAAATGTTTACCAACGACATGTTTATAATATTCAATCGTTGCTCGTTAACAAATTACAACTAATTATAACAGAAAGACCGGCAGAAAACAGAGTCCCCGATTGAAGACGTGTCAACTGTCAAACGGTCAGCGATTAGAATTTTGTCTATGGTATCTTTTCCCATAGAACAATATTATTCATCAGTTTAGTTCATAGATTTACATTGTACGTCCATGGATTATATAAATCTATGGTTGAGTTTGTTATGCTGTCTGACCATAGAGTATAATAATACTGTGTCTGACTTTTTTACGTTGAGTTGGGGTTTTGTGTCTCGAACATTGAACTTTATTTATTAGTTTTGTTTAAGCATAAGTGACATGATACCTCACAATTTATTTTCAAATAGTGAAAAATGTTCAACTTTTCTCAAGGTAAAATTCAAAATGCATTCACGTCTCGAATTCCTCGTTCTACCATCCATAGTTAGTGCTTTTACCTTATGTCTATGAGGAAATTTTAAGATATTAGTAAATTTAATGTTAATTATTATGTACAAGAAAAAAAACTATTTTTTTTAGTCACGGCGTTGCCGTAAATTTTAACATCACAATGTTGCCCTGAAATATTTTTTATCGCATTTCCATTTTTTAAGATTAATATCAATAGACCATTAAAGGATGGCGTCATCTGACGTTTGCCGGGTGGTACAATGGCGGCACACACACCACACATGCATAAACTAAAAGAATACACTGTTTGGCGCAAAGGTTTTTACCGTCATGCTAAACAGTGGCATTTTTTAACAATAAAATAAATAAACCATAGTGATGGTAACAAATCAGTTTGCACAGCGACCTGAACAGCGCGAATCAGTTGTTATCCGGCTCACTTTGGTCAGTTTTGTGATACTTTCCAGCAATAAAACACAAACTATATTCTTTTACTTGTAAAATACATAAATTGTGTATTGTTCGTATTAACTATGAGCTGGGGAGCAACATACATACATACTCCCTTTAAGGCCCCCCGCACACCGCAAGCCAGCCCGGAGGAGTTATTACACATTAAATATTTTATTCCATATTATCAATGATTCTTCTCAGTCATAATAATTGTTTTTATAATTTTATTTATCATACCCATATTTTTTGTCATCTGCAAATTGATTTTTGTGTCTCATTGTTACATTAATTGATGATAATTTAATTAAAACTTCTACATAGTTCTTTTAGTTTTTTTTTTATAATTAATTTATTTGTCTAACCTTGATATTTTCTTTATTGGGCTGTGATTAGTTCTCGTGTCATGGAAGTTTCTTATTTACCTTTTTTTATTTAAAACTTTTATAGAATTACTAACAAAGTGTTTATTTATTTTGTAAAAGCAACGTTGCTGTTGCGCAGAATTTATTAAAATAGAATATTACCAAACTTAAAACTATTAAGATTGGTCTTGGTATAATACTAATGTTTTAAGTTTGATCTGATGATGGCTGGTAGCCGAAACCGGTAACCAAATAGAATATTACCATCCCCACCCCAGCTGACTTCATGTTCCTGAACGAAGCGGTGAGAGCCAGCAAAATGTCAACTAACGACACACTAATTGAATGTGCATTGCGATCGAAATGCAGAGTAAGGAAAATACCCCAAAATATTGCATTGAATAAATACTGCATACATATTACACCAACTGTGTCAAAATTTAAGAAATAAAAACAATGATATATATTTACTTTTGGCTAACACTTCACAAAATATCATTGCGTAACATAATAATAAACCAAAAAATTTTCACCTAAAATTTTAATTCGGATTGATGCTTACCTATCTTTTATTATTTTATTTCAGCTAAATCTTTTACACAGTACACCTTGAGCCGTATATAATATCATCGGAAACGGCTTAACCTGGGGCATTACTCTGCGTTTAGATAGCAATAATGCATGTTCTTTTTGTTTTATAAAACTAGTTGCATGTATACATGAG
Source organism: Mystacides longicornis (assembly GCA_963576905.1). Classification (NCBI taxonomy): domain Eukaryota; kingdom Metazoa; phylum Arthropoda; class Insecta; order Trichoptera; family Leptoceridae; genus Mystacides; species Mystacides longicornis. The sequence goes on from OY756427.1 coordinate 23,668,729, forward strand.
ATCCAACTGTCGATGGCCTGAGTCGGTATGATCATTGTATGAAACGATGTCGTCAATAAATTAAATTTTTACAAAAATTGTTAAGAAAAGTTTGAGATTTACTGATATAATGTATATATTTTTTATAGAAAATTAAATTATCTAGTTGATATGTTTCGGCGTTTTTCGATATTCTTTTAAAATTCTGAAATATAGGCATTGAAACTCGTAAATTTGTCATAAAAAAAAAAAATTTTCTTTATAAAAAAAAGTTTGAGAAACCCTGGAACTTTTTCATTAAATTCAATTTGAGATATTGTATTTTTCTATATACATACACATTTTTAGGGTTCTACCTTTTATAGTTTTCGAGATATATGCAAAAATTAAGTAAAAATTCAAAGGTTGATTACCCCTGACTGAAAAAAAATGTTGTTGGTGCTTTTTGTCGTCAAAGTTTGGAAAACCGTTTAAAATGTAGACCTGGCCATACAAATCTCACGTATCTTGGCTTGATACTGCCGCTCTGTCTCGAGAAATAATTTCTCTTCAACAAATCGACAGTTGGATTATTATTTAAATATGCAAAAGTGACGTCAGTTGACACCTGTGACCATGCAGGACCTGTTCCTGCGAAACTAGTCAGGTAAATAAATATAGTGGAATTACAAATCAAGTGTTTTATTTAAATTATTTTATTTAAATAATTCCACCAAGAATGCACGTTCAATTCGTTAATTTTATTAAAGAAAGCTTTATAAATAATACATTATTATTTTTTATTCTTTTTGTTCGAATTTATTATTAAGTGATTAAAATAAAACACAAATTCACAGTGAGAATGTATTTAAATGGAAGATTGTATATAAATATAACATATTTCACAAAAAGATTTTATATATTTTATCTCAACACACTGATATAGCATAACATACCTATTATGCACAATGTGCATTTAAATAAAATATTTTAAATTAGTAATGTGAAATATTCCTTGGAGAAAGAACTAATTGGCTTGAAGAAAGTTTTGCCATTCGCTTTTGTACAATTTAATATTATGTAGAGCGTTTCTTTTTGCTTAGTTTTATACTTGGGGTTTATTTATTTTGCACGAAGGTAATTATTGCTTAAAAATATTATGTTCTTTACAAAGCTATTAATATGTACCGAGATAATATTTCACATTTTGCATCATACAGATAACTTTTGTTCTTTTGTTTATATGTAAGAACTATGAACACATCTAAAGGCTGTTAAGTAGTATGTCTTAATTTCGTTTTAATTTTACTTATGTCTATGCGAACAAATACAATCGTTTAAGAAATAGAAACAAACTTTCATATAAAATAATTAACATATTGTTTTAACGATAAGTAAAATACCTATATAATTTTAATTTTATTGAATGAAATAATGTGTCAAGTTTGGTCCTTTTAGTTTAATTTAAATATTTATATAAGTAAATATTTAAATATATAATAGTATTTATTTACCATAAGAGATAATACTTTATTCTAATAAAAAAATAGAACTGATTTTTTTAGGGACTCGATTATCAAATAATGTTGCAATGAACCTCATTGCTCAATTTTTTTTTCTGGCAACCGGAAGATTACCAAATAAAGAATTCAATGAGGAAAGCTCAATGCAGTTTTCTCATTAAATCGTCAAGAAAAAAAAATTAAAAATATATTACGGTAATTGAAAACGAGCTGGCAAATTCATTGCATAGAGAATAATCTGGATCAATATAAGTCCGATCGTCACAAAACGAGATCACTGCTGGTGAAAGAGGAAGAAATAGCGCTACTAATGGTGAAAAAATCTTGTGTACATTATTAAGTTTGTGCAAATAAAAATATAAAAATAGAATTTAAGTGATTAGGCAAAATATAGATAGTAATTATATCACAAAATGTTTCTTTTGCCCGCTTAAATATATTATTAAAAATTAATAATTGTTTCGGACAGGTGTACTCGTGTCGATACTGACTTCTTGTCTAAGTCGCGGTGAAAGATCCCTGTACACCACCTCCGGGACGTTTTCTAAAAAAAAAAAACCATCAATGACAGTACAATTTATGTTAAATAAAAAAATAAAAAGATGTAGGTACTAATACTATTCAATATACAAAAAAAGGTTTACCATTACACCTGTAAACCAAGTCAGACCAAATGATCATTTCCTGGCTGAAACAAAACACGCCCAATCTGCCTCCTTTGAAGGTATTGTCGTACACATTTCCAGAATCGGCCACCAAGTGTTCTCCTTCGAATACTCTAAGTCGAATGAGACCTATGCGTGGTCTGTGCAAGAGTAACCAACGGTAGGCTGTCTTTTCTTTCCAGCCAACATTTCGTGGATCTTTCCAGAGTAGTTTTACCTATGGAATAGCAATCAAAATGAGAAATAGTGAAACATCGCAAACATTTATAATAATTTCAGTTTTTAAGTACTCAATTTACTTGATCTGGGGTATTTCCAGTATGCCAAAGCGAATTCCTCATCATTTGTCCAGGACCTGTGCTCGAGTCAACTAATTTCAGCTGTATACCTGGTTCAGCAACAGCTCTGAATGGATTAGACTCCCAATATGTTTGAGTTGCTTTCTTCCACATAACGGTGTAGAATTTGTGATTATCTTGGTAACTAAAAAAATAAATCATTCGTATTATTTTTACTACACTTACAACTGTTGGCTGCTGAAAATTAGGAGCGTTTCGTTTACACAACCTCGGTACCATAGATCACAACCCTCAGAAGGGAGAAAAAGATTGATGATAAATTTTAGTAACAAATTCACCTGAAAATGAATCCAACATAATCATCATCAACATCTGTATCAACGAAAAATGTTCCTTCGAAATCAACGCCGCTAAATGAATCGTAACCAACAGCCAATCCTGGATCACTGTTCATTGTTTGTACTATTTCAGCTCCTTTATTGTAAATAACCCAATTGGGATCTATTTGTGACTCTCCTTCAGGATCTAGCACAACCGTTTGATATGTCCTGTAAATAATCAATACATTTAGAAATTCCGGTATAAATTGGTTATTTCAGGCTATAAAATCTTGAGTGTTATCAAATGTTTATACCTGAAATCTGTAGACCATATTTTGGAGTTGTTTGGACAATTATCTAAATGGTTTGGCACATCGTCAACGTCGTAGTCATTTTCACACCTATCTCCAACACCATTGCCTTAAACCAAAAAACTATATATGTGAGCATAGGTTCAACAATATTATTGATTAAAGGTTTGTTTTTACAAGGTAATTACCATTGATATCTTCTTGATTTGGATTATACGCCAAAGGACAGTTGTCTCTATTGTTGGGTATTCCATCGTTATCAGAATCTGGATCGCAAGCATCTCCTCTGCCATCGCCATCGGTATCTAATTGGTCGCTATTAGGTATTTTAGGGCAATTGTCTACGCTATCTTGAATGCCGTCTCTAAAATGGTTGAAAAAACGTTACTCCATTTTCCGTTTATACATTCTTGGAGAAGTGCCGAAGTATAATAATATATGTTTAACTCACCTGTCCCTATCAATGTCGCTGTCACAAGCATCTCCCACCAAATCCCTATCTGAATCTCTTTGGTCCGGGTTTGGTACCCGAGGACAGTTATCACAAGCATCACCAAGCCCATCACCATCGCTATCTCTTTGTTCTACATTAGAGTGACGAGGGCAATTGTCGGAATGGTTTGGAATTCCTATAAAAAAACAGTTATTAAACTTACCTATATCATACGAACATACAACTTATGTACAAATGATTAATTTGAAAAAAAAATCACCATCATTATCAATGTCGGGATCGCAGGCATCTCCCAAACCATCTTTATCTGTATCAGCTTGATCTGGATTTGGATTGTTTGGACAATTATCGCAAGCATCTCCTACTTTGTCTCCTCCATCGCTCTCGTTGTCACTTTGGTCAGGATTATATTTCAACGGGCAGTTATCCTAGAAATTATTATAAAATACGATACAAATCACTAATAATGAATTGTTGAATTTAAGCCGATTCGGAAAAATATATACCGGGCTGTTCGGAATACCATCTCCGTCAGCATCTGGATCACAAGCATCTCCAAGACCATCCTGATCAGCATCTTCTTGCCCTGAATTAGGTACCGTAACACAGTTATCCTAAAAAAGAAATAGGCTTAAATACAGAAGTAATCTTTGCCATACCGATTCAAGAAAAAGTTTTCCGAATAGCTCACATTTTTTTTATAACATAGAACATTTTCAATGTTTGTGCTCCAAGATTTTATGTAATAGAGTTTTACAACGCTCAACTGCAAGGTACTTCCAACAACATTATTTCGTAATGAAGAAAATAAATGAAGATCAACCACAACATAGCATCCCGATCCAAGTATTTAAACCACAGTGTTTCTATGAGAGATGTTGTTGGTCATATTAATGTGTTGTGAAATAATCTGTTAAAACAATCAAAAACTATCCATCCGAATGTGAATGCGTGCATGTCTACAGAGTACAGACTTACACAAATTGCTGGAGATCATATCGACGAATATTTTCAAGTCCAAAAAGTGTTTTCGTTATTAATAATTGTTTTACTAACCTTTCTACATCTAGGATCTGGGCAACCTAGATCAGTGTCTGGCCATCCGTCCAAATCCCTATCACTTGCACATATTAGACCATCTCCAGCCCATCCCACTTTACAAACGCATCTAGTTCCTCCGGATTTCCAACCGTAGCATTCCGCATTCCTATCGCATACTGTACCGTCTGGACAGAACCTAGGACCACTGTGACAACCTATCGTCTGGTTGCCGGCGAACCCTTGTCTGCATGGTCCACAATGGAAGGAACCCTAAAAATTACGCAATATATCAAATATGTGTGGAAAAAAACACCAAATACGGATGTTTTGAAGGATTCATTACTTCAGAGTTGATGCACTCAGAGTTGTCGGCACACCCGCCATTGTTCCCATCATTACATTCGTCTATGTCCTGGCATCTTTGTGTGTATCTTCTAGCGTGATCTATCCCAGCTCCACGCGGGACCTGCCCTCCTGTAAATCCTTCAGGACATGGGCCACATCTATATCCTGGCGACAAATTTTGGCATTGGACTCGAGGATCACAAGGTTCTGCTAGATCACACTAAAAGCAAAAATTTTATTTATTTTGAGAACTTCAAGAAAGTAGGCCATCATTTATGATGTTTAATGTTAGTATACCTCATCGACATCTTTGCAATCTGTACCGTTTCCAGTATAACCTTCAGGACATTGTCCACATCTGTAGTATGGGGGCGAGTCCGTTTGTGAACATGTGACACCAGGGAAACAGGATCCTGCCTGACATGTGGGCCGTCTGGAACAGCTTTTGCCATCTCCATCATATCCACTAGGGCAGGATCCACATTGCGCTCCTTCCACAGTGTCGTAGCATCGAACACCTTCAAATAATATTTTTTGTATAGTCAAATCTTTAAAAAAAATCTGAACAGCAGCCGAAAATTTCTGACAGATAATGTAAGGAATTCGAGGCGGAAGACAAGATAAAGTTGATAGCGATGAGGACTACATTACCTGTTATCGGATGCTAGCTTAAAAAAAAGCGATGAAGGGACGAATATGGTCGCTTTAAGAAACCGAACACAATCAACTCTCTTGTGTCGCATTACATCACCATCCTCATGAAACTCCCAAAATGAGGAATTCAATCTCAACAGAAGAGGTGCTACTTACAACACTAGGCAGATAAGACCTATAATCAACGAAGACTTACAAAATTTGTGAACGTACCTGGGAAACAAGGTCTGTCGGCGCACGTTACTCCTGGCCTGCAACTTCTCCCGTCTCCAATTGTCCCACGAGGACATTGTCCGCACCTTGGACCTTCAGCAGTATCGTGACACTGTACTCCTAAAATAGGATTGACCTCAAATAATGGAATAAAAGTTTTCCCATCTAATTGGGCTATAATTGCTGGTTCAAAAGTCCAACCGAAAACAGTTTTTCGGAAATATTTCTTTCTTGTTTTTTTTTAATTTTAATTGGTTGCTTATACATTTCAGGCTTACTTTACACAATACGGTTTGCTTTGATAGATTTTTATATTTCTAGCTGATTCCCGACTTGCTTTACATCGTCAAAAAGATGATAACTTTCAAAAGATGGCTATTTTTACTGAAATTTTACTACGAAGATCCTTTCATTTTAGAAATTTATTAAAAAGTTTAGGTTTGCCTATTACCATTTTTTGAAATAAAAATGAAAGTTTGTGGTGTGAAAGTGGGAATGGTTGTCACCGGGATTCGCACCCACAAACTTCAGTACGCTGGCGCTGTACGTACGAAAGCCGTCGACTGATACCGCTGGTCTACCAACTACTCTTATTATACTTGAAAAGGCCAGCGATGATACTTATGTAAATAATAGGTAAGTAGATACATTCATTTTTTTGAATTATCGAAACGAAAAAGTAGAGATATCATTCGAAAAACTGTTGCGGGGAAACAAACAAAAATATTTTACCACAGATTTCAAAAATGCAAAGAAATTTAAAATAATACACATCACAGAATGTTATACCTTCTTTTTCGTTTCTGTAATTTTCATGATTTTTTTTCCAATAATTAATACGCGATACATTATTTATGAATCAAATAAAAGACAAGTTAAATTTGTTAAAAAATTTAATGTAAAAAAGAAGGATACAATATTCTGAACATGCTGCGTACACTAACAACAATCATTGTTATTTAAAAATAAATTAGTTTTGTGTAAAAAAAACGAGCATTTAAAAATATTTAGGTGTAAGGTACCTCGTGGTGTCTAAAAATAGATAAAAATATTAAATGTTGAAATTCAGGTCGGTGCAATATTAAATTTATTCTAACTTTCATACGAGTACAGAACAATTACATGTCGCTTGACAGTTTTGTTGAGTTTATTTAAAAATTAAATTAATAATAAATTAAAAAAAAAATATTTGTTTTGAAAATTAAATTATTTTAATGTTTTTCTTATTGTTTTAAATATTCTTAACAGTCAAAAAAGTTTAAAATATTAATTTCATTCTTTCATAGACATCTCGAATACATTTTACACGAGCTTGTCTCTATAAGGGGGATATACCTACCTAATATTATATTTTGTTTATATACTCGTAGTCTATTTTTATATTCTGTGTGATCTGCCATAATATTGTATTCAATAAATAAAATAAATATTTGAGAAAAAATATTCTTATTGAGTAACTGTAAAAACAGAGTAGATGATAAACAAGGTACTAAATAATGTCAAAAATAAGAAGAAAAAATAACATAATAATGTTACATAAAATAAATACCGAATAACGTCAAACGGATTTTTATGAAGTTGCTTCTTAAATGAACGGAGAAGATATTTAGAAGATTGTAGTTTGCTTTTATGAAACATAAGTACGTTAGTTATAACTTTATTTATTTAATTAAATAAATAATACTTAGATGCAGTATTTGAAGTACAAAATGCAACTTTGGTGGATATAACCATGCTTTAAAAAAAATATGTATAAGTTTTTGTACGAAAAAGGTTAAGGCATTCACTATAGATATGAATTCAAGTTATTATATTATAATATCCCTAAATAGTTTGATTATTATTAGATGGTCCTGTCTTATTCACCGGGGTAGCAATGTCCAGACGTGCACGTGACCCTCTGCGGCTCCTTGCAACCTGCGCAGTTCTCCAGGACATCCCTTAGCCGAGCCACTTCTCCACGCTGCGCTTCGACCTCCCGCTTCATCATCATTACCTGCTTGATCAGCTCGTTGATGGTGCGCACGAGGAGGTCTAAAAGTGACAAAATATCACATTATCAATAATTTCCCAGGTTATATTATTAGAAGCAACAAAATAACTGTGATGTCTAAAGCTAATGTTTAAGTGTGAAAGAGATGTATCATACATTTTTCTGCAAGTGAAAGCAAGATGGGAAAAATGGCCATTTTTTCAATCGTTAATATTAATATTAATCGGGCTTAACGAAAATGGTTCTCAAAGATGCTTATTAGTTTTATTGATAGTATTTTATACCAACATCTTCCAGTAAGATGTACATATTATAGCTCATTGTGACACTACTGAAGTGAAATTCCAAGTTATATAACACCAGCAACACTACGGCTAGTCCGTACTCCTGGAAATGAGTTCATATCATAGCAGATATAGAGAGCATGAAAAGCAAATTGCTGTTTTTCAAATTAGGATCATCCAGCTAAGTGTAAAAGGAGGCAACCCCTTCAGAAAATCATCTAGAAGAAGCAATGGGAAACCACTCTGGTTAACTCATTCCCAGGAAATCACCATGGCGGAAGAATAATATGGCCTTTGCTGCGGTGATCGCCAACGTCGCGTCGGGGAGACTCGATTTGACAATCTAAGAAGAAGAAATATATTGACAATACTGTTGTTATAGGGTCTAGTAAATTATATTTACCATCACAATTATCAGTGTGGATGATGGGAATGTCCCCTCTTCTAAAAGGTACGTCATTTTCATCATAAGGTTCTTGGGCCAGCATCATTTCCTCATCTACTGGTTCTTTATGAGGCTTTGGGGTGGTGTGAGCCTTTTTAGGCACCTTGTTTTGCTTCTTTTTATGATGTACTGGAGCTTCCGTTTCTTCGCAACCCATAGCGTCTAGTGCCGGACCAGAAAGGAAGTGAATTGATACATGTTTGTCACGGTACTGAAAATAACATAGATTCTTTGAAAACCAATTCTAATTAGTAAGTTTCAGTTTTATGATAATTTTACTTACAACTTTCACAGAAGGAACTTCCATAGAAGAATATACGTCTTTAAAAGAAGATCTGGCCCTCATTTCAGCCTGTCCATTACAAGAGCGATAAAGCTGGATCATTGTGTCTTCTCCGTCGTCTCTTGATCCTTGATTGATGACCAGACCCAAGGGACCGGTTCTGGGCACATTCCAACGAAGGATGTCATCACTGGTTTGGAATGTTACTGTGGACAAACAATAATTATTAAAAGATCCAATTATACGTCCAGAAATATAACATCCTAGAAAATGTAAATTTTGCTTACCAGTATTTCTGTCCTGTTCCAACTTGAAGTGTCTCATTTCACCAGGAAATTTAATTTCGGCAATGGTACCAGGGCGAAGAGATCGCGCTCCTTTTACCAATAGCACTATCTCTCCCTGCTTGATCAGCTCTTCCAAAGAAGCTGTCGCCTCTGAAAAAAAAAAAAATATGAAAGTATTTAGTCTTACGAATTTCAATCGAAGAAAAACATCAAGAGTATGTGTGTCAGATGAGCAAGTAGGGGAAGCACAATAGACCAATTCAGGTCGGAGCGCAAAATATCCCCTAAGAAAAAAAAAAAAAAAATGTGTGTCATATAAATAATCAATTCCATCGAAAGGTAGGTACTCCAGACCACCTGATCCATTCGAGCAGGTATTGTTTGTTTTTGTAGTCTTGATAGCAGCCTTGGCCCAAGAAACCAGATTAAAAAGAACTGCCTAACCGGGCTGTGGTAGTACGCTTTGTACCGTTCAAGGGAGATCCTAAAGAACCGGCCGCCATGGGGTCCGTTATTTTGAACACGGCCCTGATTCCATTTCCCATGTATGGACCATGCATGGACTCACTAACACGCGCTTTTTACAACTACTTATTTTTATTTGTCACCATAATCATACGTCTTTACCTCATCGTATCGGCTCATTATAAATTTTAAATTGCAGTCTACATGTACAACTCTACATATCGCTACCTTTGAAATGACCATAACTAACATTGCTTAGGCAAAGATGATTTTTTAACGTGATAATTTTCGTTCTAATATCAGCAGACCTTTACAACATCATTTCTGATAAGACATCGCTCAGTGAAAATGCCTGACGCTTTTACATATTCACTGAGTAGTTTTTACACGCAGGACGCAAAATAGTGTTGAATGTTTCGCTGATAAGCCAAGAGAAGGATCAAACCACCAACCAGAAATATTTGTACGGGGGTTTTCCTATTGGGTTCTGGATCTTCTGAGGAACACTTTATAATTATTGCCATTATTTAAACGAAAAAATAAAAATTATATTTTTTTTTTCTTTTAAAATAATATAATAATGAATGCATCTAAATCATACTTTAAAGTGAGAATGATTGGAGTAAAATTTTTTTCGGCATATCTGGGTTAAATTCTTATCAGTTGCGTTTCGAAAGATGGGCTTACTATGAAAAAAAAATGGCAAAGCTAGCTTAAGCTTACAATAATTCAGTAAACAAGTAGTTGAATCTTTTATTTGGTTCATTTGATGGATAAGGTTGAAGTGGTTGGTGACCCAGCGGTTACAACGCCGGCTTTCGTACTGCGGACGTCGTGGTTCGATCCCAGGTGCCGACCATCTTCCTCTTTCACGACACAAGCTTTCAGTAGCTTACTGTGAAAGAGTCAAGGAGTGTATTTGTGTTCACTTTGAGTGAGCACAGATTCATTTAAAAAAAAAAAAAAAAAAAAAAAAAAATATGAGAGTTTGTTGATAAAGTGCACATAATTGAAAAAAAAAAACATTAATAATTATACGTTTTTTTTTAAAGACATCCAACCGAGCTCAAGTGATTTCGGAGGAACTTCGGTCTCGCTATAACCGCAAATGAATAGTTGTCTTAGCGCCAATCTCAGATCAAAACGTCCCGTATTCCATTCCCGGTCGGGTTAGAGTTTTCCAGGTCTTTTTTCTCTTGATTTTTTTTTTACTAAAGTTTGGAAAACTCTGTCAGCTTTGACGAAATCAGCTTTTGTCTTGATTTTCGTCAGATCAACTGACACCCGTGTATGTATATGAATGTTATTAAGTTTAACTCGGAAAAAATATTTCAGTTTATAATATCCTTGATTAAAAGTAAGTACCTACTTAATTAATTCTAAATATCGTACTAGATGGTCAGAATTATTATCTTCGACATGTGTTTTATAGATCAGTTTGGTATTCCTATGAGGTAAGTCGAATGTCGCTTGGAAACATCAGCACTACTCGGCATATTGAATAGTAATTGCTGTTTGAATGTTAAGAAGTCATGGAGAGTAAATTAACAAATAACAGTCAGACATTTTTACATAAGAATCCTGTATATTGACAACATAATCAATCACAAACAATCCGAATGTAATAGTTGAAAAATATCTTGGATTATCTTGCAAGATTCTCATACTAATTGTTTGCCAGTTTACGAGCGTGAGAGAACCTACGACGTAAGAACAGAATATTTAGCAATATAACACCATCTGCAGACGGACATTCCTTGTAAGTAATCTGTCACCGGTTGCTTAGGTCAATCCTTTCTAGCATGCTGCAGTCTCGTCAAAATGTGTAATTAATTTACTTGGACATTCTCAATAGCATCACATTCCGTACACTCGGGGGTAAACAAATAAAGAAGAATAAAATTTAACGTGGAGTAATAGCTGAAAACATTCTTCGGGCACGTATGCTACTTTGGGCTGCAAATTGTCCAAAACTTTTAATAAATCATTTTCTCAATAAGTCTCTTCGCCCAATTCTATTTAACTTTCATCTGTTTCAGCTTTCTGTTAATACTGGACATTTAAATTATACACGGTGTCACCACCCAATAATGCTATAACGATATAACATACATGGGGATTAAATCGATAGGTATTGAGGTCCTCTATCTCCCAGCTTCGGGTTATCCACTACCACTGTTACATCGTGTATAGATAATTGAACATTTTATTCCTTTCACCTAGCTTTATGTTTTTCGTTGTTTTCTATTCCTTTGTTTATTTTTCGTTGATTTATTTTTTGTTTGAACTTATATTGTCTTTTTTTGCTTCTGGTTTTCCTGATTTGTTTCTTATTTTTATTAGTGTATCTTGACTTATTTAAATATTATGTCCTTTTTAAATCCTTATTTTTTTCGCATGCTTTTTTCTATTTAGCTATTTAATGAAAATAATGATAAGTATGCGACATAATTATTGTTGATTTTGGTTGTATTTTTATATTTGCGAATATCGAGCGCGATGGAGAGCACTTGTTGCCTCCCTGAGTGTAAAAGGGAGATATAATATTGTATTGTAATATTATATTTTATACTTGCAAGTGGCGTTTGAATGCAAGTAAGCGCCCGTGTCTGTATTTTTAACAATGAGTTGTCACGTATTTTTAATCAAACTCCATATAAGACCATTGTCATGGATGTTTGGTTCGTGTCTTTGCAGTATCACTGTTCTAAATCTGTTTCTAATTGGCGCATAATGTCATAACCATATAAAGCTCTCAGGTATTAATCATAATATTCATAAAGGTATATCACACGTGAGAAACATTATAGGAACTCATTCGACACCTAATAATAAATCATATTATGTATCCTTGTGAGGTTTAGTAAGTATATATGATTCAATTTTAATGACATACAAATCCGTTTTAATAAATGATACTCTTTCTAGGATCAAAAGAAAAGTATTTAAATTTTAAAAATATACGCCCATCGCCCCATTTTTCAAGCGGTCACTAAAGTTGAAATAAAAATAAGACACTACAAGAAAAGCAAGCACAGTTGCATTAACTCATTATTCTAAACATACATGGTAACAACCTTTTGACCTTATACCAAATTCGGACCATTTTTTGTGGCTTTTATTGATATGTCTTTGTCAAGGTCAAGCGCCAAATACGATGACTGAAAGTAATACATATTATTTTAAACGTATTTTGTATAAATTACAAATTTGAAATCAATATTCATAGTAAGGAGTACAGGGCAAAGTCTGTCGGGAAAGCTAGTTATTAATAAAAACGGGATTTACGACGATATACCCACTATAAATAGCTCGCCAAACGCGAGGTGCATAAATAAAACAGACGAATTTGAAATTGATAAAAAAGAGTGGACAACTCCTTAGGGGACGTCCATTAATCACGTGATGTTTTTTTGCAACTTTTTAGACCCCTTAAAACATTTTGAAGAATATATAAATAATAATGCTAGTAGTTTTAATCCAACTAACGTAGGTAGGTACTATAGGGAAATGCATGTTACATACCTAATGTAAGTACCTACCTAATATGTACTTCGCTAAAGAAGTTATCCATCTCCAACGAGCCCTGACGCCAGAATCATTAAAGTCAGATCATCAGGCGCACCTTCTATAAGTAACCTTTGGGTAGGACTAACACGCAGTTATATTTTGTTAATCACACGTTTGAACTCATTCTCAAACTAATGAACCTTAAAGTGTGATTATGTACATTTAATAATGTTTCACAAATAGGAAGATCGTATTCATATAGTTTGCTGCGTTGACAGTGCTTTTTATTGCAAATATTACTCTCAGAATGTTTTACCCACTATGGGTGATATGAAATAGTTGATTTTGATTCACTGCGGGCGTATAAAAGTCTTAGCTTTGATAATGCAAATTCAAATATCCCGGACTACTGAGTAAAAAATATTTATTATTATTAATTAGGCATTCCACCCTCAAAGAGTGATTTGTACAAAATATTATTAGAGAACTTTTTGGATGCGCAGAACCGAAAATTGGTTCCTTTATTCAACAGTCACGTGACTGAAGATAAATTATCAATAATAATTAATTAATTTAGGTTAATCCACAAGCACAAGACAACACAACAAAACCCATAGGTAGAGACTGGAAAATAGTGGTGTTATTTTTTGTGAATTTCGGTGTTATTTTTGGAGAAATTCGGTGTTATTTTTGCCCTAAAACACGGAAATACGCGTTATTTTTTCATCGTTCATTTTGTTCAAAATGAAGGTAGATTTTATAACAAAACAAAAAAATAGTAATAGGTATTCATCAACAATTTTTATGAATATACGTTGCCAAATTAATGAAAAAAATCTCATCAACAAGAGATTCACAATTCAAATTATACAATTATTTAATACATGTTACAATAATTTAAACTATGCTTCAAAATAAAATAAAAAAATACTTTTGTTGACATCGGCGTAAATGATCTGGAATCCTTGGATTTTTTTTTGGGTGGGGTCATCCAAAAAAAAAGTTGTCACTATGGGACCCTCCCAGCACTTGGGTAGTTATTTTTTGCTTTAAATTATTATTTCTGAGCGAGCAACCAGAACAAAGTTTTTCCTTCGTTTTCTACAAAGAGAAAAACCCCTCATGTCCACATTAGAACAAAGTATCCAAATCGCATCCAAACAATAAAGCGCCCAATTATTTTTTGTCATTTCGAGTACCTAATTCAAATAATATGATAATTTCCACTTAGATTATTTTTACAAAATCACATTATTTCAGTAAAATAGACACGAAATTCGCGTTTTTTTTCTAAAAAATCACATTATTCGCGCTATTTGCGCAAAAACCTCGTTATTCGAACAAAAAGCTCAAAATTCGCGAAAAAAAATCGTTTTATCGCGATCGCGAAATTTTCCAGTCTCTACCCATAGGTACTTCCTTTAACTAATTATATGATTAAAACATAAAATTCCTCTGTGTTAACGCTAAAACATTAAAAGTCTAATGTCACACACCGCTATCGACAAACGTCACAGTTTGTATGAGTTTAACAGCAGTCACGTGATACATGTTGGGACCATGCGCAGTATAGCCCAATGTTTCTTCTCAAAGAACCTGCGTCGCTAGATTCGTAAGCCGAGACGCTACTTTTTACCCATGGGCCTACTCAGCCTGCTGCAAATTACTTTTCGAATTAATAATCATTTTGTAGGCGTAAGAAGGTGTCGTGCATATTCTTTGTACAAGACAGTATAGGCAAATCTTCCATTATTGTTTAATCTCGTACATATGTAGAGTAATTGCTAGTTGCTATGTCAGTATTACATAAATCACATTATGTAGCTTGTAGCTGATGATTAAATTATTTTTGTTTTAAAAGGTGTTTTCCTTTTTTTATACATAGGTACAAATCTGTCATCTTTGCCGCTTATGTTTTGACAGTCAGATATCATTCTGTTAGATTTTTGTGACAACTAATAGATAGATACTAATATCAAGAGTCATTATAACATACAGGTAATAGATTGATATTAGTTTTTATATTGGATGAGCAGAACGTGTGAGGGTTGAAAAAATGCTTCGAATCTGGAAAATCTACTTAGGTATATAAAAAAACAAACTAACATCTAGAACTTACCTGGATCATAGACCAAGGACGTCTGGACAGACGCGACAGCGACCAAGAACATCCCCAAACAGAACAGCAAAGCCATCTTTAGTTTGCCTTCTTCCAAAAAACTCACTCACTTTCGAATCAGTTCTTATTGTTTATTCGCATTTATCTTCCACCAGACACTTTACATCGCAGCTAAGTCTGTAACATGTGGTTTAGTATTCAACACTTCCCACCTACGAAATTTATAAACGTATACAAGATTTATTATGTTATTTTGTTGGGCATGATGATGTATGTTGTCATTCACGCGAAACCAGTTGGTTCGCCCTCTTTTGAAATGTGTAGGACGTTACATCGAATAATATAACAACTGCCTACAATATAACAATAATAAATTGAAAGCAAAAACCAGCCTTTCTCTACAAAATAATTTATAACAATCCATTTGGATAAAAGATAAAATAATACATTTGGTTGGAGAATATCTTATTTACGATGTTGAATTTGTTGTATGAATCACACCTTTAAGCAAAATTAAACAGGGTATTCCTATGCTTTTTAAGATTAAGATATCTCTCATAAAATGGCTAGACGTTTTGTGCTTTTGGTCATTAGATAAATTGTACATTTTTAATGCCTCGCCAGAGATTGAGAAATCAAAAAGTAGGTATGTGTCTGCAAGAGAATTTAAGGTATACTGCTTTTTAACAAATTTGATATCTTTGAAGAAAACGTCTAAAACAACACTATTCATATTACTTAAACTTTAGTGACTTCATTAAATTGAGCAACAAATATGCAAAAATCAACAACATTGTTTAAAAAAATATGCCGTGGGTTCTAGTCTACAAGGAAGCATTCCTTTAAAAAGATAAAACTGTGTTTTTCTGTCGATGGTGTGTAATACTTTAAGGGAGAATAGACATAATCTAGCTAGGAAATTAAGAAGAAGCTAGATTGTCTGTTTGTGTTCTTGTCAACGATCATTACTTATTTTATTTGTAAAAATTTTGTCCATTACTAATTACGTTGTTCAAAGATTTATAACTCATAGTATATGGAATATACATGTTACTCATAGTATATGGAATATACACGAGTCTTGTGATCGGATTTCAAAAAAAAAATAGATTTCGCTGAAATTAATTTTCTCGACGTTTTCGAGGGTGTAGACTCCAAATATGCAAAAAAAATTAAAAATTTATGCGTACGCCAAAAATATGTGCGCACCCATCTCATAGTAATTCTTATCCGATTTGATTGAAATTTGATAGAACGGTTAGCCCCTCGATGTAGATGAGTCAGTAAAATGTTGAGTTGTTGTTTGTACCTTCAGGGGAACCCTCTTAAATTATCCAAAGTAAATTTCACTTGTTCTAGAAAAAGGGCTAAAAAAGAAAAAAATAATTTCTTCTGTTATTATAATAATATTATGTAAACATTACATATATTTTAAAGTTTTAAATGATATTTTTTGATTTCTTGATTAATATTTAAGAACTTTTACTCATAGTATATGGAATATACATGAGTCTTGTGATCGAATTTCAAAAAAAATATATATATATCGCTGAAATTAATTTTCTCGACGTTTTCGATGGTGTAGATTCCAAAAACGCAAAAAATATTTTTTTTTTAAATTTCCGCGTATCCGTACGCGTACGCCAAAAATGTGTGCGCACCCATAACTCATAGTAATTCTTATGCGATTTGATTGAAATTTGGTAGAACCGTTAGCCCCTCGATGTAAATGAGTCAGTAAAATGTTGAGATCTGTACCTTCAGGGGAACCCTCTTAAAGTGTCCAAAGAAAATTTCACTTGTTCTAGAAAAAGGGCTAAAAAAGAAAAAAAAAATTCTTCGATTTTCATAAAATTTGGTATACGGGTTGGTCTTATGCTCCTACACAAGCACGTAAAATTTGAGGTCCGTAACTTCAGTGGGTCCACCTTAAACTACCGATTAATATTGAATATGTAGTTCTAAAGCAGATAATAAAAAGCTCCAATAGTCGATATCATTTTAAAGTTTCTATAATAATTCCAAGGATAAATTATTCATTTTAATCGTAAACTTATGAATTTTTATGCAAAGATATGTTTTACACGAAAAGGCTGTTATAATATACTATGAGTTCTGATGGACTACCCTATGTAGGTTAGCAGCTTTTTTTTATTTATGTCGAAAACCAGGCATAAATAAAAATATGGGCATCGCATTACGAAATTTTTTAAATGCGTTTCTTTCATATTTCAATTGAAATTCAGATGTAAGCCTGCATGGAATTAGATTTTAAAGTCTTGTTTTGCGTCTAACGTATATATTTTTAAAAAAAGTAATGAATTATAATGTAGGTATGTAGTAAGATGATTCCACAATGTAATAAAATAATCACAATTCGTTCCGTGAATATCTACATTATTTGTAGAATCAAAAGAAATCTTTTGATTGCAAAGATGATATGATAACATCCAAGCTAAATGGTGGGTGGATTTCACATTGAAATTAAAAGTGGATTCAACTACAACTGTAGGTTGCTTGTGGTAGGTAGGTAGGTAGGTACCTACTACGAATCATAGTGGGTGCTACAATGCAGGTATTGCTTATTTATCGAAAAATATCGCGGAATAGAAAAAATATATATGTTTTCTTTTTTTTAATATCCCTTAGCTATTCGAAAGGTTTAAAAGACAAATCAATAAAGTATGATCATTAGGGCTCAAGAAATCATTGTTTGCTGGTTTTAGTTGAGATTATCTACTATGTTTTAGGTATTCATTTACTCGAATTACTAAATTTTTTCCTAATTGTAGTGGTGCAGGTATATCTCTTGCGTAAATTGAACAGCTGAATATCTGGACACACACGTAAAGAAAAATTTTAACGATAAATTGAATCAATCAATTGGCCGATAAATTGGTACAATTTTTAGCGTGTGTGCTGGACAAACGATGTATCTTTCAAATTCAGAAGAAAATTGTACGATAGCTTTTGGCTTTATTTAATGCGAGAAAAAAGGAATCTCCAAATTCCTGCAATACTGGGTGGTGGAGGGTCTTATTCAATGCACGATCGCTAATCTTTCGGAATTCCATACAATCTGAGCGATAAAAAATTATTTCAGTAAATATCTTCCATCGTCACCTCCGATCGAAGATTCACGGAACAACGAAGATTTTTTCAATTTAAAACATTCAACTCTGAATTTGATGATTCACGACGAGTTCTTCGAAAATCAATTCATCGAATAATCAATTCAAATTTTAGAAGGTGCTAAATTTAAGCGGATCTAATAGATAGCGAATAGCTTCAAAAAATGAATTAACTCGATCTTTTTCTAAACAAAGGTGTCAAAATCACTAGGCAACCCAACAACTTCTTTTAAGGCTTAAAAGATTATACGCCCACTATTGCAGCCACTCTCAAATACGACAAGTTGCGTACACAATATTATATTTTGTAAGTTAAATAATTCAACAATTATTTAGCGTGGTGCCAGATATATTATAAGCACCGCGTACTTGGACACCCACACATCTCTTCATATAAGGCATAGACGAGATACTCAAATGACGTCAGAATAGGAACATCGACTTTCAACCAAAAAGGTAATAATCCACAAGCAGTTACCCAGACACCCAGCAACGAAATTTATACAATGTGTCGTTTCGAAACTTGATCAAACGAAGTGTGCGTATAAAAGAAAATACATTGATGAAAATGTTAAAATTTCGAGGCACACATTCGTGTCGTGAAACGCCCTTACGAGAGCAAAAATTATGCATAGTAATTTGTAGCGTTATGAAATTTAATAATACATACCTAAACTAAAAAGCCTACTTACTGGCACAATTAAAAAGTTGCAGACAATAAGCAAATAAGCAAAAAATAAATAGTTTTATTTTACAAATCTTACCATAATAATTCAGTAAGATTTGGTTTATATGAAGTCTATTCTTTCAACAATACATACAATAAGTTAACAGGTTTCACATGTGATTAATTTTCTACTACACCGCCATCTCTTGGATTTTTTAAAAAGTAAACCAAGTGGAATTGTTTTGATTTCAAACTTATGACCCATCGAACTTCATCCCGCATGCGAATCAACGATAACTTTTACATAATACGATAATTATTAACTAAATTTCATTTTGTTTTAATGACGTAGCTAAATCACATTTTATTCGTGTAATAAGTCAAAATTATTTTTTTATTCTGTGATGGTCGAAGGTTGACGTGCGGGTCAGCTGGCTTTAAGTATTTAATAAGTTTCCGTTTAATTTTCCAACTTTTAATATTTTTTTTTATATAGGTAGGTAAATTTTCCGACTTTCAAATGAGGTAATTTAAAGAAAATTTGCCAATTACCAAGAGAGAAAATAAATAATGATTCGATGTATGATTTTCCTCTACTATTATTTTCCTATACTACTAATGTATTTCCTATACCATTGTATATTTCATTTAAAAACCCAATTTCAAAAAGTGTCCCTATAAGTAAAGAAGATTTTTTCTCAAAATTTTTGACATTTTTACTAATGAATTTTTGTTATTAATTATTGTTCGAACAATTCGTTTGATCAAGTGTCTAAATAACATATTTTATAAGTGTGTAAATAAAATTAATTAAAAAATAAACATTCTGATGGATATTTGATTACTCGATAAACAAACAATATTACGAAATTTTAGTTTTTTCTATGTGCTAAAGTAAATTTTACCAAAGCGCACACTTATAATGTCTAGGAATGTGCTTTATTTGTATTTTTCGTGTGCATTTTAATTTTTAAGGAAGTTATTTTTATATTTGTTCTAAAGACACGAAAATTTAATGAAATTGGCTGATAGATAAGATGTATGAAATACACAGGAAATAATCTTTAACAATACCCCTATAAATATAGGTACCTACATGATTATTTTTTTACTTGGAATAGTGATATCCGTCATAGTTTCAGTTTTTAATATGAGTATGAGTTATTAAGAGATATCCGTTTAGTTTCAATTTTTAATATGAGTATGAGTTATTAAGAGATTTATTTAAAGTATTTGATTCATAGATTTTTCCTCGTTCAGCGGACGAAAGCTTATACGTGTAGTAAAGTTAGCACAATGAATCAGATGTGACAAGATTTGAGAATAACTTTTAACTTCGTAGGTAATTCGATAATTTCCACAATAACTTTATACTGAATCAGCTTCAATGAAGTTTATACTCTATCCTTAACATCTTTAGCATGAATCAATGATTTGATTATGAATATTTTTTTCTAGAAGCAAAAATGATCGATGGAAGGTGGACAAAAATAATTTAACAGTAGTGGCATCCATGGTTGGGAAAGAGATGTAAGGGCAGGTAGAGTGTAGTGCAGGGATGCACAGACTTATAGGGAACAGGGGCCACTGGGGAAGATTTTGAGCCAAGGACGGGCCGCTCCAAGGAAAATTAACACTTCTTCTTCTCCAGGGCAATTATTATTCCCACATGATGGTGGGGTCTTCCCTTTGTATTTTACGCCAAATTTTAATTTTTTAATTTGTACAAATTACAATCCGAATCACTCGAAATCGACAAAACTAATGATTAATGATCAAACATATACATATATACTCCCTTTATCCCACCCCCCCTCCACACAAATCAAGCCTGCAGCGGGTCCCTCCCCCCCCTCCCCAAACCAACGATGCGAGAAGCCTTAGCCCCACTGAGGAGCATATGGAGGCATCAAGAGCTCTCCATTGCGCTCGAAGGCGTCCGAGGCTTATTGTGCCTTCTCTGACCGGTTGATGAGGTTTAAGGACGTGAGGTGGTCAACCTGATGGCGGCGGTGGACACAGATGGAAAACCACCAACTATAATGATGATCACGGCAGTACGTCCTTGTAGGGACTATGTCATTAATATCAAGTTTTACAAAAAATAAGAAACAACAATCAATGGCATATTATAAATTACTTACTTAATATTTTTGGAAGAACAATAAATTATGAATTTTGTACACGATGATTGAACAAAAACATAAAACAACATTGTTTGGGAAAAAAGAAAATATTATTGTCACAACACTAAACACAGAAATCTTGCGGAATCTTTTTTACATACTTATAATGGATAATTAAGCAATTTCAAATGTCGCACAGAACATCAATTAACATCACAAACAATCCAAAAACACATGACAGACTCTGGCGTCTTCCCAATTCAGTGTAGGTAAACGTACAAAATAATTATCTACTCAGGTATTTTAAAATATTCTTTTGATTTTCCAATATTTTAATTCGTCGGCGGGCCGCAGAAAAACAGACGGCGGGCCGCATGCGGCCCGCGGGCCGCGGTTTGTGCATCGCTGGTGTTGTGGGACGCTAGTTTCGGCTGGATGAGAAAAGCACAAACAAGGGAGAGATGATGTCAATTATTAGGAGAGGTCTTTGTTCAGAGATGAACACAAGAAGTCTAAATGAGAAGATTTTTTCTAGCAGAGATTTTGAGACTACATGAACAGAGAAATGTTGAAATAACTTGCACAGCGCAGTTTTTTCCTGCTGCATCAAAAAAGATGAAAGAGAAAAATTATGAATTAACTAGAAAAAATGACAAAATCATTCTGAAAATAAAAATACCGAACACTCTATGGTTCGGTATTTTTTTCATACCGAACATGGAGCAATAATACCGAACACCTGGCAACCCTGTATGAGAAGAATTTTGGGTATAAGATGGTACCACCACATCATGAACGACGCTATACGCCGGCGCACCCAGCGCAGGCCCATCACTTCCACCATTACGAAGAGGAACTGGGGATGGCTTGGACGTGTGTTGAGGATGCCGAATGGCAGTTGGCTGGGGAGAGCGCTGTTTTTTCTCCCATCAGGGTCTCGAAGGCGTGGAAGACCCTCTCATACCGTGTTCCGTTCATTCGAGGCAGAGCTGAGGGAGTTGGACGTGGTGCGGGAGGAGGTCATAAGCATTGCGCAAGATCGAACGCAGTGGAGAGCTCTTGTTACCTCCTGAGTGGAGTTCAAAGGGAGTTTTGATTTTGATTTGATTTGAGTGGTTGTTTATCATATCTGCTATATCGCAAAAGTAGCTATACTCGAACCAGCTCAAAAATAAGATTTGAATAAGGAAAACGCTGAATTTGACGCGTTAAGAAATGATAGACGCCCTATTACTAGGGCGCTTATTGACTCTCATTGATAAACTGCGGGTCATGAGCTCGAATCCCGTTTTTTTCGAATCATATTTCTGATAATGAAAGAAGACCAATGGGTAAATATACATACCTATCATCGATTTTTCAAACTTTACACATGTATCAATTTGAATCGAATACTTGAATATAGGCTTATGAGTCTTATGACCGCCTGGTATATTTCGAAAGCGTTGGTTTTAAAAAATCTTCGACCGTTATAAAAAAAATCTCGCTAGATAATAATAATAAACTAATAGCGCATTTCGTTCGATTCAAATAGATCTAAAGACTGAGAGTGAAACGATGTAATTAACATTATCAAACACTGTCTAATCAAGGATGGAAAGTTCTATTAGCAGGATATATTCACGAAAAAGTTTAGTTCAAACTGAACTGAATTATTTTCTTAAGGGGAATTATATGAAAAACTGAACTGAATTATTTTCTTAAGGGAAATTATATGAAAAACTGAACTGAATTCTTTTCTTAAGGGAAATTATATGAAAAACTGAACTGAATTATTTTCTTATGAGTCATAAATGCATTAGGTACCTATACCACAAAAAATCATGTTTAGGTAAATGAGACAAATTCCAATTTTATTACTTGGATTAATCTTTATACATTGTCCCGCATCTCACGTTTCTTAAATATTGAATTTTTTGAGTTTTGGATCGAGAAAAAATTGAGAGACGTTGCAGAAAAGAGAAAATCACTCAAAAAGCATCCTCAACCAACTAAACAATTTAATTTAATTTCATTCTGCAATCTTATAATATAAATGAAAGTCGGGTTAGTGCGTACACTTATAACTCGAGATCGGCTGAACAGATTATTTCGATGTTTGATTTATTAGATTATTCTCCGCTCCGGATAACAGAATAACTAATAAAAAGTTGAAAAATGGATAAGAAATAATATAAAATATAATATTAAAGTTAATATGGAACAGATTTCCTGCGACGCCATAACAACAATATTATTGTTTACTGCACCTGATCGTATAGTTCCCTCTCATTCTCGCAAACGTAATTGCCGCTCCTTCAGTAGCCCATCCCACTTAGGTACTCCACCGTTTCGAGCGTTTTAGAAATTTTCATACAAAGTGAACAAAATTATCGGGCTCTCTAAAATAATGTTCACATGCAGCATCGGTACTTCAATGGCGAGGTAGAATGACGCGCGCGCATATATTCTCGCGTTGTTCCCGCCTGAGCTTTGAATACGAATGAAACATGGATGTGTTAAAAATATTTCAATATTATTAGTTTATCTCAATCGAATTAATTATGTATTTTTGTTTCTGGGGGCGCAGTGCACATTATGCACATATGAACGGGCCGCCTCTGTAGCACCACAGGACAACGTCTGTCGGGAATGCTAGTAAAACATATATTTCAGTTTAATATGTTGAAAAGTTCTGGAATCATTGAGAAAATAAAAATCGATTATGTTAAAGTACGAAAAATAGATGTTTAGGTGCAAAGCACTCTTGAGTCTCAAATATTTGTCTGGTATAGTTCTAACCCTGTTTTTTGGAAACTCTTTAAACAGTGTAGGTATGTTTTAACAGACACATATCGTTTGGCTGTGTCACCTACATGAGTAGAGATTCCAGTTGATAAGACTGGGACGTCATCCTCATGAACTTATGTAGACGAACATAAACTTGGTGTAAATAGAGCGAATCTAATGCAATTTCCTGCTAGTACCTGCTTAGCAATTAGGAGTCATAATATTACACATTCAGATCAGATGAGCAAACTCGTCTCTATAATCCACGAAAACTGGACTAAGAAAATCTAGGATAAAAATATTTTGAAAATCTTTCACTTTATAAAGAGAGCCAAATAATTAATGAATAAATAACAATGAATCGGTTATATAAAAATTGTTATAATTGGTAGAAATTGCATTGACACCACGTCAAACAAAGGTATTTTGATTGAATTTATAGCTTACTATAAATGATTTTCACACAAATAACACAGACACAGAATATAATATGATCATAATTATTAATTAAGAATCTTAATGCTTGAAGATGTTTTTATTCCAAATTCAAACGTTTTTATTTTTATATTTGCCTATTTATAATTCATCTATTTGATTTCAGTAATTTTTTTTAAAATAATAATTGAATTTCAAAATTTACAACTCGTATTTGTACATTAAGTAAAACGAAATATTTTTCGACGTCTTGTGAATTTAGTATTTAGAAAAAAAAAATCTATTTATGTGAATTTATTGAAATTAAAGTAGCTAAACTGTAGGTAGGTAAATCATTTAAATAATTATTCAGCACAAAACCAAAATATAAAAAAGTAGGTATCTATGTGTATAAATGTGTGAGGAACGAAAGTAGGTACCTACCTAGACCTAATATAATAATAATAAATAATATAACACTTTTCTATACAAAGGTGTCAGTATAGCCGGCGGAACTTATTGCCTGAGGCCATTTTTTCCAGTCAACCGGTCCCGTCCAATCTGAGACAGGCCAATCCCGGGTAGAAATTTCAAGTGAAAAACTCTGACCCGTCCGGGAATCGAACCCGGGACCTCGAATCTGAAGTCTACACTAGTACAACTAGGCTACCGAGGTCGGTAATAATGCAAAATTCTTTAAAATGTTTTTAAATAGCATGCCCATTCTATGAGCTTTGGAATTTTCGTTTGATTTATAGTGTACCTACACTAATTATTTGTATTAAAATTGTAATTTAAATTAAGTTTGTAATAAAATGATTTCAGAAACTAATAACAAAAAATTTCGTAAAAAAAAAACTGGAAAAATATTAACATCACGTCAGATGAATAAAAAAATGCCCACAAAATAACAAAAAGAAAATCTTACATGAAACAAATTAACAATAATGTAAGTAATTAGAATTTTCGTTTTCGATAGTAAAACTAGGTTTAGTAACACAGAACTGGAGTTTTGAGGATCTATACGCGTCGACTCTCCGTCCAGTTGTGACGGACAGCAGCGAGACACTGATTCAAGACGCGGCTCTGAAAGATGATGAAGATCTATAGATCATTTTGGGTCTTGTAATCAAACGGGAAAATCGTTCGTATGCGCCTACTTGCAACTGCAAAACAATATGAATAATCGTGATAATATTTTATACGCCCGAACGTACCAAATTATCCATGTCTTTAATTTTTTCTTTAAATAGGTAGGTATCTACTTACTTATATTTTTCTTTTTGTTTTATCGTAAAAATTACAAACAAAAAAAAATACGAATTAGCCCAGATAAAATAATATTGTTTTTTTTTCGGTTATAGTAAAGTTGTTCTATTATTATTATAAGTAAAAAATGACACTATTTTTGCGTAATCCTTTGAAAAAAAAAATCAATTTAAAAGTAACTAGGTACATTAAAAGCCGGCCTTCGAAACATCGGTCACTTTTATTTTCGGTCTGTTAATGTTTCCATTAATGGATATATTAGGAAACCTTGGAAATCAGCCGACTTGAGCTTACGGGAGAATTAATTAAATCGAATCTTTCTAAATTACACTGAACCAGGGCCGTATCCAGGAACCTACTTCGAAAAAAAAACATTCAAGCACACGAGTTCCAAAATGCTCCTGATAGTAAACATGAGGACTGCGTATGATAGTGTTCCTATGTTCGGAAATGGTAACACTATGTAGGTAGTTATAAATACTTTATGTCACACGATTATGCATATTTTTTTAAATTATTTCTAGCACAGTAATAATAATTTCATAAATTTCAAAAAATTACGAGATGGGGGAGGAGGGGTATTCCAAACCCCTTCTAACATAACCAGGAATTCATTTAAGGGGGGGGGGGGGCTGAAATTGAATTCCTGGCTACAGCCCTGAACTGAACTAAACACTTTTCAGTACCTTCCTACATATTTACTTCAATTTCGTCATCGATTTCCTTTTCACTGGTCTTTGTCTATTACGCCTCCACACTATCCCCACTTGTACATGTTGGTTGTATAAAAACGGTGCAAGGTGGTTTTTTCATTCCTCCGTTTCATATATTATTTTTTTTACCCATCACGCCGTTTTCCGGGAAGGGGGTAGGCAGAGAGTACGGATTTCCATTCTTTCCTATCCAAACAAACCTCTTTCGCTTCTTCCAAACGCATAACATTCCGTATACATGCTCTTCTTTCACTTTCTCATCATTCACATTGGGGGCGTTCAAGTATTACGTAACGCAACAGGGGGGGAGGGGGGGTATTCTTGTAAAACGTTACTATTGTATTTCCGGTGCCGCAACAAAGGTATTTAGTGACTTTCCAGTAAGATTTGTGATTTTAGGCATACATAATAGTTGTAATGTAATATGTGCGCTAGGCAACGTTATGAGAATGGGAAGAGGGGTAACAAAAAGCGTTACGATGCGTCTCGGGGGGGGGGGGGGTCAATAATGTAAAAGAATGCGTTACGTAATACTTGAACGGTCCCTTTCACACAACAGAACTTGGAACAAGTGGATGAGTATGTTTATTTAGGTAATCTATTTAGCAGTGATGGAAGATGCGAAAAGGAGATTGAAAGAAGGAAACTGGCTGGTAGAAGGGTTGGCGGTGCACTAAGACCTCTAATGAGAAATAATAACGTATCTCTTAAATCCAAACAGCTGATGCACAATGCAATCCTGATACCATCCATGATGTATGGGAGTGAAACATGGACATGGACGAAAAATCTGGAAGTTGGAATAAATGCTGTGGAAATGAGATCACTGCGCAGGATATGCGGAAAGAGACTGATTGATATGGTGAGGAATTCATAATAATGCAGAAGGAAATTAGGCAAGTATCTATCATTAAATAGATCCAATACGCGACCGTTTTTTTATCCATTGACTGAGGAGCTGGAAAATGCGTCCAGTGATTCTATTGCTCGTATTTCAAAGCAAAATAGCTGTCGCTTAAGCTGCTTGTATCCCAAAGCAAACATTTTATTTCGAGATTATGACTGTACTTTCCATCTTTCTACGGAAAATTTTATATTCGTTTCGTATTACCTAATGATAATTTATATACCATAGTCTATGCAACTTCATCAAAATAATGATTAAAAGTAGTTTTTCCGAAGAAATACTTAATCATTGTAGGTATAGTCTGACCACAACTAGATCATCAGGTTTCCTTTGTGCAGATCATCCAATACGGTTAGGTATTGGATGAATAAGAATTAACACTAATTCGACTCATAATTTATATCTTGGGTGGAAGTATTAAAACTAATAAAAAAATTTAATAGGTACTTAATAAATAAAACGAAAACTTTTAATCAAGTAAAACTCTCTTTAATTACATACCTAATATAATGGCATAACAATTTGGTAAAATTTTGGTATAAATATAAATTATTTCTTAATAACTACAATATAGATAACAAAAAATATACTTACTTACCTACTAAATGCATAATGTAAAAATCAAATTTTGGTTTTCTGAATAGTACCTAATTACATTTCAATATGAGTCAATTCAGTAAAAATATAAAAAAGTCGTTGGACAGATCAGAATTGTAAAGGAAAACTGATCAATTTTTTTCTATACTGACTATATTATTCGTAGGGACGTTGTAAGGATTGCTTGCTGCATTTGTCCCACAGATGTTAGTGCCTCAGTTTATTATACTAAAACTAGAGTAACTATTATAATTTTTTTAATATATTGATTTATGATTGGTCGTTATTTTACTTACGTACAAAAACAAAAGTCATTTTAATACACAAGTCTATTAAGGATAAAATAATTGAATCAAAAAATAAACAACCTACTTTATACACTCATAAAGTGTGCAAATAAGTGATCTATAAAAAAACATTCTTTCTGATTTTATATACAGAAACATTTTACAAAATTAAGCATTAATAGATCAAAAGACTTTGAGCCAAATAAAAAAACATCACATTACTTATTTGTTTGTTTATTATTTATATAAATTTGTAATTTTTGTCCCAGAATTTCGCCGGCAGATTTCAGAGTATCTTCATTATGAAAACCAATTGATAGTCTGATGGCGTTTAGATTTTCTTCATTGATTGTATCAACACTTGGCATAAACCTTAGTGCGGGTACTGCTCCTATGTTGCCATTCTGTTTGCACCACGCCAAAAATTCAACACCGTCAAATGGTAATTCCAGCCACAAGAAGTAGCCTCCGAGAGGAACTTGAAATGAGCAACCGTCTGGTAAGTTTTCTTTGAGACTATCACACAAAACGGTCATACGTTTCTGAAAAATTTAAAAATAATGTATGAACTCCTATTTACAGTGACAAGAATATGGTTGTTAAACAAAATGTTCATTTAAGGATTATTGATTTGTCTTAAATTTTGATTGAACTACAACTATTTTGGTCTGGGACATTAGCGTAAAAGAACAAAAGAATTTGGATGCAATTCCAAAACTGTTGCTCTTTATACTTTAAGACGACACGAAACTGTAATCTTCACATCAAATACATTTGTGATTTTGAGATAGGTGCTTTTTTGTTTAGCATCGAGAGCAGTTTTTTTCTGTGGATATATTTCTGCATTTTGTTAATAAATTCGATAATTTCATGGCAGTAAAAATGGTGAAAGATTTTAATTGGAATGTAGTGCTTTAGCGTTTTACTTTTTCACTACTTTCCGCATAAACTATGCATACTTTTGTTGAACGAACTCAATGACATACACATATCTATCATTAAATTATTCCACGTATGATCACAAATTGTAGACACATAGATAAAAACTTTCTTTACCTTATAAATTTCCTTATAGAACTTCAAATGTTCATCGCCTAGTCCCAACTCTAGAACACTCTGGATGATTCCATACATCACATTGTTAACCGATCCACCACTTTGAATAATTCCTCTGAAAGACAAACAGTATGTTCAACTTATATGTACAAACTCAACAAATAATGAAGGTCCAGCAACATTTGAAGTGGTTGGTAGCCTGGACTCAAACCCACGACCTCCAAAATACTGTACGTACGAAAGCCGCCGATTAATACCACTGGACTACCTATCACCTCTTTTTTAGTAGCTTACTATGCAAGAGTCAAGAGTGTATTTGTGTTCACTTTGAGTGAGCAAAGATTTTTTTTTTTTTAAAGTACCTATAACATCAAATTTTTTTCAGTAAAATGGATATTAATTAAGAAAAAGTTTTCCTAGCAAACTAGTTTTAAAGACAACTGGACTTAACCCAAAAATGCATTAAACTTAAAACTGTGACCGCTAAATAAGGTTTATAATGTAAAAAAGAAAAACATGGGCGGCACCAGGGTATGAACCCATATGCCAACCACTTCAATTTAATTTGTGGAAATGTTTTAACAATTTATTGAAAGAATCCATTTTTAATTTTTATATTCTAAATAGTTTTTATCACCATTAATTCAATTTTTATACATAAAGCCTACGTCCCTAAAGAAGTAGGCAGCGATACCAGACCTTCACTGATTTCTATCCAGACATAATTCCTTTGTGCCTTTCAAAGACATTACATTTCTAATACAGCTTCTCTTGTTTCATTTACCCCTGACCTAGCTTTCCTAACAATGAGCAAGTTAAAATATATCAAGACAAATAGGAAAATTGTAAAAAGAAATATTACTTACGATCTTCTAAATCTCTGTACTAAAACTGGTGACATCTCCATCCATCCAACTCGGATCCCTGGTGCCATGATTTTACTAAATGATCCGTTAGATATAATATGACCATTAGATTTCTTATTTTCAAAAGAGTACAATCTAGCCGGTGGTTCAGGAGTGAAATGAAGCAGATTATAGACATCATCACAAATTACCAACATGTCAAGATCTTCAGCTACTTTCACCAACTCCCGACAGCTTTCTGAAATGAAATATTTTTGATAAAGTATAATTTGGTAACAACACAGTAGATGAAGATATCCGAGGCATGACTTTAGACTGCCAAGTGACAGACAACCAAAGAGAACTGTTAACTTGTGTCTATTTGATTAGTTGTAGTCAAGTATGTGCAATACAAGTTGCATTCAGACCATTGAATCATAACGTACTAGAAGAGGCATGTGAAATAAAAATGTCAGAAATGATTGATGAAGAAATGTTTATTCGAACTGTTAAGGTGCATTTATACTAAACGAACAAACACCCAGAGCTTAAAAATAGATTATATTTTCCTAATCGTAGATATGGTCACCAAGGAAATAATTACCAGAAAGGACTGTCATCGCCTACTAAAAGGTTGGTATTTCCCCGGTGTCCAGTATCAACGATTAGGAAAATATACTCTATTATCAAGCTATGGGTCTTTGTTCGTTTGGTATATATGCACCTTAAGGGGGCGTCCATTAATCACGTGAGCCCAAAAGGGGGAGGGGGTCTGGAAAAAATCACGAAAGATCACGTAGGGGGAGGAGGGGTCTAGTGAGAAAATCACGAGAATTTATTTAAAAAAAAAAAAACAGTTGCACTTTAAGAAATTTAAAAAATTGACGAAAATTAAAATCATAGGGGGGGGTCTAAAAAGCTGCCTAAAAACATCACGTGATTAATGGACGTTCCCTAATGTGCAAATGATTGTAACAGACTTTTTGAAAAAGGTATCTAAATAAAAATTTCCCAGGTTATTTTTTTGAAAAATCAATGACCTTTTATCAAACAGAGACCATTGCAATGCATATAAATGCACAGGGGAAGAAACAGATTCCTATTTTTTTAAAGAAGCATTTATTTAAGGAGATGTAGCTTTAAGTAGGTACATAGTAAGTACATAAAATTATTCAATGAGTCAGATTTGTTTCCTTGCCTATCTTTTAAGTGACATTGTCAGGTTGTCTGCATATGAAGATGCAAGGATTGAGCGACATTGCTCGAAACAATGGTTCTTGTTGTATTTCAAAGCATCAAACCAAAACTTAAACATATAATGGTGCGGCAAAAATGATTTCTAATTGCAGAATAAATGCTTAAATGAAACATTATTAAACTTGGAGTCGGTTTTTTATAATTTATTAACACGTAAGATTGGCATTACTATACGATTCGCTCCCTACTTGTATGTAATTTGATCTTGCTACAATGCAATGACATAATTTAACTTAACATTGAATTTATTAGAGAGAAACAACACAGAGTACTCAAAGTCTCCTTATTTGGAAATACGAGTGAACATTTGGTGAATAAATTTGATTAATTCACCTAACATCGCTACCTACTTTGAAGTGTCTCTGTAACAACAAAGAAACCATTTGCAGCATTAGTAATATTCTTTGAATTGTTTTATATAAAATACATTTAGAACCAAAGACCTTGAATTTGAACCAAGCGGTGCAAGATTAATATTCAGTGTGGGTGTGAACTGACATCAGGTGTAATGTTACAAAATACAAGATGTTATACTTAATGCTCTCTGTATTGGGATTGTTACTATAAATTTTCCCACACAATGAAAATTTTAATAAATTGTAACATATAGCAAATTATTGAGCTTTGTATTAATTTTATATAAGAAATTAAATTAATAAGTTATTGCTGATAGAGTAATGAACTGTTTGAGAATAAACTATTTGAATGAAGTGAAGAATAAAACGAACTTTGCTACTGCAAAATTATTAAAAAAATTATTGCAATACTAAACTTTGCAATAATTTTTTTGATCCGGTAATATTGCAAGGTTTGTTTGTTTTATTTATTTAAATTGCTATAAATAATGCCCAAGTATTATGAAGTTACAAATAATGTGTTTGTAAAAATAATTGGCTTTAGGTTGGGATGTTTAAAGAGTAATTAATTTAATTTGTAAAATGAAAATCTATTTTTTATTTTTGATGGAAATAAGACTGAATTAATCATATTTTAGTTTTTTAAGGTTAACTGTCCAAGTCGGCATAGGCTTTATCGACAAGTATACAACCGAGCATACCAAACGTATAGTGACAAACACCTGTCATAGTTGGCCAAAGTTAGAGCATATTCTAAGAATGAAAGTTGCCATTATATCTTTATAAATCTAAAAGCAAGTGCAGGCTTTCAAAAATGACTTGAACTCAACATATCCGGGAGGTTTCATTAAAAATTCAGAGATTAACTACCTAGATTTTTACTTCTTTGCATCCAATTATCAATATCTTCTTCTTCCGGTGTCCTATCGGGTCCCCCTGACGTCGACGAACACCTGAGAGAAAGTCTCCCTATCTTCAGCTGCCCTGAACATATCTCCCACAGTTCTCAGTGCGGTCCTCAGATGAATGTTTCGGAGCCAGGAAAGTTGTTTTCTTCCGACTCCTCTGCGGCCTCTATTTTCCCCTTTATGACGAGCTGTAGTACCTTGTATTTTTCACCTCTCATTATGTGACCAAAATACGAAGTCTTACGAATCTTAATTGAGGTGAACAATTATCTGGTCATGTTGGCTCTGCGCAAGACCTCTGTGTTGGTGGTCACGTCGGTCCAGGCTATTTTAAGCATTTTGCGATGGATCCACATTTTAAATGCTTCGAGGCGATTTATTATATTAACTTTGAGCGTCTATGCCTCTACGCCGTACAGCAAAAGTGACCACACGTAACATTTGACCATCCGTTGTCTTAACTTCAGGTTGAGGTTGTCGTCACAAAGGAGATTTTTCATTTTATTGAAGGATGTTCGGGCGGCTTCTATCCTGCATTTTATTTCTTTGTCAGGGTCTAAATCTTGAGTGATAATGCTACCCAGATACTCGAATTGATTCACCCTCAATATATCCGCATCTATATATTTATAATCCAATCTGAGTGTTGAATGTACAAAAACTGTATTTTGTAAGAGGGTTGAAAAACAAGACAACAGATGTCAGCAATTCAAAGCAGAGAAAAGTAACAGGAAAACAGAAATTTAGTAGGAAAGAGTGGAAGAAATTTGAAACAAAATAAATAAAGTATCTAAATTTACCTGGGGGTAGTAATCTACTTGTTGGATTATGAAATGTCGGAATGGTGTAAAACATTGCCCAAAACGGTTTATCTTCTGACGTATTCCAAGTTTGCTTCTCTTGTTTCACACTTTTTGCTATCTCTTCCAACTTCTTCACATCAACACCATTTTTAGACATTGGAACTAAAAATGAAATATAAAAATTACTTAAAATTATCATTAAGAATTTTAATTGTAAAATTATAACTGTACATAAGAATTTGAAGATTTACCTTTGACAATTTTGTGACCAGGGAATTCTTTGAAGAGACTTAATGCTATCATGTAGGTGAATTCTTCGACAAATATTACAGCATCGTCTGATAAGAGGACACTTACTGTCAAATGCAGACCATGTGTCGCACCGCATGTCAAAATCAGGTCGCCCCTGCAACGAAAAAATAATGTGAAATTTTTATTATGTGACAAAACCAAATATTTTGTTATATTTATAAACTAACAACATTTTGATAGAAATATTGATGTTGAATTTAAAAGGTTTATCCTCTTCTTCTTCTTTCATATGCGTGCGACCTTTGTTGGAGTTATAGCTCCGCGTCAATATTTTTAATATAGGTATTCTGCTGCCCTAGACGTCACCCTGCTGATTTCTTCTAGTTATTAATTCTTGTCTTTTAATTCAAAGGTTTACCTTGAGCGTGCCTCTAATATTGTACTGTCTTTCAATAAAGTAAAATTAGTAAAGTTTCATGTTCAAGGTAACTCAGATAATTTCTATTGCCACAATACCTATGTTAAAAATTGAATTAATTTTTAAACTGTATTTCCAAACATTAAATAAACACCATCATAAACATGGTGGAAAACCATGATTTATGAAGGCATTTGAGAATTATTGCCGTGTCGGTCCTGAAAACTGACTGACTGACCATAAACAAAGATAATAATAGAAGGGTATGTAATGAAATTAGAAATTGGTTACCTGTTAACTTCACTTTTATAGTTACGAGTTAAGAAATGTGAGAGGGCCTCACGAAGACCCCACAGTCCGGCTGTAGGGCCATATTGAAACAAATAATGGTTGTCACCTTCTTCTTCTTTCTAAAAATAAACCATTTATTGATAGAAACAGTTTCTACTTAGAACAAAATAAAAATAAGTTATGTGTTTTATTAGGTTGCCACATCAAACCGGAAAGACAGACATTATGTCAAATATAATTCTGGGTAGAGTCGTGCAAAACATATGGAAGTGGAAAATTTGAAATTTTAAGATCTTTATTTATGTATACCTATATTAGTAGATATCTATCTTTTGAACACAGAATTACTTATTTTAATGTTGCATGGAATATCTACTAGTATCAGGGTTGCCACCTTTTGAAAAAATAAAATCGGGACATTCAGCCGATTATAGGAGAGGGGGCGTCCATTAATCACGTGATGTTTTTTTGCAACTTTTTAGACCCCCCCCCCCTACCCTGGTGATGTTTCAGGAAACCCCCCCTCCCCCTCCCCGAAAATTACGTGTACTTTTTTAGTACAAAGAATTACGAAATATATGATTTTAAACTTCGTCAATTTTTTAATTTTTCGAATTGGTTTTCTTCAAATTCATCAGAAAAATAAATGCACGTGATTTTCTCACTAGACCCCCCCTCCCCCTACGTGATCTTTCGTGATTGTTTCCAGACCCCCCCCCCTCCCCATTTGGCGCTCACCTGATTAATGGACGTCCCCAGACTAGCTGTTACCTGTGGCTTCGCTCACATGTTACTGTATTTGATTTCTTTTCCTAAACAATGCAGAATTATATTCTCATCAAAATTAGTAATATTAAAAACATCTTGTCCCATTTCCAAGACTGTCTAGTATTTCTTTTTTAATTTATATTCTAAAATTTCCATTAAATAACCTAATTACCTACTATATTTTTATTATAGTTTTGTCATTATCAATCTGTATTTAAATTAAACATGTGTTTCTAATTCAAATACAATCATCCCGAAAACTTAAAAATCACCGTATTTTGCTAAGGGACCGTTCAAGTATTACGTAACGCATTTTTTAAACATTATTGACCCCCCCCCCCCCGAGATGCATCGTAACGCTTTTTGCTACCCCTCTTCCCATTCCCTAAACGTTGCCTAACGCACATATTACAGCTATGTATGCCTCAAATCGCAATTATTACTGGGAAGTTACTAAGTACCTGTGTTGCGGCGCCAGTAATACAATAGTAACGTTTTATAACCCCCCCCCCCCCCCCAATTTTGCGTTACGTAATACTTGAACGCTCCCTAACTTGACCAACATTGTCCGATGAGAATCCCAAAAAATAACTCGAATAACTTTTATTGCACCAAATGACGTCAACAATAACTCGAATAACTTTTATTAACCAAAAATTGACGAGTGGCGTGTTACAAAAAATCGGGACAAAATTCAGAGGTCGTCGGGACGCGGGACAATAGCATCGAAATCGGGACTGTCCCGGCAGAATCGGGACGGGTGGCAACCCTGACTAGTATCACAATATGAAAATTTATAAAAAGGTTTAATTTGAATTACAGTGTATTAAGCGTGTTGTAATTTGAAATTCAAATAAGTAAATATAATTTTAACCTTATAATACTTATTTTATAAACAATGTTCTAAATTTGACACATTCCTTAACTAAATGTTGGTCGGTAAAATAGTATTCGTTAAAATCAAATAATGTAACCAAAGACTAAAATAGTGACAGAGAAATTGTAACTTATGCACTGGGTTCCTAGGGAGCGGCCGTCTTCAGCGGCCGTATATAACGGTAGCTTACGACGGCGGTTTTTACAGTGACATTTGGAAAGTTCCATGCCCATATTATTCTCTACGTGTTTTTTAATCTAAAAAAAATCTATTAAAATTTCGTCATCTTCACTTCTCCAGATGCAATTGGAATTCATTTTATCCATAGCCCAACAAAGAAACTAAAAGCAAGAATAGATATTTTAATAAATAAAATAATTCAGTGCTATCAATGAAAGCGTTCACGAATCATCTGACACTGACAAGACGACGGCCGTTTTTGAAAATAACAACAAAGTTTTTTGTAACTACGGTAACAAAATAAACAACGTTCTACTGACGCCATTCTCTGAAACGTCGCATTCTTAAGCTATGTCCACACATAGCGACAAAATGTTGATATCAACAGTTGACGGGTATCTATCAACTTTTTGTTGTAAAAAACGCAAAATGTTGACGGATACTTTAAGTCGACCGCCGACTTTTGGGTGCAAAAATCAAAGAGAAATTATGCATGTTGCTTGTATCCGTGTATCCCGGCTGTCCACACATGGCAACAAAAAGTTGATATCAACAGTTGACGAGTTTTCATTGACTTTTTGTTGTGAAGTTGACAGATACTCGTCGATATTTGGCGCCAAAAATCATATGGAAATGTTGCGTATTGCATGTTTCCAAGTTTCCCGTTTCAAACGGGTAACTCGTCAACTTTTCACGTTCATCTCACTGGTCGAGGTATTATTTGTGAATGTTTTTTTTACCTTTCTACTTTATTTTTATAGGTTTGTTTTGAAAAATTTTCAAGTATTTATTAATTTCAAATTTAAATGGGTACCTACTTATTTAATTATTTAATATTTTCTTTTTACCCATCAAGCCATAATGGACAGGCAGAGAGAACGGACCTCCACTTTTTTCTATTCAGGCATTCTTCTTTCACTTACTCCAATGACATACCATTTCGCATAAAACCACTCCTATTTCTCTAACTTCATACCTGAGCTTCGTTGAGGACGGAATCGATGTGTTCGATCCGAGTTATTACATAAATAAGTAACACTCTTCAATACATAAGTGTCAGTATAGCAGGCGGAACTTAATCCTTGGAGCATCCTCTACCAGTCAACCAGTCCCGTCTAATATGAGACAGGATTCAACTTCGAGAAGATATTTCAGGTGAAAATACACATACATTGAAAATTTCTGACCCAACCGGGATTCGAACCAGGGACCTCTTGATCTGAAGTTGATGCATTTGCCACTAGGCTACCATTCTCCTTTTTTGACCCCATTCGGGGGCAACGGGGGGCAGCTAGAACTCTCTACTTCGCTCGATCTCGCGCAGTTTTTTTTCTTTATAAAAATGAATCTGTGTTCACTATATATTCACTCAAAGTGAACACAAATACACTATATGACTCTTTCACAGTAAGCTACTTAAAGCTTGTGTCGCGAAAAAGGAAGATGGTCGGCACCTGGGATCGAACCCACGACCTCCGCATGAAACATTGCGAAAGCCGGCGTCGTATCCGCTAGTCTACCAAACACTTCCCACATACTCAGAGTTTCGATAACCAACTCCAACACCATATTCAGACCCCGCTCTGCTTCATAGGAGCGGACCACAGTATGAGAGTCTTCTTTGTCTTCGGGACGCTGATGATGAGAGGAAGAACAGCGCTCTCCTCGACCTACTGCCATTCGGCATCTTTAACACATTTCCCAGCCAAGTCCATCTACTCTCCAAAATGGTAGAAGTGATGGGCCTACGCTGGGTGCGCCGGCGTATAGAGTCGTTCGTTATGCGGTGGAACCAACTTATATTAAAAATTCTCCCGAGGCACCTCGTTTCGAAAGAATAGACTTTTTGTGCATGGACTTTGGTCAGGTGCCAGGACCCAGGACAACCATACAGGAGAATGGGCAACACACACACGCATCAAACAATTAACATTTTCGTCTTGACACCAAACGCTGATGCTTTCCATATACCTATTGGTCATGTTGTTAAAGGCGCCCCTTGCTATACAGATGCGAATCGGGAGCTCAGTCCCCAGGTCAATAGAGATGGTAATGGCTGCTCCCAGTTGTTTGAACTTATCCACTCGGGATACCTGATTCACAGTCGATGATGTTCAGTAAATGTGAATGAGAGTAGGCGTTATTCGCCATGAGCTTCAAATCTGGCAATTTTCTAAAGATTTCCACATTTTTTAAAATGAATCTGAGCTTAGTCAAAGTGAATACAATTACGCTTTTGACATCTTTCACACTGAGCAAAAGGTTTGTATCGTGAAAGTGGAAATGGTTGGCACCGGGATTCGAGCCCACGAGTTGCAGAACGCTTCACTCATCGTTCATTTCCATCGATAAGTTTTAAAAAACGATCGAAGAATATGTAGGAATACAGGAGGTTTGGTTGATCGTTTGATAAACTGGTATGGTACAAAGTTAGATAATTTATTTTGTAATATATTGTACTTACCTACTCAAAATTTATATAAAGAGCTCCCTTTTTAGGCGTTTTTACAAAAAAAAAAAAAAATAGAAATCCCGTAATTTTATCTAGAAGTCACTCTGTAACCTTTTTTATTTATCCAACTATTTTTTCAAATTTCAAATCTTTAGAATAAATAAGTAAAATAATCAAGAAAATGGCTTAATAAAAAGTTATATCCCTTCATATTCCAAAGAAACGTCCACGAAATAAGTTTACTTCAGATTTCAAAATTCTCAGAAAAAAATTTGATGGTCACTTTCACCAATGGTTCCTAACTTTTACGTAGCTCTTAGTGTCCTCCACTCCACACTATATAAAAGGCTACGAGCAACTTAAATGTTATGAACCGTTGGTGAAAGTCACCATGAGTTCTTCAAATTTCGTAAAATTTTTCCTTAAATATCAGTAAAACGGAAGAAAAACAGGGTTGAGTATTGGCACACCTTGCTGTGCCCCCCGAATATGGCTTGAACGCACTGATCTGAGAGGAAGCAGACAAGACAGAAGTGCATAGAGGAACCTAATGGTGACCAGATGCTCTACCTTGGGAGTGAACGTGAGTTGGTAAGGGTAAGGTTTATATTCTCTTTCAAACAGTATACCTACAACATGTGTGTATATAACAAGCAAAACGTATTTTTATTTCCAAATGATCTCCTCTATGTACCATACCAGTTTGTCTAACGTTTTACCAAACACTCTGTATACCTATTATTCGCATATTTTGATTTTCAACAACAAACGATGTGTGGACGCGCAACATCGCTATCAACTGTATCCAGATACAGTTGACGCAACATTTTGTATCTCCAACATTTTGTTGGAGATACAAAATGTTGCGATGTGTGGACATAGCTTTAGGAAAACAACCCATAACAGGCCAGCCTTAAACACATAAAGCAGGCAGGTCCATATGATTAAATAAATAGAAATAATTTTTATACATTTTGTTGAACAGAGAAATTGAATAAAGTTTAAGATGTTACGAACATTGTGATGATTAAACTGAATACTGCTCAAACTTATTATCTTGGTCTGATAAGCTAGACTAGAACCTGTTCAATAAATAACCTAATGACTATTCGAATCAACAATCTAAATCAAGACGGGTATTAGCTTATCAATAATAAAACAACTATACTGTGAATGAATATGGGAGCTCACCATTCGATGTTCAGTAGCTTTTCTCATAATGTTAGGTAACTTAGAGAGTAAATCTGGTCCAGGGCATCCTGCAGCCAAGTTAATGGTAGATTTATCATACACATCAAGAGCTGCTGACTCTTCAAATAAATGGCGTAACAGAGGACCATTTAAGTCTTCTATACTTTGTGTGAAGAGTGCTTTAACATTTCCACTTTTATTTGTTTGTTCTGAAGACATCACTGAGAAATACTTGATACTATTTCTTTTAGAAAAGCGTGTGTTGTGAAAATATGTTGAAAACTTTGCAGTAGATGTTTTGAAATTGTAAAAATCTCTGTAGCAATTATCTGAAATAAATAATCAATAATAATAAAGTATACTCATTTAAAATAAATAATTTTCAAGATTTCTCAAATAAAAATTAAATATAAAACATTATTTACATTTTTATGAGTAGTTAGGTACCAAAATTTATGACTAGAGCTTCGTGTAATTTTGACATTAAAATGAAGCATACAAAGTCAGCTCTAAGTTATCACACTAGCAATAGTTTAGATGATTTTGACTTATCTATCTGCTTAATCATTCAAAACTAGATGATAACTCAGATAAAACAACTATTCTTTTTTTTTAAAAAAAGAAGTATCATTCAAATTACTGTAAGAAATATCATGTGATTATCTTATCAGTAATAATAGTTTACACATTAATGATAAGTGGCAGAATGTGTTTATTTATCACACTAAAGGGATATGAGCATGATACTGGAGGCCATTGACGTTACTCAGGATTTTGCACAATAGAGGGTTGCTTTCTATTTCCTATGCTACCTAGTTGAGCTGCAAAGGGTCAGTTGTATAGTAATAAAACAGAAAAACACTGTAACTTACTTGTATTTTTCACAAAGTTTGAGTGACAACAAAAGAGATTGAGCTTGTAAAAATGTGCATATCCCCTCGAATAATTCATTTAAGTTGGTCAACAAAATAAATAAATTGAAATAAGAAAGAAATGTACTATAACTTTGTTTACATATTATAAAATTGTTAAAAGTATTTAGAGGTTATGTTATGACATTTGCTGTCAGTAGCTGCAGCTGTCAAAGTATCGCCCGATTTCACAAACTCAGATCAAGTTAAGAGGGCTCTTTTTAATGTAGTTAGACTAAAAAGCATAGAAAATGTTGATAATATTTTTTTATAGGTCGAGCATGCTTACCAAATGCTTACCTGCAAAAATAGAAAAAAATACTAAAATTAACAAACTCTTTTATTCGTAACATAACACCGTTAATTTCTAAAAAAGTTTGGGAGGCTAAATAGTTTTTTACCGATTGTGAAAAATAGTGACGTTAAGTCAAGCTGACTCATTGAAAGGGTTAGGTAAACCACAACGGTATTACAGCATTGTTATATAATATCTCTTATACCGTGTTCTGCTCCTTCAAAGCTGAGCTGAGCGATTTGGACACGATGTGGGAGGAATTCACAAACATTGCGGAAGATTGAACGCAATGCAGTGGCGTAACGTGGGTTTTCGCCGCCCGGGGCGGGATTAACATTTGCCCCCCCCCCCTCCACATAAATTGAAAAAAAAATCAAAATGAAAAGTTTGCATATTTACATATTATAACTAGTGGTCCAGTTCATTGGTCGAAATTCGACCATAATTAATTTAAACTATAATATATTACAATAGTGGGCGTAGAGTTTTTTTTATTGATTTAATCTATTTTTAAGTATGATTTTAAAAAAAATATCAGCAATTGCCACCCCCTTCTCTATAAAAACTGTAAGTGTGCGAAATTTCATACTCCTCCGTCCGCTCAATTTTCGTAAAAAGGGGCACAAAGTTTTCCCTTCACGTATATAGATACTTACAGCACTACAATATAGTACAAAATTAAATTTTTGGGTAGTGGGAGAGAGCTAACTTCTGACACAGATTTTTCTACCTGCGGAATCATGGCAAAAGTTTTTTTTAAGACCTTAACCCGAAATTACTTAAAGAAGAAAAAAAAGGAACTTTTTTTACTAGCTTACGCTGATGAGACAGGTTAAAAGGAAAAAAAATCTTTATTTTATCAATTTTAAGAATTTTAGTGATTTTTTTTCTCATTTATTTTCCCTTCACAAGCTCGGGGCCCCGATTGTTTTCTCATTTATTTTCCCTTCACAAACTCGGGGCCCTGAGTTTTTGTCTCATTTATTGTCCCTACACAAGCTCAGGGCCCCGAATTATTTGTCATTAAATTTCGGGCCCCGATTTTTTATCTCATTTTATTTCGGGACCCCTCACGAGCTCGGGGCCCTGAGCAAATGTCGTGTGAGTGGCTGTTGGTTGTAGAAGTTTATTGTTTCTTTTATTCTTTGTCAGAACGTATTTAGGGTGAGAAATCACAAAAGGAAATATTTCAAATTGCCTCTGTCTATATGAGCATCAGACCTCTTTTTCCATACGTTTATTTTTCATTAATTATCTATTGAAATTTTGTTATTTGTCGTAGGATTGCCAGCCCACTAATAGTGCATCAGTAAGTAATTATAATTGTTACCGGAAAAATTTGCCTCATTGACGGAGCAATCAGCCTCCTGATGGGGTTCATTTTTTTGTCTCCTTTTCACAAAAAAGATCAAAATTCAAAATATATATTTATAATTTAATAAATATAAATTAATAGTACCTACCTACCTATACAGTATACACAGCAATACATTTTGCGTGGATTTATTCGTTAGCCTTGGACGAGGAAATCACTAGAGCAATAAAGAAGCTTAAGAACAGAAAAGCACCTGGAGTAGACAACAAAAGCAATAAACTGATCAAGTACGCTGGAGCACCCTTAATGCACGAATTGCTCAAATTATATATCAAAATTCTGTTAGGATCAAATATACCTACTGAACTGAATGGAAACCAGCATTACAGACCCTATATTAAAAAAGGATTAAAAACTAATCCCGACAATTATAGAGGAATCTCCTTGCTATGTTCAACACTGAAGCTTTTCACACAGATCCTGACATCTAAATTGGAGATAATTATCAGTTATAAGGAAGAGCAACAAGGCTTTCGTAAAAACCGTTCCACAACAGACGCAGTATTTACAGTGAGGCAAATAAGAGAAAAGGCAATCGAATTTAATCTACCAGCTTACGCGTGTTTCATAGAACTAAAGCGTTCGATCGAGTTAGGCTCACTGATATCATACATATACTGACTGAAAGAGGAGCCCCCCCAGAAATAGTCAACATCATCGGACAACTAAACTCTGACACTAATACCAGAATCAGGGTCGATGGACACCTCTCAAATCCTGTCAGAGTCGGTACCGGCATCAGACAGGGAGACAGCTTGAGCCCATTCCTCTTCAATCTTATTATGGATGAGATTGTGGAAGAGGTAAAAGTGATTGGAAATGGGTATAGGCTGGGAGAGCAGACTATCGATATTGTCTGTTATGCGGACGACGCGGTAATATTCTCATAGATAGAGTTAGAAACACGAGGGTACGGGAAATATGCGAGGTCGAGGACATAGTAAGATGGGGAAGGCAACGAAGAAGGTTCTGGTATGCACATGTGAGGGGAATGGACTCAACCAGACTCCCTCACATGGCATTGCACGGCCAACCCCATGGAAGACGCCTCCCGGGCAGACCACCAAAAAGGTGGAAGGATAGCTGGGAATCGACCTCGCAGGAGGCCAACCCCAATGCTTCTTCTTCTTCTTAATTAAGAAGAA
Organism: Mystacides longicornis; assembly: GCA_963576905.1. Classification (NCBI taxonomy): domain Eukaryota; kingdom Metazoa; phylum Arthropoda; class Insecta; order Trichoptera; family Leptoceridae; genus Mystacides; species Mystacides longicornis. The sequence continues at coordinate 23,712,158 of OY756427.1, forward strand.
GAAGAAGCCTTGGACGCAAAAAATTTCTTAGTACGTTTTTTTTTTCATGTTAGGTATGTATTTTTCATGTTAGGTATGTATTTTTCATGTTAGGTATGTATTTTTCATGTTAGGTATGTACCTACATATTTTGAAACGTCGTGTCACTTTAAACTCCGGTCTCCCCCACTCAATCCGACTTAATTACGAATAAGTTAAGCGCGCTCCATATAGTATAATTGAAATTATATGTCTCCTCGAATACGCGTGTCTCAGATCATTTTAATTAATATTAGAATTTTCTAATCTGCTTCCGCCATCAGCTCTGCGATTATCTTCTTAACATTGGTGACACACTAATGGTTAGGTTTGTCTCTAAACTAAATTATAGGTTGAAGAAATAATCACACATGAACACCGCAGATGAGTTAAAGGAAACTTCTTCCTCTTTACCATAGAAAATACAGCGTAAAAAATAGATGGATTTTAAAATGTATTTTGTTTTTGATGAAAAGTCATAATAAAATAAAATAAATTAAAATTAACACTTCTCTATACAAAGGTGTTAAATAATTATAGCCGGCAGATGACAAGAGATAATACCTTACCTTACCTATCCACGTTCGCTTCCAAGGTGGAGCATGTGGTCGCCACCATAGAATAAATAATGGATGTCGCCACTAGGTCCCTCCATAATAGACAAGAGATAATAGTGACAAAGATTTCACTGCTGCAACACCACACTAATCCAGACTTACTATTGCGGTTGATGGTTTTTTCGACGATGTTCCCAATGATCCCATGCATAAGTTGCAATATAGGTACGCCCATGGATGCACCGACCAGAAATATACGCCGAGTATCTGGCGGCCGGATATCCGATATTCGGCAGCTTAGTTGGCCGAATATCCGGTATACGGCTAACCGGCTAAACTACTATCCGTTTCATCTCCAATATTAACACTCTCTTAGAGAACCCACTTCTTGGTGCCTAGGGATGCAACATGAACTCTCCACTGTGCTCGATTTTGCATAGTTTTAGTGATTTCCTATGTCAAAAAGGGATCTTCCTCTTTTTTGGACTCCGATGGGAAAAAGAACTGTGCTCTCGTCGACCAAGTGTCAAACGGCATCCCATTCATGTCTATATCTCCTCTGCATATAGAATCTCTTCTCCTCTGTGGAATTGATGGGCTTGCGATGGCGTATAGCATCGATCGTGATGCAGTGGTTCTACCTTATACGAGATGCTATTGAGATGAGATACTTATTTTTTTTCAAATCTGCGAATATACCTACAGTTTTTTAAGTAGGTATATATAATAGGTACAAATACATAAAAATATGACACTATGTAATGGTTTTGTACAAAAACGGACCCGTAATTTAACGGCCGTAAGTAAACAATGTTAATTTTTCAATATTACTAATCAATACTGCACAAGCTGTTGATTTAGCCTTTTTACTATCATGCATTTTATTTCAGTGGCCGTCTTGTTTGGTTGGTTGGAAGAAATTGCCTAAGGCAATAAGCACGCCAATTTGGTAATATTTTGTTATCTAATAAAGTGTATATTCATTTATTTATTTACTGCGGTAACCAAACTACGCGCACTTGCATTATTTTACTGCCGGCAGTGAAAGATATAAACATATTATAAATGCTTTGCACTTGTCTCAAAGAATACTGCGTTCGTAATAAATAACGTTAGGGCCGCTTTCTTTTCTAGGAAACCATAGCATTAGCCTTACGGCCAACACAGTTTTCAAAGGATCAACCTAGTAGGTACTTATATTATGTTTTCAATGACCCAAAATCATGTGTATGAGAAAGTGGATTGCGATGTATTTATTTTTTTCAAGAAAGCTTCGGCGTATGTAAAGTTTAAAACGAAGTATGTGGACAGCGGCGCAGGAGGGGAAGTAAGTCGAGATGTAAATAAGAGAGTTAATAGGAAAACAGTGTAGGAACAGCGTGACATTAATTTGACAGAGAAAACATTTTTCCAACGATACGAGACCCACTGCGTCTAGCGGACCTCCCGGACATAGGGCAGCCCTCTCCTGCTGCCCTCTACCCTCTTCAACTGTTATTAACTGGAATTTAAATACACACATGCGACTATTTTCTTCTACCCCGAACAGTTTTTCAATCTGTTTTGTTGTTTTTTTTTATATTTATTATTTCAACAAAAACAAAAAATTTCTCAATTTGAATTTGAATAACACAATGAATATTCAACAAGGAACACTTGAAATAAAAGATTTGATATTTTCAATATTTCATGATAAAACACTTCTTAACTGCACTAATGATTCAATTTTAACTTTTGGTAGAAACGGGTTTCATTACAATGAAAACATTTTCCTTTCCCCGGAGATGATTTTTAATGAAAACAAAATTCGTATTTAATTTCTGTGTATGTTTTTGACGACTGTTTTTGATTTCAATAATATGAGTGATATTGTTCCCATTTACAGGAACTTCAAGAAAATGCCCGAGGGAATCACATGGGTAATTAATGATGAAATGGATATACAGAATCTCCCAGAAAGTAGGTAAAGTAAGCGAAAGTCCAGAGATAGAATACCTTAGAGGCTATCCAAATAACTCGATATATTTTCAGCGATTTTTTTATAGTTTTCGAATTATAATTATTTTACTACTTTTTTTGTCAAACCCTAACTTGCAGGATATAAATAGTTACAGAGACACCAATTATTTTGAGTTAGGTACATGCATATTTTTTTCTGGAATACCTAACAGATAGAAAAACTATTATGGGTGTATCTAATACCAACAAACAATGATGAATCTCAAAATAAGGTACAATTTAAATTTTACAAAAACTTTGAAGACGATTTAAAAAAAAATATTTACAAATTTTTTTTCTTCTAAATATTTAAAAAAACTTGGCAATTTATCAAACGATGTACCTACTCTATAAATTTCATTAATTTATCTATACGGTATCACACTTGTTTTTAATAAAAAATGGCGTTGGTAAATTATTATGTTCGAAAATATATTGAGAAACTGTCCCACATTCTTCATATAAAAGAATAAAGAAGGAGTAAAAAGTGACTCAATTGTGAAATACTTATAAGGGAAAACATCCCCTACTCTGCGCATTCTTCATAAAAGAAGTAAAATTTTATTAAATTTAATATTAAAATTAATATATTAAAAATTAAATTGTTTATTAAAATTTAAATTTAAAATGTTTGTGAAGAACAATATGGTTGTTGTGTTTGTGTCTGTGAGTTTGATTTTATCGTGTTGTTCTGTGAAAAGGATCAATGGAGACGAGAGCTGCGAGACGATGCCTTCTGAAATACACTTGGCGAAAGGTTCGAAGATATTTTTTCAGAATATAGGGCTTACTTTAATATAGGGCATAGTTTTATTTTGGAGGGGACTGGGCATAATTTCCTCCTTTAACGTTCCTCTTTAGGAAATAAACTCATGCATATAAAGATAATATTATGTACAAATACTTATTATAGCGCTTTGTATTATGTATGTTGGTACGTGAATAATATGTGCTGCACAAAAAATAAAGATTTAGAGTCATTCCCAACTAACCCATATCGTTCCTAATTCCCCCGTGAGGTGTTCCCAATCACCCCATAGGGTATCGGGTAAATAGGAACGTTGATGTTTTTATTTTTGTTTAAAATTATTTCTAATATTTGATATTTTAGATTTTTTATCACAATTAAGTAAATATTGTCATAAAGCTTACGTTACAGTACAATTTGACTATGAACGTGTCTTTATCTCTGATTTATGACAACTTAAAGTTGAGTGTTTCCAACTCCCTCACTCTCCCCTATGACATTGTGCAAAATAAACGCGCTTTGCCGAATCACTTGAGAAGGAGTGCAGTGTTAAAAAATATCGTTGTGTTACCTATAATGATTTTCAAAGGTCTTTATGTGGAGAAAAACAATTTTACATACTCGAGTTATTTAAAGACTCACACGCGAATTCATAGCTGAGTTAATCCAAACGAATGCAATATTTATTTGTAATAAAAGCTAAAAGCCATTCGAATGCCAAGTTTGTAATGAAAAGTTTAAGTTGTTTTTAAAGTTTCCAATAAAGAGTTCCATCAACCAAGTAACGAAAGCAAAGTTTACACGAAAAAGCTAGAAGTGAAAGAAGAAAAGCTAGAAGAAAAACTTCAAAAACTAATCATCTTACCATAGTAATTTAATTTGGTAAAATTTGGATTTAATGGAGTCTGTTCTTGCAATAATATATTATGTACAATGAAGTACCATGTTTCACATGTGACTTATTTCCTACTAGACCGCCATCTTTGGATATTTTTTTTTAACTATGCAACTATAAAGGAATTATTGTTTTTATTACAAACTGACTTATGGTCATGACCTGTCGACCTTCATCTCGCATCCGAATCAACAACAATTATTACATAATACAATACATTTTTAGCTTATTTAATTCAGTTTTAACGTCGTAAACTGTATTTAATTCATGTAATACCTATGTCAAAATTATTTTTTTTTATTCTGGGTTACATCGAAGTTCTTATCTTATTTTGAAACATCACGCCCATGCCGCAGACCACGTTCGATTTAATCATCGCGGATCCTTGCGATTGGTTGCAAATTATTCAATTTTCTTGATTATATTTAAAGATTTAATTTCCTTTTTAAATCTTCAAGTTGTCCAACAACCTTCTGATCAAGCCTGACAATCCGAATCAACAACGTAAAGCAAGACGGGTATCAGCTATTATTATTATATTTTATATGTAAACATACATAAATAATAATTATTAGAAAACTTAAGGAATCGTCTGTTTTATTAGCTATCATTGCTTCAACATAGTAGACTGATTTTAAAGTTAAAAGAAACAGGTTCAATGTAAGAATTTATTTTTTTCCTCTTTTTTTGGCATTTCATCCAACAGGGATGTGAGAATTTCTTGAAATATATTCTTAACTAGCTTTCGCGACAGACGTTATCCTGTAGTCCTTAGTATGAATATTGATTTCGAATTTGTAATTTATACAAAAATACGTTTAAAATATGTTTGAATGTAAAAAAAAATATTTCTGAAAGCTCGAAGAAAATTCCATCAAAAATCTGTATAGGTACCAATATTTTTAATGTCAATGGTTGTCAGGTAAGCAATAATTTTGTTGTAATCGATTTTCATAGATGGCGTTGGCGTCACAGGAAATCCGTTCCATACTAACATTAATATTATATTTTGTATTAATTTATTTTTCAACTATTTAATAGTTATTCTGTTATCCGGAGCCGAGAAAATAAACTAAGTTCATTTATATTATAGAAAATAAAGCAATTGAAATTATTATCAGAAAATATATACCTACGCAGTAATGCATCAACATAAAACTTATGCGAAGGTTTTTAAGCGGTTTATATTTTCCAGCTAAACATTATTATATAAAACCAATATGTACCTACGACAATATACAAACTGCGTAAATTTTCCATTCAGAGATTAAAAAAAATAATATTATGTTGTTGAACCGAAAAGAAACCGTAGAAAATTACTTTTGCCTAAATAAAGGTAAATTAATGCTTAGGTAGGTAGGTAATTTGAAATAATAATAATAATATGTTGTACACCCACACGTTTTCTCAGTAAAAAGGCAATTTCGGCTTAGGTAGGTAGGTACTTACAATATTTTTAAAGAATATTATAATGTGACGCAAGTACCAATGTCTTTATATGAATAAATCGTCTCTACCTAGCTATTTGAGTAAGCAAAAGCAAGAAGGTATCAGAATTTTAGGAACTCTCTCGAAATCACAATACATATACCTACCTACGTATTGAGAAAATCGAGATGTTCATTAATTTCAAAATTTTAATACAGCCTTTTTTGTGGTTTAGTTACCTATATTCACTTACATATTATTTCTTGACTAGCGTTTTGTTAAATTTTTCATAGAAGCTACATAGGTACCTACTTGAATTTCAAACATTGTACCTATATTTTTTTATTACCTAAGTAGGTACCTATTTATTTTCAAACTACACACAATCGTTTTATAATTTGAAGAAATTGTGTGACTGTGAATGTAGTTATAGGTAGATATATAAAAGAATACTGAAGATTTTATTCGTATTTTTTTTTGAAAAGATTGCGTACATAGTACTTAAGATTTTGGGGTAACAAAATCAAGGCTACAACAAATAAATTAAATGATTTCACTTTGTTAAGGGTTGATAGGTATAAAGTCTGTCTATACAACTCTCGGCCGGCGTCCATACAAATAGTATGGTACTTACTTTTGATATTGCGTATAAATTTTTGAAAAGAACAAAGGATATTTTGTTTAGGGAAATGATTATAGGTACACATAAAATTTATACTACTTAATTGGAAATTTATCGCATATTAATTTAGAGTGGTTATAACTACTGTAATATTATTTTGGTGAAAATTGAACAATTATTATGAAATTAAATCACATTGTTCATTAGCTACGTTCCTAGTAAAAGTTTCTTTATAAGGTGTGAATATTTCTTTTTTATTTCTTTATTTTCAATACCACAGCTTCATCGTGGTGCATTGTAGACAGAAATTTTGTTATTTGTCATAGGTTTGCCAGTCCACTAGTACCTACCTAGTGCATCAGTAAGTACTTATTAAAATTGTTTCCGGAAAATTTGCCTCATTGACGGAGCAATCAGCCTCATGATGATGTTGATTTTTTTGTCTTCTTTTCACAAAAAACCCACATAAGAGCACAAGCGCTCGATCTTGAGCACTCGCGATGACCTCCTCCCACACCATGTCCAAATCCCCAGCAGTGTTTTGAAGTAACGGAATAATATCGTTAGAGAAGCCTAGCTCTAGCAATATTGCACGGTTTTTCTTTCACTCCGAACTTATATTTCAGGGTAGGTACTTACTTTTATCATTTTCCGACCATCTTCGCCCTCTTATCATGTAGTCCACAAGTCCACACCATACTTTCTAATAATTACATATTGTCCTCGGCGTAATAGCTGGGTACACACGTGACGATTTATCTTTAAGATTTGAACGATAATCGCTCATTTTTCAATGGGATGTTCTTTTTTCCTTTTTGTGCCACCAGAGGCGCCCTTGCTAACCCGGTCTATTGTCAAATTCAGTGTTGCCGACGTGGGCGATTTACCGCCATTTGGGCTACTCGGAACGAGAATCGGCGACGTAAAAATCTAAAACGCGACAGGTCGCCAATCGGGCTACTTACCTTTTAGCGAATTTTCACCAACCCGGATACTAAATGACCTTTTTAGCGACATTTCATCTTTTGCATACTAAATTTTCAGTTAGGCTACTTTGCGTTTGAAAAACGGCGACATTAGGCAAAGTGCCGTTGGCAACACTGGTCAAATTAATTGTTTATAACCTCAATATTCACATGAATTTGCGTATATATTTGTTTATATTTTGTGTTACAGTAAAAATGAAAAACAATTTATCATTCTAGTTTATTTCAAATTAAACAACTTATACAGGGTGACTGGTAATTCAATACATTCCTTGTAAGGGGTGATACTAGAGAAAAATTGCAACAATTTTGTTCCTATTAACCAGGGGTAAAATACCAGTGGTTTTCGAGATATTTAACTTTTTAGAGTTTTTTTTCAATTTTCACCTTTTGACATAAAAATCAAAATTGTGAACAAAGTACTTCATTTAGGAAAGTAAAAATATTTTTTTCTAATAGTTAAAGAATAAAAGAATGGTCGAAGTAAAAAATCAAGAAGCAAATTTCAAAATCCTCATAAATATGACGTTATTAATCACAAGTCAGTTTTTTTTTTCAGTTTTAATTTAGATTTTTCTAAGCTAGTTACTCCAAAAAAGTATAATATACTTGGCGTAAAAACCACAGGAAAAACTTCCCAAATTAATAAGCTTTTCCGAAAAGGTAAAAATGTTTACCAATTTACTACAGTTTTTGAAAATAATCAATTTTATACGATCAGATGGTGTTATGAAGCCGTAGGCGTTTTCAAACAAACGATTTTACTTCAACATGAATAAAATTCAAAGCTGCGCTTCGTTATGATTATCTACACCAGGTAGTCCAGCATTAGTATGGCGAGGTTGAACTGATTCTGCGCCTTCTAATCGTTTAATAAGATTTATTTTCCGAAACTGTGGTAAAATACAAAACATTCATACGTTTTCTGAAAGCTTATTAATGGAGGAAGTTTTTCTTGTGTTTTGTACGCCAAGTGTATTATACTTTTTTGGAGTAAGTCCGTTAGACAAATCGAAATAAAAAATAAAAAACACCGAATTGTGATTTTAAAACGTTGTATTTCTGAGGTTTTTAAGATTTTCTTCTTGATTTTTTACATCAGCCTTTCCTTTATTCTTCAGCTATTGGAAAAGCATATTTTTACTTTCCTAAATGGAGTACTTTGTTCACAATTTTAAATTTTAGGTAAAAAGGTGGAAAATTTAAAAAACTCTAAAAAGTTAAATAACTCGAAAACCACTGGTATTTTACCCCTGGTTAATGGGAACAAAATTGTTCCAAATTTTCTCTAGTATAACCCCTTACAAGGAATGTATTGAATTACCAGTCACCCTGTATAGGTATTATTATATAACTTACAATAGGTTTAGAGTTTATACCTAATCATTGTACATTTATTTTACATACTATTACAAATAAATTTGTTTATCTTATTTTATTTTTTATATACCTACATAAATACAAATGAAAAAAAAAACCGTAATAGAAAACAATAAAACAAGAAGATACAGAACAGCTCCACTGAGATTTATTCTCAAAGAACAGCACTGGAAATCCACCCTTTCCATCTATGCACAAGATTTCCAAATCCATCTATGCACTATCCATGTGTCTTGCATAGTGCATAGAAAAAGCCACTTTCGCAATCATCAAAAATTAAAACGTTAAATTGTTTAATTGAGAAAACAAAAAAGAGAGGAGATATATTAGCATAATATTCACCAGTCAATGCTAGATGGTTTGTTTGACAGCTGTCATAATATTTAGACCTGATTAGAAGTGCTGTCACCTAGTGCGTCTTGTCGGAAGCTCCCCAGAAAACATCCCATTGTTTTCTTCGCGAAGATTTGAAAAATAGCGATTATCGGTCAAATCTTATAGATAAATCGTTACGTGTGTACTCAGCTATTCGCCTAGTGGCGACCCTTCTTCTTCTTCTTCGATGGCGCTACAGCTCAAATCGAGCCTTGGCCTCCTGTAGACAACGCCTCCAACTCCTCCTGTCCTCCGCTGCGGTCCTTGTGCCGCATCCTTCCTAACTTCATACTAGGCGACCCATCACCCCCAAATTTAACATATTAATCTTTTCTTCTAATAATAATTGTTACTATCGCATCTTCTGTTGCTCTCTGAATGAGAGTTGAAGCTTAGACGGATTATGTCTTCCACAACACATTGTTTTTATAACAAACCTTCTTCTATTCTTCAAATATAGTTCATGTATAGTATTTATATTTTTATTAATTACCATAAACTTTTCGGGAGTGTTTGTACTTTTTCTCATATAGACAAAAACCTAGTTTCGCAGGCACAGTTTCTCAGTCACCTGTGACCATGCAGGACCTGTGCCTGCGAAACTAGTCAGGGTAATAAAATTGTGGATAAACAAATAAATTGTTTCATTTAAATAATTAGTTTAAATTTTTCCAACAACTCTTGGTTACAATTCATTTCCGGTCGTCACACTTTTTGATAGCAGCCTTCAAGAATCCTCACAACAACCTTGGCTTTGTCCAAATAATATATAGGAATGTAATTTAATGTGAGGATAGTCAAAAAAATATTTATGAATATTCTTAGAAAGTAGGTATGTTATAATTAATGTGATCTGATATGTAAACTTTTTGATGCGTGTGCGTTGCCCGTTCTCCTGTATGTATGGATGCGAGTCCTGGCACCTGACCAAAGCCCAGGCATGCACGAAAAGTCTCCGCTTTTGAAATGAAGTGCCTCAGGAGAATTTTGTGTATATGATGGTACCACCGCAACACGAACGCCAGATATTGGAACGAAGGAGAATGTGGGTGTTTGTAATTATATTATTATATATGTATTTATGCGAGTCGTTTAAGAGCCGTCCTTTTTTCTGTTCGTATCTTTGATATGTTTATTTATTTATTTTTAATCAGTCTCGTCCCTAGGCCTCTTCAGGCACTTGGAGTCGTCAAAGTTTACACAAAGCACATAATATTAAGAAAAAAAAATCAAAACATCATATAAATACAATAATTGCGTACCATCATAATGGGCAATGAATAAATAAAATAAAAAGACGAGGCTGGAAGGGAGTAAAGGACCCTTTCAGCCCTCTGTCAATAGTAATATCATAATAGAACAGGGAGAAGTTAACTACCATGCGAGGTGTATTTCGCTTAGTCGGATGCATCAGGCCAGGACAGATCACCGTTTTAACATAAACAATGTACAGACTTACATAAAATATTGGAGTGTAAAATATAATAATGAATATGAGACAATTAGTATGATTTGTGTTTGGAAAGTATATAATATAATAATGAATATGAGGCAATTAGTATGATTTGTGTTTGGAGTGTATATTAATATAATAATGAATATGAGACAATTAGTATGATTTGTGTTTGGAGTGTATATAATATAATAATGAATATGAGACAATTAGTATGATTTGTGTTTGGAGTGTATATTAATATAATAATGAATATGAGACAATTAGTATGATTTGTGTTTGGAGTGTATATTAATATAATAATGAATATGAGACAATTAGTATGATTTGTGTTTGGAAAGTATATAATATAATAATGAATATGAGGCAATTAGTATGATTTGTGTTTGGAGTGTATATTAATATAATAATGAATATGAGACAATTAGTATGATTTGTGTTTGGAGTGTATATAATATAATAATGAATATGAGACAATTAGTATGATTTGTGTTTGGAGTGTATAATATAATATAATATAATAATGAATATGAGACAATTAGTATGATTTGTGTTTGGAGTGTATATAATATAATAATGAATATGAGAAAATTAGTATGATTTGTGTTTGGAGTGTATATAATATAATAATGAATATGAGACAACTAGTATGATTTGTGTTTAGAGTGTATATAATATAATAATGAATATGAGACAATTAGTATGATTTGTGTTTGGAGTGTATATAATATAATAATGAATATGAGACAATTAGTATGATCTATTGAATAACTTAATTAATTAACTTTCACGGAGTTTCGGCATTCTTTTTATTTTTCGACACATACTTTGATTAGTAGATACGTCAGATGTTGAACCATAACCATTTCCTAATTCTGTTCATTTTCCATGTTTTCCAGATGAGTTTGACGAGCTGGGCAGGTTGCAACGAACATGCAGTGGAGAGGTTGCAGTGAATAAATGCGAAGGAGCCTGCACGAGTCAGGTGCAACCTTCGGTCATCACGCCGACAGGGTTCCTGAAGGTTTGTAGTCCTCTGAAAAAAAATTGTTCTAGCTTATGGTGTTTATAGATGACAGGTAAATTGTTCGAAAGCACTTTTGTTCGAAAATCAATTTTTCAAATGAAATTGTCCGAAAAACATTTATTAGAAGACACACGTCGTGTAAGATTTGTCGTACAAATTAATTGTAATTTATGTTAAAGAGTTTTTAATGTATGTTTGTTTTTTGTTTAAAAATAACTCTACTTATGGAAAAAATAACATTATAATATACAGACGGAGGAACGTGTCGTTGTGAAAAGTCGAATAGTTGTAATTTCTGACAAAAATGCGTCTTCTTATTATCTACATGTTTTTCGTTTTTGTCATTCGAACAACAATCTCACAATAATAATGGAGCGTTTTTATTGTTCAACTAGCTTTCCCGACAGACGTTGTCCTGTGTTCCTAACTATGAATATTGCATTCGAATTTGTATAATGATAAGCTTATTACCTTATAACCAATGTAATTTAGATCGATGCATCTGTTTCAAACCATATATTTTCCATCGACATTCTGCCAATCGCACTAACTATCAAACAACTGACAATTCCTCTCAAACTTTTTTCAAATTTAATTTCAATTTTTCAAATTTGGAATAAAAATTATATTGTTGAAAGTACTAAGAAGGTAACCTACTTAGAGTTTCCTTTGATTTGTGATTTTCTAATCATCCACGCTTTTTCATCCATAGGAACCTTCTCCTGACAAAAGCAAACACGCCAAAAAAAGAATTAGCGAAATCGGTCCAGCCGTTTAGGCGTGATGCGATAACCAGGAATTTTTTTTTTATTTTTGTTTTTTTTTCTGTTATAAATTTATAGAGACAAGACTTGTTCTTTTGAGAGAGATAATGATTGCTAGTTTTTTTTTTGTACGTTTGTGTATTGTATATACCTATATATGTTTTTTTAGAAATCTAAGTAAATAATAATAATAATAATATAGAATAGAAATTTATAAATTTCTAAAATAAATTAGAAATTTATAAATTTCTATAAATAAATAAAAAAAATAGGTCTCCATTTTTATAATAAAAGATAAATGTTAAATTCCCTCCGTGTTCTTGATAGATTGGAAGAACGAAACTCGTCATCAACCATAGATTCTCAACAAGTTGTATATTCTTCAAAATAAAAACATTATCTGAAATGAAAATACCTCTATTTTTTCTTAAAAAAAATATTTTTGTGATTCCAGGAATGCTACTGTTGTCGGGAAAGCTTCCTGAGAGAGCGCATAATTACTCTCTCCCATTGCTACGATCCTGATGGCATGAGGCTTACCAATCCCGAGAAAGCCAGCTTGGATGTGAAGCTCAAAGAACCTGTTGACTGCAAATGTTTCAAATGTGGGGATTTCAGCAGATAAACTGTTGATTATATCAATCATTTTAACAGTTATATATCGGGTTTTAAACCATTTTACTATTTCAGATTCTTTATTCAAATTGTTTAAAATCATAGAAAATGTTCTATTTTTTAAAAAGTAAAGTAATATTATTATCTATGAGATGATCAATAGAGTTTAATATCCATAGAAATTAAAGTACATTATTATTGAAGTTAACCTTTTTTTATTGTTTAATATTTACGAAAAAATATAATAAACTTTGATTAAAATTTTTGTACCCTGCTTTCATTTAAAAGACAAATATAATTATTATTTTTCATATTTTTCAATAGATTTATCTTGTTAAAGAATTCAGGAGTTTATAGAATAACAACACAAGTCGATTGAAATGTTTAATTATGCACTTGACAGCCATATGACTATTTATTTATTTTTATTTGTTTTCAATTACCCTAATAACATCAAAGATTTTTTTTTAATGTACATTCATGATAGCCAAACAAACTGCTAAGATAATATTATAAGGATAAACATAGTATGTAATTAATGATCCCGGATTAATCGATGCTTTTTTTCAAAATTGTCATAATAAAAAAAAATACAGATTGAGCAATAATCTACCCACGGCTCTATTCACACTGAACGTGTTCCTAAAACGTAATTTCAAATATTGTACATTCATTTACGAATTTCTACAACATTTATTTAAAGCACAACCATTTAATTCACAAACATTAATAATAACAAAAATAATACTATCTTTCTGTTTAATTATTATAATAAAAATATTTATTTCAATAATTTGTTGCACGTTGTAGGTTTTTTAAATATTTAAATGACAGTAAGATACAAGGTGAGTTTCACCAACATTTATTAAGTTATACCTACCTAAAAATATATTTAAATAATTTAAAGTGAGATCATTTTTCAGGTCACTATGATTTGAGTAGGACTCAAGAGTTTTTGTCTACTTGTGGTTATTGTATCTGGTCTTGCTGCAGTTATGCGCTGGTAGCTCCAAGGATTCTCCGCAACTGTAGAAATCTTTCCGGTTACTGGTTCGGTTCAGTATGATTCGTTTTGTCTTGCTCCCCTAAAATAAGTGACAAACGTCAAAGTTGTCAAAAATGTATTTTTATTTATTTCATTTCGGTACTATGAAATCTAATTGTGTAGGTACCTAATTTTTTTTTCATTCTGGGATCATAATAAGTAAACAAAAATACATTTTCGACATATTTAAAAAAATAAATTAATTGATAAGGTACAAAGTTGTCAATATAGCCGGCCGAAGTTATTCCCTGAGGCAATTTTTCCTACTCAATCGATCTCGTCCAATTCGAAATTCAAAAACCTTGGAGGATTTTTTTTCCCATCACGCCGTGTCCCGGAAGGGGTAGGCAGAGAGAACGGACCTCCACTCTTTTCTATCCAAGCATACTTCTTTCGCTTCTTCCACCGACATAACATTTCTCATACACCTTCTCCTATTTTTCTTACTTCTTGCCTGGCCTTCCTTGAGGACGGAATCGATGTGTTCGATCCACGTCATTCTCGGTCGCCCACGCTTTCTTACACCTTTCCTTTCAGCCTAATGATTTCTCTTTGTTATTCTGCCTGCATCCATTCTTTCCACATGCCCAAACCATCTCAACTTATTAACTTTCATCTTTGTCACAACACTTACTTCCATACCACATTCTTTCCTAATATTTTCATTCCTTTCCATATCCCATAAAATGTGGAAATTAATACAAATAAAATTTGTGACTTAATCTGGAAATGAACCCGGAACTCCTTGATAAAGAATCTGTCGTCTTACATAAGGATTCTACCAAGGATGGATGAACTTTCACACCAATCAAAACTTGAATTGTTGAAGGAAAAAAGGAATAATATTGAACACACTTTGGACTCGCACCAACTTTCACAAAAGTGGACACTTTTAGACCATCAATTTTAACCCGCAATTTGTCCCGAAATTTTGACAAGCTTATTTAACAGTGTGTTAACGACCGCTTAAGCTTTGTCTTCAAACCTAATTAAATAAGTTCGATAAGGTGTTTATTCTGTTGAAGAATAGTATAAAAATATGAGAGAGAGAGAGGAATAACATGATGAGAGAGAAAAAAAAAACAAAAAAGCGATGTAAAAAAATGTATTGCAACCAATAAAAAAAACATATACTTAGGTTTTCAAGGTTATAGATCTATATATGTACACATATTTAAACGAGACAATATAACATGACATAATATGTACACTTATTCATCTTTTAAAGTAAAAAATATATTTACATTTGTTTACATTTATATGGAATAAATTACGTAAATACTAAAAATAAATAAATTATAGAAACAAAACAAAATAAAAAAAATATGTTGTGCTTTGGAATAAAATATTTTTTTTCCACAAAACAAACTGATAATAGTTAGGGAAATATAAAAGAAAAAAAACACTTAGTTGACTCTAAAAAAAAACAAAATGAAAAAAAATGTACACGTTTTTGAACTTTGTCGTTATTACAGAATATGACGTAATATATTCATAAGAGTTGGAATGTACTTAATACATAATTCCTCATAATTCAAGGTGGAGGCGAGTTTTCAGAGTATGCGAACAGTATACAAACAGTATGAAATCAGTCATGTATAGATACTGCAAACTACGGAAGAAATCCAGATTAATCCATATGTAGGTACATATAAATATACGACTCGACATAGGCGCCCTATCATTCAAATTCGAAATTGTCATAAAATATGTAGTTAAACCTTCACGAAAATGATGGGCGATGAAAAATATTACAATATTTTACTTAAGATTCAATAAAGTTTTTTAGTCTTTTATATACCTATATGGATATCTACAAACAACGATGTTTTTTTATGAAAAAAAAAACTAATAGTGTTTGAAATAAAAAAAAGGATGTGTTTAATTCGACAAACTAAGTCGAACTTATTCTAAATTAATATCACAAATTTTCCTAAGAAAACATTATAAATTTAGTATCACCTAAAAATGTATTCAATATCAGTCAACAGTTTTCAAAGATATAGAGAGGTTAGTTATTCTGGAGTCGCTAGGAGTAGCTCTTTGGAGAATCGGAGCATGTCTTCGTACCTGAGATCGGGACCTGACGTTGAAGGCGCCATAGACCAGAGGGTTCATGCAGGAGTTGGTGCTGGCGAATATGAAGAGACCTCTTTGGATTCTTGCGTCAACATTCTTTGCCGATTCCCGGTCCAACCAATACCTGAAGAGAAAAAAAAACAAATTACATTAACGAATATGTAATTACATTAACGGGTGTGTAATTACATTAACGAATGTGTAATTACATTAACGGATGTGTAATTACATTAACGGATGTGTAATTACATTAACGGGTGTGTAATTACATTAACGAATGTTTAATTACATTAACGAATGTGTAATTACATTACCGAATGTGAAATTACATTAACGAATGTGTAATTACATTAAAGAATATGTAATTACATTAACGAATGTGTAACAAATATGTAAATTACATTAAAATTACATAAAAGACTATAAGCCGTATTGAAACGAGGTCTGTTCTAAAAATATTGTATAAATTAAAAACTATTAATAGTTCGTTAAAGTGATTGATAGTCGTGGGTTCGATCCCAAGTGCTGAATATTTTCTAATTTCATATTTTTTAATTGTATTTGTGTTCACTTTGAGTGAGCATACCTATTAAGATTCATTTTATTTTAAAAAAAGTTACGAGATTTAGATCTATTTTTCAATTTACTTATGTGTTAAAACTTATTAAAAGAAAAAAAAAACTTAAAAACTTTTCTTTTACTTTCTTGCTTTGTGACCATTTTTACGAAAATTGCGCGGACGGAGGAGTATGAAATTCATCGCACACTGATAGTTTATATAGAGAAGGGGTGGCGAGTGTTAATATTTTTTTTAATTATGTATGAAAATAGCTGTATGTACTTACCTGTACACTATGATATCTGTCTTCACGCCGCGGCCGGCGGCCTGATGGTGACGCGAGAGGCAAAAATGGCCGCCAGCACTAAGGACTTCTTATATAGGTGGTGTTGATTTGACAAAGGAATCTTAATAATGTTCAAATTTAAATTCTAAATTAGCTATGGTCGAATTTCGAGAACTGGTCGACCACTACTTTAAAGAAATGCATTTCAAGTAGAGTTTCATTAGGTACCCTGCGTGTGACTGAGTGTTAATCATCGTGATTCAGAATAGACCATTAAAGGATGACGTCATCTGACATTAGGCTGGATGCAAAATGGCGGCCATAGCGACACACACACCACACATGCATAAACCATAGTGATGGGTAACAAATTATTTTGCATAGCGACCCGAACTGCCCGAATCAATAGTGATCGGAATCAGTAATCTGGTTCACTTTAGTCAGTTTTGTGATACTTTCCAGGAATAAAACACTATTATATATTATTTTTCTTGTAAAATCCAGAAATTTTGTATGTATTAGTAAAATTAAAATATTTTATTCAATTATAATATTATCAATGATTCTTCTCGGTCATAATAATGGTTTTTTATAATTTTATTTATCAAACCCATATTTTTTGTGATTTGAAAATTGATCTTTGTGTCTAACTGTTCCATTATTTGATCTATATCTATTTATATCTACTAGTATCCTTAGATACTTTTATATGTTTTGTAAAAGCAACGTTGCTGTTGCGTAGAATTCATTAATTTATTAATCAGCTATCTATCATAATTAAAATTTATATGAAATTTTTGTTTCTTATTTTGTTAAGCAATGATATTTTGTGAAATGTTAGCATTAATAAAAAATAAATATGGTAAATAGTATATATATCATTGCTTTTTTCTCAAATTTTGACATTTATTTATCGTATACTCTAATGCCCCTACCACACGCTCCGTCTTACCTGTGGTCTTGCCTGCGCAAGCCTGACTTGTCAGGTAAGACGGAGCGTGCGGTGTACTGTTTTATACCAACCACACGCTCCGTCTTACCTGACAAGCCAGGCTTGCGCAGGCAAGACCACAGGTAAGACGGAGCGTGTGGTAGGGGCATAATTGACTCGTAACATCTGTAGATTCGCTCTATCCGTGACCCGATAAACACACTCATACCAACTCTTAAACTTTTTGTTTATGTTTATGCCTCCCGGCTAATGTCAAAATCATTAATTAGATATAATTCAAAACTAACTGTTTCGAATTATCAAGGTAATACGTAACATGAAATGAACAATACATTTATTTTAAACCATCTATCGGACGTGGTGAAAAGTTTTCTCTAACTACGTCGCGTCGTCTGGTTTCTTTTCAAAGAAAATTGTTAATGTTTGATTGATGAATTTGTTATCAAAGTTTGTTGGAAACCTCTTTGGTCAAAATCCTTTGTGTCAACAAAACAATAACAAATTTTAATTAAATATAACAATTTAGGAGGGAACAATATTCCCTGGCGAAGCGTCAATTCATTATTTCCTTCCCACTTCCTTTGATCGCTCCGACATACCGATTGTGTATGTAGGATATAAAATGAGCAGGGGCGCAGGGTTCAAACAAAAAATATTAAGGAATTCTCATTCAGATACAACATAAGAGGATAAGTGAAATGGTATGCAAAATATTAAGGAATTCTCATTCAGATACAACATAAGAGGATAAGTGAAATGGTATGCAAAATATTAAGGAATTCTCATTCAGATACAACATAAGAGGATAAGTGAAATGGTATGCAAAATATTAAGGAATTCTCATTCAGATACAACATAAGAGGATAAGTGAAATGGTATGCAAAATATTAAGGAATTCTCATTCAGATACAACATAAGAGGATAAGTGAAATGGTATGCAAAATATTAAGGAATTCTCATTCAGATACAACATAAGAGGATAAGTGAAATGGTATGCAAAATATTAAGGAATTCTCATTCAGATACAACATAAGAGGATAAGTGAAATGGTATGCAAAATATTAAGGAATTCTCATTCAGATACAACATAAGAGGATAAGTGAAATGGTATGCAAAATATTAAGGAATTCTCATTCAGATACAACATAAGAGGATAAGTGAAATGGTATGCAAAATATTAAGGAATTCTCATTCAGATACAACATAAGAGGATAAGTGAAATGGTATGCAAAATATTAAGGAATTCTCATTCAGATACAACATAAGAGGATAAGTGAAATGGTATGCAAAATATTAAGGAATTCTCATTCAGATACAACATAAGAGGATAAGTGAAATGGTATGCAAAATATTAAGGAATTCTCATTCAGATACAACATAAGAGGATAAGTGAAATGGTATGCAAAATATTAAGGAATTCTCATTCAGATACAACATAAGAGGATAAGTGAAATGGTATGCAAAATATTAAGGAATTCTCATTCAGATACAACATAAGAGGATAAGTGAAATGGTATGCAAAATATTAAGGAATTCTCATTCAGATACAACATAAGAGGATAAGTGAAATGGTATGCAAAATATTAAGGAATTCTCATTCAGATACAACATAAGAGGATAAGTGAAATGGTATGCAAAATATTAAGGAATTCTCATTCAGATACAACATAAGAGGATAAGTGAAATGGTATGCAAAATAAATGAAAAATATTAACTCGTGACTTGCTGGAAACATAAAAACGGAAACTTGGAAACGGAAAAATAAACCCCCCCCCTCGTTCAAAATACCTTTAAAAAGAAGTGTGCCCATGAAAAGTATACATGAGAACTGCCCATGAAAGTGAGTGTTCCTGAATAGTATAAATTGACATGGACCTCATATAAATAATAAGAAGTTAAATTGCTAACAATCGGGATCTGACCATCGATTTGAAAGTCGTAATGAAAATGTGCGATAGGTACTCTTAGGGGCCGTCCATTAATCACGTGAACTCAAAAGGGGAAGGGGGGTCTGGAAAAAAATCTCAAAACATCAAGTAGGGGGAGAGGGGGGTCTAGGAATAAAATCACGTGCATTTATTTTTTCTGATGAATGTAAAGAAAGACAGTTGGACTTTCAAAAATTGTCGAATAAAAATCCAACATCATTAATTCTTAAAAAAAAAATACACGTGATTTCAAGGGGGGTAGGGGGTTATTCTGAAACATCACCAAATATCACCAAGGGGAAGGGGGAGGGGTCTAAAAAGTTGTAAAAAAACATCACGTGATTAATGGACGGCCCCATAGTACATTTTAAAAATAAAAACAGAAAACGCCTCTGACTTTATTAGGTGTATTTCCAATCTGAGAAGTTTAATAAAACTTGTATTTCAATTTACATAAAACTCAGAGAGCCAGGGATACGGAAACGAACGACGGAGGACGGATATTTAAACACGGAAGATAGTTTCATCGAACCATAGCAGGTCTAAGCAACATTTTTAGACTACGGGACATTCAGAATATATATAGAAAAAAAAAACCGTTCAGTTGTGAAGGAAAAACAGTTGAACTTTCACTAAATTTGCTTAATTGAATCTCGAGCGCTTTTGTCTAATCACGTAGACATTGAAAAGATCTACGATTCAATAAACAATAAATAAACTATTTGTCCAATTTTGGTGAGAGATGAATCTATTGCAAACAAATGAAAAGATGTTTTATTTATTCATTAACATCCCTGGACCTTTTCAGGTATTTGGAGTCGTCGAAAATATACAATACTAAAAAATAAATAATAATACAATACAAAATACTAGCACAATTAATAAACAAAAAAAAATAAAACAATTTTTAAATCCATTGAAGGCTATAAATTAATAAAAACATAAATTAAGATGATAAGGTGTAAAAACAATTATACCCAGTAAGTAAGTACCTAACTCTTAAGGAAACATTAATATATCTAAAAAAAAATCTCTTTTATAATAAATTAACACTTTTTCTATACAAATTTAAAAAAAAATAGGTGTGTAATTTCTGTACTGCTAGCCATCGGTTGCCGAGACCTGATGCTGAGTGAATTATAGTTTTGTGCTATTGAAATAAGTATAGGTATACCTACAGCAAAGAGAAATTCACATGGGCAGCAGAATCTACTATATAAAATAAAGTCGGGTTAGTGCGAACACTTATAACTCGAGATCGGCTCAACAGAATCTTCTGATGTTTGATTTATTGGATTCTTCTCCGCTCCGGATAACAGAATAACTAATAAAATGTTTAAAAACTAGATAAGAAATGATGTAAAATACAATATTTAAGTTTGTATGGAACGGTTGTCTATGACGCTCCCACGCCATCGCGGGTAGTTCCTTCTCAGTCTCGCAAACGCTCCTACAGTAGCCCATCCCACTTACTCCAACGCACGATTCGAGCGTTAGAAAATTTTCACACAAAGTCGGGCACATTCCTGTTGACAATAGGCTAGGTAGAATGTGTGCGCGAGCGCATTATTCTCAAGTTCTTCCCGCCAGAGCTTTGAAAACGAATGAAATATGGATGTTTCAGAAATAGTTTAATGTTATTATTTTATTAGCTTAACTCAATCGAATTAATTTTGTATTGTTTTACGGGGGCGCAGTGCACATTATGTACATATTAACGGGCCACTTCGGGCTAGAACCACAAGACAACGTCTGTCGGGAAAGCTAGTATAAACATATCAATATTGAAAATGAATTTACTTTTTCTATCGAAAATAATTTAATCTTTGCAGATGCTGACTATATAACACTATACATATTTAGATATTTATTTGCTATGTGAATGATAAAATAAATATTATTGGATTTTTTCAAGTAATTAAACATATGATTTATATCTCTAATTCGATAAACAATAAAGTGTTTTGAATGAGCAGTTTATTTGAAGATTTTATTTCTAGATATTATCTAAACAACAAGTTCAGTAATGTCTAGTTCAAGTACTTATTCATATTTCTCTTTGATAGTATATCATATAGTAATATGTAGTTGTACCTATAGGTACAAAAATTTAACCAATGCTGTATAATGTACGCAAATTAAAGAATTAAAGACATTTTTTTTAATGTAATATTTTAGAAACTAACACAAATTTTTTCTTGTAATATACAGAAATTTTATATTGTTCGTATTAATTATGAGTTATTACATACATACTCTCTTTAAGGCCCCCCGCATACCGCAAGCCAGCCCGGAGGAGACTAATCCGCAGCAAACCCGACCCGCACGAAACCAACCTCTCAGTTCGATCGAAGCAATCAAACCAGAAAGCCGGCCCCACACAAATACACAAATCAAGCCCGCCGCGGATTCCCCCCCCCCCCCCTCCCAACCAGTCCGCAATGCGAGGGGCCTAAACCCCACTTAGGGGCATAGGGAGGCGTCAAGAGCTCCCCATTGCGCTCGAAGGCGTCTGAGGCTCATTGTGCCTTCTCTGGCCGATTGAGGTGGTCAACCTCACGGTCCCGATCTGATTTTTAGATTTCCTGCCTCTTACAGGATGCTCGAAAAACCAGCAAAAAGAGCACAGGTGCTATTCTTAGCCGGAAAAGCCACGGCAATTATCAGTTATTACACATTGAATATTTTTTTAATGTGAAAATTTTTTCGTTTCTTATTATATTACGCAATGATACTTTGTGAAGTGTTCGCCAAAATATAAAGTTAATATGGTAAATAGTAAATATATATATTACCTATTACTTTTTTCTTAAATTTTGACACAATTGGTGTAATATGTATGTATTATCCAATGCAAAATTTTGTGATATTTTCCAGCAATAACCAGCAATAACATTGGAAAATGAATCTCTAAACACCGGCACAATGCGTTCCTAATTGAACGAGTCGCCGGTAATCTCGAAAAAAAATATGGATCTCTGTGTTATGTTTATAACTACTAAAAACGGTCATTCTATTAAATTCGTGTACAATCTGATCATTACGGCTCATACAGATCTCATAATTGACTCGTAACATCTGTAGATTCATTCTATCCGTGACCTGATAAACACACTCACACCAACTCTAAAATTTTTCATGCCGCCCCGCAAACGTCAAAATCCACGTGTCCGTTCTTGGTATATAGGATTTGAAGTACCTACTGCCTTAAATTTTAAAACAGTTCTTACTTTGCATTGCAATCAATCCTACCGTGAAAATTTCGTCATTCTATATTTTTCAAAATGGATTTGAAAACCCGTCGTTAAAAATATTGTGAAAACCAAAGAGTTCCATAAATAGAGCGGCTTACTTGCCTTGTATTTTATGTTCTCAATATGAGGCAGTTAACCGCTGCGTATTTTTTATGAATTCAGTATGTCACAGACGTTGCTAGGTGACGCATCGTGTTGCTTACATAATAATTGCCCTCGTGTGTAATGAGATACTGCACCAATTATGCAATAAGATAATAAAAGTGAGAATATTGTATCTTTTAATCCTTAAAAACAATTTATTATATGTTTTTTCATTTAATAATTAAAAATATTTTCTACAATATATTTCAATATTATTTGACACATCGATACCTCAATATGCAAATTGGGTAACTCCAAAAAATTAACTTTTTTGGATGAAAAAAAACGACATAATTTTGATACATAACGATTCTATAATTTGAAAAAAAACCCCGCAAAGTAGAGAATATGATGGTGGAACGGGGCCCAGGTCTCGTAACCCTTAGTTTAGCAATCACAAGTGAAACTAACAGAAAAAAATTCTTTCCTTCATATACATCTTCCTTCAAACTTATTAGATATGGAAAAACTCTTCAAGTCATAATTTAATGAAATCGTTGTTCATGTACCCTCATGCCCTTTTGTTTTTTTATCACTCTAATTTGTGATCCAAGGTTTGCTTTTTTCTGTTTTAAGTATAATTTTCTGCCCAAGTATTTCATATTTCTCTTTTGATTTAAATTTGAGGACCATGAAAATTTATGTGCAACATAATATTTTCCTTCTTTTAATTTTACAAGATTCATATCTCTCAGTTTTCACCAGAATCTGAGTATTCTGTTGACTGTAATGTTCTTGCAATCTCTTACAACATTAAAATAAAAAAAAACTTCCTTATTCTGTGCTTGTAATGATATTCAATCAAACGATTTTCTTAATCAATGTCATGAGTATACAGTTTCATCTTGAATTTATCCAAGACAATTCTCAATCTCGGTCTGCATAGAGAATAGAGTTGCGCATTTTAAACGTTGTAATACTAACAAACTTTTCCCTATATTTCTTAAGGTGTTATTAAGACATTTTATTATTATGTTGGATTTGCCGAAATCACCAAGAATGTGTATTTGAATACAGAATTTTTATACCATCATTAGGTAAATCGTTTTGTCAAAAATGCAGTTATCCATGTTGTATATCAATGTATCGACACCATAGCAACATAATAATAACATTGTTGCTTAGTAAACAGTTCGTTACTATAGTAAACAAATATCTACTGAAATATAAACAATGCACTAAGTAAAAAGGTTGAATTCCATTACATTCGCAGTATAAGTCATTTATATCGAAAATTAAAATTTTCTAAGTCATCGTTATGAATGTTTTCGGCGCATTATTTAAACACAATTGGAACATCACCCGCACACCTCCCGTCCCTCCCACCAAACTGGACACAAATTTAATGTGAATTTTCTTCCTATTAGCCCCTCTATTTATGGAACTCTTTGGTGAAAACGGTAGGCACAAAATTAGTACCCAGTCATTAGGCTCGAATGAAATAATATTTTACAACAATTTACTGCGTCTCTTATTTCGCTGAGAAAACATTAACGACGTTCCTTAGTTCACTGTGAAACTTTCACGATTTTAAATGTCTGAGACAGTTTTCTCATATTGAAAAACGTTCAGGCAAAATCCAATACTTGTTACTATGTTCGCAGCAAAAGTAGCAAACATCGCATTTGGCTATTTTTATCCGAAAACGTTCGATAAATCCTTCGTCCTTATTACGCAATGTCAAACCGAGGTCGGAAAGTTAGATTTATAACATACCACCAACAAAACAACAAGAGATGAATTCCCTTTTTTGTGATAAGATTCTGGCGAAATAAGTCATGTGTTGCCAGTTATCTATTATTTTAGATTAAAGTAAGTACTTGAGTAAGTACCAAAGATCTTGTCGAAAGTTTTTTTTTTCATTGATCTCTCTATATCCCATGAAGTGTAACCAGAGAGCATCTGCCATTCTATCAAGATATGAATCTTATCGTAGTTGCGCAGTGTATATTATGAATTATGTGTAAATAAATGATAGCAGTCGCAGTCTTTAAATTTGGTTGCTCTCTTGTTCTCAATAATTTCCAACTTTTTTCTCTATATTTCATTAATAATTATTTAATATCTATCTAAATACATGGGATTTTTCGGCATGTTGAACATGTTGAGAATAATCATGATTAGGAGTTTCGGAGACTTAATAATTACCACCTAATGGCGAACGTTGTTAACGTGAAGTAATCACACTAAGCCAGCCTTCGAAATAATAGTAGAAGACGTTCGTAAGCCCGTGGTAGTTTGTTCCATTAAAAAATCGAACATCAGGAATGAATTGTTAGAGCCATTAGTTGTTACATATTCGTCATAATAATTACAACGGAAGTGAAATTTAAATATTTCAAAATCGACAATTCTATCAATGAATAAATATATTGGTGAAAAGTTTAATCAAATATTTTAATCACGTTTACTTTTGTCATATTCGATAGTTTTACATGACACAGATGGCCCATTTGATAAGTTTTATTGCAACATTTTAGAACAACGATAACTTAAAAGTATTGTAAAAAAAAAAGTGTAAACAGTCTATAACAGCGAACAGGTGGTTTAGTTTTTTTGTTCCATAGGTAATCAAAATGAAACACAGAAAACTTATTCAATAATGAAACGGCGAGTTTTAATTATGTAGGTACGTTTGGTCTATATTTTTAAGAATCAAGGGCTCATAAACCGGCTTTAATCTATAATATACCTAAATGAATGTCGGGTTAGTGCGAACACTTATAACTCGAGATCGGCTGAACAGATTCTTTCGATGTTTGATTTATTGAATTCTTCTCCGCTCCGGATAACAGAATAAATATTAAAAAGTTGAAAAATGGATAAGAAATAATATAAAATATAATATTCAACTTAGTATAGAACGGATTTCTTGCGACTTCAACGCAATCTATGAAAAATTCTATAGTAACAAAATCATTGTTTACCTGAAATTAAAAATATTGGTACGCAGATTTTTTATGGAATTTTTTTTCGAGCTTTCAGACATAATTTTTTAACATTCAAATATATTTTAAACGTATTTTCTTCATTACAAATTTGAAATCAATATTCATAGTAAGGACTAGAGCACAACGTCTGTCGGGAATGCTAGTATATTATAACTTTGCTAAAATAATATTTGGCTTTATTTTTTTTTTCGATAATGGCCTGGCCACCTTTGGAATATTTGCATTTAATGTCTCTTTTAACTTGAAACAACAATATGGAAGGAGACAGTAAGCCAGAAGTAAATATTATTAAACATGCGTTGAAAGGTCGGTCACTTGCCCAATACCCAGCAAGAAGTCAACAAAAGCAAATATTTTAACTTGAAACAACAATATGGAAGGAGAAAGTAAGCCAGAAGTAAATAATATTAAACATGCGTTGAACGGTCGGTCACTTGCCCAATACCCAGCAAGGAGTCAACAAAAGCAAATATTTTCAGGCTGACTGTATTTATATATAACTATAAAAAAAAGAAACTAAAACTATAAAAAGAAAGAAACTATGAAAAGAAAGAAACTATAAATATAAAAAGAAAGAAACTATAAAATAATTGAAAACTATACAGATAATCGGAATGATGTCAAGTCAGGAACACACCGGATTCTCCAGTTAATCTTAATACCTACTGATGATAAGCGAATGTGGCTGCAAAACATCTACTTCAAAAATAGACAAAACTACAAGAAATCAAGAATTTTTGCTGAACAACGGCCTCCCTAAAATTCATCTCAGTTGGAAGTCACACAGACAGTAACTTTTAGGCCCAACGCATCAATCAGTGGATAGATAAATTATTTATCTTACAAAAAAGCCTTTCTTTGAGATATTTTCCGCATCAATGTGTAGATATCGCTTATGTTTAGGATATCCGACGCCGTTTTTAACTTGGGATGAGTTGGGCCAAAGTGAGCCACCTTGCCCACACGTGTTTTTAAAACTTTTTCTCATGTTTTCTTCCTGTTACAGGTTAGAGTAAATGCTCGGTTGTCAGAGCCTCGATAGTTGTCTAGCGCGGGTACGACGCGTGACGTAAATTGAAGTCGACAAGGTGTTATTTGGCCATCATCCTTTGCCGCTATAGGTTACTCCACGTTATAAATAATATCGTTGTAGGGGTAATAAAAGAGAAATTTTAAATAATATTAAACGAAAAATTATATGAATGCCAATGAAAAAACGTTTCAGCACAACGCATTAAGTTTGAATAAAAAAGAAAACCTTCATCTTGAATAGGTTTCACGCGTCAAAGAATTAAAAATACAAACACAATATATTATAAGCGCGTCTGCGTACCTTTCTTATTTATTTACGAGTAATGTTACGAGGTAGATTCTTTTATTGAAACTCAAGAATGAACAAAGAGTTGGCTGCTTTTTGTATGAAGTCTTTCTCAGAATCTGTTGGTTGATTCGTCTTTCAACAATTGGGCACCTACTTATAAATTTCTGATAATGAAATACATGGGTGGTAATAATATGTAGAAAACAAATTTGATAATTCAGGGAGAGGCATATACAGGGTGGACTGGTAATTCGATACATTCCTTGAAACTGGTAATACTAGAGCAAATTTGAAACAATTTTGTTCCCATTAACCAGGGGTCAAATGCCAGTGGTTTTCGAGTTATTTAACTTTTAAGTTTTTTTTTAATTTTCCACCTATTGACCTAAAATTGAAAATTGTGAACAAATTACTCCATTTAGGAATGTAAATATTCAAAAATCGAACATCAGTAATGAATTTTCAGAGTCTTTAGTTGTTAGATAATTCTTTAAGATCTAGTCCTGAAAAAGGGTCACAAGAATCTAGACATAATTAGAACGTTGTGTACCAACAGAGCCAATAAGCAATAAATATGAGACATTAACAAAAATGGATATAGTCATATCCTGGCGCTAAATACATGACAGCAGTCGCAGTCTTTAAATTTGGTTGCTCTCTCAATAATTTCCAAGTAAAAATACACTTTTCCAATAGCTGAAGAATAATGGAATGGTTGAAGTAAAAAATCAAGAAGAAAATTTCAAAAACCTCGGAAATACAATATTCACAATTTAGATTTTTTTCATTTTTAAATTCAATTTTCCTAAGGGAGTTACTCCAAAAAAGTGTAATATACTTGGCGTACAAAACACAAGAAAAACTTCCCCAATTAATAAGCTTTCAGAAAACCTATGAAAGTTTTCCATTTTACCAAATTTTCGGAAAATAAATCTTATCGACCACTCGAAATTCGAAAATGGCATTTGATTCTTGTACCACTAGTATAAGTTTTCGATGATCGAATATCGAAACGATCATCGAAAAATTTCCATACAAAAATGATCGAATGATTCGATCGTTTGATTTTCGAACACTAATTGCACGCTAATAAGCGCTTATTAGCGTGCAATTAGCTTTCGATTAAACTCGTACTAGCCCCACTGGTTAATGGGAATAAAATTGTTGTAAATTTGCTCTAGTTAAAGGAATGTATGGAAATACCAGTCACCCTGTATATTGGCATTTAAATATTCGTGTCATGTAAAATTATTATTTAAGTTTCATTTCGATTCCTGATTTATGCCAATAACAAAAAATGTTATAATATTTTTTTGTTATTGGAATGGTTTTGTTTTGTTATTAAATGTTATAACATTTTTTTGTTATTGGAATGGTTTTGTTTTGTTATTAAATGTGATGAGGAGTTTTTTTGTGATTACGACAGAAACCCATTATCGTGTAAGGAAGTAATAAATTTAAATCCTGACTCTTTAGAAATGGTCATCTATTGAATGGGTTGTGAGAATGAAATGCGATACATGTGCGAAACTATGGTATTGTCTTTAACTTATGAGGATGTGAATAGAACAAGGGCTTTGTGTGAATTGACAGGGCTAAATTTTTAATTTATGAGAAACAAACGAGTCAATGAGGGTGACAATAATAGAAAGATTTTATTGACCACTTCATTCAGGGTTATACTATACTAGCAACATCCACCCCGTGCGCGCCCAAGTCATTTAGACTAGATGGGACAGTAGCAAAGAAAGTGGTAATCACTACACTTACGTGGTTAGAGGATAATAATTTCGGATCGATAGTCGTTAATAAAATTAGGAAAAATGAGCTTAGGAAATACTGTAGAGACCACACGACACGCCATGTACTGCTACCTTCGCGGACATGAGAGCCCTATATCGTGTACAAGAATATGAGCGGTACATAGCCTGCTTCGGAAGCACTTGTCATTTAGAAAAGCACAGCTAGTGCTTGTTGGTATGTAGGTAGATTGAACTAGGTGAGTAGCATCTCTTACTAAATGACACACCATTTCACAATTTGGCATCAGCTCTTAAATATATGTATAGATACCCGCACGTGTTAACAATTAGCTAGTTTCAAGGGCCTGTAGTAAGGAGAAAGAAAAAAAAACAATACTATGGTGCGTATTGTCTACCCAAAGAGCCGAACACCCTCACGATAAGTGCATCTCTGGTCAACACATGTTTACTTTAGTACTGGGGGATGAAGTAAAAAGAATTGCGTAGGTAGGTACCTACATAGTTAGATATAATTAAATTTTGTTTAATATGTACTTGTAATGTAACTTTTTTTACGAAATCGTCATCTCTTATATACGAAATACGATAAAAATATTAAGATTGTATGTATGTAAATTGTTTTAAATAGAACTAGATTAAGCAGGGTATAATCATATGAAATAAGTTGTTGTAGATGTTTAAAATAACATATCCCATCGATCACATACCTATGTGCTTAGTGATTAATGTATTAATTTTTGTATGGACAATAATTGTGTAAGAAAGACATAATTGATAAAATGACAGCAAAATTTTACGAGGTTGTATACCTAAATACATAGATGTAGGCAGATGAATATTGTAATTGTCTTAGTGTAATTAAATGTAGAGTTGATTGATCATGGATAGAAAAATATAGTATCAGACTAATTTCATTTGCTTTCTTTTAATATTGCTGCCTCAAAAGATTGTAATTAATATATACAAGCGCTAATTGAAAGCGTGATTAATATTTTTGTAATGAGTAAATAAATGCAAATATTATAAAATGGGGGTGAGAATCTAATTGGGTTAATAAAGAATTGAAATGTTGAGATAATCGAAATTATGTAGGTAAAATGAGTCAATAGGTAACAATGTACCTATGGAATTGTAAATTTGTACTGATGATTATTATAGAATTTTGACTCCTTGGGAAGACAGATCCTAAGGCATAGTTCATGTTATAAAAATGAATAAAGCAAATCTTCTGATGATAAATTATCTAAATGTATATAATATGTACTATGGGTTCAATAAAGTAGAATTATATTTAAATAGTAAACTGGACACTGACAAAAATATATGTATTGTAAAACTGGACACTGACAGTAATAATAATTAATTAATAATAGAGTCTTAAAACTCCGTGTAAATAATCAATGATTTTAATTATTAAAATAGTCATCTTCGGAAGAGGCGATAGACACACGCTCATCAAGGGACCGTGTGTCAAATGCATAAATCATTGTGTGAAGGACGACCCTTTTTGACATATGGTTTGAGGACATCATGGACAATGACGAATCAAGACTGCAGATTCACATACCACGCCTACATGTCAGAGTGGAGAGAGACATGTCGGGGATGAATTTGCTGAAGGGTATAAAAACAGCCCTACTCTTAGGCAAAGGAGGTTGTTGTTCTGCGGGTTGAGTTTTGTGCGGGAAGTTCACGAGAGAAGTGACTTACGAGACGGTCACTTACGAGGGGCGAAAGGAGAGTTTACGCGCGATTCAGATCACGAGAGACATAGTTTACAGTAGAGTCTTTTTACGACGAGTTCAGTTACGAGAGGTTTTGGAGAACCGCGCCGAGTCAGTTTTCGGCAGAGATTTTGGAGAACCGCAAAACCAGTGAGTTGCAAGGCGAGATAACCGTTAGTTTTTTTTGTTGGCGAATATAGACATTTTAAGTGCACAGACAATATAAAAAGTGAATAGAAACAATAATAACTTGTACCTATATGTGTGAAAGTGTGACGATTCTTGGCTAGCCCGAATTGTACCAGGCTGGCATTAGAAATGGAACGTGATACGTAAGTCCCCCATTATAAATATTATTTTTTTGGAAACGAAAGGGAGCACAGCTGACCAACCACTCGACAAGGACTTTCACTTGAAGACCAATATTAGGATTTATTGCGCCATTCGTTTTTTTTTTGCATTGTCATTTTATTACTGAATTGTGGTCAGTGTCCAGAGAACCTTGTTTACTTTTTTTTCTACCTTTAGAAAATATTTTTTTTATGACATTATTTTTGTATTATTAATTTTTTTTCTGTGTCTCTGTTCAACGCTTCTCCCAGATGTCTGAGAACGAAAGGGAAAGTATTTCGTTACCGTTATAGCGAGTTCTGTATCCCAAACATCAGCTGGTAGAACCGTTGAAAGAGTGTATTCTTTGTATCGATAATTTGTTCATGTATTTTTTTTTTCCCCGAAGGGAGGTGATGATTTTAAATTTATAACTAGGTATGAATAATAATTAGTACTGCGTCGCCTATCGACCAATTAATAGTTATAGTTCGTTTCATTTTGTTCATCGCACCAATGTATGTTAGGTTTTATTTTTTTTGCAATAAATTTGTTATTTTGTTTAAATTACGAGGGTTTAATTTAACAAAGAAGTAGTTAGTACCACCATACTGCATGCATGAGACTTCACCGAGAGAGAGAAAGAGATATAGTGAGATAAAGCGGTGGATAGGTCAAATTTTGGCTGAGCTAGGCCGGGGCCGAAGGGAAGAAGAGGACCTTTATCCACCGGCCCTCCCGATTAAGAGGTATAATCGGAGGGTAAAGAAAACCAGTCTATATCAAATGTTATAACATTTTTTTGTTATTGGAATAGTATAGGTTACTTATAGGTTAGGTTAGGTTTGGAGGGTTGGACGAATGGCTTGTCTCAATTGAATTTTGGACTGATGGATATTCGACTCATCCTATCACTCCACATCATCTATTTGGTTTTCCCCACATTTTTGTAGTGACATCGCTGCATTTGGACGGATCGTAAATGGCCGGCTTTACTCGTATGTAGAAGAAAATAATGGTTATAGCAAAATTTACGCCAAAAAATATGTTCAAAATCTCTAGTACCTAAGTGGTAGGTGTCATCTGCGGAACGAACGAAAAATATTCCTACCTATTTCCCAAAGCTCTGTGAAACTGTAGCCCTAGTATAAGTTTTCGATGATCGAATATCGAAACGATCATCGAAAGAGTTTCGAAAATTTTCCATACAAAAATGATCGATCGTTTTAGAACACTATTTGCACGCTTGTAGGCGCATATTTGCGTGCAATAAGCTTTCGATGAAACTCGTACTAGCCCCACTGTGCTATTTTATGACTACAATATTGTGAAAGAATTTCATTACTTTGTGTCAACAATAATTATGAAAGATGATCGCATTTAGAGAAAAATACTCAAATAAGACAACTAAAATTGCTTAATTTAAGCATAAAACGAAGTGAAAGTAAACAAAAGTGTGGCTTTTGAACCGGAAGTGGACTCTGATAAGAAGTACAGATAAAATGGCGCAGTAACCATTCATTGACATAATTGAGGTAATGTCATTCAAAAGTTGAAGATTAACATTGTTTACCACGGGGAACATCCCACATGGAAATGCGTTTTATTTAAACCATCTAGAGTAGATGGACTGTTTTATTTTCCTTAAATTTGAATATTTATTTCTAATTTTTGATAAATATAACATAAATAAAATAGTAAGGTATAAAAAAAAAAGAATTGCGTATTTGATTTCCAACAGGGATCTTGCGGTCTTACATCTTAAAAAAAAAAACAAATTTCTTGGAAGCCTTCATAATGAAATCCTTCAGATATTGAGTTCTCAAAAATGTAAATATGTTTTATATCACAAAAATATATTTATTTATATCACAAAAATATAACTAAAGCGAGTAATTTTTTGGAATTTCTCAATTATTAAAACGTTTGCAAAAACATGTTTTATTCCATAAAGTCTTTATTAATAGGAATTTAAAAAGTTCAACTTTGTTCTATTAATGTTTTTTTAGATTTCTTTGTAGAAGCCCAAGCTAGAACACATACACGTGTAGAATATAAATATTTTCTTTACTTTTCTTCATTACTTTTGTGACTGTAGTTAAAATAACACAATATGTTTGTGTGTGTAAGGTGAATCAAAGGCAAAAGAGCAAATTAAATCAGGACAATGTCACCTCGCACCAATTGAAAGGGCATGAGGGTCATACGTACCATAGGGACATAATGTAGTAGGGAGTCCAGCATACGAAGAAGACGAGAAAGATGGTGATGGTCATCTTTAAAGTTCTAGTCCTGGCTCTTCCTAGGAAGCCCATGTTTGAACGCCGCATTTTATCTGCAGAAACAATTGAAAATAATCAATTCATTAATACTACATAGGTACATAAACTTAAAAAAAACAATACTTATACCTATATCCAAAAAATACGTTATATTTCATACTTATAAGTTACTAGCTGATCCCGAAAACGTTGTTGTACAATATAAATTATTTTAATTACATTCACATAAGACATTATTGGAATTTTTAATCGCAAGTATTAAGAACATTCAAGAAGCTTTTTTTTTTACCCATCACGCCGTTTCCCGAAGGGGGTAGGCAGAGAGTACGGATTTCCATTCTATCCTATCCAAACAAACCTCTTTCGCTTCTTCCAAACGCATAACATTCCGCATACATGCTCTCCTATTTCTTTTGCTCCTGACTTGGTCCTCCTCTAAGACTGAACCGATATGATCGGACCATGTCATTCGAGGTCGACCTCGTCTGCGTGCACCCATTCTTTCAGATTTGTATATCCTTTTTGTCATTCTTTCCTCGTTCATTCTCTCTACATGCCCAAACCACCTTAACTTATTAACTTTCATTCTAGTCACTACACTAACATCCACTCCACATTCCTTTCTAATATTCTCATTCCTCACCTTATCAATCAGTCTCTTCCCGCATATCCTACGCAGTGATCACATTTCCACAGCATTCATTCCAACTTCCATATTTTTCGTCCATGTCCATGTTTCACTCCCATACATCATGGATGGTATCAGGATTGTATTGTGCATCAGCTGTTTGGATTTAAGAGATACGTTCTTATTTCTCATCAGAGGTCTTAGTGCACCGCCAACCCTTCTACCAGCCAGTTTCCTTCTTTCAATCTCCTTTTCACATCTTCCATCTCTGCTAAATAGACTACCTAAATAAACATACTCATCCACTTGTTCCAAGTTCTCATCATTCACATTCACACAACATTGCGTTCTTAAATCTTCTCTTTCAAAAACAAGCACCTTTGTTTTATTGACATTCATCTTAAGACCATTCATTTCACAATTTCGATACACAAGCGTCACAAGTTCTTGCAAATCACGTTCGCTTTCAGCCATTAATACTAGGTCGCCTGCATACATCAGAGCGCATACATTCATCCCATTCAGATCTACACCCACTGTACTATTTTTTATATCACGCACGCAAAAATCAAAAAATAGATTGAATTGAAAAAATACATTCAAGAAGCGAATAGCCATAAACGTCAGTGGCAAAGGCGTTGCGCGTCATATAGTTTTACGTACCTAATGAGTTACAAATAATGTCTGTAAGAGCCGTAAAGTGATTTAAAATTATCTAAAGCCTTCTACAACAAATAAGGGAAAGTCCACTTTGGACCTAGTATAACTAAAAAAAAATCAGGCTAGAAAATAACGAATAAAATTGAAGATGTTTTAAAAATCAAGGTATCATGAAGAGGTGATGGATGTTTTTAAATTATAACGTGTTAGACATTACATTGCCAATAAAAAGATGGTTGAGTTTACAAATAATAAAACAGATACAGCATTCAGTTGGGGTGGTGATGTCAAAGAAGAAGATTAAGAGAAGATTTGAAAAAATGATCTCGAAGATTACGTGAATACGTGTTTTGATTTCATTCATGATTGGAAGATTGTTCCACGAAAAATATAGAAGAATAAATATAAAAATGTTTAAATTAATGAGTTTCCTGGAAACTGGAATAAGATGTTTTCTAAAGCGTCATCTCTTCCTAATTATACCTGTTCCAGAGTCCAGAACAGTCCACTTTAGGTGTAAATAAACATGAAAATAAGCTTCCTTGACATCTTCAAAAACTGATTTTACTTTGAAAATTTATTTTTTCTTTTACTGAAACCTTACTATGAAGATCCTGTAATTTTAGAAATGTATAAACAATTTAAAGATGTACGAGGATATGGAATAACTGGTACCTTACATTACCACAATTATATCTCCAAGGATCAACGACGATTTAAATCTAAATGTTCATGTGTGATGTATTTATAATATACGAAAATAAGTACAATAGTGAATAACGATATGTTATGTAGAAACAAACTGTTCAGACGGTCTCAAGTGATATGTCAAGGTTTCCCAGACGGGAGGAGTTCCATTGGGTATCGACTGATGATGAAACGGAGACAATTGTGTGATATTCTATTGGTGTTAATTGGTCATAAAAACATTCTCACGCAGTGTTGAACGATCAATAACTCTCTTATGTCCACAATATGAAGACAATATTAACTGCCTACTACTCTAACAGATTTCCTCCCGCAGAACTAAAAGAAATTGCGTACTTGAACTCTTCTTGTTTGGTTACAATGAGTTCTATAAGTTTTGTATTAATAATTGTGCCTCTCCTAACGGATGTTGGGGACCATCAATTGGAGCTCCTCACGGTTATGCACAAGTTATGAAGCTGCATCCAGAATTCCAAACCACTGCCTAAAATTATTGAGCTTCCAACCCATACCCCTTCTTCACTCTGTTTTTCCTTGGTTCATAAATTTGTTGTAGGAGAGATTTCATATGCGGCGCGCGACATCTGTCATCGCCCATTAATTCATTAGTTCTTGGGGTTAATTCTTGCTCGTTGTTGTTCCCTTGGTGCTAATGTCAGCGTTCAGGAGGGAATGCTCTGATTCTGCCTTTGGCTCTATGTTCGTTTGGTGTAAACGCAAACTAACCTTCAGCTGTATGGTTTAATTTTATTGTCATTACTAAATACTGTAAGCTAAACGTGACAGTATAATTCCATCATTCGTCGACAGGCATTAGTTCAAAAAGAATAATATAAGTAAATGAGTAAATCAAAAGAATCATAGGCATTTTTCTCTTATTATTTCTAATATCTATTCCTACATCATTACGAACCACGATAAACGCCATTTATACCATTATGGAAAGAAGATAGACATGACTGGGATATGATTAACTATCGGTCGAGGAAAGCGCTGTTCTTCCTCCTATCAGGGATCCTAAAACGAGGAAGACCTTCTCACGTTGTGTTCAGTTCCTTCAAAGCAGATCTGAGGATTTGGACATCGAAGATACGAGTGCAGTGGTGGGCTCTTGTTGCCTCTCTATGTCCTTTAGTGGGGTCATAAGTGGAAAATGAATGAATAGATGAATTCCTATCTGTTCATTTTTTTCTTTTCGTCTATTGTAAATTTTAAAGATTCTATACATTTGGGTTTTATACCTAAAACTAAACATCTGTAGCATGTCTTGACATTTTCTGAATCTATTGTGATAAGTACTTACATATCTCTCCATCCAGTGAATCCCTGGACCGCCTCATGATCTCCCGCAGGATGGAGGAGTAGCAGAAGATCACCGCGAAGAGTGGCACGGCGTACATGAGGAACATGGTGAAGAGAGAGTAGATCAGCTCCTCAGTGGGTAACACTCCGAACGAGAATCTGGAGATGCACTGGTCGTAGAACTTGTATTGAGGGTGTGCCTCCAGGTGGAAGATAGCCATCTATACAATGAAAAAAAAATAGTATCGCTCCATATTTCTCAATTTTAATCATTAAGGGTTGCGCACTCCTATACTCCTTTATGTTAAAAGAACCTTAGTTCTTAGAAAAATAAATGTATAAATAACTACGTTGTTTCTGTCACTAATAATTTTATTTGAGTAGACATGTTTCGGCTATTACTAGTATTGATAATGGCTAGGTAATAGCCGAAACATGTCTACTCAAATAAAATTATTAGTGACAGAAACAACGTAGTTATTTATACATTTATTTTTCTAAAAATGGATAACTGTCACAAAGTTAACCCAAAGACAATTGAAAAAACCTTAGTTCTCATTTCATTCACACTTTATAAGCCCAAAAAAGAAGATTGATGAGGTTTATAAAATAACTGCTAGTGTAGAAATGAGTGTTTCGACAACCCTACTACTTATTAATTAATGATGCTCGAGAAATCATTTTCGATCGACCTTCTAGAATTGCCAGCCAAAACAAGAAATACTTTACTGCATATAAAATTATTGTGACATTATTAGAAAGGATCAGTGTCAACAAATCATCAAATAAAACATTCCACAAAAATGTCGAAGAATGGAGCCTTGTGGAACTCTCATAGTCACCGCTTAATCGCACAAACTTCATAGGAAATTGTTTTCTTCTTTGATCATCAAAAAGCATTAAGCAATGCTGAAGAGATCTGGTGGATAATATTTTAGTGAGTTTGTCCAATATGACCGTGCATACCTCCATGCATTATCTAACTAAGGTACCTGATATTTTTTGTCTTGAAATATCAGAAAGAAGTATGTTATGGTATTTACCATACTTAATAGCATACTTCTTCTTAGGTTCATCCTTCGCATGGGATGTTCTGAAGCTCAAATTTAAATGAAAAATATACTTGACCAAAATGTCAATTTAAAGAAAACACTGACCTGCGGTGCACTGCAAATGATGGAGAAAATCCAAGCAGCTAACAGCATAAGCTTGTTCCTCCTCTCTCCTTCAGACATTTGCAAAGGCTTGATGACTGCGTAATATCTGGGCAAAAATGATGTTTTTTTTATAAATCAATACAAAGTTTAAAGACAAATAGGTCGATTCCATAACAGTTCCTTTAAAATAATACCTTCACTAGAATTTTTATATCGCGAATTAAGTGAATCCAACAAAAATAACATTGCGTCAGTCCAAATGCCAAAATATTCATAATAGGCGCTAAACTTGCTTTTCGCAAACAATTTATTTTGATAAGGAAAAAGAACAATATGGTAAATGTAAGTATAGCTGTTTATGATAGAAATAAAAGAAGTCGAAACTCTATACAGTTATGTATTCTTAGTGATGATATTTTTTTATGTTATTTAGTTTTTTTAAGATATCAATGAGTCTTTATTTACATAAATTAGCTACTAATTTAATTGATCAAAAAGTAGATCATTTAATATAATAGAATTTAGTATAATATATTATATGTAATTAGAATTTTAAATATAATATATGCGGAACTGTCAGTTGAAAATCACTATTTTTATATTGGTAGGTATCTACATAATGATTTTTAAGGATTCTAAGCTTTATCGGAGTCTTTACAAAATTGACCTGGGGTGTATTAATACGACATAAAAACTTCAAAATGGTTGAAAGTATAAGAAAAATATGAATTACCTTCAAGTTTTAATATAGACACTCATGAGCAAGCAAAAAGTTAATAATAATTGTGGTAAAATTAATTATAAGTAATTTTTAAACATCACCTGTCAACACTGATGCAAATCAGCACAAAACTTGAGAGGTAGAGACCAAAGACTCTGAAGAAAGCCATCAGCCTGCAGAGGAAGTCCCCAGCTTTCCAGGACACAGTAGCAGCCCACGCAATCTCCAGAGGCATCATCAGGAATGTTACCTGGAAGCGTAATGAACAAGATCAAAACATCGTTTGAAACTAAACAAATGAACCAGGAAACCAGACGGATTTTGTCTGTAATAAAATCTTTCGACATTCGCGTGTTTGTTTATTGTGAAACACAAACAAAAAACAGTCAAACAAAATCAACAATTTATATTACAATCGTGAGAGTCATTAGGGATTTGTTCAGAAGTTTCACCACTTGTATATTCGCAATATAAAATAAAAAACACCACGAATTATTTCCTGTTTATATAATACTAGCTTTCCCGACAGACCTTGTCCTGTAGTCCTAACCAGAGGCGGCCCGTTCATATGTGCACTGCGCCCCCAAAAACAAAAATACATAATTAATCCGATTAAGTTACTAATAAAATAATAATGTTAAAATATTTCTAAAACATCTATATTTCATTCGTATTCAAAACTCAGACGGGAACAACGTGAGAATATAATATGCGCGCGCGCACACATTCTACCTCACCTATGATAGTAGGCACCGATAGAGTGTGACCGATAATTTTGTTGACTTTGGAGTAAGTGGGATGGGCTACTGTAAGAGCGACAATCACGTATGCGAGAATGGAATGGAGTGATCTACCCACGATGGCGTTTGCGCGTCGCAGGTGATCCGTTCCATACTAACTTAAATATTATATTTTATATCATTCATTACCCATTTTTCAACTTTTTATTAGTTATTCTGTTTTCCGGAGCGGATATGAATCCAATAAATCAAACATTCAAAGAATCTGTTCAGCCGATCACAAGTTATAAGTATTTGCACTAACCCGACTTTCATTTATATAAGAGACTATCGGTCTGCCCCAGCTTCGCACGGGAAATAGGTACCTAACTATTTAAAAAAAAAAGTTTTCATGAAGATCTCTATTTTTTTTGTTCAAAATATTCTACAGCATTTAATCTGGAATAATGTAGCATTCTAATGGTCCCATCCCGTACGGCTCGTACCCCAGTGACGCCCTATATCGCTGTCTAGCTAGATGAGCAGAGTGAGTCACGGTGCGCGACCACTCTTTTTTATCTAATAGGTAGGTATTTACATTATAAAACTCGTGGTATCTTTCGAATTGAATAATTCAAAAAGTTTTATAAACGTATTGAATCAGTCTTGAATATGAACTAATTGATTTTGATAAGGATTTATACCTAGATACAAATAAAGAGCCTTTTCTAGAGGCGGCATTTCAATTAAATTTTTAAAATAAATGAACACTTATTATCACATAGCTATAATAGTTAGACATATGCTGTCGCGACATTTTTTGTAAATATTGATGTCTTCTACAAAGTCGTGGTACATTATTTTATTCCATCATCGTTTTCAAAAGTTTTCACAGCGCACGCGATGTAAAGAATATTTTAGGTATTTTTTACACCTTGGGTTACATTATTGGAGTTTTAGTAAGGATCCCAAATTGGTTCAGTAGTTTTGGAGCCTATTCGATGCAAACAAACAAACAAACAAAAAATCAAATCTTTCCTCTTTATATATTAGTATAGAGTATAGATATTAGTACCTATACATACATGTAATAATGAAAAGTTTAAATAACATGTTATGTTAAATAATATCTAAGTAAAGCGGTCGGTAGATTAGTGGTATTAGTCGACGGCTTTCGTACGTAAAGCTCACTGAAGGTCGTGGGTTTGAATCCCGGTGCCGACCATTTCCACATTTACAACACAAGCTTTGCTTCATGTGATAGTTTTCAAAAGTATATTTGTGTTCACTTTGGATGAACCAAGATTCATTTTCATATAAAAAAGTTTTTTTCTGACACCAAATGTTACTCAAGGAACACCTATGAAAGCTGCGGCTCGAGAATGATGGAACCTGCAGATTTTGTGGAAAAGTAGCAGAAACACTTAACCACCTCCTTACGGACTGCGATGTAGAAGTGTATGTGAGAACAAGAAATTTTGGAGAACACACCGCAACACAGGGTTGGTTGTTAGGAAGACACCATAAGACTTAAAACGGCAGATCATTTTACAATCAAAGATCTCGGGTACCAAAGAGGATTATGGATGCAAGCTCAGGGGAAAGAGAAGGATTGACAGACCTAGAAGAATAAATCAAGAATAAAGGATAAAAGTTATAAGAGAATGTAGAAATTGAGACGTAAAAAATAACTGTCAAGTTAAAAGAAA
Source organism: Mystacides longicornis (assembly GCA_963576905.1). Taxonomy (NCBI): domain Eukaryota; kingdom Metazoa; phylum Arthropoda; class Insecta; order Trichoptera; family Leptoceridae; genus Mystacides; species Mystacides longicornis. Next base: position 23,753,246 of record OY756427.1, read on the forward strand.
TCATACCATGCAAGGATCAATTTGTGTTGTGCCACTTTTGTAGCAAAGAACGCCATCAGATTTATTTTTTCAGAAGAAAGAAAGAAAGCAAGAAAGCTTCTGTGACGGTAAAAAATAATATTGTGGTCGTTGGAACCCACGACCTTTGACATTAAAGTTTTATATACCTACCAAGAAGGTCTCCGACCATTACGTACTATTCTGTTGACATTGCCTAAACTTCCCCAGTCAGGAAGTAGACATTTCCTTTGAAACAGTTAATCGGAAAGCATATAATCTATTTAGTTACATAGTGAGTTTATAAGGGAGTTAATCACACGGTTTTCAGATTGAAGTAATTACAATATATTGTTATGGGGTATTTACCATTTTGGTCTGTTTATTTCAGTATTGATAGAACGACCCACGCTCTTTATATTGCCCTAATACATGACAGCAAGACATGAGATTATGTTCACAGTCATCTTTATGTTGTTTGTGAGTGAATGATTATATTATAATATGACGTATGTATGTATCTTGTTAAGATATTATGTAGGTATATTATTTTTCATCGCACATATTTTTGTTTTAGTAAATAACAACAAATAAGAAAGCTGCATAGAGAAAGCAAATTCCGAAATAGTGATAAAATTAGCAGCAGACGTACTACCCGCAAGCAGATGATCTTTGGGTATTCCATAAAAGATGGAGGACAGGCCGGGCAGGTATACATTTATCCTATCAAAAGAACTGATGATGGGAAATCCGAACGAAGAATAGACACCATCGTAACAGAAGAAAAAAATAAACCATTTCGTAGGCTAAGAGAAATAAGAGACTGTAGACATAGTAACGTTATATTAAGGAGAGAAAATAAAATCTTTAGATGGTTAAAACAGAAAACGCGAGTAAATTGATGTTTTACAAAATGTCTATAAAGAAATGTGGAATTTAGATGAATTACGTAGGTACAACAAATGGAGAAAAATACTACATTGTAGGACAAGAATTGGTAAAAGAATCTTTGGCAGACTTTAAGCTAGGCATAATAACTGTTGCTGGAGACTTGTGGGTATTGTTTCCCAGGATAGGGAACATTCACAGTTTTTAATGGAGTTGGTTTTATTTCCAAAAATGAACGCTCAAGTATAGAAAATACATATATACATTTTTCTTCATATTTTGTCTTCAATTGTTTTCAGTTGTCAAATAATATAAACCACGAGACTAATCGCCATTAAGTTTTCTCATTCCTGAAGCGAGAGAAATAGAATCTCTTGCTGTATCCTATAGTCCCGAACAAAATATATTATCATATGTATTGTGCCAATGTTGTATGTTTAGTATATCTACTCTGTGTTATTTTGATCGCCATTCCACGATAATATTTGATAAACGATAGCATCAACATCAACAAGTGGTTAAAGTAAATTCAACAACTGCAACATGCAAATGCACAATGCACATTCTTGGGATGAAAATTGTCTAAAAGAAACCATCGATTACGATTTCATCGATAAGTGAAAATGTCTTTAAATACGTTTTTCTTTTTCACTCAACAGTGGACGATTGCAAAGCGTCAACTGTTAGAGCCTGTCCCCACTTGTCGGGTGTTGTGTCCAACGTTTAATCGGATGCTCAGTGGGCCTAGACAAAATACAGTTGGCGATCGACTACAAACGAATTCTTCGACAATGTAGAGTAGGAAGAAAATTAGCTGTCCACTTGTTATAATTTTATATCAGTGTCATTGCTTAGTTCAAATAATTCTATACTTGTTCCAGTGGACAGATAATTTTTTCGCACTATACATTGGCGAAATCTTCGTTTGTAGTCGAACGCCAGTTTGAATTTGTCTACGGGGGCTGATGGCAAGCAATACATTTTAAATGGAGTTGTTTACTACTACCTGGCAACGATATAGTATCGATAGATGTGAACTAATCCATATAAAATGTATTGAGAGCACCCAAGTCGTACCAGACACTCCATTGAAAATGATTCTAATATTGAACTGTTTACACCTGCTTTCGCTTTACAAATCAGTGTTAATTTGTCACTCTATAAGGAATGTAAAGAGCACTCGCTCTTCGTCGACAAGATTCAAACTAATGGTTTAAATTAGAATAAGTCAAACTTAATAAAAATGATATGCAAATTATTTAACGTTCGTCCAACAAGAATTTAAAAATAATAATGATTTGTTTTTCTTATTGCATCTGTCCCTTTATACTCGTATGTCTCATGGTGACCGCTTTTCTATTCGGCTTTTTATTTTGATTGGCATATTTCCTAAACTCTCGCTAGCATACTCTCTGGTTGACATTGATATTCTTAGAAATTCCTAATCGAATGAGGTTACGATGATCAACCAAGGAAATAATCTGTAGACATTTCTTAGTGCTTAAAAAGTTAATACCGTTAGAGACAAAAAGAAGGATTAATAAATACTTATTTGAAGTACATTCAAAATAGCTTCGCTCCTACATAATATTACTTTTTAATGCATGGATATTACGTTCGCCCTAGTAAATTTCCATTCAATGCACTTATTCTATCCAACAGAACAGTCGACTGGTGTTTATTTAGTTAGGTAGCGACTAGCTTAAGTAGGTAGGTACTTTCTAAATATTATACAAAGTATGGAAGTTTGTGTTTGAAAATCGCTGTTAAAACTTCAGTTTTTTTTTTCAATGTCAACATTTTTATCCGTTGATCTATCCATTGTTCTTGTTTATAGTATCTTACTTGATAGAGTTTGCAAGTCAAATGCAGGAAAATCCTTGAAAAGATTAGTTGCATTAAAAAATTTAAAGGACTACAGTTTTAGACATCGTTCTCCATGTTGACCAGCATCACAGTTTAGGCAGAGAAATTAATGTTGAGTTTAGGTGAGGTAGAAATCTTCAATCAGTTTAGGTTCGCTTGGTTGTCAACAGGTTTAAACTAACTTTTCCGACAGATATTGTCCTGTAGCCCTAGTATAAGTTTTCGATGATCGAATATCGAAACGATCATCGAAAGAGTTTCGAAAAATTTCCATAAAAAAATGATCGAACGATTCGATCGTTTGATTTTCGAACACTATTTGCACGCTAATAAGGGCCTATAAGCGTGCAATTAGCTTTCGATAAAGCTCGTACTAGCCCCACTGTAGTCCTTTGTATGAATATTGATTACAAATTTGTAATTTATACAAAAATACGTTAAAATATGTTTGAGTGTTAAAAAAAATATAATATCTGAAAGCTTGAAAGAAATTCTATCAAAAAAAATCTGCGTAGGTACCAATGTTTTGAAACTCAATGGTTGTCAAGTAAATAAAACTATTGTTGTTTTGGAATATTTCACAGATGGCGTTGTTGTTAGTAAATCTGTTCCATATTAACTTAAAATATTATATTATTTTCTATCCCTTTTCGATGTTTTATTAGTTATTCAGTTATCCGGAGCGGAGAAGAACCAATAAACCAAGCATCATAAAAATCTATTCAGCTGATCTCGAGTTGTAAGTGTTCTCACTAAGCCAACTTTTTTTATATTATAGATAAATAAAAAAAATCTAAAAAAAGTTACCAAATAGCTGGCGAAATTTTTTGCCTGAGACAAATTTTCTAGTCAAGCGGTCTGTTCTATCTGACAGGCCAATCGCAGGTAGAAATTTCAAGCACGAGAACAGATTAAACTGTTTTTTAATAAACAGCTGATTTCACCACTAGTAACAAACTTGAAATCGATTTTCACTTTGAAACTATTAACTAGTGTTGTTTTATTCGCTTGCACATGTCTCTGTTGTAGAGATTTATTATCTACTGAATTATGTAGATAACCAAACAAATCATAACCTACTGTACAAGGTAAAATTTTCAGTATAAAATCTACAGAATTATTTGTTTTATTTTCAGTTATTCTGTTTGTGGTTATATTTTTTTTTTAAATCAAGTAAGAGAAAATCGATAAATATAAGTATCTTCATCAAAATATTCGTTTTAGGACCCCCACGCACTGGCAACTTGTTTAAAAAAACTATTAAGCTACTTTACAAAAGTTGCCAGTGCGTGGGGACTCTGAATCAAAAAATTGTATAATCATCAAAAAAAAAAACGTAGGAGGTAGGTACCTACATTGTTTGAAACGTTAACTTTTCATATAAAAGAACTAAATTTAGTTTTTAACAGAGGTAAAAAAAAATTCAAGATTTATATAGGTACCTATGTAAGAAATGTTTGTAATATCTAAGTTTTTAAAACTTACCAACATATCTTTTCAGATAAAAAATCCTATAAGTAGGTATGTTTATATTATATCACCTACTAATTCGCATAAATTTAAGTGAACATAATACGAATTTCATATTTATTTATGTAATATCACCGGTACAAAACAAATACACATAAATAATAATAATATTTTGACAAATGACAAGGATAATTGCAATAATCGTTTTTCATTTGAAATATTCACCAATTTAATAGTTAAGATACATTCACACTGTTTGATTTAGCGGAAATAGAAAATTAAATAAAGCTACTCTAAAACGAATTATGAAGATTTCTAATATATACGTTTTTCTGTTAAACATGATATTATGTTTTTGTTTTGAGAAACTATGAACAGCATATAAAATATCTCAAATAAGTCTACAAGAAAAGAGGTAAAACTTAAAGTTAAAGTCCATCATATGATCCAACCCAATTGTCTCAGACCACGTTAGGATGCGTTTATACCAAACGAATAATAGCCTGAGCTGGAAAATGGAGCATCTTTTCTTGATCGTTGATATTTTGGTCACCAAGGAAATAACAACGAGAAAGAACTGTCATCACCCATTATGTAGTTGTTGTTTCCATGGTGTCCAATATAACGATAAGAGAAAGTAAAGGTAAGTACTCTACTTCCAGCTCCGGCACTTTGTTCGTAGAGTTTAAATGCACCCTAGAGACATTAAGAATGGGTGGCTGAGTGTACTTTACATTGATTCACGTGATTTGCGGCTTTATATAATTCACCTAAACAGGAAAACTTTTAATAAGGTGCAGACAACTAAACAAAAGCTCTACGAAGAATATGCGGAAAGACTCTGTGGGATGGAAGTAAGTGTAGTTACAACAGTGGCGGATACAGATGGGTGTCGCGGGGGTCGCCCCCCCCCCCCCTTGCGGGATTGCCCGCGCTCTCTTTACCAGTCAGCCTCACTATGTATAAAAAAACTATGGTCAGCCTGGATTTATCATTTAAAATTCAATATAACTACTTTTATTCTCACAACTTCTGAAAAATGCTGGTAATGATCTAGACCTAGACGATAAATTATTGAACCACTGCTTAACCGAACTTCCATTGTGATTAAAGAGACTAATGGGAGAGATTCTTCAATACAAGAAAACGAGCATAAACGCCCGTCATTCTGTTATGTAAGCGTTGTCTGTTTGTCCTAGTCTAGCTGTATCAATTGCTACAGTAGAAAGAAGTTTTTCAACATTGCGGCATACAAAGACATAGCTGAGGTCTACAATGAAGGAGGATTGCCTAAATGGCTTGGCTCTGTTAAACACTCACCCTGACATTGACGATTTAATTACCCAATATTCTAGGAAGATTGGCGTAGAGAATTCATAATTTAAGAAGAACCACAATTTGTAACATTTTATATCATAGGGGACGTCCATTAATCACGTGATATGTTTTCAAATATTTAAGTCTTATTATCAAGAGATAAAATAATAGAGATCATAACTGAGCGGAATAAATAATCAAAGCGGGTAACACATCCCCGGTTGTGATGTTTCAGAATACCCCCCCCCCCCCACCCTTATTCCGAAAATCACGTGTACTTTTTTGTACAAAGAAATAAGAAACTTATGATTTTAACTTTCGACATTTTTTTTAAATTTCTAAATTTTAAAAAGTGCAAGTGGTTTTTCTTTAAAATCACCAGAAAAATAAATGCAGGTGATTTTCTAACCAAACTCCTCCTCCCCCTACGTGATTTCCCCCCCCCCCCCCTCCTTCCCTTTTTGGGCTCACGTGATTAATGGACGCCCCCATAAGATGGCATTGTCTTGTATATAATTAAAGTTAGCGCAAGATTTCTATAGCGCCCCCCCCCCTTGAGGTTTTTCTGAATCCGCCACTGTGTTACAAAGATGAAAGTTTATAAGTAGTGTAGATGATTTGGGAATTTTGAACGAATGGATGCAAGCAGGATTATAAAAAGAATTTATAAGGCCGAAATGAAAGGTGGTTGACCGAGAATGACGTGGATCGAACAATATCAGCAAAAGAAATAAGAGAGGTTGCATGAGAAATAAATGATATGTCCCGAGCTCGGTTCCAAAAAGTTTGACTGGCTATTTGTCTGAAGGTGGTATTTTTTTATGTCTCTCTTAAAACCAATCGTGATGACAATATTTAATGAAGAATGCGACACTTTACAAAAAAACAGTTATGAGAGACTAAGTAGGTATTAAAGCTTTCACGGTTTGATTTTCTGAAATTAATCTATAAATATAAATCATCCTTAGGATTATCTTTCATTCATATTTATCATACGAAACACCCGTACCTACCCAAAACATTAGATTTTACGAACTAAACAAGTTTATTTCAATGGCATTAGGTACTTATTAAATAGATGATTTCATTTTCAAAACAATGTACATATTATTTTGCACTCGTCTAAACCACATTTAACAGAACTGACCTGGTTGACTAGATAAGTCAACAGTGGTGAAGTGTTATGACGTTATTATTTCCAATGTCTCAGTAGATACATTTATGCGTTTTGGATAATATCCAATAGATATTTTCCAAATAATTTCGTTGATGACTTTACCTAAATTTCAGTGTATGTAAGTAGATATTATGTATTCCTTAAATTTTTTTTGTTTATATTCATTTCGCATCAAAATTGTTCTATATTCTAACTACTTAGGTAGGTAGATACTTAGGTATGTAATATGAAGACTGTTTAAGCTTCGACTACCATCAATAACGCATTGAAATTATTTATTTATTTGTTTACAATTTTGGCAACACCAATAGAACCCTGATATAAAGGACACAATACATACAAATTCACCAGTGTTCCAATAAAGGTGTCCGCCATTTACGGAATTACGGGAACATCTTTCTGTTGCTGTTCAAATAAGGATGATACTATGAGGACCACAAAATATGATAAGAGAGCTTATGGAGGTTTTATGAAGTCCATATGCTATTATGGCGATTTAGTCTCATAAAGGTGTTACGGGTATATCGCCTATTTTCAGTCGCCAGAGCCTTGTTAGTTTTCTAGCATGTGAAGGCGAGGTTGACATTTTGGACGGCAATGTGTTTTTTTCATGCCTTGAAATCGTAGGTACCTACCTACATACCATGTATACACAATTATACATCGAAATAAAAAAAACATATGTGAGATCAACATCAATAATTTAATATGTAGTTTACTATAAAAAGTACATACCTATAAGAAAGCAGATAAATCGAAAGCTACAGAATTTTTATAACAACCTGGATTGCGTTGCGATGGATAAATTATTGTTAAAATAATTAATTAATTGACTATTCTGAAAGCGTAATTTGTGGAAAACTGCTGTATAGTTTTCCAGCCGTAGAAAGACCCGCGTCTCCGTTGGGGCTTTTAAGTCGTAATCCCAGACTGACCGCCATCAAGCTGCGCGTCATCACAGATAAAGTGGACATTCGTGCGCAACCATCCTACAAGATCAGAAATATGTTTATATTTATTTTTTAAAATTGGTACCTACGTAGTCTTTCATTCGCATTTATTTGACTCTTTCAACAAACTGTTGACAGACAAAATATGCACACATATAAAGAAACTAGAAAACCAAATACCTAATAATTTATTTCCCAATCCATGGGCCCTTAAGGGCACTTAGTGGGGTCAAAATAATTACCTACAGCAATTACAATGTATTTCAATATTTGTACATGAACAATTTACATATCAGGTACTTAAACTACTGTACTTCAAGATTACAAGAAAGTGAAGAAGACACCATTTTCGTAAAAATGACAAGGTAGATCAATGCTGATAGGTGTAAAGGGCCAATCATCATATCGTCCAGTATAATATAAAAAAAAGTAAAAAACAAAAAAAAAACAATCAAAATCAGCACAGAATGTCAAAGTGTCTAATCACCAAGGGGAGACACTCCCGTGGCAGAACATCAACGTGGACCCAGTCCTAGATAGGGCCCAGTTAACATTCCAAACCTATCACGACCTACTCAACTACTTTACTCCACTAAGCATAACATAGTAATTAAATACAATAATTGAGGGATGGTCTAATCCAACATTTCGTCAATGGAATAAAAAGAGTTTGCGACGAGATACTCCTTGACCGCTCCCCGAAAGGCTTTTCCCTCCAGCACTTTTACACAATCTGGTAGTTTGTTGTACAGTCTGATACTGCGGCAAACAAAACTCTTGGAAACACTTGACAATCTGTGTCTGTGGCGGGCCGAATCCTACGCCCATGGCGTGTGCTGTATTGATGTACAAATTTAAGTTGATCTTTTGGAGGTACCTACTATGTAGTTTAAGAGAAATTTCCACGGGAGAAGTAAGATAATAAAAAAGTGAATAACGATTACTTACAACTTCTAATTTGGCCACTGTTTTTTAGTTCTTGTTTCACTGGAACTTTAATGTTGCAATTAAGTAATACATCATTCCAAACACCCTTTGTTTAGACATTATTTATATTTTCCATACAAAATTTAAGAATCCTTGCAAAAATGTTATCAATGAAGCAGCAAAATAAAATTACATCAAGAAATTAAAACCTCTTTCGAGTAAGTTTCACCATAGGTACCTCATTTGAGCTGCAAGCACGATCTGTTGCATAAAATGATCCGATTGTAGATAGAATGCCAACGATAATAAAATAAATAAATAACACAAATAAACAAGAATTTATGATTGTTTTTATTTTGGTATGGAACGCATTTTTGTATTTCATATTGATTTATGCGGAAAATTGTGAGTGAGTAATAAAAAACGAATTAAGCCCGTTTTTTATGGTAAGCTTTAACTATCTCTTTTTGTCATACGAATATGGGAGTAGGTACCTTTGAACCAGCTTCCTATTTTTTTAACATTTTATTCTAAGTTATACATTATAGCTGGTAAAGCAATAGAGATTGACGATAGCTTTCCAACATTATTTGTTGTTCTGACCATAGTTTTGAACATATCTACATCTAATAATGATAAAAATATGATATCAGCAAACAATTATTATGGATATTATATTGATACACAAGAGATTATCAATAAATGATAAACTCCAGCGTATAATAAAACGTGAAAATTAATATAGTTTATCTGGAGTTGTCGACCACTTCGCTTGTGTAACCCATGCGAGTGTGTACCTACTGTGTAACATCTTCTAGTTAATACTGAACTTATCTCCAGTAGGTACAAGAACACACATTCTAACCCCATTCCATACATTCAATTATCTCCCTGGATATACATCATGATATTATGTACAAAGTGTGCTCTTTAGATACGACGACCCCCCGTATCATGTCTTAGAAGAATAATTATTATAAGAGGCCCGGTCGTCCCTCGTCTTTGGGAGATCATTACGCTGTCTCTCACACAAAATACATCAACTTTTTTCAATAGTACAGCTCACACGTGCAATACCGACTTGAATATAAATGAAATTTGTACACACATAAACCGCTAACGTTCGAGTCATTGCTGAACCATGCAATTAAAATTGTACTAAAAACCTATTGATAGATAAAAATTTTCAAATTTTCTCAAATACCTATAGTTTATCATAAATTGCTAAAATGAAAGGATATTCATAGTAAAATATCATGAAAGGAGACGGCACAGCATGGCGGACATAATCAACAGTCTCGCTTTTGGTTCGGCAGATAAGAACTTCGTATTTAATAAAAGAAAAACTGGGATTATCTGAATATTTCAGATTTTCTTTTCAAGTCTTGATAGATTGTTGAGCGAGATATGGCGAATCTTCAGGAAGCAAACTAGTATGTGAAAAAAATAGCATCGTTTTTGTACAGAACTACGAACTTATTGTCCACTGTCTGTCGAGAATGGTTATAAAAAATCTCTATAGAAGTCTGCACCTATGCGTATACAATAGGATTTAGAATCCCTATATGTTTCTAAAGGATCAGTTGGATGAAGAATCCTGTACATTTTGTTGAAAAGAAGAAAAAAACACCTCACCACCTTTTAGCAGACTACAGTGCAGTAGCTTATGCGAGAACAGGATAACTTGGCAAATACAATATAAAGGGCGAAGATTTCGCCACCAAAGATCCTCTCCCAATGCCGGACTTCTTTAAAATTTCTGATTTATGTTGTTTGAAACGGGCGGATACACACATACACCATACAGGTACCGCTTAATTTTTTTTTCGAGATTTTCGGTGAATCGTTAAACTGGTACCCCGTCAGTTCTACTCATCGTCAATTATGGGTAGACAAGAAGATTACTGTTTGCTATAATGGTGCAACCGTAAAAACCGGCGATGAATCCATCATATAATGACGGATGACCCCTAGTAGATAATATACAATATTTGAAAAGTCTTGACTAAAATTATTAAGAAATTCTTTTCTAAAATAATGTTTATTCAAGGTTCGAGTAAATTGTAAACACTTAAGAAAAAAACTCGTGGAAAAGTTGATGACACAAGTCGCTTGTGAGTCGTAAGTGGTGTTTACTACAGTTATAGGCACGCGAGGATAATGTAAACATCTCTATCGTTGACATGGTGTGTATATAAAATAAACTTTCAGATAATTTGGGTGGTATAAAAATACGAAAATCCGTCCAATAACCATAGTTTCCTGAAATAGACTCCTAGTGGACTCATTGCTGTGTTTTTTTTTTTTTGGATTTCTTTTTTTTTTTTTTCAGGATTTGTTGCTAGTATTTTTATATTTCTCTCATTGCACTCGTCTTCTAAATGCTTGCAAGACAAAATATAAAGCGGAATTCCCATTGTTTCAAAGAGAGTACAAAAAGGATGCAACTATGGCGTCTGTTGGTGGCAGGCAGGGTAATTAATTATTATGTTTTCCTTTACGAAGAGTAAGTAATTTATATATTAATACGTGAAGGAAAAACTTTGTGACCATTTTTACCAAAATTTCGTGGACGGAGGAGTATGAAATTTCGCATAATTATACTTTATATAGAGAAGGGGTGGCGAATGCCAATATATTTTTTTTTTAAATCTCTAATATAAATTAAAGTCGGGTTAGTGCGAACACTTATAACTCGAGATTGGCTCAACAGATTCTTCCGATGTGTGATTTATTGGATTCGTCTCCACTCCGGATAACATAATAACTAATAAAAAGTTCAAAAAATGGATAAGAAATAATACAAAATAGAATATTAAAGTTAGTATGGGACGAATTTCATACGACGCCATCTTTGAAAAAAATCTAACAACAAAATTATTGTCTTCTGCACCTGCACCCTCTCATTCTCGCATACGTAATTGCCACTCTTACAGTAGCCTATTTCTCTTACTCCACCGTTTCGTGCGTTTTAAAAAATAATTCATACAAAGTCAACCAAATTAACAATTTTTAACAATTTTTGTAAAAATTTAATTTATTGACGACATAGTTTCATACAATAAACATACCGACTCAGGCCATCGACAGTTGGATCTCATGTTTACATGCAACTAGTATTGTATAATCTGATGGGTTTTCCGCTCTGAATGGTCCAATTTGAAGAATTTTCAATTTCAAAACAGAAAGTTCGATGGTAAGCGAACAAGATGCAAGCTGCAATATTCGTATTAAATGAAAAACACACAATAGAAGATAACCTACGTATGAACATTACCTACCTATATGAAAAACCAACACTTTACTGCGGTCACACGGAAGGACAATAAAAAGTTATGAAACATTAGAAGAAGCTTTAAGACCAACATAAATAAGAAAAATCTCCAGATACCTACTTATCTTATACAGCGCCAATAATAAACAGCAGATAGAAAAATAATCCTAATTAATATTTGCCTTGCTGGGTATTATCTTATAGGAAAGGTAGAAACAACAAAGCTCTCATTACGGAGATGGCATTTTATGACCTCGTCATTGAGCGAGGGTCTGGAAATAATGACACGATGACATTACTAGACAGAGAAAATACTTTTATTTTTTTATCAAATAGTAATGTTTCTAATTATTGACAAAAGAAGTTATCCCAAATGGGAACCAACAATTTATACAGGCATTTACAACTGTAACAGCCGGTTTGAAAAAAAAGCGGCTAAAGAAAACTACTTGAGCTAAAGGAACCTTTAAAATTTAAAGGTTTCTTTAAGTTGACGCGTTTCATAAAAAATATTCCCGTGTACTTTAGCTAAAGTTTGAAATGTCAAAAAAAAATAGCTAAAGTTGGTAGCAGTTGGTATTGTTACCATTGAAGAAATCTATGAAAAACATAAGTCATTTTCGGCGAATTTCTGTTGATCTGTTAATTTTATTTCTCAATAGAGCATCAAAATGCCGTTTTTTGTGTAAATGTATTATTATGGTTTATGAATTAGTAAACGAAATCTGTAAACAATAATATTCTTCCCGTTTTACTATGTTTTCCGCCCTATTTTAGTCATTTTTGTCCACAGTATCATCGCATACAAATGTTCATCTTTGTGACAGAGAAAGCGTCACAAAATTTTCTATGATCTCCTACGGCAAAAGATTGAACTACACTAAAGTCCCAAAAACGGGACTAACATAAAGTGTCATTTTGTTGTTATGAAACGCGTTATTTATTAAAGCAAACATAAAGTCTCCTTTATTTTTTTTATGAAACCGGCTGAAATCTTTAAACATTACACTTCATTGACAAAATATGAGTACAAGATTTAGGTATTTTGTACTACTGATTGATGGACAAATCTCTTTATAAAAATGGAGCCTTATTCATCCTTGGTCATCGTGCTTTTTCGTGATAACTTTTGTCAGGAGACGGTTATTTTTTAATAAAAAATAAAGAAAGTTGCGCGTAACATTATAAAATTTAAGCAATCTTAAAATAGACAGCCTTCTTAGTGCATTTGATATTATAAACTTTTTCATTTTTTAATGTTATTTGGCGTTTGACATCTGTCAGTTGTTTGATATTTGGTGCGATTAACAGAATGTGCCCTGTAAACATCGTTTAAAACAGATGCACCCGTCGGAATTATATTGGAAAAATAGGTAATAATGAATTTATTATTATTCATATTTATAGGACAAATTAACACACTTAAACCTTCCATTTAAGCACAAAGAAATAAAACCATTACAATCAGTTCATTGGTTTTGTAATCTTTAAGAACAAAAATAACAACTAATGAAATATAAGTAGTAATGTATTCTAAATTTTCGGGCATTCATTCTTGTATAATGTGAAAATTTTCCACCGACGAAACAATTTATAACCCCGACTACATACTTGCAACCCACAACAATTTATTTGCGAGTACCTACTCAGCGAATGTTGCTTTTTAATAATTAACATCTTAACGAATGCTTTCCAAAGTTGCTGTATCATCATATTATGTTTCAGATGAAACCAGGGTTATTATAGAGCAGTAACAATATTGTGAAATATATATATTTTGTCTTGTGGCGTCATTTTTTGTTTTAATCGACTCGAATTGATGATTTAATACTAGGTATCTTCTCTCTCTTCTTCTTTGTCGTTTCTACAGTACTGAGGATCGTGATTATCAAAATTCTATAACTACAAAATTATTGTTTACCTGACAACCAATTGACATTAAAAATATTAGTACGCAGATGTTTGATGATGGATTTTTTTCGAGTTTTCAGAAAAAAAAATTTAACATTCAAACATATTTTAAAAGTATTTTTGTATAAATTACAAATTTGAAATCAATTCATAGTAAGGACTACAGCACTTTGGGGAAAGCTAGTTAATAAATAAACAAAATTAATAACAATAGCCAGTTCCCTCCACTCAAAAGGTTTCCCCAGTCGCCTCTCTCACTTGGTCACTCCATCTGATAAGTGAACGCCGTCTACCTCTGCTCTCCACACTCCCATTCATAATTATAATGCTCTCCAAGTTGTCCGCTCCTCGTCGCGCAACCTGTCCAAAAAATTGTAAAACTCGACGCATTCTTCTCTAGACAATATAGAAATCATATAACTATGCATTGATATGATATTTTTCATTGTTGGTGACTATAAGTAGTCTGTCCACGGTATTTATCCGTCCGTTGTTATATAGAGACAAAATAATAAGGGACAAAAGCTCCAGTGATTAAAACCATCAAACATATCTACCAATATTTAAAATAATAATTAATGATCAGATCATTACCTACCTTGAAAATTCTAGATTCAAGAACAATCAGTTACCAGTTATGTAGTACTAATCCGTGTGTACTCCATACAAATTCGCCCACTGATCTCGCGTACTCCATTACATATTATTCCGATCCATTATACACAGTGAAGGAAAATCATTAATTATTTTATTTGTATCATGAAGAATTGTTGTTCGCTTTCAGTAATGCGCTGGATAATTTTGGATGATAATTGAATAGAAATTTGTTTGTAGCCAAAACCAACACAAACGAATATCAGATGCAGGAGACATACATTTTGAGATGTGAGAGCAAATCAACAGCTTAGTAGAGTATTGTATCAAGAAGTAGTAGATACTTCCAGAGTAAAAATTATTGTGCCAATTTCTCTCCCAATTGATAAGATAACATCAATAGTTGAGAGATTCTCTACAGAAATAGTTCGCGAGATATCAAGATTATTATTTGTGCGGTTTTGTATATGATGTGTCTACATAGTTGGGACAGTGATAATACGACACTAATTATAATTACCCTTCACGTCTGTGAGTTCTAATTGAGGGAGTGACTTTGTTTCATTTAACATGTCGTGTGATGATATCCCATCGCGTCATTTTAGAATTAAGATGTCAAGTTAATTTCAGACGGAATTCATAGTAAATCTAGAACGGAATTTTGATATGATTTCAGTACAGTTTATATTAGATGTAGGTACTATAGATATAGTATATCTGATATACTATATTGACTGGTATTCTGAAATTCACGTTCCTACTCAACGCAATCAATGATTTCAACTAACTCCATGGCAATCAAAATCCAATAGTTGATAAAATGTTTATTATGAACGAGCTAATGATATGCTATTGTATTTCTATGGAAAAATCACAACAGCCCTGTCAAGAAGTGTATAGCCGGCGCAATACTTTTTGCTCGCGGTGGGCAATTTCGGAACTACATACAACGTTATCTATGTACAGAAGATTACTACGCTATTTAATAGTTGATAAAATGTTTATTATGAACGAGCAAATGATATGCTATTGTATTTCTATGGAAAAATCACAACAGCCCTGTCAAGAAGTGTATAGCCGGCGCAATACTTTTTGCTCGCGGTGGCCAATTTCGGAACTACATACAACGTTATCTATGTACAGAAGATTACTACGGTATTCCCAGTTGACAAATATAATGGTGCTTCATTGGAGTTTGACAATCACAATTCAGAAATGGTTATGATGAAAGAGCATTGAGTTCTTAATGGTAATTCTAGGGTAGCCCAATATGTACAGGGCAGTACAGGGAATCAGATTCGCGCCAAAAATTCAAATGGCGTCAACCATTCAATTGCGCCTAAAATTCAAATATATTCGATTTGCAGAGGGTAAAATGGATTGGGGGGTGTGTGTGAAGATGTATGGACTATTTTCATGACTGTCATGAAAATAATAGAAAGCGAGCTAACGAACCTATTTTTTTAAATGAATTGGGCTCAGCCAAAGTGAACACAAATACACTTTAGACATCTTTCACAGAAAAAAAAACGGATAAATAGAAGAAAAAAAACGAAAAAAAAAGTCTGCCCGCACCGGGATTCGAACCACCAACCATCAATACGAACGGCGGCGACTGTAACCGTATATCTGTTATGGACTTGCGAGTGATGCCGAAAAACTATAATATTTTTTTTTTATAAAAATGAATCTGTGCTCACTCAAAGTGAACACAAATACACTCCTTGACTCTTTCACAGTAAGCTACTTAAAGCTTGTGTCGTGAAAGAGGAAGATGGTCTGCACCTGGGATCGAACCACGACGTCCGCAGTACGAAAGCCGGCGTTGTAACCGCTGGGTCACCAACCACTTCAAAATATCTACTGTTAGTGTTGCGCATACGCACTTTATGCAAGGATTCTATTGGTGCGAATATGTTTCCCTGTACACAAATGTCCTGTCAAATGCGCTGTCAAAAAATGTATAGCCCGCGAAATAATTATTGGCTCGCGGTGGCCAATTTCGGAACTATAACGTTATCTATGTACAATAGATCACTGCGCCATTCCCGCGTGATAGATAGAATGGTGATGTCTACCAAATATCACCATGTCAACAAAAACAATGGATCATAAGGCCGGCGCACACATTGTTAAGTAGTATGTGCGAGTGCGTGTGCCGGTGCGAGTAACAAGTGTTATAAGATTGTGAGGACAGAACTTCGAGTTGCGAGTGAAGTTAACAGTGATAGAAGTGGGTTGTATTTTTGCGAGTACCATCCCCGCCCCTCTTCCCCATATAAGAGAAAAGAAAATAAAGAACATATTGAAATGGGCAGAGCAACTTTGGATTCGCACCAACTCTCACTTCACTGCACTCACTTATCTCTTGCAATTTTACTGCGTAACTCGCACTCGCACATACACTTGCTACTACTTGACAATATCTGTATGTGCCCTTAATTCAAACAACACCAAAAAAGCTCTTGCGTAGAACTCGATTGGTTGCCATTGGTTTTTTTTTTGGATTAAATGCACTCAGAACAGTGGCGGATACAGAGGGGGGCGCGAGGGGCGCGCTCCCCCCACTTGCAGGATCACCCGCGCTCTCTTTGCCAGTCAGCCTGCATTTATCATTTAAAATTCAATATACTTTTACTCTCGCAACTTCTGAAACATACCGGTAATGATCTAGCACATAAATCATAGAATCACTGCTTAACCGAACTTCCATTCTTTGATGAAGAATCAACCTTTGTGATTAAAAAGAGAATAATGGGAGTGATTCTTCAATACAAGCAAACGAGCAAAAACGCCCTTAATGACCGTGATTCTGTTATGCAAGCGTTGTCTGTTTATCCTAGTCTACCTGTGTCTATTGCTACAGTAGAAAGAAGTTTTTCAACATTGCGGCATACAAAGACATGGCTGAGGTCTACAATGAAGGAGGATCGCACCTCAACACCAAATTTCATATAAACAGATATTTAAATCTTATAATCAAAAGAGATAAAATAATAGAGATCATAACTGAGGGGAATAAAATAATCAATGCGGGTAACACATCCCCCGTGGTGATGTTTCAGAATACCCCCCCCCCCCTTCTTTCGAAAATCACGTGCAATCTTTTGTACAAAAAAATAAGAAACTTATTATTTTAATTTGATTGTATTCATACAAAAACTGTTTTATAGGATTACCCTAGAACAGGTCTCACCTAGTTGGGTAATCAGATATGCTGTTTAAAAATATTGTATTTTCTTTATATGAATAAACTAGCTAGTTACCCGTGGCTTCGCTCACGTGTTACTGTATTTGCTTTCTCTTCCTAAACAATGCAGAATTAATTATATTCGCATCAAAATTAATAATAATAAGAAACATCATCAACATTTCTTTTTTTGAATATATATTCTAAAATTTCCATTAAATTACTATATTTTTATTTATATTTGTCGTTATTAATCTGTATTTAAAAAAATATGTGCTTCTAATACAAATAGAATCAGCCCGCGAACTTAAAAATTTCGCTAACTTGACTGACATTGTTCTATGAGAATCCCAAAAAATAACTCGAATAACTTTTATTCCATCAAATGACGTTATTTGAAATCAATTTTTATATTGCTGGATATGAATAGAAAAATATTCAGGTCTCGAAAAGCAATGAAATTAGTGATCTTTAAAACACTTATTTCTATCTGCTTTGGGCATTTTTCAAGCTACAGACGTTTTTTTAACATTTCAATTTATATCTTTCACGTTGATTTGTTGTTGTTTGTCTGGTCGTAGGTTCGAAATTTAGTTCATAAATATCTTATCCTGAGCAAACACGACATAAAAAGAATAAACGATATCGGTCCAGCCGTTCAGGTCGAAATAAATAACGTTAAACGTGAAAACTGTTAACGTTCCGAACGTTAACGTTTACCAAATTGAAAATGGTTTCCAAACAAAAAAAAATGCGTTTCGTCTTCAATATAATAGCAGCGTCGTAATACTTCCAAAGATTTTGAGGTAACGTTTAACGGTAATTTTGAATAACTGACAGAATTATTTTTTTGACTCGGAATTTGGAACAGCATTGTTTAACGCACGTTGAACAACAGTTTTTACGTTATCTCTATGGAAATAACAACAAATTGTTAACGTTGGAGCTGTCGTTAATATTTCGACTTGGCCTCCAGGCGTGATGCGATGACCACGTAAAGTAGGTCTCCATTTTTATAATAACGTAATATTCTCCCTTTTAAGCCCCCCCCCCCCCCCGCTCACCGCAAACTAAACCGCAGCAAACCCGATCCGCACAAAGCCAAACCCTAGCCCGATTGCCAAAAAGCCAGCCGCACACAAATCAAGCCCGTGGCGGTTCCCCCCAAACCACCCCATAATACGGGATGCCTTGGACCCACTCAGGAGAATAGGTTAGGCATAAAGAACTCTCCATTGCGCTCGAAGTCGTCCGAGGCTCATTGTGCCTTTTCTAACCGGTTGAGGTTTATGGAAGTGAGGTTGTCAACCTCAGTATTCTAATGGTATAAGTAATTGGCGTTCGACTATAAACGAATTTTCGACAATGTAGAGTAGGAAGAAAATTAACTGTCCACTGTTTATATTTTTTATTAGATGAAACGGATATCGGCAACTATCCGATATCCGGTCTATCCGGCGGCGTAAATAATATCCTGCCGGATACCGGATAGTAAAAAGAGACATGTTTGGATAACTCATTGATTTGTTTATTAAAGTATCACTTAAGAAATACACCTTATAATCACAAAATAAATTCTACAACTTAGAAAATTGATTATCAAGCATAAGGTAAATTATGGAGAGTAATTCTATATAATATTTCGTTATATAGACTATTAGACTATATAGAGGAAAACAGCAGCTTTGCTGGTCTTCGTAAGTAAGGGAAGTTTAATAAAACAACGTTTCGTCATATATCATCCTGGCTGAAGATGCAGATAGTTTCCGCGATTTTTGGAACAATAACGTTCCGGCAACGGAGTCAGTCCAATTGGTATATACCGCCTACGTAAGCGTAATTCATGCGTTGTACCCATGGTAATTTACGCACTGGCCGGGCTCTAGTAAGGACTTCTTTAGCATTCTACGAATTTTATAAATTTTTGAAAATAAAAACACCGATATTTTAAGGGGAGCGCTTTTCTTCCTCCCGCAAGGGTTCCGAAGACAAAGAAGATCTTCTCATACCGAGAGGGTCTTCCTCGTGTTCTGCTCCTTCGAAGCAGAGCTGAGGGATCTGGAAATGGTGTGTGAGGAGGTCATAATATCCGGCTAACTGCTATCCCTTTCGTCTCTATTTTTTATACGTTCCAGTGGACAGTTAATTTTTTCGCACTATACAGTGACGAAATGATATGGTCATTGACTTGCCAGTGTTTTCAAAACAATAATTATTTACGATCTATCCTAAAATGATGTGAGGATTTTGTAGATAATTTTAAAATTTAATATTTTGCACTTTTACTACATTTGATATAAAATAATTTACCTATTGACTTCATAATACTATTTACCTTTTTTCAACATAATATTATATCAACTTGCTATTCATGGTTTACGCAATAAATTCAAAGCAAGATTACTCACATAGTTTTTTTTTGCTAGTGTTTTTATGAAATGGCTTCAAATATTTTGACAGATCAAGACATAAAGAATTGCAATACAATCCAGATTCTTTTCGTGAACTTACCGTAAATTATTTTAGTAGAGATAATAAATTACTAAAATAGGTAGGTACCTACATAATGATTTAATGTCGATCGTAAAAAAAAAACAATTCAGAATCGCTGTACAGGATGCATGGTACGAAAAATATATTGAAGTAGGTAGGTACGTAAAGTGTTTGTCTGAATTCACGGAAAGTGTATTATTTATCTCTTATATAAAAATGGAACGCTAATTTGCGCGGTCATCGTATGGGTAAGAACACGTTGAAAGCCGATTACGATCCGCGCCGACCAGCTCAAAGATTGTTGTCTATGGTTTCCATGCATTTAAATGAGCGTGTCGGAAAGCGGGTTCCTGCTTTTTCTGTGGGTTTCCCCATTCAAATGCATAGTAACATTCTTTGCGCCGGTTGGCGCTAGTCAGAATCGGCATTCTACGTGTTTCTTACCCTATGAGAACAGCTGAACTTATATCGCCCATTTTTTTGTCGTGTTTGCTTTTGTCTGAAGGGTCTTATGAAAGAAAAAAGTTGCACGGAATAAAAATAAAACTTCCATATTATTATTACATTTTTTCTAATTTTGAAATTAAATCAGGCGTTTGACAGGAATCAGTTGTTTGATGAATGATACGATTCACGGAATGCTGATGGTAAATAATATAATGATATGTTTTATAACAGATGCAGCGGTTACAGTAGTTAAAAAGGTAATAATGAATGTATCATTATACTAATTCAAATTCAATAATATAAGGACCACGTCTTCGTCTGTGTTAAATAACTTTAAACTGAAATCAACTTAAAGTTATACATAAAATCTCGAACATATTATTTATATTCCAAGGCGGGACGAAGTTTGACGGGTCGGCTAGTTCAAAACTATATTATTATTATAGATTACGCAATAGTTTCGACACGTGTATTGGAGAAAGTAGGTTGGGTTGGGTAGGTACCTACCTACGTATATATTCATACACGCTGCACCGGACCAGCTCGCGGTGTATGTATGTATGTTTATTGTATGAAACGATGTCGTCAATAAATTAAATTTTTACAAAAGTTGTTAAGAAAAGTTCGAGATGTACTGCTATGATGTATATATTTTTTATAGAAAAATCAATTATCTAGTTGGAGGGTTTCGTAGTTTATCGATATTTTTATAAAATTCTGAAATATATGCACTGAAACTCGTAAATTTGTCATAAAAAAAATATTTTTCTTTATAAAAAAAGTTTGAGAAATGCTGGAACTTTTTCATTAAATTATATTTTAGATATTGTATTTTACTATATACATACACATTTTTAGGGTTCTAGATTTTATGGTTTTCGAGATATATGAAAAAATTAAATAAAAATTCAAAGGTTGATTACCCCTGACTGAAAAAAAATTCAACATTCTGAGTATACAAATTTTGTATGCTTAAAGTATTCAATATTTTCTGAAATTTTAGGATCTGTGTATCAAGCGAATCAAAAGTTATAAAGAGGGGACGGATACACACACATACACGTTGGAAAAGTGCCCCTCACCCCCTCCCCTCTAATTACTGATATCTTTTGAAAACGAAATAGTATAATTTGACTCTTTCTGAAGAAATCATTTTTTTTAAATTTCGATAAAACCATTTTTAAACTTTTTAGGAGGCACTTAAAAATCATCCCTTTTTATATGTGCCCTTTTTCGTCCCTTTTAGTTAAATTTTGGAAAAATTGCCGAATATGCTAACACTCATTTCTATAGAAGAATTCATATGCCAAATCTCAAGTTCGTACCATGTCTAGTTTCCGAGATATTCGCATACTTTGAAAAACATTCAACCCTATTTTTCACCCCCTTAGGGGTGGAATTTCCAAAAATCCTTTCTTAGTGGAAGGTTTTGTATTGAGACCTACCTGATTTCCAAATTTCACTTCTCTACGATTAGCCGTTTGGGCTGTGCGTTGATGAGTCAGTCAGTCAATCAGTCAGTCAGTCAGGCACTTTCCTTTATTATTATAGATAAAATAAATAAATAAATAAATAAATTTTCAACAATTTTTACAATTTCTGAAACTACGAGTTGTTTTTCTTTAAATTCACCAGAAAAATAAATGCACGTGATTTTCTCACCAAACCCACCCTCTTCCTACGTGATCTTTCGTGATTTTTTACGAGACCTCCCACCCCCTCGCCCTTTTGGACTCGGGTGATTAATGTACGCCTCCATAAGGTGGCATTGTCTTGTATAGATGTATAATCAATTTAAATAAAACTTTTTTTAAATTTTGCATGAGACTTGATTATTTAAGTAAAGTTAGCTCAAGATTTCTATAGCAAATTTTGAGTTTTTTCTGAATCCGCAACTGACTCAGAATAGGTAGAAATGTCAAAATACGCAACAACTATTGGATGAGAGGAATTTTGTTATTGCAGAATAGAAGTTTTATTCTGCAACAAGAAGAAGCTACGATCATCGGAAGAGTTTCGAAACATTTCATACTAAAATGATCGACTGGTTCGAACACTAATTGCACGCTAATAAGCGCTTATTCACGTGCAATTAGCTTTCGATAAAACTCGTACTAGCCTAGCCCCATCGATTGGTGGAGAACAACGGGTATGTAAGGGCATTGTATGCATATGATTGCCTTTATTCAATTTTAGCTTGTAGTAAATTAACTACAATGACCTGGGAGGCTACTCTTGAAATTTAATCCCGATTACCTTATCGACCGTCAATACTTTTAATAAACTATAAGTAGTATCTACTTCTATAAACCCTACCGGATTTTAAATAAACCTGCATGGTACTTTTTATGGATGACAACCTAAATCTAAATGCGATAATTACATCGTTATTAAGATTGAAATTTAATTGGTATATTGCGATGGAAATGCAGAGTAACTCATATTTTTTGAATTAGACCACAACTAGATTGTATTAAGAGCGACATGTGAATAATTTCTTAATATTTTACTTATTAGAGATCATAATATTTTTAAACTATCCACCCACAAATGATTTATACCCATCACTATCGCTCAAAGCTGGAACTTCCATGTATAGTCTTCGACAAGGAATAAGGACAAGAAGTCTTGCCCGCGAACTCAAAGACTAGATGCAGACCATGGTTTGGAAATTCAAAATATCAGAACACAGAAATTCCTTCCTTCTAATTCTGAAGTTATTGAGTGTCAAGTCTACCAAGTTTTCAATTTCGGACATATAATTGTACCTACTTATCACCAAGCTGAAATAATTTCGGACATATAATTGTACTTATCACCAAGTTGAAATAATTTCTGAAGAAAATCTTAGTCGATTACTGGAACTGTAGAAAAACCGTATGTGAAGGCAGTCACATTGGCACTTACTAAAGAAATATCTTCATTTCGGGGGAACTAAAATAATCCCCCCCCCCCTAATCCCTCCCCCTTGCTATGGCCTTGATTATAACTATGTTTTGTGTATAAAAAACATCGCCTGATACCAATAAATTCCTGGTTTGTACGGGTTTTAGCGATCTTACTTCAAATCTTCTATATAATTATAGTTCTAACATGCCTGCTTAATTCTCAATAATTATAATCTTGTGAATTATCCGAGTACTAACTTATCTAATTGTTTTTCGTCATTGACGAAAATATATGGCGGTTATTTTTCAAAGAATAAAATAATACTGTAGTTATATTTTACCTACATTATAGCTATAAAATAAATTAATATTAAATAACTTTGCTCTCATTGTGATAATTATTATGAATTGTAGTTTTAATTTTCGCTAAGGTATTAAGGACGAGGAAGATCCTATCATACCGTGTTCCGTTCCTTTGACGCAGATCTGAGAGGTTTGGACATGTTGTAGAAGGAGGTCATTGCAACTGCGCAGGATCTCTTGTTGTCTCCTTATGCCCGCAAGTGGGGTCTTTAAGGGAGTGTCGTGTATTATATTGGAGCAATGATTCGAGATTCGTTTAATCATAAATTCTAAATAATATTTTTCCCTATCCTTGTGCGATTGTTTTCTGTATCTACTCAAAGTTTGTTTTCAAAGATAGAAATAAGAACAAGAATTCTATCGTAAAATAGAACAAAAAAGTGTGGCTTTTTAATTATTATAGGTCTGGAAGAACGATACAGATGGATGGAACAATCTTCAAAACTTTAAAACCGTATTGAAGGATTACAACTTTGGATTTCTGTTTGAACACTTCTTTCTTTACTAAATATATGATACTCCAGGCGAACGAAGAAGTTTCAGAAATTCACAACTGTTTTAGAATAAAGTTTTATTCTATTTTCATCTATGGTTTTACGTCGTTTCAGTAAAATACGAGAATAGCCATATAATAAATAATAATAATAAATAAATATAACTTTATTGTGAAACAAAAAACAATTATTCATAGAAACATTGATTGAGTCAAAGGGCGGACTTATCCCGCAGGATCTCTTCCAGCCAACCCATATACTACTTACTCTTAAAATGAAACTTTTACTCTGACAGAAGAAAGTATTTGTACATTAATTAAATTAATAATGACAGATTAATTATTTTATCTTTACACATTCGAGTGATTAAATTTCTATGTGTGCTCTACCATTTTATATGGCTTTTACAGAATGTCCCAGCTATTTTCATACTTTCAGAGTTTCAGCCGTACTTTATCATTACAAAATTGAGCATTGAGAAACTAAAAATTGATGACAACGACAAATGTAGCAACAATGTAAGTAGACAAAAATGTCACAAGCATCATCATATTTTTATGGGATATTGAGATTTATGAATCTAAACAATTAAGAATGAACAACAAAGGTATATTTTTTTAAAAGTCATATGGAAGCAAAATTTCCATCCGAGAAAGATCTAGTAAAGGGTGTCTATAAACATATGAAAAAGTGTATTCTTACGAACCACTACAATCTTAAGAGATTCGACTCAGAAGTGACCCAACCTCATCCAATAAATTAATGATGAACACCACTTCTTATTTGCTCAGTAGAATATCCAGTGTTCGGTGGATCCATTGATCGTGATAAGGACAGAAGGCAAATGTCCATGCCGAGAAAATGTAGAAGGAATGGAAAATAGTGTCATTGTGTCACATAAGATAGGATAGAGAAGCCTACGGTACAAGGTAGCCGACATTGTTGTTCCTGAAGATTTTGTGTGAATGGAAAAAATATCTTACTCTCTCATTTCATAGCTACCTGTTATATGCAGCTTGTCTTTTGTATGAAAAAAAAAAACTCCTTGTATCAATACATATTATAGAATCGTAAATATTATTTGTTATTCTGCTCGACGTTCTTTTTCAACTTTTTTTGTGGTTTATTGGAAATATAAAGTTTTAAAGTGAGCTTGTTTATGCTGAAACATCTTGCAAAGCATACTGTGAAACTATAAAATTGAAAATCTTCAATCATGTGGGTACGTGTAAAAAACTTCACGTCTGTAGTACCTACTTTAAGACAACTTTTACTTATTATATTTTCTGTGTAAAATATTTAATTTACACCCTTGTTAGGTAGGTACCAAGATTACCGAACATATCTTCTAATATAACAATTGACTTGTTCGTCCGTAAATCTGAATTTTCGTAGAAAATCTCCTAGTCCACGCGAAATAATATAGTTACATATTTTTCACACTTATATTATTCGTGTGTAAGTCGATATTCGTTACTATGACAATGATAAAAATATTATTGTAGGTATCCGCAGATCATATTATAAAGTGACTAAATATGTGACACTTGATCAGAGATACCTACACACAACTGTTGCCAAGTGGAGAAATTTCAACTTGTTTGCATTTATCATCGTGGTAAAGTAAAATTGTGAAATCCTTTAAAATACGATATAACTGATCTATAGTACCTACAATCAAACAATTTATGACCATTTCTATTATGTTAGTATTAATTAATTACAATTATTACAATAAGCTTTTTTGAGTAGTTTGATTCATACACGTTTCATATTTATCTTCAGATATTTTTTACAATATTTTTTGGTCTACTCAAGACGGGGTGGTATATATTATATTGTGTCAACTCCTCATTAGATACCTACTGTGTTAGATGGACTGTTTTAAAATTCAAGTCACGTGGGCTTTCTAATAAGAAGCCGTCACTTCGTTGATGGGTCGCGTAAAAAGGGTAGAGACGTCGACAGCCTGAGCGGATGGATGGTGCATTTGACTGAAGACTTTGAATTATTTAAAAGAAAATTTCATTTAAAAGTTTGTGTAAAAATACGATAAGACCGCGTAAATAATTAATCATTCTATTTCAACATTATAAATAAGGGTGTTGTTCGTTAAAATGAAAAACAATTTCATTTTGAAAATTATGCAATGATAATCATTTTTTACACAGCTACATACATAGCTACTGAAATTACGCAACGTTCGAATATGAATTATTGCAAAGATAACCAATTTTTACACAGCTACATACATAGCTACTGAAATTACGCAACGTTCGAATATGAATTATTGCAAAGATAACCAATTTTTACACAGCTACATACATAGCTACTGAAATTACGCAACGTTCGAATATGAATTATTGCAAAGATAATCAATTTTTACACATTTACATACATAGCTACTGAAATTACGCAACGTTCGAATATGAATTATTGCAAAGATAATCAATTTTTACACATTTACATACATAGCTTTTGAATTTACGCAACGTTCTCATATGAATTATTGCAAAGATAATCAATTTTTACACAGCTACATACATAGCTACTGAAATTACGCAACGTTCGAATATGAATTATTGCAAAGATAATCAATTTTTACACATTTACATACATAGCTTTTGAATTTACGCAACGTTCTCATATTGCAAAGATAATCAATTTTTACACATTTACATACATGGCAATTGAATTTACGCAACGTTCGGATATGAATTACTGAGCCGTGTTTCATGATCATCTTAAATACATATTTAAAGCTATTACTGAATCAATTTGTGTTTTTAAGAAGTAAGTAATTTTTTTCATACTTTTATCACTATGGGCTTACGGCCGTCTTTTCTGTGCTCAGGACGAAAGTATTAGCATCGAGCCAAAAGGCACAGTGGTTAGCGTCTTTGAATTTTTTCCATGATGAGAAATTTCAGGGATTCGTCAAATTTGACCACCTAAATGTGGTTGGATGTTAGAGATTGCTACGGCTATAATCCCGCCATTGCCACTTGTCTATACACTATTTTTGTACACTATTTTTAATATGCATAAAGTATAAAATAAATAAAATAAATTGATCACCAAAATAAAACGTTTAGATTTTTTTTAGAATTACAGTAAATACCTAGTGATTGACTGATTTATTTAATATCGAAAAATTTCCAATTAAAAGCAAGAAGAATCATCTCAAAATTCATGTGTTAGTGCAAAATGTAATTAAAAATAAAAATAAATAAATTGGTCAAGTAAAAAATACACAAACACTTCAATTATTATTTAGGTAAAAAATATCTCTTTAGAAGGACGCACTACCTTTGTAGCGAAATTGATATTTCTCAAACCGATGCTGAACGCTTTTCTTCATATATTGCTATTTTCATAAAGCTGCATGTACGATTGAAATTGTGTTCCTATGCGATAAAGCCGAGTTTACATTAAGAAACTGCCATTTCGTTCAAAAATGCGTCCTAACCTCACAACATATTTCATTAAATAGCTTTTCTATTATTATAAAATATTGACATGTCATATACAGGGCATGAAAGCATAAATTCTTAATATTCGCATACGATATGAAACGTCTACACATGTCACACACATTCAATATTTTCTCTATGCGCTAAAATGAAATTCATACTAGAATCACGCTGTTATAACTCGGTCTCGTCTACCTGTAGTAACCGATTTCTTCTCTCAGTGGCTAGTAAGTTTTATATGGACGAATATCAGGTTAAGCAATGAGATAAAAATAAGGAAATTTTCTTTTCTCAAAAGAAGATCGTTTACAGTGTGAGGTCAGATATAATATTTAGGTATCATTCACTACAAATCATTTATCGCACTCCATTGAAACATGATTTAAATAGGTTTATTTTTCAATTCAATACCAATCTATATATTATTACGTGAATGAAAAACTTTGTGACGGAGGAGTATGAAATTTATCGCACACTGATAGTTTATATAGAGAAGGGGTGGCGAATGTTAATATATATTTTTTTTAAATTATGCATTCAAATTGGTACTTATATTAAAGTAATAAAAAAACACTACGCATACTACTGTAATGTTATGTATTTCATACTCACACACATTTCGATGTATTTGACATTATTTGACACAGTACCCCTATTCTGTAGCAAGTGTAGGGTAGTCACTTGAAAAAAGTGACTATTAGGCGATACATTTTGTATGAAAAACGTCTATATGCGATTCTCGCATTCGATACGTAGGTATAGACGTTTTTCATACAAAATGTATCGCCTAATAGTCACTTTTTTCAAGTGACTACCCTACACTTGTTACAGAATAGGGGTCCAGATCTTATGTTTATCTGTGATCAAATTGAGAATAGATTAATATTTTTTGTATTAAATAACCATAGAAAAAAACTTTGAACATATCAACATTTCAAATTTGACGTATCCATGTCATTATTTTTTTTAAAGAAAATTGTGAAACAGCGTTCGCTCAGTCTTTGACAAAGGAATCTAAATAATTTTCAAAATTAGAATCTAAATACATAAGTTATGGTCGAATTTCGAGAACCGGCCGACCACTAGTATAAATATAATAGGCCCCTACAATTAAAACATTTTGTTAAAATATATGGGGTCCCAATTTTACTTTCTAAAAATATTATGAAGTAGCAGTAAACCTTACTATTTTCGATTGTGATATTCTGTCTACGTATACATTTCATCACAATGAATTTTCATGTTTACGCTAAACTTTAAAAAAATTCAATCCTATTATTATAAAAGATAATGACTGGTATTCTCACGTTCCAACTCAACGCAAGAAGCTCTTGCTTAGAACTTAATCGGTTGCCAGTAGTTACGTAATTAATGTATTGGATAAAATATTTTCAGAATACAGAAATGTTAAAAATCTCAATAAAAATTGGATACAACGCAACTCAATCGTCTGTTTTTCATTTCAGAATAATAGTCAATATGTTGAAAGTTATAGTTTGTGTACATAAGAAGTTCACTAGGACGTGATCATGAAGATTATATGTACAACGTACTTTCTAAATTGTACCAAGTTGTTGTATACGCAAGACTATAATATCGACTCATGAAGGAACTTCGAGATTAGTTATTAACAAACTTAGAAGATATTAGATACAATATATGGGATACTCTGTGGAATGGATGAACAAAATATAAATCTCATACCATTTACTTAAACGTAAATAAATAAAAAAAAAACTCTTCTTTTAGGGTATTAAGGTACAAACAAACTAATCAACTGTGAATGAATTATTGCGTATCACAAAAATGAGAGAGGTATAAAAATGCGCACAAAATATTTTTTATCTATGCTTTGGAATTGAATTTGAAATAGGTCTTAAAATAGTATTACCTAACGGCTCAAGAGATGAAAAATCTGTAAAAAATAGAAAGACTCGACTGTAGGACTTTCGACCAAAAATGTCGTAGATATAACACATCGATTCCCCTCAGTTTAGAAGAAACAATTAGGATGGGTTGTGAGAGAAATGCTTTGTCGGTGTCAGATGTTTAAATGGAGTGATTTCAATCCAAAAAATTGACCGTGAGTGTCGAACACCAAATAAAGTGATGTGGAGTCCCACCTCACCCATCTACTGCCACCAACTCTCTTACTAACCCTAGTTAACAGTCTGTTGAAAAGAGTTTTTAGTTTTGTTATTGATTATGGCACATTAAGTGCCAAAAACGTTTAAAATAAAATTAATGAAAATACATGAACAAAGTGTTTTTATTAATTTTTGATTTTATGAAAATGCAGAATCACAAAGTCTCACGCGAGTGTTTTGAAAATTAAAAATGTGGTCTAACTTCCTCCCATTTTGCCATTAATCTTTCCACCAGGGTACGCGTGTCGCTGTTTAAAATTAAATTGTAGCAAATTACGTGTATTAACATAGTTAAATTTCGATTGAAATTGATTGAAAAAAAAAACTCCGGTTGCACATCTGTCAAAAATGTATGACAACCATTTGAAGTGATCGTGAATGGGGGGCCTAAGAAATCTGAAATTCCTATTTCGTCCGAGAATGCAGAGATCATTAGTTCCATAAAGGTGCATTTATACCCAACGAAGAAAGGCCCAGAGCTTGAAAATAGAGTATATTTTCGTAATGATAATAAAAAACACAACTTTGCAAAGTATCACTTGACAAACTGACAAACAAAGTTTGTTTTAAATCACCACTGAAGATGGCCACATTGTGGTTGAAAATATTTTGGTTTTTATAAAAAATTAAGTGATACTTGCAAAGTTGTGTTTTTATTATCATTATGGAAAAGTACCACAAAGTTGAAAAAAATACTTTAAATAAATTATATTTTCCTAATCGTTGATATGGTCACCAAGGAATTAATAACCAGAAAGAACTGTCAACGCCTACTAATAAGTTATTGTTTCTATGGTGTCCAGTACTTATCAACGATTAGGAAAATATACTCTATTTTCAAGCTCTGGGTGTTTGTCCGTTTGGTATAAATGCACCTTTAGACGAAAAAGTTACAGAACATTATTATTGTCATTGTCTGGGTCAATTCAGAAAAAATTGTTCATACTTTGTTTTTATTTTCGAATCCATAATAACAGTAGTTCATTCAACTTTCACTATTACACTATGTTGTATATAAATAAATATCACATTTCTACACCAAAATATTAAAAAGTCACGTAATATTATTTTCCTCCACAGCTTTCAATGTCAATCATAATATTTCAGATAAATAATGCTTCCATTTATTTTTGTGAGTTTGACTTTTCTGTACGAGATGTTAACAGGTCGTTATGTCGGAGGTCCTATCGAGAGTGTTTACACCCTAAAGGAATATTTCACTGCGTAAATTATTGGAGCCCTTTTTGATTTCGTCTCGAATTACCTACACCAAATAAAAATAAATGACACCATAATACCCACCCAAAGACATGTTTTTGTAAGATGATATTATTACATGCGTACGTAGAAGCTCTCCTCAGATAAGTCAATGAATTGCGTTGATACTATTTTTTTTTTTCAAATGAAAGAGAGAATCTTTCTACATTTTTATGTATCTTTTTCTGACATTATTGCATAAAACATTATGTTTTTTCTTTTGAGAAAAAATACTCTTTGTACAATAAGTCCTAACACTGCTATTTTGTTCGTTTATTTGTCACCCCCTCCCCTCCTATAGAGTCACAGATGTTCAATTTGAATCAAATTATTGTATTGAAAAAAAAAAAACAAATGGTAAAGAATTTGTTCGAAAATGAAACTGTTAAAGCTAAAACAATGGAAATTTTGCATAATCCTTCATATTAATTGGTAAATTCGTCTGTAAGTCGGTAGTTTCGGTAAAACACTCTTCTTCTTCCGATGGCGCTACAGCCCAATTCGTGCGTTGGCCTCCAATACTCGTTACCTCCAGACAACCCTGTCCTCTGCCTTGGTCCTCCAATTCCGTGGGTCAAGAAGTTGTTCGGCATCCTTCCTGACTTCATCCTTCCATCGCAGCCTTGGTCTGCCAATGCTTCTTCAGCCTCCCTTGGGTGTCCACTGTCCATCCATGATTCTCCTCGGTGCCTGCGATAATGGCATTCTCTGTACATGTCCCCACATAAATATTTTTCATAATATGTTTGTAAGTGCATATTCGTTACTTACTACAATAAAAGTGTTGGCGAAAATACAAAATCGACGAAATTTGAAACTTGATCAGAGATTCCCACATACAACTGTTGGGAGGAAATGTCAAATTATCACAAGGCCGCGCCATGGTAAAAGTAAAACTGACACCCTTTAAGGGAGTATATAATAGAGATGAAACGGATAGTAGTTTAGCCGGATACCGGATGCCGGATATTCGGCCAACTAACTAGTCGAATACCGGATAACCGGCCGCCGGATATCCGGCGTATGTTTCTGGTTGGTTGGTGCATCCATACGGGATCATTGGGAACATTGTCGAAAAAACCATACCACAAAAAACCGCAATGTTTGTGACCTCCCCACACACCATGTCCAGATTCCTCAGCTCTGCTTCAAAGGGCGGAACACGAGGAAGACCCTCTCAGTATAACAGCGCTCCCCTTAAAATATCAGTGTTTTTTTTATTTTTTTTCATATTTAAAATGTGATGAATATTAAAGAAGTCTTTAGTAGAGCCCGGGTAGCAAAAATCTAAATTTTTTTGGGGACACGGAAGGAGCCTCCACGTAGATTGAGCTATTATAATAGAGCGATCGGGCGTCCCTGGAAACGACACCATGTCGGCCAATCCTTCCACCACCGGAGAGACCAAGAGAAAGTTTAACAAGGCTATACCAAAAAGGCCTTTGTCAAGGCCAACAATAACGACAATCTCGATAAACATTGAGGGCCTTTCATCTGACAAGGAGAACCTACTCTCTGAAATGTGTAAAAAACATGACTGTGACGTCCTGGTAATTCAGGAAACCCATAGAGGACCAACAAAAAATAGACCCTGTATTGACGGTATGCAGTTGATCCTTGACCAACCTCATGATAAATATGGAAGTGCGATTTTTGTGAGAAATGACATTGGAGCAACATCGACATCTTTGACCTCTGAGAACAACATAGAGGTTTTAACTGCAGAAATTGATACCCTCACAGTAACTTCAGTCTATAAACCGCCATTGGAGGCGTTCATTCTCAGGGAGCCGGAAAACTTTGCATCACAGCCAATTCAGATTGTGATGGGCGATTTTAACTGCCATAGCACTGCCTGGGGTTACTCAGAGACCGATGAGAATGGGGAACGACTAGAAGCATGGGCGGAGAAGACAGGCCTCAAGCTTATACACGATCCCAAACAACCTCCCTCTTTCAATAGCGGAAGGTGGCGCAGAGGCTACAACCCAGACAACATTTGGATCAGCGATAGAATAAGCCAACAAGCAACAAAGTTGGTACTTCCAGCAATACCAAGAACTCAACACAGACCCATCCTATGCCTCATATCTGCAGCAATAAGACCGGAGTCCGTTCCTTTCAAAAGAAGATTTAACTTTAGGAAGGCTGACTGGGAGGGATTTTCCAGAGAGCTGGACCGAGATATCGTGAGACTAGAACCTACCCCTGCAGCATATGACGACTTTGTGTCAATGATTGCAAAAATATCAAGAAGACACATACCTAGAGGCTGTCGGACGGAATATGTGGCTGGTCTGAATGCAGACTCAAAAGAGCTACTTAAAACATACCAAGACCTTTACGAGGCAGATCTTTTCTCGGAGGAAACCATGCAGGCGGGAGAGGATGTGCTACAAGCTGTCTCAACATGTAGAACGGATAGATGGTGTAAGCTCCTCTCAGACTTGGATATGAGACAAAATAGTCGGCGAGCTTGGAAACTGATAAAGAACCTTGAAAACGACCCCACGGCACCCGTGGCTACATTCAAGGAGGTGACGCCAGACCAAATAGCACACCAAATACTACTTAATGGTAAAATGCCTGGAAAAAAAGCGAGAGGCAACACCCTACCCACAGGTCCTTTCGAGAATAGTGTTCTTAACACTCCATTTACTGTTGATGAACTTAAGACCTCGATAAAACAAATGAAGGACAACAAAGCAGCGGGTCTTGATGACATCCGCACTGAACAGATAAAAAGATTTGGAAGTGCTACCTTGGAGTGGATTACTCGATTGATGAACCAATGTGTCGAAATTAATCAGATACCGAAAATGTGGAGAAAGTCCAGGATCATAGCCCTCCTTAAGCCGGGAAAAGACCCTAAGGATCCCAAGAGCTTCAGACCCATTTCTTTGCTATGCCACCTGTTTAAATTAATGGAAAGACTGGTTCTCAATCGAGCCTTTGCACTGGTAGAGAATAAAATCATCCCTGAACAGGCAGGGTTTATGCCCGGAAAATCTTGCTGTGGCCAGATTCTAAATCTCACCCAACACATCGAACTTGGATATGAGAAAAAGCAAATAACAGGTGTGGCTTACATAGATCTGACTGCAGCGTATGACACTGTCAACCACCGGCTTCTTCTGCATAAGCTTCTCAACATTACTGGAGACCTTCGACTGACCAGAATCGTGCAGTGTTTCCTCCAAAACAGGCGCTTCAGTGTAACACTTCAGTCCAGAAAGAGTCGCTGGAGAAACCAGAAAAATGGACTACCCCAGGGCAGTGTACTTGCACCAATACTCTACAACATCTACACAAACGACCAACCGATTAACCCCCATACCAGACAATTTATATATGCGGATGACACAGCGGTGGCAGCCCAGGGTGCGACCTTTGAAGAGGTCGAGGGAAAGCTTTCGACTGCCCTTGAGGACCTATCCAAATACTACAGTGACAACTATCTAAAACCGAATCCTTCCAAGACGCAGGTATGTGCCTACCACCTAAGAAATAGAGATACAAACAGGAGGCTGAGGGTGACCTGGCAGGACGAGGTGTTGGAGCATTGTGAATCCCCAAAATACCTTGGTGTCCGACTTGACCGTTCTTTGACTTTTCGACAACACTGCCAAGAGTTGGGAAAGAAGGTCAACACACGAAACGGCATAATAAGAAAACTGACTAATACAAGATGGGGGGCCCAGCCCCAGGTCCTTCGTACATCGGCCTTGGCTCTTTGTTTCTCGGCGGCTGAGTATGCCGCGCCTGTATGGTACAACTCCGTGCACGCGAGGAATGTTGACGTTGCCGTGAACGAGACAGTCCGTGCCGTGTCTGGATGCCTCAAGCCGACGCCACTCAAGGAGATTTACCCGATTGTCGGTATTGCTCCTCCTGCGATCAGAAGAAAGGTGGCAGCTGAGTCAGAAAGACATAAACAACAGTTCGACCACAGACATCCCATGTTCGGCCGCGAAGTCCAATTGTCCCGATTGAAGTCCAGAAAAGGTTTCGTTGAAACGACTTCTGCGTTGGCGAGCCGGAGGCACGCCGAGTTGAGTTGTGGCGTGGAGACTCGTCCGACTGTATGCATGCTCAACCGAGGGAGGAGATGGTCGCTGGCTCCAACCTGCCGTACCCCACATGGAGAACCCTAAACAGGCTGAGAACAGGAGTGTCGCGCTGCTATAGTAACCTAAAAAATGGGGATACAGAGAGGACGACACTTGTGAGTGTGGGGAAGTGCAGAACCATGACCACCTTCTGGAGTGCCCGAATGTTGGAGAGGGGTGTACACAGGAGGACCTTGCTGATGCCAATGACAGGGCCATACATGTGGCCAACCACTGGAAATTCTTGGTCTGACAATCCGGATTCGGAAAGTAAGTAAGTAAAAATCTAAATCTCAATCATGAAATATATCACGTTCACGTTCACATGATTTATTTTATCCTCCTAGGGGCCGAACCAATCTTGTCTCGAGCTCACCGGTAGGAAAGGCTATAATGTTGCTTAATATTTTGTCTATCAACGTCGATTTGTTTAATATTAGTTATAACGAGTTTATTAAAAGTATCGAATATATTTTGTTGTAAATATTATAAATACCTATATATGTATAATCTGAAGGCTGTTTGTCGATAAGGAGACTGATTTTCTTGTTTTATTTTTTGTTATTGTAGTACATAAGCATATTTTGTCGATGTGTCGATGAATTTTTGTTTTTGGTGCGATGGTACACTCACTATACCGGCGCGCGACTCGACAGTATTGTTGACGTCTGTGCGTGTGTGTGTGTGTGTGTGTATGTGACTGTCGGCGAAGTAAACTGTCCATGTTATGTTATTATAATATTATTGTCTATGGATTATCCATTTTTTTTCTCTCTTTGTATGGATTTTGATTTTATTTTAGTTTAAGAAAATATTGTTGTTGTTTTGTATTGTATGTGCATTGTTCACCGCAAAGGATTACTCTGTAATGGTGAACAATGCTTAATTTTTGACAGAAAATAAATAAATAT
Source organism: Mystacides longicornis (assembly GCA_963576905.1). Taxonomy (NCBI): domain Eukaryota; kingdom Metazoa; phylum Arthropoda; class Insecta; order Trichoptera; family Leptoceridae; genus Mystacides; species Mystacides longicornis. The sequence goes on from OY756427.1 coordinate 23,789,389, forward strand.
CATTTTTTATTAAATTTCTACTTGTTGCATACATGAGATTTTTCGACATGTTGAACATGTTGAGAATTCTCATGATTAGGAGTTTCGGAGACAAATTTTACCACCTAATGGCGAACGTTGTTAACGTAAAGTGATCACACTAAGCCAGCCTTCGAAATAACAGTAGAAGACGGTCGTAAACCCGTAGTGGTTTGTTTCATTAGTAATGAATTGTTAGAGTCATTAGTTGTTATTTTTTCTTTAAAAACTTACCTTTGCCGCGGCCAAGTTTTTGAACTACTACATTTTGTGTATTATAATTTTACATAGATTGATATTTAAATAAAAGGCAACTGACGAGGCGGGTTAGCAGCAGAAGTAAAGATCTCTGGATTTAATCAGTTTAATCAATTGTGGGTAAGGCTTTTCGTAGAAGATCGCTGGACATCGAACCCCACCCCCCATCCCCCCAACCCCATCTATGGCTTTGCCCGGATCCTCTCCATGTGAAAGAAAATGCTACGGCCGTAAGTGCATCGCAAGAATTACGTTAACGTAGGCGGTTTAGACCGATTGGGTAAGAACACGTAGAAAGCCGATTCCGACCCGCGCCGACCGGCGCTTAGAATGTTACTATGCATTTGAATGGGGATGCACATAGAAAAAGCAGGAGCCCGCTTTCCGGCATGCCCATTTAAATGCATGGAAACCATAGACAACAATCTATGAGCCGGTCGGCGCGGGTCGGAATCATCGGCTTTCTACGTGTTCTCACCCATTGGAAAGAGTCCGTTGGCGGAACGTTACTGTTCCCCAAATTTGGCGAAATCTATCTCAGCATCTTCCAGCAGTGTATATGACGAAACGTATATGAAACTGTCCTTATTAAGCGAAACGCTTGTCTCCGTAAATAAGCTTGCTCGATTGCTACCTCTAGGTATATAAAAAAATATGTATTTATTCCCCATAATTTTCCCTTAGTATGTTTGCTAATCAATTTTCTAAGTTGTAGAATTTTCCTTGCTATTACAGTCGAGTGTCTTTCTCAAGTGATACCTAATAAATAAATCAAATTGTAATCCAAAAATATTTGTTTTTTACTATCCGGTATCTGGCCGGATAGGGGCTAGTTATCCGGTATTCGGCCGGATAGGCCGGATACCGGATAATTGCCGGATATCCGTTGCATCTTTACTAATTATCCGGTATTCGGGCGGGTTGCATTTAAGCCGCCGGATAGGCCGGATACCGGATGGTTGCCGGATATCCGTTGCATCTCTACTAATTATCCGGTATTCGGGCGGGTTGCATTTAAGCCGCCGGATAGTGGCCGGATATCCGTTTCATTTCTAGTATATAATGACATAATGTTACTGATTTATTGAACAATCAAAACATTTACATATAACCTCTTTCTACCTATACCTATAGTCAGACAGGTTTTTCTATTCGTGTTACAATATAATGTTTGTTAGTTATGCCGATTGTCCATGATAAAATTTAATTTCTTTTTATACTCGTACTTTGTATACCTTTTTATGTCGTATGGAATATTATTCTGGGGAAGGGGAACCGATTGGAGTAGAGTTTTTTGTATTACAAAAAAGAGCAATACGGCTACTAATGAACATAAAACCCAGAGAAACTTGTAAAAACGCCTTCAGCGAACTGGGAGTGCTAACTTTGCCAAGTATGTACATTTTTAAGTGCCTTAAATATGCCTACAAGAATTTGCCAAATACTCCTCTTAACTTAGATCATCATACTTACAATACTAGGGGTAAACGAGATGTAAGACCGTTGGAGCATAGATTGGCAAAGGTTTCAAAAAGTTACATTACATCTGTAATAGTATACGTTTGTTTAACAAGTTGCCTCAGTGTCAGAGCACTTAATTCATTGGGGTTTCAGAGAGAGGCGAAGAAGTATCTTGTTGAACAGGCATTTTACAATATTGCCGATATGCTAAATGGGACTGTTGACTGTTTAATTTTTATTTTGTTCTTCTTTTTGTTACTTGATGCCCATTTTTTTTTCTTTTTTTAAATCTGTTGACGTAAAACTATTTAGAGCCCTTTACACTCAAAATAGCTTTTACATTGTCCGCAGCCTTATGTACGGTGCGGTACCATAATATGCTTCAAGCATCTTTAATGATCTTTAGTTTAATTGCTTTTTTAACTTTTTAACTAGTTTTCAACTGATTAAGAATATGAGTGATTCAAAAGAAACATTTTAAAATTCATTGTATAGAAAAGCTATACGAGTGTAGTACTTGTTACAAAAAGTTCTCTTTGTTATGTAAATTAAGGAAACATTTACGAATATATTATAGTGAAGTAAAGCCATTTGAGTGTAGTAACTGTAACAAAAAGTTCACTTATTCAAGTTATGTAAAGAAACATTTATGAATACATAGAGGAGAAAAGCCATACGAGTGTAGTATATGTAACAAAAAGTTCACTTATTCAGGTGACTTAAATTTACGAATATATAGTGGAGAAAAGCCATACGAGTGTAGTATATGTAACAAAAAGTTCACTTATTCAGATGACTTAAACAAACATTTACGAATACAGTGGAGAAAAACCATACGAGTGTAGTATATGTAACAAAAAGTTCACTTATTCAGGTGGCTTAAACACACATTTACGAATACATAGTGGAGAAAAGCCATACGAGTGTGTGTAACAAAAAGTTCACTTATTCAGGTGACTTAAACAAACATTTACGAATATATAGTGGAGAGAAGCCATACGAGTGTAGTATATGTAACAAAAAGTTCACTTATTCAGGTGACTTAAACAAACATTTACGAATACATAGTGGAGAAAAGCCATACGAGTGTAGTATATGTAACAAAAAGTTCACTTATTCAGGTGGCTTAAACACACATTTACGAATACATAGTGGAGAAAAGCCATAGGAGTGTATGTAACAAAAAGTTCACTTATTCAGGTGGCTAAACACACATTTACGAATACATAGTGGAGAAAAGCCATACGAGTGTAGTATATGTAACAAAAAGTTCATTTATTCAGGTGGCATTAACACCCATTTACGAATACATAGTGGAGAAAAGCCATACGAGTGTAGTATATGTAACAATAAGTTCACTTATTCAGGTGACTTAAACAAACATTTACGAATACATAGTGGAGAAAAGCCACACGAGTGTAGTATTTGTAACAAAAAAAAAAAAAAAATCACTTATTCATGTGAGTTACATAAACATTTACGAATACATAGTGGAGTAAAGCCATATGAGTGTATTAACTGTAACAAAAAGTTCACTTGTGCTTCGAGTTCACAGTGAATGCCTGACACCTGATCACGGCATTGACAGTTATTAAAGCGGTTCAACAAATATACCTAATAATGTAAGATCAATACAGGTAAGGAGTTTGTGACAATATTATTTTTGAGAGAACAGCTTGTTAAATTTGTTGTGTGTTGTGGGTGAATTTCTGTGTTATTTTGCACTGGCAAAGGATTAAAATGGAGAATGCACATGCTTTCCTTGAAAAAGCTACTGAAGTATTAGCAGAATTGGTAGATAACGTTGCCAATAATGATAGAAGATCCAGTAAAGAAGTACAAAGTGAGGTGCTGAAATATGTGCACAAACTACAAGGAATTTTGGGACATACAGCTATCCAAATTGCAGAGATGCAACATATAATCGATATACAACGGGGTAATAATATTCAGAGCAAAGTAACACCCTCATATGCTGCTGCAGTGAGAGGGGACGCATTTGAGAGTGCATCATATGGTATGCTAATCACTGATGATGATAATTCACAAAACGCTGATGAAATGTGCAAGAACATTAGAAAAAATGTGAATATAGCAAGAGATGGCATACAAATAAATAGCATTAAAAAAATCTCGAAAGATAAAGTGATTGTCAATGTAAGAGAACTGCCGCAGAGGGATATATTGGCTAATAGAATTAAGCAACAAAAACTTAATGTAAAATTATTGGAAAAAAAAAACCCATGCATAATATTCAAATACATATATAGTGAATATAATACAAACAGCTTGCAAAGTGATTTTAAACAGCAAAATCCCTTATATGCTCACTTTTTTAATGAAGGAACTTCAACGGTATTTAACATAAAGAAAATAATAAAGATTAAGGATTATGTTCATGTAATTGTTGAAGTAGACAGAGAACTAAGACGGGCCTTGCTCAATAGTGTAAAGATCTATATTGGATTGCAACGCATTAGCGTTAGCGATGCTAATCCACTCGCCCAGTGTTATAAGTGCCAAGGATTTGGACACACATCAAAAAAATGTTTGAAGGAGGATAACACATGTTTGCATTGCAGTGAAAACCACATGTTTGCAGAATGTCCCAACGTAGCGAAGGTGGCAATTTGTAAAAATTGTACAATTAGTAATACCAATTATAGAACTAAATATAATGCAGCACATAGATCAACTAGCAAAAATTGCTCTGTGTACATGAGAATGGAAGGCTTGGCTAAACAAAAAATCAACTATTAAAATATATTGAGCGTAAAAGTAACAATTAATTATGGATCAGGACTTCATCGATTTGGATCTGGAAGTATCATACACGAGAGAGGAAAATTTGCAAGACTGGATCTCACGATTGAACCCATGTAAACATGGAGATATTACAGCTGTGCACATTAACATAAGATCGATTAATAAATATTGGGATCATTTAATAATACAGTTGAAGGACTGCATGGATAATATAGATTTGCTAGTATTGACAGAAACATCAACTGATTATACTAGTAAAGATTTGTATAGAATAGAAGGATTTGAATCGCATTGTTTCTGCAGAACAAATAGACATGGTGGTGGTGTAATGGTTTTTATTAAATCTGTTTTTGAATTTGAACAAATTGAGTGTAATAGTGAATTTTGTGAAATAGTGTGTGGTAAGATAACATTTGACGATTTCCATTTCTTTTTGTTGGCTATATATAGACCTCCTGATTTGAATAAAAATCATTATGTAAATGAACTAAATAATATACTCACTAGTAAAATGAAAGACAATGAGAATGTGTTAATAATGGGAGATATAAATATCAACTTGTTGTCTGATCAGGAGAGTGCTGTAATGAATTATGAAAATATGCTGATTAACAATAAGTTTGTAAAAGGTATAAATGACATCACGAGAGAAGTGATGGTAGCAGGAAGAAAAACAATATCATGTATTGATCATATTTTCGTAAGAAGGGTTGGCAAAAAAGTTCAGTCTGCTGATGATTTGATAACTTGTGTAGGTGAATGTGCAATAGCCGACCATTATATGGTCGCTATCAGGGTAACTTTTGAAACCAAAAAATCAAAACATCAACTGCATGACTTGGAGGTGAATTGTAATTGTGTGATCTCTGAAAATAAATGTTTTCGTCTGATTCAGGAGGTGGACTGGAGTGGCATGTTGGTTGAGAACTCAGTTAGTGCGTTATATAATATGATTAAAAAAAACCTTTAAAGAAATTTATAGCAGATGCACAATTACAGAAAAGAAACCTGTTAAAAAGAGACCATGTCCAATGAACTCATGGATGACAGATGATTTACTAACAGAAGTTAAAAAAAGAGATGCATTATTTAAAAAATGGAAAAATACCCCCTCTAATCAAACATATGAAATTGAATATAAGAGATATAGAAATAAACTTAATAAACTTATATTGAATGCTAAAACAAACTTCTATAGGGATAAATTTAATGGCTGTTTTGGTGATATAAAGAGGACTTGGAATAAAATAAATTTTGTCTTAGGAAGAAAAACAAAAAATAGTTGTGATGAAGTGATACAAAAATATCTCTTGAAAAACAATCAATTGGAAACAGTACTGGAGAAGTTTAATGAAAACTTTTCTGATAAAGTGTACCAGAGTCTGCACATTTGTGATCATAAAACGATGAATCTTGTTAATATGGCTGATAATACCTCTATGCTCTATCGATCTGCAACTGTCGCCGATATTGCAGACATTATTAAAAACATGAAAGACTCCAAATCACCGGGTATAGATAACATTAGAATGCATGATTTGAAAAATAATGTTGGTAGGCTGGCTCCCATTATTGCCCATCTTATCAACAAAATTATAGAAGAAGGATGCATACCAGAAGAATTAAAAACAGCAATATTAAGACCAATTTATAAGGGTGGAAAACACTATGATTATAATAATTATCGGCCAATCAGCATTTTACCAGCGATTGAGAAAATTCTTGAGAAATATGTGTGTAACCAACTGAAAAAATACATAGAAAGAAATAATATTGTGGATCCATCACAGTACGGATATCAAGAAAATAAGGGAACTGAGACACTTCTACAAAATTTTGGAAACTTAGTGAATGACGCATTGGATAAAAGAAAACATGTTCTTGTTATTTTTATAGACTACTCTAAGGCCTTTGACACCATCAATCATGAAAAATTATTAGAGTATCTAGAATTAATTGGGATAACGGGTAAATTGTTGATGTTTTTCAGAAATTATTTAAGTGATCGAAGATGCATAGTGAAAATAAACAATACATATAGCGATGTTAAATACATTAAATCGGGTGTGCCACAGGGATCTATAATGGGACCAATATTGTATTTGATTTATGTCTCCATGATCAAGAATCTTTTTAGAAATGTTCGGCATTTTATGTATGCTGACGATACTGCACTAGTGATGGCGCACGAAAACATAGATGATGCATGTAAATTACTGCAAGATGATTACAATGCTCTGATTAAATGGTCACATGATTATGGTCTTAGAATAAATGCAGAAAAGACGAAATTGTTATATATAAGGACTCCACACACTGTTGCATCTAGCCCTCGCATAGTTTCGCATGATTATGACTGTATTCACATTGGTATTAGAAATGATTGTAACTGTAAAAATATTGAACAGGTAAAAACATATAAGTATTTAGGTGTATTAATTGATAATCATTTTAAATGGGACGAACATGTTAGTAAGCTGTGTAGTAGGTTGAGATCGGTTGCGGGACAACTTCATAGGGTAAAATATTTTGTACCTGATTGTATAACAAAAACCATATATTTTTCGTTGGCGGAGTCTTTGATACGATATGGAATCTCCGCTTGGGGAAACACAACAAAAACTAATCTAAACAGAGTACAGAGTGTCCAAGACATACTTGTTAAAATAGTTGCCAATTACAAGTCTGTTCCAGGTAGACATTTCAATGCAAGAGATACATATACAGATTGCAATATAATGACTGCTAAGGGAATATTTTTGAACAAATTTTTACTACCTGATATTTTGGACATTAGATATCGAAATAGATTGATACACAACCATAATACTAGATTCACGCAGAATGAGGGATTGGTAATTCCTAAAGTAAATAATAAGTATGGTATGCGAACCCTAGAATATCTGATTCCCAAAGTATTAAATATGCTACCTCAGAATATTAAAGATACCCAAAGACTAGGTGAGATGAAGATTCTTATGAGACAGTGGATTGTGAGTAATATGGATATTATTGATGCAGTGTGAGATATGGTCGTGCTGGTTGTGGGGTTTGGTGAGTAACATGTGTGATTGATTTTATTTTAAAGTAAATAATTAAAAAATAGTCATGAAGAGTACCTATATAGATTCTTTGTACTTATTTCGTTTTGTTTTTTTGTATGATTGAAGAGTATATTTGTTGATTTTATACTTTGTTTTATATATATTTTTTTATAGAGTATATTTGTTGATTTTATACTTTGTTTTATATATATTTTTTTATATATTATGTCTGATGAGGATATTTATTGCTTTGTTTTATATTTTGTTTTTTGTATGACTGATAAGGATATTTATTATCTAAATAGTTTGTTTTATCTTTTATTTTATTTTATTTTTTTTATGATTGATGATGTTATTTACTAGTTTTAATACTTTGTTTTATATTTTATTTTTGTATGACTGATGAGGATATTTATTGGTTTAATGCTTTGTTTTATATTTTATTTTTGTATGACTGATGATAATCTTTATTGTTTAATACTTCGTTTTATATTATATTTTGATATGACTGACGAGGATTTTTGTTGGTTGAATGCTTTGTTTTGTATTTTTTTGTATGACTGATGAGGATGTTTGTTGGTTTAATGCTTTTTTGTGTTTTGTATAGCTGATGGGGGTATTTGTTGGATTGCTTGTTGTTTTGTGGAGGCATTTGCCGTGCATTTTCGAAGATAAAAAAATAAGAATTATTTGGTAATGTTTGGCGTGCAATATAATGTGTAAATGTATTATACAATCTGCCTAATGGTATAATAACATGTATGATTGGTTTTGTTTGTATCTATCTTTTGTTTTATATAAATTTATCAAACAATCGAATTATTTTTGTAATTTGTAATAATTGTGTAAAGAACCTGTTGACAAGGCTTGTAAAAGCCTTAACAGGACTTGTATTGTTATTATTTTGGTGAATAAAGAGAAGTTATTATATAAAAAAAAAAAAAAAAAAATTATTCTTTAATCTTTAAATGTGTTTTTTCTTCATATTTCTGAACCTGCAAGTTGAAAATTATGTATATAGTATTTTTATTATGTATACCTATTATGTTTTTATTGTTTACTTCTGTATAATTTGACGATTCCAAGTGCCAAACTAATGGCCTAAGGACGATAAGAAAGAATAAAGAATAAAAGAATACTAGCTTTCCCGACAGACGTTGTCCTGTGATCTAATCTATGAATATTGAATTCGAATTTAAAAAAATGATAAAAATGACTTTTAACTTAACCAATGTCGTTCCGACTGATGCATCTGTTTAACACCGCATATTTCCCATCCGAATTATGTGAATTGAATCAACCAACTGACAGTTTGTGACAAACGACAATTTGATTTCAAGATTACCTTTTATTCACTTTTCGCGATTTAATTTATAAAAAATGCGTTTAAATACTTATAAACAAATTAGAAAAATGCTTGAAAAACATTCCACCAAAAATCTGCGTGCCAATCCAATGGTTGTCGGGTAAATTAAAATTGTGTTTCAATAGATTGTTTCACAGGTGGCGTTGTTGTCAGAAAATTTGTTCCAGACTAACCTTTATATTACATTTTATACATTTTTCGTTAGTTTATTAGTTATTCTGTTATCCGGAGTGGAGAAGAATCCAATAAACTAAAAATTATAAAAATCTGTTCAGCCGATCTCGGATTATAAGTGTTCGAACTGATCCGACTTTCTTTTATATCTTTAAGAGATAATTATTTTTATCAGTTCCTATTTTTTTATTGAAAGTATGTATTTCTTAGCATGGTTTACATTAGAGTAAAAAAATGAAGTTAATTAATTCTTTGGGTAAACGACTTGATGTGTGAGACTTATATACAAAGTGTACCTTATCTCCGGTCCAAAGTCACAAAAAGGTGAAAGTTGAACCGGATTATGTACTGTCAACATTGCCGTCTGCAGCGGATAATGCCTTCAATTTTCTTAGATCCGGACTGTGTGAAATTTATCCCAAGGATTGAGTCACTCGGCGCACTACGGGGTATTTGCCAACTTAGACCGGTTAAAAGTGAAAATCTCCAAGTTAGCTAAAAACCATTTCTATGAGATAATTATAGTTAAATTTTATCAGCAGACAAAATTCTCCGCTATGGTCATGCACCTTGTTTCACTGTCAGTCGAAATTTAGATAAAAGTCTGAAATGCGTGTTCTTGATTCAACGCGATCATGTGGGAAATTTCATTCATCTAGTTTTTTTTTTTTTAATTGCATAAAGTGTTTCTGTTGAATATGAAAATGGAAGGTGTGTATGTTGCTTCCTCTTTCGTAAAAAAGTAATGTTTTATTTTCAAACTGTTTGATTTACAGAAAAATATAATTTAAGCATTTTCCACCATTTTGTTTTTTTTTATTCAAATATGACATATTTTTTTAACATTTTTGTTCCGAATAGCGCTTCTAGTACGTATAATGTACATTTACTCCATATAGATAAAAAAAAATATAATTATTTTTTTACTGATTTAAAGAGTAAATGCTCCACGGTGCGGCGAGTCCAGCAGTTAGCTGGACTATCTCAACTGTCGGGAGATTAGCCAACATCACTGACACAGTCTGAAGACCACGTGACTCTCACTCGACAATCCACAGTTTATTTTCATACCAACACCACGTTTTATAGATTTACAACTGAGAGGTAAAAAGGTTATCACGCGTATTTATTAAAATATCAGAGTCAATAATTGAGTTATAGACTTGTTCCGTATAAGATGTCTAGGTTAGTGTCTGCCAATTATTATGCAAGTCGTATGTGAGGCCTAAATTCATCTATTTATTTTTGCACATTTAACTATTATCTTTTAATACAAATAACTTTATTGCTATTTTATATGAAAGTATATTATTATATCCTTAGCAACTTGTTTTTCCTCTCATCGCACAGCTACCACATTGAATTCATCATGATTTTGGGCTTGTATTGTCGGAAAGCAGTGGGCCTAGACAAAATCGCATTTGGCGATCGACTACAAACGAACTTTACGCCAATGGGTCAATTTGGTAGACAAAACCACATAATGACAGTTCATTAGAAACGATATTTCGATTTCGCTTCCATGACGTCACGATTTCTTTCGACGCTCGACGACGCCATACATTTTGTACGTTCTTCGTAGACAAACACATTTATTTTGACACTTTGGCGAAATCTTCGACAAATCGCCGCCATCTTTGCGACGATAAGAATTATTTGTAGAAAAATAATTAGTTGTTTTTTCAGCATTCGAGACATATTTATTAAATTCTTTTAAATTGAAAATATGTAATAATATATAATTTATATTTTATACTTCCATTTATCGACGCTTTATTAAAAAAAATAACGTCAGTTTGTATTTTTTTGGCATTTACTATATACTTATTAGTTTTAATCCACAACTAGCTGACCCATCGAACTTCATCCTGGCTTATAATCATGAAATGATTTTCAAAGAACTCGTCGTGAATCATCAATAACATATTGTTGGATAAAATCAGGGTTATCAGGTTTTTTTCCCAAAAAATAGCGAACCAGTGTTCCCACTTGGTATCTGAAAAGAATGAAAGTTCACCATAAAAAAGTGATTCTCAAGATTTGGTATCTCCAGAAAGATGAAAATTCAGTAAAAAAAGAAAAACGTTATTCCGAAAATTTCGGAAAGGACTGGTTGGAAAATTACTTGGAAAAATATACCGTAAAATTTTCGTCATAGCGAACGCCGAACATGGTTCTAAAATACCGAAAAAATTCGGTAAAATGCCGAACACCTGGCAACCCTGATTAAGAGATGAAAGATGTCAACGGTGTACTTATTTATATTTACTTAATTTTAATTTTTATAAATATAACATTCCTGACATAATATGCACCATTGTCGAGAGTCACCATATATTTTTATATATAAATACTTTCATTTCGCATGGAATTTGTTTATCAGCGAACGCTTTGTTTCCTTGGCAATATTAGAAATTGAGTAAATTATTATCGCCACGACGAAATCTTCGAAAACGAAGTACAGTTTCGTAGACAAACAGACTTCGTTATCTACTTTCGAATTTTTCTCTTTGGCGATGCATCGGCAGCGTCGATTCGACACATTACGTCAGACATCGTCGTTTTTCTGAAATTTTTTTTTATTCTTACGTTGGTACCACTCGCGTTGCCGAGCTACTATTTGTTTGTTTACAAAATTTTGTATGAAATGTCATCTTCATACAAAACAAACGCAGATTCAATATTTTTTTTATAATTGAAGTAAAAACTTATCAGTGATTTATACGTAATCTTACGATGAACCATTTTTTCAGAAGTAAGACGGCTAGTGTTTGGATTTTTATTTAAATTGATATTGTTGAAAATTCCGTTCAATATGAAAAATAATTTCGATATGACGAAAACAACCAGCAAAATTATGTATTTTTACAAAAACAATGTCACTTTTTACGTGGTGCATTAGAATGCTAAATGGAACAATCAATAAAATCGGGCCATCCAAAGACAACGGATAAATTGGAATTTATTAAACATTTCCACTTCCAATGTCCGTCAGAATTGAGCCAGATCAAGGTTGTAAGCATTTTCTGTACAATAATATTTTCTTCTTATTTTGCAGATCAGTCAATACCACATCCATGTGCTCTTCTGTGATCATTTTATTTATTTCAAATTCAATATGTACAATATTAGTAAACACAACACAATAATAAAGCTATAGAACATTATCTAATTGTTTTATTTATTTTTTTGATTCTTTACTGTACATTAATAAGCATAAGAAACAATATATCTGTGCATCCAAGAGGTTTTCGAAGAAGGTCTAGAAGCTTTTCAGATTTTGATAGGGCTAACAACAAGTTTGCGACAGTGGAAAACCGTAGCTTGCAATTATAATAAGATAGGAATAGAAGGGAATATGAATGGAAAATGGCGCACCTGGATATTTAGCGAAAACAACTATAGACATTTACGCAATTTAATACACACATAGGTATGCTATCAACATCTTTCAAGAAAATAACAGATGTTCTTGTGAAACAAAATAGAGAACAGCATCATAAATGGATTAGTTGTTCCTAGTTCATTTATTAATCATTTTACAACTGTTTTGATTTTCAAGAACATTAATTATTATCTCTTAAGTGTCGCTTTTAAAAGAATTAGCAAAGTGTTCATTGTTCCTCCTACATGTTCTGTTTGTGAACTTCTATCTTTAGCTCTTTGGAATAGAACAGGATTCCACCTATAAAGAGTCGATGGACCGTGGCGAAAGCAATCAGACGGCTTCCGTTATTATGTATTACCCCATGACGCCTGGTCCATACTGGGGGTCGTCAGGACCGTCAGTGTTTCGCCTATCATCTTGAAGGACGCACTCATCAGGCGGTCAGAAACAGGTTCCCAATCAAGAAGGCGAGTGAAGGCATATTTACTTAAAAGTAGAGCGACGCCACGCATCCGTGCAGTTCGGTGACCAGAGTGCAGCATGACATAGTTGCCAGCGTCTCTCTGCCCCGCCCTAGGTTGCATGCCTAGCTCAGCCCCAGGATACCCAGTCCATAGTCTCTCACCAACTTGGCAGCAACAAGCTCCCCGGCCGGAATGAGTGCGGAATGCGGATATTCAGGGCTCCGATCATTACGCCCTTGTTCTTTAAACGATCCGGGGTCATTTCTGGGGGAAACGAGCTACCTGAACCCCCCCCCCCCTGGTGGGGTCCAGGCGATGGGGTGGGATTTCTGAACAATGGGGTGTATAATTTATTACCTTTATTTTATTGTAAAACATAATTAAAATGTTAGTAAATATTTTATTTTAGAAAATTTCCTTTCAAAGTGTCGAATTATTTTTCTTCCTTTTCTACAAAGATTTCTTATCGTCAAAAAGATGGCGGCGAAGTCGAAGAATTCGACAAATATTGACGAAGAATTCGCCGAACTGTCAAAATTAAATGGGTTTGTCTACGCATTACATATATGATTTCATAATTTATATGGCGTCGGCGCGCGTCGAAAAATATGGTGACGTCATGAGATATCGTTCATTAGAATTAATTAGTCTATGATTCGTGATAAGTAGGGCCAGGATTAATATGTAAATACATATTATTATTTTCCATATTTCATGGTTGAGTCCATATTTCACAAAAATATCACAACCGTCCATATTTAATGATTTTTTTCACAATCTCACAAGATAAAAGCACTAGAAAATCCTTCAACATCGGTAAATGAAAACCTGAAGATTATATTGAATGAATATTGTATTGCTAGTGCGGTGGTACCGAAGACCTAAATCATTTATTTATTTGAATATCCAATAATAATTCCTGACAGGTTCCCATTATTGTTTTTTTTCGAATCCGATCTATACTTTGCCACAACAGTAAGCAGCGACAGTCATCGCCTTGTCGTTTGCCAGGACAAAGTATTGCAGGCAACAACTTCCCCCATCAATGGGCCCATTATTGAATGAACTAAGATGCCGCGTAGAATTCCGATCTAATATTTCTATTCTATTATCAACCGACAATACAATCCTTCTTAAAATTTTATTATCTTGCATTAAGGCCAATATTAAATAGTTACGCATCTTATTCTGTACGTATTTTTCTAAATCTAACTTTAATAAAATATAAACACAGCAATTACTATAAACAAAGATTTTGATATTTGTCATAATTAATATACAAGAGATCATGGCATGAACACCCTATTTTTAGGAGTAATATGCTAAATTAAAGAAGAAGAAGAAGAATATAATGACATATCGACCATAGATCAACGACAATAAATGAAATGGCTGCCAACGTAACAATTAAAAATCATAGAAAAAAACGACGCTGTCTGACGTCATGTGTCGAATCGACGCTTTGCGTCTTATCGCCACGGCGATATAGAAACGAAGTGTGTTTGTCTACGAAACCGTACTTCGTTATCGAAGAATTCGCTTTGTCGATTCGAATTTACGATTCGCTTTCTAATGTGTTTTGTCTAGGCCAGCAGGGATTTTTTGAAAAAGAGAAAAGTATTGAATTAATTAATTAGGTATATACACTACTAAAGAAATACTAAAAAAATAAACGAATTTGAAGCTTATTCGAGAATTAAAGACGGATCACACACTCTTATTATACATCCATCATTATTAACATGTGACTGACAAGCGTTTTTAATAGACGAAAGTGCAGCGAAAAGTCTTTAATTGAGCTATCATTTGAAATGTCAGATTGTGCGGGACTGATTGACTGGAAAATTTGCCTCAGACAATAGGTTCTCCGGCTATACTGAAAACTTTCAATAGATAATAAAGTTTCCATTTATTTATTTGACTAGGTACCTACTCGTGGAAAATCGCTTGATCTTAAAACTTGTCTTTAGCACCTATAAACAAATTGAGTTTAAGGTATTTTTGGAAGGATTATTAATTTAACATTCTTTAATAGCATATCTCTAATATAAATTAAAGTCGGGTTAGTGCGAACACTTATAACTCGAGATCGACTGAACAGATTCTTTCAATGTTTGATTTATTGGATTCTTCTCCGCTCCGGATAACAGAATAACTAATAAAAAGTTTTAAAAAATGTTTAAGAAATGATATAAAATACAATATTTAAGTTAGTATGGAAATGATCACCTATATACGAAGCGCCAATGCCATCGCGGGTAGTTCCCTCTCATTCTCGCATACGTGATTGCCACTCTTACAGTAGCCCATCCCACATACTCCACCGCAAAGTCAACAAAATTATCGGGCACAATCGTATCGCTAATGCGGTGTTCAGACGGGGCGAATATCGCCAGGACACCAAAATATCGCCAGCTAATTGAACCGTGTGAACAGATTGGCGATAAATCTGAAACGATAAAAATGATTGAAAGCGATATCGCCTCAAGTTGAACGCCTTTCAACTTTTGTATCTGGTGGAACGATTCACGCATGCGCAGATATGCGCGGCGTCCGTATGTTCTGTTTCTTGACAGTTGACAGCACACTGCTCTAAATTTATTTCTCCTTAGAATCCAATTCCGCACCCAATATCTGCGTTTTTTTTTATTTTTCCTCAATTAGGAGTCTTTTTATATCGTCTAAAACAATATTTTCAACTAACTCCAATTACTCCGCGACATCTACCTCGACGTCCGCCATTTTTAAAACAATCAGCGCACCTGACAGATTGAATGTATGTCGGTGGACTCGTGTGAACACATCAGACGATCAATGGGCGACCGAGCGATATTTTTTTTATGCAAGCGAAATCGTCTGGCCTTACATCGCCCCGTGTGAACACCGCATAACTACTTCATAGGTGAGGTAGAATGTGTGTGCGCGCATATATATTATTCTCACGTTGTTCCCGCCTGAGCTTTGAATACGAATGAAATATGGATGTTTTAGAAATATTTGAACATTATTATTCTATTAGTAACTTAATCGGATTGATTATGTATTTTTGTTTCTGGGGGCGCAGTGCCACATTATGTACATATGAATGGGCCGCCTCTGGTTAGGACTACAGGACAACGTCTGTCGGGAAAGCTAGTTTATTAAAAAAAAGTGACTGACTAAACAAATTTAAATCTAAAGTAAAAAAAAATTAAACACAATGAATGTTAATATGAAAATAAAGTATTACGGTATCACACTATCCGCGAGCTATCGAACAAAAAAGTTGAACCCCGTTCGATTATTGTTTTTTTTTAAGTTTGAGAGTCGCTGAGTTATAAAGCCATTCTATTTTTAACCTTATTATAGTATTTATTAAACTTTTAATGAATTCGCTAGGGTTAAAAGTTAAAGTATTTTTTACATAAAAATTTAAAAGTTGTCGTTATTTTTGTTTGACTGTGAAAATGATTTTCGCTCCTGTCTTTTTCTCTTATAAACTAAGTTTTATAAGCCCACGCTCAGACACCATCAAACAGATTGAGGGTACCTACCTGGTAGAAGTCATATTATTTTGTCGTCTGAAGAAGTGAAAAGTTTTTGCTGATGATGCCTGTTGTTCAGATTGAAAATATCTATATTTATTTAATACGTGAAAGAAAAACTTTGTGACCATTTTTACGAAAATTCCACGGACGGAAGAGTATGAAATTTTGCACACTTATAGTTTATACAGAAAAGGAGTGGCGTATGATAATACTTTTTTTTAAATCTATATAATAAAAAAAGTCGGGTAAGCGCGAACACTTATAACTCGAGATCGTCATAACAGATTTTTATCATTTTTGTTTAATTGGCTTCTTCCCCGCTCCGGAAAACAGAAGAACTATTAGAAAGTAAAAAAATGCATAACAAATAATATAAAATATAATATTAAAGTTAGTAGGTATGGAACGGATTTCCTGCAAACAAAAAATTAGTGTTTACCTGACAAACATTGACATTAAAAATATTGGTAAGCAGGTGTATGATGGAAATGTCTCGAGCTTAGGGAAATATTTTTTTAACATTCTAACATATTTAAAACGTAGGTATTTTTGTATAAATAAAAAATTTGAAATCAATTTTCATAGTAAGGACTACAGGTCTGTCGGGAAAGCTAGTTATGTATAAAAATAGATTAAATAAAAAAAAATAAAAAAAAACATTACAAACACTACTGTAATGTTATGTATTTGATACTCACACACCTTCCATGTATTTGACATTATTTGGCACAGATCTTTTGTTTATCTGTGGTCAAAATGACAATAGATTAATTCTTTATTTGTTTTGTTTACTCTAATAATGTTCAAACTTACAATATAAATTAGTTATGGTCGAATTTCGAGCACTGGTCGACCAATAGTAATATCTAATTATTTCAAACTTGTTGCTCTTTTAATATTGAAGTCACCTTTTGAATGACATTCTCTAGCAGTATGTACAACCACGTTATGAATTTGAAGAATTTTTTTTTATTGAGAATCTACATAATATTTTAGTCCGTTTATTTATATATATATATTTTTGTAACAGCATCAATCATAGAAAACAAACGTAAAGGTCAGATATTAATATGCGAAAAGCCGTGCAAAATTCCAGAGAGCGTTCTTAAATACTCTTTGATAAATTAACTTTAATATATTTAGAGCTATTTAAAAAACTTTATTTTTTTAAGATCTTCATACAAATTTTTCACAAAAGACAGTAAGCCATCTTTTGGAAACAAAATTACTCATGTAAACGTAGAATGGAATATTGGTATTACTGTATGAAAATGTAATAAAATAATTGGAGATTGATTTGTTATACATATAAATGTTATTCAAATCTTATTATTCTCAATAAATAAAGATTTAAAGAAAGATTTTGGAAAAATATTTCCTCCATTTTGTTATTTGACACATTTAAAAAAATTTATGGCCACATTTTGTGTCAAACTGTCGTAGCCAGATAGATGAGTAATTATGTAGCTACCTGATAAAATCATATTAAATGTTGGTAAAAAATAATAAAGATACATTAAATTAAATTCATAATACATTTCAATCTAAAAATTGTTCTTTCATAAAGATTTTAGAGAAAAAATGATATTTGAAAATTGAAATGAGTATGAATATTCTTTAGTAGATTTGATCGGTAAAACAGAACGCTGAAAGAGAGCCAATCTGACAGGAAGTGATGACATTCCTATTTTACAAGATAATGGATTTGTCAGGTATGTGTGTATGTTTATAGTCAAAAAATATATTTGGTTTTACACACATCATAATAATTAAGTAATACTGTGTAAAATTTTAGTCCGTTTATTTATATATATATATATTTTTGTAACAGCATCAATCATAGAAAACAAACGTAAAGGTCAGATATTAATATGCGAAAAGCCGTGCAAAATTCCAGAGAGCGTTCTTAAATACTCTTTGATAAATTAACTTTAATATATTTAGAGCTATTTAAAAAACTTTATTTTTTTAAGATCTTCATACAAATTTTTCACAAAAGACAGTAAGCCATCTTTTGGAAACAAAATTACTCATGTAAACGTAGAATGGAATATTGGTATTACTGTATGAAAATGTAATAAAATAATTGGAGATTGATTTGTTATACATATAAATGTTATTCAAATCTTATTATTCTCAATAAATAAAGATTTAAAGAAAGATTTTGGAAAAATATTTCCTCCATTTTGTTATTTGACACATTTAAAAAAATTTATGGCCACATTTTGTGTCAAACTGTCGTAGCCAGATAGATGAGTAATTATGTAGCTACCTGATAAAATCATATTAAATGTTGGTAAAAAATAATAAAGATACATTAAATTAAATTCATAATACATTTCAATCTAAAAATTGTTCTTTCATAAAGATTTTAGAGAAAAAATGATATTTGAAAATTGAAATGAGTATGAATATTCTTTAGTAGATTTGATCGGTAAAACAGAACGCTGAAAGAGAGCCAATCTGACAGGAAGTGATGACATTCCTATTTTACAAGATAATGGATTTGTCAGGTATGTGTGTATGTTTATAGTCAAAAAATATATTTGGTTTTACACACATCATAATAATTAAGTAATACTGTGTAAAATACACATCTAATCTCAATACATTACCAGAATGAATTTGACAGCAAACAAAACTTCCTGTTTATTTTGGAAAAGAATCAGATATGTAGGTATTTTGGTAATAAAATTCACTTGATTTATCCACATAAAAATTAAGCAATATAATGCAGGTACGCGTAAAACTTCTTCAAAGATAACATATATTAGATAATATTTATCACGAAACTATATCGAGCTCAAAATTCTTATGTAGATAAATGCAAACTTATGTTCTCTTACCTTTAATTTATTTTATTTAATGTTATATTCATCACAAAACAAGGTGGGTAATATTTTAAATAAACACAGCATGTTGTTGTATGTTGAAGCATTCAGTAAAAGTTTGGCGGCATTTCTTGATATATCAAAAATCCCTGCAAGGTTCTGAGTGTTCTGACCTAGAAAAAAAAACGATTCTATTAATATATGAAAGCAAAATACAGTGATTACATGGCCATGGTTGCAAATATATAAGACGACATTAGAAAATTTTGCTTTTTCAGGGATTTGTTTTAAAAATACATGTTATGAGAATTTGATTAGAATCAATATTAAGGATTTAGAAAGTATATCAAACTACTTATGAACTTCAAATTAGAATAAAACAATCAACTGCTAGATACATATTTGATATGATATGCTCTGCATAAAACCTTCATTTGGAATCTTTCATAGTATTATTTGTTTAAAAGTGTAGCTTTTATACCTTTTTAAGATCTTCATTAAATCCATTTAGACTGCATAATGTATCAGGTATTATTATTTCAGATAGACTGCAACTCCATGCCTAGAAAACAATATTACAAAACATCAAAATCTGTCAAAGTTTAGTTACAGGAGAGACAGCAATTTCAAAGTATCATATTTTATATACCCATATTTTTACAATTCACAACTAAAAACTTCATGATAGGTAAAAATCTTAATAATTAAATATAGCTTAGGTACCTACTTACAAAAATATTTCAATATATTAAAAAACTTACAAAATTTTTGAAAATAGAATTCCTGTTGTTTTTGTTTGGCTGTCAGAATAACAATAATTGACAGTAGGTTACCATAGACGAACTTTTTAATATGTAATTTTTTGTCTTAGCTTCATAATATGAAAACAAAATAAGAATGATTTTTTTAATAATTCTTCTTCACATATAAAGTGGTTTTTTGTGTGAAATTTTTTTTTTTTTAATAAGTCTAAATATTTTAAGAGACCATTATATAAGTAAATCAAAAATATACATCATAAAATAATTTAATAGTACCTAACTGTGTTGAATTATAATATTATCTTTGGTTATCCATGGATGGTTAATACTTCACTATACGTCATATTTTGTTGTCAAACAAAAGGTTCGGATTGATATCGTCGATTATGAAAAATATAATTACCTTATTTTCAATTGAGTTTAATGAAAATAAAACTGGTAAGTCAAATTGATTAAAATATCTGTAAGCCTATGCCGTAACTTAAAACATTTATGCGTTGCTAAAACAATTGCAAATGTTATAAGGCGGGAATTAGTGTGTTACCGAAATCACAAAATTAATTTATTTTGTTGATATTTTTTTCAGGTTCCTGAGGCAAACGTGTTTTCAACGAGACTAATTGCTTTCATCCCACCTTTTTGACATAGCAATTAAGTACATACTTCTAAGGATCAAATTGATTAATAAAAGTGCATTTCTAACAAAGAAATTCAAAGGTTTAATTTTTGCAGGACAATATAATAATATTGTACAATATAATAATATTGTAAATATACCAAAATGGTAAGCTACCTATGTAAGAATTTCATTAATTATGTTTCTTGGATTTCTTTATGTGTATTTTAAAATCAGAAACTTTATATTGCAGATCCATGTTAGAGAGCTCATTTAAATTTCCCATTTAAGAAGGGAAACAATTATATTGAAAAAATATTCAATGGCTGCTTATGGGATGTAAAGAAGATTGACCATAATCAATAACAGTGTCTTGCGGATGCCAGCGATTTTATCAATTTTACCACATATCACTATAAATAAGTTCTCAACCCGTTAGAAGCATATCAGCTTCATATAGAGCCTAAATGTATCTTAAACCATATTATTAACCACTATTACCGCAAAGGATTACTCTGTAATGGTGAGCAATGCTTAATTTTGACAGAAAATAAATAAATAAATATAAAAACGATAATGCTTCTGGCTCGACACAACACAAGCTGACACAATAGTGTGTTTCTAGCACATAGATTTTCATATATTCTTCGTAGTAAAAAGTGAAGCCGATTTGGCCGGCAATTTTGACAGTACATTTATAAAGAAACTTAAAAATGATCTAATTTCACTTATTTCAACGTAAAAATATGTTTTATTGTAAAAAACACGAGAAAACTACTGAATAAATATACGCTGTACCACATTCTTTTGGGAACCAAACTGTCAAAAGTTGCAATATTTAGGCTTCACTTTTGAACGCGAGTCGGGATTCTAGGTTATTGTATGGATTTCTGTGTTCTAGCATCAGATTTAAACTTTAAATTTTTTATTTCGGTTATGGAATAAAAATGATATAATACTTTTGGGTTAAGAAGTGAATAACTAATAGTTTTTTTTATAACGGTGGGTCGGAATATCTTTTCTGGTTTCCATTTGTTTAAGAGAATATTTTTTTACTCTGCTAGATCTAACAAAAAACTTTGAGATTATACATATTATGTTTCAATTGTTGATTTTATGTTTTATGAATTAAATAATGATTGGACAAAAAATAAACAAAAATTCTTTCATTCATTTATTCATACCCATAAATAATACTACTATTTAAATGGTTCTACGTTGAACAACTTGACATTTTTCAGAAGGCAATAACTTACATTTGAATTTGTTTCCTATGTACATTTTGGTTCAATTTTTTTATATTTTTAATAGATAATGGCATTTATCAATAAGGATAAGAAGAAATACCTAGATTTGGTATTGATATACCTGCATTGATCCATTGAAAATTTCCTTATATGTAACTTCATATATTTTTTTAAATTATATTGTATTGGTGTAGTTTTGTTTTGATTCCAATGCCTTTCTCAAAATGACACTAAATAGTTTTGCCTAATTGCCACATAATTTTTCACCTATAAATAACATAATAATAATACAACGTCTATTGACGTCAAGTGAGTATCTCAGTAGGTTTCGAATCCTACTATGGGCTAAGTTGAACCACCAAAATAGAGAGTATTGTTAAACTATGAAGGTGAGTTTATTTGCATAATCAAGTTGATTTTTATCCGCTCTGTAATAATCTACTAGATGTTGTTACTTGCAACTTGACGTTATAACACACCAACCATTGATGTCAAGTTAGATGCAGAACTCTTCAACAATTTGCGGCGATTATTTTGAGTTTGATATATCCAGATATGGAAATGAAATAAGTACCTGTAGTCAATATTTCATATACAGGATATTTTATTATTTCAATTATGCACCTACTTGAATAGTTTTTTTTAAATATAAGGAATCTATAGATATAGCTGGAGAGAAAGAGTGGTAAACATTGCTGCCAACTATTCCTAGGATTATGACCAGAGAAAAGACGTTGCGTTACAGTTTTTACTTTTGTCGTTGCAAAGCATAAGGGCAGCATTGTTATTATTATGTTTATGGCATCCCATCCCTAGAGGGACGATTTGTGCCAGACGCAGCATTGTATTATGAGCTTATAGTTCACTACAAGTATTTCAAGCATTCTATTAAATGTCAATTGTGGGGTAGGTGTAGACTGTAGAGAATATATCACTACACTACGAATTTGACTCACATGTCTTTCACAGTTATTCTATTTTTCATAGATACAAGCCGGTTTTATGAGTAACTCACCAATTAAAATTGTGATTCATGACAAACGTTACGTAGATTATCTCTATATAATAATTTAGAAATGTTTTTTTATTTGCCTTTGACAATACTTTAACCGTATATGTGAACATCACGCTCAAAATACAAATGCTAAGATAGATATTAATATGCCCAGAGCAGTATAAAATGCTGGAGAAGGTTCTTAAATACAATTTGCTGCATTAACTTTAATATATTTAGAGCTATTTAAAAAAACTGTACTTTTTAGGATCTTCATACAAATTTCTCAAAAAGACTTTTGGAAACAAAATTACTCATGTAAACGTTGAATGGGATCTTGGTATTACGGTATGAAAATGTAATAAAATAATTGTAGATTGATTTGTTATACATATAAATGTTATTAAAAGCTTATTATTCTCAATAAATAAAGATTTAATGAAAAAAATTGCAGTTTGACAGATACAAATCACCCTCTATGGGTGGGTTGCCCAATTAATATCAAAGCAGGCAATGTATGTAGCTAAGATTCAAACCACAGAGCTATCTCTCTCTGTATGAAAACTTGCAAATTATGTCGGTAGGTTCGTATAATATTTTTTTTATTATTATAGACCTCCAAAAAAAATAAAATATTATACGAACCTACCGACATAATCAGTATATTTATATTATCTGTGGACATAATTTGCAAGTTTTCATAGAGAGAGCTCTGTGGTTTGAATAGGTTCGTATAATATTATGAGGTCGGTAAAACAAAAATTGTAAAAGTGTCATTCTTCTTTTTCTGTGCTTATGTCAGTTAAAGTGGTATGTTAAGCAATGGGATGCTAGACTAGAATCTGTTTAATTACCTACCGATCAAGCCTGACAATCGGAATCAAAAACGTAAAGCAAGACGGGTATAAGCTAGTTAATAAATAAATAGCTGATCCGTCACACTTCGTCCAGCCACCTAGTCAATAATCGTTGTGTTAATTAATTATAAGTTAAGCTTATATATTCATGTAAGCTTAACATTTTTCCATTTATTATTAAATAGCTTTCTCGACAGACGATTTCCTGTAGTCCTCACTATGAATATTGATTTCAAATTTGTCATTTATACAAAAATACGTTAAAAATACATATGTTTGATGTTAAAAAAATATTTCTTAAAGCTCGAATGAAATTCTATCAAAAATCTGCGTACCGGAATGGTTTGAAATTCAACGGTTGTCAGGTAAACAATAATTTTGTTATTATATATTTTTTTATAGATGGCATCGGCGTCGTAGGAAAGCCGTTCCATACTAACTTTAATATTATTTATTTCTTATCAATTTATAAACTTTTTAATAGTTATTCTGTTATCCGGAGCGGAGAAAAATTCTATAAATCAAACCTCGTAAGAATCTGTTCAGTTGATCTCGAGTTATGCGTTCCCACTAACCCGACTTTCTTTTATATCTATAGAACATTTAAAATAATAGGCATATTGTCATCTACTGGACATGAAACAGCATACATCAGAGATTTTGACAGGGGTTAGAATGGGCTTATGGATACTTTTCATGCCAAATAAAAATAAGTGTTATGAATGAAAAAAAAATCTAGATAGGAACTCAACTTAATAACAGTATGAATACTTCACGACATACTCTCATACCTATTAACTATACATTTTAAATAATCGATTTAGCCGTTTTAGTGGAGTACGGTATCAAACACAGTGACTCGAAATTTTTATATATTATAAGATTAATATATTCTTTCTCATATTATATTCAATAACTTATGTAAACGAAATGTC
The DNA here is from genome assembly GCA_963576905.1 of Mystacides longicornis. NCBI lineage: Eukaryota > Metazoa > Arthropoda > Insecta > Trichoptera > Leptoceridae > Mystacides > Mystacides longicornis. The sequence continues at coordinate 23,814,096 of OY756427.1, forward strand.
TATGCACTGGGTGATTATTTCTTCCATGTAACCAGCCGGTTTATAGTGAGAGTGCGTCTACTTTTTCAGACCTGGTTTATGTCTTCTAAAACTAATACATGTAAAAGAAATGGAGGAAAATTAAACATTAATTGCAAAATTCTAAATCACGCATTTTGATCGTGAATGTAGGTAGTTGCTAAAAATAAGTGGGTTTGGTTCAATAAATGACATCTGTTGTGAAAAAATATAAGTTAAAAATAGATTAAGCTTTACAACAAAACATTCTGTTTGTTATTTTATCTAAAGACCTATTGGAAAAATTTAGCCCTAGATAGGTATGTACCCTCTGACATATGACGTAAGCACACGGGCTGAACTGACAGGACATGTCGAAAAACTGACGTAGGTTTTGAGTAAAAATAAATTGACCAAATATGCGGAGAGCAAAATTCCATTAAAAAATGTCCGTGACGGGATAATGAATATTAAACAATTTCATCTCACACGATTTCATTGAAAACTAGCTTTCCCGACAGACGTTGTCCTATTATTATTTTTTTTGAATCTGTGCTCACTCGAAGTGAACACAAATACACTTTTGACATCTTTCACACTAACCAACAAAGGGTTGTGTCGTGAATGCGGAAATGGTCGGCACGGCCGGGACTCGAACCTACGACCTCCAATACGCTGTGCGCATGAAAGCCGGCGATTGATACCACTGGACTAACAACCACTATTTGCTATGAATATTGATTTCAAATTTGTAATCTATACTAAAATACGTTTAAATATGTTTGAATGTTACAAAAATTATTTCTGAAAGCTTGAAAAAAATTCCATCAAAAGTCTGCGTACCAATATTTTTAATGTCAATGGTTGTCAGGTAAAGAATAATTTTGTTTTGATAGAATGTTTCATAGATTGCGTTGGCGTTACAGGAAATCCATTCCGTACCAACTTTAATATTATATTTTATATTATTTTCTATCCCTTTTTAGATTTTTTATTAGTTATTCTGTTATCCGGAGCGTATAAGTATCCAATACACCAACCATCATAAAAATCTGTTCAGCCAATCTCGAGTTATAAATGTTCGCACTAACCCGACTTTCTTTTATATTATAAGATTGTTCGATTTATTTGATAGAATCATCGTATGTTCTTCCAACTGATCGTTAAATCAGTTTGAGAAAACAAATGTTTAAGAAAAAGCTTCATTGGATATAATATAAGTTAAATAAAGCTCGAGCCAATATGCTTAAGCTCTTGCTGCTTAATCTTGTTTTCTTTTCCTATTATTCCACACTCAAACAACATATGTTCGGAAAATGAGAAATGACTCAACTTAACTAGAAAGTTAATACCTTCTTTAATTGAATTAAATTTATTTACGTTCTAGAATAGAAATCGAAATTAACATTTGAGAAATTATTCCTATCATTTTTTTTTCCTTTTTTAACCAATCCGAAAAAAGTCGTTACGCGTTATACCTAATCGAATAATTTTAGAATTGATTAAAAATAATTAATAAAAAAATCTTTTTTCTTCCACAATTTCAGTATTAAACTAACTGGTTTTCGAAGACTGAACGTCTTCTTTTTCAGACTGAAGTCCTCAGCTTGTCTCTTTGTTGCTAAATGGATGACCGCTGATTGTATGTGTCCAAATAATCTGAGAATGATAAGGTAACATAATATGTATGTGTCCAAATAATCTGAGAATGATAAGGTAACATAATATGTATGTGTCCAAATAATCTGAGAATGATAAGGTAACATAATATGTATGTGTCCAAATAATCTGAGAATGATAAGGTAACATAATATGTATGTGTCCAAATAATCTGAGAATGATAAGGTAACATAATATGTATGTGTCCAAATAATCTGAGAATGATAAGGTAACATAATATGTATGTGTAATGTATGTAGGTAATGCAATTTTCATTTAACACACTTAGTTGAACAGATTAAGTAACAGATTCATTCACGAAAAGATAAGAAGGAAGGGAAGGGAGGAAAGAGAAGAACAGTGGAACAACCTTCCCAGACTTAGGCAATCCATGGAACTTCTTGGTGGTTTTGAGATGAACCAAAACAAAACATGTTTGAGCCTAAGTAAAATAGGTCTTCAAACACAACAGCCTTCTTAATGCATGGGTCATCGTAGACTTATGGCACGCCTAAAAAGCTGGGACTCGAAAAAAATGGACCCTGTAGATTCTGTGAAGAAGGGGGTAGAAACGACTCACCATCAGTCACCATCTCCTTACAAACTGCGATGAAGTAAATTATTGTGCGAAAGCAGGAAATTTTTTAGTTAACACAGGATAGATGTGAAGGACTTCGTCGCCTTGTTCTGTAATTACTTAAGCATCTGGGATTAGTAGGGAAGCTCTAATTAGGAGACAGCATGAGCAAGCAGAGGAAGCACAATAGACCACTACTACAGGTCGGAGCGCAAAACACCCCAGAGAAAATAAAAATAATCTATATCACACAAATATAAAAAGGGGTTGATTACTGGAAATAAATGAAAGTCCATTTAGACTAATCTTAAAAGAAATGAGAAAGGCTTATTTGTTCAGAGATAATAAATAAAATATTTCATTTAGAAATCCTTCATCACGCCATATGAAACGAAGCGTAGCACGCTCCAATTTTCCAAGAAGCTGCTATCTTCCATCTTGAGGATTTATCATGGCACGCACTGAGTTGGATGATGAGAAAAAAGGAAGAGCGATGTTGAGGTCAATCATGCTCGTGATTCGTGAGGAATAAAAGAATAAGATACAACAAAATCATTTTCAACATAACAATGGGATGTTTTTTTTCCATTTTCTGCCGCTAGAGGCGCCCTAGCTAATCCGCTCTATTGTCAAATTCAGTGTTGCCAAAGGGGGCGATTTACTGCCATTTGGGCTATTTGGAACGAGAATATGCGACGAAAAAATCTAAAAGGTGACAGGTAGCCACTTGGGTTACTTCCGTTTTAGCGAATTTTCACCTTTCGGATACTAAATGACCTTTTTTTAGTGAACTCCCACCTCTCTTCGGATACTAAAATTTTCGGAATGACCGCATGCCAAATTTTCAGTTGGGCTACTTTGCGTTTGAAAAACGGCGTTGGGAACACAGGTCAACAGAAAACAATAAAACAAGAAGATACAGAACTGATACTAAATCTCAAAGAACAACTGCAAATCCACCCTTGAAGACAAATACATACCTAGTGCTTTTGTTTGTGTGTAGTGTAAAAGGACACACTATGGTTTACCTCCTAGAAAAAGCCACTTTTGCAATCATCAATAATTAAAACGTTAAATTGTTTAATTGAGAAAAAGAGAGGAGATATATTAGCGTAATATTCATCAGTCAATGCTAGATGGTATGTTTGACAGCTGTCATAATTTGACAATTGACCGGATTAGAAGCGCTGCCACCTAGTGTGTATTGTCGGAAGCTCCCCAGAAAACCTCCCATTGTACAGAAAAAAGAGATAAGTAAACTCTTTCCTTGTATTTATAATTTGGTAGGTAAGCACCAACGTTAAAAATGAAACATCTTGAAATGAAATGAAATGTTATTAAGAAAATTCCCCGCCTTGTCTACACTGTAAAGAGACATGGCAACACCAACAAAAAATAAATAAAATTATTATCTTCAACGTTTTCTAATGAATTCAAGGAATATATTTAATGAAAAATTCAACTCTTGAAAATGTGCGTTGTCTTGCATGTAGGGGTAATTTATGTTTCAAATTCATTCCTATACTTTTTTGTTCAACATCACAACATCTCATTATCATGAATTAGAAAGATTCTACGGCTTATTATATAACCATCTATTTCTCTGCCTAATTTTTGTAGCCTCATTGCTGAGAAGTATGAGCCATAGTATGTACCTATTCACTGCCTGCAAGTTCAGGTCTCCTTCATTTTTGTAGACATTGTTTTTCTGGCCACAAAACCTCCCAAATCTGCCTTTTTATTCAAAAAACTTTCCTTCAGAAATATAAATTAACTAGCATTCCCGACATCATTTATCATGTCAGATTTCAAACGCCAATTTAAATTCAAATTTAAAAATGGAAAAGTTTATATCGTCAAAAGAATGTAACTTTTAAGAAGCTAGTCTACGAAAGTTATTTTCAAAATTTCTTATATTTATCGTAACATTCTTAATCTTTTCGTCAACAAGAACCTTCTTTTAACTACAGAAAACAGAATAAAATAAAAATTTGCGAAATTGGTAGAACCGTTCACGCGTGATCACGCATGACCAAGAAATTAAGAATCCAATTGTATATTATAGAGTTATTACACATGCCATGCCATGCCATGTTATTTCTCCAATAAGGACACAGGACAACGTATTTACCTCCAAAACACACCATTACCCCAAACAATATCCTTTAAATACCTGGGCAGCGTGATAACACCTCAATGTGACGCAGATGAAGATGTCATCCACCGCATTAACACAGGATGGCTAAAATGGAGGTCCCTCTCTGGAGTACTGTGTGATACAAAAATGCCAGTGAGAATAAAGGGTCAAGTATACAAGACCACAGTAAGAACCGCAATGACATAATATGGCTCTGAATGTTGGGCATTAAAACAAAAACACCAAGAAAGCATGCACACTGCAGAGATGAAGATGCTCAGATGGGCTGGAGGAGTAACCAGACTCGACAGAGTTAGAAATGTCCATGTCCGAGGAAGTTTGAATATCGCACCCATAACCGAAAAGATAACGGAAAATAGGCTAAGATGGTGTGGGCATGTTATGAGACAACCACAAGACAATATGATCCAGAGAGCCATGGACATTGAAACTCCAGCCAGGAGACCACCCGCCATATGGTTGTCGAGCACGAGCCAGAGATGGCGATGGACATAAAATCTTGGCGCAACAGGACAAGGAAAGCCGATCCCAAATAATAGGACAAGGGAGAGGGCGAAAAAGAGAGTTATTACACATATGGATTCAAATGATCTTTCTCATTAATGATGGAAAAGTTTTGTCAATTAAATATGTGCATAACAAAATATCAATGTCATGCAAATTATATTAAGGGTTGAATCATATCGATTGGATGGTTTCTGAGTCTATAACTGACATGATAGTATTTTAAAGATAATTATTACGTAAGTACCTAACAGCATTACATAAGTCCTACCTGAAAAAAGTAAGTAGGTAATAGGTCATGCCTATGGTATTTCAGCATTAAACATGGTAGATAATTCCGATATTGATCAGACTTTAATCTCTGAATAATGGGAAGTCCTGAAGTGTGCTGATGTGGTCTGCGCCAAGCGTCTGGCTCGCTATCTCATGGCATGGTGCAGCGCCAATTAGGAAACCTATATGTACCTACTAGCCCAAATATGTAACTAACTGATTAGGAGTGATAGCTATTTAGGAACAGTGGGCTATAGTACGAGTTTGATCGAAAGCTATGTGCACGCTAATAAGCGCTTATAAGCGTGCTAATAGTGTTCGAAAATCAAACGCTCGAATCATTCGATCATTTTTGTATGGGAATTTTTCGAAACTCTTTCGATGATCGTTTCGATATTCGATCATCGAAAACTTATACTAGTGGTACAGTTATCCATCAAGCCTCTCAACATAATAATATTTTCTCATATTTAATGCCTAACTAGCTTTCCCGGCAGACGTTGTCCTCTCTTGACCATGAATATTGAATTCAATTTTGTATTATTATAAACAATTAATTACTTATTAAAACAAACAATCACCTGGTAATTTTTTACCAGTTTTAAGAAATCTAAGGAGAGTTGAATTATGAAAATAGGGGATATAATAATTGCAAGGCGTGTTAGGAATTTTGAACGACATTCGATTAAAATTATTTAAATACGTACCCTCATATGAAACATATCTAAAGATATAAGAAAGTCGGGTTAGTGCGAACACTTACTTATAACTCGAGATCGGCTGAACATTTTTTGGTTTACTGGATTCTTCTCCGGATAACAGAATGACTAGTAAAAAAAATCGAAAAATGGAAAGCAAATAATATAAAATTTAATATTAAAGTTAGTATGGAACGAATTTCGATACAACGCCTTCTGTGAAAAATTCTATAGACACATAATTTTTTATTTACCTGATAACCATTGACATTAAAAATATAGATGCGCACACGCAGTTTTTTTATGGATTTTTTTCTAGCTTTTTGTTAACGTTGAAGCGCATTTTTTATAAACTAGTTGCATGTAAACATGAGATCCAACTGTCGATGGACTAAGTCGGTATGTTTATTGTATGAAACGATGTCAATAAATTAAATTTTTACAAAAATTGTTAAGAAAAGTTTGAGATGTACTGATATAATGTAAACATTTTTTATAGAAAAATTAATTATCTAGTTGGGGTGTTTCGGCGTTTTTCGATATTTTTATAAAATTCTGAAATATAGGCACTGAAACTCGTAAATTTGTCATAAAAAATATATTTTTCTATATAAAAAAAGTGTGAGAAACCCTGGAACTTTTTCATTAAATTTAATTTGAGATATTATATTTTTCTATATATGTACACATTTTTAGGGTTCTAGCTTTTATAGTTTTCGAGATATATGCAAAAATTAAGTAAAAATTCAAAGGTTGATTACCCCTGACTGAAAGAAAATTTAAAAATTCTGAGTATACAAGTTTTGTAGACTTAAAGTGTTAAATATTTTCTGAAATTTTAGGATCTGTGCATCAAGCGAATCAAAAGTTATAAGGGGGGGGGGGGGACACACACACACACAGACACCCACACACACAGACACACTAAATGTTCTCCTCGGAATTCTGAGTAAATCCATATATGGAACATATGATATGCTGCGAAGCCTCTAAGTTGGTATTTTTTGTCGTCAAAGTTTGAAAAACCGTTTAAAATGTAGACCTGGCCATACAAATCTCACGTATCTTGGCTTGATACTGCCGATCTGTCTCGAGAAATAATTTCTCTTCAACAAATCGACAGTTGGATTAAAACGCGAAAAGTGAATAAATCTAATTTTGAAATCAAATTGGCCTTTGACACAAACTGTCAGTTATTGAATAGTTGGTGCAATTGACAGAATTCGGATTCGGTTTAAAACAGATGCATCGGTCGGAATGACATTGGTTAAAAGTCTTTTTTATCATTCATTTCAATTCTTATTCAATATTCATAGTTGGACCACAGGACAACATCTGTCGGGAAAGCTAGTTTTTATTAAAATAAGAAAATAGTCGAACTTGGAATGCGGCTACGTATGGGATCTTTCGTGTGAAATGTCGTGAATATCATATAAAAAATAATAATAATAAATTAAATTATCATTTTAGCACTAATTTCTTATCTACATATATATTAACTAGTTTTTTAAAGGCGCCCGTGGCGCCCACCTATGAACTTAAACTTTTAAATACAAACTTTACATTCAAATAGCTTTTAGCATGTGGGTATTCAACTATATGATTGATCAAACTTTTTATTTCAAACATTGCATTCGTAAGGCTTTTTCCGCTATGAAGTCGCGTGTGTACGTTAGTTTTCTGATTTGGTAAACTTTTTCATGCAAACTTTGCATATGTATGGCTTCTCTACATTATTAATTCACATGAGAATCATTAAAAAAATACTTTAGTGTGTAAACTTTTTATTGAAAACATTGCATTCGTATGGCTTTTCGCTGCTATGATGTCGCGTGGTGGAATAAAGATTCGTGATTTGGTAAAAATTTTCATTGGCAAAACTTTGTTTTCTTATGGCCGAATTCATATGTAGGTAAGACTTTAAAGCACTTGATAATAGAACTCTATGAAAATTAAAAAAAAACTTGAACTTTTTATAACAAACTTTGCATATGTATGGCTTTTCTATGCTATGAATTCACATGAAAATCTTTAAAAAATTACTTTAGTGTGTAAACTTTTTATTGAAAACATGGCATTCGTAAGGCTTTTCTCCGGTATGAAGTCGCGTGCCTACTTTTGAGTTTCCTGAGAGTTTTCTATGTACACAGGTAATTAAACTATTAATTTATGCAAACTTAAAAAAACAAATTCAAGTTTTTATTACAAAGTTAGCATTGGCATTTAGCATGTGGGTGTTTAAAATTCTTTGATTGATACAACTTTTTATTGCATATATTGCATTCGTATAGCTTTTCTCCGCTGTGACTTCGCATGTGAATCATTAAATTAGTTGAGTCTATGAACTTTTTATTGCAAAGATTTCATTCGTAAGGCTTTTCTCCGGTATGAAGTCGCGTGTCTACTTTTGGTTTTCTGAGAGTTTTCTAAGTACACAGGTAATTGAACTATTCATTTATGCAAACTTAAAAAACAAATTCAACTTTTCATTACAAAGTTAGCATTCAAATGGCATTTAGCATGTGGGTGTTTAAAATTCTTTGATTGATACAACTTTTTATTGCATATATTGCATTCGTATAGTCTAGTTTTTTAAAGGCGCCCGTGGCGCCCACCTATGGCCTTTTTTATGCAAACTTTACTTTCTCATAGCATAGCTGTGAGCATTCACATGTGAGACTTCAAAATACTTGGTTGATTCAACTCTTTATGAAAACTCAAATACCTACAACTTAAACTTTTAATTACAAAGTGTACATTCAAATAGCTTTTGGTATGTGGGTATTTACCGATTTGATTGATTAAACTTTTTCATGTAAACTTTGCATTCGTATTGCCGAATTCTTATATGAGACTTTAAAACACTTGATTAATTGAATTCTTCGTGAAAACTCAAAAAACAACGTGAACTTTTTATAACAAACGTTGCATATGAATGGCTTTTCAACGCTACAAATTCACATGAAAATCTTTAAAAAATTACTCTAGGTGTGTAAACTTTTTATTGAAAACATGGCATTCGTATTGAATGTATTCGTATGATCTCGTGTGTGTGAATTAAAGATTCGTGATTTGGTAAACTTTTTCATGGAAACTTTATTTTCTTATGGCCGAATTCATTTGTGTGACTGTAAAGCACTCGATGATAGATTATAACTAGAGACTGGAAAATGGTGGTGTTATTTTTTGTGAATTTCGGTGTTATTTTTGGAGAAATTCGGTGTTATTTTTGCTCTAAAACACGGAAATTCGCGTTATTTTTTCAACGTTGATTTGTTCAAAATGAAGGTTGATGTTATAGAATAACAAAGAATAATAGCAATTTTTAAAATGTATAGTATAATTAACAATATTTATAAACATACATTGCCAAATCAATGAAAAAATCTGATTAAAACAAATACAAAAAAAAATTAAAATCAATATTCAATACTACAGAAAATTATACAATATTGAAACTACGTTCAGAAATAATACCAAAAAAATATCGTTTTGTTGAAAGATTTTCCTTCGATTTGTTAGCACAAATCAGGGCATTTGAGCAGGAAAATATCCCCTGCGCTCCAATCCTTTTTACTGCTTCTTACTACATACTAAAATGTACTTTTCTTATCGATTGTATTATAATCTTTTGTGATAAACTGGTCATATGCTAAATAAATAACTATTATTTTTACAAAATCACATTATTTCTGTAAAATAGGTATGAAATTCGCATTTTTTTTTCTCAAAAAATCACATTATTCGTGCTATTTGCGCAAAAACTTCAAAAACTTCGAAATTCGCGTTATTTGCACAAAAACCTCATAATTCGCGAAAAAAATCGTTTTATCGCGATCGCGAAATTTTCCAGTCCCTAATTATAACTATTCATGATACTATAACTATTTATAAAAATGCAAAAAAAAACTTTTTATTACACACATTGCATTAGTAAGAGTTTTCTTGGCAATGAAATCGCGTCTGTGATTTAAAGATCTGATTTGGTAAACTTTTTCAAACAAACTATGCTAAATATGGCCGAATTCATATGTCAGACTTTAAACTAATTTTGAACTTTTTCTAACAAAATATGCATTTAAATGGCTTTTATCATGATTTTATCATTTGATTGATTAAACTTTTTATCGCAATGGTTGCATTCGTATGGCTTTTCTCCACTATGAGTTCACAAACTTTTTATTGAACACATTGCATTAGTAAAGCGAAGTCCGGCTGTGCGTAAAAGTTTCCTGATTTGTCAATTTTTTTGCCGAATTCGCAAGTGATACTTTACAGCACACGGTTGATTGAACTATTTATGCAAACTTAAAAATGAAATTAAACTTTTTATTGCAAACTTACCATTCAAATAGCTTTTAGCATGTCATTGGTTGTTTAAATTATTTGATTGGTTGAACTTTTTATTGCATTCGTATGGCTTTTCTCCGATATGAGTTCGTATGTCATTCTTTAAATTACTTGAAACCGCAAACTTTTTATTGCACTCATGGCATTAGAAAGGCTTTTCTTCACTATGAAGTCCCGCTGTGCGTAAAAGTTTCCTAATTTGGTACACTTTGCTTTCTTATGGATGACTTCGCATGTGAGCTTTTTAATAACCCAAAAAATTGTTTTTCTCTACGTCAAGACCTTTAAAAAAAGTGCTCAGCCACCAGGCAATAATAATATCATTATGTTACTGTCAGTTGTCACTGCTGTCAGCCATATTGTATTAGAAGAATAATATTATTTGTCTTTAGTTGCGAGTGGCGCGCCATCTAGCGGCGTTAATGACATCAGTCAGTCAGGCAGTCAGTCAGTCAGTCAGTCAGTCAGTCAGTCAGTCAGTGTTCAAGACAAATATTATATAGATACGCGAAGAAAAATATTTGTGTCAATTTTTACGAATATTATGCGAAAAAAGGAGTATGAAATTTCACACACTTGGGTATATTTTATATAGAGGAGTAGCGAATTTTTGCATAAAATATGCATTAAATCAATTTAAAAAAACATTACGTAATGTTATATATTTGATACTCAAACACACATCGATGTATTTGACATTATTTGACACAGATCTGTTGTTTATATGTGGTCATATTGAGAATAGATCAATATTTTTTTTTGTGTAAAAGAAGCGGCAGACCCTCTCATACCGTGTTCCGTTCCTTCGAGGCAGAGCTGAGGGAAATGGACATGGTGTGGGAGGAGGTCATAAGCATTGCGCAAGATCGAGCGCAATGGAGAGCTCTTGTTGCCTCCCTATGCTCCGTGGAGTTCAAAGGGAGATTTGATTGATTGCTTGATTAAATAATAATAGAAAAAACTTTCTAAATATCAACATTTCAAATTTGACGTACCTACCTATCGAAATAAAACTGTAAAACAGCGCTCGCTCAGTCTTTTACAATAGAACCTCAATAATGTTCAAGCTTATAATTTAATTAGTTATTGTCAAATTTAAAGCAGTGGCGACCGCTAGTTTTTTTTTTTTTTTAATTAGTCACTGTGCAAGACATTTTAATACCATGCACAAATTCAAATTACTTAATCTTTAAGAATTAAACACAATTGAAACAAAAAGATGTTTGATAAATTTTAAAATTCATCCAATGGTTGTATATTTATTGTTGCAGTACATTGACGGTGCGTGCGAGCTAATCGGCTCATACAGATCTTTGGAGTCATCGGGACAACTTGGAAAGGCACGAATCTTTGACCTGATAAACACATTCGCAAAATCTTTTTTGGCCATCGTATAAATGTCAAAATCCACGTGTCCTTGTGTAATAGAACATTTATAAATCGAGAAGCTATAGAGGTCTAATTACCAAAAGTGATAATTACTGTCTATGAACAACGTAAGGCTTATCTAGCTGATAAAAAAGCACGCTTGCAAGTGCTACCTATAGCCAGCCAGACAGACATTAGGTACTTACTACAACATCATTATCTTGTTTTCCAAGTTACTATTATCTAAGTTATATGGCAACCCTGTAATTATTACCTACATATTATCGAACATCGTATAATGGTGCAAACACTACAAAATGCAGATACAAAAAAAGAGTAATTTCCGAATAATGAACATATCGATATAATCGGCGGATCACGTGCGAAGTTGGTGAAGTTAAAGAGAAATTATGTTGTTTAAGTTTGTATGAACTTCATTAAAAATATTTTTTTTTTTATTTAAATTTTTTTAACAAAATTTCACTAAAAAGGGTTGGGTTGGCTGGAAGAGATCCTTCGGGATAAGTCCGCCCTTTGAATCTTTAAAGTGTTTGTATAAAAAAATATTTTAATTAATTTTTTTTTTTTAAAAAAAATGAATCTGTGCTCACTCGAAGTGAACACAAATACACTTTTGACATCTTTCACAGTAAGCAAATGCTTGTGTCGTGAAAGCGGAAAATGGTCGACACGGCCGGGATTCGAACCCACGACCTCCGCACGAAACAGTGCGAAAGCCGGCGTCGTAACCGCTGGTCTATCAACCACCTCAAAATTATTTCACAATAAAGTTTTATTTATTTATTTATTACTAGAGGTCCGCCCCAGCTTCGCACGGGTAGATAGATACTTAAAAATAATTTAGTTTTCATACAGATCCCTAACTTTTTCAAAATATTTTATAGCATATTATATTAATCTGGAATAATTGCATTGCAATGTATCGTGTCACGTCACTACTTTACCACCGTGACTACTTTGCGCGGTATTTCTACTAAACTTGACATGACTCCCCTCAGTCCCCTCCCGGGCTCCCGTACGCACTCTGCATCGGATAAGTTGAGATGATAAGAGACTATGCTTTTTTTTTCCAATACTCACATTTTTAAACTCGGGATAACTTTCGTATGGAATGTCCGAATTGAATAATTCAAAAAGTTATACAAACATATTGAAGCAGACTTGAATATGAACTAATTTATTTTAATAAGGAGTAATACCAAGATACTAATAAAGAGCCTTTTCTATAGGTGATATTTTATTGATTTTTTTTAAATAAAAAAAACACTTATTGTGGCATAACTATAATAGTTAGACATATGCTGTCGCGATACTTTTTGTAAATAATGATGTCTTCTACAAAATTGTGGAACATTGTTTTATTCTATCATCGTTAGTTTTCACAGCGTTCGCGATAAAAAGAATATTTTAGGTAATTTTTTTACACCTTGGGTTACATTATTGAAGTTTTCGTAGGTTACCCACTTTTTTTGGAAATTAAATATAGCCTATGTTCACCGCCGATATTGTAGCTTCCCAAAAGTGAAAGAATTTTTCAAATCGGTTCAGTAGTTTTGGAGCCTATTCGATGCAAACAAACAAACAAACAAACAAACAAACAAAAAATCAAATCTTTCCTCTTTATATATTAGTATAGATATAGATTATTTAAAAAGAATTTCTATAGGCAATGAACACAAGAATACCTGCTTTTGACGGAGGGACTTGGAAGTCAAAAAACGAATCAATATAATGATTGGTATTCTCAAATTCACGTTCCAACTCAACGAAAGAAGCTCTTGCTTAGAACTTAATCGGTTGCCAGTAGTTACGTAACTAATGTATTGGATAAAACATTTTCAGAATACAGAAATGTCAAGTCTCAATAAAAATTGGATACGACGCAACTCAATCGTCTGTTTTTCATTTCAGAATAGCCGTCAATATCATCTATAAGAACGTTTAAAAAAGAGAACGAAATATGAAAAATATTTTATCTTTGAATTACAATCATAATATTCTATTTCGACATATTCTTTCATTCATCTCTGTATGAGTTTCTTATTTTCTTAGTTTACACAGATCATAATATTTTATTCATTCACTTGGTTTATGACTTGGTTTAGTTCTCTGCTATCAAACAAACAAGGTAGCATCAATTCTGGATGCTCAATCTTACGGTTTATCCATTCAAAACGTTGCTGGGCAATTATTCTTCTTCCTCTTATCAGTCTATCTATACCCGTCCGCTCCAAAAAAGACTTCAGGACAAAGACTTCCTCCATCTCATTTCACAATATATATTAATCAAAATTAAATTATATAATAAAGTTATAATTTAATTTTGATTAATTAATTAATAGATACAAGTTAAATCTAGGTATTTTATTAATGAATGTAGGTGTATATTTATAATTTTATAGTGTGTACTGTGTATATTTATAATTTTATTTCATTATCTTGGGATTTCCTTCTTACATATTTTATAATGTGTATGTGGTACGTCCTTATTCTATGATTTTTATTATCACATCTATCTTATCTAGCTCATGATTTTTATTTCATTGTTTTTTCATTGTCTATTTTGTGTTTTTATTATTTTATCTGTTTTCTGTCTATTTTTGTGTATTAATTTTTTCATCATATTTTTTGTCATTTATATATATATATATATATATATATATATATATATATTTTTTTTTCTTATTCGCAGCACGCCTCGACACAGGACAACCTAGTGAGGCTGCTGCATTAATAATGTATTGTTTGTTTAAGATTTATTTGAAGTTTTTTATTGTGTATGTATTTGTACATGTTATTTTAATTTTAATAAACTTTAACAAACTAAAAAAGTATATATACTGTACATAAAATACAAAATATATATAAAAAAAAATATGTTTAACAATTTTAATTAGTGGTTCACCTAGGGCCTGGACTCAGCCCAGGATCCGCCCTTGCATGCTCATTAGTCAGGCGGTTTGTGAACAATAATGCAATAGAACATCAATAAAATATCAAAATGCTTGGCAATAGCCCGTATATTGAATGAACCACCAGCTTCTAGCTGAGATTACCCTAGGATAATAATATAAAGGCTTTTATTGAAAAAATAGACAATTAAATAGAAAAAAGCATGGTCACAAATAACTATATATACCTACATACAAGAGTTGCTTTGGGAGGGATACATAAAATAAATTTATTGAAATCCTACGTCGTTTCTTTTTATAAACACACAAAATATACTTTTATAAAAGCTGAAACTGGGAAAATATTGCTGCGCAGGTAAAATACAATCAGATAAAAGCACCCACTAGGTACTGAAACTGAAGCAAGAGATACACATCGTACTTGAGTAATATCTCGAAAGCTGGATTAGTATGATTGATCGATATCAAATTAACTGAAACATAGGTACTATGGAAGAGCAAATTTTAAAAACAAACGCTTATCTACGTAATTTTTTTATCTTCCAAAAGTTTTTGCGCGTTCAATTATTTTTACAATCGCGATGATTTGCTAAAAACTTATGAAGATGACATGTCGTATTTTTAAGTATGTCTACAAACGTCAAAGTTTCAATTAGATTTATGATTTCAAAGAAATTTAATCTCCCTTCCCTAATTCTCCATTCTTCAAAATTCACGACCATAATTAAAAATTATAGTAGGTACCTAGTTTATTGATCTGTAAATTTAGATTTGGAATTCATGTTGTAAGAATAAGGTAGGTACCTATTAAAGTTTTCTTTTTTATTGGTATTTACTTGGAAGTTGATGAATGAAATATTTTAGTAGGCAATCTAATTTATAGAATAAAAATAACGGAAGGTAATAATTATTGATAAAAATGTTGCTTATTGTGCGTATTTCACAATTAATTATTATAAGGTAAATTTAAGTAATTAATTATTTAAACTATTTAAATTTTTAACGTATTAAATTTTATTTAGGAGATTTGTTTACGCTGACAAAATTGTTGTCTAAACACCTACAATGATAACAATATAACAATATAAATTATCTGTTTAGAAATATTATTAAACATTTTACAATCAGTCATAAAACCTCGTCCAGTTTACATAAAATATTCACCCATAGTGTTAGGTAATACGGAGATCTGTGCTCACTAAAGGTTTCATAAAATACATAGATACTTCTATTCACTTGTGAATACATTAAAAACTCCACTTCGCTCAAAAGTGTTCTGCCGGTCATCACATTTACATTCAAACGCTTAGCTCTCCGAGAGATGTGTCCTCGATTGTCAGACAAGGCGAGACTTCCGCTTGGATTAACTCAAGTAGGTACTACGTCTGAGAAAGCAGTATTAACGACACAAGAATATAGACCAGATATGCTACCGTAACAAAGATTTCAGAAATGCATAGAAAGTTAACGTTATTCATCGAATAAACGCAGAATAAGGAAATTTTACACGAGGAATAGGACTAGGTATGAATTCACATACAGACAGACCAAAAAGTATACCACTTTGGCCCAGCATCACTACACATATTACGATGAAAAATATTTTTTCCATGAATTGCCATTGAGCATTAGGGAGATCGAAAATTATAGACACTTATAAAACATTATGTCAAAGAAAAATATATTTAGGTATAATGAGTATATGAGGGAAGACGTGTAGGTACACATTTTTACTGTCGATTGCATTCTTTTTGTGTTTGTTTTGGGTGTTGATCGCGTTTCTCTTGTTAGGTATGTTGGAGGTCCGCGTATGGGGAACGTATTTGTTTTAATCGTTGTCCTCGTCTGTGTTTTTGTTGTATTCATTGTTTACTTGCATTACATTTACATACACACCATGGCACAACCTCTCTCTCTACACAAACTTTCTGAGTTTTATGAGAGAGGAAGAAACTAGTAATATTAATATGAATATGTAATAATAAAATAATATGTAAATTATAACTACCTATCAATTGTAAGAAATTGATTGAATAAACAAATAAAATAAATAATTTACGACTCGAATTGAATATTAAATGGCATGTTTTGGACACAGCAAGTATTTATTCAAATTAACTTATTAAGTGAATTATCTACATCTATATATTAATACGTCAAGGGAAAACTTTGTGCCCCTTTTTACAAAAATTGAGCGGACGGAGGAGTATGAAATTTCGCACACTTTCAGTTTATATAGAGAAGGGGTGGCGAATGCTAATTATTTTTTTTAATATACATTAAAATAGATTAAATCAATAAAAAAACTCTACGCACACTATTGTAATGTTTGTATTTCTACTCACACACACATCGATGTATTTGACATTATTTGACGCAGATCTTTTGTTTATCTGTGGTCATGGTTATCTTTATTAATACTAATAGAAAAATCTTTGCACACAACATTTCAAATTTGACGTGTCCACTGTCCATGTCATGGTTTTTGAAAGAAAATTGTGAAATTCCCCTCGCTCAATAAATTATAGGTTAACGGCCGGTTTCAATAACTTATCTATCTCCTATCAATGGTTAAAAATCTATCTATCTTTACACTTTGGTGTTTCAATAAACAAAGGATAGATAGAATTTCTATCTAAACTTTCTATCTATCTTTCATTATATGATTTGTATAGAAATCGGCGATAAAGCGTTTCAATAACCTATCTCTAGTAGGTATAGCTTGTGACATTTTTAGTTATTCTGCTTTGTTTATTGTTTTTTATGTATTTTCTTGTAAGTATAATAGACGCAAAGGCTTTTGAAGCTGTTAAGTCTATTGCACTGATATTTAACAGATTAAAATAAAAAAAATAAAAATTGTGATTACTGTTTTTTCTAACCTCCAATTTCGGCGGTTTGTTTTTCCTATCCCCCGATTTCGACGGCAAGTGTTTATTATATTGTCCATAGACAATATTAAAATACCTAATATTGTTGATATTGAAACTCTGACGTATATTCGAAAATTGACATGGACGAAGTATTGACAATTTCTATGATCAAACGCGGATAGTTTCCATAGTAACTGACATAAATACTATCTATCTGTTGTTTGTTTATTGAAACGCGGATAAGGATAGAATATTAACTGCGGTTAATTGACGGATAGCGTTTAACTGATTATTACGGATAGGTTATTGAAACCGGCCGTTAATTAATTATGGTCGAAATTCGACCAATGAACTGGATCACTAGTATTAATTATTACCTAATAAAATGTATGATGTGTGGTTCTGCGTTTCATATGATTTTATCGCTGACTTTCAAAATACTGCGATGTTTTCAAACATTCAAAATATCCGTTCAACAGCGCTTCCAAAACAATTGACTGTGGTTTATTTGACATTCTTGTGTGTCATGTTATCTACTTGAGACTGTTTAGATTAGTTAAGGTTGAAGATGAGGATAAAAGGTCACATGTTGGGCAGCTTAACTATGACGTACTTGATATATCTACCTATTTGAACAATTTTATAGAGATTTTCTTCACAACAACGAATTAATGGAAATAATTATACGAAGATTGGGAAATTAGAATTGATTACACCAAAAATATATTATTGAAATAAAATAGTAACGGTGAAACTAAAAGTTGTAAAAAAAAACTTGATAACATCATAAATTATCAATTCAAGGAAAAATTATTTTCTCTAAAAAATTGCTCCGATACAGACACCATCAGTGGTGCCGAACTTCTCGATATTTAATTGATGATAAGTATCCGTATAATCCCTGTACATTTTATGAGGACTTAATAATATATTTTTATTTTTACACAGATCGTTTCTTATAATTAAATTTGTATTTTTGGCATAACAATTGGTATGGTAAGGCGAGCTTATAAGAGATTTTCTATTGATTAGCAAATCATTATACAGAATAAGCCACCCGCTTTTTCGTTGCCGTCTTTTTTTACCAAGTGATTACATTAAAGTCTGTTTGCGGTAACTGGTAACACACATTCTCATTAACTCTGCAGTAAAAATAACACAACAATACAAATGACATGCGGTTTTTCTTTAATTAGGAGAGTCGTAAAAATACAAGGTCCCGCTCTGACACACAATTCTTTAACGGTCGTAGGCTCGAAAATAATTTTAATATTCAGTTGGGGTCTTGCAAAAGAGTGTTATCACATGTAATGTAATAGACGCAGCTAATAAAACAAGTATTCAAAACTCCCTTTAAGACCCCACTGAGGGGCATAGGGAGGCAACAAGAGCTCTCTACTGCGCTCAACATGAAATCAATAGGTAATAATATATCTACTCAAAATGACATCAATATTACTAGATACTCACAAAGACATTAATAAATCCACTCAAAATGACATCAATAAATCGAGTGAAAATAACATCAATATCATTCAATTATCCATTTCATTTATGTCAAAAATAGTGGGCCGCTTGTTAAGTACAAATTTAAAGAAACTATTTTGGATTCCTGCCGTGGGGCTGCTGGCTAAGAATAGCACCTCTGCTCTTTTGCTGGTTTTTCGAGCATCCTGTAAGAGGCAGGAAATCGAAAAATCAGATCGGGACCGTGAGGTTGACCACCTCACGTCCTTAAACCTCAACCGGTCAGAAAAGAAGGCACCATAAGCCTCGGACGCCTTCGAACGCAATGAAGAGCTCTTGGTGCCTCCCTATGCCCCTTGGTGGGGTTTAGGCCCCCTGCATTGCGGGTTGGTTTGGGGGGGGGGGGGGGATATGCGGCGGGCTTGATTTGTGTGGGGCCGGCTCTTTGGTTTGATTGCCTCGATCGAACTAGAGGGTTGGTTTCGTGCGGGTTGGATTTGCTGCGAATTTGTCTCCTCCGGGCTGGCTTGCGGTGTGCGGGGAGCCTTAAAGGGAGAATGTATGTATGTATGTATTTTGGATTTAAGAATCTGATAACTAAAATTTTTACAATACACGTGTTCTTTACGTACCCCAACCCCTAAAAATACCTCATAAATTTTCTGGAAGAGCAAATAGAAAATAATTTACAGTATTTTACTTTAATTCTTTCTCCCCCCGAGTCATCTCTTTGTACCTAGCGTAAAAAATCAGAACTGTGTGATGTAAAACTTTATCTATTTGATGTTCTATGATCCAATAATTTGCAATCACAGACATAAGTGTCTCATTTTATACATATACCTATTGGTTTGTATATTTACATGATAAAAATATTAAAACTAATTTTAATTTTCAAAAATCTATAAAGGACATGTAAAATGTACTTTTATATGCTCACTGATGTAAAAATAAAAACAAATCTTCAATAAGTAAATACTTATTATTTATTTATCACCATAAACTAGATATCGGGAGCGACTGCTCACTTCCTCAGATATAAAAGGTTCATAGGGGTCCAAGGAAATGTTACGCGCAATATAAGAGCGAGCATTTCGACTCGACTCTCTACCTACAAGTGGTGGACCCTGTTACGTTGGCCCAGGCTGAAACGGCAGTTAGAATCGGTCCCTGTTGACGCTAGGGTCAACAAGCCGAAGAGAGTATACGGGGTGCCTTTCATGCCTGTCCAACATGCAGGGCATTTCCTACATCTGAATCCAGTCCTCCTGCCTTCTATGAGCCCTCCCATCCATATTCACCTAGTCCTATCATTCCGGAAGGAGTAAACCTTTCTGCCCAATAATCCCCAATCCAAGGTGTCATTCGACCCGTACCGAGGGATGCAGGTATCTGTAGGGGCGGACTTTTATTTTTACTTTTAAATCTTATAATATAGGTAAATGAAAGTCGGGTTAGTGCGAACACTTATAACTCGAGATCGGCTGAACAGATTTTTATCTTGCTTGGTTTATTGGATTCTTCTCCGCTCCGGATAACAGAATATAACCAATATAAAAGTTATTATGGAACGGATTTCCAGCGACGCCAACACCATTAAATTATTGTTTACTGCACCTGATGGTAGTTCCCTTCATTCTCGCATACGTAATTGCCGCTCTTACAGTAGCCCATCCCACTTACTCCACCGTTTCGAACGTTTTAGAAAATTTTCATACATAGTCAACGAAATTATCGGGCTCTTCAATGTGCACACGCAGCATCGGTAGGTACCTACTTCATAAGTGAGGTCGAATGTGTGCGCGCGCATATATTCTCGCGTTGTTTCCACCTGAGCTTTGAATACGGATGAAATATGGTTGATTTAGAAATCTTTTTATTTTATTAGTTTAACTCAATCGAATTAATTATTTATTTTTTGTTTCTTGGTGCGCAGTGCACACATGAACGGGCCGCCTCTGGTTAGGACCACAGGACAACGTCTGTCGGGAAAGCTAGTAATGCATAATAATATATTAAATCCATAAAAAAATCATTACAACACACAACTGTAATGTTATGTGTTTGATACTCACACACACTTCGATGTATTTAACATTGACACAGACGAATATATTCTTTTGTATATCTGTGGTCAAATTGAGAATAGATTAATATTGTTTGTAATTAATAATAATAGAAAAAACTTTGTACATATTATTATCAACATTTTAAATTTGACGTATATACATGTCATTGTTTTGGAAAGGAAATTGTTAAATAGCACTCGCCGTCTATGACAATTAAGAAAGAATCTCGTTATTATTTTTGTTAATACGGAATGTCAACAAAAAAATAATGACCTTTCATTCTTTTTCTTTTCTTTCCTTCTTTCTTTTTTTCTCACACATAAGAAAGTTTTATCATTTTTATGCTTCAACGTGTCGATCATGTCAAATTCTTTATCGTATTTGTACCTACACGCCGCGTGTCGCGTTTATGAAAATAAAATTGAATAATCTTATTGCAATAGACAATTTGTATTACAGTTTTATTCCTTTTTCAAAACGAGATTTGAAAAAAAACATTCCAAATATCTTTTGACAGTTGATAGGTGTAAATATTGTTATTCCATCAATTATTGTTCAAACAAAAATTCTAACACGTGTAAATTTCTTGCATTGGAAACATCAAACTATGAATTGCGGATGTAGATTGTCAGGCGAATTCAGGTAGGTGTTGTACGTATGGAAAAAATAAATATTTGAATATGTAAATTGAATTGGAAAGTAAAATGAAATTCGTTGTGGAATCAGTGAAAGAGGCGCAGAAACATAATATACAATGTGTTGAATGTTGAATCATACTAAAAAGTATATTGCATATTTATGTAATCAAAATATAGTATAAATTTTACATCAATAATAGGAATAGGTAATATGGTAAAGGTAGGTATAATAATGGGACTATTTTAGTATAACTGGTATTGTTTTCTATTGCTATTATTTACATACACCTTGTAACAGTGGTAGTGGATAACCCGAAGCAGGGAGGTGGAGAACCAAAAAACCTATCGATTTAATCCTCATTTTCTGCGATATTGGGTGGTTCAAAAATTATTTACGTTTTTTGTGAATTTTGAATAATTCCCAATTTCAGACTTAAATACAGAACTGTGGCCAAACCAGTGATCAATTTTTTTTCTGAAAATAGTTCGAATAGTGTTGTAAGTCAACACCCGATAGCTTTTGTTTAATAAAATATTTTCTTAAATTTTTTTTCCAAGCTAAATTATTTTTCCACAAACTTTCAAGGGCTCTAAGACTCATCTAGGAGTATAGTCAACCATTACTTGAAATGATATAGTCAACCATTGACTTCCGTTGACTATAGTCAATCATTAGGTACTTAGGAAAAATAAATAGGAAAAAAACTACAAGACATATCAAGTAAGTAAACTAAGCACGTCATACGTAGGTATGTTCGTTTTCTTTCATACTAGTCACGCGTGTTTAACAGATTTTGAACTGAGACAAGTGGGCCCTTACGTATCTTAAACTAATTTAGCAACATTATCCTTTAAAAAGGTTCATTTTAATTGGTAATCAATCAGTTATGTCACTATATCTATATAGATATAAAAGAATATAGGGTTAGTGCGCACACTTATAGCTCTAGATCGACTCAACAGATTCTTCCTATATGTAGTTTATTGAATTCTTCTCCGCTCCAGATAACAGAATAATTATTAATAATATGTTAAATTGTAACTTAATAAAATAAATTCGAAAAATAGATAGCAAATAATATAAAAAGTATTAATGTTAGTATGGAACAACGCCATCTGTGAAAAATTCCATAACAACACAATTTTTATTTACTTGACAACCATTGAATTTCAAAACATTGGTACACAGTTTGTTTTATAGAATTTCTTTCGAGATTTCATAAATGATTTTTTTAAATTAAACGTATTTTTGTATAAATAACAAATTTGAAATCAATATTCATAGTAAGGACATAGGAAATACAAGATTACTTCAGAAAGCACGCCATCGGAATTAATTTGTCTTGCTTATTCCAAAATCCAATCTAATTCTAATATCTTATTGAACTTCAGACTGTACATAATAGTTATATTATTATTATGCCTTCACAGGATCATTATGCAGGTGCTGTAATTTCAGAAGGTATTGCAATCGAATGGTTCGAATAAGTTGCGAAATATTTATGGCTCTCATGAAATTAAGTTGTGCATTTTTTATTTTTGACGGGCAGTTGTTGATGGTCTTTTTTTATCTTTATCTGTTTATATTTTTATAGAATTTCTTCATTTTTGACGAACAACTATTAATGGTTATTCTAGTCATTGATTTGATTTTGTTTAGTCATGATTGAATCAATACTTATTTTAATATTGTTGTTGTTTTGTCTAAATTTGCCGAACGAAGTTGAACATTGACATCTATTATTGAACATTGATTAAGAATTGGTAGCACTCCCCGATACAAGCGATTGAATAGTGGGGATGCTTATTTGAATCTTTCGAATTTTTGTTGTTTTGAGTATGTTTCCACTGAAATGTCCGTATTGTCCTGTTTTTTGATGAATAAAACTATTATTTAAAATATTATAAAAATGGAGAGCTATTTTCCAATGTCATCGCATCACACCTAAATTACTGGACCAATATCGCTATTTTTTTTTGCCATGTTCGCTTCTATCAGGAGAAGGTTCTTATGAAACAAAAAATAAGAAAGTTGCGTAGATAATTATAAAATCAAAGAATACTCTAAGTAGGTAACCTTCTTAGTACTTTTAACAATATAATTTTTATTCCAAATTTGAAAAAATGAAATTAAATTAAAGTTTGATAGAATCTGTCAATTGTTTGATAGTTGGTGGGATTGACAGAATGTAGATGTTAAATATATGATTTGAAACAGATGCATCGATCTAAATGACATTGGTTAAAAGGTAATAAGTAATAGTATTATACAAGTTCGAATTCAATATTCATAGTTAGGTACACAGGACAACGTCTGTCGGGAAAGCTAGTTTATGAATAAATTTCATAGAACTCATGGAAATATCTTGCGATGCTTTTGGATACGAGTAAGTTTCGCTTAACAAACGAAATACATTTCGGGTTTTTTTTTAATAAAACGAATCTGTGCTCACTCGAAGTGAGTACAAATACACTCTCGACATCTTTCACATAAAGCAAAGACTTGTGTCGTGAAAGTGGAAATGGTCGGCACCGCCTGGATTCGAGAGCTTTGGACCCTCATATCAATATTGCAGTTCCATCACCGTATCATCGTGTTTAAAGAAACCCCCAAATCTGTAAAACTTGGACGGTATGAAGGAAGAGTTTCAGGTTTAAAACTTTGAAAGGGGATTCAGCACAGATAGAGGCACCCTCAAACGATACGACGGGCGTGACGGCCAACTGTTCATATGCCCTGTGGCGAGAAAAACTCAAAGATTTCATTTTAATCTAATCAGTCGATGTTGTTAGTCGATATTCGTTGTTGATATTATAGATTATCCGCGGTAAATACTATATCGTCGAAGTATAGATATTACATTTGATCCTGAATGCAATACAAGGCACCGTATGTCGTAATGTAAAATTTAAGGGACGATTTAGGATAAGAAAACAATAACTACTAATGATCCATTTTTATGTCTTTCGCCTGACAGGTAAAAATTTAAGCTCCAAGAAAACCCCACAATCATAAAAACTTGGCGTAATTATACTTCTCCTCAACAACTAACTTGTTAATAAAAAATCTTAATAAAAAACTTGTAAATCCAGGCATCATATTCGTATTACATTACACGGTTGGGTAAGGGTTTTTTCACTTGAAATTTCTACCCGGGATTGTCCCGTCTCAGATTGGACGGGACCGGTTGACTGGAAAAAATTGCCTCAGGCAATAAGTTCCGCCGGCTAAGTGACACATTTGTATAGAAAAAGCGTTAATTTAATTTAATGTAAATTACGTTAGTTGTTACAATTTGATATTGGAATAGGCGTCATGGGCTTCATCATTCTTTTTGGATGTAATGCCATTATAAAAAAAAAACAATTTGATGTCTTAAGCGCCACACGTTGAGTGGGTGTCACTTACATAAGTCGCATTAATGAGAGATGTTATTGAAATATCAAAACATCAACAACCAGTGATATAAATAACATCGCGTGTTGCTGTTGAGATGTGGCTGCGAGAGACAAATTTATTAATAAGGTTAACCCTTACGGAGAAAGAAGTCATTACAATAATAATACTACTGACTGAATGATACCTACTTATAAATAATGTAGATACCGTATCGTATGCCGCCGAGAGATCCACAAACGCCGTAGAGAGCTTGAGCATATTTGGGAACCCCGCTTCTATTATATAGTGCTAGTAAGGGCAAGCACCTGTTCACAGCAATCTCTGCCGGTTCTAAATCCTGCTTGTTCGATTGGGATTACTACATCTATTGAGGATGTAATCCGACGCAGTACGAGTCTCTCCAGGATCTTATAGGGGACGCAGAGTAAAGAAATAGGTCAGTAGTGATCAGGACCACTTCCATCCTTGCCTGGCATGAGGATAGCCACAATTTTCGAGTGTTTCCAAATTGTAGGGAGATGTGATTTTCATTGTTTTACTCATAAGTTGGGCGAGCCACTCTCTCGATCGGGCACCCATTTTTTAATAAACTCTGTAAAAATCTCATCTAATCCAGCCGATTTTCCACATTTGCTATTTTCAAATGACAAGTCTAGTTCTTCCAGCGAGAAATCTCCAGAAAAGGTGGGATTATCTGTAAGGTTTGCCTTAATCATACGTAGTTCGTAATTTATTTGTCGTGAACGTTCTCTACTTATGGAGGTATTAGAAATATTCAGCATGCGCCTCACTACATCTTCCGGAGTAACCTGCGAAGAGTATATTTGGGCTTGGCAGTTCAGGTGATGCTGTTCCCATTTTTTGTAAAGTGCGCCAAGCCTCACGGCTTGAGTGTCGGAAATCCATCTCTTTCCATATCTCTTTACTGTTATTGTTTAACGCTTGCAAAAGCTCGTCACCAATTTCTGAGTTATAGTTATGACGATAACTGTTATAAAGTTCCTCGCATTTCGTGTTCCAGGTCGGAATATATTCCCTGCGGAAACCCCGAGGGATATGTTTTTTAGCCGTGGAAATTGCCCCCACAACTCTGTCGTACTATTCGACTTGACAAGGAATATGTTTAATAATGCCAATTTATAAAGAAAACAAACTTTGCAGTATTTCTATAGTAATACTGCAAAGTTTATTTTCTATATAAATTGGTATAATGACTATGTATTACAAAGTTACAAATAATGTGTTTGAAGAATGTTTAATAATGTTTTTTGAGAAGGATTTTCACTTAGCCTTTCTAAAGTTCCATCTCGGCATTGGAATTGATGTTGACAGAGGGATGCGAATACCATACTTCACCACCACGGGACGATGCCGTGAGTGGGGAAATCATCCAGTACAACGCGTGAGGCCTTATCGTTGACATTGGTGTGCGGGTTGGTCACGAAGCTAAGATCGGGACTATAATCTCTTCCCCAGCGGGCAGATCGGAAGGTGCCCTTATCCTTTGCGCAGTATAATAGATCCAATGCGTTAACTTGCGCCAATTCGGTGATATCTTCTCCATTTTGATCCGTACGATTCCCCATCCCCATGAATCATGGTGGATGTTAAAGTCACCAACATACACTGCCGGGTGCTCGTAGGAAGGCAAAGGTGATGAGGACCAAACCTAACCTGGTGGTTTATATACATTGTTAATTTTCACAGTGTCCACTTCTATGGTGATGGAGGACGTTTTGTGATTGTTGGTGCTGCATTTGAGGACATTAACTTCACTCAGGTCAGACCTGACATATGTTGCTATTCCGTATATAGCACTGTGTACAGCTGCTACCAAGGTGAATCCAGGTATTTGTCCTCTGCGATAGATGTCTTCACCATATTTGGTGCGTGTCTCCTGTAAGGCTATCACATCAATATTATGTTTTGTCAGCAATCGCGCTAAGATTTGACATTTAGAGAGTGAGATACCCCCAACGTTCTAAGTCACGTGTCATGTAGTCCTCACAAGGACTGTTTGAATCATTGCAGTTATCTCGATGTATCTTGCGTTTGCTGTCCTTATTCTTATTGGTTTTATTTCTCTTTGAGTACAGCTCCATTGCTGTGTAGCAGCACCAAACGTTTGTCTGTGAGCGTTACCCGGGGTAGACCACTAGGAGGTCGACAAACTTCCTACCCCAATTGAATACTGTACTGTAGTGTAGTAGGAGTAGGCAGTTTGATTTATATTAAAGACAACGTAATAATATATGACGCATATTTCTACGATTTCTAAAGTTATTACTACTAAACATACTTTAAATGAAAAAGATGGGCTAAACCCAAGCAATACAATATGTTCTAGAAATGTTACTGAAGGCATCAGGAGTTCTTAGCAACATTTTTAGCCAAATCTTCTAATTGGTAAAAAAGAGATTGTGCATCATGGCAAAAAAAACTGTAAAAATAATTTGAAAAAGCATGTAATTTCGCACTAGCTAAACGATGAACCCGACTTAATTTATTATAGGTTCACACATATTTAGCACGTGAGCCGGTGGCCAGAGACGCGGGGTGAGTTAGAACAAAAAGGATCGACTGCCGACTACTAAATTTAGGTGTTCAGACATATTTAGTTCTAATACTATTCGCTACTCAACCAATGTAAACTAGGCTTAAAATCGTGTAGTCCTCAGACCAATGTTCTGGATGGATGGAAATTCAAATCGTTTCCTACAACGCAATAATAATATTATGTTTGCGAGACAAATGATTCACGGTCCTCTTGACCTAAACTATGTATGATTGATTTTTATTCATCACCCGATGCTAGACAGGTGATGATAGTTAAATTAGTGTCAACTGGTTATTATTGGCTGTCAATTTATTTTTCCTCACCTCCACACCCAGGTTCCAAGAACGAAACGCGTCACAAGACTGGAATTGCGCGGTTACCCCTATTCGGGAAACATCGTAAAGCGAGGAAAGATTTTTTTACCCATCACGCCGTGACCTTTAAGGAGTAGGCAGAGAGAACGAACCTCCACTATTTTCTATCCACGCATACTTTTTTCGCTACTTCCACCGACATTTTTCTCATACAACCTCGACTTTTTATTTTGCTTTTTGATTCACTTCTTTCAACTACATAAATTCTACTTGCATCCATTCTTCCAATATACACTCTTCCAACACTAACTTCAATGCTCAATTATTTTTTTCTCATTCCTTTCCATATCCCAGTATTACCAGTCTTTCCAAATGTTCTTGAAGAGTTCTCATCTCTGTTGCGTTCATTCTTAAATCTTTTTTTTTTTTGAGCATACTAATAAGTTGTTAATGCTTAGAAATCCCTTCTTATTTTAGGCCTAATGACCTGTTTTTAAGAGGCGGGTTACGTCCGCCAGATCAACTACCATCTGATCTTTTCATTTCTTTAGTGGTCTTCCATGGGGTCGGAGGTGCAATGCAATGTGAGAGAGAACTAGATGATTGTTCATTTTCTTTATATCTGCATTCATACCAGGATGTTTTGTTGCCTTCCACATCTACCTGTATCTTGAACCTCACATAATATTTCCCTTACCCTCGAATTTCTCATTATATACCTACTTATCTGCAATGCTTCAGAGCCTTCATTTCTGAAACGAAGTAGGTTGATCAGAGTCCGAAAGGCGACTTACAACTTCTCATACTATTTTCCGTTCTTTCGAAGTAGAACTGAGGGATTTAGAAACGATAAGAGAGCAAATCAATGAAGGTGCACTATCAAGCCTAAAGTAGAGCTATTTTTGCCTCCCTATGCACTCTAATGGGTCTAAAAAGGAGAATAACTGTAGGGCTATTCTCGTAATCAATCGCTTTTAAAAATCACTTAACGATAAGATTAAGACACGATCGCAAGCAGTCGTATTCACAAAACTATCGGAATCTAATGTTAATCCTATCTTGAACTGGATCATTTTCTTCAATATTTGAAGCCCAATATTGAAGATTAACTTGTTGGATTTGGAACCATTGGGGCTTATGACCCTCGCATTAGCGGCTGGTTTAGAATGATCATTTTACACTATAGAAACTATTCACCATTAGGTTCCATTGATCCAGGTTTTTACCTCTCCAGCGATGTCGGAGGCAGGCTTTGAACCAATGCTCCTACGATGTGTGTAGAAGCCTGCCGCCAGTAGCCATCAGGCCACTGGCGGTTACAGCTAGGTCGTCAATTTTTACATATCTAAACGTCTTATACAAGTATCCTTCTATGGCGACATCTATCGAAATGATCGAGAGATTATTTTAAAGCTACCTACATTATCTGAGGACCATCTGGTAGGACCCGATATGATTACCTCATTTTTACCGGGAGATGGCTCTCTTGTATGCGCTCGGCACATTAATTGTACACATTTTATTCTAATTTCTCTAACATAAGCCCCAATGGTTCCATGGTCATAAGCCCCAGGGTCATAAGCCCCAATGGTTCCAAATCCAACAAGTTAATCTTCAATATTGGGCTTCAAATATTGAAAAAAATTCCATCATAAATAAGAACCATCTATAGTAATGTAGATAAAGTTATCAAAAATATTACGAATATTGGATCATTTTCATACTGATATTTCAAACATAACGAATTTTTAAGATATCTACTAGTTTTGTGAATACCAATCCGCCATTTTATGATTGTCAATCAAGATAAGAGCACATTAAGACCTCTACGAGAATAAGGGCACTGTCAATCAGTCAATATGAAAAGTGAAATATCAAACCGAACACTCAGTAACTAATAAAACCGCACGTTTTCCCTTTTCGTAAAAAAATGTAATAAAGTATAACATCTTGTGAAATATGAGACAGTATATTTTATCCACGCCACAAAGACTTTATGAGATATTTATTATATTGATAAGGGCTACCCTTCTACAGTTCTTTTTTTGTATTTTTCCTTCCTCAATCAATATTGTCACCGTACTACACTTATCATTTTGTCAATCGAGTTCTGAGATTTAAGGAGAAATAAAGCGGTGTCCACCCTTTATGTGTCATTTAACAACAAAGGGATGAGAAAATAATAACGAGGTATTTTTTGCTGTTCTCTACATTAAAAACATAAACAGTTTTAATGAGTAAATTCTAAGCAAGCAATATTGGCTTTTCTTTACAAAATATCGGTTGTTTTCAATTTTTAATTTAACTTTACTCCTTTTTTGATCCCACAAAAACAAACTTACAAAAATTTCAATATAGCCGGGGCGGCGCAGCGTGGTGTTCTTGTTAAAGGAATATTTTCTTTCAATCAAATACAAGACGCATTACTTAATCCGGCTAGAAATTTTATGTGCTACATGCAATAACGGGAAATCTTGTCCTAGGGGGGGCTTATCCTTACTGCGGGCGTCCATGGATAGAAGAGGTGACATGATTTTCAGAAGTCCCTACCTAAGCCATATCAAATCCATTGAGATTGGAACTGTGCCCAGATTAAGAGGTACTCAATTGCTGCCTGCAAAACGAAGCTAAAGAGGTTGGTATATTACTATTTTACCATTCACACTCCTCCAGCATAAATTTTAGATGAAAAAATCTAGTGTGTCTAAACAAACTCTCCTGATTTAATTTGGAAGGTTTAGGTTAAAGGTTAAATCTTTTCCTGAATCCGCCATGACATCCGAGGAAGACATGGCATAATCATTTATCAGGTAGCCTAACTCATATAAATGTACTTTTATCTCACCATTCTTTTTGTATATTAATTCGTACCTTTGAAACATCTACGTGTATCTTCTGTTTTGACCTTAGACCGTTTCGAATATAATTATATTATTAGATTGTCAATTTGTAAGATAAAAAGAAATTTATGCCTGAATACTCGATGCGCAGCGAATTCAAATAAAATTTCGATTCCGAGTAGGTACCTTAAAATTTTGTTTAGGTACCTACCTACGTAGTCCTAGGTATCCGTATACAAATTAAGAAAAATAAACGTATATTAAAATTTCCGTTTTCATCATGAATTTATTCAATAACAGTTAAATTGTTTTTCCACAAGTTTAATATCATGACTAGTTTCGAATAAGTTTTTCATGCTTACAGAAGACTAATGGTCACTTTCACCAAACGGTTCCTAACTTTTAAGTAGCACTTAGCGTAGCGTTTTAATATATGGTGTGGAGAACCTAAAAGTTATAAACCGTCACCTTTCTTAAATTTAATTTGTGGAAAAAACAAGCAAAATGTGTACTTATGTGTTTTTTCTTAATTACATAAACTGCCGAAATGTCGCCATAAATTTAAAGGTCCATATATGTACCTATTTCGAATTTTAAAAT
The DNA here is from genome assembly GCA_963576905.1 of Mystacides longicornis. Classification (NCBI taxonomy): domain Eukaryota; kingdom Metazoa; phylum Arthropoda; class Insecta; order Trichoptera; family Leptoceridae; genus Mystacides; species Mystacides longicornis. Next base: position 23,845,371 of record OY756427.1, read on the forward strand.
CGGTACAGAAGGTACTTATTTATTTATTTATTTATGGCAGAATGCCTTGAACAGTAAATGATGCATAATAATATATTGTAATAAAATATAATAAAAACTATCTTTGTTACATTTAACAAATTTTCATACAAATTGAAGGTTATTTTCATAGTTCCGTGGTTCACGAGTCTGTTAACATTTAATAGCATTGGCTCGGCAAAGATTTTCATTTAGTGAGTACCCCTTACACAAGATATATAAAATATTTTTAGTATATTGTGGAAAATGAATAAAATGAAATATTAGTAACTTAGTACATAACTAATCAAATTAAAATCACAGGGTTAATCTAACTAAAAATCACTAAACTAAACATCTATATTTACTATAAAAAGAATGAGTAATTTATTCAGCTGTTTACACATTTCCCATCTACTGTGTGAGTACCTACTATGTAGCACTAACTGGTAGGTACATATCACTTCTCATGTTCCAATTCAGTTCATGGGTAGGTAGATAGCCTATTGAGATGTTACCGAAACTGAAAAATTAATAATTGCAAACTTACCATAAGATCAGCTATGGCCAAATGTATCAGCATGATGTTGATCCTAGTTCTTGGAGACCTCTTCACCAATATGGCGAGCACTGTAATGTTCCCTATGGCCGATATGACCATTAAAATACTGTAAACTGTGATTGACAACACGTGACTCTCGTTAAAAACCATATCCGGCGGAAGCGTGGTGGAAATTGCCGTTTGATTCCTGTCATAGTCCAACCAGGATCCATTGTATTCCCCTGCACCGCCAGCAGGCATCATAGGGTCCATATCCTGGTTATACATTTTGTTCAGTAGAAAATTTCCGGCTCAATTTTGTATTGTTTATGTTTTAACACACTTGATAACATCAGCTATTCACATCCAAATAAGAATATAAAACGTATTTATTAAAGAAATCCTAACAAGAATATATCACACGTTCGATAACCCTATGACTTGCCAACGGCACACGGCGGGATACAGCCGCAAGTTTTCGCAGATATATTCGGATGATTATTTTCTAAATCGTTGCTTGCTTCTCATATTTATCGTCAATTTATCGTCGATCAATTCTCATGTATATCATTTAAAATGTTTTTAACAAGCAATGGCCTGCTTTTTTTAAATATCTGATAGAAAGGAATGTTTCTTTAATAATATAACTAAGTTCCTTGTTGTGCAAATATCACAAAACATCTGTTTTTTTAAGACATCTTTATTTTTATCAGAGTATTTATAATGAATTGTCTAAACATTTTTTTATAACGCTTAAAAGTTGAATCAATACTTTTAAACAATGAACTTTCGTTGCCCGCCTGTTGAGTTGTGGACTTTGTTTTTCGAGAAAAAATCCGAAAAGCGTTTGTTTTATTATTATTACTATTTTCAATTTTTCTATATTTGGGTCTTTTTAGAAATTTTGTTTTTGTTAACTTATACATTGTGTCCCATTATAAATAAGCATTATTTTAAAGCAATCACCATTAATTTAAATCACTCATCAATTACAATATTAATTGAATTATTTTTATCCAGCCGTGCATTCAAATGAAAATAATAAATAAACTAATTCTTATTGCGCAATAATATTCGTAACTTCTTATCAATTAAAATCAAAAATAAATCGTTCAGTTCATAAATAATATTAAAACGTCATTTTTATTATTAATATTTATTGTCATTTGGAATATAGTTTATCCAATAAAGAATCTTTCTTCACGCAATAAAAAGTTTTAAAACACTACGAAAATTTGAATAAAATACGCACTTTTTGTTTTATTTATTAAATCTTTTAATGTTGTATTTATTTTTGTTGAAAACTTATAATGTTGTCACTTATTTTCAGTGGTTTATTTATCGTTTTCAGCGGTTTAAAAGGACAGCCGAGGAACGACCCAACCGCTACCCGATCCACAGTACGACTGAAACCGAACAGTGGTTAGATACTCTCTTGAAACAACACGACTTGAAATTTTCAGACAGCACCTCTGATGTGTCTGAAGTTTAGGCAGATGATCACCTCATGGGGTCGCTTCAGCATTCTTCCGCGGACAAAACCTTTCCGTCTTATCAAATTAATAATATAGCCGGTCAAAGTTCAGTTATAAATTTTAATTAAGAATAGTGTGATTTCAGCCTGGCCGAATTCGCTAACCATGAAAACCAAGTTAATATTATATTATCAACTGTATTTTTTCTTAAATTGTTAGCTGTGTTGCTAGTTAAGTCGGAAAAAGTCTTTTCGTATTTTGTATGTATGAACTTGAATTAAAATTTGTTTGGCTGCACTGGTTGTATGCGGATGATTTTGGTGAAATTATAAAGCTAGATATTTAAAAATAGAACGTGGTTTCTCGATATTTTTCGTTTATTTTTCTTTCTGTCAAAATGAGTAAATCATATGAAGGGATTTGATACATTTTGAAATTTGAATACAAACTTTATTAATACGATTAATGACTGGTATTCTCAAGTTCCAACTCAACGCAAGAAGCTCATGCTTAGAACTTAATCGGTTGCCGGTAGTTACGCATCTAATGTATTGGATAAAACATTTCAGAATAGCCGTCATTATCAATATTCAAAGCAATCTATCGTCTTACCGACGAAAATAATTTAAAGTATGAAAATTATTTCCCGTTGTTGGATTGTTGTTGTCATTTGTATTTTGTGAAAAATATTTCGAGTGCATGGGGTGTTCCACTTAAATATCGAGGCACGAGCAAACAAAACTAATTATCATATTTGATAAACCTTGCATGTAACCTATACTGTAAAAATGTGTTTTTCCTACTTAGTTTTTATTTTTTAATAAATGAACTGAGTGATCCACATTATTCACAGTCACAAATTTTAGCAATTCAAAGACACCATTTTGCGTGGGAGTGCTCAAAAAAAGCCTGGAGACAGGAAAAAATTCTATAATTTAAAATCAGTCTACCTTTTGATATCTGTGATGGTTTAAAAATAACTTCCAATTTTTACCACTAGGTATTATGATATCTACTCCAATTACGAGTAATATCTATACATATTATAAAAATGGAGAGAAATTTTTCGTTGTCATCTCATCACGCCTGAACTGCTGGACCGATTTCACTAATTCTTTTTTTTTCGTCTCTACTTTTATCAGGAGATGGTCGAATTACATTAGTCAAAAGATAATTAATTCATCACCATACAAATTCGAACACAGAACAACGTCTGTCGGGAAAGCTAGAACTTTATACCTAAAAAAAGTTCGAAGTTCTTTTTATTTATAATTTATTTGTTACACAATTGTTGGCGCTGTTGTTTCTCCTACAAAGGTCCGAAGACGAGGAACACTTTCTCACTCAGTGTTCCGTTCTTTCGAAGTAGAGCCGAGGGGCTTGGACATAGTGTGGGAGGAGGTCATTAAAGCCGCACATAATCGAGCGCGATGGATGTCTCTTGTTGCCTCCCAATGGTCCTAAATGGGGTCACAGAGGGGGTATCGTATTGTATAGTGAGATGTTATAAATAAACTGCTTCTAGTAGAATACCGTGAAAGAGTCAAAGAGAGTATTTGTATTCAAGTTGAGTGAACACACAAATTCATTTTTATTAAAAAAATAAATTAAAAATGTGTCTATGGTGATGCCCGAAGGTGTTGAGTTTTTAGTACACTGTAAAGCTTAGTAAATTAGTTTTTTGTTAGGTATTTATTACACAGAAAAATCAAAAAACGAGTATAAACTAATATAAAGTACTCACTTACTTTTATTTAGTTTCTTTCTTAGATGAAAAACTCGAAAAGATAGTTCAAATACTTATAAAATATTCAAGACATAAAGTATAAAGAATTTTGCTTAAAAAAGTACCATAAAAATCTCACTTACAGGGTGAGATCGTTCTTGTATCTGACTCTAACAGGACTTTAACAAAGGGATGTAATGGAACACCGGGTTATCAAATTATAGTACGGTACACAGCTTCTCGAGGCATTTCTATATTTCTCTTGCAATATGATCCTGGATTTGCTCTCGTGGGAGAAACTACCCAAAAAATAAAATATTGCGCTAAAAGAGAATGGGAAATCTAAGTAGTTGTACCTACTATTATAATATTAGAAGTCTAGAACACTGACCGACTAACGCTAAGCCGTCAAATCCGCGAGCCACACGCCACACGTCTATGTTGTTTGAAGCGGTCGGACACATACAGATTTATTTATGTATAAAAATGAATCCCTATTTCCCTTGCTCATGACATCAATGCTGAACCGATTTCGCTAATTCTTTTGTTGTTGTGTTTACTTTTTTCACCAGGTTCTTATTAAAGATAAAAATTTGAAAGTTGCGTTAGAAAATTAAAGAAAATTTGCATTAGAAAATTTAACGTAGCTTAGTAATTTTGAGAATTTTGGCTGAGATGGGCCGGGCATCTGCAGAGAATGCCATCCTCACGGGTCACTAGGAGGATCCTCGAGGGTCGGAAGACGAGGAGTCGGAAGACCTAGGCTCAGATGGGAAGACGAAGTTAGAAAGGATGCGGCACAACTTCTGCAGGTGACGGATTGGCAATTGGATGAGTTGGAGGCGTTGTCTTCAGGAGACCAAGGCTCGATTTGAGAGTAGCGCCATCGAAGAAGAAGATTTTCGAATTTTCATTGACGTTGAAAAAACTGTCAGTTGATCAATAGTGTGTGCTGTTGTCATAAGGTACCCTGTAAACATCTTTAAAACAGATGCATCGATTAGAGTTTGATCGCTTAGATAGGAAATTAATTTATTATTGGTAGGTATTATACAAATTCGAATTCAATATCTTATATTATAAATGAATGTCGGGTTAGTGCGAACAATTATAACTCGAGATCGGCTGAACAGATTCTTTCGATGTTTGATTTATTAGATTATTCTCCGCTACGGATAACAAAATAACTAATAAAAAGTTGAAAAATGGATAAATAATATAAAATATAATATTGAAGTTAGTATGGAACGGATTTCTTGCGACGCCATTACAACAAAATTATTGTTTACTTCACATGATGGGATGGTAGTTCCTTCTCATCAAAAGTAATTGCCGCTCTTACAGTAGGCCATCCAAAAGTCAACAAAATTAACGGGCACTTTCATAATATGTGCACATGCAGCATCGACACTTCATAGACGAGGCAGAATGTCTGCGCAAGCATATATCGCGCGTTGTTCCCGCCTGAGCTTTGAATACGAATGAAATATGGATGTTTTGGAAATATTTTAATGTTATTATTTTATTAGATTATCTCAATCGAATTATTTATGTACTATTTTTCTGGGGGCGCAGTGCACGTTATGCACATATGAACGGGCCACCTCGGGTTAGAACCACAGGACAACGTCTGTCGGGAAAGTTAGTTTATATTAAAGACAGCACAACATCTGTCAGGAAAGTTATTACCTATATAATAAATTCTCAACATATTATAAACGAGGATATTTTAAAGGATCATTCTGTAAATATGCCTTCGGTTTATTGAATTTATTTCCATTGATATCGAGTAATGGATATACATAGAAGCATGGACACAATAAAAGGAGAACCTAATCTAATAACAGGGAAGAGAGAGACCTCTAAGTCCTCCAGACATCATAATTGGCTGGGTAAGGTGTTGTTGAGCCTAGTGCCTACTCACAGAGACAATATCTTCTTAATTAAAAAAGGTCAACCCTAAATGACGAACCGAAATGGCACTATACCTATTATGGAAGTGGATACGACTATGTATATATATTATTCGCACTTGATTATAAACTGATGCTTACTTGCCTCATTTTTTCTTCTTTTTATCTAGGTAAATTATTCAAGTATTCTATACATGATAAAGCAATGAAAAAAGGCTATTACATATTTTGCGATACATACATACTCCTTTCAAGCTTCACCCAGGAACGTAGGGAGGCAACAAGAGCTCTCCATTGCGCTCAATCTTGCGCAATGTTTATGACCTCCCTCCACACCATGTCTAAATCCTTCAGCTCTACTTTTAGAAAGAGAGGAACACAGTATGAGGGGGTCTTCCTCGTCTGTTTTTCGGCTTTGCCGTGTGGTTATCTTTATGTTGGTTTGTTTGTCGGCTTAGAATAGCACCTCTGCTTTTTTACTGTTTTTTTTTCGAACATCCTGTTAGAGGTTTTTGGGCTCCCAAGTAATATGAAAAAATGGGAGAACTGATTGATGTAATACGAGAAGTCTTTACAACACATTAATTTTGCTATACGTTGAAACCACTCTCCCAATTCAAACCACATGTATTTTGTGGTCTTAAACAAACTCAAAAATCTTTCCAAGACATTTCCACCGACAACTCGCTCTTCATTATTCTAGCCATATTCAGAAGTTTTAAACAAAAAACAAGCAAGCCTGCTTAGGGTGAAAGATGTCAAAAGTATGGAATTGTGTTCATTTTGAGTGAGCCCAGATTAATTTGTTAAAAAAAATACTAAAAGCATGGCGGAACACCACCTGAAAGGCACATTCATGCAGTTTGTAGTATTGTGAAATAAAATAAATACTGGACCCAGGATTTACGGCTTTTTGGAAAATAGGTTAAACGGAAACATTGATTCAAAACTTACTAAGATTTGGCCTACCACAATCTCTGACTTGGCCGTCTCTATTCTCTCAATCAGATCTTGACAACCAGGCTGGGGGGAGGGGGGTTCAACCAAAATAAATTACAAAAAATATAAGTATTCCCCCCTCCTGGATACGGCCCTGCCTATATTCAGTATCTTTACGGAACCAACAGCTGTATTTTTCAGGATCACGGAATCCTCATACATTTTTCACACATCACACCACGTTATTTGTCAGCTAAATCACATCCTCACAAACATATTTTATATCATTAATTTACTAACAAATAGGTAGGTATGTATCATCAGTTTTTTTTTTTGTTATGAATTTCTAATTAGACTTACACTTTGGGAAGGTGTGAGGATGGCGTGACGGTCTTACGACTTTTTTGTGTGGTGAGATACCGAAATCTTACGAGACTCACAGCCGACACCCGTGTTAGTTTCATTACAATTATTCGACACATTAACCTCTAGTTTATTTTGTTTTGTTCATTTGTTTGTTCATATTATCTTATATATAAAAATATTTAGCTGTGCGTATTGTGTCCCGCTAATACTTGAGAACGACTGGACCGATTTGGCTAATTTTCATTTTGAAATATTCGTGTTAGCTCAGGGTATTTTGAAACTGTGAGAAAATATGGAAAAATTGCGAGGAAAATAGAAATTATGATTTCCCATTTAAAGACTTCCTGCCTGTCAGATGCGTCACAAAAGGCTATGTCCTAACTGAAAAGTGATCGCGCGATCTGAGATGAGCGATCATACAATGTTCTCAAATTGAACAATCCGTCCGCGTTGTTTGAGTAAGTATACTCGGATGAAACGAGCTTTCAAGCTGGAAAGCTTTCCAGTTAAGACACACGGTAGGGATCGGCATTTTTTAATGTATACATGGAAATAAAGTAGATAGGCTTTAAGGATGTACAATGTTATGAGATCCATGATTTGAGATGGTTGGTAGTCCAGTGGTATCAGTCGGCGGCTTTCGTGCGTACAGCGCATTGGAGGTCGCAGGTTCGAAACTCGGAAGTGCCGACCATTTCCACTTTCACGACACGAGCCTTTGCTTAGTGTGAAATATGTCAAAAGTGTATTTGTGTTCACTTCGAGTGAGCACAGATTCATTAAAAAATAAAATAAAATAAAGTGAATGCAAATGCAGAAATATTTTTTTAATAACCCACACATTTTAAAATGAGTTAGGCTTGACATCTTTTGTTCATTTTAGTCATACTTTCATACCAAGAATGGCACTTTTTAGATCAACTCATCAAACCTTATTTTTTTATTAAGAATATAATACCTTAAAATAACATAAATTACAATAAAAATACAGTCATGGTAGTGGTTTAAAATGAAATTAATTTAACCTAACAATAATTCAAAGTAATAATTATATTATTTGATTAAGAATTTGAAACGTGACTACTGTACCTACATAGCAAAGTAAAAAAGTATGATTAAGTATGTTAAGTCAACAAATAATAAAAATTCATCTAAAATCTTGTACTCATTATCATAAAAATAACTCTAAGTAAATCTTGTACTTATCATATTAATTATTAGTCTAAGAAAATCTTGTACTTATCATAATATGATTAAATGCCACATTTTAGGGCTTAGAGAGATCTATCAAAAAGGGGTATAAGAAAAGTAATAGGTACGTACCTTTGAAAATTTAAGATTAATAATTAGAATACCTACTTCTAATAAGAAATTATAATAATACTTTTAAAAACCATCGACTGGATGAATAGTAAGTACCTACCTTCAGAATACATAAATTATCATGAATCAGTAGGTATTGTAACAAATCAAGTAACTACCTACCACGAAGCCACAAGCTATTTTATATTTTTTTTAAATATTGTGGAAATATTTTTTAGGGTAAATCGTGGATTCTAGTAAATGGTTGGACCCAATCTTATCATGGCCGCCGGTGGTTGTAATTAATATAAGTACCTACAATTAATTATAAGATATAATAATAATTAAAGACACTCATTAGACAGTCTGGCCGGATTTTGATTTCGTCCAATTTCATCATCGCTCATAAAAGTCGGTGTTCGTAGGTCAAAGGAAACACAATGATGAACGAATCACCAAATTGACTGCTCTGTACCCCGAGTTCGAGATTTTTATCAACTGTTTTCAGCCGTAATTATGCTGATACTCGTAACATAGAAACTATGAACATGTTTCAGTATCTACTAGACTCAGTGGTCACCATGCACCAACAATTATATAAGCATTGATATCAAAGGTGCATGGTAAAAAGTATAGTTTGGTATGCACAGACATATCAAATCTTGTTTGTTGACGAAAAATACTAAAAGCTTCTTCATTGTAAAAACATTGTTGCAACCATCAGCGATTGTGTGCAGTGATGATGACTGATGGGCTAAGCAGAAGAGTCAAGAGTGCCCGAACGGTTTTTGAAATAAATGTATGTGTTAAGAAAAATCTTTGATCCTTTTCAGGTAGGTATGACCAAGAATCGCAGATCCTGTAACTACAACAAAGCCATTTTAAAAATTAAGAAAAAAAATACATCGGTTTTGAAGGTTAAGGCACGTCCAGACAATGAAGGATAACAGAATTTCCAGAAGAAAGACTTCGTGTAGAATGACTAAAACAACTTAGGTGGATGCATATTGTGGAGGAAGATCTCAGAACAATGCGGGTGACTAATTATTGGAATGGACCAGGGTGAATGCCGGCAAATTCTAAAGAAAACCAAAGCTGACAATGGGCTGTAGTGCCAATAATGATTTTGTAGTAGCGTATTTAGTTCAAGCTTTTCCTCTGATCGAGTATCTATTACATAGGACTGGTACTCTGGGTACTATATTGAAGTGATGCCTCACTCCTGTTTCCCTACACTTAACACACCATAACACACATAATGTTGTTATGGTATTAATTTGCTTTACCCCTTGAATGAGAACGTAAAATGTTCGTGACTAACTGTCGACATTGGGAATTATTTCAGAATACCCACTACAAACAAACAATACTTACGGGCATTGCTATGCAATTGAAATATAAAGATAGAATAGTGTCTCAATATGTAATGTCTGCAAGAGTAGTTACCTATATCAAAAGGTCAGTTTATTCTTTTTGACGATCTTCTCAAAAATGGGTATGGTAATATCATAGCGCCATCTAGTTACTGAGAAAAAAATTGTTTGCTTAAAAAGGTTCTCACAAAGTTCAATAGATGTCACATATTTTCACTAATTCAGCCAGCTAGTTTCGAATTATATTGTTGAAAACACTCATGATCTTTTTGGGATTTGCAATTCGCTCACCAAATGGCAAACATAAAGTGATCATACTAAGCCGGCCTTCAAAACACAGCAGTAGAAGACCGTAGTGGTCTGAATTTATCAATAAAAATTCAAATATTGATGTATATAAAGCATCAATAAAATGATAACTTTTGTCATTTGTTCTTCTCATACTTGGTGTAAAATCTCATTTCTTACAGTAGAAATCGTACTTCTGTGTAACTTTATAGTACCCATATTACCTGCAAATCAATAGATGTTATGAAAAAGTCTCCGTTTTGAATTATTTTGAAAAAAAAAAACAATATACGAGTCCTATAGTGGTCAACCCATAGAATAATCGTACATTGAACGTGTAATGTATGTTGCATAATACAAGTGTTAATAAGTGTGCCCGTTGCGGACACAATACTTACTTAAATAGATTTTTTTGTTAGGTATGAACTTTTTATGATTGTTCAAATTGTGTTTAGCTGATATTGTATATGTGTTGAAATAATAATACATCCTTAAGTATCCAAGAGTTCGTTCAAGACTTAATAAAATAGTCAGTTGTTTCTCTCTTCTCAAGTCTCCCGTTCTCTTATAGAATCCGCCATACCTACATCCTTAAATGTATGTAGGTACTAGGTACCTACATCAAGCGTAGCTTCAATACTTCTTGATCAAATATGGAGTGTTTCTTTCATCTCAAAAATCTCCCAAACTCTTTATTGAATCCGATTAACATTCCTTATTTGATAATTCTTCTTCTGCCCTTGATCTAGCAGAATTTATTATAAACTATATTCAAAAGCAAATAATATAATACCATGCATTAGTTTGTAACACGTGTAACAAGGGAATCTTTAAGATGTTTATGTATGATAAGCATTTATGCCATTAGTTAGCCTTAGATGACCATAAAATTTACTTGGACTTTGTTTTTGCACTACTTATAAGGTGATTTTGAGATTTTTAAGCCGATCAATTGAATTAGTATTCATTCGACACAAATACACTACTAGTGCTATTATACAAGAATAAAAAAACAAAAATATTCATAGAACATTTATTGTAAAATTTACATGTTAAAAAATCTCACTTGATTTCTTTAACATAACATTTTTCCATCTTCGAAAATCGATAAAATCACAAAATAAATATAATTTATGATTTCTAACTATAAGATCTACGATCGGTTATTTTGTCTTATAATGGGCATGATGACTATCCTTCCTGGATATTTTGAAATTAGATTGATCTTTTTGGAAAGGGCCGATAAATCTACCTTTTAATGTACATAATTCGGGTAAAGGGTAAGGGTAAAGGTACATCTTCCTCTACCTGTCGTTCCACATGTTTCTCGTGAGTCTTTGAGAATTTTGCCAGCCGAAAACTTCTGATGATCACGGCGAATTGTGCATGTGCATGAGAACATTCTATAATATTCGAATTAACCATAGAAAGTAGTAAAACTTTTCAGTTGGGTCACGAAAATCGATATATGTTTGATAGCATGTGAATGTCTTGTATGCTGTTGGAAATCTGCTTCAATTATTGTTGATACGGCAATTTTTCAGCCGTTAACGGATTTCATACCTCCAAAATCTGTTTAAGATGGTTAGTCACAATTTTTGTACAAGCTGTCGAGAGCATTGTCCAAGTCTGTCAACAAAGTTTTCAAAGATGCGATTTGCGTGAGCAGTCTTCTTTTCGTCTGGTTCAATATTTTGATACGTTTCTCACGGCGTTTTGAAATCTCCAAGACATGAACCAACCTCAGTTTCAGTTTCCTTTCTAAAGGAGTCATTGAATCACCAGGAGATTCCCGCAAATTACTTGTTGAAGAAGGTTCAGCTTGATTAGTTGAAGATCCATCTTCGGATAACTGCAAAAAAGGGCATTTAGAAGAGTCAAACTAATAAAAGACCCAGATGAAGTTACAGTCAAAACTGATAATGAAGGTAAAATCACCGAATCCAGCAATTCTGTAGGGACTGCGTCTTCGCACAACTTCCTTATTCCAGATGTGGTCGTGTAAAAATGTTCTTCTTTAAAATGCTTGGAGCAAATACGACTGTGAATGTTGGCGGACCATCCGGGGCGGTTAACGGCTTTTTCCCAAAGGGTAATCATTTTACTTGACCCTTTCGGAAACCTATAAACACACAATAAAAAATATATTACCCAAATAAATCATTGAATAAAGCGGAGCCAAAGTCTCCACTCACCTAGATCATAAAAAGTTTATCAAAAATGACCATCATTTTCCATTGGCATCCGCAAAACCTCACAAAAGAAAGGGTGGGGAAGGAAAAGGGAAACATTCGTACCGAAAAAAAAACTATAAATCCAGAGCCGCACCATAGTGTTGCCTCAAATTAGTAAGGAAGTGTTCGAATAATTGTGTAAATACAATAATAATACAATAGTATGGGGGGAAAGGTTTAAATATCGCCGACCAAGAAGAGACTTAAAATTAATCATAGAAAGGAAGCAGGAAGTCAGAGTATCAAGGAGATAAATGGCGCTTCTAACTACTCATACATCCTGGTATTCCAATTTTAAGGTATTCTAAATTATGAAACCTTCTTTCCTTTTCTTTGTTACTGTTCCAGAATAATGGGGTGAAGCTTGATAAAAATAAAATTGATATTGAAATTTCTAAGTAATAAAATACACATTTTCACATCATAGTAGTATTTATGGAATATCTTAATTAAATAAGTACATATCCTATAAATTTATTAAGTCAACAGATTCAAAGATTTGACATTTGGATATTCAAAATATTTTAAACCCAAATGATCCGGCACCAGTTTACAATCAACAGACTTATATGTTTATAACATGGAGCATTCTTTTCCACTCCTTTTATTTCTGGGCAATCCTCTGGATCTGACTCATTTCATCAGTCTATATACTTCGCTTTCTTTGTTCCTTTTGATAGCCTTTAATCTTCTCACTTATTTTTAAACACTCTGGTCAGGATGTATTCCGAGTCATTCAATAACTTGTTAAGATACGATATTCTGGCGATGAGTCTTTGTTTGGTTTGGTTTAATAATCTGATGCGTTTTCTACGACTTTCAGAAATTTCAATAGCTTTAACCAATTGAGATTTTAATTCCTTTTCTATTGGAGTCATCAAATCATCTGAAGAATCTAGTGGGTCGTTAAAAATAGTTGGTGGAGGTTGACTACTTGACGGTTGTCTTAGATTAGATGGCTGCAAACAAAATTCACAATTAAAAAAAATATATATATAATAAGTATTATTTACGAATAATAAGTATCCATAATTCCTACCTCTCCCAATAACTCAGTTGGAATGGCGTCTTCTTTGAGTTTTCTAATTCCAGTCTTTGTTGTATAGAAATAATCTTCTCTAAAATGCTTTGAGCAGACACGACTATGGGCAGTTGCTTTCCATCCAGGACGATCCACAGCTTTTTCCCATAAGAACACTTTATTGGGCAATTTCGGAAATCTAAAAAAATACATTTGGGTTGGTAATAACGAAGAAGCTGATAGCCTAGTTGAAGAACCCTTGAGTTTATCGAGATAGTCTTTGCTTGGTGTTAAAGAATTAGAAGAAAATTGCCGGATTACTTCTCCAGGCTTTCACGATTAAGATGCTTCGTCTAAAGTCTCCCATTTTCTCAGCAGAAAGCTAAACCTCCAGCAGCCAAAGGTCTAATCCAACACTCGTTAACTTACGGATCATTTTAAAATACTCACCTTTTGGTATAAAAAAATTTCACACTAACACTGCCGATGTTTTGAAAAAATAAGATTTTCGCGTTTTTACTGGCACACATGCTATGAAAGTTCGCGCCAATTCCACAACATCAATAATTTCTAATCGTTTTCAAATCAATGACAAAGACTGGTATTCTCAAATTCACGTTCCAACTAAACGCAAGATTAAGCTCTTGCTTAGAACTTAATCGGTCGCCAGTAGTTACGCAACTAATGTATTGGATAAAACATTTTCAGAATACAGAAATGTCAAGTCTCAATAAAAATTGGATACGACATAACTCAATCGTCTGTTTTTCATTTCAGAATAGTCATTGACGGTTATTCTGAAATCAAAAACTGACGATTGAGTTGCGTCGTATCCAATACATTAGATGCGTAACTACTGGCAACCAATTAAGTTCTAAGCAAGAGCTTCTTGCGTTGAGTTGAAACGGGAATTTGAGAATACCAGTCAATGACGGCTATTCTGAAATGAATAACAAACGATTGAGTTGCGTCGTATCCAATTTTTATTGAGACTTTTGACATTTCTGTATTCTGAAAATGTTTTATCCAATACATTAGTTGCGTAACTACTGGCGACCGATTATTATAACTCAACTCAACCTTACGTTGAGATGGAACGTGAATTTCAGAATAGCCGTCATTATGTGGGTCGATAACATGTTTTTCGTCCATCGACTACTTAGGTACATGAAAATTATTCGAAAAACAATTATGTACATACCTATTGTGCATAAATTTTTGAAAATAAATTTTACGAATGGCAACCTGTTCGACTCACATTTTTTTAAACACAATTATACGACAAACATTTTTACGTCATGTTTCTCCGTCGTTCGAATAATTATTAATTCAAACAATTTTCCAATACCCGATGTTTTATAGTGTCGAGTGTGCCAGAAGGATGTTTTCCTAACCTAAGTTTTTATCAAGCTCCATTTCGTATTCTTATTAATAAAAATAATAGTTTAATTACTACATATTGGGAGAATTTGGTAATTATTTACTTCGCAGGCTTCTTCGATTTTTCATATGAAACTCACTCATCAAATTTATATGCAGATTGGTAAATAAGCATGTTATGGACTGATTTGACATTTGAAGTATTTTATCAACCAATTTTAAGTAAAAATCAATTTTAAAAGTTGCCTATTTTCTCATAAATACAAACTTTTCATTCATGGAGTGACATTTTATTTTTATATTCTAAAATTGCTGTTTTTGTCTGAAAAATGATGATATTGTTGGTCATTATCGTTTAGTTAGTCAATTTGGATAGATTACGGGATTTGATAACATCCTCGAATGATTTGAATAGGTTAGGTTAAGGCTGGAACGTAGTTTTTAAGGGGGGTTTGGGGGGGGGGGGTGGAACGGTGGAACCCCCGATACCTCATTAGACACCTCCCCGAATGATAACACTACACTCCGTTAGATTGAAACATATTCATTTAGAAGGGTTTTGTCAAAAATCGTAGAAGTCCGCGAAGTAAATAGGGGGCGTTCAAGTATTACGTAACGCAATTTTTGAAGATTTTTTACCCCCCCTCCCCCCCATGTAACGCGCCGTAACGTTTTTCTGTACCCCCCCCTCCCCCCCCTAAATGTTACGTAACACTCTGGAAGTGACTATTTTTTACTGAACTCTCGTATAATACTATTTATTATGTTCCATAAATTTTTCTTTATTTTTTCTTTTGATGTTTTTCAAATTTCATTGGTATTTTTTTGACATAGATGCGTTGGAAAGTCAGCATGAGAGCCTTTATAGGCCAAGAACAGTTGATTATGTAAATCCCCCGCTTTTGTGGACATTATAGTACCTATCTAAAAACTCACTAACAACGCTCACTACAAGCAATTTGTGTTTATGCGTACTGCGTGTTTAAAGCACTAACGAATACTAACAACGAAAATAAAATAAAAATGACGTAAGTATAATACATTCGAGGGATTCCCCGTAAAAAATAAAAGAAAAGGTTTGCTAACTTAGGAGAGCGAAATGAAAATTTCGACATACAATGCAGTCGAGGGACTCCCTGTAAGACGTAATCGAAAATGGTTGCTTTTTACGCAGAGCAATAAAATTACATACAGTAGAACTGAGGGACTCCCCGCATTACATAAACGAAAAATCGAGGGACTTCCCGTAAAACATTGTCCAAAAGGGTTGCTAACTTCGGAGAACAAAAAATGATGTACATTACAATCGAGGGACTACCCGTAAAACATAAACGAAAAGGGTGTCCAACTTGGAAGATTTATTTCACAATTTTTTTTTATTTAAGAAAAAAAAAACGTTACGTGACGCATTGTTCGAACCCCCCCTCCCCCCCTTGTAACACACAGTAACGTTTTGCAAGACCCCCCCTCCCCCCCAAATTGCGTTACGTAATACTTGAACGCCCCCATACCTAATTACCGAGAATTTATATATTTACAAAAAAAATTGCTTTTTCAAGGATATTTCTTAAACTAGATAAATAATTAATTGTAAGTAGTACCTATCTATGAAAAAATGTGAAATTGTGTTAATCGCGGACAAAAAATAATATCGTCGGCCTAATTATCAGAATGCGTAACTCCACAAAATATCGAAAATTGACTTTTAATGCCATCTTGTGGAGTATTTTAAAACCTATCTATTGGATTACTTCTTAAATCCTACAAAAATATTGCTAATTTGTTATGAGTTAAAAATAATACTACGTATCTCCTAGTCACCATTTTGTAATACGCGGAATGCGTAACTCCCAACTTCAGTATGGTTTCGCCTATCATGTAATGAGGACGCTAGCTGTTTTGACTAATAAACTAAGTAAAGTCAATGTTTATTGTAGTAATATTCAATATTTTATTTTGAAAAGTAATTGTATATTGTAATGTATCAACAACAAGATCAAAATATTAATTTCAATGCAGTAAACAAATTTCAAAAAGAAAATATTGGAGTTAGGTAGTTTTATTGTTTTGTTTAAAGCAAAAATGCCAATTTCTCGTAAGAAATTACGCCCTTTTATCATAAAGATTAGGAAGAAACGTTGTTTTTAACCAACTTTCATCGAGTAATAAGGCAGTTTTATATTATCCACTTTTAAACTGATCAATCACCAATTGAAAGGTTTATTTAAATATAGGATACAGAAAACATCGAAACAGAATACTTATTTAAGGACTCTACTTTTTAGTTCAATTACACACAAGTATTTACGATTATTGAAATCAAGCTACCTAATTAAAGATGATTTCTGTTGAAAAAAAAAACCTGAACCTCTGAGCATAACAAGTTTTTCCAACGTTTTTCGAGTCGTTTAAAACTGGAAATATCACTGAATCGAAATACAAGATCCATAATTACATGAAAACAGAAGTTTGTAAAGACACAGCCTCAAACAACCAAGTGTTGACTATGGACTTGCAGTCAGTACAACAAAATTAATAGTACACAATTTCACCTTATATGATGGGGTTAGTTATTAGAAACCACAACTTTATTGTGGTAAGCTCGCCCTCTGTATGTTGATTCCGTGATGTCTTTGTTATGTTAAGTTTTTATGTGTATAAGTATGTAAAAAATGTACGGTAAAGTATAAATAAATAAAATTTCCTATGTCAAACGAAACAAATGGAATAGGAAAAGGGAAAGGGTTACGTGTGGAATGAATCTGAAGGAAAACTTATATGTAACGATATTTCTACTATAAATAATCATGACTGCTCTAGGTAAATTCATCAACAAGAATCCGATAGGTGGTGATCAGGAACTGATATTGTACAGTGAAGGCTGTACAGTGTACATACCAAAATAGAAATACAAAAATAAAATAAAAACATTATTTTTCTAAGTATATTGTATAAGAACTGGTGTATAAACAGCAGTTTATAAAACTTAAGAGACTGATTTTTTGCCATTGCGTAGTCAAATACCTAATTAATTAATTCTTAAACCATTAGATAGATTCTAAAAACTTCATATAGACTTATCAAAGATCTCTGTTGTATTCTATTTTATAAGGTTACGGAATAAAATACATATTTCCACTCCAAGTAAGTTTAAAACTTGGTCTTAAATGAACAGTGATACTTTAGTATAAAAATAAAAATAAATCAGTTTTTAATACGGATAATTTGTTTATGATAAATTGTATAATGTTACATTCTATGAATAAAAATACCCACTTGCACTTCGTAACTCCAAACAAAGTTTCGTAGTGCAGCAAAGAAAAATTCGTAAGTCCATTTTTTTATTAATCTAGTTCGCAAATCCAAAAATAAAATGTAAAATTAAATTCATTGAGCATTTTTACAACTAGATTCATGATTGCATTAAAATAATTCCGACGCATAGTGAAATTAAACAGTTTTTACTTGCTCCTGTAAAGTTCATCCGGAAGGAGTTAAGCATTCTGATAATTAGGCCGACGATATGAATATTAATATAATATCGATCTGGCAACATATCAAACGGAGGCGTCGTATATCACAACGACTGTCATAACCTCAAAATATTATTTTCTTAACGTTAATGAAATCAACCTTAAAAATACTCACCGATGAAATCCTATAACCTTTGAATGTTTTTTGGAATCCGATGAACAGTTTAACAGGCAACAATTCACCATAATTATTAATTTGTTCCAGTTATTACGGAAATATACTGTCTTGTCCTTCCCCAAGTACACAACCGTAAAGCGAGAACCATTTTCTCGGACTATTTGACAACGCCGCAATGTATCTCTTTGCTCACCATTGGTGTGCGTGATACTCACCGACGACCATATAATCCATAGCTCTATGACGATAACTTATTTTGTAACCTCTTTGGTCGTATTTTTTTAAGTATAAAAATTTAGGTAGGTACTTAAATACCTATGTAGAATTTATTTTGGTTTAATCACAAAATTAGAGCAAATTTGTTAAGGATAGAATTTTGACTCGGAATTTCGCCGAGCTAAAGCTAATAAAATGACAAGGTAATAATATTTATTATAGTCTTCTTTTCTGTCAAGGATTTCGTAAATAATCTCATACATAAAATTGGTGCCCTATTTTACGTGATCACGCCTGAACTGCTGGACCACCTACGAATATTTTTTTTTTTTTTATATATCTTCACCATTAAAATAGTCTCTTAATTACCTAATAAAAACATTTACCTAAACAAGACTTTTTAATTTCCATCTTTGAGTCCCTGTGTTTAAAAATATGTCTGTCGATAAGTTTCAGATTCATATTAAAACTGTTATCATTATTAAAATGCAGAGCAATTCTTCTTCTTCTTCATCAGCCTGTCTCCATCCATTGCTGAACATAAGCCTCCCCCCTCTCCTTCCAATCATTCCTGCCCTGAGCCTCCCTCATCCATGTGCGGCTTGCAATAAAAAATGGAATAAAATACTTAAAAGAAATAAGTAGTAAAATCCTGGAACAAACTTTTATCCAGTTTCTATTTGTTCGTCAGCAAAGTTTTTTAATATTATTCAACAGAGCAAAATTGAAAGAAGGCTGCAAAACACAAATACGACAAATCACACACAATAAGAAGAAAAAACAGATAATAAATTTGAATTTAGAATAAAATAGAAAACTTACACTTTCATAAACAAAGATACACCAAGATCATAATAATTTTCCAAAAAAACATCTACTTTTTATATTGCTCAAATAAATCAACAAAGAAAACGGAGAAGAGTATTGTTTATGACTTATTCATGAGAAATATCCAGGTGTTGTCTGATAAAATCATCAGGCGAGGAGTAGTCTTTGTGGTAATGCCTGTCACTCTCTCCACATGATTACAATCACCTTCAACACTAATAAGTTTCATGAGAATATGTAAGTACAATGTCAATGTTACAACTTGACCCCCATGTGTATACGAATGGGGGTGTGGCGTGCAAGAACATAATTATAATCGAAATCAATAAAATGGTAAATCTTCTAGAAGTATAATAATTCAATTTTTATTTATTTTTTATAAAATGAATCTGTGTTCACTCATAGTGTAGTTTCACAGCAAGCTACTTTGAGCTTCAAACTACAAGCTTTTGTCGTGAAATAGGAAGATGCTCTGCACCTGAGATGGAACCCGCGATTTTCAGTATGAAAGCAGGTATTGTCAACACACTTGGCATGGACACACATCTGATTTTAATAATCGCTGATCCTTGCAAAATTATATTAATGTTAGATACCTATACATTTATTCCATTCCCTCAAATTTAAGTTTTTATATATTTGTAAGATTACACCTAATACATGATCTTTATAGCGAGACTACTCACATAAAAACACTTTCAGAATTATTTTATAAAAAGATCTCCATTAAGCTATTTACTTTTCCTACTCGAAATATTACTATGAAACATAATTTTTGCAGCACAAAAAAGAATAATATAAAAATAATAAGCTTTCAAAGTTTCGACAGACAATAGTAGAAAATTTAAATTCCTCAACACACGTGAGTCAACACATAATTGAAATTAGCAAGGCCTTAGTATAAGAAAAAAAAACAATTCCTAGAAACATAAATTGTTATAATACCAATTAGAATTATACTTCTCAATATTCCTACTTATTAAAAAAGTTGCAATAAGAATAATTCTTATTAAGCAAGTGTAATACTATTTTCCCATACAAATATGTCAGGATAGCCAGTGGAACAGATACAAAATTCTAAGACAGGATTTTAACCCTTAGGAAAAATTTCAAGACTAAAGTTTCACTAAGCCAAAGTTATTGAAAGTTATCCAGTTTGTAAGGCCTTGGAGTTTTGTAGTATTCTGGTCTTGATATTTTACCAATCTCTGCAGCAGACTTCCTTAGACTAACTGTATGCTATTGGAGTGATCTTTATCATTAGCAGCAAATGAAGTCACGAGAGTTACTGGAATATGAGTCATCCCATAGATATTATATTGATTTCATTAAATTTAAACGTTAATATTCTAGTCTAGCAAAATTAATAAAGAAAAAAGTGAAATCCATGACTTTTGCGCAAATAATTATTCTTTATCCTACAGAGATTATTATAATCATCATTTTTTGAGAGATTTATTACTGTTAATTTATCAACAGATGAATCCATCTATAAAATTCAATTATTTTGACGACATGAGATAAAAAAAAGACGTTGTTGTTTTCTACAAATAAGTATATTTTATCATAAAATGAACAAAAGACATAATTTGAGAGCATGGAAATGGTGACATTACAATGCAAAAGAATCCTTAAGCCAAAGCAGATGGAGATTGGATTGACAGACCTTGGAGTGGCTGTCCAAAATCCAAAAGGTTTGTCACTGTCTGTAAAGATGTATTCATTTTAGTTTTGTATTCATTTGTCGATATACTTTATATAGTTTGTTTAAATTTAATAAAGATTGTTATGAAGTATTTGGAATTGTTTGTTGTTTAAGCAATTCAATTAGAAAAAGTAATAATTAAATAATACATTAAGTGAGAGATGCATGGGGGTCTCAAGTGACTTCCTCCATATTTCCCGAGTTCAGGATCCCCATGGGGCACATGTGCTTATTAAGCCTTACGGAGCCCCCTTGGGGATCTTGTATTGGTGCATAGGCTTCTTTTTTAGACCTGCCAATCGAGGGACAATTTGGGGCCTAGTAAGCACAGGGAGCATTCTTTTAATGGTCCCTGTCTCAGCCAACCAAACACATTGCATCCCACTTTAAACTGCTGCCCAACAGACACGAGAGGAGTTTCTCCTTTCTCCTCGAAAGGTGAACCTAATCGTTCCAAAGTGGAAGTTTAACCTACTACTCCTTGCGAGGATAAAGTTCTTTGATTTGGAATCCATGTAATAAGAAACTAGGACTCCGCCTCTAACCTCCTTGGTTTTTATTGGTTTCCAGCGTTCTGTGCACAAACCTGGATTCAGATACTGAATGACTTTGGTGGCCACGGAAACTGAATTTATGTCTTTGTTGGGAAGCAGAGTAGTTCCGATCCCCGGTTTGGGGAAGTGTTCCTCCCCAATTAGAGAGAGCTGTGCCCCCGGCCATGGCTCCAACAAGGGAACCACCCTCTCCAACCAAGCGAGGGTGTGTTGGCCAATGTATTTCATCATAATCCACCAATCAATGGGTATGAAAGCCTTGAGGAGAGGTCCCCCCGTCAAGCCTTCCCCCGCCTCGGCACATATTACATCGAGGATGGCCTCTCGGACCTTCGTCATTTGTTCACCAGTCATAGGCGTCACATTTTTTACTCCTATCTTGAGCAGTGAAGTTAACTCAGAATAGCTTGGCACCATTCTAGGAAACGGGTCCTGCTCTGGCTCAGATCCCAAAGGGCCCACCAGTGCTGACCCCGTTCCAGAGGGGCCTGCTATGTTAAGCTTGGTCTCCGAAGATCCTGCCGTGTTGGGCTCGGACACTGAGGGACCCGCCAATAGAGGTGTTTCTTTTTTCATTTTGGAACCCATCTCTCGCTCCTGTTTCGACCCTTCGGTAGAGGTCTCCACAAGTCTTGCGATGGGCTCCAATTCAGACCATTTCATGTGGCAGAGGCTTAGAGACTCGTTGAAGTCCAGACCAGCCTGCCTTAGTTTCTTGAATCTCTTCTTGGCAGCACCACAGATTTTTTGTCTGTGGAGCTCCTCAGGCAAAGATTCAGAATTCTGTGAAGAATCATCAACGCTTGCTCCTGCGGTCGGAATGTTATTGCACCCCTGTCCAGCAGGCGCTGCGTCCACATGCATGCCTGTGTTGTTGTTAGTGGCAAGTATGCTCACACTAGATGATTCATTGAGTGGGTGACCACTCAATGAAGAAGTATTTAAAATATTTTGATTGTCTTTAAAAGTTTCCATAATGTTCCCACGAGCAGCAAGGGAAAAGAGGTCACAACTGGTAGAGCCCCGCGTTGCCGATTGAAGGGCAGAAGTTAATCTCCGAGGCGCCCAGGTATCGGAGATGCACCGTTAGAGACTGGGTAAACCCCCAGCCATTCATCCATCGGCACGGTTCGCATAACACCTTGGATTGGTGTTGTTCTCTTTGCCAGTTCCAGCATTGCCGATCCCTCATGCATAAGTTGCACAAACGACCCAGCACCAGATACTGCCCAGGATGCACCACGTGGAGGTAGAACAACATCGCATCCCTACAAAATATAAGATTGAACTATAATATAAAGCATTTGACTATCCTAAGATTATCAAAAAGCCAGCACTGTACTCGGCACTTTCAGTACATTTTAGATTTTACAAAATAAATCATTGCAAGGGCAAACTCAACAATTGTTCCATGTTAGCAACTGTATTGAAGTTACTAACATTTTTTTTATCAAGATGCTCGAGGAAAACAGTTTGTTACAGGTATGTAGTAATGTATTGACAGGGATGAAAGGTATGAAAATTTCTAGGAAGGCAAACTCTATTTTGGGGACTTCCACCTATCCCAAAGAGGTTTATGGTATCCCAGGAATCACTGTGCTGTTCGATGGTAGGCTGATTTCTTCAAGTACAGCTGTGAAATGTTATAAACAAAAATACACCAGCGTTTATAAATACATTGTTTTATTTCAACATTAGAAGGTTTGAAATATAAAAAAAATCTATGATTTTAAAATCTCAAATCCACCATTAGTTTCACCTTTACTGATTTGATTCTCATATTGTTTTCCAAAAAGAGAAGCGTACAACTCATCTTTCATATCGTCTGTCCATTCACCACTCGCCTCTGGGGCCATGAAGTTCACTAGTTTGGAATGTACAGCATATCTAATTCTCCTCCCCTTGGTCGCCCTTGTGTCCACCTTCCTTTTCATCTTGCTCCTGATCTGTTGCAACATGATCCATTGTCGGCTCAGCTGGATGGGATCTGATATGTCTGCTGATTTATATTCTATTAGTTCCCTCAACAACTGATGATAAAAATCATCATCATCAAATATTTCTGTGCAGTATTCATCATCGAGATTTCTCCTGTCCAGATCTTCAGGCTTGTCACAAATCTCATTACTCGTGTCATTTTCTTCAACATTTTTTTGACCTAATATGTCGTATTTGCTTCTTTTCAACTGTGTCCTTCGCAAGAGTTTGATTCTATCACTCAATATATAGTCTATTTGTGACAAAACAGAAACGGAAGCAGGCTGATCTTTCTTCATTCCCATGACTTTTGTTTTCTCATTCCATTTTTGTATAACGCTATTTCTATACTTGGAATATGTTGTGTGTCTGTCAGCTAATTCTGAAGAATAATCAGCCAATTTTCTTTTCCTATTCTGAGAACCAGTGGTACCATTTGTTGAAGGTGTTGCAGCCACAGCTGGCTTATCTTCTATTTCTTCCTCGCTAGGGATTTCTTCATCACTTGGTATTTCCTCATCCATGGGATCCTCTTCTTCTATGCTTTGCGTACTTGATTTGTCAAATAATGTTTTTGTTTCTGGATATTGTGATATGAGAGTCTTTTGCAACTCCAGCAATCTGTAAAAAATTAAGTATTGAATAAGAGTGTTAAAATTAAAATCATATATCAAATCTGATCTGAGCTTAGGAAATGTATGTGACTAAAGTTCAAAAACTTGAGGCTCTTTCAAATTTACTTTAAAAAGATGAATCTTGGACTAGGTATATTATGTGTATGAAAAAATAATGCTAATCTATGCTTTGAAATTTTCTGAGAGAAGAGATAGAAGACAGATTTTAAACAGAGAAAGTAGCTCATTATGAAGTATGACATATTATTTAAACCACTAAGTATAAATATTATTAGAGAACTTTTTTGGATGCGCAGAACCGAAAATTGATTCCTATATTCAACTGTCACGTGACTGGAGATAAATTATCAATAATAATTCATTTTACTTTCATCCACAAGCACAAGATAACACAACAAACCCCATAGGTACTTTCTTTAACTAATTATATGATTAAAACATAAAATTCTTCTGTGGTAATGCCAAAATATTAAAAATAAATAATCGATTGTCACACACCGCTACTGACAAACGTCACAGTTTGTATGAGTTTAACAGCAGTCACGTGGTACTTGTTGGAACCATGCGCAGTAGCGCAATATTTCTCTAGTATTATTTCATCTCAAAGATTAAAACAAACAATCTGTTCTTGTTATGTGACCCCACTTAGTGAGTTGGGTAATGTCAAAGATCTGCTCCAACACTATGACAAAGTACCATAAGTCTAATTTGAATGAAAACGGAACACAGAAAGAGACATAAAAAAATATTCTGATATATAAATATTTATATTGGAAATTGAAATTGAAATAGATTACCTGGAGAGCAACGTAACAGAACTCCCTTTTGTTTTATTTAATAAAATATTAAATTCATCACCACCCTGGGACTTGAGATCTCTCAGAGTGTCTTGCAGGGGGAACCTGTTGGCCGTTGCTAGACATTTCTGCATACATATCCTCATTTCCAGGAGTCCTTCCCAAAGATTCAACTGATTCTTTACACACAACCCTTTTTCAACTTCCTCTGGTATATTTTTCTGCTTGAAATGTTTGAAATTATCTTCTGTTATCTTATCTCCTTCCAATTGACTAAGATCAAACCCCTCTTCAGATCCCTCAACATCGTCTGAGTCTGTTTCATCTTCTTCATCAGATTTTTCCTCTTCATCCTTCTGTAAAAAACCAAAAGATTACAGAATCTAGGACAGGTATGGCGAACCTTTTTTGGGTCCGCGTGCCAAAAATCAAAAATATTTTTTTTTAGAATGTGTGGTGTGCCCAAGCAGCAAAAAATTAAAGAAATAGAAAAAAATAAAAATGTTTTTTTTTCTGAATTTTATTAACAAGCGTTAGAAATTACAATAGATCTTAAAAACAAAGTCTTTTAACCCTGGATAGCTAACCTCCGTCGAATCGACGGGCATCGCATAGTAATACCGCTGTCTCTTTTTAACGATGCATCCGATCATCTTGGTTCGGCTAGTCAACTCAGCCGGCGATGAGGTTGTCCTAATAGCATACTCGCCGATAGGGTAGGTGGCATACTTTTTTACTTTTTTGAGGTATATGTAGCTGATGCCCGTCGTTTCGACGGATGGTTAGCTTTAACGTTAGTATTTTAGTTTCACTACGCGTGCATTTTTTAATTGTAAACTGTTTCTTTTTTTATTTTTTCGATGTTTTTATGTAAGTGAAGATACGATAACTATTGTGATAAGCCAGGAGTACAGTGACAATGATCTGAATGTCGATTCTGAAAGTGAAACCGAAGACATTTTGGCGGAAGATGATGTCCTTTTGGACATCTCTTTAGACGTCTCTTTAGACGAAAATTATGAACCATCAGTCTCTGAAGAAAGATATTTGAGTCCACTATCTCATACTTTTAGACGGTGAAAGAATGTTGTCTTCTTCTTCCTCTTCTTTTCAGCCTTAAGCATCCACTGCTGGATGACGGCCTCCCTCGTATATTATATCCGACCATTTCTGAATTGAACTTGATATATGCGTGGGATAGTTGGTAATACAAGGCCACGCTTGTCAGCGGGTTGGCCTCGGATGCTGCTCCTTCAGAAACCTCACAAAGCAGTACCATATTCTATGGTAAGACTGGCTAAAACATTGATGCCAACGCAAGTCAAAGAAAATATCGAGAGCGATCTTTTAGGGCAGCTATCCACCAGTCAAGAGCAGCAACCTTCGGGTCAAGGTTCTCTTCAAGTTTAAGAAAATGAAAAAGAGTCATTACAGAGAAAAAACGTTTAAAAAAATACTTTTGGGAAGAAAAAGTTGATAACAGTAAGTATTTCTAAGGTAGCAATATGTGGTGAACATTAAGTTATTTTTTGTGTCACATGTGCTATATAAAACAGTTCATTTTCTATTAAAAAATAAAGTTTTATGTTTCCATGTGCCATGCAACGCCAGAAAACTGATTATTTTTTTTTTAAATTGTAACTTGAGAATTATAAACATTTTGATGAAAAAATGTGTATTTTTCTTTAGGGGTTAAGAAAAACCGTTATAATTTGAAAAATAAATAAAAATATTTAATTAATTTTTATTCTTAAATTTAAGAAACGTATTAAATAACCGTAATATAAAGAAATAAATATCCTAAGATTTCAACTAATTACAAAAAAAATGGTTTTTCTAATGCCCGTCGTTTAGGCGGATGGGTTAGCTTTAACAGGGTACTCGAGAAGGTTAGCTATCCAGGGTTAAATTTAAGAAAAAGTAAATTTGGCACTGCTCTCTCTTCCATCAGGGTCCCGAAGACGAGAAAGATCCTCACATACCGCGTTACGTTCCTTTTAAAGCAGATCTGAGGGATTCGAACACGGTGTGAGAGGCAACAAGTCATTTAAATTGTGCAAGAACGAGTTCAGTGGAGAGCTCTTGTGGCCTCACTGTGCCCCTAAGCGGGGTCCCAAAAGGAAGTATTCATTGATTGATTGATTGATGAAATAAAAAAAAATACACATTAGTTATTTCTCAATGTGATTTTTGCTGTTGTACATTCGATGATAATTTCTTAATGTCTGGTTCATATTTCATCACTTTTAATAATACACACGACCAACTGGATTCATCAGTCATTCTATTTCTTGAATTACATTTTATGAAATTCATTTCCGAAAATAATGACTCACAAGCATAATTATGTAGATATAAAATATTACTCTTGCTAGTTTTTTAAATCATTAAAGATATCTGGGATGGCATTCCAAGTTCTAATAATTATTGTTTCTTCTGCATTTTTTATTATTCAAAATTTTATGTCAACTAGAATAGCATTAATCCATTCTCAAATATACCCAAGAGGTACCAACACGAAGATCATGGAATGTCTAGTGACGCCATAACCCTCCCTTCCCCTTCCAACTAAGGGTAGGTGGTTCAGATAAAAAGTTCCACAATGAAAGACAACAAATGGAGGAAAACTAAGCTTTCTCAAAAATGATCATGGACATTGGAAAACTTTACTTATTAGAAGACTGTACACTTGTGAAGTATATAACTTGTGTCACGTACAAGCAGCGCTTAAGTGGGACAATTAAGATGAATCATGCTACAAAGTAACCTCGAAATCAATATGAGAAGTGAAACTGGAGTATTCCCAGTACTGCTTTTAATGATATCATTAAAATAAATGGTAAAGCTCCAGTTTAATCACTCTTATAAATTAAAAATGGTTACGATTTTGACATACGCTGGAGTATTACCATGTTGTCACTAGGGGAGGTGTCCAAAAAGGTATAGGGAGTTTCACCCCCCAAACCCCCTTTTTAACTGCTTTCCAACCTTAACCTAACCTATTCAAATCGTATATAAAATAACCTCTAAATCATTAGGAGTGATTAAACTAGAGTATTACCAAATAAATATGTAAATACCTAATTAAGTATAAGGAAAAAATAAAGAATAAACTAATTACATCGGTTTTTTCAAATGTGTCGTCGCCTTCTTGTAAATCGCGTTCACTTTCATTGTCAGTTTCCTGGGCTTGGTCTGTGTCTATCACTAAATCATCAGAATCCACCTCCACACTCTCTTGATCAGATTCTACTAGCCCTAAATCCTTTTTGCTTGTTACTTCTCCCGCATATCGATCACTTATTTCCGCTAACAAATTAGCATTTTGTTTACGAAAATCACTCAAAGCCGTCTCTTCCGCGCTGTCTGCATCTGATTCCAACTGTTCTCTCGTTACAGTTTTTGGTTTAGTTTTAAACACTTGATCATCTTCAACATCCTCGCCCGGAGCTACTGTCAACAAATCTGCTATTTTATCAGAAAGAAACTTTTTGGTTTTATTCTTTTCCCTTCGCAACATTTTTAAGATTTATTTTTTAAAAGTAAATATTCCAAAATAACCTACAATAAACCAACCACACGAGCTAAAACGTCAAACTGATTGTCAAAGTATACCATAGATAAACGAATACACTTTAACCCAAAGATAATATTATAATAGTGCTTTAACCATAAATAAACGTAATTCAACAACATATAGGCAACACCACCTATATAAGAAGGCCTTAGTGCTGGCGGCCATTTTTGGCCTCTCGCGTCACGGCTGCCGGCGTGTAGACAGATATTATAGCGTACAGGTAAGTACATACAGATATAGAAGAGTGAATGCTGGGCCTCTCACGCTGTGACGTAGCGCTAAGGCCTTCTTATATAGGTGGTGTTGATATAGGTAACAATAAAATAAAATTGAACAATTATTATTATTGTAACTTTTTGAAACATCGGGACATAATTTTTAACGCCACTTTCTGGAAAACAAATTTATTTCTTCTGAATATGCATAGGTTTGAG
The DNA here is from genome assembly GCA_963576905.1 of Mystacides longicornis. Lineage (NCBI taxonomy): Eukaryota > Metazoa > Arthropoda > Insecta > Trichoptera > Leptoceridae > Mystacides > Mystacides longicornis. Next base: position 23,874,300 of record OY756427.1, read on the forward strand.
ATAAAAACAGATCCAATTGATTATTCCTATTTAAAGAAGTATAAGAAGTCAACAAAGTGAAATTTTGGGTTTTCTCAAAAAAATAATTTAAAGCTCCTAGAAAAAGGGAGCATGCCGCCTATATAAATTTTAGGTAGCCATAATATGTTCCAAATAATCTCCTATACCTGCCATACCAATAATTTGTCTAACGTTCTACCAAAACCCTTGTATAGATAATAAATACATTTTTTAAACTTTTCAGCCCATTTGATCTATATGTTGAAATAGCCAAAATTGTGTAATTGATGGAGATGCACATGATGAATTTATTATAGAAAACTGTCTGAAAATTTTGCTAGAAAAAAAGTATGTGTGGTGCGAGAATTGTGCCTCCATTGATCCTAAAGAAAGAAAAAAAAACAACAAAGATAGACTAACCTTTGGTTCCTCGTTCAATCTTCCTGGTTGGCCGGCTCTCTTCTCTCGAACACAAAACTTAGCAGAACAAATAATTCAATATTTTGCTGTTAGGTATTCAATTAAAATGCAAGATACCAATTAAAAATTTAAAAAACATGTGGTGCAGGTGACTAATTGAAATCAATTATGAATAAATTGACAACCATAAGTTCATTGGGAAGGTAACAATAATGTATGTGTAACAAACAATAAGGTTGGTAGGAAAAAATATTCGACACAAGAAAGGGTTATTATTACTGGCCACACTGGTACCGTAAGGTATTATACTTATTTTCTTAGCCGGTAACTTTGAAAATACCCCAGTGGGCCTAGACAAAATACAGTTGGCGATCGACTACAAACGAATTCTTCGACAATGTAGAGTAGGAAGAAAATTAGCTGTCCACTTTTTATACTTTTATATAAGTGTAATTGCTTGGTTTAAATAATTGTTTACATGTTCCAGTGGACAGATAATTTTTTCGCACTATATATTGGCGAAATCTTCGTTTGTAGTCGAACGCCAGTTTGAATTTGTCTACGGGGGCAGAGCTCCAATACTTATGGAGCAATATTCGTCTCTGTCATTTTTTAGTAAGTACCAAGGTGACTACTTGTTTATGTTTTTCTACTATTCCACTACGCAACCAAACTAAACCCTTCCAATATTATTTTCTGGCCACAACCTTGCTCACTCTTGAAAAGGTGGCTTCTCGAGGGCTTGTTTAGCAGAGCCAAAAGTCATAAAGGGACATGTCAGGGGCTTGGGGTTATGGGTTTGACATGCTCCAGATACCTCCAAGCGGCGGATGGTGGACTTAGTATGTTCTTGTGGTGATCATGTGTTCATAAGATGTGCAATTATTTAGGATTGCTTTTCCGTAGATCATTAATATCAGAAAATGGTGGTTTCTCAACAATTCCCTAATATTTATTCAAATAAAAAAGTAGTTTAGTTTCTGTAACATTTTATTAAAAACCCTATTGACAAAATAATTATGGTATAGATTAACAATAAAAGTGTATAAAAACAATTAAAAATCGTTCACAACAGTGTAAAATTTGCCACAGTACTAATTCTCTTTTATGATTCAGTATTAATAAAATTGTGTGATTACAAGCAAAATTTTTACTATATACTTGGAGGATTCTGCTAGACAAAATATCTCAATGTTCTAATGAAGTGCTCTAAATGGGTGTTATAAAACATTATTATCTATTGAATACACTCCTAATTTTTTAGCTGAAATGAAAACTTCACATTATTGACCCCTTATCTATACTAAAATGATATGCTTAAACATAATATTGCACTTATATCCAAAAAGATTTGTATATTTTACCAAAATCCTACAACAATATTGTTATGTATCTACAAACTGGGTGAAAAAGTTATTTTCTATGTAAATTTAATTTGTGCTATATTCAAATTCTTTCTTGGCATATCTTGATTAAGAATGAGTTGCCGTTAAATAATAAAAAAAAATAGTTCAACTTAATTATTGACTAGGTAGGTATGTTAAGTTGGACAATCCATATAAAATTTTGTACCTAGCATAATTTGCTATGATTTCAACCTCACAAGGCACAAGAATCTATAAAGTTCCCTAACTAAAAATGAATATTACATAGTTTTATAGGTAACAATATATCTTATAGTGGTCCAATCTAGTACTAACAACACTTAATCTAAAATTAAGGCTACTCTCATAGGAAAATGTGCTCCAAAGCAAGTAGTATGGAATACAAAGCTTTGTAGTCTAGTAATATAGGGGTGGATTTCAGGTCACTGATTCAAGTATTTTTTAACGTGAAATTTCTACCTGGGGTTGTGTCTCAGATTGAACGGGACTGGTTGACTGGAAAAAATGCCTGGAGCAATAAATTTCACTAGCTATACTGACAACTTTGTATAGAAAAGTGTAAATTTGTTTATCTATTAGTATGATCCTAAAATGAACCATTTCGCTTCTTAACATTTAATATATGACGAAATCCAGTTGAAATAATATATAAGGTACAACCAAAACTTATTTTAGAAACAGAGTCTTTTCCCGCCTCTTTCGAGTCTTTTACAAACTCTAGCCTTTATCCCAAATCTTTCTGCAATCTAATACACCTATTTAAGTTTACTCGGATAAAATTATTAAATGTTTATAAGCCTCCTTATTAAAAAATCTCCTTAAATTACAACATGGAATAAAACAGGTGAATGTGTGTAACTATGTATGTAAAATAAGAATTCAAATGTGGTTCTGAGGTAGTCTAAACCATTTAGCAGTTTTGATATCAGGAACATTGTTAAATATATTTTTATGCTGTGTGTGACCAAAAGGTCATAAATCGTTGCAAGATTACTTGTCTTGATCAATTCAAATCTACAGTGTGCTTTTTCAAATATTTCTTGTATGGCGCCATAATAACACAGATCAAAAATCAGAAACAAATACTGCCTACTTAGGCTTGCAAGAATATTTTAACCACATATTATGATTATCATTTCTTATTAATTCCTTCTTCAACAAGTTGCGTGTTGAGATTTTTCATGTACTCAGCCACATGCTGCCCCATATTGGAGTAATCCTGCAGTATGGTCGTAAGAAGATACAAAAGTATAGTTGGCCATTGTCTCCTTAAGACTCTGAGTTTAAGTGATGCATCCACGGCCTGAAGGAGTAAGCGGGATAAATGGGAATGTCCACGATGACGCATGAGAACCTCTTCCTGAGACAGAACACTCTTCCTCCATTGCAAAGCTTCCCTCGCCACCACGTCTCTGAGAGCTGGATCTGCATTCCACAGCCATGTCCTGGCTGCTCCAGAGACCGCCCCAGCCACCCCAGCTTCCTCACTTTCTTTTTCACAACCTCTCCTATACACCACGCCTACGACATTACTAGTAGCTTCTTTCTTTTGCTGAATACTATTCTCTCTTTCAAGTGGTCTGCCACGTTGTTGAAAACTGTTTTCTCTTTCTAAAGGTCTGCGCTGTATGCTGCCTTCTCTTTCCAAATGACGCCTCTGTATGCTTCCCTCTCTCTCCAGCTGCTTACGTCTATTGTTACTGGTGTCTCTCTCTGATTGATTATTATCGCCTATACAGCCGCCCTTGTAATTTCCGTCCTTCTCTCCCTGAAGCCTGACCAATAAGGGTTGTAGTAGACTATCAGGTAAGGACCACAGTACAACATCACTTAATCCAGAGTAAATATCATTTGCCTTATTGATATCTTCATCCGACATCTATAATTGCAAAATGATCATATAGTTAATATTTATTTACAATGACACCATCTTTCTAGCATGGAGAGGCGTAATAAAGATATTTATAACTTCTACTGCATAATTAGAAACCAGTCAATCAAAACGAACATAAGATTTCATTGCATAAATTTTTTATTAATCATAGTTGACATAAATATTTTTGCTTAGCATGATAATACTAAATGTATGCAATAGCTGTTAAACACATATAATTAGTTCCTGTATATGATTGAATCACAAGGTGTTAAAAATGAGAAATTTCATCAACTGATTATTTTTTTCTTAAACAAAAGATGTGCAAAAAAAATGATCAGAAAAGAATCACAAAATTTGAAGTATTGCAGTCCAATGATAAGAAACACCATGCAACATGGTATATTATTTACGTTATCAGGTTTATTTAGAAATAGGTACTATAATTAGGTACATACTTTGTACATTTTGATTCTATATTATTTGTCTACATTTCACAAAGTTAGAGCTAAGAGAACTACTCACCTCTTTCTGATCTATGATTTTTAGTCCCCAATGTGCTAAACGGTAAAGAGCAAACTGATGCCAGTTATCTCTCAGGACGATAGGATTACCCTCCTTATGAATGTGCAGGGAATGCAATCCGCGTAATGCTGCCAACGCTCCCAGCTGACCACAGACAGATAGTCCACAAGCTCGAAAACTCAAATGGACAGCATTGGGAAATCTGAAATGGAATAATTAATCAATCATCAAAGGGGAATCGATTGTTATAAATGCAAATCACCTCCAGACTTTTAAAGCTGATCTATTTATCAATACTACACAGTAAAATAACAAAACGATACCTGAAAGACTATTTAGCATATGCGACGCTTTTGCAGAAATTGACATTTTTATCGCAAGCGACACTAAAAAATATTCTTCGTCGATGTATGTAACTGCCATGTATATATTTAAATTATTGGATAAGTTACAGCAATAAGCAATTTATTATAAAATTTATCATACATGACCCGTTTGGTATATCATAACGACGAAACTGAGCATCGGTCTTGAAAAGTGTGCGATATAACTATCGGTTATGTTAAATTTGCAACAACTGCATTTACTTTTATTCATTGTGAAGTGTGTTTCTATTTTTACTTATCCACTCAAACAGATTTCTAATGACTTTAAAATATAACTAATAAAAATAAATAATCTGTCAGGAAAAATTATAAATACCAGAAAGCATGCTAATTTATATAACACTAAATAACTCATCGATTAGCTATATTTTTAATGACTACTAGCTTTCCCGACAGACGTTGTCCTGTAGTCCTTACTATGAATATTGATTTCAAATTTGTAATGTATACAAAAATACGTTTAAGATAATATATGTATGTTTGAATGTTAAAAAAATATTTCTGAAAGCTTGAAAGAAATTCTATTAAAAAACTGCATACCAATGTTTTGAAACTCAAGTAAATAAAAATTGTGTTGTTATAAGATTTTTCATAGATGGCGTTGGCTTCGCAGGAAATCCGTTCCATACTAACTTAAATATCATATTTTTTCAACTTTTTAATAGTTATTCTGTTATCCGGAGCGGAGAAGAATCCAATAAACCAAGCACTATAAAAATCTGTTCAGCTGATCTCGAGTTATAAGTGTTCGCACTAACCTGACTTTCTTTTATATTATAGATGTAGCAGAACCTCAAACATCCCAGATTTTTTTTATTTTTTTTAAATGAAAAAAAACCTCTCCTGTAAAATTGGGTTTTTGTTGCTTACGCTAAGTGGTCTTTCGAGTGTCAATAAGATATTTCACCTATTTTTTATAGTGGGCAGAACGGCACAAATAGCACCAAAATTGATGTAGTGAAAGTGAAGTGTCGTAACGTGCAGAGCTTGGGGCCATCCTTTTTCCAATCTCCGGAGAGCACCAGCACCCCAAATGCTGGCCTCTTCACCCCGGACTTCCACAAGCCAATCTCCACCTGAACAATCAAACATTATTAAACTCACTCTAACAAATGCAAACGCCTAAAAATATAGGAAGTAAATTTCTCACCTTGTTCTCTATCTTTAACAATAGGTTCACAAGTTGTGTCTTTTTTAGGAGTTTCCACTTGTTCAACTACTTTTCCCGATTTTACTTTAGCAGTCACTGGACGGCTTTGGGACATTTTCATGGCAACTTTCCTAGATGTTGTAGCGCTTCTTGTGTACCGACTTCTAGCGCTGTTAGTGCGAACCAATACTTTTTTACTCGCTAAATCGCTGCCCGATGTTGAAGAGTTCGTCAAGACTGAATTCAAGTTGGTTCCACTTGAAACAATACTCATGTTATCACTGTTATCGGAAACAGATTTATTCTTGAAATTCGCTTTATTCTGATTCATAGGTTCCGATATTGAAACAGATTTACTGGCTGCAAAAGAAGCGCGTTTTTTCTGTGCGGTTTGGACACGTCTTTGAAGTGGTTTTTTCGCAACTTCCGATTCACTCTCACTGGTTGTTGTCGGGAGGGAACTCAGAGAAGAATTGATGACTGGATCCACGCTAGAGATACTCTCCCAACGCTTTAAGGTTCGACTTTCAGTTTTGTTTGCAGACTCCAAGCCTCCTAATGTCAGTCTCTGATGTTCTAATGTATCAATAATTGGCACTAATATTGGAGGTAGTTTCAAAAGTTCGCTGCTAGTGGAAGTTGAATGAGATACATCCGTATCTTGGGAAACACTCCGATGGCAAAAGTTGACATGTCTTTCAGCCATAGTGTTATTGTTATTAGGTATATAACGTTGATTTTGAATAATGCCTAAATTAACTTGTTTATTGGTTGCAATTGCGGTGTGTGATTTGGCAAACTGCACCGTATTGGTCGTCTTTATGAGGTCGGGTGTTTCAGACTTGGGGATGGTGATGTTATTAGAATCTATACAGTACTCAGTAAAGTTTGTTCCGTTGGTGAAGGATGTGGTTGGAGAAACAAAACATTTATTCTGTGATCTGCAATAAGATAAAGCATATTGCTTTAACCAAGTACATTTAAAACTAAATGCAGCATTAAAAATGAACAATACTCGATCATCACCTAAGTAGTTCCCAGTTGGTCCTGGCATTTGATATAACTTGCTCCCGTCTAGCATCTGCTTCATCTCCAAACTCACCGCGTAATGCATTCTCACTAGCTTCTTTATTCTGCCTCCAATGCATTGCTGCCTTTCGAACTTGTTCCGTGACCTGCATTTGGCTAAGGAAGTTCAGAGTCGGAAGGTGAGAAACAAGAAATGGAATGCAGTCTCCTCCCAAAGAGACTGGATTACCATCCAACGTAATCTCCCGGAGGGAATGTACGGTGGCAACACTGGATATATCTTCAATGCTAAAATTTTAAAACAACAATCAATATTGTTTTGAATGCTGAAAAATTTGGTCATCATGCCGCTTCTCGGAGGGAGTACGTAGAAAGTACGGAATTCCAATCATTCCTATCCAGACAAAACACTTTGGCTTCATTCAACAGCATAATGTTCCGCATACTTGCATACATTCTATTCCTGTTACTCCTGACTTGGCCCTCCTTTAAGACGGCAGCAATATTATAAGTTCACGACAATATAGGTCGGCCACTACTCCGTGCACTTATTCTATCAGATTCATATATACTTTTTGTCATTCTTTTTCTTCATTCACTCTCTCAACATGCCAGAACCACCTCAAATTTATTCACATACATACATTCAAGTCACTATGCTAACATTTACTCCACATTCCTTTCTATTATTATCATGCCTCAGCTTATAAATCAGTCTTTTTCCACATATCGTGCGTAAAAATCTCAGTTCTACAGCATTTATAACGACTTCCAGATATTTGGGATTAGAATTGCACTGTACATTAACTGTTCCGATTTTAGGTATGTTCATTCGAGGCCTAAGTGCCTCGCGAACCCTGCTACCAGCCAGTCCTTTCAATCTCATTTTCATATCTTCCATCTCTACTAAATAAACTACCAAAATATAAATACTTATCCACTCGTTCTAAATGATCATCTTAAACTTTCACACAACATGGGTATTGGGTATGGCCATCATATGTCAGTTTAAGATTGTACCTTTCCAATTCGTTGTTGCTGAGAAACAGTTTTTGCAACTTTGGGGCTCCATCGCACCCTGTCACCTTCTGCAGTTTATTTCTTTTCAAGTTCAGCTCCCTCAGTTGGGGCAGGCCCGCCAAATCCACACTCTTCAGTTGATTTCCTGCTAGATTGAGAACTTTCAACTCCCTCAGTCCACACAAACCTGTTGTTTGCGATATTCTATTTCCGTGAAGATCTAACACTTCTAATTTGCCTGCTACTCCACTCAAACCATCTACTTTACGTAACCTTAAAATCACATCTCAATTAATTAACTTTCCCTTTAGGTGAAAATTGTCTACATAAAATATATAGAGAAACATAAGAATTATTATTCCATTGAAATTTTTTTTACACGCAAATTTCTATATTAAAATCATATTTCAGGTGTTCATTGACTTACCTATTTTTGCCTATAAGTAATACTCTTAAATTCTTAAGTTGTTCTAAATGCTGTACATCTTGAAGTTGGTTGTCATACAGGTCTAAAAGCACCAACGATTGTAAACAAGGTGACGATAAGCCATTTAAAGATGTCAAGAGATTGTGTTGTAAAGAAAGCAAACGAGGACTGTACGGTAAGTCAATATTACAAAGACTTGGCGGAAGAGATGTCAAACCACGTCTGCAAAAATAAAAGAAACAATTGAAATGAAAAAATTACCAAAGTATTCTTAAATCTTTTAGTAATAATGTTTAATGTTTTTAACCTGTCTAAGCTAACTCTGTCACATCTTTCTTTTTCTATTCTGTGTTCTTGTGCAGCATTAATGTGTGCTTCTCTTCTACCCAGTGTGCTATGTGCTCGGGGCCCTATTCCCGCTCTGCTGTGAGCTCGGGAGCCTCCAAGTGCTGGTCCTATTTGTAAAAGGTCTCCGCAGTCTCCCGCAGGCCCCATATCTGATACATCGACACTACGGGCAGATTTACCACGTAGACGATATGCTGATCTTCTGACCTAAACAACAAAAAACTCATATTACAACAACATTATAAGAATAAAACCCAATAAAGAAAAAATTCACTAAGTATGTATACAAAAGTTCCAAATTTTTAATGTTATTTGTTATGCCTTTCAAGTACTATCAATATATTGAACCTTCTCAATTAATGTAAAGTAGTACATTTCTTTTTATTAACAAAACATGTGAAAGAAAATAATTTGGTGTTATTTATGGGCAACGATAATAATTATTGTTATCACTGCTTTAAAACACAAACAAAAAAATTAAAAAAAAACACTTACAACATTTCCACGATTGCCTGATGTCGGCATTAGAAGAATACTAAGCCATTTTTTAAATATAACAATGAAACTTTAATAAAAGCAAATTATTTAGAAAAAAAACCGAAGCTTCAACCCGATGACATAAAAAACAATACAACATCACCCTTACGTCAACAAAATGACATTTTACCGATATTTACACAGAGAAAAGTGGGAAAGTTCAAAACTAACACAGAAAAGAGATGGGAATACGATTTGTTTGTGGTGTAAAAGAGACAGAGTTATTTGTTATGTTGCCATGGGTGATTTTTCCAAATAATAGGTATGGCTGAATTTTAAGTAGGTTCCACAAAAACGTAAATAATTATCTAAATGGCAAAAATTTATTTTATTATTTTTAGTAGTTCAACATGTAAAAAAAAATAGTCTCTTTCAATATTATCTATTATAGACAGGATATGAAAATTAATTAACATTCCTTATAGTTTGAAAAAATTGTGCACAAGTCCTTGACCGAGCTGCTATGCTCCACATGATTTTTAGCACATCCCATCGTTGATAATAATTACTGTCATTAGGATATGATATTAATGTTTCAGTTAATTACAGTGTTATTAGAGTTGACAGGGATCGCTAAACAAAATTATTAAGTATAGGTAACTTTCTTCTAGAACATAGTACATAATAGTTCAATGGCTAACATGCATATTTTTCCCGCATTCTCTGACCCCATCGGTTCCATGGGAGGTTTTGGAGATCTGAATATTAAAATAAAAAAAAGTTACGAGTGGGAAACAATTAGATCTGTCCCTGTACCTGAGAAGAAACAAAGTGGAAAATATTGAGGATATCAATGAAAATGTAGAAAGTATGGAAGTTAGCATAGGTAGTAAAATGTTACCCAGTTGAGATGTTTTGGCGAAGGTAAGAGGTTGGGTGCGAATAGGATAACAAAAATAATTTAAAAGGTTGATAGGAAAGGTGTTAAAAGGCGTGGTCGACGGATAATGACGTGGATCGAACATACGATACCGTCTTCAGAAGGAATATGGGAGAGGTTGTAGGTATGAGAAACGTCGGTTGAAGAAGCGAAAGAATTGTGTTTGGATATAAATGAGTGGAGGTCCGTTCTCTCTGCCTACCACTTAAGAGACATGGAATGATGGATAAAAAAGGTGTGGACTGGTATGATAATTTTTCAAAGTCTGACTAAATAATTGCGTAGTAATATTATTATAGCATAGTATATTATTATACCTATAGGATTTATGTATGGGTTTTCATCGCTGAGATCCTTATTGATACGTGTGTTGCCTACCAACTATTACACATGGACACAGAACACTATGCTAACATTTTAATTGAGAGATACCAAATGCAAATTATGGTAGGAGTGCATGGGTAATATAATCCTACTGTAAACTGACACAACTCTATTGTACCTAAATTCAGTAAGTAAGTAGGTTCATGTAATCAACTTTTCGTTTAACATTTTTTGACTGAACAGTAGGCTAAGAAGAAAGCTTGGATTCTTTCTCAAACAAGGAAGACTCTCTCTTCTGTGTTCTATTCCTTCTAAACAGCGATGAGGATTTTGAATATGGTTTATGGTCTTTTAATTTGTGCAAGACGAAAGCGTAGGTATAGGGCATTAGCTCGGCTGGAGGTAGAGGGATGAAGGTCAAAGGCGAGGGATAGGAATAAGGGACATGAAAGGGGCAAAGGCAAGGAAGAAGCAAGAGGACAAAAGAAGATAATATAGTTCAGATGTGTTCTAGCCGTTAGAGATGACTTATTCAGTTGAAAAATGAAAAATGAACCAAAATATACCGAGAAGATCGCCGGAGTCAACCAACCCGTTAATATCTCTCCGAGAAGATCGCCGGAGTCAACCAACCCGTTAATATCTCTCCGAGAAGATCGCCGGAGTCAACCAACCCGTTAACCAGTTTAAATAACATCTTCCACTCTCGGATGTTTCTCAGCTATGAAATTTTGCTATCTCCCAACACATCACTGAGTCTCAATTTTTCTTTGATTATTATCAGATGCAAATAGGTGGTTTTTTAGGTACTTCTCTTAGTACATGACACAATATGTAGGACACTGTTGTTGTTCCCTATCTTCTCGTGATTGCAGTAGGTATATATAGGGAGATGTACCTTCTTACCATTTTCAGTCTGGCGGATAAATCTTCAACATAAGTTTTTCAGAAGTTGATAATGGCGCAAAATCGAGAGCAATGGAGAACTCTAGTTGCCACCTCATGTCTCTATATAAATGGGGTTTTAAAGGGATTTTTTTTTTTTAATTTTATTATAGACCTCCACCCGGACTCGAGTGATTTTGGTCTAGAAACCTATTGTATTAAATAAATCATGTAAATTCAAAATATGTAAAGGAAAACTAAAAAATATTCAAAACATCAAAATATACTGGGAAAACTAAAATAATATTAATTACGCACAAAAATTGAAAAAAAAAACAAATATGCTGCAACTGCTTGGCAGTGAAGAAGCGAAAGAGGTGACTACAGAAGAGAAGAATAGATGAGAAGAGCCGAACCACCTCATCTAAAAATACGGAAAATATGGAAATTGGGAACACTAAAATTGCATTCAGGGGATATCCATATCTGATTTATGGCCATCAAATTTATTATTCTGCAATTCCATTGAAGAATACGTCAATTAGTGTCCTAATCAATATTTAATAAGTTGGACGTTGGATTCGCGGTTTTAAACTGAGGATTGGTTGGTATCTTTATTGTTGTTAAAAGGCTGTTAATCAGGGGAAAGATTTTACTTGCAAGTGGAGGTGTTTCATCGTTATAGTGGGACTCCGGACTGCAACAGTAATAATTAAAAGCAATTGCGATACTTCTCTATAAGAGAAGATTGAGTTATGACATTCGTTAAGTTCTCGGGACCCGTTTCAGCCTCTGCAGGAAATTTAAGGGCGCATCCATCTTCGAAGTTAGTAGCTTGACCGTTCGAGTAATATAAAAGTTTATCGAGTTCTTTTTTATCGAAATTCGGGGGAGGGGGAGGAGCTCGCTGTCTGACAGCAGCTCTGACAGGTTTTCCGATTTGGTTGGATGATGCAATTCGATCGTATTACTTGAGACTCTATTGGCGAAGGACGTCACTCTTGACGGGTGTTCCGTAAGGGCTTCTCTATACGGCATATTTTTGACTGCCATGGTTTGTTTTACCTCTCTCTGTCTCTGCAATTCGGGACATTTGATATCTGAAGCCGAATGAGAACCTGAACAGTTTACACATTTGAGGATTGTAGCTTTGCACTCCGCACCAAAGTGACTCTCACCGCAACGATAGCACGTAGAGCTCTTAGCTCTACATTGAGCTTTGGTATGCCCATATCTGCTACAGTTGAAGCAGAGCACAGTTGGTAAAATGTATTGATCCACACGAAAAGCATTATGGAAAAGATATACTAACTCCGGGAGGTTCTGGCTCTGAAACGTGATGACCACAGTCCTCGACGGCTTCCAACCAGCACCTTCCGAATCGGACGTAACTCTCCTATTTAATCTTCGAGCTTTGGTAATTTTACCAAAACCTTCGGGTGCTTCCATATATTCGAGCATCTCCTCTATAGAAATGTCTTCTGTGACTCCTCTTATAATTCCATGGCGATGTATACGGTGGGACGGTATAAAAGCACAATAACCATTTTTCGAAAGATTAACTTTTCAAAAATTCGTTGCTGATTTTGGAGTTTTAAAACTCATAGATATTTTATACTTACCTTGCATCTTGATACTCCCTGGTTCTACACCTTTAATACCTGCTGAGAATATCCTCCTACCGAAGGTGAGCGGGTGAATGGTAGTGTCCTTATTAGTGCATTGAATCATGACTTGATAGGGTCCCATGTAGTTATGTGGATACGTCAAAACCGGTTTCGGTTGTTCAACCGGTGTCGGTTGTTCGACCGGTATCGGATTCTCGCTACCCATTGGAAATTCTTCTTCCACTCTCGGACGTTTCCGATTGTCCGGAGGGTCTGGAGGTCTAAACTCCTTCACCTCCATTTTTGTTAACTTAAATTTTTAATGAATGAATGAGGGAAAAAATAAAAATAATAATATTAAATAGAAAATGAAATAATTGAAAAATGAAAGAAAAAAACAACAGACGAATAGTAAATAGTCTATTCACGGTAGGGCTCACCCTTAACATTGCCCTCGGTACAGCGTGTACCGCGAGAGAATTGTTACACAAATTATTTCACGAACACATTAAAAATATATGTATTTTTTAAATAAAATATAAATAAAAAAAAAACAAGTCATATTAAGTACACAAACTGAACGAAAATTAACTAAAATAACTGAAAAAAGCTAAATTACTAAAACTTTCATAAGAAAAGAGAAATAACCACTGATTTTTATAAATAAATCAATAATGAGCGTGCGGAGACAAAACACACGACTGCACTTCCGTAACACTTATCAACGACCCTCGGTTTTAAAGGGATAAAAGTATGTATGTATGTATATAAGTTTATCATTATTTATCTTACTGTAAAATTTGGATTTAATTTCGCAAATTCCGTGTACCCTTATGTACCTACAAGTAAATATGTAGGCATTTGGTTATATATTTTGAAGGCACTACACAGGATGTACAAATAGCTGGTATGGGTATAGCCACTTACATTACGTCATGTCAGTATAGGTAGGTCTGTGACACAATGGTACTCACGGTGTCCTTACACCGGCACCGGTCCACATCTAACCGTGTCCTTGAATTAGAATTAACAATAAAATTAATCAAGAGGAATGATAATGAATGAATAAAACATCACACACTATTCACACATTAGGTTATCTTTAACTGCTTGCCTATTGGTAGGTACTTTTTCTAGACCAAATTTTCACTTATGCGACGCCTATATACGCGATCTTCACTCGAGTTTCTATTTCGATTGCTTTCATGGCAAATTTATCATGATGTGTAGCGTGAAAACGCAAGGTGGTCCTACTGAAGCTTTTAGGATCACCACGGGAGTCAGACAGGGCTGCGTACTATAGCTCCTTTCATATTCATAATAGTCATGGACTTCCTGTTGAGAAAGTCCATGCAAGGAGCAAGAGGTATACCGATAACACAGAGAGATGGTCTAATGGGCGAACTGTGCGATCTGGAGTACGCGGACGACCTAGCGTTGTTCAGTACGACAGTGGAGGAATTACAGCGCAGTGTTTCAAGACTCTGCGACGAAACAGCACGCCTCGGCCTTCGAGTCAATGCCAGTAAGACGGAGCTCATGGCGAATAATGCCTGCCCCGATAAACAGCTACCGATAACCATCGATGGTCATCAGGTCTCCCGGGTGGATAAATTTAAGTACCTGGGAGCAACCATTACCACCACTGGTGACCTCGGGGTTGAGCTCCCGATACGTATCGGTATGGCAAGTGGCGCCTTCAACAACATGACCAAAATATGGAAGGCGTCGGCGTTTAGTGTCGAGACGAAATATAAACTGTTTGATGCGTTTGTGTTGCCCATTCTTCTGTATGGGTGTGAGTCCTGGCACCTGACTAAAGCCCAGGCACAAAAAGTATCTACATTCGAAACGAAGTGCCTCAGGAGAATTTTGGGTATAAGATGGTACCACTGCATCACGAACGACGTTATACGTCGGCGTACCCAGCGCAGGCCCATCACTTTACCGCAGCGCAGGCCCACCATTACGGAGAGGAGATGGGCATGGCTGGGACATGTGTTGAGGATGCTGAATGACAGTTGGCCGAGGAGAGCGCTGTTTTTCCTCCCATCAGGGTCTCGTAGACGTGGAAGACCCTCTCATACCGTTTTCCGTTCCTTCGAGGCAGAGCTGAGGGAAATGGACTTGGTGTGGGAGGAGATCATAAGCATTGCGCAAGATCGATCGCAATGGAGAGCTCTTGTTGCCTCCCTATGCTCCTAAGTGGAGTTCAAAGGGAGATTTGATTTGATTGATTTGATTATCATGATAGAGCTATCAAAATAGTGAAAATAATTCTTTGTCAACCCGGCCCAGCTTTGGGAGAAAACATCGCCATTAAAGGTTTGCAAATCAATAAACCGAAATTCCGTTCTTTTGAAGAAGTTTTATGTCTTTGATTTTTTTTAAATTATTATTAATATTTTGTAAGCTTTGTGTATTTATTTAAGTAGATACGTAATGAAAGTATGATAATTATAATGAACATAAAGAAATGCAGTTGCACTTTCCTAAAATTGAATTGAATCTTGTGCTCTTTCGTCTAGCTTTACGAGGACATTGCCAAGATTCTCTTTTGAATCGAATATCAATTTAATTTTGTGAAAGTTTAGCTGTATTTAATTAATCAATTAATTAACATTTTTCTATACAAAGGTGTAGAATCTAAAAAAATAAAATTATTTTTTGATTTTAAATAAAACACTGTTTTATTTCACTTATGCGTTTTTATTGGCAGAGGTCTTTCTTTTTTTAGTTTAAGTTTCTAGTTTAAGTATTTGTGGCACTGAAGATGGTCGTGTGACCGAAAGGCTACAAAAAAATAATTTGATAATAATTGTTGTTCTGTCGCGTTATTCTCAAAGAAACTGTAAGAAAGTAAAGTTGACATCCGTGAGTGGTATATTTTTTTATTATATCAAGCGATATGAGTTAAACTATCTCGATGACAGCTTGATCGTAATACTTTCTATCGCTGAGCTATTTTTTCCACTGATCGTAGTTTTTAAATAAAGTAGCTAAGTCGGATTTGATTTACTAATAACTATCCTACTTAACAAATATAATTTTTTTTAGCCTTCCTCTCATTATTGAGTGATTTTGGCATATAATAATTTGACGTTGCTATAATATTTTATGGAAACCCTAATTTATATTTAAAATATACATTTTGACGTTTCTGTATAAGAGTGTTGCGTTGCTTGTTTACAATTTTGTTATTTTTACAAACCTTGACAATTTACATATAGGTACTAACTATTATATACATGAAACGTGTAAAAGAATTCACAATACAGAAGCTATTTATAATAAAATGGTTATTTCTTAAATTATTAATATTCGCCCATGATGTGAATTCCACAGCTGGGGGTATATGTAAGTCATGAGCTGCAGAAAGAAATGTTGGTGCTGTGGGTATGCATGCTTATATTATCATTTTCATGACTTCCAATGGTAATGATGTCGAGTTGCATGTTGTGCACACAAATATCACTTCGTCTTTTAGGTTTTGCCTAATGATGTTCCAAAATCCCGCACAACTCTTCTTCTCAACATCTCTTGTGATATTCTATAATTTGCTTTATGTATGTAAATTCCCCACTACTCATACTAAAGGCATTTTGCGAATATCTTGCTATTGTACGCAAGTTATTTCGTTGACGAATATCGACTTGATGCGCTTTTTCCAAATGTTGAAAAATAATGCAGGTCAAGCCATTTTTTATAAGAAATATAATTAAAATACGTCTTCTCGATTTCAAAAAAAAGTTACTTTCTCGTGATCTTGTATATGATGACGGTTAGACGATTCCAACACAATTTCGTGAAATCGAGTAATAATTGTCAAAACGACGTCAAGAGTACCCATTTCCAAATTTTACACAATTTCACATGTTCTTCAAATCACCACTCGATTTGAATTCAATTTTGCGCTAGCGTCGCATTTCAAGAGTACCTACCATTTTGGGATTTTACGATTTTAGCATTGGAATTGAAGTGGTTGGTAGACTAGCGGTTACAACGGCGGCTTTCGTACTGTTTGGTGCGGACGTCGTGGTTCGATCCCAGGTGCCGACCATCTTCCTCTTTCACGACACAAGCTTTAAGTAGCTTACTGTGAAAGAGTCAAGGAGTGTATTTGTGTTCACTTTGAGTGAGCACAGATTCATTTTTATTAAAAAAAAAATCGAGTTTCAAGAGTACTTAACCGTGCTGGTGTCAGCAGTTCACAACAAAGTCTTGTATGTGATGAAATGTTTTTATTTTAGACGCTGATTGCGTTCAGAAGATCTTTATTTTTACTGGGTTGGCTGGCAGAGATCCTTCGGGATAAGTCCGCCCTTTCTACTGTCTAAATGTTTTTATCGCCACACTGTACTATTCAGTAATAAGGCTTTATTTAAATTGAAAAAAAAATGTCACCTGTTAGTAATATTATGTTTTCCTACCAAATTTATACCATGTCATCAATTTATTTATTTTTTTAACTTTATGTATCTTTAGTCTCTTGATAATGTCTACATGAGATAGACGAAAGCGCTCGAGCCTCAATAAAATATCGTGAAAGTGCAAATGTGTTTGTTTAAATTCATAATAATGAACTTTCACTACGTAAATACACAAACCTTACAAAAAATACTTTATTTATTAACTAGCTGGCCCATCGAACTTAGTCTCGCCTTAAAGTAAATAAAATATTGCTGGGTAACATAACATAGCTAACATACATGCCTACTCTCTTTAAAAAAATCAAAAGTTATGTGGTAATTATGAATCAGTTATTTCAAAAGCACCAAAACTCCCCCGTTCCATACTAACTATAATATTACATTATTGCATACTATTTTCCATCCCCTTTTCGGTTTTTAATAGTTGTTATTATGTTATCCGGAGCGATGAAGAATCTAATAAACTAAACACGATAAAAATTTGTCCAGCCGATCTCGAGTTATAAGTATTCGCACTAACCCGACTTTCTTTTATAATTATAGATGTTAACAAATTATAAAAAAGCTTGAAAAACCATCAAAAATGTCTTACAGATATTTTTAATTTCAATCATTATATCGCCATCTGTAGAAAAATAGGGAAAACATTGCTCTATAGAATCTTTCTACCAAAATATCAATCTACCAGAGTATATCTCCCTATTTCCCCAAGAGATGTCGGTGGCAGTACAGATGCTGAACCCGTTCCATACTAACTTTAATGTTGTATTTTACATAAGTTCTTATCGATTTATTCAACTTTTTATTAGTTATTCTGTTATCCGGAGCGGAGAAGAATCCAATAAATCAAACATCAGAAGAATCTGTTCGGCCGATCTCGAGTTATAAGTGTTCGCACTAACCCGACTTTCATTTATATAGTATAGATTTATTATCACCACCTCCAACTTGGTGACAAGGTGGAAGAAAGTTGGAGAGCTGTCAGAAACACAATGTACCTAATGGCTAAAGGACTACAAAAACAAAGAAATTAAATAAAGAAAAAAGTTAATCTAAATTGAATCATTAAAAAAAGTCGAATCATTGAAAAAAGTTAATCTAAATTGATCATGGAAAATAAATTTCCCCGTTTATTTGGAGACCTATGGGATAATTTGTTTCACAGATGTAAATAAGAATAATATTATCATACACGATAGTTAAGCAGATATAATATTATACTCCTATCATTTTATATGTATATCCTCTATTTTAATTACTCGTTGTAACTCAGTAGTAGGGATGGGCAAATGAAAAAAATATATCGATATA
Source organism: Mystacides longicornis (assembly GCA_963576905.1). Lineage (NCBI taxonomy): Eukaryota > Metazoa > Arthropoda > Insecta > Trichoptera > Leptoceridae > Mystacides > Mystacides longicornis. The sequence goes on from OY756427.1 coordinate 23,892,837, forward strand.
TATGTATATCGTTTCGATAGTTTTAAAAAGTATCGATGTATGAAGAGGAATAAATATCGATATTTCGATATATATGTATATCGTTTCGATAGTTTTAAAAAGTATCGATGTACCTATGAAGAGGAAAAAATATCGATATTTCGATATATATGTATATCGTTTCGATAGTTTTAAAAAGTATCGATGTATGAAGAGGAATAAATATCGATATTTCGATATATAATAATATGTATATCGTTTCGATAGTTTTAAAAAGTATCGATGTATGAAGAGGAATAAATATCGATATTTCGATATATATGTATATCGTTTCGATAGTTTTAAAAAGTATCGATGTACCTATGAAGAGGAAAAAATATCGATATTTCGATATATCGATATATATGTATATCGTTTCGATAGTTTTAAAAATTATCGATGTATGAAGAGGAAAAAATATCGATATTTCGATATATATGTATATCGTTTCGATAGTTTTAAAAAGTATCGATGTATGAAGAGGAAAATATATCGATATTTCGATATATCGATATTTTTGGCTTAACTACCTGTATTAATTATCAAAACACTTAAAAATGAAAAGGGAAACAACACATATTTGGTACATAGTTTTTTTGGCTTTATTATTCGTATACCTATACCTATATAAAAAAAGAAAATAATTACAGATGCTGGCAAACTTAATTCTTGGGACAAACGTAAACTGCAAAAAAACTTGTAATCAAACCGCTAATTTAGAAAGTAATTTTGAAATATGACTAAAGCAAGAAATTAAATTAAGCATGTATACCTACTCATTTATCTTACCTGTCAATGAACCTGGGAAAATTGATTTTTTGTCTCGCTTTATAATTATTGTGCCAAGAAGTTTGTTTTACAAGGCGCAACGCACCCACAGGACAGAGATATCCATCTACCATTATATACCTACGTATTTTGTTAAGACTCGTTTCAACTTAAAATACATAAATCTGTTCTGGCAAACGTGTGATTATGACCTTATAAGATTACTTAATTGAAAAAATCTGTGTGGAACACGTGTATTTCAAGTTAAAATGATTATTATTTTTTGGCTTAATTTCCACTATTGGAAGATCGTGCTGAAGTAGTGATAAATTGCAGAAATTTTGAATATATCGCTTCGAATATGTTCTAAATCGTTACAAAATCATGTATACCTACCTATATTATTGTCGTATTTTCATATGTTTTTTAAATGCCACACAGGGCCGTAGAAAAAAAGATAAATAAAAAATCTCAAATTATTAAATCTTTTGTTAGATTTTAGAAAGATACTGTTCATTATTTATTATTTTCTAAAAATAATCGATATTTTTTATATAGGTATCGATATTTTTTGCCCATCCCGACTCAGCAGTGCTATTCGCTTATGAGAACTGTCGCAGGACACACACATACACCTGCAACGTGACATAATAATTATTTACTGACTGACATTTATAGTGTACCTACTACACACGTCTGTAGGCTTCACAGTTCACATCCTGTCATAAAACACGATATGACTTTATTAAAATACACGTTAATCTCAAATTGAATACTACATATTATTACATACTTAGTCATATTATATTCTGTAGAGCAGGGGTAGACAAACTTTCATACGTCGGCGGCTTTAATAATAATAAGAGACTCATATGAACTTTATTACGAAATCAATGAAATCCAGTTCCCTATTAATATGTCTTGTCTGTTACACTCTAAAAAGCTTTCTGTCTACAAAAAAAAAATTAAAATCAGTAAAACAGAATTATATAATTGTATAAACAGTATGTGTGTGTGCGTGTATGTATATATTTTTATATAAATGCGAGAATGTATGCATGTAAGGGTGTGTTTGTAAGTGTGTAAGGCCGTGTGTGAATGTAAAAATAGACTTTAGATAAAATGAAATAAAAATAAAAAATAATAATAAATAATTAAAGCATAATATTTTTGTTAAATAAATAAATAATTAGCAAAACATTAAATATTTGAAACTGGCACAAATCGTCCCTCAAGGGATGGGATGCCATAAATATAATAATAATAAAAATAATATTTCCATATATTTTTCAGAAACAGTATTGTTTAAGTATCTAATACTTTGGAACCTTATTGTAACATTCGTTGACAAATCATCGACAATTTTCATTCGAATAAACTGGCGGTGTCATAAATTTTAAAGGATCCTATTACCTTGAGTGAACGAGAGCTGTTTAGTCATATAATAAATTTTAAAGGATCCTATTACCTTGAGTGAACGAGAGCTGTTTAGTCATATAATAAATTTTAAAGGATCCTATTACCTCGAGTGAATGAGAGCTGTTTAGTCATATAATAAATTTTAAAGGATCCTATTACCTCGAGTGAATGAGAGCTGTTTAGTCATATAATAAATTTTAAAGGATCCTATTACCTCGAGTGAATGAGAGCTGTTTAGTCATATAATAAATTTTAAAGGATCCTATTACCTTGAGTGAATGAGAGCTGTTTAGTCATATAATAAATTTTAAAGGATCCTATTACCTTGAGTGAATGAGAGCTGTTTAGTCATATAATAAATTTCCCTCACCTTTTCTTCTTCCTGTGCCGTATCACCCCGACGTTGGCGAAAGATTCCTTATCCGGAATAACTCCTCCAAGCTTCTTATTCCGGTCCAGTCTCGAACATTTCGCAGCCAAAACATCTGCCTTCTCCCAACCCCTCTATTTCCCCCTTCATATCAAGTTGGAGTAAGGTGTGTTATCACCCCAGCACGTGACTCAGATATGTGATCTTACGCTTAGAGACCTCTAGCGCTGTGGTCCACGAAGCTAACTGACATTTCAAATCCTATACAAATTACCTAGTGCTTGAAATTGGGTTGTTTGTTTTATTTTTTTTTAACCACAAACGACGTTTTTAAGATGCGTTTTGCCCCTGGTTGTTTCCATTTAAATGATTAGCATAAATTCATCAGTGTTTTTGGTTTCTCTAAGAATCCATTTTTTGTGGAACTGATTCCATACAAATGTATGGAAGATTGGACCACGATTGTGTCAAATGAAGTCATACTTTACACCCGTATAGTCACCAGTATGAGTAGCTTACCGGCGATTCCATCCACGATATTATAATATCTATAGAATCCATCTCAATCGATGTAAATAATACCACTGAAGTTATGTAACATTACTTTGCCATTAATGGCCATACAACTCATAAAAAGTTTTGGCCTCCTGAACAACGTTTTTTCAAGCCGTCCTATCCTGCGCAAGGGACTCCCACTGATCTCCCACGCCCAACAAGTCCAGGTCCCGAGCGACGTTGTCCATCAGCCGCTGCCTTGGTCTTCCTGGTGGTCTTCTACCCGTGGGCCTGCCGTCCAGAAGACTCTTTGTGGACCTCTGTACCCCGGACCTGGCAACATGCCTGATCCATGCCAATCCTCTAGATCTGAAATCACTGGTGATCAAAGGTTGGCCTGTGAGTAAAGTCATAAAGATGGTTTATCACCCCGTTCGCCAGTTTACTTTGTCAATAGTAGGTATACCTACCAAGTATAGTATAACTTACTCCACAAAGAATAGGGAAATTTCTCATTTTTTTATTTTTGATAATTCGGTTCATTTTGACTCAGGAATAATAAAACTCTTTGATTTTTATTTTTATTCGCATTTTTCAGAGAGTTATTTGTGTTTAAAAATTACATTTTCAAAAAGCGCGCTAAAAAGGCGTACCTACCTAGGCCGTGACGTCACATGTCTCTAGCAAAGTGACATTGACAGGCGTCATTCTCGTTTTGTTTGCTTCTGTTTGCGGTGTTGGTGTATAGTGCTTCTTGTTTTTGGATTTTCGACTCGGCTTTGCTTTTGGACTGTTTTTGAGAATATATATGCATATTTAGACTTGGCTCCTTCATTTGGTTTTCGACTTGGATCATTAGTGTTAGCAGTTAATAATCACTTTCCATTTTGAAATGTATATAAGCTTAACAATATATATTTTCTTTTAATAATAACAAAAACTAATCAGCAACAACAAACAGCAAGCCGTTATCGTATTTGTATGCAGAACAGTGAGTATTAATAATTTGACGTTTGAATACCATAGAATGGCTAGAGACATGTTATGTCATAGTGCGTTTAAAATGACAGCTCTTTTTCAGGATTTTATTTTTTAAATTAAAATTCACATAATTTTTTTCAACCATTTTCACTGAAATATTTGAATTCCTTGCAAAATTTTCAACAAGAATCATATATTTTTTATTACATAACTCACACATGCAAGTACCTTATTAGAAAACATACACGCGGATGAATTGATTTTATTTACGAGTGAATTCGTTCGGATTAGGAAAAATTTCAAAATGAACATTCCATAAATCAAAAAAACTCCACACCACGCTAGAATTTACGGCGATTAACCGATGGAACGTGATCGATGCGTTGGCCACTTCTGCTTTATGGTCTATTCCACTGTACATATAGTATATGGTAACCAAGATTGGCAAATAAGTGTGGACTACCCTATCAAAACCATTTAGTTAGTTGTCTGCTCGTTTTGGGTCTTAATCCTATATTGTGTACCTATATACATAAGTAAGTATAGGTATTTATGTAAAAAAAAACTGCTTTTTATACAAGTATGTCAACGTTTAATTTCAAATCCTCACACTTTTCATCGTGAATATTTCCAAGTGTTTAACAATTTAAAAAATCCGATGCCCAAGGCGTGATACAAATCTGATACCTTCATGAGACCATAATCTCCAAGTCAGCAGTCACATAGCTGTTAGAGCTTGAATCATTAGGCTGAGTTGGAAACGCAAACTTAATGGCGTTGATGGTTGGATATCTCTATAATATAAAAGAATGTCGAGTTAGTGCGAACACTCGAGATCGGCTGAACAGATTTTTATGATGCTTGGTTAGTTGACAAACCGTTAGTTAATTGATAGTTTGTGCGACCGTCAGAATAATTTACTCTGATGCAAACATCGTTTAATACAGATGTCAGAATTATATTTCATAAATACATACTTGGGCAATTTATTTATCACGATACCAAATTCGAATTCAATTTTAAGGGCAAATAACACTATTTTTAGTACGTGTTTGAAATAAATAAATTTAAAATATAAAAAAATCATGCAATTACAGTGGTACCTAACCACAAATAATTTAAAAACTGTCTTTAATCACCCATATAAAAGTCTTAATGAAAAAATATTGAATACTTGCTTTCCCGACAGACGTTGTCCTGTGGACCCTTTGGTCCTAACCAGAGGCAGCCCGTTCATATTATGTGCATAATGTGCACTGCATGCACCTCCAGAAACAAAAATAAACTAATTAAATATTAATTCTAAAACGTCCATATTTCATTCGTATTCATAGCTCAGACGGGATTATCGCGAGAATATAATTATACCTATGCGCGCAATTTGGTTGACTTTGTATGAAAAATTTCTCAAACGCCCGAAACGGTGAAGTAGGTAAGTGAAATGGGCTGCTGTAAGAGTGTCAATTACGTATGCGAGAATGCAGGTGCAGAAGACAATAATTATTTTGTTGTTAGATTTTTTCAAAGATGGCGTCGCATGAAATTCGTTCTATACTAACTTTAATATTATATTTTATATTATTTCTTATCCATTTTTCAACTTTTTATTAGTTATTCTGTTATCCGGAGCGGAGAAGAATCCAATAAATCACACATCGGAAGAATCTGTTGAGCCGATCTCGAGTTATAAGTGTTCGCACTAACCCGACTTTAATTTATATTAGAGATTGATACTAGCACAAGTTAAGTGAGCTTTTTAGCATGATCCCCTAGAACCATCCGAATGAAATTTGCAGGGCTAGTTCTCAATAGAATATTAGTACCTAGTTTTTAAGAAAAGAAAAGAAGTTATGTGAAAATTTGTTCTTAGAGCAGCTGAATGTTTGTGGAAAAATTTAGCTTGGAAGAAAAAAAAGAAAAAGTAGCAATGTGGAATTCTCTTCCACATTTCTACTTTTTCTTTTTTTCTTCAATATGGAAGAGGGCAATAAACGAGGGAAAAATGATTTAATATTAAGATTACGATTAAATGTTACGTAGAATTTGTGAAGAATCTGGGACATGTTAATGAATGAGGATTTTGAGTGAAAAATCAGTATGGCAACATGCATAAAGCCCTTGTCTGGACTCTGAAGTGTCCCTCGATCGTTCTCGATCGTGCTCGAAAAAAATCTATGAACGGTATGAATAAAACATCATTCATTCTTCATAGATCTAGCTTCTTTCGTACTATAACCTTATAACCTACTTTATTATTTGCTTAACTTTGAAAAACGTCCGCAGGCCGTAAATCATAGACACAATACCATGCATAGAACATTTTCAGACACATTCGTATTGCCTGTACCTGTCGGGGATAACCAAGGATAACACGAATAAGTGAGTCGTCATATTCGTGTCAAAACGACTGTTTAAACTAGGATAACTGGGAGTGGGGAGGACGCCTGAAGCGAAACGACCGTGAAAGGTGGAAAGAGAGGGATTAGGATAGAAGAGGAGGGTATGAGAGGATGATTGGTACTACCTCTTTTCAAGCACATGTATTGCAGAAAGAGATAGAAACAGGGGGAGAGGGATAGTGAGTACATACAAATACTATTGAATGAAAAAGCACCTAATTCCAAATGAAATATCCAGCACGCTTGTGTAGGGTATTGTGTTCTGAACAATCGTCCAACTCTGCCATTTTCTTTCAGTGTCTATTTACCTTAATATTTCAAAATCGTTCGAACTTTAAATATCACAACAATATTTTTAATGCTTTGAGACGCAAATGTCAAATTATTATTTTGAATTTCGAACGAAGTTTTCGACAGTATTCCAATTCTACGGTTACTTCATACAAGATGAGTACAGAACCATTCATTTTGGATTGATGTACAATTTTGAACATACGGCCCCCGACTGCAAGAATTGTTTTCCTATACACTGACATGTACATTATTTGAGTACTCTAATCTTCATATTCGCAATAGATAAGTAGGTAAGTACCTGACTACTTATAAAGCGGCAGCTACACCGCTTCTTTCTATCGACCGTAATATTTTTTCAATATTTCAGAATTTTAGGATTTTTTGTCACTCAGCGGTAATCATATTAGGTAGGTAGAAGTTAAGTTCAATTATAACATTTTGCCAATATTATCATGATATAGTTAGATAGGTGTGACATAACTGATAATTTTGTTTTAAGAGCTCAAATCAACGCTTACAATATATGCACTAAGCAATGGAGTGCCATAATCTTATTGCGATATTCCTCTTAGATAAGTGTTTATCAAATTAAAAGGACATCCAAGGACTAGAATGAGAATGATTTTATTGTAATTACAACCATCAACATCCCTACTTTAATTTTGATAACAATTCCCATAAGATTAAAAAGAGCGCTTAAACATTAATTCAATTTTCAAACTGCGCAATTTTTTTGAGGTTATCCTATCAATACAAAATGCGCAGTTAGATTAATTAAAAAGGTGTAGGTAGGTATGTAAGTATTTTAGGACGCAAGCACTGTCGAAGGTCACGAGGCTGTTAAGCAATGGAATGTCGTGTGGGAGTATTCGGTAGATAATCCTCTATTGAACGAAATAACTAACTTGAACAGCCATAAATTTTGTGGTTTATATCCCAACCATTTATGGATCAAGGGCTTTGAATAAAACCATTTGGTTAACTACGATTAAGATCGATCATTTGGTTGGTCGATTGATAAAGAGCTGCGATCTACATGTATTACGATATCGAACAGTCCTGTAAAATTATATTACCTAAAACATGCTTCATTTAGATGAAGCGAGTGAAAATTGCGCGTTGTGAGTGAATGAGTGAAATGCAGGTGTTAACACAACAGTCATGGAGTGAGTTCTTTTTTTTTGCGAATAGCCACGTCCCGCGGTCGTTCCTAACATACCGCTAGTGAGGTAGCATGCACTCTGTTTGTCAGTGCTCCCCGCGGTGTCGAAAAAAGAAAACAAACAACTAGGTAATTGAGCTTGAACTGCATGGAAACTTAACACTAACACTTAACACCAGTTAAAATCCTCACTTTACAGCTGCACTTTTCACTTGCTGTTTCATAAACTGGAAAATGGTCCTGCAAAAATTCTAACTTCTGTATTTTTTATACTCAATATTATTTAATGAAAACAAATCTATATAGCTATTAATTCATCATCATGCCACAGAAAAAGTCAAAATATTACGATTGGAAGGTGCATGTGATTTTCGAACATACCTACTTATTTCGCCTTAAGATATTCAAACCTCCAGCTTCGGTGTACGAAACAATGGAAGTTAAGATGCATTTTTTAACAAAATTGTATAGGAACACAATATATATATAAACTATTTCTCACAACGCAATAACTTCTCACAATAATAATTAACACAAATTAATTGCATTTAATTTAGTTGTAGTTGTTAGTACCCCATTTATTATAGTTGGTTAATAATCTCTGGACCTTGACATATATTTTTAAATTAAGGTATGTATTTAGTTCACATACAAATCTCCAATACTTTGATAACGTCTTGTTAAACTGCGTAATAAATTGTATATTAAGACACTAGAGTTATGTAACCGGTCGGCGATGAATACAATTGATAATTAACCTTTAGGTTAAAAAAAACACAATATAGTTTATTAATTATTGTGTTAAGAACAATGTTTGCGAAATCTTTGTCTTTATGTATCCCGTTTTTTTATTTATTTATTTTCGCTACCTCCAAGAAACAAAGTTTCGCTGTCGGAGGCAGCACATACTTAATAAATTTTATATGGTTTGGTACATGATTAAACTTAGAAAATAGACTTAAGCTTAATACCTATGTATATGTTTATCTTTGAGAAAAATATATAAAATACTTACAACCTACATATTCCCACAATATTAGAACTCCCTCTTACATACCTACGTACTTTTTTCTACGTGAAATTTAATTAGGCGCATTTTATGTTTTTTCTGAACAGTGAATACTATACGTCAGGGAATTACTTGGTTCCCATTGCACTCAAGCGCACTTAGGTCTTATCTATGTATAACCCTATTGCTTCGTAATCATAAGAATAATATATCCGTCTTATATGTATATAGATATGATATAGGTATTGGTGTGTCTTATTCGTAAAATTGCGAAACTTTTTCAACAATCGACATAAAAAATTCATTATTATTGAAAATATTATAAATATATCTACTTTATTACCTACAATAAGAATATTAAGAATGAAATGTTTTTCATCAAAAGCTTGTGGCATAATAATACTAAGTTATCTAATGGCAAGGAATTCTATTTAAAACATCACTAATCTCTTTAGGTATATTATCATTTTGTAACACATACCTAGTCAAGTTTTGCTATTTTTACGGTCGCATTTTATTTTAGTCAATGTGTGTCCCGCTTTACAATCACGTATCTAGGTACCAACCTATGTAGTGCTGTGGAGTAGGGAGGGAGAGGGCTACAACGTGTTGACTCGATGAACCAAAGTGTATTCGGCATTCGGTAGGGAGTTGAGGAGGTGCTTGGTAACTAGCTGGGAGGGGAGGAGGGAAAGAGAGGGTGCTACTGAGTTAACAACAATATACAAAATAACAGTCACTGTGATTTTTCGCAAAACTTTTTAACTTAAACGAAATACCTAGGTGGGTAAAATAAAAATCGTAGCCTTATACTGAAATGTTGTTATTCAATTATCGAAATCATTTTTTTTCTTCCTAAAATGCCGACCTCGGTAGCCTAGTTGTACTGGCGTGGACTTCAGATCACGAGGTCCCAGGCTCGATTCCCGGTCGGGTCAGAATTTTTCTAAGTGTTTTTTCACTTGAAATTTCTACCCGGGTTTGCCTGATTGGACGGGACCGGTTGACTGAAAAAAATTGCCTCAGGCAATAAGTTCCGCCGGATATACTGACACCTTTGTATAGAAAAGTGTTATAATGTTAGAATTTTTTTTCATCAAAATGAATCTATGTAGGATCGGGTGTGCCACTGGTGTACACAAACAACACACTCTTTGACTCTTTCACAGTAAGCTACTAAGTACTTAAAAAAGTTCCTAAAAATGTCATCGCTTATTATGAACTTGCTTAATGATGGAGAAAAATGTGTGCAACTTTCACATTAATGGCAAGTTCACCGTTTTTATCAATTTTTTGGAGTGTCCTGTCAAATATCTTTATAATCCTTGCGTTTTATTCCATTTTAGCAATACTCTGACTTTTCCCCGTGTGATTTTTCACAACCTATTACATCATTACACCATTTCTACACTTATCACATAATTTTGTTGCAGTGATTATTATCATTACTCCATTCTATACAACAAAATACACACATTTACTTAAACACCAACAGCGAATATAGATATTATAGCGTTATGTGTCCACGTATATGGCGCTTTATTGTAATAACTAATAAAGATTTTTTTCATTAAAATGCAATAAAAGTTCGTCCTGGAAAAATACAGTCTGTCTATGGCAACATTCAAAAGTTCTTTTTTTCAATTTCATTCCGTTTCCATGGCTACGGTGTAGTTGCCAATTCTCCCGTAGGTGTCGCGAGTTTTGCAGCGCTGTGTGCACTCGCACACACACAAAAGTATTGTCCAATCCAGAGGAGGATTTTGTTCCACACTCCACAGTTTGTTGTTGGCAAAGTCCCTCTCTGTTCTGACGTACCTACATCGCGATTATTATTTTTCACGGAGATCAGTTAGATCAGTTCTGTTCGTGTCTGCGTGCGAATACGCGGTGTCGTATTTCCCGCCAAAATTGTTGTCAACAATCAAACAACATTAATACACACACATAGATGATCTTCCAGTTATATTTTCTCCAAATTTTCCGTGTTTTTTTTTTATAAATTTAATTAATGAATGCTTATTAAAATTTAAAGTGTTGTTGTTATAAGTGAAATAATTTCAAACATTTTTTTCTGCTTGTTAGTGTATTTTTTGGGTGTAAATCTTCAGGAATTCGAAATATCAGGTAAATAAAACGACATTTTTATATGTACTTATTTATTAACTCATATTATTGTATTTATTTCCTCGTCACTTTAAATTCCCAAATTGTCGGTCTGCAAGCTCATTTTCATTATGGTCAGAATAAAAAAACTGTCAAATAAGGTAATTTGAAAAAATATTGATGCTGTCTATTTTTACGACAGTTAATCTTTTCAACCTTCATCGAGCCTCCAAACGAATATAATAATATAAAATTATTTTCATGACAAAAAAATCTACATGTAATATTAGGTAGGTACCTACCTATTCATAAAATCGCGCCACGAATAATGTAGGGTAGGCAAAGATGACAAAGATATAAAGTAAATAATTGTAGACATAAATACCTACCTATTTATTATTTTTTTTTATTAAAAAACGTGACATAAAAATTTCTTTCTTTTATAAGGTAATGTACTCTTACTACTTAAATTGGTGCATAATGTGGTTAAGAGAAAAAAAAGTGAACACAAATTTGACTCTCTTTCACAGTAAGCTACTTAAAGCTTGTGTCGTGAAAGTGAAAGATAGTCGGCACCTGGGATCGAACCCACGACCTCCGCACGAAACAGTGCGAAAGCCGGCGTCGTAACCGCTAATCTACCAAGCACTTGGATAACTGGTTGATGTTTACAAAATGTGACAAGATATACGTTTTATTGTTTGACGATAAGTGACTTCTCCATTGTCTATGGTTTAATTGCAATTATAAGTAGGTAGATATACATATAACGATATACGGGCATCCTTTAATAGAACTGATTCAGAAACCCCAATGTGTATCCTAACGGCGTGGAAGCATGTGGAAAAAACCGTCGTCTAGGAGTGGACGGGAAAAGGTTAGAAGAAAAAAGAAGAAAAAGGACACGAATTAATAAAAGGAAAAAATATAAGAATGTAAAAATAAAACGTAAAACAGAAAATATTGGAAACAATCAACAAAAAAACAGGGGCGAGATAATTACCCTTGTCAAATATATAGTTTTACTAATCTAGTCCTGAAAAGTGGTCACAAGAATCTAGACATAACGTTGTGAACCAACAGAGCCAATAGGCAATAAATATGAGACATTAACAAAAATGAATATATTCGTATCCTGGCGCCAAATACATGACAGCAGTCGCAGTCTTTAATTTTGGTTGCTCTCTTGTTCACAATAATTTCCAAATTTTATCTATATTTCTCATTAATTAGTAAATATCTACTTGTTATATACATGGGATTTTTTGACGTGTTGAACATGTCGAAAAATCTCATGATTAGGAGTTTCGGAGAGAGAATTTAAAAATTACCACCGCGAACGTTGTTAACGTAAAGTGATGACACTAAGCCAGCCTTCGAAATAACATTAGAAGACGGTCGTAAACCCGTAGTGGTTTGTTCCGTTTAAAAATCGAACATCAGTAATGAATTGTTAGTTGTTACATAATATTGCTAAGATATTGTTTTTGCTCTTTCAGGGTATAAGAGCCATTTTAATGATATATGTAGTGTATGCATGCAGACGATGCTATACTATTATAACAGGCAATCAAACTGATCTTCATTAACTAGTCAATATAAATATCACCAGGACAGTGTCAACTGGGTCCATCAGAGGGTCTAAGATAGTGCTGCGTGAAAGGAGATGGAGAAGGCCTTTGTCCAGAAATGAGAAGACATAGCCTGATGCCTTCAGAAATTGGCAATATATGTCAGCAAAACAAGTTAGAAAAACGATTATTTGAATGTGAAGAACAAAAATTATTGGCAACAAGGAAATTTTGACTAGATTGAAGTCTGAAAAATTAACTTTATCGTTAATCCTCGCACAGACTAATAAAGCATATTATGGTACATATGGCCGCCTCAGAAGCATCGTTTCAGGCAAGAAATTGTTGTATGAATGTGAAGAGTGAGTGAGAATATCGTAAGTAAGGTAGTATCTAAAAATTGTATATGCATTTAGACCCAGGGCCGAAATAAGTATGCCAAACCGAAGCTTTTTTCAGGACATCTGAAATTAAATACCTCGTGTTGTTCTGGAAGATATCTTTAGATGGGGCAAGGTGGGGAGGCATTTAGGATCAACAACACCAGAATCCCTAAAGAGGTGGCGAACAACATACTATCAGTTAGTCCCAAATCCGAAAGATCACCAAAAGAATCAATGGACATCATTTGGAATTTGATATCCTATAACTTGAAGACAGATCCGTGGAATGTGTTGAGTGAGACGAAAAAGAAACGATATTTTATGCAAAAAACACAAGAGAAATATACTTAACAGAATACGAGTTATGCGAGGAAAAAATATGCATACAATATTCATCTGTCAAAGATAGATGGTGTAAAGGGCAACACGAAGATCATATACCTCAACAGGGCGGCAAATTTGCACCATTTATTTATTGTTTTCTATGAAATGTGGGATCAGGTTTACATAATAGGTTAGTCAATGTTTATGCCTGATGGAATCTACTCAGATGTTATGTTCTTTATGTTGGTATGAAATAATTGTCATTTATTTAAACAAGTGTTTCCGTGACCAAAATAATTTTATACATAACATACCTACTTAAGTATTTTTCAACATTCAATTTTCTAATTCATAATATGTCTATACCTAATCTAGAGCAGAAGCGTATAACACGTAGTTACTTACTTACATATATTATGAAATAATTATGTTCATTGAGTTATATATCCGACGTAATGGAGGCGCCATCTCATCCTAAAATACGTCTTTGAAAAGGTAGCCTTTTCGTCACCTATCTGTGCTTTTATTATGTGATGCAACGTGTTTGGTAAAAATTTGTTGCATTTTCAAATAAGTACATTTTTTCTGTGATATTTTTATTCAGATACTTTTACTCATAGTATATGGAATATACATGAGTCTTGTGATCGAATTACAAAAAAAAAATAGAATTCGCTAAAATTAATTTTCTCGACGTTTAGATTCCAAAAATGTTTTTTTTTTTTTTTAATTTCCCCGTACCCGTACGCGTACGCCAAAATGTGTGCGCACCCATAACTCATAGTAATTCTTATCTGATTTGATTGAAATTTGGTAGAACGGTTAACTTCTCGATGTAGATGAGTCAGTAATATGTTGAGATCTGTACCTCCAGGGGAACCCTCTTAAAGTATCCAAAGAAAATTTCACTTGTTCTAGAAAAAGGGCTAAAAAAGACAAAAAAAAATTTCTTCGATTTTCATAAAATTTGGTATACGGGTTGGTCTTATGCTCCTACACTGTAAAATTTGAGGTCCGTAACTTCAGTGGTTCGCCCTAAAAGTACCGATTAATATTGAATATGTAGTTCTAAAGCAGATAATAAAAAGCTCCAATAGTCGATATCATTTTAAAGTTTCTATAATAATTCCAAGGATAAATTCATTTTAATCGTAAAATGATGAATTTTTATGCAAAGATATGTTTTACACGAAAAGGCTGTTATAATATACTATGAGTTCTGGGCTACCCTAGGTTAGCAGCTTTTTAATTACATTTTAGGTTCGTACTAGAAGAGTAATTCGGAACAAATTCAATCAATTTTTTTTGCATTTTTGGAATCCACACCCTCGAAAACGCCGAGAAAATTAATTTCAGCGAAATCTATTTTTTTTTTTGAAAACCGATCACAAGACTCATGTATACTCCATATACTATGAGTAATATTATTGGTGTCTACCGAGTAGTAATTCATTATGAGAATGAAAAAACACTTTGTTTTATACCACACAAATTATTTTATTTCAACATTTTCGATCGAAGATCGAATCGCTGAAAAAAGGTGAAAAGTAAGAAAATGGCCCAGCTCACAGTTAAGATGAATTCATTTTTTTTACAGAACTTATTTTCAAGATAGACGTCAACGTTTTAAATTTTTTTTTTATGAATCTGTGCTCACTCAAAGTGAGCACAAATACACTCCTTGACTCTTTCACAGTAAGCTACTTAAAGCTTGTGTCGTGAAAGAGGAAGATGGTCGGCACCTGGGATCGAACCACGACGTCCGCAGTACGAAAGCCGGCGTTGTAACCGCTGGGTCACCAACCACTTCAAATGTAAAATATCTATAAAATTTGATTCTATTATTATTTCTATCAAATCCGGGTTTGTTTTGTTCTTCGTAAAATATTATTACTAACTGTGAATGTTATACCTAACTTAAACGTGCAAATGTTATCGTTTCGTGTTAAGTCTTGTACAACAGATAAAAAATATATTTACGACTTTTCAGCCTAAAAAATAACGAAATATACCTAATTATTATCG
Source organism: Mystacides longicornis (assembly GCA_963576905.1). Classification (NCBI taxonomy): domain Eukaryota; kingdom Metazoa; phylum Arthropoda; class Insecta; order Trichoptera; family Leptoceridae; genus Mystacides; species Mystacides longicornis. The sequence goes on from OY756427.1 coordinate 23,908,161, forward strand.
TCTGTGTGTGTAAAAACATTAGACCCACTATCACTTTCCGTACTCAAATCACCACATTCTGCGTATCGAATTCTAATCACACATTAATAATGTCCTGCATATTTGTGTTAATTACTGTAGAGAAACTATGAAGTATGTAGCTGCAAAACGAATTCATATAAAATAACATTCAGACACTTATACATACTATAACTATGTGTGTATATTATTAATGTACGATTAGATAACTTGTTTCACAATACATCTAAAAAAATCAATTTGTCTCGTTCATATGTTGATGATTAGGGTAGATAAATTTAAGTACCTGGGTGCAACCATTACCACCTCTGGTGACCTCGGGGCTGAGCTCCCGATACGTATCGGTATGACAGGTGGCGCCTTTAACAACATGACCAAGATTTGGAAAGCGTCGGCGTTTAGTGTAGAGACGAAATGTTAACTGTTTGATGCGTGTGTTGCCCATTCTCTTGTATGGGTGAGTCCTGCAGCCCTATTCACGAAAAAGTTTGAATCGATCTTCGAACTAAACTTAGACTTAAACATTTCTGAAAACTTTTCTAAATATCTAGTCATATAAGTAGTCTGTGATCTAGTATTTACTACCTGTCAGATTTATTCCGACTTTTCCAATTTATTGAGCTGTCAAAAATTCTGTCTGTTAGATATGTACATTTCGCCATTCTAAATTTCTTTTTCAGCCTTTATAATTGATTTATTCCGTATTTACAAGCCACATATGCGTGTTTATTTGTAATAATATTATTTTAATATGAATAAAGTTGGAAAAGTCGGAGTAAATCTGACAGATCACAGACTACTTATATGACTAGATATTTAGAAAAGTTTTCAGAAATGTTTAAGTCTAAGTTTAGTTCGAAGTTTGATTCAAACTTTTTCGTGAATAGGGCTGCTGGCACCTGAAAGAAAGTCTCAGCTTTCGAAGATGGTACCACTGCATAATAACGACGCTAAACGCCGGCGCACCCAGCGTGAGCCCATCACTTCTACCATTATGGGGAGGAGATGGACTTGGCTAAGACATGTGTTAGGATGCCGAATGACAGTTGGCCGAGGAGAGCACTGTTCTTCTTCCCATCAGGGTTCCGAAGACGAGGAAGACCCTCTCATACTGTATTCCGCTCCTTCGAAGCAAAGCTGAGGAATCTGGACATGGTGTGGGAGGAGGTCATAAACATTGCGCAAGATCGAGTGCAATGGAGAGCTCTTGTTGCCTCCCTATGCCCCTAAGTGGGGCGTAAAGGAAATGTGGATTTGGATTGGACCTTACTTCCTCACCATCGCAACCCTTGGTGGCTCTTAGCTACCTCCAAGAAACGTGTCCTCACCTTCCTTTCGCTTGTTGCCACCTTCGTGCTTCTTTGCTCTAGCTAGAGCCCTGCAATCTGCAACGAAGCCATCCAATCATTAACAACAGCCTTAAACTTTATTATTATCCTATTTTCAGATAGGTGTAATACCTATTACAATAATGTTTTATATAAGTATTCAAAAATATATAAGAAGGTAGGTACTGTCAATTTGTTTTATGACGTTTGATCAAACGAAAACGTACGAATAAATTACGAAAATTTGTCAATTATTATGGAATTATATCTCTTTTTAAAAATTGCTTTTTCATTGTTTGTTTCATGATTTGATTGATACTTTTGCATTTTCATTTCTTTTCTTTTCAAAAAATAATTATGTTTGTGAAAAACAAAATCGTTTTGTTTTCGATCTATTTTTTTTTTTTAACTTTTAATTATTTAACTCATTGAAGTAAAAATTTTTGTGTGTTTTGTTTTATTTCTTCTACCTACTAGTTTTCAAAAGTTGGTAACCATGGCTGTATTTATTTTTGTTGTCGTGATATTCATGATGAAATAAGAATATTGGATAAATAATGACGTTCAACACAAATAATTGTGCCCCACCTTAATGTTGGAAGCGTCGAAATAAATCTGCTCAAACGAGAAAAAAAGATTTCTCCTTATAATCAAAGTGCTCTTTCACAATCAATATCACCGTATTTCCATGTTAGGCTTTGTATTGACGTTACTCCGATATACAAAAATGCAACACATTTTACTAGCAGCAAAACTTGCCGGACAACGGGCATAGAAAAGGTTCATTAATTATTATTGTTTGATTGTTCTATGAAATAGTTTTACCACCCCTTAAAGTCCTAAAGGGTCCAATATCGCATTGAGAACTGCGAACACATTGACTTTTCTTCCCGCAGCAACAGTTGGATTGGTTGTCATAGACGTAGTTCTTGTGGGGTTAGACTGGTTAGCGTTTCCATGAAAATACCGAGCTACGGACGAACTTCCCAATTATGTGTAGGATTATTGATGCCGGCAGGTAGGTACCGCCTTAGACAGCGATAATGCCGGTAATCTCTGTTGACTTTTCTTTTGTCTCTTGTTTCAGTTGTGCGCCACTCTGCGAGATCCATTGTTCCGTATGATCTCTTCTCTTGCTTTGTTTATACCTCTCTACTCCGTCGTGTCTGATCTCCAAGTCATCCTCTTTTGTGTATCTTGTCATTCCTCCCTCTCTGCCGCCCCTTTACACCCCCTTTACAGCTCACGCATTCAGTTTCCAAGCAGAACAACTTACGAATGGCATTGTAACTTAAAACCTATCAGGCTCTTCAGATATTATTCGTGGCAACAATAAGAAAAAACATCAACTATAATAATAGGGTCGGTTTTCCGTTTTAACACTCTAAAGCTCTAATTTCCTAGAAAAGCGGTGTCGTTGTACACTCATTCTTCATCGCAAAGGGTGTGTGTACACCTGTTATGCTGGATGGTAATATTTTTATATGTAAATAATACAGCAGGTCATAATGTCTCATTGTCTATGTAAACCAAATAACGTAGCTTTCTAAAAGAACTGTAGGTGATTGCTTTCTGTCTTTTGCGTCCTTAATATTATGTACGGCTGCTATACCTACCTAGGACAATGCCACTCTTCTAGGGAATCCCCAAGTGAAATTTATTTTCCAAAAGTACATATTTTTCAAACATGATAAAATCAAACCAACTACCGGATATATTTTTCGTCTGTAATTCGATGCTTTCAAGAAATGTCAAAATATTATTTATCCGCAGTCCAAGGTGCAACGGCTTTAAGCGTCGATATTACTATTTAGATGACAACCAAACTATAACAATGAACCTATTCTATTTCTGTCGTCAGATGGGTTTTGCTGCTAGTTTTTTTATAACGTACCTACAACTTTTTTTATATGTAAATGTATTATATAACTAAATAAACAATAAGTTATGTCTTTGCTTAGGATAAGAAGGAATGACAGGCGTGTTTAAGAAGACATTGTTATTTTTTGTATGTATGTTCCATCTGCTACCATTCATGATATTATCATTACTGTATTAAGATTAAGTAAAGAAAAATTGCAACGTAACTTAGAGTCAAAGGGAGGCAACTAAAGCTCTCCTCCATTGTCAATCACCCCTTACCACAGAATTTCTAAATCCCTCAGCTCTGCTTCTAAGGAACTGAATATAGGAATACTGGGTTTTCTTTCCGCAGAAGAGCACTCTTCTAGACCAACTGTCATTCGATAATCGATCTTAACAGACATATGTCCAAACTGAACCACCATCATCACTTCGCAACTTTGCATTATCCGAAAATCGCAAATCACGAGGAAATCACGTTCAATAAAATGACATACCTAGTACGCTTTGCTGCATTTACATCAGACGAACATAAAGCCGAATCTAGAAACAGAGCATATTTATTTTTATTTTACGGTTGATACTGGACACCATGGAAACAATAACAGGCGATGAGAGTTCTTTCTCGTTGTTATTTCCTTGTTGACCATATCTACGATCAAGAAAATATACTCTATTTTCGTTTGGTTTAAATGCACCCTTACAGCATCATCTAATATAACGCATAAAGTAAGCGCAAAGTTGCAAAGTTTGGTGGTGGTACGGGGCTCTTATTCTTCGTAATATTTTTTTTTTAATGCACATAAGTCTAATTTTTAGTTCACTTTTTCACATGTCTCATATTTTGTGTGTAAATACGATTTTTTAATTATTTTTGAGAAACCTTACGATGTGGAAAATACCAACGGGAATTATTACGTTTTATCCAAACACACCAGTGCCTACACAATAATACTTAATATATGATACTAGAGCATATTATTATTAAAATGGGAACTTTCCCGAATCCTTACTCCATCGCAATATTACATTCCTTTTATTTCATTTTGTTTTCATTTGTCTTTCATCTGAAGAGCCCCAACTCCGAGGGCAGCTGAAAAAGAAAAATAAAAACTAATTTCACCAAAAAGTAAAATACTCAAAAAAAGGACAATTTATTTCATATTGCCTCATCCGTTTGTTTTATATTTTTTATTTCGTTAAAAATTTCATCATTTGGTATATTTTTTTTTCTAGTATCTCGGTTATTTGGCGGTCGAAATGACAATCCATTTAAATTTGAAGTCCTGTTTGGACTAAGTATTTTTATTGCGAATTTGAGAAAACAAAGATTGAATATGTACATACTTATGGGCTTTTTTATGTGATTTTGTATACTTCTATTTTACTACTTCTAATATCTATCTCGGAATAATGAAAATGATAATTTCTATGATTTGTTTTTGAGATTTTTCACCATATTATTTTGCAGTAAAAATTTCAAATTATGTAATTTTGTTAGGATGCAACCGGTTCATTTAATTCGTCTTGTTGTTCATTTTAATGAGAACATTATTGTTGAGTTTTTTACAGATAAATTTTAGACTGGTTCTATGGGTTAAATCTTTCTCCCGATCATCGGAAGGGCAATGCCTATGATTGGAATTTCGCTTATTCTAGTAGGTTGCAAGTATGCACATAGATACAATATGGTTCCTCTAATTGATAAATATATAAAAAGCATTGCTGAACTTCAAAATTAAACTAAGCCTGCATTACCTACGTTATTAACTTTATAACACGTAATTTTTCACACAGTTTAATTCTTTAAAAAAATAAGTACTCATTCTTACTCCAATGATGCTACATCCCATACTACAATATGTAGAGCCTTGACCTCTCGTATGATATACGCCTCCAACCAATCGTTTCCTCTTCCTCCATCTTCGCAATTCGCAAGCTATAGAGATAAAGACAGCATAGACTCTTTCGAAATGTGTTGCTGAAGAAGATTTCTGAAAGTTCCACATTAAAAAAAGAACATAATTCGTCAAGAACTCAATATCACGGTGAGGCAGCCGTCTCTTCATCTGGAAAACATACGTGGGCTTTTTGAACATTATTTGGCTCGTTGAGAGGAAAACAGCCTTAAAAAGATGATAATAGTTGGAAGACTGCGAGGCAGATCGCCGAACCGTTTGGTGGGCTTAATGAAACAAAACCTCCACGTGGCGACCTTCAGGACAGCAGCAAATAGTTCGAGGAGGAGTGAATAAAAGAATAAGGCAAGCTATAGAAAAGAAGATGAATAGTTGAACGCGCAGTCTTGGTGGGAGCTGAGAAAGTTTATTCTGTGCAATAAAACGAAAGGTCCTGTACAGCTGGCCGTCGTTAGTCGGGTACGTAGGTATCTACTCCGAGGATATCGTCTATTAGCTGACGTGCTGTGATCAGCTACTGCTGTGAAACACACTACCTATCTCATTGTAGGTACATCTCGTTTAGCCGTGCGGTGACATATTTCCATAGATACATCTCTGACACAGATACATTTATGCGCCGGTAATAAGGTCGACACATTTGCTATTGTCCTAATATCTAAATCTGAAAATAGATATTAGGATAATATTATCAATACTTAAAAAATATTGCAACGTTTTTATTCGTTACTAGCTTTCCCCGTAGACCTTGTCCTGTGAATATTGAATAAGAATTTAAAAGAATGTTAAAAATAACTTTTAACCAATGTCATTTCGACCGATGCACCTGTTTTAAACCACATATTTACCATCCGAATTCTGTCAATCGCACCAACTATTAAACAACTGACAGTTTGTCAAACGCCTAAGAAGGTTACCTACGTTGAGTTTTCTTAAATTATTTAATGTTCCGCGCAAATTTTTTTATTTTTTCTTTCATAATAACCTTCTCAAATCGCAAACACAAAAAAAGAATAATTGACGAAATTGGCCCAACCGTTCACAAGTGATGCGTTGTCCAAGGGACGTATGGCTCCATTTTTATATAGAAAGATTCATCATTCATACATATCAAATAACATACTGAAATTATAAGTTAGTGTTAAAATTTCATGATCAATTATTGATAATCTCGTCTTGGTCTACCTTTGCGTCTCTCTTGATCTTCAACACATGGACAGTAATATCCACAAGAATATTGCTATTTCTCATTTTGATTAATATCTGTTACGCTTATTTTTTCACGTTTATTAGCTTCCTACGTCTGTTTCTAAAATATTTAAAAATTCTGTGAAAAGTTGACGAAATCCACAGATAAAATAAATAGCGTATCAAAAATCTTTTGAGGAAGATACTCTTGAAATAATACTGTAAGTACTATAAAAATACCAATATAAATGTGATGTTATTCATAAACCATTATTTTAACGCCTTTTACCATTGACATCTTCATTAATCACGATAAAAATCGTTTTGAAAATATTTGGTAAACATTCATGGATAAAAAAAATCTAGACTAATTGTTTTCCTATGGTTAGTTCTAATATAGGAGCTGTTGGATATTTTGCGCAGAAGATGCTTGGCGGCAATTTCATTACAATTAAAAAGCGGTTTACAATAGTCCACGTGTTTAAATTAAGAGGTGGCCATTTATAACGATATCTGATAAAAATATTAGATAAATAAAAATAACGCATATTTTCATATTCATAAAAAACGATATTTGTAAATATTAGTTGAACAAAAATAATAGTCACGCTAATAATAATAATAGCCTACCCTTATTTACACGACAGTTAATGACTGGTAGGTATTCTCAAATTCACGTTCCAACTCAACGCAAGAAGCTCTTGCTTAGAACTTAATCGGTTGTAGTTAGGTACGCATCTAATGTATTGGATAAAACATTTTAAGAATACAGAAATGTCAAAAGTCTCAATAAAAATTGGATACGACGCAACTCAATCGTCTGTTTTTCATTTCAGAATAATAACCAATATTAGCTGAATTTATTAGGCTCGCGCTGACGGTTTTTTTTTCTGAAAATCGTACCTTTCCGGATACCAAATTTTGAAAATGACCTTTTTTAAGGAAAATGTTAACCTTCTAGATACTAAATATTCGGTATAATCTTCATTTAGGTTTGTAAAATAATAATAATGTTAAGTATTTACAATTATTAATGAAGCTGCTATAACGTTTTTGAATTTAACCCGTTATTCCCACCTCTATTTATAATGCCAGGAACCGGTAGACAACGATAACCGGTCCATGGTTTGTAGTAGAACTATGGAAGATCTGTTTCATTTTTCAATAGATATTTATGTTTCATAGCGCCGTATTCTGTAGAATCACCAACTATATTCTTTATATAAATGTTATGAAAAAAGTGGTTGGCCTTGCTTACACTTAAACCTCATGCATATTTGGTAAAATACTAGACATCACTCTAGTTCCAAGACTTTATTAATATTATGTCAGATGTCACACTATATACAATATGTTTTCTCGACACAAAAAAATATCAAACTCTGTCAATATCTTCTTCTGCTTACTCGTCAGCCTGTCTCCGTCCATATCTAAACATAGGACTCCCGCCCCCTCTCCTTCCAATCATCTCAATCAGTTTTATCAATCAGAAAAAATTAATTGAAAAAAAAAATATTTTTCCCTTTTTTTCACTCTTGAAGTAAGCAGCCTATTTATTTTTCAAATTAATTTGGTTTTAAGATCAGAAAGTTATCGCTAACTTTGTTGATGAATATTTCTTCAACAAAAAGAAACAAAGTACTTACGCCCATAGTCAAATTTTGTAATTTGCACACCCATAGTCAAAAATAATGAAATTTAATGAAAGCACAAAACGACTAATCTATGGCGATTCAACAAAAACCAAATTATATAATAAAAAGTAAAATAATACTCATATATATATATATATTTTTTTTAGAAAAATGAATCTGTGCTCACTCAAAATGAACACAAATACAATCCTTGACTCTTTCACAGTAAGCTACTGAAAGCTTGTGTCGTGAAAGAGGAAGATGGTCGGCACCTGGGATCGAACCACGACGTCCGCACGAAACAGTACGAAAGCCGCCGTTGTAACTGCTAGTCTACCAACCACTTCTAATAGAATAGTGTCATTAGCTTCATCATTCTTTTTTGATGTAATGCCATTATTGAGAGAAAAAAATCGAAAAAAAAATACCTCAATAACCTTAATTCAAAATTGCTAATTCCTCATTACCTCAGAGAGACACGGCCTCCCACTGCGTTCGAATAACGAGCGTTTCCTATCCATTTCATCGCACAGAACGACTTTTTCAATAACAGCTTCATATTTTCGGTTCAGGATGGTCGAAATGGTTGAAACAACTTTCCATCACAAATGAGACTTGGAGAATCACTGCATTCTTTCAAAAGGTTACCTAGTCTCTTGAAGGTATGCAGTTATTCTTGAAAAAAAAACAGTTATTGTCCTTGAATGCATCGTAAATCCTTGATATGCCACAATATCCTATACCATTTTTCACTTTCCCTTATAGGTGTGAGTGAAATAATCCATAAATTTTAACGAATATTGTAACAACTGAAAACTCTAAGAATTCATTACTGATGTTCGATTTTTAAATGGAACAAACCACTACGGGCTTACGACCGTCTTCTACTGTTATTTCAAAGGCTGGTTTAGTGTGATTACTTTACGTTAACAACGTTCGCCATTAGGTGGTAATGTTTAAGTCTCCGAAACTCCTAATAATCTTGTTTAAATTTTTTTTAAGTTCAGAAGAATATTCGAATTGTATACGCACATTCCGTTTGATCAAGTATCAATAAAACATATTGTATATTATGATAGCAATATTATGAAATACGATATTGTGTTTACACTATCAATATGTTATATTATGTTTCTTCGATGTAATGCTATACCGAGTGGATTATGCAGAATAGAACTGCTCAAGTGTAGAATGCAGCGAATCTATCAATTGTTGCTGTCCTTGTTTTATCCGTGACCAATGTCACCGAGATTATACGGCGAACTAATGAATAAATTATATTATTTACTATTCCATTGTTATCTCAACAGTCCGCTTCATCTTGGAGGTGGAGAACACTGTGCAAGGACGGCAGATGTTGTGTTGCTATAATATGGCCTTGATCGATATTTTTCATTAGATGTTTCTGTCTGATGCTTAAGGCCTTGAACTACTGAATAGCGAAGGTTTTTATTCATGGATACTTAAATCAAATAAATTCTTCAAATTAATGATGAAATACCTATTAAACTCTTTATTGGGTGATTGAATAATAATTTTCAGTTTTTTTTTTTTAATTTCATTTTCACACCAATAATCGAATTTGGGCATGTTAACACAGAGACAATTCTATTATAAATACAAAAAGTCCTTAGAATGTTTTTCGAAATGGATGTTCTCTCGCTTATTCGCTCCTAATGTTTCATTCTTTTGTCTTTATTATTGGAGATCTATTAGTTTCCTTCGTCGTCATATCATACGTGAACTAAGTTGACAAGTCTATTGGGAAAGCTAGTCATTGTATACCTTTAACTTTACTTTCTTACATAAGGTATCCATAAATTAATTTACTAGGTTACTTTTCAACATCAACAGATCAGCAACAACATTTTCATTACACCAGAAATGGTCTCGAGCATTGCACCTCATTAGAATATTTTGATATTTTTAAATGAAGAAAATTTGACATCAATCTGTTTGTATGAAGTTTGGATGTTGAGGTGTGCCTTTTTTGTTTTTTGATTGTTGTGTTGTGTTATATTCGCTATCCTCGATACAGGTTTACACCTAGTGAGGTAGCATTTGCCTTGTAATTTATTTTGTAATGTTGATTGGTATAAATTATGTAAGCAGATATGATTCTAATGTGATTTCGAGTAAATAAATAGATAAATCTTAACTGAACTGAATAGGTTTTGATTTTGATTTGGCAAATAATGCAGATGTTTTGCCTTAGATCTTAGTTAACGAGGTTTAGATTTTGATTGTAGAAAAACTTCTACCTTAGAAAACCAAGAAGTTTGATTTTGATCTTTGTAAACGAGGAGAATTTGACCTAGATTGATTTGAAAGAAGACTTTAATATTTCAATTGTTTTTCTCGATCTTCTTTTTTTCCCCACATGTTTCTTCTAAAAATAGATAGTGAAGAGTGTGACCTAACATGCTAGTTTAAATAATTTTAAGTAAATAATGATGCTATGTTTGCTCGTGATTTTTGCATGGGTGATAATCTTGTTATCTAACGCAGATTGTTTGCTGGTACTGCTGACAGACAAGCAGTAATGACAGATACAATAATTCATCTTGTTAGCATAGTACCTACCTACCGTGTAGCATAGTCTAGCGAGAGGTCTGTAATTTCACTAACAAGCTGATGAACCTGACATGGAAGATAGTTACGTTACATAACTCTTCATAATCAATCTTTTTATAGTAACAATCTCCAAGGCTAGAAACATAGTAGGTACTCCTTTGTCTGTATGATCAAAATTACAACGAAAACTTCTGAAAAGGCTATCTTATATCAGTCGGAACGAAACTAAACTGAAGACATTCTCGAATACAATATTTGTTTTATGTTCCATTTATATGAGTTGTCATTTATTTATTTTTAAATCATCAGAAAAGAAAGAAAAAAGAAACAACTTCCAAAGCCTACTGAGTTATATAACTGTTTAATATTTTAATGCTGTTTTTATGTATTCTTACTTATTTGAAAAAAATATATTAACCTACATGAAATGTGACATACATTGTAAGACCATACGATAAATAATAATAATATATGAGTTGTTTACATTTAGGTTATCTTGAGTAATTAAGAGCTAAAAAGACGTATTACGTATTAGTTTTTATATAAAAAAAAAATTTTAAGTTTCGCATCACCTCGGAGATGTACCTATGTATTTTTCATTCGGATTCTTTTTGGAGTGTTTCAAAGTGTGTTTTTCGTACTATTATTAAAAATATTTCTTGACAGAAATTTTCTCTTGACTGAGGTACGGCTTAAATTTTATTATCGAACTTCATCAATAAAGGCTTCTGTTTGTTGAACTTATCAGAGTATACTTGAATATCAAGCTGAACTTATTACTTATTGGGTTTCCGGTTAATAGAATAGAATAGAAAAAAATTATATTTCCCAAAAATAACAAACAATACAATAATATCGATAAGTATGATGGAACTGTTATGAAAGAAAACATTACATTTTGTTTTGTTTTTTTTTTACGGCGGCTTCCGTACGCTGTACGTACGTAATCCACCGACTAATACCACTGTACTACCAACCACCTCGTTTATTTTAACTGTTAAATCTAGCAATATTTTTTTATTATCATATTTCGAACGAATATACGACGGAAAAACAGGCAAAAGCTCAGGGCTTTCAATTCTCCTTTTAAATCTCTAATATAAATTAAAGTCGGGTTAGTGCGAACACTTATAACTCGAGATTGGTTCAACAGATTCTTCCGATGTGTGATTTATTGGATTCTTCTCTACTCCGGATAACAGAATAACTAATGAAAAGTTGAAAAATGGATAATAAATAGTATAAAATATGATATTAAAGTTAGTATGGAACGAATATCATGCGACGCCATCTTTGAAAAAATCTAACAACAAAATTATTGCCTTCTGCACCTGCGCCCTCTAATTCTCGCATACGTAACTGCCACTCACAGTAACCCATTTCACTTACACCACCGTTTCGGGCGTTTTAGGAATTTTTCATACAAACTCAACCAAATTGCGCGCATATAATTATATTCTCGCGTTGATCCCGTCTGAGCTTTGAATACAAATGAAATATGGACGTTTTAGAATTAATATTTTAATGTTATTATTTAGTTGGTTTATTTTTTTTTCTGGAGGCGCAGTGCACAATGAACGGGCCGCCTCTGGTTAGAACCAAAGGGTCCACAGGACAACGTCTGTCGGGAAAGCTAGTAATGAATAAATAATTTAAGTAGAATTTGAAAAAAAAAAACAGTATATGCGGAAGAGAATCTTCTGCACGCCCTGGCGGGAGAAAGAGAGAAAAGTGGGAAAAGCTTTGATGCGAAAGCTAGATGGTTATTCGAGAAGAAAGGTTGCGGGTTGAGGAAGCACCATAGAAAACCATGAAAAACAGATAACGAACTCCTAAGTTTGTGGAATCTGCTATGCCATCAAACAATAGAGAAGAATCAGAAGAGGGCAATTTAATAACTGTTATGATTAAAAGGAAAAGAAAAAAAGGAACCTTAAAAAGGAGCCCTACAAATTTGTTAAAATAACGAAAGAAAAGAACATAACTACAAGAAGCAAACATTCAAACAGACAACCGAAAACTTGCGAGGGAAAGCTGGCGCAGAAAAGGAATCAACCACCTAGCCTTATACAAAGAGATTAAAACAATTTTACAACCGCGTTAACAAAAACACAAAATTTAGCAATGCATCAGGACTATTCCATATGATTCCGCTAAACTTATATAGAATTCTATAAAAAATAAATACATAATGGAAAAAGCGCGAAGCTAAATTTTACCGGAACTGTTACGGAATCATTAAACACGAAACAAAACGCCGACTTCTATTGAAAGTTTAAGAAACAAAAAACACACAGTAAAATTCTGCATACGTAATAGGATATTCACAATGTAACAACATGTCTCTTTGATGTATAATAACGTACTTGAAGTTTTTTGTTCCCTATAACGTTGAAGAGATGTAAAAGGATGTAGGTACCTACGTACATAAAGTGTCTGCAGACTGTTGAATGACCACCTGTAGTCTCGACAGCCAGCATCTAGCTACAGCCTCACTCACTATAATATTATTATAGTTGGGAATGTGTAATCACATTAGCGAGTGGTGCTACGGAGGCAGTTCTGCCAGATGGGGTGGGTACTGGGTAGCAGCGCTCACACTACGCGCCAAAGCAGTAGGTACTGCCTTATTGTAAACCTTCGCGGACTTGCGACAGGGGTACGTTTGGTGCTCTTAACACCACTCAATTTTGTAACTTTATAAACATTATTATTCTTCATGCCTTTGGTCCTTTCTGTTCGCAACTATGAAATGATATTTGATTCTTTACTTGGTAGGTAGCAGCAAACCTTTCAAACGACAGGCATAAACAAGGTCATTTATTGTTTGATAGTCCTAAAAATCAGTACCCGTATTCTAAGTTTTATCGGAAGGTAGACACGGAAGTAAAGTGAGTAACGCTATGCATTTTGTATGGAAAACGATAAAACTTAGAATACAGGTAGGTACAGTTAGTTATGTCGTCTCTTAAATAATCCCAATTTTTTTATCACCTTATGAATTGCGGACAATTTGTCATTTTTTCCTTTAGCAACACGTAGGTACTTGTATTTTACAGAATCTTGTGTTGTGAAAGAGGAAGATGCTCGACACCCGGGATCGAACCTCTGACTTTCAGTACGAAGGTCGGCAACTGAACCCCTTAACTACCAACCACTTTAATGAAAACCTTCGATGTCTCATTTGTGTTTTCTTTGATTTCTCTCTGATATACGCATCGCCCCGTGTCCCTAGAGGGCAGTGAGTGTTTTTTTATTCAGGCATATTTATTTACTTCTTCCAACTTCATTACATTTCTTATACAGCCGCTCCAATTTCTTTTACTCTTGACTTAACGTTATAAAATATTTTAAAACTAAATCGATGTGTTCGATCCACGATGTTCTCGGTCGATCACGCCTCTTCTCTTTCTATTGGTCCGTTACTGGGTCTTTGAGAAGAAATAATAATACTAGAGAAATAATGTGCTACTGCGCATGGTTCCAACAAGTACCACGTGACTGCTGTTAAACTCATACAAACTGCGACGTTTACGGTAGCGGTTTGTGACACAGGATTTTTTATTTTTAATATTTTAGCGTTAACACAAAGATTTTATGTTTTAATCATATACTTAATTAGTTAAAGAAAGTACCTATGGGTTTTGTTGTGTTGTCTTGTGCTTGTGGATGAATTATTAGCCTATTGATAATTTATCTTCAGTCACGTGACTGTTGAATTAAGGAACCAATTTTCGGTTCTGCGCATCCACAAAAGTTCTCCAATAATATTTGTACTCAGTGATCTGGGTTCGAAATCACAACCTTCGTGACACAACATGACAGAAAGACATCTTACACTATACTACGTTAAGAACTTTTCAATAATATTTATCTCCATCCCAGTGTCGCCATCTTTGTAAAAAAATTTCACCTGGAAACAGCCTTAAAAATAGGTCATTCCGAAAACTTAATATCCGGAAAGTTAACCGGGTCAAACCCGGACAGTTGGCAACACTGCTCCCTCCCTTCTTATCGCTATTATAAGATTAACTTAAAAAATATATTATTAGATAAACTTTTTAGACAAAAAAAATATATTGTAAAAATGCTTTTATTTTTATCCTCTCCATATCGACATTGACACATTATAAATTATTATAGTGAGGAATAAAAATAATACAAATTCTTGCAATACACAATGTATGGTAATTCCAATTATTTTCAGCGGTCTCAATAAATTGCCAAGACTATACTTTTATTAACAAGAATAACAAAACGATTCTATAGTGTTGGTTTCGCTGCCAAATTCAACAGGTGGTCTACTTGAATGTGGTGTACCTACTATACACTACTTTACCCAGACTATAAAAAATATTGAATAATTTTATTATGTTACAGACACAAATGGCAAGTTACGCCTTAACACTTTTTAAAATTAAATATACTTTTATTTATGCTTGTGAATTGTACTACTCATGGCAAATGTTTTTAAATGTTTGATTATCACACTTTGCCATCCTTCGACAGAGTTGCAGAAAACAATTATTATTGTTAGCCTATAAATAGCTAAAACATTCTTTGTTAGTGTAAAGTTTGCAACAAAAGTTCGTTGAAGATACCTACATCTATATCTATAATATAAAAGAAAGTCGGGTTAGTGCGAACACTTATAACTCGAGATCGGCTGAACAGATTCTTCTGATGTTTGATTTATTGGATTCTTCCCTGTTCCGGATAACAGAATTACTAATAAAAAGTTGAATAAATGAATAAGAAATGATACAAAATATAATATTAAAGTTAGTATGTATCGGATTTTCTAACCGGTACTGCCACCGCTATCTATTGGGGAAATAGGGAGATGTCCGGTAGATTGATATTTTGGTAGAAAGATTCTATAGATCAATGTTTTCCCTATGTTTCCACAGCAGTAATGTTACCGACATTGTAATTGTATATTATAACCACATAACTATTGATTTTTTCACAATGAGTAGTCATGTAGGTATGTTAGCTATGTTATGTTACCCAGCAATATTTTATTGACTTTAAGGCGGTACGAAGTTCGATGAGTCAGCTAGTAATTAAATAATTCGATGAAAAAAAGATTTGAGTATTTTATGTGAATTTAAAGGGAACCACTAAATTATTTTAACACCATAACATTTGTATTATATTTTTGGTCTGACTATTGAACAATATATCATTGAATACTAGAACAACATATAGTAGGTATGGTATTTCCATATGTATGTTATGTCTTCATAAACTAACATACAATCGTCTAATAAAATGTTGACCTATGTAACGACAAACCAATAAATTTAAATCTGCGTTGTGTTTTATCAGTAGATTACATAATGCACTCAGTTGCAGTCATAAAACAAGTAGGTATGTATTAATCCGTACCTACGTGTAAAAACATAGAAACTGCCTGCTTTGAAACTGCACTATATTGCAATTCTAAACTACGGTGATAAAAATAGCGTACTATGTAGATTGTAAAATGACATTCATTGTATCATGGCTTTTTGTTGGCAACTTTATGGCATCGGCTGCGGCTCCAGGGATCTATAAGGCTTTGACCATCACTGTGAAATATACAGAACAGAACATTTCACCGATGACGTTGAGTTGATATTTTATACAAACTAGTGGTCGACCAGTGCTCGAAATTCGACGATAACTTATTTATATTTAAACTCTCATACTTAATATTACCTACAATGAGTTAGAATATCCCGCCGTTTCCCGCTCCACATTCCATTTGAATATACCGCCTTTCAAAAGCTTTCTGCGCCCATTATGAGGCGCTTTTTATTTTACATATTTGTTTTTATGAAGTTGACGATCTTTATAAGTAGTCTGTGGATGTCTGTGTGAGTATCAAATACATAACATTATCATTTTTATGGATTTAATCTATTTTTTATGCATAATTAAAAAAATAGCTTTCGCCACTCCTTCTCTACATAAGCTATAAGTGTGCGAAGATTCATTTTCCTCCGTTTGCACAATTTTCGTAAAGATAGTTACAAAAAAAGAGGCATCTCTTCCTAAAATGTGTCTATGAAAACGGAGCTTTTTCAGCCAGCCATGCGTTAACTATGCAACGGCCTGTGTTCGATAGAGTCTCTGCATTTTCACATGTTTTGTTAATTTTTATATGTATTTTGAGAACAATATAGACCCCGTTTCTAAAGGGCTTGTGTGAAACAGGGAAACTTAAATTTATGTGAAACAGGTATTTTAACTGAAGGTTGACTTAATAATACTTATATTCCCTGTTAATACCTTATTGTTTCTATTATTATAGAAAATTCATGCACCTATCTAATTTTATACTACTCGCGCATGCTAATGACCATAATATGCAAAAAAAATCTATCCGATATATCAAAATTATTATATGTTGTTTTAATAATATTGATGTGTACACTTACAAAAAAACCGGTTAAATTGGTGAAAAAAAAAGTTGTACCTAAAACCAACTTAAAACAACTTAATTTAACATACCTACCTATTATAGAATGAACTACATACATAGGTAGGTATTTGATGCTATAAATTTATTAATAGATGTTCAGTTTTTAAATTAATGCATTTTTTTCTAAATTGAACCTCTACAGGCTTACGGCATATACTGCTGTTTCAAAAGCTGTTTTATCACTTTACTGAGTGAATTCTCAGTTATAGGACCTATGTTTTCAGCAGTTTTAAAATGTCAATAATGCCCTCGTCAGATTCGAAACTGAATTCCTAGCATCGATAAAGGTCACTTATACTCAGCGCCCTTGAGTTGATAGTATTATGTGTATCACGAAACGGCGCGTTATAAATAGTCCTTATTATTATCTAGCATAGTAACTAAGTATTTTTACTGTGGTGATTTTTTTTATGTCTTCCCCTCGTCGTGTCTTCACCTCCGTACCTTTCAAATGAAAATGTTACATAAAATTTTGATTGTTTTGTTCGAAATGTCGCTTCCACTTCGTAGTACCTACTTACATATTATAATTGAAGTGGTTGATAGTCTAGCGGCTACGACGCCGGCTTTCGTACTGTTTCATTCGGAAGTCGTGGGTTCGATCCCAGGTGCCGACCATCTTCCTCTTTCACGACACAAGCTTTAAGTAGCTTACTGTAAAGAGTCAAAGAGTGTATTTGTGTTCACTTTGAGTAAACACAGATTCATTTACAAAAAAAATTCAATGAGTGTACGTATAGCAGATAAATTGACCTCAGAAATTTCTTCATATTCTTTTACCATTTTTGTTTGAAATTTTTCACTTTTTTCCCTTCACTTAAATTTACTGTATGTAACGACGGAAAACTTTACATTAAGCGATTTTAAAATTATTCTCGCCCTCTCTTGCGTTGGTCTGGCCACGTGGTCCGAAAGAAAGATAATAGCCTCCCTAAAGATAATAGGAGAGCTAGCTAACGGAAAGAGAAAACACGGTGGACAGCGCAAGAGATATAAGGACAACTTACACACTGCGCTGAAGAGTGTCGGTAGGCAATCGGACTGGGAGAGTGTTGTATTGTGACCGACAGATCGGAGTGGCGGGGTGTCGTTGCGGAGTGTCAGGGGACAGATAACGTAGGAAAACGTGGTCCAACGGTCGGAGGTGAATACCCGTGTCCAGAATGTGGTAGGATATGTTTGTCCTGGTTTGGACTCCACAGCCATATCGGGTGGCAACGAAGACACAATAATTGCTAGATCTTAAAGAAAAAATAACAACTAATGACTCTAACAATTCATTACTAATGTTCGATTTTTAAATGGAACAAACCACCAATTGCTAGATTCCTATTTTGTTTACCCAACGTCCGTACTACGGGCAATGGGCATGGATGATTGATTGATTGATTTAAAACTACTATTAAGATTTTAATAAACACCCAACCTCGTATATTTTAGCTTAAGCTTAAGATCAACTTGATTTTTTTCCCTTGTCATATCTTCTTATATATAAAAATGGAGAGCTATTTCGCGTTGTCATCGGATGGCGCCTAAACGGCTGGACCGATTTCGCTAATTCTTTTTTTGTCGTGTAGGCTTTTATCAGGAGAATGTCCTTTTAGAAGAAAAAAATTAGGAAAAATGCATGGAATTAGAAAATTATAAAAATGGAGAGCTATTTCTTCGATGTCATCGCATCACGCCTAAACGGCTAGCCCGATTTCGCTAATTCTTTTTTTGTCGTGTTAACTTTTATTAGAAAAAGGTTTTTTAAATGAAAAAAAATATGAAATAAAAATAGTTGATGCGATTGACAGAATACGAATGGAATATGCATGGTTTAAAGCAGATGACTCAGTCGGAATAACATTGGTCAAATGATAATTAACTCATCACCATACAAATTTGAATTCAATATTCATAGTTGGGAACACAGGACAACGTCTGTCGGGAAAGCTAGTTTTTTTATAAAATAAAAATACGCTATAGAAAATGCATGCACCTATCTATGTTATTCTTCTCGAGCATGTTTTAATGACCATTTGCAAAAAATGTGTGTCCGATATATCAAAATAATTATAGGTAGTTTTAATAATATTGTTGTGTACCTACTACCTACCCGTGCAAAAAAATGAAACCGGTCGAATAGGTGATAAAAAAAAACAAGTTGTATAACTACACAGTATTAACAACAACAACTGATGTTAAAAAATAAAATAACATTACGCTAAACGTTTTAGCACCTTTTTATAGTTGTAGCAAAAATTTGAATAAAAAACAACTTTTAACATATAGGTACCTACCTATTATAGAATCAACTATAGGTATTTGATGCTATCAATTTATCAATAGCCGTCTTATTTATAAAAAAAATCGTTAATCGTAAGATTACGTATACCTCACTGATCAGTTTTTACTTTATTTATAAAAATACAATATTTAATCCGCGTTTGTTATGTCATTGTATGAAGATGACATTTCATACAAAATTTTGTAAACAAACAAAAGAGTAGCCGGGCAACGCGAGTGTTTACAACCAAGATGCGCTATGTCAGATTTTAATTATTTCGAGTTATTGATGCGGAATAGGTACCTTTTTTAATTATCTATTTATTTTATAGCAAAATATAGTTAAGGCCTTATTAAACCATACGAAACCTTTATGTTTCAGCCAAAATGAACTAATTTATGTTTGATTACTTCACTTTTAATATTTGTACTTACTTAAAAAGTATTCTTCGAATATTTTCTTCAAAACGACATTATATTTCTTATAAATTTAGTTGGTAATGGTTGTAGGTCCTCGAATGATTACGAGAATGCATATGTAATGAGTGTTGTCAACGAACTTCGACGGAGCGCTTCGGCCGGTACACTTCGCTACGTATCGATCTACAGTTAACATCGAATTTCATTGTCTCCGTTAGTTTAGTTTTAGAGTCTCGTTTGCCTTCTTTATATTCCGTTTTGTTATAATATATGTGTTATTAATTTATTTAAAAAGAACCAAAGCTCGTGCATTACAGCATATTTGCTTTATTTGTTTAAATTTCCTATTATTAAAATGATAAAACAAAATTCAATGGACCAAAATATGAAGGGAGCACATATTTGGGCGAGGAAAAAACTTTTAATATAAATCATTAAGGGTTGCGCCCTCCCATACCCCTGGATGTTTCAGGAACCTAAGTTCTCATTTCATCCAGACTTTATAAGCCAAAAAAAAAAGTAGACAAAAAGTGCAAGGTTTCAGAATAAAGTCGGAAGGACTTCATCTGACGCGCAAAGAGAAAGCAAAGAAAAAGATCCTTGCAACAAATAATTCATTTAAGTGTAAATTAAAGAAAAACTTCAGATTGAGTTGACAATTATAATTAAATTAAATTGCGGAAATTTTAAGTTTAATTTGAATTTTAACAACCGTTAATGATTCCTCCCAACAACTACACCATAACCAAATCCCACCAAATAATAAAAATAAACAAGCTACAACACATACTAAACCAAAAATAAACCCATCACCGTTTTTTACCAGATTAAGCCCATTACGCAAAAAAAAATGCACCCACAATAAAAGTTACAGAGGTAATGAATTTTGAAACACGCAACTCAACGAGACTACGTGAGTGGTGCCTCGCTGACGGGCTGCATCAGGTTATCCCATTGCTCTCTCCAGTCCTCCGCGAAGGCGCAAAAACACCTAAAGTTCGTGGGATTTAGGAAAATCTCCCCAAACCAAATGGGTCTGGGCGTATCATGGGTGAATCCAGCCATCAGCTCGTCTCTCGCGATGTTCATCATAGGGCATTCCCAAAGAATATGGTTTAATATAAATATAAAAATCTACAGAGATCAGCTCACAATCAAGCGATATGTGTAAAACTATCTCGATGACAGCTTGATCGTAATATTTTCTATCGCTGAGCTATTTTTTAACTGATCGTAGTTTTTAAATAAAGCAGTAGATATTCAGTTTTTAAATGTATTTTATTTTTCTAAATTGAACCTCTACAGGCTTACAACTGTCTTATAGATATTGCTGTTTTAAAAGCTGTTTTAGAGTTATCACTTAAGTGAAATCTTCAACAGTTCCAACTTTCAATATGTTAATAATGCCCTCGTCAGAATTGGAAACTGCATTATTAGCCGTGGCTAGCAGAAACCTGAGCCATCGTGCCAGCTTAATCGACGCTAATTTCTTCGTAATAGGTGTATAGATAAGCATTAATCTATGCGACAAGAGGTCCGTATTAATCCTTAACCTAAACATACTAGTTTTAAAGCTGACAGGATTGTCAATAATTATTGTTTATCGTATGCTTTATTATTTTGTCTTACGTACCTACCTATATCTTTTTTAAACTATAGCCCTTATCAATGTTAGACATTAAAATAGGGGGTGCGTTTTGATGTGGATCAATTTTAAAATTTTTACCCATGAGGCATCAGTATAAGTCTTTTTAAGAAAACGATTTCATTTTATTGGAAATTCCATTCAGTTTTATATTTCCCTGGGTCTACGCATCACCCGCGAATTACTGGACCCATTATGCATGTTTTTTTGTTTGTTGACAATATGAACTTTTCTATTTTTGAATTATATTTGACGTTTGACAAACTGTCTCAATCGTACCAGTCAACTGACTGATAGTTGGTACGATTGAGACAATGTGCCCTGAAAACATCGTTTAAAACAGACGCATTTATCGGAATTATATTGGTTAAATAGGTAAATAATGTATCTTTATACAAATTGGAATGAATTATACATAGTAAAACAGATGACAAGAACTGTCGGTTAAGCTATTCGTGAGTAAAATCCAAATTTAAGTTTTAATAATTTGACGGAAAATGTTAACGTATTTTTGAAAATCCTAATTAGATCGATCGGCATTGACCTATACGCATACTAGACGTTTAACTACCCATTCTTTTGATAAGGTGTTTGTGAAATATAGTTCTCTCGGCGACTTCTTACTGATAATCTTTATCTGTTGCCAATTCATTAAGAACTAATTATAACCATATTTAATTGTAACCGAAGCATAAGCGTAGAAAATAAATATTATGTCACGCGTTATCAAAACCGGTAGAGTACCTACAACTTACCGTAAATAATAATAGGTATTACAGCGTTATACAATAATTATTTTTATACTTTACCTTGTCCTTGTCAGTTAGAAAATAATCATTTTCAAGAAACAGTTCGTAAAAAGAAATTGTTGGCCTTTTTGCTATGATGATTTGGACTTTTTTGTACATAGATATTACATGAAGTAAACATTATAAACAACGTACAAACAAAAATGTCAAACATTGACTTCAAAGCTTAGCCTCCATACGCATCAGAAAAGGAGGGATTAGGTTAAACGAACAAAGAGCAAGAGCATTAATTCTTGATTTTTAGTACAAGGGATGGCAAACAAATGCAAAGAGCATGAACTAGGATTCAAAAGAGACAGTGTAATGGTCTGTACACACCTGAACACTCGCGGTAACGTAACGTTGCATTGGTTACGTTACCGCTGGTGTTCAGTTGTGTACAGCAGCCCGATTCACGGAAAAGTTTAAGTCTAAGTTTAGTTCGAAGTTCGATTCAAACTTTTCCGTGAATAGGGCTGCTGGTAATAATAATTGTAGGCGGCGACTATCTACAGTCTATGTACCTATTCACGGAGGGTTTGAATCGAACTTCGTTCGAACTTCGAACTAAACATAGACTTAAACTTTTCCGTGAATCGGGCTGCAGATACCCCTTAGCTTGACATAAGCGTAGCATATTATATCGCATTAAACATTACGCTTACTGAAATAAAATTTATAACTATCTAAGTAAAAAGCTTGAATATAAAAACTTTATCTGAAACTTTTTATGTAGGTACATATAACAAACGTTAAATTTTCTACAAAATTATTGCGTTTTATTTTTTATCGTTGAGAAAAAATATAAATTGATGGATGCATGTGTGTGATGCATTCATATTTTTAGATTGTCTTTCCATTTGTCAGTCAAAAGAATAATTAAATAGGATGGCAAAAAGGACTCTTGTAGCCTGTCCCTTTTCCATCTAAACAGGAAACACAGCGAGTATTGAATGATTGCGATTTTATTATAAACTAGAGGTCCTCCCCAGCTTCGCACGGGTAGATAGATACTTAAAAATAATTTAGTTTTCAGACAGATCCCTAACTTTTTCAAAATATTTTATAGCATAAATATGTTAATCTGGAATAATTGCATTGCAATGTATCGTGTCACGTCACTTTACCACCGTGACTACTTTGCGCGGTATTTCTACTAAACTTGACACGACTCCCCTCAGCCCTCCCCGGCTCCCATACGCACTCTGCATCGGATAAGTTGAGATGATAAGAGACTATGCTTTTTTTTCCAATACTCACATTTTTAAACTCGTGATAACTTTCGAATGGAATGTCCGAATTGAATAATTCAAAAAGTTATACAAACATATTGAAGCAGACTTGAATATGAACTAATTTATTTTAATAAGGAGTAATACCAAGATACCAATAAAGAGCTTTTTCTAAAGGTGACATTTTATTGGGTTTTTTTTAAATAAAAAAACACTTATTGTGGCATAACTATAATAGTTAGACATATGCTGTCGCGATACTTTTTGTAAATAATGATGTCTTCTACAAAATTGTAGAACATTGTTTTATTCTATCATCATTAGTTTTCACAGCGTTCGCGATAAAAAGAATATTTTAGGTAAATTTTTTACACCTTGGGTTACATTATTGAAGTTTTCGTAGGTTACCCACTTTTTTTTGGAAATTAAATATAGCCTATGTTCACCGCCGATATTGTAGCTTCCCAAAAGTGAAAGAATTTTTCAAATCGGTTCAGTAGTTTTGGAGCCTATTCGAAGCAAACAAACAAACAAACAAACAAACAAACAAACAAACAAACAAACAAACAAAAAATCAAATCTTTCCTCTTTATATATTATATTAGTATAGAAAACCCATATTTCGACATAAAAGACCAAAAGCATGTATAATTATTATACCTACCCATGTATTACTCATAGTATATGGAATATACATGAGTCTTGTGATCGGATTTTAAAAAAAAAATAGATTTCGCTGAAATTAATTTTCTCGACGTTTTCGAGGGTGTAGATTCCAAAAATGCAAAAAAAATTTTTTTTTTAATTTCCGGGTACGCGTACGCCAAAAATGTGTGCGCACCCATAACTCATAGTAATTCTTATCCGATTTGATTGAAATTTGGTAGAACGGTTAGCCCCTCGATGTAGATGAGTCAGTAAAATGTTGTGATCTGTAACTTTAGGGGAATCCCGTTAAAGTATCCAAAGAAAATTTCACTTGTTATAGAAAAAGGGCTAAAAAAAAAAGTCTTCGATTTTCATAAAATTTGGTATACGGGTTGGTCTTATGCTCCTACACGTAAAATTTGAGGTCCGTAACTTCAGTGGGTCCCCTGTAAAGTACCGATTAATATTGAATATGTTGTTCTAGAGAAGATAATAATTGTCTTCTGGCTGTTATAATATACTATGAGTTCTGGGCTACCCTAGGTTAGCAGCCTTTTTTGATATTGATAATTTTGTCTAAGTGTAGAATGTTGTCGCCACAAAATAATTATTGTTAGGTAGGTACTTATTTTTTTTAACAACCAACTTCATGATACAAACATTCGATAAGTACCCATATTAGATGTTTGATTAGCTATTTTAACCAACAAGCTTATAGCTTGGTGTTTTTTTAACCTTCCCAACATGATCAATTTTACATTACCGACTTTTCTCAAAATGGTAACGTATTTTCAAAACCCTGACTTATGAAATTCTCATTCTTTAAAATTTAATACTAAGTACCTACCTCACAATGCCTACAAAATGCTTTCATCATAGGCTGTTAAATTTTGAAGCATTTTAAAACCATTCAAAGCATTCATACTTATCTTCAATTATTATGAAATTATTATTAGACTAATGAATTCGTAATTACAAAATTATTCCACCTGCTACCAAGAATTTCCCAAATAATTCAAACAAATCCTACATTGAAAACGTTTTCATTACCGAAATTTTACCGATTGTTTCTTACTTCAAGTCAAAAACTTCAAAATCGAGTAATAGGTAGGGAATGAACCAAAATATTTTGTCAAAATATGAGCGTTAGCGCTGTCGCTTAGCAAACGTGAGCGTATATAGAAATAGGAGCTAAGAACATGATTTATCTAAGTTTTTGTTTTTCTACATGTACTAAGAAACTCCTATGCCCCTATAAAACATGTGTCTATATAACTTATCGTAATGAAAACTTCTCTTTTAAGTATACCTATAGTTTAACTTTTTCCACCAAACTGCACATTGAACTTGTTTATTTTATTAAAAATCTGTTTTTAATATAGGTAGATAATTATTCGTAATTTAATTTTCATTGCCAATAAATAAGGTTATCGAATTTTAATGAACCTACCTACTAGTTTTTTTAACGACTTATAGATTTAATACCTATACTACAAATAAATAATAGCTACAAGTAGGTACCTACCTAATAAATTTACGATCTGTTATTCCAAAGTAATGAGAGGTAAAAATGTGCGGATCTCTTTAACATCCTATACATACTATGAAAGAGTTAGTAGAATATTATAAACTAGATGTCATCCATCACCATGTCACGCAATTATAATTTCGGTTCGATAGGTAAATGTTCGCTGTAGGTATTTTAAGTGTTTATCTACACAAATATATTGAGAAATTCTTGTAGGTACATACCTACTATAGAACTCTTAATGGGCATTAGCTTTAAATAGCATGCTTAGTTATAAAATTAATGTTGCCAGGGTGGTTGCCATCATTACAGCATATTTATATCATATTTGGTTGCCATCCACTAAATTGACAACTAACTTACGCGGTACCTCTGTATGTGTGTTCTCCGCTATTAGAATATATTATAGATATTTTTTTTACTTTTCTTCGAATGTAAGCACTTGAAAAAGTTCCTCGTTGCCAGGGTTGTCAGAGTGGTTGCCATTATTGCCAGGGCGTTGCCAGGGTCGTTGCCATTATTGCAGCACATTTATATCATCTTTGGTTGCCATCCACTAAATTGACAACTAACTTACGCGGTGCCTATACCTATGTGTGTTCTCCGCTATTAGATATTATAGATATTTTTTTTACTTTTATTCGAATGTAAGCACTTGAAAAAGTTCCTCGTTGCGGATTCTATCCGATTGCAACGACTGTATGAATATACAATACTATCTGACCCATCGAACTTCGTCCCGTCTTGAAATCAATAAAATATTGCTGGGTCACATAAGATAGCTAACATACATGACTACACATTGTTATAATGTTATGAATCAGTTATTTCAAAAGCACCAAAATTCACCCATTTATATATTAAATATATATATATATATATATATATATTAGATTTACATCTGACTTATAAAAAAGTCAGATATTACAGACTTTTTTATAAGTCAGATGATAGTATATTAATTGCACAACTAAAACACCAGAAAAAAATTCATTCATTGGTTTAAAAATACAAAAATATGCTTAAAATATGTTTGAATGTTAACAAAATATTTCTGAATGCTTGAAAGAAAATTGATCACATTACCGCCATCTGTGGAAACATATTGAATACATTGATCTATAGAATATTTCTACCAAAATATCAATCTACCAGACACCTCCCTATTTCCCCAACAGATGGCGGTAATGTCCCCAACAGAAAATCCGTTCCATACTAACTTTAATATTATATTTTATATCATTTTTAGCCATTTATTCAACTTTTTATTAGTTATTCTGTTATCCGTAGCGGAGAAGAATCCGATAAATCAAACATCGGAAGAATCTGTACAGCCGATCTCGAGTTATAAGTGTTCACACTAACCCGACATTCATTTATATTAGAGATATGTCGTTTAGATATTATGTATATTGCAACTTAATGTGTTTGTGACACTCCTGATTTGATGGAAGATTCCCTCTAATACGCCGTGATTGTTGATCAATAAGCCATAAATACTGTTCGTAGAGCGTATATTGCAACTTAATGTGTATGTGACACTCTTGATTTGATGGTAGATTTCCTGCAATCCCCGGTGATTGTTGATCCAATTGTCGATTCGCAATACTGATCTTACAATGATAATGACTCTGGGACACTTGCCAAAGATCTTGAAATTATATTATTAACTTGTTCATTTCTAGTGTAGGTACCCATGTCTAATTTTACAAA
Source organism: Mystacides longicornis (assembly GCA_963576905.1). Taxonomy (NCBI): domain Eukaryota; kingdom Metazoa; phylum Arthropoda; class Insecta; order Trichoptera; family Leptoceridae; genus Mystacides; species Mystacides longicornis. Next base: position 23,935,399 of record OY756427.1, read on the forward strand.
CAACATGATGATGATAGTTACAAAACTAAATACAAAGTAAGTAATCTTGATTAATATAAGTTAGCTGAAAAATTGACACTGAGCTAGCAAAACACGGTAATAAGGATAAGTTTTTTATTCTCCAATATGTTCCATCTGCTGCCGGGAGCTGAAGTCAAGTGCATTAAAATGGCCACCTACAGTATCGACCAGTCGTTGTTCTCATGGAAACAACGTAAAAAGCTATCGTTTGTACGTTGTAACTTTGTAACCATAATACCGACTGACCGATATTGTTGGTGGCCATTTTAATGCACTTGACTTCAGCCCCTGTGAAGTGTCATTGTGTGGATATTTTGTTTTATTTGGTCGGTCCAACGCATCATTTTACAAACTATTTCTGATGGGTAGTTACATAATATGTTAATATTATTAGAACGCCTCACATTCCAAGAAACTCGTAGATAGATTTATGAGAGCACCTCAATTCTATATAAGTAAATAGTGTTTTATGCCAAATTTTTCTTATGACGGCGATTCCACTAGTGTTCAGCACTATGCTGGACAGTGTGCAGTAATACATCGCTGATTCAAAGTCATCAGGTTCGGGTATTAATGCTCCGCATCACAGATAGTCAACTGTCATCAAAAAAATACGAGATGCAACACAAAGCACTACGTTTTAGAAAGGCGTAATTCATGCAGGCCGTACCAAAGATGTGGACGAGAAAAGTTCAAGATTATCTCTAGTTGAGCGGTAGGTAACCAATCAAAAAGACCGAGATGAAGTCGCTTTCTTTTCTGTTCATATATATGTATACAAACTTCTCAAAGAAATCTCAAAGAATTCTGTTCATATATACAAACTTCTCATTCCTCCAAGGGTAGAAAAAGTTATAAAAGTGAAGAATTATAACGCTTGGTATGATGTTCGGATTACAGACGATTTACTGTTCCTTGATGTTTAATTATCAACTTCTCGGTAACACAAATTAGTTCAAGGGCGCGCTTCATGTCACGCATTTACAGTAAAATAATATTCTCATAATAATCATTACACAGATAATATATTATTCATTACATTAAATATTACAAATGATATTTAAATTTAGAAAATATAATTATACAATGGCGTAATATTTATTTATTTATTTAGGTACTTATAAAAAATATCACCATCCAGCATAAAACTGTTTACACCCATTGCGCTGAACAATTTATGAAAGACTGGCGGTCTGTCCCAGCTTCGCACGGGTAGATAGGTATTTAAAAAAATATTTCAGTTTTCTTAGGATCTTTATAGATCCCTTACTGTCTTCTACAAAGTCGTAGTACATTATTTTATTCAATCATCAATAGTTTTCGCATCGCACGCGATGTAAAGAATATTTTAGGTATTTTTTTTACACCTTGGGTTACATTATTGGAGTTTTAGTAAGAATCCCAAACTTTTTTGAAAATTGAATATAGCCTATGTTCACCGGGGATAGTGTAGCTTCCCAAAAGTGAAAGAATTTTTCAAATCGGTTCAGTAGTTTCGGAGCCTATTCAATGCAAACAAACAAACAATGCAAACAAACAATCAAATCCTTCCTGTTTATATATTGGTATAGATAACTTCTAATTTGAAAAATAAAACAACTTTTAAAACTCTCAAATACTTGTTTTTTTAGTGTTTCTACAAGTAGTTTAGACTTCTCAATTAGCTCGAAACAGAATTGTAACATTTTTCTTTTCATCCAATTCCGGTCAATTTTGGCCCTATTTAAGAGTTTTACAAATATTTAGAGAAAAAAAATAAATATACTAAACTAAAGCGTATTTTTTTGCAGAAAAAATGTAATCCGTAATCTAATTATTTTGTGTAAGTTCAGGCTCAATAGATACGCCTTATCTACTGAGCATTGAGTTGGCTTATTACGCTGACTTATGGACGACACAAACCATTTCGTACAGAATATCTGACACAAGACCAATAATTACGACAAACTGACTATCGAACTCTTGCCTATTCGTACACTGACGACAAATCATTATTCTTTATTCCAAATTTGATTCAAATTTTAGCCCATTCTAACACTATTTAATACTAACAAAATAATTTTTAGAGATTCACTTCTGGCTATAATTACGAAACATAAAATTAAAACTACTGACTTAAAAGCGTCGACTGCTTCTTTTTCGAACCTTTGACCTCGAAAATCTTTCGATCGCTGTCGACAAAGGTTGTCACAAAAGACCTTTACACACGCATTCAGCTTGGCGTACGGCGAGAGTGAGTTACAATGAAAGGTATGTAGTTCCTATATAGTAGCACTGATGTTGGGGGAGTCACTCCACTGATAAATCACTCATCGCATACAAATTAAGATCAACGCAACATATTTGATTTGACTAATTCAAATTGAGGAAGTCGCATTGCACAATATTGGTGCAGTGCGCGTCATGTGACAATGTGGGCCGCTCTAGTTCCACTGCAGCCCAACAATGTGTCCCGTCGGGTAGGTACCGACACTGGATTAGTATCCTCACATTCCTCACTACGCCCGCTAGTATCACTCGGTGAATCATAGTGCTGTATACCATACCATGTGTCGGCGTCTAGGTGACGAAACCTAAGCCAAATGCTAAGGAATAGGTCCGTAGAATGTGGATGTCGAGTCAGTGTGCTGGCGTTTTATCATCTTTGCCTACCCTTTTAGAGAAATTCCACTCTTTTGGCATTGAGAAATTCTAAGAACCACTCTACAATTTTGTATGAATAAAGATTTGAAAAGAATTCATTGTTCTGGAAGGGCAACCGTAAATAAATGATCAGCTTTTCTTTTAGAGGTTAGAATATTTTGAGGAACGTTAGAAAATGCCGTAAAATCAGCCGTATCTCATACAAAATTTAACATAAACCTCCCTTCCAGGATTCAACGATTCTCTATATCTCGCCATTCTGTGCCACTAATTTCCACCCTCTCTTCTTACATCTTCAAACCTCCTCAGCTGTGGCCTGTGGCCTTCCTGGGTTTCTGTGACCTCTGTTCTTGTCCATCTCTCATAAATAATATACATATATAAAATTATGTACATATTATGTTTATCCTCGTTTTCATTTACTTTCGTAAGCTTATTTATCCTAACGTCTAAGAAATACTGAAGGCGAGTCCTTTCGACTGTATTCAAATAGAAGTAGGTATTTAGAATGTAAACAACCGCCTTCCTATAAATAAACAACAAAATCTAATAAACACCATATTGATTTTAGCCTAAGGACAAGTTCTTTCAGTTGATATAGCAAACCCGATGTAGTTCTGTCCCTTACGTACTGACGAGATATGTGTGTGTGTCTTGTATGGGTGTATGGGTGAGCTGTGCTCCATACTGCGGTACATGGGTGTCAGCACACTGGGGTCTGGGTTCCATAGCATATCGCTTCCGTACTCCTGATTGGATCATTTCCTAGTGGGAATAAAAGAGCCGCAAACGTTCAGAGAACGACAACTTTTGATTTTATCATATTTAGATAAGTATAGGAATTTAAATCGATGTTGAAGATGACCAACAATTTGAGCCTACATACATATACAATATCATCAAAATCAAAACTCCCTTTGAACCACACTCAGGGGCATAGGGAGGCAACAAGAGCTCTCCATTGTGCTAGATCTTGCGCAATGCTTATGACCTCCTCCCACACCATCCCCAACTTCCTCAGCTCTGCCTCGAAGGAACTGAATACGATATGAGAGGGTCTCCCACGTCTTCGAGACCCTGATGGGAAGAAAAATAGCGCTCTCCTCGGCGCCGGCGAACTGTCATTCGGCATCCTTAACACAATCATGGTTCAGCCATGTCCATCTCCTCTCCACAATGGTGAAAGCGATGGGCCTGCGATGGGTTCGCCGGCGTATAGTGTCGTTCGTGATGCGGTGGTACCATCTTATGCCCAAGATTCTCCGTATCCGCATTTCGTTTCAAATGTGGATACCTTTTGTGCCTGGGCTTTGGTCGGTGCCAGGACTCACACCCATACAGGAGAATGGGCAATATACCTTAAGGAAATAAAACAGCTGTTTCTGAAATCGCCGGATAATTTAATAATAAAAATGCCCATTTCCCGTGAGTCGAGCATAAAGAGAACAAATAGGATAACGTCTATCTTTTATGCCATCTTGTTTGACCGTAGAGTCCTATTCTCGAAAAACAGACCCTGCTGCATTCCAAGCATGGGTATTCTACCCCCTCGTCTGCAGCAACCATCTTCCTCCACTCAGGCCTATTATTGGTCGCCGTTTGTTCCCGGTCCGATTGCCTAACAGCACTCTTTGAAGCAGTGAGCAAATTGTTCTTGTACCTCTGACGTTGATCTTCACGCTCTATCATTCACAGTTTAAAAGTTTTCATTGAAAATAACAGAAAAATTCTGACCCGAGAGAGAATTGAACCCGAGACCTTATGATGAACTCTTCCCGCATCGTGTGAATCATGAGACAAAGAAAACCATGATTGTCTAAATTTTCAGGACATAGTTTTGGAACAGAAAATCTTTAATGTCACTTTTCGTTATCACCATTAACACGAATTTATTCGTAACTAGCTTTCCCGACAGATGTTTTCCTGTAGTCCTTACTATGAATATTGAATTCGATTTTGTAGTTTATACAAAAATACTATTAAAATATGTTTGAGTGTTAATAAATTATTTCTGAAATCTTGAAAGAAATTCTATCAAAAATCTGCGTACCAATGTTTTGAAACTTAATGGTTGTCAAGTAAATAAAAATTGTGTTGTTATGGAATTTTTCACAAATGGCGTTGTTGCTAACTTTATTATTATATTTTATATTATTTGCTATCCATTTTTCGAATTTTTAATCCTTTTTCTGTTATCCGGAGCGGAGAAGAATCCAATAAACCAAGCATCATGAAAATCTGTTCAGCTAATCTCGAGTTATAAGTGTTCGCAATAACCCGACCCTCTTTTATATTATAGAGATTAATGTGGCTGTTCCTAGAGTAGACCAGACAGATATTAAAAAAATAATGAAGTAAGTATAATAAATTTTAAGTGCGAATCTACTACACAAAAGTATTTATGTTTCTTTGTTGAAAAAACATTAAGCGCCACGAAGATTTATTGATCTGTCAGGCTGTAAAACTGGACCTCTTGGATCATAAAATCTAGATCAATCGAGATACTGAGACCAGATTATAAATCATCCAAAATTTTCTACCTGACTCGGCAACAATATCCGCATATCAGTTGTTTCAAAATGCCAGCGTTGAGTAATTAAATTCGATTCATCATTATTTTTATTTGGACTCAATAAAGTTGTGTGCCTCGATGATTAGTTCATAATATTCATTCACTGATTAACTTATTTACCTTCATCCTTTAATTAAAGTGTCAATATTTTCTATTTTTAACAACATTTGTTTTGAACTTGATCTTGATTATTTGAAATGCATTTCTTTTTCGGCTCGCTTTTAATTTTCCAAGATTTTTCAACGTTTCCATCTTGTCTCGTTTTCGTCAGGACTAGTTAATTTTCCTATACGGCATAGCAAACATAAAAATTATGCATCTTGTGTCACCGCGACCAAACTTTGTAGGTCTAATGTGATTGTGACATCTTCTAATTCGTTCTCAAAAAGCATGGCATCTTATAGGGCCTCGTCTCCAGAAGCCTTTTGCAGTGGATGAGTGCCTGCCCTCCGCTCTCCTAAATGTGTTGCCACAGAAAGACAGGTTCTAGCAGCATTTCCATCTACCGATTGTAATGATTGCTTTTTGTCGTGTGAACCAAATCCCTTTTGGCCACTGATTTGGAGTTGAGTATACCATCCATTTTATGTCATCTTAGAATACCCTGCACTTGCTTTGCAGAGGTGACAGGTACATCATCCATAACCAACTTCTTCGTTTCTTCAACAATACGACAATTTTAAAAAATCCACCTTATTTCCACGATGAACTAGGGAAATAAGAATGCGCCCTTACAAATCCTCGTATGTAGGAGTAAGGGTGTAAGTCACCCTGAGATTTTCTGGTATCAGGGAGCCTCTGTTACATAGTTGCTAACCTACCCGTCAGTCACGCATTATTCGGCACATGTCGAATGACATCTTGTAGACCAGGAGATATTCTGTATCCAATTCCATACTTCACACTTTTTTATTTATTTTTTATCATTAATGTATGTAAATAAATTGACAGTGCGGAAACATTGAGAATGAATTTTAAGATAAACAATAAGAATAGTTGATGCTACTGGGTATGATGAGGCACTAGTCCATCAAGAAACCACTCCTTGTTCACACATCAATAAAACAAACATACGTAGTGACACTAATTAAAATAGTTTGTAAAGGCGACTTCATGCTGGCAATATTAATTACTTCTCCGTATTTATTACCAACATTCAGTGATTTGGTTTAGTTTGTCGCCACAAGGACAATCGGCGTTTTAATGTTTATTAGCTCAATCAAAATACATAACCTCAAAATTATTTAAAACGTGAAATTTACTTACTGACATTTTTTGTTAAAGGTATCGCTATTTAAGAATCTCTGTTAAATTTTGGTCCTTTTTTCTATAGCCTAGTTCAGTTCTCACTAGATCTAGTAGCAAGTAAATATTTAAGTAGCTAAATGACTCACTACTGACCGAAAATCGAGTGCGCGAGTCTGCTGGTTGCCGGTGAAGCGTGTTGGGGAACGCTACTCGCTCAAGAAGTAAACGGATCAACTCGACTAAACTCCCAACTGATGCGGGAGTATACACTTGTGTGAACTAGGCTTCGTAAACTAGTACAAATTCATAGGTAAACATGCCACTTCATAGGACATTCAACTAATTTTAAGGAATTCTGAATGAATAGGCCATTTCATCAGGCATCCGGGCCTGCTCGACCTTGACCTAGATCAAGAGACATTGATCAGGCTATTATTGACATGCGCTCTAGCATCTTGTCTATCCCTGCCTATATTATATATATATATATATATATATATATATATAATATAGGCAGGGATAGACAAGATGTCAAAACAAACAAACACAAACCGAATTTCAGGATCTTTTTTGCGCCTAATGACGAATCTCCTACATTCCTAGTTTTTTTTTATAAACTTCAGAAAATAAGCAGGTTCGACATTATTCCAATACGTAGTAGAATATAAAATACCTATTCAATTCGAAAACTCAAATTCAGTACGTTTCCAATAAATTTTTACTAGAACAAGCAGTATTGTGTCTGATGCGAGATTACTCGAAAAATGATCGATGTGTTTATAATAAAAGACATTGATCAAAAAGGAAAATGGACATCATTATAGTATAGAGAGTACCTTACCTTGGGCCTCACACACATCAGGCAAGGAAGTGATTTTTAGAATCTCAACATTGCCGGTCTTCTTAAAATTTTATCAATTTGTATCAGTTGGCCCTTTTAATCTTTCAATAAAGAAGCTTAAAGCATCAAACAAAGTTCTCTATAGGAAATCTTCTTTTTTAACCTTACTATTCCTCTAATTTATTAATAGCGTATTATAATAATTATTCGCCTGCTGAATGTACATATAGGTATTTGAATTTATTATTCATGTTCAATTCGAATAGATAATATTATTTCCATCTCACCAAAGGATATAGGTAACAATAGAAATGTATTGAAATTATCGTTATTCACTAGCCCAAATGACTAGTGATGCAAACTGTAGTACCTACGTAATATGTAAATAACTCAACATTATAATTAATAATTTTATTGATCAGCAGGCTTACTCTCGAAACTCGATTCAAACCCAATTCCAATTTCAATCACAAACTCGATTCCAATTCCAAAACGGTACTCTTGAACCAAATTCCGTGCGATTGGAATCGGATTTGAGATTGGCGTTCCAAGCCGTGAAAACGTTTTCCTTTCAAGTTTGTTATTGCAATATTAAAATATTTTCGCTGTTAATTGGGAATTGATAATTGTTGTTATGTTCGTTATTCGGAAAGAAACTGTAAGGAAGTACACCTGACACCCGTGAGGGGTATATATTATTTGAAACATAAAATAAGTCGAATTCGATTTACTAATAACAGTCCTACTTAACAAATATAATAATTTGACGTTGCTATAATATTTAAGGATTTGTTTTCTATAAATGGAAACACTCATTTATATTTCAAATATACATTTTGACGTTTCTGTATTAGAGTGTTGCGTTATTTGTTTACTTATATTTTATTATAATTATTAAAAATGCTAGCATTATTTATTTGCTGATTTATTTTAATATCAAAATAGTATATACTTTTTAAGAACGAGAGCGTCTCACATTAATGGAAGAAAAACGGGTGGAAGCACAACGCTTCACATCAATAATTGCGTTTAAAGAAGCTGCAGAAAAATTGGAACAGTGTGCCAGAATCTTTAATCGCAACTACTGCTGCCATTCGTTCACGGGCTGCTGTAGCGGCGGCAGCCTTGAGGGAGATTGCAAAGGAAAAAAATAAATTCCAACAGAAAATAACCTTAATATATTTTTTTTTATTTTGTATTTTTTACAATTTAAATATCTAAAATAAATAGTCAATAAAATTATTATGTATTACATTAAATTACAATTCTGTTATTTTTACAAACCTTGACAATTTACATAATATACCTACTATTATATACGTGATTTTTGTAATAAAATTCACAATACAAAAGCTATTTATAATAAAATGGTTATTTCTTAAACTCTCTTAAATTATTCATATTCGTCTATGATGTGAATTCCACAGTTGATGAACTAAATCAAGTCATGAGCTACAGAAAGAACTGTTGATACTATGGGTATGGTTATATTATGATTTTCATGACTTCCAATGGTAATGATGTCGTGTTACATGTTGTGCACACAAAATATCACTTTAAAGGTTTTGCCATATGAGGTTACAAAATCCCGTACAAGTCTTCATACACCTTTTTTGATATTCCATTTGCTATAAATTCCCCACTACTCATGCTAAACGCATTTTGCGAATATCTTGCTATTCAACGCAAGTTATTTCGTTGACGCATATCGACTTGATGCGCGTTTTCCAAAATATTAAAAAATAATACAAGACGAGCCATTTTTTTAAGTAATATAATTAAAATACGTCTTCTCGATTTCAAAAAAGTTACTTTCTTGTGATCTTGTAAATAATGACAGTTAGACGATTCCAACACAATCCCGTGGAATCGAGTAGTTGTCAAAACGACGTCAAGAGTACCGATTTTCAAATTTTACACGATTTCACATGTTCTTCAAATCACCACTCGATTTGAATCCAATCGTGCGCTAGCGTCGCATTTCAAGAGTACCATTTTGGGATTTTACGATTTTAGGATTGGAATCGAGTTTCAAGAGTAGCCGTGCAGAACTTAATGAAGTCCCATCATTAATTGAATATTCGTGTTTTCAGTAAAACGTGTACCTATTACAATTCATAATATTACATTCCACAAATTAATATAATATTTGCATATTGTTTAGTTACGTTTTGATTGTCAACAAGCATTTGGTTATTTATTTTGGTGTGATAATTAGGAAATTTACATATAAAACAAACAAACCGACACAGCTTGGGATCATTTTTATCTAAAGGTATCTTATAACATAAATGAAAGTCGGGTTAGTGCGAACACTTATATAACTCGAAATCGGCCAAACAGATTCTTTCGATGTTTGATTTATTGGATTCTTCTCCGCTTCGGATAATAGAATAACTATTAAAAATTTGAAACAAATGCATGAGAAATAATATAAAATATAATGTTAGTATGGAACGGATTTCCTGCGACGCCAACGCAATCTATGAAAATTTTTTATTTACTTGACAACCATTGAGTTTCAAAACATTGGTACGGAGATTGTTGATATAATTTCTTTCAAGCTTTAAGAAATATTTTTTTTAACATTCAAACAGATTTTAAACGTATTTTTATATAAATGACAAAATCGAATTCAACGTCTGTCGGGAAAACTATAACTTTGTTGATATAACTATATTGATATAAATTTTTAATTTTCTTTGTTTTGTTATAAAAGATAGAACTTATAATAATTATAAACGGATCAATCAGGTATTTGAAATAAGGACTTAACTACTATCTAACTTAACTATAATGTATATCCTTAGTGCGACGATTATTCCTTCAATAATTATATACCAAATCTTAAACTAAAAACCTAAACATATTAATGATCATACATTCATATTGGTTTAACGTTGTTGGAATAAAAACAATGTGTAGATTAATATGTGCACTTTTTTAAATAATTAATTTGTTATGAACTAGCAATCTATGTAATAAACTATTCTACACTTAACTAAATTGCTAAAAGTTAACGGAACATACTAATCGAAAAGCTATGTAAAATAGACCGTGCAAAAAATAATAATATACCGGTTTAGCCGCGAATGTTTTTGTATTATTTTGTTGTTGTTAGGAAACTTGTTTTTACATAGTTAGCTCCAGGCCTAGATATTCATTTATTTGCGGTCGATTATATTATTAATCACATGGATAGATTTTGTTATAATTTTATTCATGCTAATAAACATAAACTAAAAATGGAAACATTTTTGTTTAATTTTATTAATATTATATGTTACTCTGTAAGGCATGTGTAATAAAGTCGAGTGTATTAAAATATAATTTTATACAATTGCAAAAAGCAATCTTGACCGCTGCCTTCATTCAGTATTTTTATCCATAACTGCACTTTTTTCCTACTTGCCGCACTTTTCTAGTTTCAGAATGTGCATCTTGTTGCCTTATAACTAAAGATTCAAATTATTTAGTTGACGCTTTCATGGCGTTATTTTTGTAAAAATGCAATTTTTTCATGTAATTCAAATCAATATAGGATTTTTTGCTTTATAAATACTCGCGAATATTTGTGACTTTGGATGATGATCGGTGATTTCGGATAATGATAAGAGGTTCGACTCACGGCGCCGCGGCGCCCCTCTTTACTTTCCGCGGCGCACACTTTGGGAACCCCTGGTCTAGACTATGTAGACTACAAAATTAATCCAAGCTTTTCGAGCTTCTAACACATTATTGTAACAATGATAATACTGTATTATTATTATGTATTTTAAATATAACTCGAGATATAAAGATGTTTTAAACAATAAATTAAATGACATTTTGGTGTTGAGCCAGAAGATAGATGCGTACACACACACACTTATTCAAATTATATTTTTATTTTTCATTGTCTGCCACACTTTACAGTGTTGCTAATATGAAAAAAATATTCTGTTTTAATTTAAAATAGAATTTAAATAATAAAAATATTGAACCGAAATAATTTGTTTTCCCTCTTAGATTCCATTCTACAAAATAACAGTAGGTAACTATAAACCTAGTTAATGATGATTTTTATTTTTATTATTGAATAATAAATAAATTATAGAATAGCTAAAATTGACTTTGTGATTTGTCGATGCCCGAGCACACCGAGTGATTGAATGACTAATAGACTAACGGCCATACATACACACATCTATATATGTAGTGGTGCTTGAGTACTGTTGTTTAAAAAAACACACACATATAGCATAAAGGTACCGCGTCAGTTAGTTGTCAATTTGAACGAAAAAATTTGCTAAACATAAAATGACCCCTAGAAAGGCGATGGTCACTGTTTGGTGGTTTAGTACCGGTGTGATTCATCACAGCTTCTTAAAAAACAGATGAGCAATACATATAGGACTAGGTCCACGTTGATGTTCTCCCACGGAAGTGTCTCCCCTTAGTGATTAGCGTAATACACTTTGACATTCTGTGCTGTTTTTGTTAGATTTTTTTGTTTACTCTTTTTTATATTATACTGGACGATATGCTGATTTGCCATTTCCACCTATAGGCATTGTTCTACCTTGTCATTTTTAGGAAATTTTGTCTTCTTCACTTTCTGTTATCTTTTTTTCATGTCCAAATATTGAAATACATTGTAATTGCTGTGATTATTTTGACCCCACTGAGTGCCCTTAAGGGCCCATGGATTGGGAAATAAATTGTTATTATTGTCACTGCAGATGTGTATTGTGAAGAACTGAAGACAATGATGGAGAAGCTCGCACATCTACAAACAGCTTTGGTCAATCGGTCTTTCCCGCTGCTCTTTCACTACAACGCGCGACCCCATACTGCACAACAGACAGTCTCCAAGCTGCGAGAGTTGTGGTTGGAGGCTTTCCATCACCCACAATACTCACCAGACCTTACACCTATCGACTAATACCTTTTCCAAAATTTCGGGAAAAAATTCAATTCCCGAGAGACAGTACAAAATGCCTTTGAAGAGCAAGGGCGGATCCAGGGGGGGGGGTCAGGGGGGTCATGACCTCCCTTCTGCTGGCCTTTATTTTAAAGTACAGTACTTACATTTATTAATGAAATACCTACTTTTCTATTATAATTATAAGTTATTGTGGTTCAATACCCCCCCCTGGATCATGGATTTTTTTTTAGGAAAAGTAAACCAAAAAATGACCTTTTTTTACTATGTCGTGACCCCCCCCCCCCCCCCCCCGGGCGCCAATGCTAGATCCGCCCTTGTTGAAGAGTTTGTTGTCTCCCGTGCAGCTGATTTTTACGAGAAGAGCATCAATAAACTACCGCTACATTGTCAAAGATGCATCGATGCATGGGTTGAATAACTGAAATAAAAAAAAGTTGAAAAAAATCTACTTTATGTTTTTCATACAAAACGGCGATTTCATAGGTAAAGACCTAAAATCTACTTTATGTTTTTCATACAAAACGGCAATTTGATAGGTAAAGACCTAAAATAATGTTTACGTCACATGATGACTCCTATTTATTTATAAAATATGCCCTTAAACTATTTAATTAAATGTGGGTACTAGTAAAACTCTATGGCTTCATCAATTTTCCATCTAATTTGTTCGCAAAAACACTTCTATGTAATATGCCCTCTTCTGAAAATTATTCGATCGATTTAATTTCATATTCCGCAGAAATTCTCAAGAGCCGTATATATACAAGTTATGCGTGGGTATTAATATTTAAAGACTACTTGTCTACTCCGTGAGAAATTACACGGGTTATTTAAACAACTTAATTGGCCCAACAAGTGTATCGCTTTTTGCGAAATCTGTATATAAACACTCGTTATAAATCATTTTTGTTTATTCAAATTAATTCCATTTAATTTACAACGAGTCTTCTATCTTTTTATTTTCGATTTATAAATTTATTCGTTATCTCAGGTATTTTCTTCAGAATCTGAAGCAACCAGCGAAAAAATTGTGCAGGAATCACCAATCGATAATATATAAAGAGGAATGATTTGATTGTTTGTTTGTTTGTTTGGATTGATCCAAAACTACTGCACCGATTTGAAAAATTCTTTCACTTTTGGGAAGCTACACTATCCCGGGTGAACATAGGCTATATTGAATTTTCAAAAAAATTTGGGATCCTTTCTAAAACTCCAATAATGTAACCTAAGGTGTAAAAATTACCTAAAAAAATCTTTAAATCGCGTGCACTGTGAAAACTTTTGATGATAGAATAATAAAATGTCTCACGTCTTTGTAGAAGACATCATTATTTACAAAAAGTTTCGCGACAGCATATGTCTTACTATTATAGTTATGTCACAATAAACCTCCTATTTCTTGAGATTTGTTCATCACTCAGACCTTCCAATATTTAACCACAGATTTTGCATTAAATTACGAGACAGATCGTTCAAACATCGCTGCACTGATGAAAACAAAACAAAGCGACCTATATCGCAACATTCGCAACACATGAATGAAAACAGGGAATAAAGCGTCCAAATATCATACAACGACACAAAAATAATATATTTACGAAAAATGAAATCACAAAACTTATCATATCAAGCTTCAAAATATAAAGAAACTGACACATGGTGAAAAAAATATAAACTCGTGGAACTAAATCAACAACTTCTTAACAACTCAATCAGCAACTTCTTAGTAACCCAATCAACAGTTTCTTAGCAACAATCAACAACTTCTTAGCAACTCAATAACAGTTGTCATGCGGCTGCGCGGCTGTAGTTCCAATAATTTCCGAAAAAAAGTTCTGGCTCAAGGACCATGAGGTGTCAAACTTATCTGTCAAATATATTGTCTATGGTTTCTATGGAAGTTTCACTACCGTGGGTTCTATTCTACATACTCGCTTCAATGTGGATCCACTGCAGTATGCTGCGTATGACTGATATGGTCACTAGCACGAAAGTGTTACTAAGAGCTTTACTAGATAGAGAATTGTTAACCATCATCAAGAGAAGAATGAAGAGAATTCTTTGTGATATAAAAAAAAGCTTTACCCAATAACGAGAGGGAAAATTGATAGATGCCAATCTGTGGTTAGGCGGCAGATATTATGACAAAAAAATATCAGACAATGGACCGGAATCCAATGAGTGGAAGAACTTATCCAGATAGCCAGGAACAGAGAAGCCCACGCCATAGTGCTTGCCGACATTGGAGGGACCTGATATACATATTTTTTTAAATGTATCTGGGTTCATCCAAAGTGAACACAAATACACTTTCGACGTCTTTCACATAAAACAAAGCTTGTGTTGTGAAAGTGGAAATGGTCGTCACCGGGATTCGAACCCACGACCTCCAATACGCTGTACGTACGAAAGTCGTCGACTGATACCAATGGTCTACCAACCACTTCATATGGCACAAGGAGAAGAAGAAGAATTTCGAGACAGCCAGTTTAGTCCAAACTTATTAAAATTTCGATTTAAAAAACTAAACAAACTCGTAAAAAGTCGTACCCTATACAATTATTGTACTTTCAAGGTCGAAAATAAAAATATTTTCAAAAGTCTTTCTGGTTTTAAATACAAAAATAATTTGCGCATCTAAAATAATACATAATTTAATCCAAACAAAATTAATTCATCTAGATAAAATACTTTGCTTGGTAGGTAGGAACCGTTTTTTTAATTAAGTTTATACATATTATGTACTGCCGCGAATCCCCTATCTACTAAAATAATATGTATATACATACTCAAGTCATAAATTTGTTCACTCACTCGCCCCAAGAGGGAGGGTAGACTCTTTTTTTAAATTAAGTATCTAGAGACAGATTACATTTTCGAGAAAAATACTTAATTCAATTTAGGAGTCGAATGCAACCTCATTGACATTGAAAACTCAACCTTTTATATAAAACGAAATACATTACTCAGCTAATATTTGACAACTAATGATTCTAATAATTCATAACTTATGTTCGATTTTCAAATGGAACAAACCACTACGGGCTTACGACCGTCTTCTACTGTTATTTCGAAGGCTGGCTTAGTGTGATCACTTTACGTTAACAACGTTCGCCATTAGGTGGTAATATTTGAGTCTCCGAAACTCCTAATCATGAGAATTCTCATCATTTTCAACATGTCGAAAAATCTCATGTATGCAACAAGTAGATAATATTTAATAATCAATGAAATATATAGAGATAAAAGTTGGAATTTTTGAGAACAAGAGAGCAATCAAATTTAAAGACTGCGACTGCTGTCATGTATTTGGCGCCAGGATATGACTATATCCATTTTTGTTAATGTCTCATCTTTATGAATATAGTCATATCCTGGCAAAAATGGATATAGTCATATATGACATGACAGCAGTCGCGGTCTTTAAATTTGGTTGTTCTCTTGTTCTCAAAAATGTTCAACTCTTATCTCTATATTTCATTGATTATTAAATATTATCTACTTGTTGAAAACATTACTTAGCTATTATATAATGCGCATTGTCTGTTTAGGTTATTTTTCTTCTATTAAAGTAAAAAAAAATGTGACATAGCAACATTTGAATGAATTGGTGACAACATAGACAGCCTTTCGATTATTTTTGCATGCGTTTAAAATAGAACTACGTAAAGATTAGGAAACAAAATCTAAATGTCATAATGACATCTTTATTGAGATTGTAATTGGATTGGAATCGCGATGTAAATACAGACTAAGGCCCCGGATGATCTTCGTTGTATGTACTCATAACTACTTAATTGGTGTTGAACCTTACACTTTATTTATTTATTTTTTAAATAAACTCTTTAAGATAAAAATAAATATGATACGATAATATATCAAAATAGAAATCTTCTTATTTATCGTATCACTGTTTTTAGAAAAGAATCCACAAAACTTATTCATAATAAACATTGATGTTCGTATCTTAACTAACTAGCCTTGGATTGACAGTAATGATAACCATCATCTAAGTGACTTCAATGACCCCTGATCTTGCACCTCACAAGTCGCGTGTTCAGTTATTAACACTTCTCACTATACATGCATTGTTGTATTTAACCATTAACCAACTCTACTCGCATACGAATGCAACAGTGTCGCTCAAACCATTATCCTTTACTTGTGGTCGCCCAGAAGCCGAATTTCGACCATAACTAAGTGGTATTAAGATTTTATATTAGATATACCTACCTATTGAGCGAACGCTATTTCACAATTTTCTTTCAAAAACATTGAAATGGATACGTCGAAATTGAAATGTTGTTAGGTATGTACAAAGTTTTTTCTATTATTAAAGACAAGCAATATTAATCTTTTCTCAATTTGACCAATGGTAAACAAATGAATAGGTATATATTATGCGTCTGTGTCAATTTCAAAGTCATCCAGGTGTGTGCGAGTATCAAATACATAACATTACATAATTTACATAACACAACAATGTTTTTTTTATTGACTTTATGTATTTTTATGCATAATTAAAAAAAAAATATTTTCTACTCCTTCTCCATATAAACTATGAGTGAGTGAAATTTCATACTCCTCCGTCCGCGTAATTTTCGTAAAAAGGTGTCTAAAAGTTTTTGCTTCACGTATTAATATATAGATTATGCATTTTTACATATTATGCATATTTTTGCACTTCGATCATTAAAATTGTTCTCTGATATGCGGAAGTATACAAATAAGTACCTAGGTACTTATTTGTATACGCGTTCTGTCGTGCATATTTCGGTTGCGTAGTTAGAATTGTGTGGGAAAAAACTTCTTTCCATCAGGTTCATAGTCCGGTTGAAACAAATATGGTCAGTTAACAATTTCATTATTATATATTTTTTCTTCTGTTACACGTGTTAGTTCGTAAATCTTTGCTGGTATCACTATTATTATATTATGTTACCCAACCCTTAAAAAATCAATTGTCCATTGAAAATCTTGACCCTTTGTTTAAATTTCTTGTGTTTTATCCAGATGTTAGTTAGATTCCTTTTTTAAAAATAAAATAGTTGTTAGTCTAATAAACTCTCCGCTGACGATGGTCGCATAGTCGACCGAAAATATATTACGGAAAAAAATATATAACCTATTGTAATACTGCAAAGTTATTTTTATTTATAAACATTTATATGTATCTAATAAGGTACCCGAGGTGTTCGTGATGTTTACCAGAATTCAATAGGTACATATTTTTATGCATTACATTTAATACTAGTAGAATTACTTAAATAACAAATAGTATTTTTTCTCTCAATCTCAATAACGATGTCATTATGACATTTACGTCCGGTTTAAAAAAAAAGCGACTAAGAACTTCTTTTTTTTACCCATCACGCCGTGTCCCGTGTCATTTTTATCAACAGTGTCACCGTATACAAAATATGATCATCATTTTTGTGACAGAGAGAGCGCCACGAAATTTTCTATGGACTCCGGTGGTAAAAGATTGAACTACACTAAAATCGAGTTCGAATCCCAATAACGGGACTTTAACATAAAGTGTCATTTTGTTGTTACGAAACGCGTTATTTTTTAAAGGAAACATAAAGTCTCGTTTATATTTTATGAAACCGGCTGTTAGATTTTGGTTGCCAAGTATGAAAAGAGTTCCACGATTGGTCTATTTTTAATCCGAGATTGCTTTGCGAAAAAAATGGTATAAATATTGATGTGTACAAGTACGTACATTTACTAGTACATAGGGAATTACTACGTATTATATTCTTTCATAAATAGTATCAAAAATACACTCAAAAATATTAAAAATCACTATATTAATTTAAAAATAGGTGCATGATGATATTGCCGTGTTGTTATGTAATGTTGCGGACTGCAATATTTGAGAATATCCAGATGTATTTTTGATTTTTTTTTTCTCTAAAAACGGTAAGATTTACAACACGAAAAAGTAAACTAGTTCACGATTGAGTATTCTGACAGCTCGACGATTTCAAAGACAATCGGTCGACAATCGACATTGAATTCCAAGAGTAGCCCGTAGTATGGAATTAATGTTCGATAAACTTTTGACTTGCAGAATAACAATTTCTAACCGTCGAATCTTTCTTCGTCTTAATCATTGGCATACCTACACGTGTTTTTGTTATGATTCAAAGCTAGAACCAAAAGGCCTTAAAGTAACATTTATGCTCAACCACGCCAACTGCCGATTAACTATATTCCGAGTCATCCCGACATGCATATTATTCCGAACCGAACCAAGACTGGGTCAACCACTTTGATGTTAAGCAATGGTGATTAGTATCAAGCTACAGTCCTGTCCACTTATAGAATAGTGACTCACGACCTACGTATGTCTGTAGGACACCGCGCTGACCGTCACGTCACTGCGGTTATACGACATTATCACACGAGGAAAAACACATTAAAGCTATTTATGATGTTTTTATGGAGAAATATTGAATGAATGCACTTAATTCTACGCAGTTTTAACCGCAGGATATAGATAACTGTTGATTCACCTGTCACATAGCACAAAAATGAATGAGTGATGAAGGAAAACTCGGGAATTAAACAAACTGTATCTATAGATTCTTTAAGAAAGTGTTGAAAAACGAATGAAGGCGCTTACGTTTCGATAAACAATTAACTCTTCGAAACACCATAATCATTTCTTACTCTGGCTTCTCGAAACCGTATTTAAAAAATCTATTAAGACATATTATTACATACAGTGTACGTATTGTATAAAAAATCATTGAAAACTGTTTGATGTAGGTAATATGTTTTGTGCTATATAGTCATTGGAGAAAGCTTATGTGCTATTCTATATTTTGTTTGTACTATTGAGTGTCTAAACAACCTCTAAACGTCTATAGGAAGTGCATAATAAGTAGTTAATTTGTTTTTGTATTCTTCTTCTTCTTTCCGTATCCAGAACACCATCAAATCTGTAATTTTTGTATTGTTTAAAGAGTATTAAGGCTTAGGAACCCTAAATGAAACAAAAGTGTCGTCAACTTCTTGCTTATTATTGAATTCCATGTATTTTTTGGCTCTGCGCTTATCTTGGAGTGTTATACATTTGTACTCGAAGCGTAGTTTGCAAAAAGAGGATCCTAAATTTCTTCAGGATATAATAATATGGCACTCAAAAAAGTTTGAATCGTGCTTTTTTAACATTCTCAAAGAGACATTCTCCTTTAGTTATCACCTTCTGTTAAAATTATGTAACAAAAAAATATAGAATTCTTACATAAAAATATTTTAGATATATTTCTTTTCGGAATCGTTTATAAGAATCTTCAAATCTTACTCGTATTATACAAAAACATATAAATTTTGAATCTTTTCTTTTTGAATCATTAAGCACCCTTAAGGACAATAATTAATTGGGTGATTATTTTTTATTTTATCGTCATCCTACGATCCTTGATGGTGGTTTAACGGCCTCCATTAGTGTCATTGTCTCAAGTTCAATTGTTTTGGCATTTTTGCCATTGTTTGTGTTTAATAAGCCATAATGCTCTCCCATCTGGCTGCCTCTCCAAATAAAATCTATTTTCGGTTTTACAGAGTGCTTAATTAACTATTTATCATTTTAAATCTTTCTTAAATATTATCTTAATGACAGTTCAATTGTGCAACATCAACGATCATTTTCCAACGATCAAATTTGATGATAATGTTATTTATTGGTGATAAGAATAAGCAACTTGTATTTTATTGGTTAACCAGCAATTGTCAACAATTGTTTGATTCTCCTAAAAAAATTGACATAATCATTAATATTTACCCTTACAGGAACCCAATTTTACTTTACAACTAGAGGTGAGAATAACGGCTTAAATTAAAAGACGTTATAGCAGTTTCATTAACTGTAAATAACGTTATTTTTAAAAGGTTAAAGACTTTTTATTAGACAAACCCAAATGAAGTTTATTCCGAAAATTTGATTATCTGGAAAGTTAAAATTTGCCTTAAGAAAAAACAGGTCATTTCCAAAATTTTGTGTAAAAAATATGTCGTTGAGTAAAGTCATCGCGGGCCTAATATTTTAATTCAACTAATACTAGTTGCATGTAAACATGAGATCCAACTTTCGATGGCCTGAATCGGTGTGTTCATTGTATGAAACGATGTCGTCAATAAATTAAATTTTTACAAAAATTGTTAAGAAAAGTTTGAGATGTACTGCTATAATGTAAATATTTTTTACAGAAAATTAAATTATCTAGTTGATGTGTTTCAGCGTTTTTCGATATTTTTTATAAAATTCTGAAATATAGGCATTGAAACTCGTAAATTTGTCATAAAAAAATATTTTTCTTTATAAAAAAAAAGTTTGAGAAACACTGGAACTTTTTCATTAAATATGATTTGAGATATTGTATTTTTCTATATAGATACACATTTTTAGGGTTCTAGCTTTTATAGTTTTCGAGATACCATATGAAAAAATTAAGTAAAAATTCAAAGGTTGATTACCCCTGACTGAAAGAAAATTTCAAAATTCTGAGTATACAAGTTTTGTAGGCTTAAAGCAGCGGTCGTTACACTTTTATGTTCAAGGGCCACATTGGACAATGTGAGATCTCACCGCGGGCCGCATCATGGGCGCCGCCGGTTCCCCCCCCCCCCCACTTTGGGTTACCATAAAGAAAGTGTGAATAAATATTCCCCCCCCCCCCCATTAAAAATTGCACATGAGCTGCATACTTATAAATTAGGTACGAAGGGGTACAAAAAACGGGATTGGAATTGCCCTCGGAAGGAGATTGGGGAAATCTACTGTTCGATCCGATGCCCATTGCAAACATGTCTTATGAGCTTGTGCACAATATTTTGTTACTTTGAGTACATCGATTTGTCCGTGAAGTTTTTTTTTAGTGAAACAACAATTTCCATTTCCACGAAAAACGTGATGCCCGATTGTCGAGAGCTACGAGTGGCTGTGAAATTATGCTTTAGACGTGGAAATTGAAAAATACTTTGCTTTACCCTCAATGAAAAAAAATGGTTTCAATTTTGAAAAATGAAGAAAAGTCAATTGAAGACCCATCCCGTTCACCACACCTCTCAACATCAAGAATTTGACGTTGACAAAATCGATGCTCTCGTTTGTAAATACCGTCGTCGACGCATTAATGAACTTACTTAAGGGATTTGAATTTGAATTTGATTTCAATCCAGAGAGAAAATTAAAATGTTCAAAAATGCATTGAAGGGGACATCAGGTGGTCCTGTTACAAAAAATATGACAAAGTCGAGAATATTGTACTCGAATAAAATTTAATTCGTAAGCAGAGATCATCGAGCTATCCATGGATATCATAACACTCAATAGTTCATGACTTTGTGGAACACGTAAAAGTCTGGTGAAAGATGGGTACCTACCACAAATCCTCACACTACCGCAGTAACAAACGCGAATTGAATTTTCTATGGAGAGTTTGGAGCTATGTAGTGAAAATTCTAGAAGTTTTTTTTGTTCGCATTATTATTGGGAACGAAAACTGATTTTGTCATTATGCTCCTGAGAGAAACGTGAGTCAATACAGTGCGTTAAGAAATCTCTCCGAAGTAGTTCAAAGTCATGAAACAAGTCGAAAATCTCCTTACGACAGCATTCTAGGA
Organism: Mystacides longicornis; assembly: GCA_963576905.1. Classification (NCBI taxonomy): domain Eukaryota; kingdom Metazoa; phylum Arthropoda; class Insecta; order Trichoptera; family Leptoceridae; genus Mystacides; species Mystacides longicornis. Next base: position 23,957,290 of record OY756427.1, read on the forward strand.
CTCGAAAGAGTTTGTGCTTATTGACTATTTCAAAATAGGCCAAAGTATTACCGCATTAGTTTTTGCAAGCACAATGCATGGTTTTGTAGGAAGCAATTGAAGAAAATCATCAAAGAAAATTGACCGCCAATGTCATGCTCCTCGACGACAACGCGCCGATTCGATTGGCGTGCGTTCCTAAGACTGGTATTCGATACTATGGTTTCCAAAATTTCAATCAACTACCTTAAAGCCTAGCTCTGGGACCTGCCGACAATTTTCGTTTCCGAAACAGAGAAATAAATGATATTGGAATGCTATTTTCCGACAATGAAGAATTTAAGGTGGCCAAAAACCATTATTTTTCAGAGAAAGATAAAAAATATTTTTGAAGGCTGTTGAAAATATAAATAAATTGGCGGTGGACTGACTGATGGAGCCAAGATTTGTCTTTTGAAATCGCTCACCGCGTCGCGGGCCGCAAAAATTCTGAGTATACGAGTTTTGTAGGCTTAAAGTATTAAATATTTTCTGAAATTTTAGGATCTGTGCATCAAGCGAATCAAAAGTTATAAGGGGGGACGGACACACACACACACAGACACACTAAATGTTCTCCTCCGAATTCTGAGTAAATCCATTTATGGAACATATATGCTGCAAAGCCTCTAAGTTGGTGTTTTTTGTCGTCAATGTTTGAAAAACCGTTTAAAATGTAGACCTGGCCATACAAATCTCACGTATCTTGGCTTGATACTGCCGATCTGTCTCGAGAAATAATTTCTCTTCAACAAATCGACAGTTGGATTATCGTTTAGTATGAATAACGTTAGAGGCGTTATTTTTATTTATCTAACATTTTTATCAGCTATCGTTATAATGCCAATCTCTATTTACAACGTTTGATAATATGATGTTTTTTCCTGTAGCAACATTTAAATGTAGAAACTATTTATTACCAAGTATCAAATATTTTATCGGTATAATATTTCCAGCAGACACTATTGTTGTCTGTCATAGCAACGAATATCGACTAACAGACGAATAATATAAGTATGAAAAATATTTCGGGTGGTATTAGAGTGCTTCTGAGTTACTAAAGAACTTAGCCGATTATAAAGAATAATATAAGTATGTTTTATCACATTGAAAAAAAATCATAGGTCAGGTCAAATTAATGTGTGCATTTTTTACCAACTAACGTCATTAACAAACGCACTTTCTCTATTATAAGTAAAATTAATATGGGCTGGTCAAGACAGATACCTACAAAACTAATCTGTTATACATATAAAAAATAATGTAGAATCAAAATAAAATGTTTAAATTTTTCCCAAAATATGTCATCAACATTAGTTGTAATAATTGAAACAAGTTTTGACTGGCAACTAACAAAATTTTCTGTTGAATAATGTTTCTTAATTGAGAATTAAGTCGAATTCGTCCTCTGATCAGACCATATTATTAGTCTTAATCAAAAAGACAAGAAGGGCGTACTTGCAACTGTCCATTTAAACTTAAACGCACAATGTACCGCGCAACAGCGAGCAGCTGGAACTGTGGACGCAAATATTCGTACAACTGAGCAGTTGGTGCCTATAAATAAAGTCCCGTCTTGTCACAACATTAGCTCTTGTCCCAGAGACATCACAATAATATGATGATAATTAACCAAACCACACATGGGTAGGTACTAATAACTACAGTTTGTGCACTCAATGGAATACCCACATTCCGTATTAAAGTATACTTTTGTTATGTTGACCAATCCCAAACAAAAATACAAAGACAATGTGTTATCTCGACACTTGATTAAACGAATTGTGTAAAGCATAGACAATAAATTATCGATGCGAAATTTTTTCGTTTTTTATAGGGGCATTTAAATTTTTGAAAATGTAAATCGAATCTAATCTAAATAAATAAGTAACAATAACGAGATGAAACAGGAAGTTAGTAAATATTAAAAAGTATTTGATTAAAAATTTTGAAATAAAACTACATACCTATTTATATTTTGTTTTTTTGGTCTGTAACTTTTAAATTAGGTCGTTCAGGTAAAAAAAAATTGTATATATATTTAGCTTTCTATTCTATTTATATTCCTAATAATTAACTGTCTTTTTTTATTTGAACGGAATTCGTCTTTCCATGTTTCGAATCAACAATGTGTCAAGTACAAAACATTTTTTTATTATAACTAGCTTTCCCGACAGACCTGTGTTCTTAACTATGAATATTGAATTCGAATTAATTATCATTTGACCAATGTAATTCCGACCGATGCGGCTGTTTTAAACCATGTATATTCCATCCTCATTTTGCCAATCGCACCAACTATCTAACAATTGACAGTTTCTGTCAAAATTTCAAAATTGGAATAAAAATTATATGGACAAAGTACTAATAAGGTTGCCTATGTAGAGTTTTATTTACTTTTCTAATTTTTCACGCAACTTTCTTAATTTTTTTCTTTCATAGCAACCTTCTCCTGATAAAAGCCAACACGACAAAAAAAAAGAATTAGATAAATCGGTCCAGACGTTTAGGCGTTATGCGATGACCACGGAAAATAGCTCTCCATTTTTATATGTAAGTGATAAGATAAATACACTTTCTTCATACATGGTTCAATTTGCCGATTTATGTTCTGGAGGTCGTGGGATCGATCTTCCGTGTAGATCATTCTCCTCTTTCATATCAAAATCTTTTCATTAAATGAAAGATGTCAAAAGTGTATTAACATTTTAGGCAAGTGCTGCCAAAATTAAATTAGTGCGGTGAGGACTCACCTCTTTAGTTTTTATATTTTGTTATTGTGTCTTTGAGTTTGAACAAGTCTTTTTTGACATGAAAATGGATTTTTTAGTATAAAAACGGAGTGAATATCCATATTTGAACAAACTCATATTTTACGCATGCTAACCAAAACATTAGAGCTCTGCGATAAATACATTTCATGAAATATCGGAGTCGAATTTGAACGAGTTCACTACTGAAAATGTTCTTTATTGTATATGCGGGGCTTCTCACATTATCCTGAACCATAAAAGGCCCTTTCAAATCAAAAAAATATAATACTAATAATGAAATCAGGACGCGAGGTCACGAAGGGGTCAGGATGAAAGGACTTTCGGCTGTTAGCGGCGCGCGACATACTACGTACTAAAGGTACCAGGACCTTTTATAAAAATACTAGCTTTCCCGACAGACGTTGTCCTGTGTTCCTAAAACTATGAATATTGAATTCGAATTTGTATACCTAATGATAATCTTATTACCTTTTAACCAATATAATTTGGATCGATGCATCTGTTTCAAACCATATATTATTTTCCATCGACATTATGTCTATCGCACCAACTATCAAACAACTGACAGTTGCTGTCAAACTTTACGTTTATTTCAATTTTTCAAATTCGGAATAAAAATTATATTATTAAATTAAAAGTACTAAGAAGGTTGCCTACTTAGAGTTTTCTTTGATTTTCTAATTATCCACGCAGATTTCTTATTTTTTTCTTTCATGAGAACCTTCTCCTGACCAAAGCAAACACGACAAAAAAAGAATTAGCGAAATCGGTCCAGCCGTTTCATCCAGGCGTGATGCGATGACAACGGAAAATAACTCTCCATTTTTATGATATAGAAGATGAACATTTTATATGGTGGGTAATGTAAGTACCAACAGCTACGTATAATTCACTTCCCCTTCATTGGATTATATTCTATTGCGTTTTATTTCCCCTGTCCTTGACTTACATATTACGCTACATTGTATGTATTTCACTTCGTTCGAGTCCTTCCAGCATAGCCATTGTTTGCAGACTTGCTCCATATTTTCTACTTAAGATTTATTTATATTGTACCAATACTTATGTACAAAATATAACTAATAGGTTGGGGAAAAAGTCTTTTCGCATTATAGTATGTATGAACTTGTAATAAAATCTCTTTGGCTGTAGTATTTGTATCTGGCTGGTTTTGGTATCATTGAAAGTTAAAATTTTAAAGAACATAATTCCAAATTCAAATTAGGCAAATGTGTGATTTTCATTTGTTTTTCGTACTGTCAAGATGAGTTAATCTAATGAAGAAATTCGATACATTTTAAAATTTTACTACAAAAAAGGTAAAAATGCAACGCAAGCCGCGAAAAAAATTTACGATGTTTATGGACCTAGTGCAGTGTCTGTGAGAGTAGCACAAATTTGGTTTAAGCGTTTTCAATCCGGAAATTTTGATGTCAAAGATGCACCTCGCTCTGGTCGCCCTATTACGGATAAAATGGATGCCATTTTTGAAAAAGTGGAGCAAGATCGACATATCAGTAGTTACGACGTAGCTGAAGAATTGGGAATTGATCACAAAACAGTTTTGGCGCATTTGAAAAAAGCTGGGTACAAAAAAAACCTGAGAGAAAGCGGCCGGAATTGATCAACAGAAGAGGTGTGGTGTTTCATCATGATAACGCTAGACCTCACACATCTATAGCCACTCAGCAAAAATTAAGAGAGTTTGGCTGGGAGGTGTTAATGCATCCGCCGTATAGTCCTGACCTTGCACTTTCAGATTTCCACCTGTTTCGGTCTCTTCAGAATTCTTTAGGCAATGTTAGGTTAACATCACGAGAGGACTGCCAAATCCACTTGTCGCGGTATTTTGATGAGAAGTCCCAAATTGTTTATTCCAATGGGATCATGTCCCTACCTACAAGATGGCGAAAGGTTATCGAACAAAATGGTACATACATACTTTAGTTAAATTTAAATAAACTATATTAAAAAATGTTTTGAATTTTCTTAAAAAATGCGAAGAAACTTTTTCCCCAACCTATTATTTCGTTTCCAAATGATCTCCCATTGTTTTCTTCTACATTTACTACATTTATACAATCATGGAACAATTTTAGGAGATTTTCGTCACCATAAACTACTCCATTCTTTGACACTCCGTTCAAAAATAGAACGTTCATTTTCGAAAACAAAATCATGGTTAAATATATTTTTTCCAATATTCAATGACCGAGCTGAGATCGAGCGATTCTGGAATAAATAAGCGAACGAACTAATTAAGTTTTTTTTTTTCATTTAGTTGATATGAAAACTACCAACCCCAAAATCAATGAAGTTAGAGAATCGACTATAAAACTAAGTTAGGGGGAAGCGGGGCAAGTTGTTACGGGGGCACATTGTTACATCATCGATAAATCACGAATAGCGCATGTTTTAAGTAAGTGTTTTCGGCAGACATGCGTGAATTTGCCGGACGAAGTGCCCAGCAAATCGTCAACGAGAACGGATGCGTCGCAAAAATCTAATAAATAAAAGTGTGTTTCGTGTGTTACAAAGTAACTTTTATCGAAAATATTCCAAGTCATTTTACCAATCACTATAAAACGTAAGTAAATATGCGTTTATATTTTTCATATCATTTATTTTTCTCCTTATTTTTGGGATATTAATCTAAATCATTGTGCATTCCGTTTAAATAATATTATGCTTTTAATGTAAAATGTGTCGATGGGGCTAGTTGTTACCTTAACTCGGGGGCTAGTTGTGACATGTAACAATGTAATCCACATAGATGAATTGTTTCTCAGAGAGTTACATACTTACATTTTAATCTACAACAACTAATGTGATCGTTTATCTTGTTCAGATTCGGTTAAAAATGGTTAGAAAACTTAAGAAAAAAACGAGGGGAAATTTCGCAAGAAATTTACATAAAGGCTGCCGGTGAAGTTCAAGAAAAAGGAATATCTCTTCGGAATGCTGCTCGACGATATGGGGTCAATTTTATATATAATACTAGCTAGTTACCCGTGGCTTCGCTCACGTGTTACTGTATTTGCTTTCTCTTCCTAAACAATGCAGAATTAATTATATTCGCATCAAAATTAATAATAATAAGAAACATCATCAACATTTCTTTTTTTAAATATATATTTTAAAATTTCCATTAAATTACTAATTTTTATTTATATTTGTCGTTATTAATCTGTATTTAAAAAATATGTGCTTCTTATACAAATAGAATCAGCCCGCGAACTTAAAAATTTCGCTAACTTGACTGACATTGTTCTATGAGAATCCCAAAAAATAACTCGAATAACTTTTATTCCATCAAATGACGTTATTTGAAATCAATTTTTATATTGCTGGATATGAATAAAAAAATATTCAGGTCTCGAAAAGCAATGAAATTAGTGATCTTTAAAACACTTATTTCTATCTGCTTTGGGCATTTTTCAAGCTACAGACGTTTTTTTAACATTTCAATTTATATCTTTCACGTTGATTTGTTGTTTATCTGGTCGTAGGTTCGAAATTTAGTTCATAAATATCTTATCCTGAGCAAACACGACATAAAAAGAATAAACGATATCGGTCCAGCCGTTCACGTCGAAATAAATAACGTTAAACGTGAAAACTGTTAACGTTCCGAACGTTAACGTTTACCAAATTGAAAATGGTTTCCAAACAAAAAAAATGCGTTTCGTCTTCAATATAATAGCATCGTCGTAATACTTCCAAAGATTTTGAGGTAACGTTTAACGTTAATTTTGAATAACTGACAGAATTATTTTTTTGACTCGGAATTTGGAACAGCATTGTTTAACGCACGTTGAACAACAGTTTTTACGTTATCTCTATGGAAATAACAACAAATTGTTAACGTTGGAGCTGTCGTTAATATTTCGACTTGGCCTCCAGGCGTGATGCGATGACCACGTAAAGTAGGTCTCCATTTTTATAATAACGTAATATTCTCCCTTTTAAGCCCCCCCGCTCACCGCAAGCCAGCCCGGAGGAAACTAAACCGCAGCAATCCCGATCCGCACAAAGCCAAACCCTAGCCCGATTGCCAAAAAGACAGCCGCACACAAATCAAGCCCGTGGCAGTTCCCCCCAAACCACCCCATAATACGGGAGGCCTTGGACCCACTCAGGAGAATAGGTTAGGCATAAAGAACTCTCCATTGCGCTCGAAGTCGTCCGAGGCTCATTGTGCCTTTTCTAACCGGTTGAGGTTTAAGGAAGTGAGGTGGTCAACCTCAGTATTCTAATGGTATAAGTAATTGGCGTTCGACTATAAACGAATTTTCGACAATGTAGAGTAGGAAGAAAATTAACTGTCCACTGTTTATATTTTTTATTAGATGAAACGGATATCGGCAACTATCCGATATCCGGTCTATCCGGCGGCGTAAATAATATCCTGCCGGATACCGGATAGTAAAAAGAGACATGTTTGGATAACTCATTGATTTGTTTATTAAAGTATCACTTAAGAAATACACCTTATAATCACAAAATAAATTCTACAACTTAGAAAATTGATTATCAAGCATAAGGTAAATTATGGAGAGTAATTCTATATAATATTTCGTTATATAGACTATTAGACTATATAGAGGAAAACAGCAGCTTTGCTGGTCTTCGTAAGTAAGGGAAGTTTAATAAAACAACGTTTCGTCATATATCATCCTGGCTGAAGATGCAGATAGTTTCCGCGATTTTTGGAACAATAACGTTCCGGCAACGGAGTCAGTCCAATTGGTATATACCGCCTACGTAAGCGTAATTCATGCGTTGTACCCATGGTAATTTACGCACTGGCCGGGCTCTAGTAAGGACTTCTTTAGCATTCTACGAATTTTATAAATTTTTGAAAATAAAAACACCGATATTTTAAGGTGAGCGCTTTTCTTCCTCCCGCAAGGGTTCCGAAGACAAAGATGATCTTCTCATACCGAGAGGGTCTTCCTCGTGTTCTGCTCCTTCGAAGCAGAGCTGAGGGATCTGGAAATGGTGTGTGAGGAGGTCATAATATCCGGCTAACTGCTATCCCTTTCGTCTCTATTTTTTATACGTTCCAGTGGACAGTTAATTTTTTCGCACTATACAGTGACGAAATGATATGGTCATTGACTTGCCAGTGTTTTCAAAACAATTATTTACGATCTATCCTAAAATGATGTGAGGATTTTGTAGATAATTTTAAAATTTAATATTTTGCACTTTTACTACATTTGATATAAAATAATTTACCTATTGACTTCATAATACTATTTACCTTTTTTCAACATAATATTATATCAACTTGCTATTCATGGTTTACGCAATAAATTCAAAGCAAGATTACTCACATGGTTTTTTTTTTTTGCTAGTGTTTTTATGAAATGGCTTCAAATATTTTGACAGATCAAGATATAAAGAATTGCAATACAATCCAGATTCTTTTCGTGAACTTACCGTAAATTATTTTAGTAGAGATAATAAATTACTAAAATAGGTAGGTACCTACATAATGATTTTAAAGTCGATTGTAAAAAAAAACAATTCAGAATCGCTGTACAGGATGCATGGTACGAAAAATATATTGAAGTAGGTAGGTACGTAAAGTGTTTCTCTGAATTCACGGATAGTGTATTATCTCTTATATAAAAATGGAACGCTAATTTGCGCGGTCATCGTATGGGTAAGAACACGTTGAAAGCCGATTACGATCCGCGCCGACCAGCTCAAAGATTGTTGTCTATGGTTTCCATGCATTTAAATGGGCATGTCGGAAAGCGCGTTCCTGCTTTTTCTGTGGGTTTCCCCATTCAAATGCATAGTAACATTCTTTGCGCCGGTTGGCGCTAGTCAGAATCGGCATTCTACGTGTTTCTTACCCTATGAGAACAGCTGAACTTATATCGCCCATTTTTTTGTCGTGTTTGCTTTTGTCTGAAGGGTCTTATGAAAGAAAAAAGTTGCACGGAATAAAAATAAAACTTCCATATTATTATTACATTTTTTCTAATTTTGAAATTAAATCAGGCGTTTGACAGGAATCAGTTGTTTGATGAATGATACGATTCACGGAATGCTGATAGTAAATAATATAATGATATGTTTTATAACAGATGCAGCGGTTACAGTAGTTAAAAAGGTAATAATGAATGTATCATTATACTAATTCAAATTCAATAATATAAGGACCACGTCGTCGTCTGTGTTAAATAACTTTAAGCTGAAATCAACTTAAAGTTATACATAAAATCTCGAACATATTATTTATATTCCAAGGCGGGACGAAGTTTGACGGGTCGGCTAGTTCAAAACTATATTATTATTATAGATTACGCAATAGTTTCGACACGTGTATTGGAGAAAGTAGGTTGGGTTGGAAGGTACCTACCTACGTATATATTCATACACGCTGCACCGGACCAGCTCGCGGTGTATGTATGTTTATTGTATGAAACGATGTCGTCAATAAATTAAATTTTTACAAAAATTGTTAAGAAAAGTTTGAGATGTACTGCTATGATGTATGTATTTTTTATAGAAAAATAAATTATCTAGTTGTAGCGTTTCAGCGTTTTTCGATATTTTTATAAAATTCTGAAATATAGGCACTGAAACTCGTAAATTTGTCATAAAAAAAATATTTTTCTTTATAAAAAAAGTTTGAGAAATCCTGGAACTTCTTCATTAAATTATATTTTAGATATTGTATTTTTCTATATACATACACAATTTTAGGGTTCTAGATTTTATGGTTTTCGAGGTATATGGAAAAATTAAATAAAAATTCAAAGGTTGATAACCCCTGACTGAAAAAAAAATTCAAAATTCTGAGTATACAAATTTTGTATGCTTAAAGTATTCAATATTTTCTGAAATTTTAGGATCTGTGCATCAAGCGAATCAAAAGTTATAAAGAGGGGACGGATACACACACATACACGTTGGAAAAGTGCCCCTCACCCCCTCCCCTCTAATTAATGATATCTTTTGAAAACGAAATAGTATAATTTGACTCTTTCTGAAGAAATCATTTTTTGAAATTTCGATAAAACCAGTTTTAAACTTTTTAGGAGGCACTTAAAAATCATCCCTTTTTATATGTGCCCTTTTTCGTCGAAAAATTGCCGAATACGCTAACACTCATTTCTATAGAAGAATTTATATGCCAAATCTCAAGTTCGTACCATGTCTAGTTTCCGAGATATTCGCATACTTTGAAAAACATTCAACCCTATTTTTCACCCCCTTAGGGGTGGAATTTCCAAAAATCCTTTCTTAGTGGAAGGTTTTGTATTGAGACCTACCTGATTTCCAAATTTCACTTCTCTACGATTAGCCGTTTGGGCTGTGCGTTGATGAGTCAGTCAGTCAATCAGTCAGTCAATCAGTCAGTCAGTCAGGCACTTTCCTTTATTATTATAGATTATAATTTTAAGTAATGTTAAGTATACTTTTGGTTTTAACTTTAGTTGGTAACAATATGCCCCCACCATGTAACAACTTGCCCTCGCAAGGGGCACTTTGTTACAATTTTTTTATGTTTGTTTTAATTTTTTTATATTTTTTGATGCCTATATTTTGATTAATAAAAAATGTCTTGTTGTTGACAAAAGTGTGTACAATTTATAATAAATATCTTTGTGGTTCTATGAATAAACAGTCGTCCGATAAAAAATATTTTTCATTTTTGTAACAACAAGCCCCGCCTCCCCCTATTTTTATTTTTACTAGCTTTCCCGACAGACGTTGTCCTGTAGTCCTTACTATGAATATTGATTTCAAATTTGTAATTTATACAAAAATACGTTTAAATTATTAGGTATGTTTGAATGTTGAATGAAATTTTTTTATATTATCTCTGAAAGCTCGAAAATATTCCATCAAAAATTTGCGAAACAATATTTTTAATGTCAATGGTTGTCAGGTAAACAACAATTTTGTTGTTATAGAATTTTTCATAGATGGCGTTATGTCGCAGGAAATCGGTTATATTTTATATTATTTCTTATGCATTTTTCAACTTTTTATTACTTATTCGGATTCGGAGAATCAAACATCGGAAGAATCTGTTCAGCCGATCTCGAGTTCAAAGTGTTCGCACTAACCCGACTTTCTTTTATATTATAGAGATATACTGTGCCAATTTCACATAACCTTCACTTTAATGACATTTCATGTTTGAAAATAATAACATATTATTATGTAAAGTTAATTATTTTATGACGACAAAATGATGCAAATAGCCACAACTAATCGTATCCTCCTGATGGGGTGAGGCCGCAACTTCAGCATGTAATACATTAATTCGTTCACCATTTCCACGAAATGGTCACACGTCTTTATCGCAAATATAAAAATAAATATAATTAGGGAATTATCTAGCCGAATAAATGACATTCATTTCGTTCATAAGGTGTTAATTATAAGAGTATGGATTCCTTCCAGGAAGTATCCATTTTTTATTTCCTCTATTCTGTTGAGCTGAAATGAAGAAAATATTCTAGGGGGCAGCTCACTAAAGAGCAGCTCTAACATCCTTCTTCCTTTCGTCATATTTTCCGCCCCTTCCTTCATTTTCTAGGGCAACCTTTTACCCCATTTCCACCACCTAACCCCACTGTCTTTCGCCCCTTCAGGGGTGTGGTGTGAAAGTACACTGATATCTTCAGTACCTACTTCTTTACGAAATAACTCTTAGAAAAATATAGTCATTTTCTTAATCCAACTTTATCGTGGTTTTGAAAGAAATATAAGTACCTATGATATTACGAAATAAGAGACGAAAATTTACAAAATTTTACGTCATATTATGGTATTTGAGGTATGGAGGGGATGGGATGCCAGACGTGGGGGAAAAGAAGTAGTGACTGCGTAAAAGAACCATGCACAGATAGTCTTAATTACTATACTAGCCAAATGACCTTTTTACAAAAATACTAAGGCGGAGCCATGTTTATTCGAACGATTTTTGTCTCTGTTCATCTTGTTATTTAAAGTTGTTATGACAAACGGCGAGCGCAAATAAAAAACTTTTGAAAAAGGTATCTGAATAAAATGTCCCGTAAAAGAGAATGTTTGAAAATACATGGACTTTTTATCAAGCATAGTCTGCAGACAAAAATAATGTCTACAAAATAAAAATATTTAATCATGTATTATTGAATTTATATTGTGTGGTACTAATCTGCAGATAATAAAATTAAATCTAGTTTAGGAAGATGTGTGTAATCCAATCTTGGGATTTGGTAAATAAACCTTTTACTTCCAGTCCTGTGGTCATAAGCCCGATCTTAAATAGAGATTACAGGAGTGTTTCATAAATGAAGAGATCTAATACTTGTGTGAATACCAGATACCTGAAGATGAATATTCTTTTTAATAAAATTAATGTATGTGTTCTGTTTATTTTCAGATTAAATATCTCAGCGGCCTGTAGTCAAGGTACCCAAGATGCCAGTATTAGCAGAACACCAAAGGCGATGGAAGGAGAAAGTCGGAGTTCATGGCTTCCTCAGGCGGAATATCCTCACCATAATGACCGTCCTCGGCGTGGTACTAGGCTGTGCGACCGGGATAGCTTTAAGGACCTCTCACGGAGCATGGAGACAAAGAGACGTCATGTACCTTCAATTTCCCGGAGAGTTGTTCTTGAGGATGCTCAAATGTCTCATCATTCCTTTGTTAGTGTCATCGGTTGTATCAGCCATTGGTTCTCTGGACTTGAGCATGAGTAAGAGGATCGGTTTCCGAGCCATCTGCTTCTACATGACGACGACTATATGTGCCGTCATCCTCGGTATAATACTGGTCACAGTTATCCGACCTGGATCCGGTGGCACTGCCAAGAAGAGTTCGGATGATGAACCTGCTCCTAGGGATGTTTTGACAGCTGACACACTGCTAGATCTAATGAGGTAAGACACGCCAAATTTAATATGCTAGTAGTTATAATCCCGGTGACAATAAAACCGCGAGATGGCAACAATTTTATGAATAATCTATTGCGCTGTATCAAATATCGGAACGTGCTCATGAATGCAAAGAGAGGATTCGCTGGTAGTTCAGATGGTGGGGCTCCCAGCCATGAGCACGCAGCGCAGCATCCAGCACAGGTCCACGAACGTGCCGGAGAGCTCTTCATTAATATCTATCACGACCTACGAAACATTTAATAACGTGCCCCAAACTATATACCCTATAATTTTATATTTATTCATCTTTCACTCTGTCCTAAACATCCCCTCATACGCTACCTATAAACCATCAAAATTTGTTTTCCATCCAGCCATCATTTGCTTTCTTTGTCTAGGCTGTATTTTAGTCCGTTTGCTGTCCGTGTTTCTGGCAATAATTATGGTTCACTTCTCAATGTTATTCTTCTTTATCGCAACAAAATACGTTCATCTTCCTTTCTGTTGGAGTAGGTATATATCATTATCAAATAATGGATGATTTTATTGGTCAATACATACATTCTATCTTTTACATCCATATGTAACAACTGGGAGAGACAGACCTCAAATAGTAATTTCTAGTATAAATGTGGGTATATCGGAAAAAGTGAAGTAGAACTGATCATACCGATTGACGTGGATCGATTCCATCTTTAAGGAAGATCAGGACAGAAGCAATAGAAAAGTGAGAGGTTTTGTGATAAATATTATGTTGATGGAAGAAGTGAAAAAAAATTGTTTGGAAAAAAAAGAGTGGAAGTTCGTTTTCTCTGCATACACCTTAAGGGACACGATGTACCTTCCGATTCATTCAACTTATTAACTTTTATCTTTGTAACAACTCCAACGACTTTCAAACCACGTTGCTCTCTTATATTTTCATACCTTTCCATGACCCACAAAGTGTTTCAACATGACAATGTTCTTCTTCGTTCAGCTCTCATCTCTATTTCAATAGATTTCTTTATTTAGTCCATGTTCTACAAAAATATCGCATACAAAAATAATTTCCAAACACAAGTATTGAATTTCTTATAGGTTCCTCGTAGAGGCTTGGCAGATTTACCTTTCTTTCGACGTAAATAGAAAAAGCACCAATATTATGAATACAGTACCTAAGTGAAACGGCAATTCAAACGAGTGAAATATCCAAATTTGATATCATTTCTTATGCCCATAACAATTAGGTTTTGCAAGTAGATGTTCGATATCGAAGTTGAAATTACTCGGAGTCCTTTGGGAGTTGTGGTATTTGGAGATATACCAGCACCGCCAAGTACCCCGAAGTAGCTTTTCCCGAGAAACTTAATGAAACGCCCTGATTTCCGTAGCGACAGTTCCCAGGATCAATAGAGCCTCATTTACATGACAACTTCATTTATACTTCCCATTCATACCTTTTATTTTATGTAGGTAACATTGTTTTTTTTTCACATAGAATTTATAGAATTTGAAAAAGCTGAAGATTGGCCTGGAAGAGTGACTGTAATTTTAAGAAAGATTCATTTAATGTCGTGCCATATTGTCGGAGATTTACAAAGAAAATGTGCGTTACTTATATTATCAAAAGAAGGTCTATGAAGGTCTAAGCTATTCTTTAAAAATATTTAAGTACTATTTTAAAGTGTTGTGCAAATAGCATGAATAACTTTTAAAAAAATGTATGTAAAGGTCACTAATTCGCCACCAATTCCATTATCTCTTCAGTGCCCCTATTCTATGTTTCCGTGTCATTTACGATGGCGTGATGTACTCGTAACAAAATTTCGTATAGGAACGTGTACGTACAGTGCCCCTACAGAATACTTCAGAAAGCTCCGCAGCCTATACAAAATGCCCGTGAGTTTCTCACTTACGCTGCGTGAGTAATATTCTGAATAGGGGTACTGTACCAAATGTTTAGTCCGTAGTAGTATCAATCAATTAATAAAATAATAAATACAAAAGTCATATGCATTGCGCAAGATCGAGTGCGGCGGAGGACTCTTATTGCTTCCCTATGCCCTTAAGTGGGGTCAGACAGGGAGTATTGATTTATTGATACAAAGGTATAGCAGACAGAACCAATTACCTGAGGAAGTTTTTCTAGTCAACCTGTTCATTCTTGTTCATGGACTCTTCCCTGTTGACTGCTGGGTTCGGCTCTTCGTTGTATATTCTATATTCTGGATTTCGTATTCTGTAATGCCATTTCTCTACAGAACCTTATTGCATTTCTAGTCAACCAGTCCCGTCCAGTTTGAGACAAGATGCCAGCCCCAGCTAGAAATTACAAGTGAATAATTCTGCTCCGAATAATTTAATAAATGTTATTGCACCTACGTATCTAATAGAAGCTAACAAAGTGTTGTTATCGTTTTCGATAATTTTCTTTGAGGATATGATAATTACTTTCATCGACTTGATTCGATGAGGATTCTCATTTGATTAAACAATTATTATTCGTTGAGATGAAGTTTCATTGACAACTCTTCAGTAATTCTAGTCAATCAAATTATTTTTTTACATCTCACATAGTTTAAAAATCACCCGTTTCCAGTCGATCATGGGTATTTCATACATCAGTAAATTCGTCAGAAAGAGTATAACTAGCATTACTAGTTGATCTTTATCTGCATGTTTAGTGTATTTATTTACCAGAGTTCACATAAACCGTTTGATACACGTACACGTGTTTTATAAGGACAAGGTCACTAGGTATAGGAGGTAAACATCACTATTGGTCGAGTGCAGGAAAATAAAACTAGGTACTCGTTTACATATCAGAATATATACCACTCGAGTAGGTAAGAAGTAAGACAAACAACAGAAAAAAACTTATTTAACAATATATTATGCAGGCTCGGCTGGGGGTAAGAGGATGAAAGCAGAGGGTGAGGGATAGGAATTCATAGCAACGAATAGGTATCAACTGTGGTTGAAAAATATTTCATGTGAGATTGTTTTGAGAGTGTTTTAACAAAAATCCCGAGTTACGGACGAATTTAACCGATTACGTCATCATAGGTAGGTATAGGATTAGTTAAAATAAAAACTTGTAGAATTAAATATCTATTGTGCATAGTTATCCTGCATTATGAGAGTCGTCTATAAGATGAGGATGTACCTACCTACATATTTTATATGATCTACGTTTATTTGAGATCAATGAAAGTTTTTTTTTAATAAATTGAACAATTTTCTATTAAAAGTCACGCTTGTTCTGGAGATATTCGATATTGAATTCCTACAGGCTTCTTCCGAACAGCCGCACAATATTATATTGTGTACCTATGCGTATACCCAGACAAACTTCGGAACGAAATGAGATGAACTGGAGTGGAAAAGATGGAAATATTACAGAAACTCTCTAAGAAGGCACATACCTAATCAGCGATGAAATATAATAATATATTAACTATACATTCTTCTTGATTTCTGATAAATTCTACAAAATATTCCAAATACTTCTCCGTATAGATTTCATTGTGTAATATTAAAATGTAACTTTTTGATTTTATCATCAAATAAAAATATCGTTGTGCTAGTCTTATAAAGATGTACCTGTGTACTTCCAGTGTAATACCTCTAAAGGTTTTGAATATACGGATTTGTCATTGTTGATATTTTCTTACAGTAGAACTATTTTTTTATAAGTAAGTACCTATAAGAAATTATTTATTAATAAAATTAATGGGAAGTTTTTCTTCCCTTGTGTGCCGCTAGGGGCGCCCTAGCTAATCCGGTCTATTGTCAAATTCAGTGTGGCCAACGGGGCCGATTTACGGCCATTTGGTAGGTAGCAGCATAGATAATATAATAATATTATACTGGGTAGCAGCGCTTCTCATCTAAATCTACATAATAATTCAGAAATGTTTGTGTGCTTTCTATCGTATATGTGAACATCACGCTCAAAATACAAATGCTACGTCAGATATGAATCTGCGCAGAGCGGTGCAATTTGCTTGAGAAGGTTCTTAAATACAATTTGCTGCATTAACTTTAATATATTTAGAGCTATTTAAAAAACTCTATTTTTTAGGATCTTCATACAAATTTCTCAAAAAGACAGTAAGCCATCTTTTGGAAACAAAATTACTCATGTAAACGTTGAATGGAATCTTGGTATTACGGTATGAAAATGTAATAAAATAATTGTAGATTGATTTGTTATACATATAAATGTTATTCAAATCTTATTATTCTCAATAAATAAAGATTTAATGAAAAAATTTGCAAAATGATTCCTCCATTTTGAAGTTTGACAGATAGCGCAAATCACCCTCTATGGGTGGAGAGCCTAATTAATTATAACACATTAGGGAATGTAGCTAAGATTCAAACCACAGAGCTATATCTCTCTCTATGAAAACTTGCAAATTATGTCGGTAGGTTCGTATAATATTATGAGGTCGGTGAAACAAAAATTTTAAAAGTGTCATTCTTCTTTTCCTGTGCTTATGTCAGTTATAGAGGTCTGTTAAGCAATGGGAAGCTAGACTAGAACCTGTTTAATTACCTACCGATCAAGCCTGACAATCGGAATCAAAAACGTAAAGCAAGACGGGTATAAGCTAGTATTACAATAATATGACAGCTGGTTATTAAAACATAAATACGTTCGGAGATTTGTCAGTTTGAGACTGTATTTTTGTTATTTTTACCATTGCTTTTTCCTTCACGTATTAATATTATATATGTAGATATTGAAATTATAAACGTTAATTTGACATTTACCATAGACCGGGTTAGCGAGGGCGCCTCTAGTGGCAGAAAAAGGAATAAAAACATATCTACGTTGGCAGCACTGAATTTGACAATAGACCTGATTAGAAGTTCTGCCACCTAGTGTGTATTATCGGAAGCTCCCCAGAAAACTTCCCATTGAAAATGCTTTATTTGTGGAATTATTTAAACTAGTGGTCGCCCAGTGGTCGAAATTCGACCATAATGAATTTTAATTATAATTCAAATTCACATATTTTACCTATTTATAAATTAAACAAACTTTGCAGTGTTAGTATAATATATAGATAAGTGTTACAAATAATGTGTTTGTAAAATCAAATATTTTATTGATAAATTAAAAAAAACCCTTGCATATATACAATACCTACAATAAACAAACTTATACATAATATATTTAATATACATTTTACCCCCAAAATCGAGCAGAGCTCGTGCTGTGAGGGATAAATTAAGTAGGGGAGACCGAGGTGAGTTGAAACAAATTTTACATTATAGCTCATATCTCAACATAGGACAATCTCACAAAAGTGAAACTTAAAACGATGTTGTCCAAATTAGTATACTCTTTAATGACCTCACAAAAAATAATTTCATTCAAGCATTCTAGGAGATAATTTGCAAAAACCAGACCCGTTCCATTTGTTTCAACTCACCTAGATACGAGGTAAGTTGAAACATGGCACGAGGTGAGTTGAAACGCATATTTTAAAAATTGGTTTAGTTATAATAAAAAACATTTTCATAGAAATATTGTTATATTTATGGAAAAATAAACATATTCATAAGTAAATGAGATCATATTATTAAGTAATCAAAAGTAAATGAGCGAATTTGAGATCAAATTACATACATATTATTTTTATCATATTCTTACTCGTAAGACTTACATCATATTATTGGAAAAAATGCATATCAAGTAAAAAAAGTAATGTTGGAAAACTTTGCTGGTTTATGTGTTGTATTATTCGTGTATTTGTTATTATGTACCTATTAAAAAATTGTTTGTTTGCGAAAATTCGCAACATAATAAAATAAAATCATATGGCACTTTATAAGTACCTCCCTATTATAAAAACACACATTCCCTAGGTATCATTGATTCTAATGGGTATTTTCATTACTTACATATATTTTATTTGGTCAAAACAATAAAAAAACATACCTACATATATTTTTAAAAAAACATTCATAATAATTAACATTAAAATCAGTATTTAAAACAACTTAATCTGAGAGACAATTTTGGCAAATATAATTGAGTTCACCTTCCGTGCATGCTTCATCCTAACCTTTGATATCTAGGCATTAGGTCTACTATTTGCAAACGACACATTAAGCAATAGCAGCCATCTTCCTCTTCATCATCATCCTTGCTTTTACTGCATTTTGGCAGTTTAACTCCCTTATTTTCTTTTTTTACTCTCACTTTTTATTAAAAATCTGTCGTTTAGCTAGTTTTACTCTGGATGAGCTTTTAGTTTCTTTATAAAGCGGTAGAGTGATGTGTTATTGAAATTATAAGATTTTGCCGCATCTCGTAGGTTATTATTCCTTAGGTTTACCACTTCTGCTGCTAATTCATATATTTCTAATGCGGCTCACCTCTTATTTGTTTTCCGAATATATTTATTTGACATTCTGAAACAAAAATAGAATTGATTTTATAATTAAATAATATCATGATTGTTACCGAGGTGAGTTGAAACAAAGCGTTTCAACTCACCTCGGTAAGAAAAATACCAACTTCATGCGGTTTAACATCAAAATAATATTGAAAGTAATTGTTTTATAAGAAACTAAAGCTATGTTATAAAAGTTCGATAATCAACTTATTAAAAATCATTTTAAAAATAAAAAAATAACAAATATTAGGTATCATAATTCACGATTAAAAAAAACAAAGAAAACTTACTTTTAGTACATTTTTACGGATAAACGTTATAACAGCAAAACCACTCGCCGAACTGGATCGACACATACTGAGGAATTTGATATCACGTTGTCGGTGAATCAAAACTGCTGCGTTGTCAAACCATTTCCATAGAGTTGATGAGATATGAACATTGTTTCAACTCACATTTGTTTCAACTTACCTCGGTCTCCCCTACCTATAGGGTTTATATTTAGATATATTCAATAAATTCGACTAACTTTCCTACTTGATTCAATTTCAACAAAAACATCAAAACTGATACATTTTATGAATTTGACTTTTTTGTTATATTTTTTGAAAGACAGATATAAAGACAGTGATTATACAAAAAAAAAATATTGCACTGTTTTAATGGTTAACAAAACAGCAGTAAAAAATAATTTCATGGTTTATATTTTTACGTACCTAATATTTTCACATCGAAGATTGCCTCTTATATTTCGGGATTCTCTTTTAACTTAGTCTTGGACTCTAGAAACTAACGTTTCTGTTTTGACATTTTAACACTTGGTTTACTCCGGAAAAGCGATTTATACGATTGAAAAAAAAAATGTTTTTACGGATGCCCAATCAATGTATGAAAAGTGCTTGAAAGATTAGTTCAATCATATTATGAGAATATTCATTGGTCTTCCTGGAAATAACTTAGACATACGAAAAACCAATATTTTTGGGAAATATAATTGTGATATTTTCATACAGATCCCGAAATATAAAAGACAATCTTTGTAATTCAAATTCAAATAAAAAAAATCTTGGCCCATATTCCCGATACTACCATTTCCATGGCCTTTATTCCTGTCCCCAGTGATTTGTCAAAAATATTATGTCTCTGCCTGTCCCCATCAGTAAAGAACTGTCCGTAAAGAATCTTTAAACTCTATTATGCGTGAAAATTCATCAAGCTAACCTTCTCCGTCGTTTCCTCGCCTAAAATTATATCATGAAATCAAACTATTGACACGTTGAGGTGATAAAGTTTATTAAAAAAAATCATATCGGTACAGGAGATAGACATAGCTGGAATATGAAAGACAGTTGGCTGTGAAGTGCGTCGTTCTTCCTCCCATCAGAGTCCCGAAGACGTGAATAATCCTCTTATACCGTGTTCCACTCCTTCGAGCCAGAGCTGAGGGAGTTAATGTGCAAGGAGGTCATGAAAATTGCGCAAGGTCGAGCGCAATGGAGAGCTTTTGTTGCCTCCCTATGCCGCTGAGTGGGGATCAAAAGGAGTTTTGATTTGCTTTGATTGAGAGCTTAGAGTATTTTATTTTTATTATTTTTGATTGATATCGGTACACTGTGTTCCGCTCCTTCGAAGCAGAGCTGAGGGACATGGACATGGTGTGGGAAGAGGTCATAAACATTGCGCAAGATCGAGCGCAATGGAGATCTCGAGCTCTTGTTGCCTCCCTATGCCCCTGAGTGGGGTGTAAAAGGGAGTGTGTGTGTATCGGTACATACTCACATCTCAACTTATTTAACCTCTTGATGTTGAAATTAAAGGAACCTATTCATCCGATTCTCATTTGTGTAGTTCAACGTATTGATTGTAAAGTGTATAATTTATGTCCATTTATATTGTGTATCTTCTAGTGCTTTTGCAATTTTCCCATTCGGTGGTGAGTTTATGATTTTCTAAAAAGATCAGGTTCTTCAAATCTCATTAAAACTTCCCTAAAATATCCTATGACACCCACACAATGTGTTGGATACCATTTGAAAAATAAAAGCAAATTCAAAAAAAAAAAATACTGATTGGTACAGGAAACACTCCAAAGAAAATTTATACAATCATAAATTTTAGTTTTTGACAACCGAAGAAGCGATTATAAAGCATGTTCTGAGGTTCCCCAATCGTAGAGATAAGAGCTCTTCGAAAAATAATGTGGGATATCGATATAAATAAGAATATTAGGAAGGAATATGGTATCAAAGTTAAAAATAAAAAAAGTATGTCTGTCAATAAAATAATTTTACTTCTGTTTCATTTATTTATTGTACAACAATTTTACAAAACATTATTTTCATCACTTATGGTTTTGTTTTTCATTTACCTTGAAATTTGTTTGAAGTCAACACATGAAGCATTTCTTCTTGCGCATTGAAAAAAAGATTCTTATTGCCAACTTTCTGCCCTTGTTGATGTGATTGTGATGCTTGAAGATCGGCCACACTATCTCTTTCAATGCACTTTCGTATTTATCTACAATCTTCAAAATTTCCGATGACACATGACACACGTTTCACAATTAATATTAGGTGTGTCAGACTTAGCTCGCCTCTATGTATTCACTTTGCGCAATAAAATTTTTGTAAAATCTTAAAATCTTAAAATATATCTTACGTCCTTAAAACTCTATTGCAGGTAGCAGGTATTTAAAAAAATGCACAATAATATCCATTCAGTGGAAGGTATATCAGATGAAAAACATATTAGGTACATAAATAACGATTGAATGAAATTATGTCAACAATCAGGGTAAATTCGTTGCTAACACGTTACCAAGTAAATAAAGTTCCTATCATATACCAATTTGAGTGATTTCACAATTGGAATAAAAAATATATTTTAAAAAGTACTAAAAAGGTTACCTACTTAGAGTTTTCTTTAATTTTATAATTTTCCACGCAACTTTCTTAATTTTTTCATTCATAAGAACCTTCTTCTGATAAAAGCCAACACGACAAAAAAAGAATTGACGCAATCGGTCCAGCCGTTTAGGCGTGATGCGACAAAAAATATTAATCTTTTCTCTATTTAGCCACAGAATGTCAAATACATCGATCTGTGTGTGAGTAGTAGTGTACAAACATTACATTAGTGTGCGTAATGTTTTTATTATTGATTTAATCCATTTTTATGTATGATTTTAATAAAAATATTAGCATTCGCTATCCTTCCTCTATATAAACTGTAAGTGTGCGAAATTTCATACTCCTCCGTCCGCTCAATTTTCGTAAAAAGGGACATAAAGTTTCTGCCTCACGTATTAATATATAGATATAAGAAATGATTTGCCATTCCACAATTAATTATTTTTATAATAATACTCCTGCATGTTTACAAATGACATAAAAACTAAAGCTGAAATTCTTGCCGCCACAGCTTGGTCTAGAAAGACATTTGAGTAGAAATATCGAGATTTTTTTTTAAATATTTAAGGCCACCCTACACTGAAGTGTGGATTATTCTTTATCTCAAAATAAACCGCTGTCAAGCGAGGAATATTTTATGAAATCATTGTTTTTTTTTTGCAACTCACAAATATAATAAATATCAAACATGAAATGTCTTATTCTTTCGAAAACTTTTTAGAATCCTCTGTAATGATTGTGATGTATAAATTAAACACGCAGACAAAACATCATAATCGAAAGTATTACTTAACTAGCTGATACCCGTCTTGCTTTACGTTGTTGATTCGGATAGTCAGACTTGAGCAGTAGGTTATTAAACAGGTTTTTGTCTAGCTTTCCCTTACTCAGTAGTGTATGTATTATCTTGATGTTTCATACGGAAAAATGCCGCTTTCAATAAAAAAGAGAAGAAATGGAAAAATTAAGAGTCACTGCTAAATACGAGAAAAAGAAGTATGTTGCTTTCAATATTTATGGAAAAAGAGAAGAAGAGGAAAAATTAAGAGTCGATGCTAAATACGTGAAAAGGAAAAATTACGCTTTCAATATTTATTAAAAAAAAGAAGAAAAAATAGTCTGTCAATCACATTACAACAAAATTTCCGTATCATTCTGTTCAAATCAATGCCTAAATGCGATTTTTTTACCTCGATTCCTAATACTGTAATGAATGTAGATATAGGTACCTACCTACCTACTTGTAGTTATGTAATTTGACCTAGTTAGCTGGAGTTCGCGATATTATGCTACATTCTATCTGATATCTATAGTCCAACCGAGCCATAGACAATACTATTTAAAAAAGAGCTTTGTTTTACCCACAGAATTCTATACAATAACATAACCTAGGTATATATAAAAACCTATTGTTTTACCCTTCTGTCATGGCGTACCTTATATTTTATAATTTTCTGTGAAAATCTTTATAAAATAAGAATTACTTATAAACTTCCTCTTACATTTTTTGTATTTTAAATCAAACTTCAATCCTTTTTATACATTTTCATACCGTTCTACAGAAACTTTATACATATTATAATTTTACTTTTAAAACACAACTGTCCCATTAACTTTCCCAGATTTCAAATTTTTAGAAATTTGTAAATAACATTGAATATATTTGAGAAATTGGAAAAATTTGTATATATGATTACCATAATTATACCTGCAAGGATCCATGACGATTAAAATCAAACATAGAGTCTACGGTTTATGCGTGATGTGCCAACATACGAAAATAAATACATACATAACTGAATTATTATGTAGATATATATTCTTAGAATACTAGAATTTCTCTTTTTATCCTAAACATACCTACCGTTCAAAACTCGCTGAATCCCATCCCCAATTGTCGACCTGTAGTATACCATTATACAAACAAAAAGTTGAAAAACTTATTTTTACACAATTCTATTACGTGCTATTAAGTCCTTTAATATTCTTTTTCAAATTCTTAAAAACTTCAAGAAGCCATAATTTGGTACTGATATAATCAAAACAGCAGAAGTAACAATTTTTGCACAAATTTGTTCAAGGTTTGAACACTTATTCAGACATTCGAAATTTTTGAAACATTTCCTGTATTTAACCTAGCTGGAACACAATTTTACATAATTAATTGTCATTGTCATTTACTCTATGACTTAAATATTCTTTTTATGTATAGAATTTCATTTTTTATAATTTGATCTTAAATAAATCATAATACCATATTATGACAATACGATCTTATATCACATTGGATCTG
This sequence comes from Mystacides longicornis, assembly GCA_963576905.1. Lineage (NCBI taxonomy): Eukaryota > Metazoa > Arthropoda > Insecta > Trichoptera > Leptoceridae > Mystacides > Mystacides longicornis. The sequence continues at coordinate 23,981,578 of OY756427.1, forward strand.
AAAGGTTCTCCATTACTCCAGATAGTAGATATTTTTCAAGGTGATGAGTATTCAGAAATCTAATCTATGATACTCATCTATTATATTATGATAGGTAATAATAATAATAAATAATATAGGTAGGTACTAATCATGTGCGCTCTGACGAAGTGCGTCTTTGCTGCATAAATATTGTTATTATGGGCAATGCAAGGTCGCCTGATGCCACTCTGAGCGAGTTTTCGACTTAGTATTCCGATTATTATTATTTGCATACTGCAGTATGATGGAAATTATTATAGTGCGCCTGTATTAACAAACAACCCTCCGGAGAATAATATATAGGTATTGGCAGTACCTACCCTGGAAGACGTTCATTAGTGGCGTATTGTAAAGGTTTCTAGTTCCATAATCCTTTGATAACAACCTGCTAATCTATGTTCTGGAATGTGATAACATATATGGTTGTTTCTTTTAAGCCCCCCATCCACGACCACTCCAAATGGATGTCATCCATTGTGACAGATGTGTAACATGAGTTTTATTTTCAATCATAATAAAATTTCACTACGTTAACACGAGAATTTTGCTGTTTTTAAATTAAAAACAGAAGCACGTGTACCTTTATGGAAGGCTGATTACAAAAAGAGTTGGACCATATTTTCAATACTTGAAGTTTGACCACGTCCACTCGAGTTTCCCCAGTCCTGACAATCCGTTTGGAGTGATGGACGAATGTCTTAACGCGGTTGAATTTTTGACTGATGGATATCAGACTCACCCTATCACAACACATCATCCATTTGGTTTTCCCCAGTTAGGTGATTTTTGGAATGACATCACTTTTTTTGGACAAATGTGATCGTGAACGGTATGCCTTTACTGTACAGTGTACGTATATAATATTTTTTGCTTGACTGGTCAAAAGTACGAACATTATTTTATTTCCAAACATTCCTATATGAAATCTTCTAATTTGTGATGAAAATTTCACGCTTGCTTTATTGAATATCAAACTAAACAAAAATAGATTACCCACTTGATTTTTGTCAGTGACTTTCTCAAATCTCTTTCGAAAAGTCCTTTTAAATCCTTCAGTCGTCTTTAAAACCTAGATTTAGATGTATAAAAAGCGATAAATACACAACATCGTATGAGCTGTAGGCCTAGACAAAATGCATTTGGCGATCGACTACAAACGAATTCTTTGACAATGTAGAGTAGGAAGAAAATTAACTGTCCATTTTTTATATAAGTGTCTTTGTTTGGTTTAAATAATTGTTTATATGTTCCAGTGGACAGTTAATTTTTTCATTGGCGAAATCTTCGTTTGGAGTCAAACGCCAATTTGAATTTGTCTACTGGGGCTGATAATAAAACTAAACGCTCGATGTTTTCATTTGAACAAGTTAATATTCGAAGGCTTGTGTCTATGGACTATTGAATAAATGTGGGTCTTTAATTATTTCAGTATATTATGTTGCACTTCATCGCTTGTTTTTTTACGGATTCGACATGTAAATGATGGACTTTAAGATCTTGTCTACGCATAAAATCGATGACATAATTGACGTGGTACCTTTATGGGTTACCTATGTGTTTTTCCACCCGTTTCAAACAACAGTATTCACCCACTTCTACATAGATTCTGCCAGATGTGTTTTTAGTTGGTTCGCTCAGTTAATCATCGTTTTGGGTTATTCTAATATAGATTCTATAAACTCTATGATTGCATTAAAATATTTAATTTTTTCTATACAACATTACAAACTTAATAACCGACCTTTTACTCGTAGTTCAGTAATTTAGATTTCAGCCATAGACAACCCAATGTTTTCTGGGCAAAATATCCAGGGTCGACTCCCAGCTGATACAAATTTATTTTTAGTAGGTATATTTCCATTTCTTTTATCATTTCAGTGTTTCTATACCATTTCATATCAGATAGAATCACTTGACAGGCAGATATTTTTCACATTTAAAAGAAAGATTTTTTTACATAGCAAAAAGGCTGAGAAATTATAATTGAAATACAAAGCCTTAACGCCCAACATTTCATGAGTATTAAGGCTTGTTAGGGTGCAAAACAGGTCAGAGGATACAGCAAGGGCAGCTAGATGGGAGGACCCGATATAAAAAATGATGAATGCCCCTTTCCAGCTCTTCTCTTTTGTGATATGCATTAATAATTCATATTTTGGTCTCTCCCATTCGCCACCCATATCTCTCAACGATATCCAACTAGATACGAAACGATATATTATTCTGCATAATGGCTGAGGGTTGTCTCGGAACTGAACTCAAATCTGCTGACACGGTTTGATTTATTGCGAATATGATTAGGTGTAGATAGAGGTTTCTTTCTACTCGATTTAAGCTCATATAGTAATAATAATGCAGTCCACATAGCTCATTACGTTTGTTATTCCAAAGTCCGTAATCATACAATACAATACAATCAATATTATACAATCAATTTAATACAACACAATATAACATAGGACAATAATATAGTCACATTCTGAAACCGTTCTACGGGTATTTTTAATAATATTGACCTGAATAACTAATCGAATCTCTTACGGGTTTCAGGCAAAATGTAAGAAAACACCAAACGTCAGAGCAATAATTTTTTATCCTATTTTTTCTTCCTTGCTCCTTCCATGTCCTTTATTCCTATCACCAGCCGAGCCTGCACATATATTGTTATCTGATGTTTAGTAAAACATAAAAAAAATATACCTACACAAGCTATTATTATCTGGTTATGTTTAAGATAAACATAATATCGCAACTCCCTCCTTACATAACTACCCTTACAGCTTATGAATGAAGAAGTTTTTTTTCCTCTTGATTTTGATTCTGATTAATACTTGACCCAGAAGTTTTATATCTATATAATCCACCCTCACTTGCGGCAACCTTGTAGTATCCTGTTTAATTATTGGATAGTTCGTGACAAACCCATACGAAACACGGATATATTTTTAATACTCAATATTCATCTGTAAGTAAGTCATTAAATTCTAGTAATAACGATTTTTGCCAATGATCAAAATTTTCAAAAACCATTTATTGGTATGATGTAGGTACTAATAATTATTTTAATAATATATTATGGAACTACATAATATGATATTAATGTATTTCAATTCAGATATCGATCATTGAATACACATACCTACCTGCATTAATAATTATATTGTCGGTGTATTCATAAACAAAGCGCTCTTGTAACTGAATCATAATTACTATCATTATGTCCAGGCATCATAGTGTGTGGCTAGCCTTTTAGGATAATGGCGCATTAATATATGTATTTTAATTATCTGTAATTGGTACCTACTTTGTTGAGAGATTGACAAGCAAGAGGTGATCCTTGCTATAATAATATTCAGGTGGGAGGTGTGCGTGTATGTCACCCCATACGTATTTGGAATGCATAGACAACTTCTTCTTCTTTTTAATGAGCCGTTTCTACACTGCTGGATGTAGACGTCTTCCAAAGTTTTCCACCTTTATTTTCTATCTTGCGCTGCTCTCTAAAAGATACTCCCCGCGACGATTAGAATCACGTCGTCAACTTATCTCTTTGGGGTTTCCCATTTTCATGCGTTTATGTTTTATAAATATAGATAATTGATAGATGAACTATTACATACGTGATGCTAGACCGGGGATCCCCTGTCAATACTAGGGAACGTATATCCGATCAGGATTTGATACGGACAGGAATCCTAATCACATAGTAGTAGGTAGCGAGTAGCGACTCTCTGATGGATCACTACTAATCATATAAATACCCTAGCTGCCTCTAATTGGACAGATATGCCTGCAGCCATTAGTGATTCGTGATCCGATTTATTGATATCTCTATTACTAGACAGTACTTAATCACTGTATCCTGTCTTCTCCCATCAAATATCTATTCTGTATATGTGCCTGCCATGAACCTACTGTAGTTTATTACACTAATAATGTACAGAAAGTCTAGTCAATACGTCACGGCACTTGATTGTCAGTGTTAAAAACATGGTGCAACTTCGTCTAATTTTGCCAACACCATTCTACCAGGGTAAGCGTGTTGCTGTTAAATTTAATAATATCAAAATGGTGATACGATTATTATTATCGTATGGCATTGAAAATCAGCTGCCAGTGAGCAGCGTCATCAAAGGATAATAATGTTAAAAACAATAAATTAATATCAATATATAAAAAGGATAAAAAGTTAAAAAAAAAAGGTTCACATTACAGCTCCAGGAGATCACAAAGCAATATCTAATTCTTTGAACCATTGCAGAGCCCGTGGGGTAGCATTGTGAATGTCCATAAAAGAGCCTTTAAAAGCTCTTCGAGGGTACACCTCCACAATATATGCTATAATCTGCGTTGGCTCTCCACAGTCGCAAGCGGGAGACTCGCGGATTTGCCATCTGTAAACCATTTAATCAATTTAATAATTTAAAGATTAAAAAAAACTCAAGTTTCACATCTGTTACATCCATTTGGAGTGATAGAGAATGAGGTGTCTAAGGGGAGTTTTTTTCTTCAGAAAAATGTAGGTATTACTATTCGCAGTTCTGTCTTCAGCCAGCCACCCCCTTAATTTTCAGAACCCTATTGCAGCGATTTTCGTCAGCTCACTTTGTGTCTTTACACTCAAATATTTTTGCCAAAATTGATGCTCTTACTCTTGGCCATCGAGCCGTTCTTAATAATTATAACCTGCAAATATTTTTCGTATCATTTGCTTGTGACGAATTGATAAATTGACCGACAGACCACCTCGACAGTTATTTTCTATTGTTTATTGTTAATACTTAAATAAACTTATGTATTATGTATACTGTATTGGTAGCCTACCATAATATTGCAAGTAGGTATATAACTAATCATGAATGGTTGCAACCTTTACCATTCAAAACAAATTATGATTTTATCTACATGTAAAGTATCTACTTAGTGTTTTAATATCACTAAGTGCTTTGTGGATACAGTGCAAATAACGTAATGATATTGCGTCATAGGAGTAGGAGCCCTTATCTTATATAATAGTAGGTTAAGTCCATCCGTATCAGTTTGCATGCGCGTATCCATGAATTTGATCGAGAAAAATTTAGAGAGAAAAAAATAATAGGTGTACTCTAATAGCATCCTAAGCCAGCCAAACTATTGAATTAAAGTTCCTTCTACAATAAAACAGAAATTCAATAAAATGTATCAAGTACAAAAACTGGTATTTTGGCGAAAACTAGGTAGGCACCCTTAAGTTTCAAATATTTGACTAGTTCTAAATTTAAACTTTTTCTTGAATAACCCACCTGTTCCCGCTTGTGTGTCGGGTCCTATTTGATTCGGGTGCTCTGGTTGCAATACATTTTGTATGGAGCTATTCACGCTTACCCGGCTAAGTGTGAACAGCAAAAATGTAAACCGACACACGTCAAGTGGGAACAGGCTTTAAATCGGTATTTTCGTTGAACAACTCTAAATATTTTCTTTCATACGTCGTATGACAACAAACCCCTGTCAAATTGTCGGAATTTACCACCGCGGTGAAGTAAAAGTGGGACCATCCAAGGCAGGGGATGACTCTTTTCTATGACTGTCGTCTGAGAGGTTTTGCTGGTAGTAAGCACTTAGGTAGCATATATTCTGATATATGTACAGTTGTATTTTTCCTGCACTGGGCCAATAGTGATGTTTACCTCCTGTAGTGACCTTGTCCTTATAAAGCTATTATGAAACATGCTGCAAATCAATCGGTTTATGTGAACTCTGGTAGATAAATACACTCAACATGCAGATAAAGATTAAGGTAACCACTGATGAGGCTCATAAACGGGCCATATATTAGCTATAGCTGACGTGTTACCTTTGAGAGTTTTGACCAGACTTATTTTTAACATATCACTGACTAGACTTTGATTCTTGCAGTTAAGGTCTTGCCAAGTTCAAAATGAACGAATCCAAATTTTGTAAGTTTTTCTCGACATACCTACCTATTTTATTATAATATCATTGAGTTTTATTTATTAGATAAATATTATTTTAAACATAAGTAGGTCTGGCATAGCTCCATAGTTGTTATTTTAAATTAACTGAGGTACCTAATACTATTATCACGAAAACAGCTTTTAACTTCTATAATAAACTGAAAAATTATGACTTGATCTAGAATCGAACGTAGGACCTCTTGACTAGAAGTCGGCGGCTTAAGAGCCGGTCACTCAAAACACCAAACTGAGTTTTGTCCCCGCTTCCCCGCGCACACCTCGTCATATTGTGCGTGAGACAGGTTGAACTTTCTTCTCGCTGTCTCTGTCACTTAACTACCCTGCTGACACAATGATATTTCGTTCATTTCTTTATCCTTAGTTAAAATGCAATCGGAGTCAGGGTTGGCAGCCAAACCATAAATATCAGGTTAATTAATACATTTAAAGTTGGTGTCATGTCAAATAATGGATATTTTTCAAATTAAATATAATGAATATTTTGGAATAGCGTCATTGGCTTCATCATCTTTTTGGATGTAATGCCATTTAAATAAAAAAAAATAAAAATATAATGAATATTTATAAATAAAACTAACTTTGCAGTATTACAATTGATTACATTTATTTTTTTATCCGAAATATAATCTATTGTAATACTGCAAAGTTAGTTTTATTTATAATGACTCAGTATTACAAATTTGAAAATAGTGTGTTTCAAGAATTAAATATAATGAAGTTCTATAAGTTTTGAGTTTGAGTTCGTATTCGTGTTCGTTGAGTGCGTATTTCGACGAAGTTGAGTGACATTAATAAGACCAACTTTTTAATAGCTTATTGAATAAACGCACATGAGTTTTGTTTTACTAAAGTACACTCTTCTCGGTAGGTATAGCCGGCGGAAGTTAATGCTTAAAGCATTTTCTACCAATCAATCGGTCCCGTCCAATCTATAAGACAAGATTCAAACCCCGAGTAGAGGTTGGCTTCATTTAAGTTTATTTTCTTTTTATTTTTGTGTAACATAAAAACTTTTTTGTTCATATAATATATTGTAGGTACGTATGTAGTTATAAACCAATAACTATATTATTATCAACGTACTATTTACGCAATTTTGTTGATGATAGGTTCTTTGACTTAGCTACCGATAAAAGTCAAGAATTAAGTATGTGGTAAAAACTCATTATATCTAATTAAGATATTACGATAAAAAATACGTCAAAACGTAATTCTATAATATTATTTTATGGAAAAAAAATATTGAATTTAAATATAATGTGCCTATTCGTATATGCATGCTAGCCTCAACACAGGTTCACACCTAGTGAGGCGGCAAATTTTTCTTTTTATTTGTATCTGGTGTGTATTATTGTTTTGAACTGTATAATATGTATGAATTTGATGTGACAATGATTAAATAAACTAGTTGCATGTAAACATGAGATCCAACTGTCGATGGCCTGAGTCGGTATGTTTATTGTATGAAACGATGTCGTCAATAAATTAAATTTTTACAAAAAATGTTAAGAAAAGTTTGAGATGTACTGATATAATGTACATATTTTTTATAGAAAATTAAATTATCTAGTTGATGGGTTTCGGCGTTTTTCAATATTTTTAAAAAAATCTGAAATATAGGCATTGAAACTCGTAAATTTGTCATAAAAAAATATTTATCTTTATAAAAAAAGTTTGAGAAACCCTGGAACTTTTTCATTAAATTAAATTTGAGATATTATATTTTTCTATATACATACAAATTTTTAGGGTTCTAGCTTTTATAGTTTTCGAGATATATGCAAATATTAAGTAAAAATTCAAAGGTTGATTACCCCTGACTGAAAGAAAATTTCAAAATTCTGAGTATACTAGTTTTGTAGGCTTAAAGTATTAAATATTTTCTGAAGTTTTAGGATCTGTCCATCAAGCGAATCAAAAGTTATAAGGGGGGGGACGGACACACACAGACACAAACACAGACCCACCCTCAGTCACACACACAGACACACTAAATGTTCTCCTCCAAATTCTGAGTAAATCCATATATGGAACATATATGCTGCGAAGCCTCTAAGTTGGTGTTTTTTGTCATCAAAGTTTGAAAAACCGTTTAAAATGTAGACCTGGCCATACAAATCTCACGTATCTTGGCTTGATACTGCCGATCTGTCTCGAGAAATAATTTCTCTTCAACAAATCGACAGTTGGATAAATATATTTGTAAAGAAAAAAATGTAGAAGAGAAAAAAACATGTAAAAAAATAAAGAAATTATTGACAACCATGGATTCTCTCAAATATTGCATTTAGCCCCAAATGACCAACATTAGAAAGTGGAAGGTTTCTGCAGAAAAAAACTACAGAGCACAGAGCGACACGTTCGCCTGCCACAACGTTCTCTCACGAATGAAGAATTTTAGGATTTGTATGGAGCGTATACCTACAGTTTTTGTTTCTAAAGGAAAAGGTCCTAAGCGCCCAATCACTTTTTACCGATTAATTACAAAACTATATTAAATAGAAATAAAAAAAGACGATGGTTTTGAAGAAAATTAAAAGACACGCATTTTGGTATATTTTAAAGCGTTTTTTTATTGAGTAGATAGCCTAAACCGTTATGATTTATAAAAATATAGAGCAAACTTTGATTTTTTTTTCTATCGAACTAAATTTGGAAAATATAAATTCAAATTGGAAGACTTCTCTAAGAAGAGAAGAGAAGCTCTAACTTAAAGCACACTTCCTTTTTTGTTGTGCTACGATACCTATTAAGGGAACAACGTTTATATAAAAACAGCCATTTTCGAGTGTCCGGCTCTCTAGCTAGGACCTAGGCTGACGAGCTTGGACACACAAATATCGTTAGAACCTGGTTAGAACCCAAAATGATCACAACTAATACACTTTTGACATCTTTCACATAAAGCAAAGCTTGTGTTGCGGTAGTGGAAATGATCGGCACCGCGGGATTCGAACCCACGACTTGAAAGTAAATACATACGTATACTTTAATTAAAGTACAATACGCTGTGCTACTATAATAATTTATTTGCCACATGCTAGATTAAATGTATGTACCTATTTACCGCCTTTTTTTTTAATATAGCACCATCTAACATAAAACTGTGAAACTTTTATGAAAATGTAAAAGACGCCATCTAACAAAAACCCTTGAAAGTTATATGGGCGAATTTGGTAGCGTGATGCAACCAACATTTTACAATATTTTTTGCCTGGGATATCATACCACTGGAAGATATAAAGCTAAAATGGTAGTCACATTCTCTCTGCCTACCCAATTCTAAAAACAGAAACCCTCTTATACATTTTAAGTTGAATACTGTTTATTTTTTTAGAAATATTTTTCATTTGGCTAAAGGAAATATATTTTTGTTTTGCTTCAATTTTAAGTACCTACCTAGTTTTTAGCCAATGGCTTATATTCAACATACTTGGAGAAGTGGGTTCAAACAGTTGACATATCACTGGGTTCAAAGGATTATATACCAGTATTGACTATATAAATGGCATATATATTTTATTTGGCAAAATGATCACTTTTGGGACCAATTTTTATCCATTGGTTTGTACGGAGGAAGCATAATATTTCTATCATATTTTGATTTTCTGTTTGCCAATCTGGAAATAACTTTATGTTTTCTTTTTTAATTGCAGAAATGTCTTCCCACCAAACTTGATGCAAGCAGCCATCTTCCAATACAGAACAGTCTTACAGCGGCCTAAAAACACATCCAGTAAGTTGAAAAAACACATTATTCTGCCAAAAAAAATACACCAATTTTACATATTATTTTATTAATTATTAAAATATAATTGGTGCCTACTTATCTCTCAATATCTAGCAACATGACATAAAAGAAATGAGTGACGTAGTATAAAGGGTAGGTAAGTATCTGTATACATTAGTCATGGGTAACAGATCACTTTGGACCAACCCAACCTGTTGGGTCAGCTCATAGCAGTGAGCAGAATCAGTGATCCAGGTCATGAGTCTTTTCGGTTGCGACTCATATCTTTATCTGTAGGTACATACACGGCTCATCGGTTTAAATTTTATACTAATATTAACCTGTAGAGCCGTAAGATCTGTAAGTGATCCGTAGATCCACTGGACAATTTGGAAAGACCCGAATTCTTGATCCGACAAACTCACTCAAAAACTGTTAGTTGCTTTTCAAGCTTGTTCATATGGGATCAATCTAAATAGTAAGTGGGTAGGAACTCATGTTTGTTATGCTATATAAAACTAGGTATTCACACTTAAACTTGTTGTAACATTGAAGACATCAATAATTAATAAACGCTTTTGTATTTTACAGTCCCTTTGACGGAGTTCAAGATTGGTCACATGTATGCTGATGGCACCAATGTGCTGGGCTTGGTCGCATTCAGCGTTATACTGGGCATTACCATTGGAGTAATGAAGGGAGCAGCTAAACCGTTGCAAGATTTCTTCTTTGCTTTGTCCGAGGCTATGATGATCATTACACGCTGGGTCATCTTGTAAGATATATTTTCTTTACACTAAAATCTCTTTAGAAGTCTTGAAGAAAAGATATTAAAAAATATTCAGAATAGTAACATCAGAATAATCCATCAACGAGAAAAAGGTTTCCTATTCAGATTTCATACACCACCAATATTCAGGCTTTCTTTGCAATAAAATGAATTTAGCCTCAAAAGCAGTTTCCATGTTAAGTACCAAGAGTAAATTACAGGTATAAAGTTAATGTCGACTTCTGTTAAGTGTGAGTCCAAACTTTTTCCATTGTTTATGTGCATTTTTCGCCACTGGGGGCAGCACTGGCAAACAGGGTGCGCCCACTTCATTTGTGGCATGCTATGCATGTGAGAAAGGAGAGAGGGAAAAATGGAATAAGTTAACACCTGCTCGCAGAGCTGTCCACATGTATTTACTACTTGTAAGCTCGTACCTGCATGTGCTTCTTAACAAAGTGGAAATGGCTCATTACCCTGAGTAGGTAAACACGGATACACTTTTGATTCTTTCTCATTAAGCCAAATTACTGTTGTGAAAGAGATAATATTATATTATAATGACTATTATTCTGAAATGAAAAACCGACGATTGAGTTGTGTCGTATCCAATTTTTATTGAGACTTTTGACATTTCTGTACTCTGAAAATGTTTTATCCAATACATTAGTTACGTAACTACTGGCAACCGATTAAGTTCTAAGCAAGAGCTTCTTGCAAGAAGCTCAATCGTCTGTTTTTCATTTCAGAATAGCCGTCAATACCTATATAATTAATAACACTTTGTGTCAATATTACAGCTTGTCCCCCATTGGTGTGTACTTCCTTGTACTGGCCAAAATTCTAGAAACCAAAAGCTTTGGAGAGATGGTTGGTCAATTGGGCTACTACTTCTTGACCGTCATGCTTGGATTGTTCCTCCATGGATTTGGTACATTGGGCGTCATCTTCTTCTTGACAGTGAGGAAGTTGCCGTTTAGTTATTTGGCTCAAATGGGACAAGTTTTGGCCACCGCTTTTGGAACAGCTTCAAGGTATCATAAATACTATTTATTAAATTATCTGCTCGTAATATTTCAAATTCTCAGTCTGTGACAGAAGAATTACCGTGGGGAATAGCACCTCTGCTCTTTTTACTGGTTTTTCGAGCATCCTGTAAGAGACAGGAAATCAAAAAAATCAGATTAGGACCATGAGGTTGACTACCTCACATCCTTAAACCCCAACAGGTCAGAAAAGACACAAGAAATAAGATGCCTGGGCCCATCTGGAGGAGTTCAGGCAGTTGGTATGTCCCCCCAACCTTTAATGGCGCAATGCAATCGAGCGCAATGGAGAGCTATTATTGCCTCCCTATGCCCCTAAATGAGGTTTTAAAGGGAGAATATGTGTGTGTGTGTGTGTGTGACAAAAGATATTCATTAGAAACATAAAACAATTAAAGTTATTGAAATTTTAGTTCAGCCACCATGCCTGTGACAATCGGCTGTATGGATTCCATGGGCATTGATCACCGTGTCTCAAGATTTGCCATTCCAATCGGAGCCACAATCAACATGGATGGTACAGCATTGTACGAGGCAGTTGCCGCTATCTTCATTGCCCAACTTCGCAGTGTTCCACTTTCTTTTGGCAATATCGTTGCTATTTGGTGAGTACCAATAATTATATGCCAATAATCCTAACAGCTCTTTACAAAAAAAAATCAAATTTTTTGTACTACAGCTAATTCTATTTTAGTAGCCTGATTTAGTTAATTAATTATTATTATTATGTTTATGGCATCCCATCCCTTGAGGGACGATTTGTGCCAGTTTCAAATATTTGATGTTTTGCAAAACAAAAATATTACGCTTTAATTTATTATTTTTCTATTATTTTATATAAAGACTTACTATTTTTACATTCACACACCGCCTTACATACTTACAATCACACCCTTACATACATACATTCTCGCATTTATATAAAAATATGAATATATTTAGTTAATTAATTTATTGATAAACTAGCGGTCTGTACCCAGCTTCGCATGGGAAGATAGATACCTATTTAAGAAAATAGTTTTCATAAAGATCCCTATTTTTTAACCCTTTTTTTTTAATACTTACATTTTTAAACTCGTGATAGCTTTCGAATGGTTAGACCGAATTGAATAATTTAAAAAGTTATATAAACGTATTGAAGCAGCCTTGAATATGAAGTAATTTATTTTGATAAGGAGTAATACCAAGATACAAATGAAGAGCCTTTCCTAGAGGCGGCATTTCAATTAAATTTTTAAAATAAAAGAACGCTTATTGTGGTTGGTATAACTATATTAGTTAGACATATGCTGTCATGACACTTTTTGTAAATAATGATGTGTTCTGCAAAGTCATAGTACATTATTTTATTATATTACCAATAGTTTTCGCATGCACGCAATTTAGAGAATATTTTAGCTAAATTTTTTACACCTTGGGTTACATTATCGGAGTTTCAGTAAGGATCCTTAATTTTTTGAAAATATAATATAGCCTATGTTACCCGGGAATAGTGTAGCTAACCAACAGTGACAGAATTTTTCAAATTGGTTCAGTAGTTTCGGAGCCTATTCAATGCAAACAAAAAATGAAATCTTTCCTCTTTATATATTAGTATAGATATAGAAAATGACAGTATTTGCGCAAAAACGTTTGAAAGATGAGGTGGTGACTTGGTGGTCCTTATCAACCCCAGATCCTGATTACTGATTCAAATCACCACATGTTTCTAGTGTGACCGCAACAGCAGCCAGTATAGGAGCAGCCGGTATTCCCCAAGCTGGTCTGGTGACCATGGTGATGGTTTTGGACACTGTTGGATTACCAGCTGAAGATGTCACCATTATAATTGCTGTGGATTGGTTACTGTAAGTTTTTTTTTTGTTTTATTCTATCAGAAAGAGTAGTTTTTTCTTTATGAAGTTTTTTATTATGAATAAAATTTTCTACAGGATTATTGCGATTGTAATCTCTTCTTTAAAATCAATACAAAAACAAATGAAAAAATCCCACATCAATAATGTATTTCTATTGGAAATAAGGAATTTGAATATTATCCTAAAAGATAGTATGTAGTGACTGCAAAAGCCTTATTGCACTAATACTTACTTATAAAAAGTTTCATTGAGTAAAAATAAGGTGTTTTAACACTTATAATTGACATCTCGTAAATTTGATGTACAATTGAATTTGCTATGAAACTATTGTGTTGGCGATATCTTACGAAAGAGAAAATTGTTAATTTAAGTACCAGTGGTTTTAAGATAATTATTTATCCTTTCAACCGTAGCTACTTTATGGAACATACTTCGAACTTATTTGAAAGAAACAAAATATTTAGTCTCTCTCTTGTTCTCAATAATTTCCAACTTTTATCTCTATATTTCATGAATTATTAAATATCTACCTACTTGTTGCATACATGAGATTTTTCGACATGTTGAGAATTCTCATGATTAGGAGTTTCGGAGACTTAAACATTACCGCCTAATGGCGAATGTTGTTAACGTAAAGTGATCACACTAAGCCAGCCTTCGAATTAACAGTAGAAGATGGTCGTAAGCCCGTAGTAGTTTGTTCCATTTAAAAATATAACATTAGTAATGAATTGTTAGAGTCATTAGTTGTTACATATTCTTTAAAATATTTAGTTTTTTCTACAATTTTATTATAAAGCTAACTGGTTTTCGAAGACTGAACGTCTTCTTCGTCAGTCTAGTAGATGTCCACTAGCTAGTAGAATTAACATCTACTAGCCTGACGAAGAAGACGTTCAGTCTTCGAAAACCGGTTAGTTTAATAAAATTGTGGAAAAAACGAAATATTTTGTTTCTTTCAAATAAACCAGCGATTTTATTCGACGGTATTCGTACCTACGGCATACTGAAGGTTGTGGGTTCAAATCCCAGTCCCAAACATTTCCACTTTCACAACACAAACTTTTCCTTATGTGAAAGTGTATATTTGTTCACTTTAAGTGAGGCCAGATTCATTATATAACTCTATTACTATTCAAAGTACATATTAATTTTTAACATACAATCTTGTACCTATTCAAATGAGCAATCGATTCATTAACTCATGGATGTGAAACAAAAAACTTATTTATTAACGCCCTCTAATTTTGTAATCAACCTCATTCAATATTTCAGAGACCGATTCAGAACCACCATCAACGTCATGTGCGACATGTTGGGCACCATCATCATTGCTCATCTTTCTAAATCCGACATCGAGAAAGAACTGGATGATGACAAGGCCAACGCCGAACCTCACGAGCTCCAAGAATTAGGTAAAGTTAATAATGACGACAAAACGAGTATTTAAAGCGGTACACCTTGTACGGAGACTGTGTTTGTAACAATATAATATATACATGGAAATATTATATTTGTGCGAATGATATTAAATTGAAATAAATGAGTTAAATGGTTGAAAAGAAAATGATAAAAATAATACATCACAATACCAACACTAATATTTGGACCTTTTATAAAATTTACGGTTTTATAAAGTTTCCATCTTGGATTTTGAACAAATGAAAAATGATTATTATTACCACCGACCACCGTCAAACATCAAATAAGATCATAAGTAAATTTGCACATATTTAAGCATAACTTTGCATGTACTAAAATTTACATATGACTCATTTTATGTGCAGCCATGATATTTTTATATAGTGCCATAGTTGTTTTATTGAAAACAGTTCATTTCGAGTAAATTAAAATATTTAAAAACTCTATTTTTAAGTTTGGAGTATTGAAAATATGTAATAGTTTTTTTTTAATGTTGTAAATTTTTTGATTAATATATTTTTTTAAGGATTTCTTGTTATTTTATGTAAGCTTAGGAATAATTTCTGTTGTTTTAAACAACTTCTCAATATTTCAATGTGTTCCACTATCTATTTTTTAAGATAGATGAAAAAAAAGAGTAGTCATTTGAAAAAATCAAACATGAAATGTTTTATATTATCATTTTACTAATAATTATAAGAATACAAACTCAAAGTTTGTAAATAAAAAAAAAACTAGATATTCATTAGTAAAATGAAATTCTTAGTACTACATTTTGTTTAATTTTTGTAATTACTTATATATAATTATTTCACATTCAATATCTTGACTCCCAAAGTTTACTAACTCGAGTAATATATTACGTAGGTATATTGAATATAAAAAGCAAAGCAACATTAAAATTTGACTTTTTGGATGAAATTTTACAAAAATTATCTCAAATTTTAAAATAAAAAAACTTTTACACCACGTAAATCAGTTTTTTTCTATATTCAGACCAATTATCATCTATTTCTAAAATTGTTGCTATAATCATATTCTTTTAATGTTAAGATTAAATGATATTATGAAGAAAGTTCAAAGGATAGTCTAAAGTTAAAATTAATAAGTGAGTTACAAGATTGTAACACATTAATATATCTATATTATTAACTTGCCTTGGTTATATGACACCCTGTGTTGTAAAATTGTATAACCATTTGACGGGATTTTATATTTTCAACAATACTTGTAACAAAAACTGGAAACATTATTATTTTTATATTTCAGTTTGGTAAATAATAAAAGTTTAAGAAAATGAAACTGTACTTTACAGCTAGACAAAAAAATAAAATTAGGTATTTTTTTTAAATTACATATCAGACCATATTTTTAATCTTTTGATAGTAAATGTATTTAAAAAAAATTCATTTATTTATTATGACTATAAATTTAGAAGAACTTCTAAAAAATGCTTAAAATTAATGAATCTATATCAATCCACCAAATTGTTCACTTAGATCTCTAAATGTATTTTTTATAATTTTTATTAATAAAACTATGTACCTATTTACTTTTTTTTTTTTTTGTTAAAGTACTTATTAAAACTACCGACAGATATCTTTTCCGATCGGCAGTTTGCTAAATCTTTCCAGCATTATCATACTTACCTTGCCATAGTACGATTATTTTGACGAAACAATTGGCAAAAGATTTGCGGATTTTGTGTTAACAAAATTGCTTAGCTATTATTAAGCAAGTTTTCTCGTCAAATAAATATTTTGAAATCTTCATAGTTTAGGCGATTTTGTGCCAAAGCTATTTTAATATGGAGTTCATTGGTTGACTTAGATATATAAATAAAATTATATATAATCCTTAGATGCATAGTATCTAGTTTGTACGAAATATCTTGTCTATAAAATTAATGAAATTTTTCAATATATAACCTACCTGTTGTTAAAAGTTGTATATTTACCAAAATTTGATTTTCATTTCGAACTATGAGCTATTGAAATTTAGCTACTTACATAGTAAAAGAATTAAAAAAAAAAGTATGATGCAAATTCATTATAGGTAGGTAGTAATAATAATATGTTCTCGGTGTATTAAAATGCAAATTCAATCTAATAGAATTTGTGAATTTCAAAATCAATTGAATTGAATTGAGATTTTTTATCCATCACGCCGTGTCCCGTAAGAGGAGGCAGAGAGAACAGACCTCTACTCTTTTCTATCCAAGCATACTTCTTTCAATTCTTCCACCGACATAACATTTCTCATTCAACCCCTCCTATTTCTCTTACTTCTGACCTAGCCTTCAATGTGTTCAATCCACGTCATTCTCGGTCGGCTATGATTTCTTACACCATTCCTTTCTGTTTGCATTCATTCTTTCCACATGCCCAAACCACCTCAACTCATTGACTTTCATCTTTGTCACAACACTAACTTCCATAGACAACAACTTCTTAATTTCTACACTAACGTATTTGTAATCTGATTTCACAAATGACAATAATTTATATTATATAAAAGTGTGTATTAAATATTAAGATAAACTTATTTAAAAGTTATAAATGTGTATTTAAAATACAGGAAGTTTTAAGATGTTCATAATTATTGTTTACGCAGAAAATTAAAAAAATAATTATTGTTTAAAACAATAATAAATAATTTTTTTCAATGGCATCTAATGCTTGCATAAAATTTATTAGTTATAAAAATAAATAATAGTTGACGTTACATTATTGATATTTTAATATTGTTTTTAAAATTACTTTAATTTAGTTTTTTTTTATAAGCTAAGACATTTTATTTTTTAAAAACATCTTCATATTATAATATTTAATGTAAAATTGTATTAAATGTTCAACATATTATTATATTATATATAGTACTCAAATGTGTTATCTTTAAAATCAAAATATATTGTGTCTCGTATGGACAGTTAATGCTCTGTATGTTATAATGGTATCCATAGTCATTAAATGTGTTAAAATCTCCTATGTCTTGTCATTTCATTCAAATTGCTTCTCCCAAATCAATCTTGGAGCATAGCTAACCAACTAATGATACTCTTCGCTGGTCACAGCGTCAGAATGGTCCCAATTCTTCCCCAAACCTCTATTTTCTTCAATATAGAAAATCGCCTGACCTAATTTAATAAAATATTTGTACAAAATCATTCATAGTGTCGCCACAGAATACGTCGGTAAGCTCTACAACCCATTTTTTTAATGAATCTGTGCTCACTCAAAGGGAACACAAATACACTTCTTGACTCTTTCACGGTAAGCTACTTAAATAATATAAAGCCTTTATTGATAATATATACAAATATAAAAATAGCATGCTTACAGATAATAATTATTAACAACTAAAATATACAAACAAGATACCTCCCGAAAATGAGTATATACTCGTGCTTCGGGAGGGAAAAGCTTAAAGCTTGTGTTGTGAAAGAGGAAGATGGTCGGCACCTGGAATCGAACCCGTAACATCCGCACAAAACTATATGAAAGCCGGCGTTGTAACCACCAGACTACCAACCATTTCTCTACCGTTATTTATTTACTAGGCCTGCTGCCTCCTAGGAGGTCTCCGTTACTGTGTCCCATAATGAACCTATTTTGAATGGCCCTGCATTTAGATTTTGTCGCTAAGTCCAACCTCCTGAAAGAATCAGAGGACTTTGTTTGCGTTAAACTCTAATTTTACCCATCAAGAATTTGCCCAGATTTCTGTGTGTGTTATGCATCATTGGTACAGGAGGTGCATTGGGGTCTCGAGCGATTACCGGCACACTTGACTCCTAGGTGGGAGGACGACAGGGTTTGAAATGAAACTCGTCGATGATGAATCAACACTGAATATATTTTCATGAATGTTCTGGTTTTATACAGGTACATTGCACAGCTACTTGCCGCTTTCTCGTGTTCTTCAACTTAGTACATGAATATTATTTTTGAAAATGCCAGGCGCTTTCACGATCAGCTAACGTGATCGCGAAAGCACCCTGCATTTGCATGATCCTTACTTAAAAAAACTGGAGCACTAGCGAGTCATGCGCCCAGCACTCTCAGCTCCCATTCATGTACCAAATAAAATTACTAGTTCCAATTTCCTTGTTGCTATTTTTTACAAGTACTGTAATAATTTAAAACATGGCCAAGTGGCCACCATGCGCACCCAGCATGCGCGCTCACACACTATTCGAAATCAAAATCCTTAAAAATAATATTATTTATATATTTAAGTATATTTACACATCTCGGTCAAATACGAATTTTTGCTTTATTTGCTAACCGAGATGTGCACTCAATATTGATTCTATACAATATTGGGTTAATACATACATTATTCTCACGACTAAATATGACGAGGGTGCCTGGTCCGATACACCTATGGTGCACATGTGCTTATTCAGCCTGCAGTACCCTGTTAGGGACCTCACGATGGTGCATAAATTATTCCTGCTCATGGGCCTTTTCATTACAACTACAACCAATTCATAAATTTTATGTTGGCATGAGCTATGTTCTGGAATGGGAGTGAGTACTGAAAATACAAATGGAATGGATGCACAATAACAATTGTTATCTTCAGTATAGGTAGGTACTACAAAACATTCTCATTTTAAAAGAAATACCTTGAGAGACACTTCTCATAAAGTTTCTTTCTCTTTTGAACTTTTAATGGGGATGGAATCAACGTGATAGATCCATGCCAACCTTTTTACTCATAGTATATGGAATATACATGTCTTGTGATCGGATTTCAAAAAAAAAAATAGATTTCGCTGAAATTAATTTTCTCGGCGTTTTCGAGGGTGTAGATTAGGGCGAGTCGATTTGCGTTTCTTCCAATATTGCTAACGTAATAGTTATATTTTAGTGCTAAATGCTGTTTAAAATAGGTATGCAAAATATTTTTCAATTTGAAGGATATCATCTGTCTCCGAATTGAGCTCAAAGTTTCAAAAAATTGTTAAATTTATCATATTTTGAAGCAGAAATAAATTAAAAATATATTTAACTTAATATTTTTTAGATTAAGATTGTATGTCATAAAAATGACGGAATAATCAGTTCTGTATGTTATAAAGCATAAAAATGCAATTTTAGATATCAACAAAGTATATAGAGCGCCGCGAAAAACCAGAGAAAATCTCATGAAATGAAAAAAGGTTTAAAAATACCAGTATTGTATTTTGATGGCCGTAAAGCCAAAGTTTTAGGCTAGTGATTAGAAAAAGTGGTCAAAAATACAGATGAACAATAATAATTAAGAGAGTGTTAAAAGAAACTGATTCTAAATTGATGGAAAATTTGGAAAACCGAAACCGATAGAGAGATCGATTACAGATTTCTTTTCAAAAAGCAATATTTCATTTGATCTTTTACTTGTCGTCTGATGTGATAAAAAAAAGTCTAGGTTAATACCGGAAAACATGATTGAATAATTAGTTTGCAGGAGAAAAGACATATAAAACCATTAGAATGAATTTTTTGCTTATTGCAAACCACAAGTAATCCCAATTGAATGAGTCGCCGGTAGTCTAGAAAAAAACGACAAGTAACAATTATTTAGGTTTTTGTATAATATGTTGATAGTGCTTTCTCAAATCATCAAAGAAAAATGAAAAAAAAAACAATTGATATGTTCCAGGTGATTACAACAGAAACTACTATTTTATCATTTCAAGATCTACGAAAAGATCAATTATATTTATTCCAAATTGGCACAGTCATAGGTACCAACAGAAACATTTTCTAATGATTTAGGCAAATGAGCTCCAGGAAAAATATTCCATGTTAGATCGCTAAACTAAGCTAATAGGATTCTGCGACTGCGTTTCTTTCAGAAAATTTGATGACCTTAAATTATCTTTGTTGTTAATGTTTGTGCACCAAGTTACCTCGCAACTGATCCCGTTACCTATGGAAGTTTAATTTCTTATCCATATATTTATCAGATGATCAAATAATCTGTTATATAAACTGTAATTACTAAAAGAAAAAGCTATTTGGCTCAAAACACACTATGCAGTAAGAGAATGAACCGCTCGCCGGATAGTGAAAGCTCGAATCACCCAAAAACACGCACCTTTGACCCTTTAAGTACCGAAAGTAAATTTTGAAGCATCTTTTACAAGAACTACGTTATAGACAGACAGCAAAATGTAACAGAAACACCAATCGACACGTATCCGACGAAGATCTTACGGCATTCATTACATACAATGGCGAAGATGAATAAATACAGTTTCCTGAATTTTCCTTGTCATATCCAAGGAGTTTGACGATCTGTGAAATTGTCAAAGAAGCCTCACCAACTTTACGCAGAAATTTATCAAGAGAAGATTATGTAAAAGCAACGAGTAAAAAAGATATCAAACCCAATTTATCAAAAACAATCACTGCAAAATAACATAAATTTCATATACTTACTTTACATAAAAAATGTAAAAGTTTTATTTATTATTTTTGTGTAATTAAATAAAAAGAAGTATGTACTTGAATTATCTGTGGTATAATAAAAAAATGAATAAAAAACAAGGCCATAATCATTTTACATGATTATTATAAAAATATCAGTTAGTATGGGATATTTTCGTCCCATACATAACTTCAAGGTCGATTCGGAGACAGAAGATCTTATTTTTTGTCATGAAATTTTGTAGATAGTTATAATTAGAGATGAAACGGATAGCATTTTTGCCGGATACCGGATATTCGGCCAACCAAGCAGCCGAATACCGGATATCCGGCGTATGTTTATGATTAATTGGTGCATCCATATAGGATCATTTGGTTCATTGTATAGAAAAAACCATCAACCGCATTATTAGTGTGGTGTGATAATATTTTTTTCCTATGATTAGAGTTTTTAAATTTTTAACTTTTACCCTCAGAACCAAGGTAGTAGCCAAAATAACATTACTGCAGAGGTTTCCAATCTGTTTAGGTTTACGACTCCCTTTATATCCAATCCAATCCAAACTCCCTTTCCGCTCCACTTAGGAGCATACGGAGGCAACAAGACCTCTCCATTGCGCTCGATTTTGCGCAATGTTTATGACCTCCTCACACACCATGTCCAGATTCCTCAGGTCTGCTTCGAAGGAGCAGAACACGAGGAAGACCCTCTCGGTATGAGAGGGTCTTCGGGACCCTGATGGCAGGAAGAACAGCGCTACCCTTAAAATATGTGTTTTTTTTTTTCAAAATGTATAAAATTCGCTGAATGCTAAAGAAGCCTTTGAATTACTGTGGGTATAACGCATGAATTACGCTTACGTAGGCGGTATAATATGGGACTGACTCCGTTGCCGGAACGTTATTGTTTCAAAAATCGCGGAATCTATCTGCATCTTCCAGCAGTATGATATATGACGAAACGTATTTATTTAAACTTTCCTTATTTACGGAGACAATCGAAGCCGCTTACTATCTCTATATAAAGAAATAAGTATTCATTCTCCATAATTTACCCTTATTGCATTATGTTTGCTAATCGATTTTCTAAGTTTTAGAATTTTTCTTGTGATTACGAGGTGTATTTCTAAAGTGATTCTTACTAAATAAATCAATTAGTTATCCAAACATAAGCTTTTTTAACTATCCGGTATCCGGCCGGATAGGTGCTAGTTATCCGGTATTCAGCCGGATAGCATTTAAGCAGCCGGATAGTCGCCGGATATCCGTTTCATCTCTAGTTATAATACATCATAAGGCAACAAATTATCACTATTACATTAAGATAAGAAGCACTTTTTTAACTTCGATACTAGAACGGCCCAGCCAACGGCCAGTAGATTCCAAAAATGCAAAAAAAAATTTTTATTTAATTTCCGGGTACGCGTACGCCAAAAATGTGTGCGCACTCATAACTCCTAATAATTCTTATCCGATTTGATTGAAATTTGGTAGAACGGTTAGCCCCTCGATGTAGATGAGTCAGAAAAATGTTGAGATCTGTACCTTCAGCGGAACCCTCTTAAAGTATCCAAAGAAAATTTCACTTGTTCTAGAAAAAGGACTAAAAAAGAAAAAAAAAAATCTTCGATTTTCATAAAATTTGGAATACGAGTTGGTCTTATGCTCCTACACAAGCACGTAAAATTTGAGGTCCGTAACTTCAGTGGGTCCCCCTTAAAGTACCAATTAATATTAAATATGTAGTTCTAAACCAGATAATAAAAAGCTCCAATAGTCGATATCATTTTAAAGTTTCTATAATAATTCCAAGGATAAATTCATTTTAATCGTAAAATGATGAATTTTTATGCAAAGATATGTTTTACACGAAAAGGCTGTTATAATATACTATGAGTTCTGGGCTACCCTAGGTTAGCAGCTTTTTTTCTTTTAAAAATGAATCAAGGCTTATGTCGTGAATGTAGAGGATGGAAGGAACCGGTATCCACAATCTCTGTTGCATTTATAATATAGCCGTGGTTATATTTTGTGAGTGAGGTTCCAGCATCAGAATCAGATACAAGAGATCTTCTTAATTGACAGACTTGTAAGATTGGTGTCTGAGTTTTGAAAAACAAAAACTCTCTTATGAGTTTAAGATCAGAGGAGATAAAGAGTTTTCAGATCTATACTCACCATAATATGAAAATTCACTTGTTTTATCTTTTATAGAGAAGGAATTTACTCACTACTAACATAGACGTGTTATAATACTCAGTGTATAAAAATTAAATAAAAATTCTCTCTTCACAAAATAAATTATTATAATAAAATTTCACCTTTGTAAAAAATTATTTCCCTTAAAAAGACTAATTTACAAAGAAGTCACACTGGTTTAAATAAATTTGAAAATCTGCAGTTTAATATCAATTTTATTGTGACGTTACTGACGTTTTTCAGCTCTGTGGGTCCCTCTGGTGAGTGAAAAATTAAGTTTTAATTCCGGCGCCTGTCGGTAAATCTTTTCCAATTTTGTCCTCGGCGTGTTTTCAACGGTCTTCGTTAGATGGCACCTTGCGTATAAAAATCAAGAATAAAAACTTATTTTGCCGAGTTCCCTACAATACGTACCTACTACAAAACTACAATATTACTTTTGTTTTGTAGTCCAAATTCACATCTAATATAATAGATTGGCTGAACAGATTTATATGTTGCTTGATTAATTGGATTCTTCTCCGCTCCGGATATAACAGAATAATTATTAAAAATTCGAAAAATGGATAGCAAGCAAATAATGTAACATGTGTAACATATAATAAAGTTAGTATGGTACGGATTTACTGACAAAAATGCTTTTTTTTGTTTGTCATGTGAAAAATTACATAACAACACAATTTTTATTTACTTTACAAACCATTGAGTTTCAAAACTTTGACTCGCAGATTTTTGATAGAGTTTCTTTCGAACTTTATTTTCTTTCGAAATAATTTTTTAACATTCAAAATGCTTTCAAACATATTTTAAAGGTAGTTTTGTATAAATTACAAATTTGAAATCAATATTCATAGTAAGGACTACAAGGCAACGTCTGTCGGGAAAGCTAGTTGAATATAAAATATTATAGGGTCCTTATTAACGAAAAGAAGGGAATAGAAAATTCTAGAACCTAGTTTCTATTCTATTCTATAGTCATCAAAACTGTACAAAGCCTTTATCAACTAACCATCGCTTTGTAGGAATAAATTTAAATTCTTTAAAAAAAGTTTTCTCTACCTAGGCCATTACGCATTCAAGTTATTGAAAATTATGATGATTTTTTTTTTCTAAGTAGGTACGTGCAATTAAAAAAAATAAGATCCATACAATAAAAAAATAATAATATAATCTGAGTTTTATAGAAAACACCCAACCTAAAAATTAACAAAGACTTCTCTTTAATATCAAATCTATTTACATATCAAAAAAGCCATGTTCGTATTGTAAACTGAGAATGAAGTTGGTAGAATATTCTGGAATTCGCTAAAAGTTCCTTTCCTACCTTCTAAATTCTGGAATATTCTACCAGCGTCTAGGTAGGTACGTGTCGTAAACTTACTACGCACTACAAAAAATCTAAGCCCATTGTACACACGACGACTTTGGTACGGCCGTGATTTGTTAAGTACTTGGAGTCTAAAATTAAATAGATCTTGGGTTTTTTAGACAGAGGATGCTTGGTAGAGTACAGTACAGACAAAATACCAGGTTAAGCCAGGAACTTGTAGTGTCGCTATCTCGTCGGGTAAAAGAACGCCGTACATCAATGACCGCCGCGCCGTATTGCTTTACTTGGAAAATCCAAGAAATATCTAGAAAAAGAATCAATACAATGTCAATATGTGATTAGTAGCAGTCATATTGTACAAATAAATAATATTAAATGAATTTGATAATGGAATCTAAATAATAAAATGGTGTACCTATATCAAAGTGAGGAGAACGAATAAAACAATGAAAAATACAAATTGAATTTTTATTTTACCACGGTACTACGAGATAAAAAAGGGTGAATATTTAATTTCCATAACAAAACTATTTTTTCTATTAAGCAATTAACATAATTACTATCATTATTATGTCACCAAGATAATGTCAACATTTTTGGATTCTTCAAAATCAGAATCGGCAACACAAAAATAACATTTCTTTACACCGGATGTATAAATCTGCAATTGCACCTGTGCCTTACACTTGTCTGAAATGACACCATTCTTCACATACTTAAGTTGGATTTTGCATTTGTGGGGCATTTTATTTCAACACATGCATCCTTTAAGAGCTCACCTGGTGAGGCTGCTATCATTGGGAAATTGACACAAACAGATCACAGGAACTATTTTTTTTTCACTAATTATTGACCAATTTTCTCTCGAACAGCCAGTTGTAAATTTCTGTCTGTGTCTGATGTTTTTGCACCCAAGATAGAAGCAACCAATGACCCATCTGGCGTATGACAAACACTTACTTCATGTGCCTTTGAAGCAGTGATCCGGCGATATCGCATTTCATACCACAAACTGTTTTTTGCCTGTCCTCTTGTTGCTTTTTCGGTGCTATGTATATCCGCTTAATTAAATTTAATTACTTCCATAAGGCTTTTTACACGTTTTTACTTCTACATCTATATAAATATGTAGTGCATTGAATACTGCATAACACCAGTATGATGAAATTAAGGTTGATAGTGCAGCAGTACGCAAGTATCTTTTCCTATCGGCCTCTGAAAGGAACTTTTTTTTCTTATTTTTTCTTAGAGAAACAAAAAAAATAGGATTATTACTAATCATTGTACTGAAAACAAAAGGGAAAAAAAACATCTAAAAACGTCGTTTATGGTTAAAAAAAATTAAACAAAAAACCCAATTTCATTAGTATGGGAATTTGTATGAGATTCAGGTCAGGTACAAGTTTATTTCATTTTAGAATGCCGACTCCACGTTGTCTGGGGAACTCTGCGTATAGGGTGTACAGGTAATATTAGATACAATGTAACATTATTTTTAGATTTGAAGACGATGTCATCAAACATCAATAAAATGTATATGATTTATGTGCCCACAAGCGTGGCTATAATAACACCTGTGATTGTTATCCTTTATTAATACTAACTGTTTATTTTTTCATTCACATGATTTTATGTAATGAATTTCATTAACTTTAAAATTCGTATGGTTATGAACACTATAAAAAGATGATATAGCCGCCGCGAGTTTTTGTCCTAGGTGATTGTTTTTCTATAGTCAACTGACCCTCTCTAATCTGAGACAGGTAAAAGACAAGGTAGAAATTCCCAATGAAAACCATAAAAGCGAACCCGGTTGAGAATCGAACTGGGGTTCTGTATGATACGATGAAAAACACAGTACATTCAAATAAATCATAAATCAAAGATATATATATCTAAATAAAATAATAGGGAGTCCATGTATTTACCTCAGTAGATCTATCGTAGCTCTTTTTAAAATGTTCATAAACATTAATTAAAATTACTTCTTTCGTTTGCCCACAAAGCGCTCTTCCTTTACCCAATTTGCTTGAACACGATGACATGTTTGTAAAACACAAGAAATTTCGTTATCACCCGGTATTTTAAAGGAAGAAACAAAAGGCTTTCCACCACAAACGCTAGACAATAACTATGCACCTTTGTTTTTTTCGTAATACGAAAGGATTAACCAATACAGTCAAGATCGCAGCGACAACGTGGCGTCGGCAAGGTTAAATGAAATTACCGTAGCTTCGTGGAGCGCGGCTAATGATGTCTCTGCTGTCTCACTTTACATCCGTATTACAGTACTATTATAATATCTATGCTTGTATGTACAATAAACAACTGGCGCGCGGGATGCCGATAACGTATGAACGTACAAAAGACCATTAAAGGATGACGTCATCTGACATTGGCTGGAGGGACAACGGCTGCCATGGCGACACACACACACCACACAAACCATAGTGATGGGTTTATGTATAAACACACTCATACCAACTCTTAAACTTTTTGTTTATCCCTCCAGGCTAATGTCAAAATCCACGTGGCCGTAGGTAAGTACCTACATAGTCAATAATAGACCATTAACGGCCTCTTTATGCCGTGGGGTTGCCGGCTTAGAATAGCACCTCTGCTCTTTTTGCTGGTTTTTCGAGCATCCTGTAAGAGGCAGGAAATCGAAAAATCAGATAGGGACCGTGGGGTTGACCACCTCACGTCCTTAAAACAATCGGTCAGAAAAGGCAACAGAATTAAGCCTCGGACGCCTGGACCCCATCAGGGGGGGGGGTTCAGGCAGCTGGTGTCCCCCCTGTATTGACCACGGCTCGATTATGGAACAAGAGCTTAAAAATCGGGACTCTGAATGTCCGCACTCTGAGGGCGGGCGGGGAGATTGTTGCTGCCAAGTTGGCGGGAGATTATGGACTAGATATCCTGGGGCTGAGTGAGCCACGCATCCCAGGTCCGGGGCAGAGTGACGATGGCAATTATGTCATGCTTCACTCTGGCCACCGGACTGCACGGATGCGTGGCGTCGCTCTACTTTTAAGTAAATATGCCTTCTCTCGCCTTCTTGGTTGGGAGCCTGTTTCTGACCGCCTGATGAGTGCGTCCTTTAAGATGAGTGACGAAACACTGACGGTCCTTCTGTGCTATGCTCCCACTGAGGATGGGGATGCGGCTGCTAAGGACTGTTTCTATGACAGTCTGGATGCAGTTGTGTCCCATGTTCCGAGGCGCCATCGCCTAATAGTTCTGGGGGACTTTAATGCCAAGGTTGGCAGCGAACCCCAGAATGGACCAGGGGTCATGGGTACGCATGGCTTAGGAGTGATAACGGTAGCCGTCTCATTGGTTTCGCCACGCTCCATGGACTCTTAATAGGGGGGAACTCTTTTCCCCCACGAGGATATCCATAAATACACCTGGACCTCGCCCGACAGAAGAACGAAAAACCAGATAGACCATCTCCTGGTAAGGGCTAGCAACCGAACTGACCTGCGGGATGTCCGCACCTGCCGGGGAGCAGACATGGACACGGATCACGAACTCCTTGTGGGTTCGTTCAGATTCAAATTCCACCATTTCCAGCCAAGATCGTCTGCTCCTCGCCCGCTGGACATACGCAGGTTAGAGAGTGCTCAGTGTCGTCATACGTACGAGGCTGAGTTACGCACAAGGTTTGCCCCCTTGCAGGATTCACCCAGACCTGCCCCAATTGAGTCAGCCTGGACTAGCTTTCGTGACGCGGTTATGGAATCCGCACGTTCTTCTGTCGGCTATAAGAAAAAAAAAGGCCAATATGGATGTCCGATGAGTCCTGGAGTCTCATCGAAGATCGCCAGAAGGCTAAGACCCTCAGAGACAGCGAAAAAGACCCTCAAAAACTGGCCACTTTGGTGTCTGAGTACAGGGAGCTGAGCCGCAAGGTGAAGCACTCTGTACGAACAGATAAAAGAAGACACCTGGACTCTCAGATACGGCGAGCACAGTCTACTGCACTCGGTAATGACTCGAGGACACTCTTCGAAATCACCCGGGAGGTCTGGGGCAGGGGTCAAAAAAGACCCGTGACGGCAATACGAGACTCTCGTGGAGCCACTGTCACTGCCCCCGAACCGAAGTGAGATAGAGGGAGTACTTTGAGTCAATATCGAACCGCCCCGAACCCTCCTCACCTTACAACTTTGAGGTGGAGTTGGCGGGTCTGAATATGCCTCAGGCGACTGGGATATGTGAAGATCCGCCGACCCACAGCGAGATGGTGCTGGCCGTGATGAGATTGAAAAACAACAAAGCGCCAGGAGACGATGGAATCCACGCAGAGCTCCTCAAACAAGGCATAGACACCCTTGGCCAACCACTATTAGATATATTTAAAATGGCGTGAGAAGAGGAGAGGTGCCCAAAAGATTGGCGGAATGGATACATCGTCGCAATATTTAAAAAGAGGGACCCCCTTGAATGCGGAAACTACCGTGGAATTACTCTACTGAGTGTTCCCGGTAAGGTATTATCCCAGATATTACTACACCGCATTCGGGGGCCTGTCATGGCTGGCCTGGGAGAGCAACAATGCGGCTTTGTACCTGGCAAGTCCTGCACGGACCCAATTTTCTGTGCCAGGTGCATCTTTCAGCAATGTAAAGAGTTTAACTCTCCAGTCGCTTGTTGCTTCATAGATTTTGAAAAGGCCTTCGACAGCCCACATAGACCATCAATATGGAAAATACTTGCTCTGTACGGTATACCTCCGAAAATAGTTAAAATGGTGCAGTCCCTGTATGAAGACTCCGAGTGTAGCGTGAAAACGCCAGGTGGTCCCACTGAGGCTTTTAGGATCACCACGGGAGTCAGACTAACTCAATCAGTAACTCAATCAAGACGATGCGTTAAAATGTAACCTAAAGTTCGTCGAAATTGTTTTGTGTAAGGTCGGTCTTATTAATATTTTTGCCGCCTGCTGCGGATAATAGCGACACTACCGCCAGTCGGCATTGGATTGAATCTTGAATCAATTGCATAGATAATATAATATATACTGTAAATAGATAGCCCTCTTCTATGATTTTCAACAGTCATTGTTTTATTACAACTACCATCACACAGACTTCACTACTACAACCAAAGGACTACTTTATACTACCAACCCCAATCGGTAGAGAATGGAACTTAATAAGCCGTCCTCCCCCCCCCCCCAATTACTGAATGTTGCCATACTTAAAAATAGGGTAGAATTGTGTAGGCAAAAAATAAAAATATTGAAAAAAAAATACATTTTTATTTTCTATTAAAAAAATAAAATACAAAATGGAAAATAAAATTGAAGTCGGCAAAAGTCAATAATTGTTGAATATCGGAGTGACGTCATGTGGTTGAAAACTGTAGATCGACAACAAACAGCTTCGTCTAAAAAAAAGAAAAAGTAAATAAGAATATATTGTGAACTGCAAAGGGAGCGTCCATTAATCACGTGAGCCCAAAAGGGGGAGGGGGGGTCTGGAAAGAAATCACGAAAGATCACGTAGGGGGAGGGGGGGGTCTAGTAAGAAAATCACGTGCATTTATTTTTCTGATGAATTTGAAGAAAAACAGTTGCATTTTCAGAAATTTTAAAAATTGATGAAAATTAAAATCATAAGTTTTGTAATTTTATGTACTAAAAAAGTACACGTGATTTTCGAGGGGGAGGGGGGGGTATCCTGAAACATCACCAACTATCACCAGGGGGGAGGGGGGGTCTAAAAAGTTGCAAAAAAACATCACGTGATTAATGGACGCCCCCAAATGAATTACAAAACAACTGACCTACCATTTTACAAAATAAATATTTATACAGGAATATATTAACAAAATAATCAAGAGGTTATCTCTCTAAGATTGTACAAATTTAAACAAAAATAAAGATATATTAACCATTTAAAAATAATATCCTTTTGTTTTATTCCTCTCTTCATCTTCTGTTGATCCTCTTGAGCTGCTCTCAAGTAATGCTTGTTTCATCCATTATTTGAAAATGGGCATACTTAGATAACTTCCACACATGTTTTGAAAAAAGCAGAGTATGGAATAAGTACCCCAAGTTATGGTTATGTTAGAATATCAATAAAAAACAAAATATAAGCAAATCTTTGTAAGTCGCATCTTGACATC
Organism: Mystacides longicornis; assembly: GCA_963576905.1. NCBI lineage: Eukaryota > Metazoa > Arthropoda > Insecta > Trichoptera > Leptoceridae > Mystacides > Mystacides longicornis. Next base: position 24,012,489 of record OY756427.1, read on the forward strand.
ATATGGACAGCTATGTATATTAAGATCTTGTATTTATCGAATATCCAAAGGAAAATCACAAAGATAGTATGTTTCACGTAACATTCCCACATTTTATATTACACCACATTTTTACATAAACTAAACGATACACATTTAAGCTACTACATGTGTAAATTAACAACTCGTTTTATTAACTAGTTAAAACGATCGATAAAAGCTTGAAATAAAATAGTATTTTTATTAAAACCACTACGTTAAAAATACGACGCGAAACGACGCGATTTTGACATTTTTCATATGAAAAATCTTAACGTGCCTTTCTATGATCTATGTCTATGCAACGCCATTCTCATAGACAAATATACTCTCGCTCAATAGAAATAAAACATCTACCAAAAATAATAATGATTTTTGTTATTAATAAATTTAAAAAATATATTTTATTTATTTATTTAATTGCTTCCTCTCAACAACAACGTTTTTAGAAAACATATTATATAAGTAGTGAGAATGAGACACAAAAATCAATAAGCAGATTACAAAACAAAATAGTAGGTACTTATATATATGATATAATAAATAAACTAAATTACAAAAATAATCATTATTTAAATACAAATTAAATCATTGATAATATTATTGAGAATAATTATTGATAATATTAAATATGGGCTAATAGAAGATTGAATTGATAATATTATTATTGAGAAGAATTATTGAAAATAATAAAACATGGGATAAAAGATTGAACGTGTCACAAGCAATACAAACAATCTCAAAGAAGGTAAGGAGTTAATTATATTTAAAAAAAAAAACACAGTAAATAATAAAATGACTCCATAATTAATATAAAATAAAAAAGCTTAAAACATGATGAAAAAAAGATAATAATCATTACCTATTGCAATGTTGTGTTAGAGATGTGTATTATAAAATTATGACGATGAATTATAATTTTATTATTTTAGAATAATATTAATGTTGGGATTATTGGGTGGAATGCCTAATTAAATATAATATTAAAACCCCTTATTCTTAACCAATTTCATAGGATTGACATATATTTTGGTGAGCGCTTTATGTAACAACTTAATATATTGCCAAATCAATAAATACATAAAATGTGTTTTTATAAACCTATATAAAAAATAGTTTCAATTTAATGATGGTAGTGTAAAAGACATAATATTAATTTGAAATAGATTCATTACTGAACATTACTTTAATACTTCGGAAAGCAGAAAGCAAAACATATTGTTCAGCAAAAAGTTACAATAATAAATACAAATTTGTGTGCCTTCTGAGAACAGCGACCTCGTTGCTGACTGAACATAATATTTTTATACTGTATGTATGGTAAAAAAATACACTGATGATAAGGGTGAAATGAACATCATTATTGAATAATATGGTCATTTTAATTGTTTATTAAATACTTAATTCTAGTATGAACCTCGATAACTCAACATTGATAGCTTTTTCCCGTCATAATATCTATCTACCCATATATTTTTAGCATGACCACACTAAGCATATTTTATAAGCATGACCACACTAAAAAATGACAAGACCCAGCTATGATAGCGCTTCGTGTAGATGTTATGAACTAAAGCTACACACTACTACTACTACTTCACAAACACACACTACTATACGTTACATACTACTACTACTACACACATATACTCACACTAAAAAACAAATACGGAAATATATATAAGGTAGTTTCCTTCCCCTGATCAATTGCATTTGAAAGGTTGTACTACCCGGTTCGTTTCACCAAGTTTTCCTAAACGTTTGTTTGAATCTAGTCGCAATGTCTCTTCTGCCTTACACCTTCGACGATTTCTACCGCCCATCCAGGCTTTCGGATCGACATTTCGGCATGGGGATCACGCCAGAAGAAATTATATCCGCTGTGATTCCGAGATTGAAATCCGATTATTATAGACCATGGAGTTCCATCTCAAGAGCCCGTCAAGATGCCGATTCGACTATCGTGTCAGATAAGGACAAATTCCAAGTGTCGCTGGACGTGCAACAATTCGCTCCTAACGAAATCTCCGTCAAAACTATTGGAAATCAGGTCGTCATCGAGGGAAAGCACGAAGAAAAAAAGGACGAGCACGGATTCGTTTCCAGACATTTTGTGAGGAAGTATGAGCTGCCTAAAAATCATCTTCCCGAAGACGTTGTGACCAGTCTGTCCTCTGACGGAGTGCTTACAATAACCGCCCCTAAAAAGCCAGCTCCCGCTCTGGAAGGAGAAAGGGTTGTGCCCATCCAAGCCACAGGACCTCATCAAGCTGTGCAAGGAGGGAAGTCAGAAGATAAGATAAAAGAGTAATTATTAATGTTTTCATTCACAGTTCCTGATTTTAATAATAGAGTGATACATTTTATTAATCATTAGCTTTCCTGAGACGAACGTTGTCCTGTAGTCCTTACTGATGTGAATATTGATTTCGAATTTGTAATTTATAAAAAATATGTTTGAATATTTAAAAATTCTTTCTGAAATATTGAAAGAAATTCTATAAAAAATCTGAGTAAGTACCAATGTTTTGAAATACCAAAATAGTATGTACCAATGTTTTGAAATACCAAAACCAAAATTGTGTTATGGAATTTCTCACAGATGGCGTTTTTGTCATTAAATCTATTCCATACTAACTTTAATATTATATTATTTTATATTATTTGATATCCATTTATCGATTTTTTATAGCGGAGCGGAGAAGAATCCAATAAACTCAAAATGATAAAAATATGTTCAGCCGATCTCGAGATATGTGACCCGACTTTCTTTTATATTATAGCTTTGTAAGTTATTTTAAAACATTTTACCTATTTAAGTGGTAAATTTTACGCTGTTCTTTATTGGGTCTGGCACTCGAATTATATAATTTTTAGTTCGTAAATAAGTCAATGTTTTATCCAAATAAAAGTATTCCAGTCATTTCAATGTTACGATATTAAAATAAATATATTATTATTATAAACTATTCTTTCATTCATTTAAAATCAGTAATGACCTTTTAAAAGTGTATATTTCAAATTGTTATGTCATTGTATGGGTGCATACGTTGTATGCACTGGGCTTTGTGAAGTTTATTCACTTTTCTCGCTATAAGCATAATTAAAAATGTGCATGGAAGACCGTTAACTATGCGTTGCATCACACAAATCAGAGCCACCACTGCGTTAAATCCAATAAAAAAAGCAAAGATTTGTTATAATATGTACCTTCAAGGCTAATAATTGAGGGAAAAAATAACACCTTTAAATTTCCCTGTTATCAAGTAAACAAGATAGCGACGTTTGGAAAGAGAAGCGTATGTTTTTGTTTTGATTCTGTATTGTGCCGGCCGGCACGTGTAACAATGATTAAAATTTTCCTAAAAGTACTTCAATTAGTATTTATAATTGGATTATACCCATCGCATACTATTTGGCATATATGTAAAATAGTGTTTTCAGTCAATTATAATATCAAAATGGATGTTTATATTTTTGATTTGGGTGCGCGTAAAAACAGCTGTTCTAGAACTTTCCCAGAAGAGCGAGATTTGGCAACAGCGCATTATAAAGTTTTTTGTATGCGTAGATAATAAATGCTGTACGTATGTGTGTATAGATTACCTTAAGCCTTCTGACCTTCTACTTGATTCTACCGAGGCCTACGCGATTTTGTTTTGCTGTCTCTCTTCCGATAAAGGGAGACTAAGCAAAATCGCAAAGGCCTCGATTCTACACAGATAATATTGGGATTCTAGTTGTTATTAATTAGGCATTCCACCCTCAAAGAGATGAACGAGCGGCTAATAGTCGGACAAACTTCGTACCCCCCACTCCTTTGCTAGCTGTCAAATGTATGACAGCTGTCAACTTTGTCTCCTGAAATTTTCAACAATAGCAATAATTGGTGAATTTCTACAACGTAAAACATAATGACTGATTATATTTCAAGAGAAGGTTAACCAAAATCGGTATGTAACATTATCTATCATTATTTAGTAGTTGTACTTTCATTCATTTTGTGTGTATAACTTATTAATGTTATGTTACAGATTAAAGTTAACGAGTTCCCACAAAGTTACCAGTTTAATGAGGACAGAATCAAGTCATACTGAAATGAAGTTACCAGTTTAATGGGGACAGAATCAAGTCATACTGAAAAATATTCAATGTTTGCCAAGTTTGGAATGTATCCTCTCAAACCATATTGCCTGGTATCGATAAGATTGCTGTGACAATACCAGACGATAAACCATTTGATAAATAATGAACAAGTATTGGTAAAAATGAGTTTTAGCGTCGTGAACATTTCTATTCGAATTGTCCACATCTGTCATTTCCTATGACGTTTCCATAGATTTTTATTCACGTATCTGGCGGTATCAGTGTTGCCTAGTCGCAGAAACGCGTCCAAATATTTCGCATCGGACTGGTAATGCGAGCTGTCAAACATACAGTCAACCGCGACAACACTGTTTGTATGGAAGGTCACGTGACTAGCGGCAAGGGGGAATTCTTTGTATTATTTGTTTAGAGCAAAATTCTCCGATTACAGTATACTCTCCTTAAAAAAATTCTGTTTGTTTGTGATGAATGGACATGTTTTGTTATGCATTTTGTCTCCTATAGCGAATAATACAGAATACACATTTTTAGGACAATATTTATGAACCTCTATTTTCCATACTTTTTCTTTGAAAGAAAACATATATTTAGTAGCTAATTGCGTTATAATTATTTTTTACACTGGTGTTCCTTGCAATATATACCTTGGAAATCATTTCTTTTGAAAATTATCATCCAGTATATTTATTTTCTTTTCATTAAAATTTTTTGTATAAATAAAAAATGAGTACAATTTTACGCACAACACGATTTAACCATGTTCAGTTTTTCACGTAGACACAAATCACGAAAATATATGATAATCAGAACGTTTTATACAGACTTCTAGCAAACAAAACCTCCGACTTTTGCAGCTAGTCAGCTATTTTTATCATGATACCCCAAAGTTGCATAGATTACCGATCCAATAGTACTATATCTATGATGTTTCGACCGGCGTTAGACAACGCATTTAAAAATAAAATCGTGCCACCAAAAAAAAACATTTTCAGTAAGTTCAAAAATAATTTATCACAATATGTAATTTATCTTATAAGAGCTACATAGAGCAGGTGATCGGCGACACTAGAAGAATATACAACATACACAAATTATTTATTACACATATACCTATTTATAAAATCCATTGCCTGGGCCTTTATATGAAAAAAGACACAACTTAGGTTATTATGTAAAAATTACATAATATTAAAAAAATTCTTGTTTTGCATTGCGATGTTCTTAATGTCATCAAACATTATTATGTAAATAAATTGCCGCATATTTGATTTAAATTATTTGTTAAAGCGGTATAGGCATTGAAAACTGTAAAGTGTAATATTTTTTTTTTATTGTAAATGGGTATTTGTTATTGATAATGTTTGTATGATTGTATATTTGTGATTATTATATATTATTATAAAAAAGGCTCTTTAGCCGTACAATGAATAAATAAATAAATAAATATTATTATTGTGGTAAATTATTTTTTGACTTACTAATGTTTTGTTTTTGGTCGCACGATTTTATTTTTAAATAAATGCGTTGTCTTGCTGCATCAGTCGATTTCGGGTGCAAGTCAGTGGAAATAAAAAAGAAAATGCGTTGTTTGCCGTCGGTCGAAATTTTGAAATATTTGGACGCGTTTCTGCGACTAGGCAACACTGATACCGCCAAATACGTGAATAAAAATCTATGGAAACGTCATATGAAATGACCATGGAAATGACAGTTGTGGATAATTCGAATAGAAATGTTCACGACGCTAAAACTCAAGTTTACCCAATTATTGGTATGTAACAGAACCTATGTATTTAACACAAAACCTATTTTGTTCAGAAGCGTTGTGTGTTGACTCTATATGAAAAACGTTTTTATACAGGTTTTTCATTTATATAGGAGATTTTTCTATTTTTTATCCGCTATATCGTACAATGACAATTGTCATATATTTGAAATGAAATAAACAAAATTGTTTTATTCATGAACAGAAATATACTAAATATTGAAATTACATATTATGTTTTTCTTTTTCATCAAACATAATAATATATTCTTCCAAAAACCACTAAAATTTAAAAATGATGCCTCCAGCAAAGAGAAATGATGAGAATTCATGGAGTTTGGTAAGTATTTTTACTTAGGATGTTAAAATAACTATCAAATAATGTGACATTTTAACACAACTTAATTTATTATTCTGTAAATTTGGGAAGAACAAAGGTTACTTTGTGGTCATATTAGCAAGCCAATCAATCAATATAAATAAAGGAGTCCGTTCGTATATATGTATGTATGTATGTAACGTCCTTTATAGACGGCTAAACTAGGAATACCAGAAGTAAAGTAATACCCTCTATAGCGAGTCATATTTCCAGTGGACGTTTAAGGCTAAAAATATTTGGAAAATGTTATTTATCGATAAAAATATTAGATTTTTTCATAAATCTCCCATACAAATTAAGATTTTCATCCTGCCATTTTGTCAAAATCAGGTATCTTGAAACTGTATTTAAATCTCATTTAGTTGCACCGTCGCTACTCATGTACGGTTTTGTTTTAATCTACAATGCTTAAACTTTCTATTTATTTCAAAAAAAATTCCTCTATAGAAGTAAAAACATTGCAACAAAGTAAAACAATTTAGCTTATTTTACTTATGAAATGTCATCATATTCCTCCATATTGTGAAAATTTTGGGAGATTTAGAGTTGCCGTTGTAAAAAAAACTTGTGGAATATAATAAAAGAGGTCTGCATTAATATGTAGGTAGGTATTAATATTGAAATGCATTAATGAAGAAGGTAACTACAAAGAGTATGATTGAGTAGTTTCAGCGTGATGTGATAACGCATGAATATAACAACAACGTTTCATATTTATAATAATTAGAAGATGTAATAAATCAATTCTTCCTAAGCAGGTATAGCTTTCTGTTGACAAATACAATACTCAGAAGATCAACACTTTAATGGTCGAATGATCTCTGTGGGCTCCGTTGAAACCAGAATGAAAACTTCAAAGTTTGGACGATAATAATAGATTTCTGGGCTTATAGAATATTCATTTAGGTGGCATATTCAAGATTGCGTTGTCCTCATAATTCAACCTAAAATAAATAAATAACATCAGAATACAATTTTTATAATGTTTATGTATGCATGTTTAAGAGGGAATATTATTTACTTTAATGGAAATTTATCATTTGATTAAACACCACAGTTGATATCCTTATGAAAGTGAAATGACTGAGTATAACCTCATCCAAATCCAATCCAATAACCTCATACTAAACATTTTTCCTAAAGGCATAATACATATTTGTACTTGTGAGAACAATGTTTGCAAAGTTGATAGTTATAAAATGAATCTTCAAATAGAAATAAAAACAAATATGAGTACAAGCAAAAAGAAAGTCATGCATTTGCTTAGGTACCTACCTAATAAAAATAACAGGAAACACAATACATTAATTAAATTTTGAAAAACGAATAATAGATTACTGATATTGTTTTGACGTATATAAAAAGTTTGACGTTTGGCGATGTCACATAGACAATAGGACTTCAATAATTGAGGCCATAGCAAAAAAATGCGAACGTATTGATCCTGTTTTTTAAATCCTTTTTTATATTTCGTGTATAGAATGAAATACAAATAAACAAACACCTGATCATTCGGATTATTTTAATATATTCGAAATTTATGAACAAGTGTGTATTTGAACAAGTTTGGATAAGACATCTATTAATTGAATATAATATCTTTGTGATTATGGCAGGAACACCCCACTTAGGGATGATATGCCAAAAAGAAGAAAAAGAAGAAGCTACTGACAGCTACGCGCCATGACCGGCCATGAATAAAAGCCTCTTCTTCTGTCAGAAAAGAAAATTAACAATAAAAATATACATTTCGAGTTATTATGTTTAAAAGAAAAACTCATACGAACTGGTAAGTACATGGGATAATAATTCTGGTTTATTATATAAATTGTGTTTTCAAAACTAATGTTTTATTATCATTGTTTACAGAATCTGTGTTTACCAATTATGTCAAATCAAGGATATTTTGCACTGCAAATGATGAATGGAAAAGGGGTAATAAATAATTGCACCTCTCCGAAAGATTTAAAGGTAATTTAATTTTAGATTCACTGAATGTTGACATCAAGCAATCAAAATAAATTATGTCATACAATCTTTTCTTGCAAGAAGTGACATTTCATTTTTTGATTCTCAAATTTGTGTTTTTGTTTTAAAAATGAAGATATTGCTGGTCATTGTCATTTGGTTAGTCAATTTGAATTGATTAAAGGATTTGATAACATCCTCGAATGATAACACTACGATTTGAATAGGTTAGGTTAACGGGTGAAAATAGTTTTTAGCAGGGGTTTCTTGACACCTCCCCGAGTGATACCTCTACACTCTGTTAAGTTAAAACATATTCATTTAGAAGGGTTTTGTCATATATCAAAGAAGCCCGCGATAATAATAATTAATACCCATTTATTGTTTTCATCCACAAAATTTAACAAATATCAATTTAAAAAGTGAAAAATCTGTCTGTCTATTTATTATTCCATTGATTCGTTAAATATTTACCAGTCTTCAAATCCAACAAAAAAAAATGTGTTGCTCTGTGTTTATTTTAATCGAATAATATTTTGTTACAGTATTTATGTGTCATTGTGCATCGGGATAAATACAAATCTTTCAACTGTTGCCGATGAAAAAGTTGGATGGTCGAAGAGGTTCCGATCGAAGGCAAATATCTTGGATTTAAGAGATTGGACTGGAATAAGAATAGCTGAGGAGTTGAAGAAGTGGTTGCCAAGGTCGTGGAGAACAATATAATATATATAATAATATAATCTATTCTTTGAGGGTGGAATGCCTAATTAATAATAAAAAAATATATATATAATTATCACACCTTACGTCTATTCAACTTATCAAGGTAGTAAATGGATACAAACCTGAGACTTCATAATTTAGTTTTACATAATAATATTGCGATAATAAGGTTATTTTACTAAAACCTCAATGTAGTTTATGAAATCTTTAAATATTATAACATTCAATTTTCTTTTCACACCTGTACCTAGGCCTAAAGAAATTGCATTTGGCGATCGACTACAAACAAATACTTCGGCAATGTAGAGTAGGAAGAAAATTAACTGTCCCCTTTTTATATTTTTATAATATAAGTGTCTTTGTTTGGTTTAAATAATTGTTTATATGTTCCAGTGGACAGTTAATTTTTTCGCACTATACATTAACGAAATCTTCGTTTGTAGTGGAACGTCAATTTGAATTTGTCTGCGGGGGCTGATGTCTTATTGTATTTTGTTTATATCTTTGATTTTTAGTTAAGAAGTGGACAAAATAAGTGCACTTTTTCTAAGAAAGATTTGGAATATTATTATACTACATATATTTTTTTGCATTTATGCATCGTCACTGTTGAAGTATGGTAAACTCAAATGTGTATCTGACATTTAAATATAACATAAGTACTTCTAATAGCTTCTAAGAAAATTGTTGCTTTGAAGGATATGGATTTTATTAATTTCTTTGAAAGATCATTTTGTAAATGGATCACATGGTATCATATACCTATGTTATAATTAAAATTTAATATTTTTCAAGATTTAATGTCATATTTTTATAAGATCATAATATTATAATGATAATAATTGAAGTTCATGAAGTTGTTCATATTTATGAATTCATTTTTTAGCTTATATTTTGTGTCACATTCTAAATATGAACAGTGCAAATGAAAATAATTAATATTTGAGTATAAACATTGTAAATTTTCAGCAATTAAAAGAAATATCTTTTTATAATTATCATTTTTTTCAACTCCACACATTAGCTTAATGTTTCATAAAACAGAGTTTTATATTAACAGAGTTTTATTTAAAAAAAACAAATAAAATTAACCAACGGTATGCCTTGCCCTTATGAGCTTGCCCAATCTAGCATAATCAGAGATTGTAATGCTCATGGTTAAACCGTATTCTCCAAGATTCTCTATCTTTTATGGGCTCCAAAATCATTTCCCGTTCTTCGTACCCATATGTCATAACTGTTATATTAATAGTTTTATAGAGGGTGATCTTTGTTTTCCTATGGACACTTCTTGACTTGAGCACAGGCATTAGAGTAGAGAAGAATGCTTTGTTTCCTGTTCTATCCTTCGGTTTATTTCTATATGTCCCAACTCCTTTGCTGCTATTTCCAAGGCGTCAAAGACCTCCCTTATGGCTATCAGGGATCTTCCTACTATATTGAGGTTATAAGCATATCCGACGATGAAATAAATATAAGTCTTTGTATCGTCGAGGTATGTTTTATGCACCACATATTCCAGGAATAAGCTGAAGAGTATGAGGGCCAGTCTGCCACCTTGCTTGAGTACCTGGCCATCAGGAGCTCCTCTGTAAGTTCCGCGCCGATTTTACATTTTGTCCTACACATAGTTGCCCAAATCAAACTTAACTTCACAGGTATAAATTGAAGTATAGTGGTCATAAATCCACGATTCCTGTGCAAGGCACGGGTACTTAAGCTAGTTTCATATAAAATTCTTTATAAATTTATTATGTCCCACAAAAGGCTATTTCTAACTTATGAAGTATTGGCCATTGTTGCATATAAATAATGTATACATGGGTGTCAAGAGGAGTATCTCGACGCAGGAGATAGCTCATGCCGGTTCGAATCGTGCAATGAGCATGAAACTTTTCACCATGATTACTTTAATCACACCTTGAAATATAAGAAAATCTTCCTGTTTTTCTCCTAACTGAAATTGGGTGACCATCGCTGCAAACTCTTCATGATCTTGAGCCAGCCTTTTTTAAAAAGACTCTCTTCTGCTCAACACCACTTTTTTCCTTGAATTTTAAGTTGCAAGAGGGAATATTTACACCACGGAGTAATGAGTATGTAGCCAAAGTATGCCGCCTTATGTATCTTGACAGCGGTAAGGAGCTCTCTTTTTACTTTTGTATCATTCCCAGGACTCTCATTAGACACCCTGTCAATCCATGAGATGCTCAGCATTTTTCTATACAACCACATCTAATTTCACAGTAAGAAGCTTAACTTCAACAATCTTTTTATAAAGTTCATGCCTATTTTTATAGTCAATATTTAAAGGTAGATATTTTTATTTTTGTCGGCAAATTTTATTATTTCGAATACATAAGTATTTTTTTCATAAGTTAAGTCATATTACTTGATCAAATTTTTGAAATATAAGAATAATAGAGTCAGCATCTTGGTGGGAGCCCATAGCTTACCACATATAAATAGAGGACTCTCTCTAATTTCAACTTCGGGGTAGACGTAGAGAATAAATCACCATGCTATTGATTATAACTCGCATTTCTATCTTTTTTACAGTTACGTATTGTATTTTTTTTTTGCATACAAACCTATTTTATGAGCTCATTAACAATTTAAAACCAGTTTCATCACATACATTATAATAAAGATAATTTGTGTTTTTTGACACCCATAAGAACCTACAATGAGTACTTATACTGGACTTGATTTTTACCAACATAAACATATTATTTGACCTATTAATAAAAAAAAATCAAGCTTGAGATCGATCAAGAATGCTGATAAGGCGAAGGTTACAAAAAATCAAGTACCTACTTACGATATTAAACTATAAATTGTGTTAAAATATAAATTATATAACATGTGAATATAGTATTATCATGTTATTAAGCTCTGAATTTGAATTTCCAGAGATCAGAATTATAATTTCAATTTAATCAACAACTTTTCATTTTTAGTGGACGAGTAAAAAAGCTAGTATAATATACCTATATATGGAAATATTATATTTGTGTGAATGATATTAAATTGAAATAAATGAATGTACAAGTTAAATGGTTGAAAAGAAAATGATAAAAATAATACATTACAATACCAACACTAATATTTTGACCTTTTGTAAAATGTACGGTTTTATAAATAAAAAAATATAATATATCTACCTAGATTGTAAGTAAGGGACCTCGTGATGGTGCATAAATTATTCCTGTTCATCGGCCTTTTCATTACAACTACAACCAATTCATAAACTTTATGTTGGCATGAGCTATGTTCAGGAATATAAGTGAGTACTGAAAATACAAATGGAATGGATGCACAATAACAATTGTTATCTTCAGTATAGGTAGGTACTACAAAACATTTTAAAAGAAATACCTTGAGAGACACTTCTCATAAAGTTTCTTTCTCTTTTGAACTTTTAATGGGGATGGAATCAACGTGATAGATCCAAGCCAACCTTTTATATTTTAAAAATGAATCTGGGTTCACCTAAAGTGAGTAAAAATTACACATGAAAATTTTAACACAAAGCATGGCTTATGTCCTGAATGTGAAGGATGGAACGAACCGGTATCCACAATTTCTCTTCCATCTATACTAACTATATTATTACTTTTGTAGTCCAAGTCCAGGCTTCACATCCATACATCATCTATAATATTAAAGATTCGCTGGACAGATTTCAACGAATATGTAACAACTAATGACTAACAATTCATTACTATTAATGTTCGATTTTTAAATGGAACAAACCACTACGGGCTTACGACCGTCTTCTACTTAGGTGGTAATGTTTATGTCTCCGAAACTCCTAATCATGAGAATTCTCCACATGTTCAACATGTCGAAAAATCTCATGTATACAACAAGTAGAAATTTAATAATAAGTGAAATATAGAGATAAATGTTGGAAATTATTGAGAACAAGGGAGCAACCAAATTTAAAGACTGCGACTGCAGTCATGTATTTGGCGCCAGGATATGCCTATATCCATTTTTGTTAATGTCTCATCTTTATTGCCTATTGGCTTTGTTGGTGCACAACGTTCTAATTATGTCTAGATTCTTGTGATCATTTTTGTTGAACAAACCATAGTTTGTTCAATTTAAAAATCGAACATCAGTAATGAATTGTTAGAGTCATTAGTTGTTACATTTAAGATCTAGTCCTGAAAAATGGTCACAAAGAATCTAGACATAATTAGAATGTTGTGCATGAACAGATTTATATGTTGCTTGATTTATTGGATTCTTCTCTGCTCCGGATAACAGAATAATTATTAAAAATTACAACTAATGACTCTAACAATTCATTACCAATGTTCGATTTTCAAATGGAACAAACCACTAGGGGCTTACGACCGTCTTCCACTGTTGTTTCGAAGGCTGGCTTAGTGTGATCACCCTACGCTAACAACGTTCGCCACTAGGTGGTAATGTTTGTCTCCGAAACTCCTAATCATGAGAATTTTCAACATGATGAAAAATCCCATGTATGCAACAAGTTGAAATTTAATAATAAATCTCTAATATAAATGAAAGTCGGATTAGTGCGAACACTTATAACTCGAGATCGGCTGAACAGATTCTTTCAACGTTTGATTTTATGGATTCTTCTCCGCTCCAGATAACAGAATAACTAATAAAAAGTTAAAAAATGCATAAGAAATAATATGAAATATATTATTAAAATTAGTATGGAACAGACACCTGCGACGCGCCAACGCCATCGCGGGTAGTTCCCTCTCATTCTCGCATACGTGATTGCCGCTCTTACAGTAGACTATCCCACTTACTTCACCGCAAAGTCAACAATGCAAGGTAATGAATTGTTAGTCATTAGTTGTAATTTTTTCATTAAAAATTAGAAAAATGTATAGCATGATAGCAAATAATATAACATATTAAAGTTAGTATGGAACGGATTTGCTGACAACTATGCTTTGTTATGTGAAAAAATCCATAACAACCAGAGACATGTCATAAATATAGACTTGCAATCCCATACAAATTTTTACCAAAAAACTGTCTCAAATGTACCTGAATTGCTGCTTTCTCTTTCTAATGAGGCAGTGATAACATAACACAATAGTTTACACTCACCGTCTCTTTTCCTTGCATGTCTATTATATTATCTCTCTCTTGAACTTACCGATTTGTTGAAACAGGGTTGTCAGTCCTTCCCATCTTTATATTATAGGTATTAAACTTTTTCATTATTTCACTATTAGAGTAATGGTTATGAAAATGAAAAATTATAATTTGATCAGTAGTTTATTGAACAATTATTATTCATATTAAAGTAAAAATTTACAATAACTTTGAGGTCACATACCTTTAAGCAACATTAATTTTGTAAACTTTTGTCGTATCGATAGTATTTTTAAATTTTCAAGCTTGGCCTCATGGTGGAGTCTCACATTCGCGTAATTTTGGATAATCGCTCGAATTAAATGTATTCTATGATTTAATATGGTCGGTTGATCAAGCGCGTGAGAGGATAGGTTTTCTAATATTTTTTTATTGTTATGCTCATGCAGCAGTCGTATAACATCGCATGTGATATTTAACACATTCATCTTTTTTCTTCTTTCGATTCTGTGAGACAGACGACCATAAAAACCAAAGCTTGACTTGCAATGTTTTCATCATATTCTCCTTCCAAAGGACCTGCACCAAAATTAACGGTCCCTAACATTCGATTTTTATTAAATAATTTTTGTTTTCGAATGGCTACCTCATCAAAAACGAGGTTGCATATTAAAGATGAACCATCTGCAATAGAGGCAGATTTCAATTTTAAAGCCAAAAAAGCTTCGTCGGTAAACCCAGGCTCTCCGTTAGTGGAGGAATACCAATTATATAAACTTTTAGTGTGAGGTAATGAGTTACAAAATGATTTTCGAACGAATCTGTATGCAGATGGTGAAAAATAGTGCAATGTGAGTGCGAATTTACGCATAACTGGTGAAAATTTATGTTTATGAGTTGGTTTTTTATTTTTCGATACCATTTTATCAAATATTTCGTTTATTTCTGGCTTTTCAGCTAATAATAATGAAACACGGTTATCTAAATCGAACTTAGTATTCAATTTTTTCATCACTGCTTTTAAAGAGTCATATTTTTTTCTTAACGTTTTATTCTGTCTTCGAATATTGGTAAATTTGTTCATAAGGTTTTTTTTGGAAATCGTTATTTTTTTTAATTGCTTTTTCAACACCACCTTTCTTGGAGTATCGAAAATAGATTCCGAAATACTTATGTCCGCCAAAGACTCTTCCACCTTCAACAAATACAGAAAGTATTGTTAAGCATTGAATATTGGTATTGTGCATACTAAATTTTATTGTAAAAAAGTGGAAGCAACTTACATTTCCAACAGGAGGATTTTCAATAGCGGTCAATGATGAATGCGAGATGATCGAATTCGAAAGAGTAGCCTGTTGAATAATCAAGAATTTTTAGTTAAATTGCTAAAGATACATTTTCTGTTATTATAACATGTTAAAAAAAAAGTATAGATTACATTTTCATTTGAGACTTGATGTTTAGAAGACAATGAACAATGAGGCGCACTCAAATCAATCAAATAATCACATTACTCTGTTAAAGAATGAAAAAAAAAATCATATATTAATAACAAAATACAGTAGGATAAAATTAAAATCTACATTATTTTTTAATAATCAAACAACATTAATTTAATTGCTGAAGACAAATTTTCTGTTACTATAAAACTACAAGCATATCAAAAAAATATTGCTAAAAGGGAGTGTATCTTACATTTTCAATAGAAGCTTGGTGTTTAAAAGACAAAGAAGAATGGGGAGTGCTCGTAGCCAAAGCAGTAATCTGTTAAAGATTGAAAAAAATATATATTAATAACAAATGCTATAGAATAAATTTAGGTAATACATAACTTTCTGGATAATCAAAAAATATTATTGTTCTTAATTGCTGAAGATAAATTTCATGTTACTTTAAAAACTACATACATATCTAAAAAACTATTGGTAAAAGGGAGTATATCTTACATTTTCAATAGAAGCTTGGTGTTTAAAAGACAAAGAAGAATGGGGTGTGCTCGTAGCCAAAGCAGTAATCTGTTGATGAATGAAAAAAAAAACATATATTAATAACAAAATACAGTAGGATAAAATTAAAACCTAGATTATTTTTTAATAATCAAACAACATTAATTTAATTGCTGAAGATAAATTTTCAGTTACTATAAAACTAATAATAATAATATAACACTTTTCTATACAAAGGTGTCAGTATAGCCGGCGGAACTTATTGCCTGAGGCAATTTTTTCCAGTCAACTGGTCCCGTCCAATCTGAGACAGGCCAACCCCGGGTAGAAATTTCAAGTGAAACTACAAGCATATCAAAAAAATATTGCTAAAAGGGAATATATCTTACATTTTCAATAGAAGCTTGGTGTTTAAAAGACAAAGAAGAATGGGGAGTGCTCGTAGCCAAAGCAGTAATCTGTTGAAGAATGAAAAAAATATATATTAATAACAAAATGCTATAGAATAAATTTAGGTAATACATTACTTTCTGGATAATCAAACAATATTAGTGTACTTAATTGCTGAAGATAAATTTCATGTTACTATAAAAACTACATGCATATTATTGCATATCTAAAAAACTATTGGTAAAATTGAGTATATCTTACATTTTCAATAGAAGATTGGTGTTTAGAAGACAATGAAGAATGGGGCGTGCTCGAATCCAAAGCAGTAATCTGTTAAAGGAAAAAATCCAAATTTAATAACAAAAATTCAATAAGTATATCGATTTATTTTTTTCAACAAAATATAGTATGTATGACTTACATTTTGTGAAGGAACAGCTGATTTTTTCAAATATTTACGCCCATGTATGGTGTCATAAAATTCTGCATCACGAAAATGTTTAGAGCAAACACGAGAGTACGGCGACGGACACCAATATTCATCATCACGATTTGTTCGTAAGACCTTAGTCCACTTTTCTCTACTACGTACAGCATTTGGAAACCTGGTGGAAATAAAAAATATTTTATAAATAAATTTGCGACAGCCCTAATAATATCTTTTCAATCGGGTCAATACTAAAGGACCGCCTTAACCGAATACAATAGAAGGGTTCCTTGAGCGACTTTCGTCCCGCTGAACAATAGTTCATTATATTATTATTATATTCATAAGAAATGTAATACAAATGCAAGGAATTTATTTTTACGTCTTGGAAATAAAATTCCCCTTTTTATTTTTGTTCTTTATTTTAAACTTGTTAAGTCTGGACAAGATGATAGCGGAGAAAAATAATATTTTGTTTTAAATATTTCGTATTTTTAATTTAATAAATAATTTACTTGCACTTACTTGTGATAAGTTACTCCAATGCTTTTATAAGCAACTTCAGATCTATTACGGCAACCTTTTACCACACAGCACGGCATTTTTACCACTTTTTCAACACAAAAGTACCACAAAACACAGACAAGCGACGCACACAGAGGTTTATCAATGACTGATGATGACGTGGACTCATGTTTTGATTTTGACTCATGTTTTTGTGTGCAGATTTTGGAGTCCAATTGCATATCTATGTCTTTGACATATCACTGATAACAACCAGTATTTACGTCATGTAGAAAAATGTGTTAACTTTAAATTTTTTAACCATTGAGTTTCAAAACATTGACACGCAGATTTTTGATAGAATTTCCTTCGAGCTTTAAAAAATTTTTTTCTCTCATTCAATCATTCAAACATATTTTAAAATGATTTTAAAGGTATTTTTGTATAAATTACAAATTCGAAATCAATATTCATAGTAAGGACTACAGGACGTCTGTCGGGAAAGCTAGTTGAATATAAAATTATAGGATCCTTTATTAACGAAATGAAACTATACTGGAATAGAAAATTCTAGAACCTAGTTTCTATTCTATTCTATATTTTTCAAAACTTTACTAAACCTTTATCAAATAACCATCACTTTGCATGAATAAATTCAAATTCTTTAAAAAAGTTTACTCTACCTAGGCCATTGTGCATTCAAGTTATACAGAGAATTATCCAGGAATTATCATGTTTTTTTTCTAATACCTAAATGCAGTTAAAAAAAGAAGATCCATACAATAAAAAATACATAATTTGAGTTAGGTATCCCTTAAAAATTAATATAAACAGCTAACCTAAAAATTAACAAAGTCTTCTCTTTAATATCAAATCTATTTAACAAAAAAGCCATTTTCGTAATGTAAAGTAAGAAAGAAGTTGGTAGAATATTCTGGAATTCGCTAAAAAAGTTCCTTTCCTACCTTCTAAATTCTGGGATATTCTACCAGCATCTAGGTAGATGTCGTAATCTACCCACTACAAAAAATCCAATTAAGCCCATTGTACACACGACGACTTTGGTACGGCCGTGATTTGTTAAGTACATTGAATCTAAAATTAAATAGATCATTGTTTTTTTTTTTTTGACAAAGGATGCTTGGTAGAGCACATTTAAAAAATAAAGTGTCTATTTTCCTTTATTGTATTTGAGAAAAATATGTTTCCGTGATGTAAAGTAAGAAATAAGTTCGTAGAAAATTCTGGAGATCTTTGAATGTTTGTATCAACACCACCTATATAAGAAGCCTTAGTGCAGCGTCACATCGGGAGGCTCACCGTTCGCTTGTCTATATCTGTATGTACTTACCTGTACACTATGATATCTGTCTACACGCCGGCGGCCGTGACGCGAGAGGCCAAAAATGGCCGCCAGCACTAAGGCCTTCTTATATAGGTGGTGTTGGTTTGTATCATTTCTAGCATCAAGGTAAATGTTGTAAGTCGCTTACTTCAAAAAGCGCAAATAAACTACTCATTATATGCACACTATGATCTTAAATAGGTCGGAACGTGTATACTAGATAATTTCATTACAAAAATATACATTTTAATACAAAATTATCAGCCAGCTTCGTCTGATTGTACATTTTTATATTAGAATCATAATAATATTATCATAATTTCAGCATTTCTATTACTTAGGTTATGAATATGGAATGATACCGATTTCCAATAAAATAGAGAGTATAATGTTTATTTTAGTAATAACTATAGTCGGTTTATTTTAAGATTGACCAAAATAAAATACCAATTAAATAGTTTTCTGTGCAATTAAGGCGGATCATTAAAATCTTGACGAACGAAAAAAATTTTTTCAAAAAATTTAAAAAATGGCTGACAATCAGGCGGAGACTAAAATTCCGCCTCAAAAGGGCGTGAACATGCATGAAAAAGTCATTCTCTCGATGAATAGATAATAGTGAGGTGCCTGTCATGGTGTTATCTATAGATAGCCATTTACATTTCGTACGATTATTGTTAGGTATTGTTTTATTTTTTTTAAAGAATATGTAGCAACTAATGACTAAAAATTCATTACTATTAATGTTCGATTTTTAAATGGAACAAACCACTACGGGCTTACTACCGTCTTCTACTATTATTTCGAAGGCTGGCTTAGTGTGATCACTTTGCGTTAACAACGTTCGCCATTAGGTGTAATATTTAAGTCTCCGAAACTCCTAATCATGAGAATTCTCAACATGTCCAAAAATCCCATGTATGCAACAAGTAGATTTAATAATTAATGAAATGTAGAGATAAAAGTTGGAAACTATTGAGAACAAGAGAGAGTTATTTTTTTTATATTTGTTATAATATTTTTACACATAACTCGATCTACTTCATTTTGCAGTGTTCAATTTTGTTTTTATCTTTCAAAGCTTGACTATGGCGTTTTTTTATAAAAATATGTAACTCAATCAAGACGATGAGTTAAAAAATATAAAGTTCGTCTAGATCGCTTTGTGTAAGGTCGGTCTTATAAACATTGTTGCCGCCTGCCACGGATATAAATACCGCGCTACCGCCAGCCGGCATTGCATTGAATCCAAAGATTGAATCAATTTCGTTTGAAAGCGCTGGTTATAGTGGTTGTGCTTTTGCTGCCGGTTCGTTTTACCAAGTTCTACTGGACGTTTGTTTAAATCTTGTCGCAATGTCTCTTCTACCTTATGTCTTCGACGATTTCTACCGCCCCTCCAGGCTTTTGGATCAACATTTCGGCATGGGGATCACGCCAGATGAAATTATAACCGCTGTGATTCCAAGATTCGACCAGCCAAGATTGAGATCCGATTATTATAGACCATGGAGTTCCATCTCAAGAGCCCGTCAAGATGCTGGTTCAACTATCGTGTTGGATAAGGACAAATTCCAGGTGTCGCTGGACGTGCAACAATTCGCTCCTAGCGAAATCTCCGTCAAAACTATTGGAAATCAGGTCGTCATCGAGGGAAAGCACGAAGAAAAACAGGACGAGCACGGATTCGTTTCCAGACATTTTGTGAGGAAGTATGTGCTGCCTAAAAATCATCTTCCCGAAGACGTTGTGTCCTGTCTGTCCTCCGACGGAGTGCTTACAATAACCGCCCCTAAAAAGCTAGCTCCCGCTCTGGAAGGAGAAAGGGTTGTGCCCATTCAAGCCACAGGACCAGCTCATCAAGCTGTGCAAGGAGGGAAGGCAGAAGATAAGATGCAGGAGTAATTATTATTCTTTTCATTCCCAGTTCCTGATTAATAATAGACTGATTCATTTTATTAATTATTTGTAAGTTCTGTTAAATCATTTTAACTATTTCAGTGGTAAATTTTACACTCTGTTCTTTATTGGTTCAGGCACTCGAAATAAAAATATAATTTTTAGTTCGTAAATAAGTCATTGTTTTATCCAAATAAAATTATTCCAGTCATTTCAATGTTGGTATTAAAATAAATATATATTATTATAATAAACTATTCTTTCATTCATTTAAAACCAGTAATGACCTGTAAAAAGTGTTAACTTTTAAATTGTTATGTATGGATGCTTATTGTAAGTTGTAGGCACTGGGCTTTAAGTTTATTCACCTTTTCTCTCGAAAATGTGCATGGAAGACCGGCAACTATGCGTTGCATCGCACAAACCAAAGCTACTACAGTACCTATACTGTCTGCGTTAAATCCAATTATGTATTTACCTTCATAGCTTATTGAGGAAAAATTAGCACCTTTTAATTTCCCTGTTAGCAAATAAACAAGATAGCGCCATTATTTGTTGGACAGATAAGAAGTGTATGCTTTTGTTTTGATTATTTATCATGCCGGCCGGCTCGTAGGTAAACGTAAAAACAATAATTAAAATTTTCCTAAAAGTATTCCCATTAGATAGTATTTATAATTGGATTATATCCATCGCAGACTATTTGGCATAAATGTTTCAAAGTGTTTTCAGTCAATTATAATATCAAAATGGATGTTTATATTTTTGATTTTGGTGCGCGTAAAACCAGCTGTTCTAGAACTTTCCCGGAAGAGCGAGACTTGGCAACAGCGCATTCATTTATAAAGTTTTTTTTGTGTACATATGCATAGATAATTATAATAAATGTTGTACGCAGGTAGGTGCCTAAAGATTATCTATGGCCTATGGATTTATGTTTCCAAACTTTCCTACCTAACCAGTTCGTATTTTCACGGCAATTACAATATTCATTCCTTAGAGTAAGAGATATTCTCTTACTCTAAGATTCATTCACTGAAAAACTTGTTGGTACTTTATTTTCATTAGGTATCCTAACTTGCCATGGTTGCCGGCTAAGAATAGCACCTCTGCTCTTTTTGCTGGTTCTTCGAGCATCCTGTAAGAGGCAGGAAATCGAAAAATCAGATCGGGACCGTGAGGTTGACCACCTTACGTCCTTAAATCTCAAGTGGTCAGAAAAGTCACAATGAGCCTCGGACGCCCTCGAGCGCAATGGAGAGCTCTTGTTGCCTCCCTATGCTCCTGAGTGGGGTTAAGGCCTCCCGCATTGTGGGTTGATCTGGGGGTATCTGCGGCGGACTTGGTTTGTGTGGGGCCGGCTTTTCGGTTTGATTACTTCGATCGAGCTGGAGGGTCGGTTTCATGTGGATCGGGTTTGCTGCGGATTGGTCTCCTCCGGGCTAGCTTGCGTTGTGCTGGGGGGCCTTAAAGGCAGTATGTATGTATGTATCCTAACTTTTGAACATGTTATAATTTATAATATTATTAGATCTAATCATCACACTTTTCCCAAGGAAGTTCGAAACACCTAAGTAAGAGTTATTTACAATAAAAATGTATAAGGAAATTATTTAAGTGAATTGAAAATCCTTGGGCAGTCATGGTTTTTATTTTGAAACCTACATGAGTAACAGATGTACATTCTATCATCAAAATACTTAGGTACAGTATTCTATAACAAAGTTTGCCGATTCATTCGAAAATGAGAGCAGTGCTACAAAAAAAAAAAACACAAAGGTATTCATTCACCTCTCGAGGTACACAAGGTAATTGCAGCACAAAATAAATTGTTATGTCCATTCAATTTGTTAATCTGAGCTGGGGCAATATTATTATTATCTTTCCATTTTTCCTCCCTATTAATTATTATGTATCAGTCCAAAACCCAGGTTATATGGTCAAAGTTGCCCCCAGTCTCTTCACATTGACCTCTCACGTCCATCTGCCAACCATTAGTGTTGCCGCCTTTGGAAAAGTTTTGACAAGGAAACAAACTTAAAAAAAGGTAATTTAAAAAATTTGGTATCCAGAAAGGTTGTGGAATGAAAACACAACCTGGACATTAAAAGGTTTTGCCCAGACCTCAGACGCACGTTAATACCTGGATAGGTGGCAACAGCGTACAGGTGGGAGAAGAACAGTGAACTTTCACCCCTCCGGGTGGCAAATTTTTTACCTTGAAATGTTTGTCGTTAGGTCTCCGTATTTCACAGGTCAACAAATCCATCTGCGCCTTCTTTTCAAACAAGTCCCAACAGACAACCTCACTGTCATTATTAGCATCTAACAGCCATATGCCAATACATTCCTTATACTAAAGATCTCTTTTCATCTTGTTCTTTTTTAGTATGTAGTACTTAAAAGTTCATTGCTTGCTCCTGTAGACTTTGCTACCGACTTCCGACACTTGCAGTGAGTAAAATCAAGCATTTTTTTATTGAAAGCGTTCTTCAGCTGAATATTTCAAATGTCATAACATTATCAAAAATATCTTGTTTCTTATATTTTACTGCTATATTAGGTAGGTAATATTGACATTAAAGTGAAAATTTTATTCAGAGTAAAACTGCAAGGGTTAGGTAAATAAAAGGACAAATGTATTTGTTTAAAAAAAAAAACCTGAAGAGCCTTTTATCATCAAAATGAAATAAATTTATTATAAGTAGACATTAATAAAGTAACATGAAATATTGTTTTAAGACTTTTGCTGTTTTTTAGCCGCTTCGGCAGCTGCTTCTGCTTTTTCAAAATCTTCTATGAGTGAGGTCACCTCTGCGTGAGACAATATACGAGCCTTGGTCTTTCCATTTTCTCTGATTAAAGTGGCCATTTCAACTGTAAGGACATAATGATATTTAAAATTTGAACTTTATAAAAAGATTACATGGATAAAATAGGAAAATTTGGTTTTATTAATCCATAGAAGCTAACTAAAGGATAGACATGTCTCTGGCAGGTTGACCATTTTCATAATAATATTCAAACTGTGACAATAATAAGACAAATGTTCCCACTCACTTTTCTCGGCTGTCATCTTGGTCATATCCAAAGTCTTACTAAGCACCTTCACAGCTAAAGCCTTGGCATGCGCTAAATCCGTTTCATTTTCCTTGTATTCCTGCTCTAAGCTTGACACAGCAGCCTTCAAATAAATTAAAAATAATCAGCTACATAACAAATGTAAGGATTTTATTAATAATTTATGTTCCCAATTCATAACTCATTGACTATTATTCTGAAATGAAAAACAGATGATTGAGTTGCGTCGTATCCAATTTTTATTGAGACTTTTGACATTTTTCTATTCTGAAAATATTTTATCTAACACATTAATTGCGTAACTACTGGCAACTGATTAAGTTCTAAGCCAAAACTTCTATTCTGCAATAACAAAATTCCTCGTATCCAATAGTTGTTGCATATTTTGACAGTTCTACCTATTCTGAGTGCATTTAATCCAACAAAACAATTGTGTAACTACTGGCAACCAACCGAGTTCTACGCAAGAGCTTTTTTGCTGTTGTTT
This sequence comes from Mystacides longicornis, assembly GCA_963576905.1. Lineage (NCBI taxonomy): Eukaryota > Metazoa > Arthropoda > Insecta > Trichoptera > Leptoceridae > Mystacides > Mystacides longicornis. Next base: position 24,036,625 of record OY756427.1, read on the forward strand.
CAATTAAGGGCTCATACACACAGTGCCAAGTAGCAAGTTTAGTGTATGTGCGAGTTGCACAGTAAAATTGCAGGAGATAAGTGAGTGCATGTCCACTTCTGTGAAGTGAGAGTTGATAAAATATTTTCAGAATATAGAAATGTCTCAATAACAATTGGATACAATGCAACTCAATCGTCTGTTTCTCATTTCAGAATAATAATCATTATTTAGTTTTTACATTCACATTGGTTAAAATGACTGCTTTAGTACCATAGTGAATGTGAATCACATCATCAATACTGAGTGAGATTGTTAATTTCAGATATTATTGTCACATTGATTTCATATGTTAGTGTCTCCCATTTTTCGGTAATAACCAAGTATGTAAATAACCAACCGAAGATGACAGAATTTTAGACATGAAGTACATGATCAAGAAGAAGATTGTCCCAATTCTTGATAGCAATGGATTACTTACAGAACTGTTCTTTCCTATACAAGTTGCCTTCCATCCACTGTAGTTACCACTGGGATCTGATTGATACAGCTGGTAACCATAGTACTTGTCCCAGCCCATGTACAATACGGAAACACCAAATGGACGTTTACCTGAAATTAAAAACGATAATGAAATTCCACCCATCATGCAGTGTCCCTTAATAGGTAAACAGAGAGAACGGATCTCCACTCCTTTCTATCCAAGCACGCTTCTTACTGACATTAGGTTTCTCATACAACCTCTCCTATTTCTTGGCTCCTGACCTGGCCTTCCTAATATTCTCATTCCTTTCCATTTCCCACAGAGTATTTCCACATATATCATTCTTCGTAGAGCTCTCATCTCTACTTCATTTATACTACATTCCTATTTTTTGTCATCATTGATGGGAACAGGATTACGTTATGAACTATTTTTTCACTTGTAGCTTCTCCGTAATCATTGGCAAAGTGAAGATCTGATCTCCCACACTCTCAGGGTGCGACAGAATATCCACGGAAAAACATTAACATACTATTACCCTTATTCCAGAAGAATTCTGCCAGAACTAGCTCAGAATACGCTAAAGAAATTGTGAACGAAAAAAGTATATTTTAACTGATAGTTCCACTAAAATTATCATAATTCCTCTAAAATGTGACCTGCTTTTCAATCAATTTGAGCGCCATATGAGAAAGCGTTTATGTCAAAACTATGTGTGCAATTTTTTTTTATCAGATACCTCTCTTAAAAACAACAATAAAAAAAATTGTTTATTATTTCCAGTAAGAATATTATTGTGCTCTTGTTTTTATCATAAAAGTTTTGTTAATAGTGTTATATTTCTTGATCAAGATAATTAATTAATTTGTTTGAGAAAAAACAAATTTGGCGGCCATTACGAGAATTTTGACATTTGGAAATCAGAACAAAATCGCTCGGGTTGGTTGAAATCAGTTGACAAAATTAAAATTTTTAGCCGATGCTTAATTTTAGCGCAACCGATGCATAATTGGGACATAGACATGATGTAAGGTGTCAGCCAAAATATAATCCTATTTGTACACTCACCACCATGTTGTGTGTAGGCTTGTTTAATATCACACAGGAAAGAGACTAACTGCTCACAGGGTATTGACTCCCCGTGCTGCAAGAGATACCTCTGTCCAATCAACCTCAGCTCATTGATAAGCACATTAGCATCCGACGTGATGCCAGCAACACCGCACACCATGTCATCATTCAGCTTATAAATTTTCTCAGAGAAGAATACCTGCAAATTATTGAATAGGAACAAATGATGAAGTTTAGAAAATAATATAACAGATAATAAGCCAAAGTGCCAGGTATTCTACTCTTAAAATTTGTTAGCAAATGCAAAACTTGGATTGTTTCCCCAAAATATTCAGGGTTTATAGTGAGTAGCTGTTTCCAGAGCCGAATAACAAAATGCCAATTATATGACAAAAAGTACAATAATTCGCAAACTGCAAAATAAATGGAAAATTGCTCTTATTCATCAACAAAATTTTTAGTCTCAAATGTAATCACATAGATTTGTACAGCACCTAATACATTCTAGAAGCCATCTCTTGGTAGAATCAGTGATACATATTACAATAGAAAGGTACTTACAAGAAACTCTGGATTTTTTTTGCAAATGGCCGGAATTCAAATTTACGGCCGGTTTCATAAAAAATAAAGGAGACTTTAAACACCCTTTAAAAACTAACGGGTTTCATAACAACAAAATGACATTTAAAACCGACTTTTAGCTAAAGTACCGTTATCGATTATTGTTTTTAGTTAATGTCGACTTTAGGTAGTTCAAATTTTTACCACCGGAGTTCATAGAAAATTTCGTGGCGCTTTCTCTGTCACAAAGACAAACATTTTGTAAGCGGTGACACTGTGGACAAAAATGACTAAAATAGGGCGGAAAACATAGCAAAACGGAAAGAATATTATTGTTTACAGATTTCGTATACTAATTCATAAACCATAATAATAAATTAACACCAAAAATGGCTCTTTGATGCTCTATTGAGAAATGAAATTGACAGATCAACAGAAATTACGCGAAAATTAGTTAACAACCTATGTTTTCCATGGTAACACTACCAACTGCTACCAACTTTTAAATATTTTTTTGACATTTCAAATTTTAGCTGGAATATTTTTTATGAAACGCGTCAGCTTAAAGGAGTCTTTAAATTTTAAAAGGAACTTTAACTAAAGTGTTCTTTTGAAGCTTTTTATGAAACTGGCTGTTAGTGATATAGCAACACTACTTGTAGTTTTCAGCACAAATTGGCTATAGATTCACACCAAGCCATCTGTTAGAGTAACGCCGTGAATAAAAAAAAATGTGTACAAATAATGATTGTAAGAGATGTCATCCCAATTACCTACCTCGTCTAATAACTTATTTGTGTTTCTTTTTTCTGCTGCTAAAAGAATACCATCAGTTGTTTTGATGCCCAGACATGTACTTGCATGACTTATAGCTTCCATAGCATATTCCACTTGATACAATCTCCCTAAAATATATAAAATTAATCAGGGTGGTGAGTACGTAACTTTTACTATAGCAGAAGTAACCACACATCAAACTAACTACACATAACCACGCTTAACTACATTGTAGTTAGCGTGAGTATGACACGTAATAACGCAATCTAGTTAATCAGGAAATAGTAAGGTAGCTAGCTAACACAAAAAATCAAAAATGTTTTTTTTTTTAAATTTCACAGCGATTTTGACGAGAGTAATGGACGGACACTGCCGAATATTTTTATGTCGCCCGGGGAGGGAGAAAAGCTCATGGCGGCCATCATTCTTTGACATTTTTCATAAAATGTAAGTATAAAAACAATTGTGATTTGTGGAATTTTAATCATTTTAAGAAGTAAATACATTTGATGTTAACTGATACTCCGTGAATACTCTTTTATTTTCCCTATAGATTTTTTATCTTAATTATTATTTGTATGTCTTTATTGTTTGTAAAATATTTGCTTGCGAGAAATAAAGAAAGATTTTATTTTTATTATTTTTTTAATGATCTCCATACAAATGTTTAAAATTATGCAAGCATTGTTTTCCCCTTCGTCTGATTACGTATTAGTATTTTATTGTAAAATATTTTATTTGGAAAATAAAATACATATAAAATAAATAAAAATAGAAGTGATGCATTGTTATTTTCAGTAAATTAAATATTTAAAACAAACGATACAATAACAAAGCGCGCAACTTTGTCAGCTCTAAACCACATATAAATAGCCTAACTACTGCTAACTACACTGGAACGCAACGCTGCAGATGCTGTTATAATAAACACGCTGCAACACACAACTAACAACATTTGTAGTTAAATCGAACAGTTCGTACTTGCGCTAACTACGCTAGGCAGTAGTTAGTTGTGCTATAGCCCGTTCATACTCACCCCCCAGAACTATTCGATAAAAAAGCGTATATGAAATAAAATAAAATAGGATCACATTTATTTTGTAGAATGAAATTGAAATAAGAAACTGGATAACCATTTAAAATAAACATTCAGATTTCTATAACCATTTTAGTAATATATTTCGTTAAAAATATACTAACCTTCTGGGGAAAATATGGTGGTTCTAGTATCATACCGTCTGGCCTAAAATAATAAAATACAAAAATGTTGTAATTTATTTCTTATGAATAGCAAATACGCGAGTCTATTGAATAACTATGATAAATTTCAGTTTAGAAAGCGAATGAAAGGAATTTGGAGGTTATGTTCAAGAATATAGGTTTATAGCATAAAAAATGAACAACCATTCCTAAATATCGGGATTTAAAGCAGAGTATACGTTGCAATAATATAAATTTAAAAACAAAAAGTTTAAATTCATCAATCACATAAAAAAACGCTTTGTAATTATATTAGAAATATTACGCCGGAGACAGACAGGAATAATCTACATTTAAAATTATCTTTTGCAAATGGTTCTCGTTTAGTATTATCAAAGATAAACTTACCATTTTTAGTTATTTATTCAATAATAAACTTAATTACTTTGAAAAAACTTATTTTCACACAAAATCTCAAAACAACCAAGTCACCCAAATGACAGACAATTTGTAAGTTGTTTGGGTGTTGGAAGCCGCTAAAAATACAAACATGAAAATAATAATATATAAATTAATATTTTTAGGAGTGTCAACACATTGTTAGTTAAAAACCTTAGATTAGGAAATATTCTGTCACGGCAACGCCGTGACTAAAAAAAATAAAATAAAAACATAGACTTTACGAAGCGTTTGCCTGGATATAAGCAGCGCATTTCATAATGTGATGCTGGAAAAATTGGAACAGCAACTTCTCCAACTGGGAATTCCTCCAAAACTCACGTTCTTCACTGTTAATCTTTTCAAGGAACGAACCATAAAAATAGAATCTTTTTCGGACTCCCCTATTACTAGAAAAGCCACAAAAGGACTACCCCAGGGATCTATTCTCTCCCCAATTCTGTTTAACATTTATTCCCGTCTCAACACTAGAAATCTACCATTTTCTCCTTAGATCAAAATCTTACAATATGCTAATGATATATTTGTATATACAACGGGCTCTTCTCCAACCCATCTTCAACACATAATCAACAAGTCCCTTGATCAGATTCATGACGCTCTTGGGGCAGTTGGATTACAACTGTCTGCTTCCAAATCCAGGAGCGTGCTGTTTTCAAGATCTCGCAGGCCTCCTACTATACAGATTAAAATTCATAACAACCACATCCCTTTTATTTAATGAGGTAAGATTCTTGGGAGTCACAATGGATAGCAAACTGTCATGGAACTCCCACATCACAGAAGTTTCATCCAAAATGTCAGGCAGGTCTTAATGCTCTAAGAGCGGTTTCCCGGGTCTGGTGGGGAAGCCATCCCTTCGTCCAGAGAATATTTTATAACGCATACATACGTAGTCATTTAGACTACGCCTCATTTCTTATAATTCCTACTACAAAGAAAAACCTTCATAGACTGGATAAGATTCAGTATCAAAGCCTGAGGTTGATTCTTGGTGCTATGAGTTCCTCTCCGATAAACGCTCTCCAAGTAGAATCTGCCGATCCTCCTTTGAGCTTGCGACGTCAATGGTCTTCTGATAAGTTTCTTTTCAAATGTGCTCGTTTTCCAATCACCCTCTTCTCCCAAAATCGGAACAGTGAACCACATACACAACATCCTATCCTTTCTGGAATAATAAATCTGCCCCTCTTCTTATAAATAGCTTGTATCTTTTAAATACATTTTCCCACAAAATATTTTCTAGCCCTATCCTCCCACTCTACAATAGCCCATATGAAGTAAAAAATTTCATTCCAAAAATCCACCATTCTATGGGGAAAAACAAGGATTTTGCTCAAAAGAGTTTCCAACACGTCATTGGTCGCCACTGGCCAAGTTGGAAAATAATTTATACTGATGGCTCGATCCAAGCTTGACGATGGGAGAACCGGGGCCGCATTTTGCAGTGCGTCATACAATAAAAAGATTAAACTCTTGCCTGAAATGACAGTTATTTTTACTGCTGAATATATTGCCATTTTAGAATCTGTAGAATACATAACCTTACCGTCCCAAAATTTTTTAATATTGACAGACTCTATGAGTGTATTGCAGAAACTTGATATGCCAGCCTCTCTACATCCAGATGACGACCTGGGTATGCGTGTTCGCCGGAGAGTCATGCAGGCGGAGACTAGTGGATTCGAGATCGTTATGGGATGGATCCCGGCCCAGCCACAGTGGTATACCAGGGAACGAAAAGGCCGACCAACTGGCCAAGGAAGCAGCCTCCTCAAACACCTGTTCCTCGACATATAGGATCCCAGTGTCGGACCTGTTACATATTCTGAAGGAAAAATTTCTCGAGCGCTGGCAACTCCACTGGAGCACAGAAGAACTCTCAAAGGGACGTTCATATTGAGAGCTTTCACCCCAACTAAGCCTCAGGCCATGGTTTGCTGATATCAAACTGAGCAAACAGGTAGTGTCCACCATTTGTCGCATGAGATTGGCGCACTGCTGTGTCGGTGCTCATTTATTCAAAATAGGTATTTTTGATTCCCCGTCCTGTGAATGTGGCTCTGAAGAGGACACTCTCAACCACAACTTCTTTGAATGCCCGTTAATTGACAGATATCCGGACTTGTTGGGAAATCAATCTAAATAAATTTAAATATTGGCAACACTGTTTTGTTTATATGTATAATTTGATTTGAATTTGGAAGTGTTCTTTTCATTTGACTTTTGTTTCTATTTTCTTCAATAAAAAGATGGTTGTTCATTGTGCAGTATAAAAATATTTTGTTTCCTACCTTTTAAAATATCAACAGGACTTCCTCCGAGATCTCTCTCGGTTGGGAGTCCCGTTTCCATGCAGCCTCTCAGTTCTTTTATCTCCCCCTTCCAAAAATATATATGCTCTCCTTTCTAAATTCATAAATCTCAATTCCCTTAAAATATGACCCGTTACTTCTACCATTTTTCTCTACATATTTCCCCCCCACTTTTTTGATACCTTCTAATTTATTGTCCTGTTCTCAATAATACAATTTCGTACCTAATAGATCAGTGTGTCCCAATCTCTCAAGTGTGAAAATGGCTGGGACACTCCTTTAGGGGTGAAAGCCAGAAATAATAATATGAAAGAAGAAGAAGAAGCGTTAAATTGTCGACGAATCCTGTTTGACGTTTAAACTGTGCATGACAAATTGGCGGCAAAATTCAAAATAATGCTGTGGATCTTGACCAATCTTGATCTTGACACTCGTCATTTATTTCTTTCACGCCAAGGGGGCTTTTTAAAGAAAAATAATCATATTATGGAGATAAAAAATGAAAAGGATTTGACACTGGTATGGGATATGGGACACTACTTATTGATATCATACCTACTTAAGTTACCTCTCCAAAACACGAGTTCTTACTCACATTGGAGAGCAATCATTTAATGATTTTTATTGCCTTATTTTTTGTAAATGAAAAAAAAAAACAATACAGTGCATTGCGTTTTGTTAAGTCAATAGTTTCGATTAGTCTTATAATTAAAATATATATGTAATGTTATGGGTATATTATTGTTTCCCATAACATTAATGTCCATTTTTTTAAATCAATTTTTTTTTTCAAACAAATGAATCTGTGCTCAGTCAAAGTGAACACAAATACACTCCGATTCTTTCACAGTAAGCTACTTAAAGCTTGTGTAGTAATATGATTCCATACTTGAGCTCTCTTATGAAGTTGGGTTTTATGGTGTCCATTATTGCTATAGGTATAATACTTGAATAGTTCAGCCGGAATGTTCCTTTATTGTCATTTTTCATTCTTAAGACTTTTTAAAGCAGCTTTAATATCTTAATCAAATTAAAAACTTTTTGAATAAAAAGCTGCAATAGGTTAAAATGATGTGCTGAATCTCGGTAGCAAACATGATGAAAATAATCCAAACAAAATAGGTAGACAGGGTTAGAGCCCAAATCTTGACACTCACTCATGTGCGTGACAGCACCAATGTTCCAAATGCGGTTTTCCGCTTTATCAAAAGGGATGGCCTTAGCTCGATCATCTTTTGAAGAAATGTTCCCATTTATTGTAAAAAAAAATTGAACAGGACCCCTATTCTGTAGCAAGTGTAGGGTAGTCACTTGAAAAAAAGTCACTATTAGGCGATACATTTTGTATGAAAAACGTCTATATGCGATTCTCGCATTCGATACGGTGTATAGACGTTTTTCATACAAAACGTATCGCCTAATAGTCACTTTTTTCAAGTGAATACCCTACACTTGCTACAGAATATGGGTATGTTAACTGTGCTTGTGGTTTGCCAAGTTATCTGAATAGCAATGTTAACAACCAGACACCTCAGGCGACAGATCAAAACCCAAAACTGATCAGTGATCATAGAGTATAATATAATAATACTACTTTTCAAACTGATTTACCGTCGTGGTTCTATGTTCACTTCACCGTATTCAAACACCTGCGCATGCGCACAGCAGAAGGATTCGTCGACAATTTAACGCTTCGTTTTTTGTTTTGTCCGGCCATTAGCCGCATTTACAGTAGTATATTATATTATCTATGATTAGCCGCTCGTGTATTTTCTAAGAAGTTTTTGTTTGCAAAATTCAAACTTTGATTTTGATCCACCCTACAGGAATTTCCAAGATAAAAACTTATTTTATTTTCCCCCACGACCTTAGAGGGAATAAAGATCGTTGCATATATCCACATCAAGGTTTTCTAATTTTTACCAACTATTTAACGAATACATTACTTACTACACACTGCAAGCTTCGGTTTTAACATAGTACCTATATAGTAAATAAATGATAAAATAAATACGTAAGAACTAAGAAGTTACATTTTCTCTAAACATTATCGCCTACATCGTTCACCTTTCTATGTTTAGTTCTTAGATGACATTACCTTAATCGGTTCATTTAAAATTTGTGGAAATCTCTAGAATGATGGAGAAGATGTTTCCAGTGCCTACGTGAAAATTTGATGCGTATAAAATGGGTGCGTTGCGACGTTGCCAGATATTTTCGCTCAGTGGTTCAGTCAGTTCGCTAGCTGCTTTCTGGCGTTCGGTAGCTTTGTCGCGGATACGTATTGGAAAAAGAGTTGAGGTTTATTATTTACGCTTTTTAGTGTTGTTTAATTAAAAGTATATCATGGCTCTTTCACCTTATGCTTTTCATCCATATTTTGCCATACCATCGAGGTTATTTGGACAAAATTTTGGTGTTGAACTTTCACCGGAGCAGTTTTTACACGATTTTTTCAAACCTAAACATGCAGTGCATAATTCGTTGCATCAGTTAGGACAGGGGCAGAGCGACCCCAAAAAGTTTCACGTCTGCCTGGATGTGCATCAGTTTGCCCCAAGCGAAATAAGCGTCAAAACAATCGGAAACCATGTCGTTGTGGAAGGAAAACACGAAGAGAGAGAAGATGAACATGGATTTATCATGCGACAATTTGTGAGAAAGTACACTCTTCCTAAAGGTCAAGACCCCAACGTCGTTGTGTCTTCCCTGTCTTCGGATGGATTTCTCACCATCTCGGCTCCTAGAGATCCCATTATCTTACCCGATAAGAACGAGAGAATTGTGCCCATAATGCAGACCGGTCCAGTGCATAGGGAAGTCAGGGAGCATGCAGTCGAGCATTTGCCGGAAGGTCGAACAAAACGCAAGGTTCCAGAGCGTGTCGTGCCATTAGCGATTAAATATATTTAAGTGTTTTATGTTATGCTTAATTTAATTACAAGTCTAATGAATTTATATTAATAAAATATTTCTTCCTATAAATAAATAATTATTTTTTGTCATTAGTATACGCTATTTATAAATAATGCACCCACTGCAAAATATAAAAATATTGTATTTTGGTGCGGTAGAATAAAAACATTTCCATATCTAAACTGAATGCATTTTCAATGTATTGTCCCCTCTTTACGATTACACTGTGGGTACTATTGCACCAATGGGAAAAATACCCACTTGGTTCAATATGAGAAGCTGCCCAACAAAAGATACAATATTATAATGAAATGGTTGGTAGCCTAGTGATATAGTTGCTGTTTCGTTCTGAAGGTCGTGGGTTCGATTCCCTGTGCCAACTGCCAACCATCTTTCACAACACAAGTTTTTGTTATGTCTAGGGTACATTTGGATGAGCCCAGATTAATTAAAAAAAAACATTGATGGAAATCTCTGCGATTTATGGAATTGGGACCAACGGCCACAATTTGTGAGAGTAAAGTTTGATAACGTGAAAGGTATTTTCGAGTAGGTAGGTATTCCATATGAAGAATAATTGGATTGGATTGGAGGTCAATTAAAATGAAGGGCGGATCCAGCTTTGGCGCCGGGGGGAGGGGGGTCACATAGTCGTGGTCAAGTCACAAGATGTTATAATTTTATTTTGATAATAATAGATACAAGTAAAAAGTAAGTATATTTTATTGATAAATGTAAGTAGGTACTGCTCTTAAAAATAGACAAAAATATGTTTAACAATTTTAATTAGTGGTTCTCCTAGACCTGGACCCTGTCTAGGGGGGAGGGGGTCGTGACCCCCAGTGGATTCGCCCTTGATTGAAATGGTTACAAAATAATAATATAATGATTACAGGAAGGAAGGTAAATGCATGGGTTAAACTTTTTTTTAGTCGCCCGATCCTATAAGTATTTAATGCGCATGGAACGTTATTATTTACGTAAGCAAACAAATAACGCAAGTATTTCATGATGGAAACTCGGAAAACAATGTACATCAGTGGTTAATAATGGACTCGATCTAATAGCTAGGTTTCACACTATTTCTAGGGTAGTCGCATAAATCATCTATTGGCATTGGCAGACTAATAAAAATATCATCGATCATTTTCAAAGCAGTCCTTTACGTGACGAAATGCCATATTTGTATTTTATAATAATAATTTTCAAAGCAAAGTAAAAAAGGTCAAGAAGCGCGCATTTACGAAATTATTTTACTTAATTTAAACGTTTTTCTCATATTGCTTCTTGTAGAAAATTCCCTTATATAGAATTTTTTTTTTTAATAAGTGGGTAAGTTGACGTATTATTCTTCCAAAATAATAGTAAATAATTATTATTTTTATTATTTAGTCTATGGTGCATCCAATGCAACCGGCTGCATTCCAAGGCAGTGTTGTCAAATTTACGCGGGATATTAGCATCCCTTTCCCTCTTTCACTTTACCAATTTGTTTGCACCTTTCTTTCTCGATGCATCCAGCAGGAACTCCGAGTTCAGTGTTTATTTTCTACATTTCTACAATAATATCAAAAGTTCAAGCTTGTTTGATGATAATAATAATCTCGCCCCCTACGAGATAGATAACTAAAATATTGCAACGCGTTACTATTTGCAGAGTGCTCTAAGTTGTGAGTTTGTCGTTTTTATTTGTTTAAATGTGCGATTTACCTATTTTGAAATGAATTTCGTAGTTCAAAACGGAGTGATTTTAATGGTGTTATTCTATAACTTTACAGAGGAGGAACATGGCATTCGACCCTTACTACATGGAGCATCCTTACGACATAACAGCCCCTTGGGTGCCGGCTCCGGCATATTCTCCTTCTTATCATAAACCTTGGAGCCACATCATTCCTCGCGTTGATTCAAAAGGCACTTCCGATATTATTTTGGATAAAGATAAGTTTCAAGTGAGTTTGGACGTCCATCAATTTGCTCCAAACGAGATAACAGTCAAGACTATTGACAGGCATATTATTGTTGAAGGTATCTTTTTCTTAGCACTTCTTAACAACAAATCTTTTTCATTTACCTAAGAAATAAAACAAGTCAGCATTTAACAGCAGTAGAATATGCTGAAAAGCTTAACACTCTGCATACATTTTCCCATATACTTTATACTCTTGGCATAACCCTCCTTAACCCTGGATAGCTAACCTCCGTCGAATCGACGGGCATCGCATAGTAATATCGCTGTATCTTTTTAACGATGCATCCGATCATCTTGGTTCGGCTAGTCAACTCAGCCGGCGATGAGGTTGTCCTAATAGCATACTCGCCGATAGGGTAGGTGGCATACTTTTTTACTTTTTTGAGGTATATGTAGCTGATGCCCGTCGTTTCGACGGATGGTTAGCTTTAACGTTAGTATTTTAGTTTCACTACGCGTGCATATTTTAATTGTAAACTGTTTATTTTTTTATTTTTCGATGTTTTTATGTAAGTGAAGATACGATAACTATTGTGATAAGCCAGGAGTACAGTGACAATGATCTGAATGTCGATTCTGAAAGTGAAACCGAAGACATTTTGGCGGAAGATGATGTCCTTTTGGACATCTCTTTAGACGTCTCTTTAGACGAAATTTATGAACCATCAGTCTCTGAAGAAAGACATTCGAGTCCACTATCTCATACATTTAGACGGTGAAAGAATGTTGTCTTCTTCTTCCTCTTCTTTTCAGCCTTAAGCATCCACTGCTGGATGACGGCCTCCCTCGTATATTATATCCGACCATTTCTGAATTGAACTTGATATATGCGTGGGATAGTTGGTAATACAAGGCCACGCTTGTCAGCGGGTTGGCCTCGGATGCTGCTCCTTCAGAAACCTCACAAAGCAGTATCATATTCTATGGTAAGACTGGCTAAAACAATGATGCCAACGCAAGTCAAAGAAAAGATCGAGAGCGATCTTTTAGGGCAGCTATCCACCAGTCAAGAGCAGCAACCTTCGGGTCAAGGTTGTCTTCAAGTTTAAGAAAATGAAAAAGAGTCATTACAGAGAAAAAAACGTTTAAAAAAATACTTTTGGGAAGAAAAAGTTGATAACAGTAAGTATTTCTAAGGTAGCAATATGTGGTGAACATTAAGTTATTTTTTGTGTCACATGTGCTATATAAAACAGTTCATTTTGTATAAAAAAATAAAGTTTTATGTTTCCATGTGCCATGCAACGCCAGAAAACTGATTATTTTTAAAAAAAAAATTGTAACTTGAGCATTATAAACATTTTGATGAAAAAATGTGTATTTTTCTTTAGAGGTCTAAGTAAAACCGTTATAATTTGAAAAATAAATAAAAATATTCAATTAATTTTTATTCTTAAATTAAGAAATCTATTAACTAACCGTAATATAAAGAAATAAATATCCTAAGATTTCAACTTATTACAAAAAAAAAATAGTTTTTCTAATGCCCGTCGTTTAGGCGGATGGTTAGCTTTAACAGGGTACTCGAGAAGGTTAGCTATCCAGGGTTAAGACATCACCAATATGATGGGCTTATGTCATTCTAGCTCAATGTATCTGTGTCATTTATAGATCCTTTTTGTCATTCTATCTACCAACCAAATCCCCTAAATTCATTCACTTTCATTCTAGTCACAAGGCTAACATTCACTCCACCAGTGGCGGATTTACCAGCAGGCTGAGTAGGCTTGAGCCTAGGGCGGCGGATTTTTGGGGGCGGCAAAATTTCCCCAAAAAAAAATTATTGTCTTACAGAAATAAAAAATAAATAAATACCTAAATGTTATAAGATTTCACCACTTAACTTAACCTGTCAAATTGAGGAATTTGACGATTGTCAATCTGCTAATACTTTTTTGATTTGGAGCGCGGTGCGGGAACGAATGGGATAACCATCTGTTAAGAGTGCCTGGCCGAAAACGCCTACGCCTTCATAGCACCATCTGATCGTTTAATATTGATTATTTTCCAAAACTGTAGTAAATTGTAAAACATTCATACATTTTCGAAAAGCTTATTAATTGGGGAAGTTTTTCTTGTATTTTATACGCCAAGTATATTATCTTTTTTTGGAGCAATTCCTTTAGAGAAGTCGAAATAAAAAATAAAAAATTTACTTGTGATTTAAAAACGTTGTATTTCTGAGAATCTTTTAATTTTCTTCTTGATTTTTTATTTCAACCACTCCTTTATTCTTCAACTATTAGAAAAATGTATTTTTACTTTCCTAAATGGAGTACTTACCTACTTTGTTACAATTTCTAATTTTATCTCAAAAGGTGAAAATTTGAAAAAAAACTGTAAAAAGTTAAATAACTCGAAAACCACTGGCATTTTACCCCTGGTTAATGGGAACAAAATTGTTGCAAATTTGCTCTAGTATAACCTCTTCAAGGAATATATCGAATTACCAGTCACCCTGTATATAATTAAAAAAAAAAGAGAATCATATGTTTTAGTCTTAATTCTAAAATATTTTCTTCCGCCTTCTTTTGTCCGTGTAGGGTATCGAAGGTTAGAAGGGGCGGCAAAATTTGAACAGCCTAGCCTACTGGCGGCAAAAACGTAAATCCGCCACTGCACTCCACAATCCTTTCTAATATTACCATTCCTGGCCTTATCAATCAGTCTTATTCCACATATCCTGCATAAAGATTTCATTTCTACAGCATTCATACCAACTTTCAGATTTTATGTCCTGTCCAAATTTCACTCCTGTTCATCATGGATGGTACCAGGATTGCATTGTGCTCAAACTGTTTGGTTTTTAGAGATATTATTATGTTCTTATTGCTCCACTAAACCTGCTACCAGCCAGTTTCCTTCTTTCAACTCCTTCTCACACCATCCATCTCTACTAAATACACATACTCGTCCACTTGTTCCAAATTCTCGTCTTTCACTTTCACACAACAGTGCTTTCTTACATTCATTTCAAGGCCATTTATTTTTATTTTAAACGTAATTATTGCAGGTAAACATGATGAAAAGGAAGATGAACATGGCAAGGTATCCAGACATTTTGTCAGGAAGTATTTGCTTCCACTTGGTCATCATTCCGATGACGTAACAGCCAGCGTATCGTCTGACGGTATTCTGTGTATCACGGGTCCTAAAAAGACGGACAGCGCAGACCAGAAGGAGAGAATAATCAGCATTTCACAAGTAGGACCTCTAAATGGCCATATTGTTGCCTCGACTGAAAATGGAGTCAAACCTGAAGAGAAGAAGGCAGAATAAAGGAATCATATAGTTTCTTAGAACCAAACTTATGAAATGTATACTTAATATTTTATAAGCAGTTAAAACCCTTTTTTATTTTAAATTTATTTAAGACTGATTTTTGTAAAGAATATTTCCATATTTTATAGTACCTACTATTGTTACTATTATAATTTCATTTAGAGGATATTAATGATCATAATTTTTTCTGTCCATTAAAAACTTCTTTTAAACAATACAAAGATATTTTGTTATTTTCACTTGAGATTTCTACCCGAGGTCCGAGGTTGGTTGACTAGAAAAAAATTGCATGAAGCAATATATTCAATCAGCTACCTATACTGAAAGCTTTGTATAGAAAAGTGTTATAAAAAGTTTCTGAAATAATTCATCAAAAATTATGAAGAAACAATTGTAGTTCTTCTTTAAGTTTTGAGTTCATTCATTCACTCATTTTGAATACATCCACAGACAGAAATATTGAAGAGGTTGGCAGGGTAGCGTTTCAGTCGCAAACTTTTGGTCTGAATGTCATCTTTCTTTTGGTGAAAGATATCAAAAAAGGTATTTGTGTTCACTTTAGTTGAGCAACAGATTCATTAAAAAAACTTTAAGCACAAGTGTTTTATCCAAAAACAAAACTGGATAATTTGTATAATTTATTTGTAAAGAATAATAATAAAAATTATTTATTTCACAGAAAAAAAAAACAAATTTACAAATCAAGGTAATTTACAAATAAATAAGGCAATATAAATCATTGAATGATTGCCTTTTTTTTGTAAAGAAATAAAGAATAAACACAATTTTCATTTATTTTCAAGAGTATTGCAAACAGGACCGGTCAATTTAACACGAACAACTCCTTCATCACTATTGGCAGATGCAGGTTGCTTCTTAGGCGCACTTATCTTAAGGATACCATCATAGGATAGATTAGATACAACATCCGCAGGATCATAGTCGTCCGGGAGGGTGTATCTTCGATAGAACTGTCTCCAAATGTAACCATGCTCATCTTCTCTTTCTTCGTGTCTTCCTTCAACAATGACTTCATTATTTGAAACCTTTACTGTTAAATCATTTGGTGAAAAATGTTGAACGTCAACTATCACTTGGAAATTGTTGTTATTTTTTAAGATTTTATTTTCGTTTAAGCAATCACTGATGGTCAAAGGAAATAACATGAGTTCTTCAGGTAAGTAGCTGCATTTGAAAGGTGAAAAAGCCATGCTTCGTTTTTGAAAGCTGTTTTACAACTAATTTGAAATAAAGAGTGCGGATGTTTATAAAAGAGACTTATCTACATATTATTGGCTTAAAATAATTGCACTTATTTTGGCTGCAGTTCAAGTTGTGTTTTTCTATTGAGATTAACACATGCATCGCAAAAACATTCCAACTTAATAATAAAAAGATTTAATGTAGAGTGAATTTATTTTTATAGTTATATTTTTTCTCTCATAGTTGTGTTCTATTTTTTGTTTTGTTAATTGCATAAATCACTCATTTGTGAGTGGAAATGCATAAAAAAAAGTTCTGTTTTTATACATAGGTAGTTGTACCTTGATCTGCATCGATTAGCTATTTTGTGTATTCAGTACAATTAAATCTCAGCACAGCATGACTTCATTTTTGGGGTAACCATAGAAAAATATGCAAATGTAAAGCAGTGTGATATGCAGCACTTTCATTGTACTAAATACAAAAAATATCAACACTCAGAATACTTAGTTGATAGAACTTTAACAAAATTTTATTGTTGTACGTAAACATTTACATTAAAATGATTTTAGGAATAAAGTTCAGTTTTTTTTTATTAATTGAATATGAAAATAAGAAAAGAATTTTTAGGTTATAAGGATTATAAAATAGCTGCAGCAGATGCTTAAATACCTATCCTTTATATATATTAATTAAAATGGTTGAAATTTTGATCTACCCGCATCTATAATGGCTGAACGGTAGTCAAAAAACGAATGGAACTTACTCGCATTCCCTTGATTGATATAATGTTTTATAGCAATTCGAAAAATTACCTAAATGATTTTTTATTTTGGTAAATATACCTAACCTAAACGAACATGTATTGATTGAAAAAAATTGTGCTTAGATTTACTTAAATACTTCTTGCGCAATAAATTAATCTTTGAATTAAGGAAATCTTTTTAAGATCAACCCTTACGTTTGTATTGTAAGGAAATGAGTCAAATAGAAATTAGATTTTTTAGAAACGTTTTCGAATATTCGTCCATCATCAGAAACTCGTTCAGGGCATGCTCGAAATTGAGCGATCAAAATCGTTAATCGTAAAACCTTAATTTATCTTAATCGTTTAGTAAAATGTAAGAAAATTCGTAATTTATCATAACCTTGAAAATGTTGTCGTTTTGCTTTTTGAAAGAAATAGGTAAGTCAGTAGGTATTGGTAAATGCCTATTGTTTACAAACAACTGAAAAATATGTGTATCTTTGATGTCATTGAATACAAACAAATGGGCACAACACCGCCATCTATTAAGGAATAGATTGGTGACACACAAAACATTCTAGATTAGTCAAGAAACAAACCACGAGTACTTAGTAAATTCTACTCGAGATACATAATTGATCGATAAGCTTTTATTCGTTTAGTGTATTTTTAAGTAATTATCCGTTGAATATTACGAAAATGATATTTTTTCTTTAATGAATCTGTGCTCCTTAAAGTGAACACAAGACAACACAGTAACTTTTTTGACTCTTTCACAGTAAGCTACTGAAAGCTTGTGTCGTGAAAGAGGAAGATGGTCGGCACCTGGGATCGAACCCATGACCTCAGCACGAAACAGTGCGAAAGCCGGCGTCGTAACCGCTAGTCTACCAACCACCTCAAAATAATGTATTTAAATCTTGATTTGAGTTTATAGATTTTTATATAACACTAGAAGTCTGTCCCATCTTCGCACGGGTAGGTAGATAGGTATTTAAAAATAATTCAGTTTTCTTATGATCTTTATAGAACCCTAACTTTATCAAAAAAGCATTCTAATGGTTCCCTCCCGTCCGGCTCGTACCCCAGTGACGCCTATATCTCTGCCGCATTTAATTTTTTTTTTTTAAATAAAAGAACACTTATTGTGGCATAACCATAAAAGTTAGACATATGCTGTCGCGACATTTTTTGTACATATTGATGTCTTCTACAAAGTCGTAGTACATTATATTATTCTATCATCAATAGTTTTCACAGAGCACGCGATGTAAAGAAAATTTTAGGTAATTTTTTTACACTTTGGGTTACATTATTGGAGTTTTAGTAAGGATCCCAAATATTTTGGAAAATTCAATATAGGCTGTGTTCACCGGGGATAGTGTAGCTTCCCAAAAGTGAAAGAATTTTTCAAATTGGTTCAGTAGTTTCGGAGTCTATTCAATGCAAACAAACAAAAAATCAAATCTTTCCTCTTTATATAATATTAGTATCGATCAGAGATAAAAAAAATACAGGCTTTGATTTTTAATAAAATAACGAGTAACATACCTAATATATTTTACTATTTTTGGTTTCAATTGTATAAATTCCTGACGGCTTAGAATTCCCCCGAACTCTGGACGTGTGGTAACTCTATCTAGTAGAAACTGATACAGAGTGTTAGAGTTAAAATAACTTCTTAGACGAGAATGCTATTATGTCGTTTGAAAAATCGACAATAATTTTAATCAAGCTATAAAATAAAAATTATTTAAGAAATTTATCTGAAAACCTTAAAAAACCGTCTTATTTATAAAAAAAAAACTTTAATCGTAAGATTACCAATAACTCACTGATCACTTTTTACTTTATTTATAAAAACAATACTTAATCCGCGTTTGTTATGTCATTGTATGAAGATGACATTTCCTACAAAATTTTGAAAACAAACAAAATAGTAGCCGGGCAACGCGAGTGTTTACAACCAAGATGCGCTATGTCAGATTTGAATGATTTCGAGTTATTGATGCAGAATAGGTACCTAATTTTTTAATTATTTATTTTATATCAAAATATAGTTGTCCTTATTAAATCATACGAAACCTTCATGTTTCAGCCAAAATACAGTGTATTTATTACAAAAAGCGTTCTTGTATACTCGAAACAACTGTCAATTGACGTCAAATCCAATATGGCGGATCAAAATCTACAGAGATCAGCTCACAATCAAGAGATATGCGTTAAACTGGGTTAAACTATCTCGATGACAGCTTGATCGTAATATTTTCTATCGCTGAGCTATTTTTTCCACTGATCGTAGTTTTTAAATAAAGGAGAACCTGCTTTATTTGCTAGTTATGCTATATTTTTTGTTTATGTTTCAGATAAAATAGTCTCAAATAAATGAAATACACATTATTTATATGAATGCTTTTTTCTTTCTGCAATTCCACTCACTATTGAGTGATTTATAAAATGAATGCTTAGTTATTATAAAAAAATATTAGAGTTAAGTTTTAGAAATCTACATCTTTTTGTAAAATCGATCATACATACTTACGCTTACGTCTTATTTTATTAGTGGTCCAAATCAATCAATGCTTAAACCAAAGGCGTCGCCAAGGGGGGTAGGAGGGGGCTGCCCCCCCCCCTAGAGATTAAAAAATGTAGCCAATTCATATTTTCCTCATCCTTCATATAGAAAATAGCCTAGGAATGGGTCAAATTGCCCCCCCCCCCTTGGCCCCGGGCTGGCGATAACCTTGGCTTAAACTATAATATTTGAAATAAAAAACAAATAAGTATGTATATTCAGAATTTGTAGAAGCTTTGTTGTCCCAAATGTCTACGCTTGCGATCTTTCGTGTGAAATGCAGTGCCGGATTAACTGTTTATGCCGCCCTGGTGCAAAAAAAACCTTGCGGCCGCCCCCCCCCCCCCTTTCAAAAAAACACATTGTTTTAAATCATAACAAATATGTAAGTACTAATGTGAAAGAAAAGCTACTAATAGTACTCGTTTCTGTAAATATGTAAATCTATCAATAATGTTATGTAAATAAAAATCAGCTGGACTTTTTTGAATAGTGGCACGAAATAATTATGCTTAAAAAATAAGATGTATTTAAATTTGATACTTGTAACAATTATTCATAAAGGCTATTATGACCTCACTTTTAAAAAGTAATAATAATAATAACGTGCGTTTTGCGTCACTTAATATAATAATATAGCTCTGCTCCAATAAACCAACATAGGTATACTGTAGTGAGTGTTGATTGTGTATGTGAATGATACCTACATATGTGTGTGTTGAGTGTGTATGTTAATGATTCCTACACGACAGAACTATATCATACAAAGGTGTGAGTGAGACGGGAACACGTTTATGCATATTATTATTTTATGCGCGTGAGGTATTATGAAGTACAGCGCGAATTTCAAATTGCAAATATATATATTTTTTTTTTAATTTTCGTTAAATTTGCGCCTTTGGTGGTTTGCGCCCTGGTTTAATGCTCCATTTGCACCTATGGAAGATCCGGCCCTGGTGAAATGTCGTGAATATCTAAAGAGTAGTGATAAGCATAGATTAATAATGTGAATGTTTGTAGAATAGGTGACATCTTTTAATATTAGTGGAATAATATTGTTATTTTTAAGTTATAAAATATGTAATTTTTGTAACTTCATAAATAAATTGTGTAAAAAATGTTAAAGTTTTGCTGTCCCAAATTGTATAAAAAATGTTAAGTTAAATAAAAACGATTAATGAAACAATAATCATTTGACTAAAAAAAATATTAAAAGCGATGTATTTAATGATCAGTAAACTTGATAACAATGAGAATATGTTTCAAGTAGTTTCTATACCAACTCAATACAGGCTACAACCGTAGATCGCGATTTGACTGTGAAAAGCGACAGTAGAAAAGTCCGGAATATTCTGGGTGTATTATTATTGTTATTACCTACCTACCTACAGCGTGCGGGGCGGCCGGCTTATAAAAACGACGCCGATACCCTCGCCTCGCTATCATTGTTCAATTTCGAACAGCGCTTGGAAGTCGTAGCTGCATCTAAGCTCGAGTATTTTACCCGCGTTTTGTTGTACGAAGCGTTATTATAAATATTCAAAATGGCTTTGATTCCGTTATTCTCTGACGTGGATGATTGGTTTTCACCACGCAGTGTGATACCCTCGTACGGGTTTGGACATCACAGAGACAACTATTTGCAGAGGCAATGGAGGACCATGGACCACGCCATGCGCAAGTTGGAGAGAGCAACAGGAGCCGGTCAACACATTGTGAAGGACAAAAACAAGTTCCAAGTTGCTCTGGACGTGCACCAGTTCTCTCCCGAAGAATTGAGTGTTGTTGTGAAAGGAAACGAGGTGGTCATCGAAGGGAAGCACGAAGAGAAGCAGGATGAGCACGGCTGCGTGTCCAGACATTTCGTGAGGAAGTACTCTCTGCCGGAAGGACACAAGTCTGAGGATGTCGTCTCCAGCCTTTCCTCAGACGGTGTGCTTACCATCACGGCGCCGCGTCATCCAGCTTTAGGCGAGGGAGAGAGGGCTGTGCCCATACAAGCTACCGGCTCCGTGCACCAGTCCCTGAAGGCCGGCCAAGCCGAGAAGCAAGATGAATCCAAGATGCAAGAATAAAGTGTTGTAGTGAATTTACAATGATCGTCTTTTATCTCATACTGTGTTAAATAGCACTGCCGACTGATAGATTTTAAGTTGCCAAGTCATAGTTTTAATATTAATTTATAACCGTAACAGTTGCAGTACAAATTTTACGTTTTTATTCCAATTTTTCTGTTACATTTTCCAACGTGTGATAATAATCTTAATAAACATAGTATTTTAAAAATATAAAATCTGTTTTTATTCAATTACTTAGCAAACTTAGTTCCTATAATTCCTAGAACCTTCATTTCCGACCTGGGTAGCATAGTGGTATAGGAATAGACTTCATCAAGACGTCCCGGGTTCGATTCCCGGTCGGGTCAGAGTTTTCAGTGTTTTTTTCACTAAAAATTCTACCCGGGGTTGACCTGTCAAGACAGGACCGGTTGACTGGAAAAATTACCTCAAGCTCCGCCGGCTTTACTGACACCTTTGTATAGAAAAGAGTAAATTTATTTATTTTACAGACGCTAAGCTATAAACACTAACTAGTTATATGTCTTTGAAAACCATGATAGGCTATATTCTGCCTTATATGACTGGGTGATAATAGATTTTTTTTAGAGAAAGATTAAAGATAGAGAATTTAAGTATTCTGATATCTTCGTTCCTAAATATGAGTTAGGTATGCTGGTAGATAGTTTTTCTTTAGATTACCTTCTCGACTATTTTAAGAAGAAGCCTAATCAACATTTTTAAGGCAATTTGAACTTAACCGTAGTAGAGTTTGGCTAGAAATAAAGAAAGTATCTGCAGCAGAATCCACAACTTCAAAATTATGAGAAAGATGATGAGGATTGGTAAGTTTTTATAATAGATCACCAAGTTGAGATGTGGTTGGTTGTAAATTAGAATCTTTTAAGGGTTGGGAACCGGAGCATCTAAAATACCTACAATTTATTCATGTAATAAGGGTCATTATTTCATGTTCATCACTTACGAAGACCATAATGCAGGATTTGTGAATTTAAAATGAAAAGAAATACTCATAGATAACGTATGGTTTTTGAAGGTCAGGCATAAGTAATTTTATTACTATTTTTATAATTAATAAAAAAATAATGTTTTCTAGTTTTTAACCATTTTGTAAGTTAATTTTTGTTTTACTGTATTGTTTGTGTTGTCATCACTCATCGCAAAGGCGAAAGCTGTTATAGTGAGTGGTGTTTATTTTACCGAAATTAAATAAATATAGTGTAGCGTTTATTTGATAAGGAATTAAATTAGATTCAACTAAGAAGGTAGGCTACATAAAACAAGCGTGTTAAATTGGAAATGTTTATTAAATAATATGATAAGTTTGGGATGAACAAATCACAATAATGAGCCCGCTACTAATACGCGTCGTATAAACAAGAAAACGCGGGAAGTCGTGGAGCTTGTAAAACATGCAGTTGTATGTACGACTACATGTAAAACTACTAGCTCACAGAAAACATTGGCGCCAGTGAGTAATCCACGTACCAGGCGACATGCCGGTAACGTAGGAATCTACAATTTACTATGTAGGTAATTACCTACTTACATACTTATGTTATGTAAGTAGCCACCTACATTGCTCCCCCTGAAGAATGAACATTAAAAAATAATAAATTTTATTATTGTATACACCTTTAAACATTAAAAATATAAGCAATTAAAAACTACTATACCCTTAGTACTTATTGCACAAATTGTATGTATTTAATGATAATATTAATATGATCTAATAAAAATTCTTAATCCTCCTTTAAATAACCTTTAAACATTATACAAACAGTTAAAATTTGGTATGTGATTTATCAGAGTTTTTCTTTTACATTTTCAAATTTAAATTAGGTATACAGTTGCATATATTGTATGTATCTACTAAATTATAAAAATATGATCTTATAAATTATAATAAGATTAATTCTATGTATGTACTTGAATAAGAATGACAACCTTTCAATTCACATTAAAAATTTTAAAAAATTTAATAAAAATAATATCTTATTTTAATTTTTAAACGATGTGAGTTAATTTCTTGGTTACTTCTCACTGGTATCGTTTAGGTTGTTGTACTGCCCTTCCTGAACGAGTTTTTAAAGTTGATGTCTGTGTTGAAAATTGTACTTTTTTTGTCTTTTTCAATAGGTCAGCGTTTTGTTCTGTCTGTATTTTTGTTTGAATTGATGTTGGTTGTGTAGTAACATTTGTAGTCTCGTCATTTGTGTTTGTTTGCATTAAAAATGCTGGTTTTAGCCTATCAATAGTAATATTAACGTCTTTATTGTCAAGGTCTATTTTATAGAACTTTTCGTTGCGCTCTAGAACTTTAAAAGGTCCTTTGTATGGTGCTGTCAGAGATCTTTTAACTTCGTTTCTGATAAAAACATGTGTGCATGTTTTTAATTGTGGGTGTAAAAAAATTTGTCTGTTACTGCTATGTGAACTCGTGGTCAGCTTTAAGTCCTTAAAAGAATCTATTAACTGTCTTGTATAGTCAGAATGGTTTATGTTAGTCGTAGATGTTGTAAAATAGTCTCCGGGCAGGTTAATAGTCTTGCCGTAAGTCATCTGTGCTGGGCTGTAGTCATTTTCTTTTGGGACTGATCTCATTCCCAAAAGAATCAACGGTAGATGATTATACCAATTGGCGTTATCGCTGCATTTGGCCATTATTGCTGCTTTCAGTGTTCTATGCAGTCTTTCAATTTTTCCGTTGCATCTCGGATTGTAAGCTGTTGTCCTCGTTTTCGTTATTCCAAGTAGATGAGCAAGTTGGTTGAATAGATCAGACTCAAACTGGCGTCCTTGATCTGTTGTTATTTTGGAAGGTACACCAAACCTCGCTATCCAGCTTGTGACTAATGCTTTAGCTACCGTTTCGGCCGTCATATCTCTGGTTGGAATAACCTCTGGCCATGATGTTGCTCGATCAATGAATGTTATGCAGTATCTATTTTCTTCTGATGGTGGTAATGGGCCTATAATATCAATATGGACATGTTCGAATCTTTCTGATACATGGTAGTCTGCTAGCGGTGAAATTGTGTGACGGTGAACTTTTGCTTTTTGGCAGCTGACACATTGTTTTACCCAACTATTTACATCTTTGTTCATGTTGGTCCATACATATCGCTGTCTCATTAACTTACTTGTTGATTTTGCGCCCATATGACAAGTATTGTGAACTGTATTGTATGCACTCTTCCTGTATTTTTCTGGTAGGTACACTCTTGCTTGATTTGTTGACACATCAAAAATAAGTTGATTATTCGTATTTGGCATTTTTATAGTTTTGAATTTCAAGTTTTTGTTATTTTTCATCAATTCGGTTAACTCTTCATCTTTTAACTGATCTTTAAACAGTTCATCGTCGTCAAAATTATGTGTAACGTTTATTTCTGCTAGCCTTGACAATGTGTCAGCCACGATGTTGGTTTCACCCTTGATGTGTTGTATTTGGGTTGTAAACTGTGATATAAAATCTAACTGTCTTAATCTTCGTGGTGTGTCAGATGGTGTCACCTTTTTACTTAATGCGTATGTTAATGGTTTATGATCAGTTAAAACGGTGAGCTCTCTTCCTTCAATAAGATACCGAAAATGTTTTATTGCGAGCTATATTGCTGTTAATTCTCTATCATATGTACTATAGATTTGTTGAGCGTCGCTAAATTTCTTCGAAAAAAATCCTAATGGCTTCCATTCATTCATATCCCATTGCTGTAAAACGGCTCCTGCACAGGTTCCTGAAGCATCGGTCATGAGAGATAAGGGTACGTTTGTGGCTGGGTGCGAAAGTGTAATGGCTTTTTTCAAACCATTCTTACACATTTCAAATGAATCTGTCGATGTTGCTGTCCATTGTATTGGCGTTTTATCTTTTTTCTTTGAATTATGAAGATATGCATTCAACTCTTTTTGATGATATGCTGCATTCTTTATCGAACTTCTATAAAAATTTACCATACCCAGAAATCTTCGCAACTGTTCAATATTTTCTGGTCTAGGAAAATTTATTATGTTTTCAACTTTTTCCTCACTTGGTTTGATACCATTTTTATCGATATGATAACCTAAAAAATGAATTTTTTCTTCGCCGAAATTGCACTTGTCCACATTGACGGTTAGCCCATACTCGTCTAGTCTTTTCAGAATTTGATGGAGATGATTTGTATGTTCTTCTTTATTGACTGAAGCGATCAAAATGTCATCCAGGTATGCAAAAACAAAGTTAAATTCTCGCAGTATTGAGTCTAAAAATCGTTGAAAAGTTTGAGCTGCACAACGTAGACCAAAGTTCATTTTTGTGAATTCAAAAAGCCCGAAAGGAGTTATAATTGCTGTTTTTGGTATATCTTCCTCGGCAATTGGTATATTGTGATAAGCACGTCTAAGGTCTATCTTTGAAAATATTTTTTTATCGGCTGTAATCATTGTAAAATCTGTCAGACGTGGTAATGGATATCTATCAGGAGTTGTGATGGCATTCAATCGCCTGTAGTCTCCGCAAGGTCTAATTTCTCCAGATTTCTTCAAAACGATATGTAATGGATTTGCCCAATTACTTTTTGATGGTCGACATATCCCAAGATTAATCATCTTTTCAAATTCTTTCTTTGCAGCTAAAAATTTTGTCTTGTTTAATGGTCTAGCTTTTTCATAGACAGGACGTCCGTTTGTTATGATGTTATGTACTACATTATGTTTAGTTGTGTTTTTGAAGTTTTCCGATCGTAGTAAATCTGGGTAGTGAGTTGCCAGTAAGTTATGATATATGTCGTTAGAGTCGATCAGTTTTACTGTAGGTGCTGAAACGTGCGTAACATGAGTAACGGTTGACATGTTTGTAAGTTCGTCAATAAGCCGCTTGCCATGTAGGTCTATTAGCAATTTATTGTTTTTAAGGAAATCAGCACCAATAATCGAATGTTTAACGTTTGCTATGATAAATGTCCATGTGTATGGTCGGCGTAGTCCCAAATTTAAGGTTAATGTACGCGTCCCATATGTATCAATTTTAGTAGCATTTGCAGCGTAAAGAGTGTATTTTTCGTCCTTATGTTGTTTCTCTCGGTTGTTTCTGGGTGGAATTACCGAAACATCGGCCCCTGTGTCCACAAGAAACTTTTGGTTTGTAACTTTATCAAACACTTCTAATCGGGATGTGCTATCGACATCGCTTATCCCGTTTGCAGATGTCGCATTTAGTTTTCCGCCTCGTAAGAGCAAGGTTTTACACATTTATTTGCCTTTTTTCCGAATTTATAGTGGTACCAACAATTTCCCCGTGTAGTCTGTTGATTTCTACTATTACTTCGTTCTCGAGAGCGATCTCTGAAAGGGCTTCTTTCAGGTCGATATCTGGGCTGTGTTTGATTTTCTATTGCCTCTAACTTAAGGCTTAGTGCTGCTATTTGTTTCGTTAATAATTCCATTGTACTAGATTTAATTTCACCAACCTCAGAATTATTACTCCTGTTTGAGTCCGTAATTTTATCTGCAATCGTGGCCATCTTATCCAAGCCTTCGCCATCATAGACTGATAACACTGTTCTGACTGTTTGAGGTAAGCGTCCCATCCAAAGTATTTTTAAGGTCTCATAATTTATTTTGCCTCCAGCTAGGTCTTTCATGCGTCTCAACAGATGAGACGGTTGTTGATCTCCTAGTTCCACTTCCTCTAAAAGTTTTTGTAATCTCCTCGTCTCTGACTCTTCGTAAACCTGAAGTAGTCTGCTCTTAACTGCTTCATACTTCTGTTTTTCTGGTGGTTTTTGAAGAATATCTGTTAATTGCATTAGCTCATCTTTCCCTAGCTTTGCGATCATAAGATAATATTTTGATTCGTTACTTTCTTTTTGAGGTTGTAAGATGGCCTCGAACTGATGAAACCACAAGCGAGGTTGATCTCGCCAGAAATCGGGTATCTTTGAGCCCAAGGAAATCGCGGGCACCATCGATTGCGCACTATTTTCAGACATATTTTCTTCGGTGTTCAACTTTTTAAAAGGCTGTTTCACTTAAATTTGATTTAACCACACAAAAGAAAAAAAAATATTCACAAAAAACTTATAACTGATTTGAAAATTAACACTTCCTGGGGGTCACCAATTATGTAGCGTTTATTTGATAAGGAATTAAATTAGATTCAACTAAGAAGGTAGGCTACATAAAACAAGCGTGTTAAATTGGAAATGTTTATTAAATAATATGATAAGTTTGGGATGAACAAATCACAATAATGAGCCCGCTACTAATACGCGTCGTATAAACAAGAAAACGCGGGAAGTCGTGGAGCTTGTAAAACATGCAGTTGTATGTACGACTACATGTAAAACTACTAGCTCACAGAAAACATTGGCGCCAGTGAGTAATCCACGTACCAGGCGACATGCCGGTAACGTAGGAATCTACAATTTACTATGTAGGTAATTACCTACTTACATACTTATGTTATGTAAGTAGCCACCTACAATAGTAAATATTTAATCTCAGTACTATCAATTTCGTTGGCTTAAAATGCACTGTAATAATATAGTCTAAAAAATCAAAAAATTCCACCAATTGCCCATATGATTGTTGTATAATATTATCATAATAATAGTATCTGGATTGTAGTAGGTAACGCGAGATCATCGTAATTGGGTAAGTCGAATCAGCTGTTCCCTGCAAGCAGCTGCTTTTGCGTCAAACTATTAAATATTAAATTATTAAAATGCCAGCTGGACTCAATAATAATAATATTTGGAACGACCTTCGTTTGGTTATACTATAATCATTGATGAATCTCTCTCTACAAAAATGTTCTATTCCGTTCAATCAATTGGATTTTTTTGGAAAGAAGGTACCTACGTAAAAATAAAAATATCATAAGAAAGTGAATGAAAATGTGTGATTGATTAATCAGATGATAGGTAGGTAGAGGTAAATCTGAAAATTATATTGAATTGAGAAAATTGCATAGCTTTCTCAAAAAGTTTTCTTAAAAATCAAATTTCATTATTTTATTTCAACTAACTTAAGGATACCTAGATACAATAGCTTCAGATGTGTATAACCCGCCGGCATGAGTAGGTATGAAGAAGTTGGTAAGAAATGTTATTGATGGTTTCTTTCTAAACGCTTCTTTGATAAGTATTTCGTTAAAAAATAAGTAGAACGTAGAACTAAAAAGTACCTGCAGTGAGGTTCTTTTAAAAATATTCAATCACGAACATGAAATTCCCGCATGTTTGATTCAAACGGATAAATTGGTGGTCGGATGTATCTATCTTGCACCTGCTAGAAGGAAGTTGATGTAATGGATTCAAACCCTGCAGTTAGTTGGAGAGAGACATGCCTTCTCCCCTTCTCGTGCATGTCTCTTTCTCTCTCGGCTTACGTGCCTGGAATCTCGTAACCCCTCAATAAACCCATGCACCGTGGAAGCTCAACGCTATTCTGGATTCATTCTACCATATTCTACCCCAACACATATACCCTCGTTAGAGAGTATATATGTGTTCTGTGTTCTACATGGTTCTACCCTTAACACAATCAAACCCATAGATAATATACTGTAATAATCAAATCCATTATAATGTCGGAACACTCGGAACAGTGTCGAAATATTTTTAAATACTGGATAATATGTAACAAGTTATAATGTTATTTCATTTTATTCCTAGAGACTAGAATAAAAATCAAACATTTTTATGAATATCATCGGAAAAAAAAATTGTAAAAGTTCTACAAATTTATTACGTACCTACCAAATTTGAAGAAATAAGTAACATACAGATGTATTGTATTCGAAAAGCGGGTTCGTCAAAAGATTTATGGAAAACAATTTCAAATATACCTACTTTCTCAAAAATATATTATTGTATCCTCTATTAAATGAAAGGAAATTTGTAAAAATGTATGCATTTTTATATTTCTAAACATTCATGATGTAAGTAATGGTTTTTAGTTTGCGCCCTGGTTTTATGTTCCATTTGCACCTGGAAGACGCGGCCCTGCTAGTTTAGTCTTCGAAGTGGCGATTCTTCCAGAAGGGTATCTGCAAGAATATGATTGTAGGGATGGGAAGGTTAAGTAGTGATGTTCATGTAAAAAATATATCGATATTTTTTTCGATATAATATATCGATGTTTTGCGATAATATATCGAATAAAAATATCGATATTTTCGATATATCGTATGAAATTTGCATTAAATTACTCGATTCTAAATGATTAAAGGAAATTCACATTTTTTGTTTAGGTACTCTTTTCAATGTTCCATTTTTATACAATTTTTTATATTTATCACAAATTATTAGGCACCAATGCACAGCTTCGTGGCCGGACATGTCGCTTTTTCATTTTCTGTTAGTTGGTACAAGGAATATTATTTTCAAAAATGCCAGTTTCACGATCAGCCAACGTGATCGTGAAAATTTTTAATTTGTGATCCTTATTTTATACAAATTTTGGTCTAGGTTTGTTTTCAACCAACTGGCGCACCACGTGACCAACACTCAGAGCTTCCATCCATGTACCAAATAAACTTACATGTCGTCGCATTTCCTTGTTATTTCCTTTACAAACTGTAACATGAAAAATTCAAAATAAAGGCTGCAGGTGTTCAGCACGCACTGCCAACGTGGCTATTAAAAAACAAATAGGTACATGCCTGTTTTCATGTTAATAGGTTATTGTTTACAAGTTGGTACATGCACAATAATTATTATTTGAAGCATGGCCAAATGGCCACCACGCACACCCAGCATGCGTGTGCACACAAAACTCTTAGCTTAAATCCTTAAAAATAATTTTATTTCCATATTTACGTACACATTTCGGTCAAATAGGAATCTTTGCTTTACTTACACGATTTTTTATGTATCAAATAAAATAATATATCGATTTTAATATCGAATGATTCGATATATCGAGAGCAAGTATCGATATTTTTTTGAATATCGATACATATCGAGCAACGCTACCCATCACTACTCTACAACAACAACAACACAAAACGACACGACCGGCGACCGGTTCCATTTTGATTCGTCGTTGCCTCTCGTTAGAGAGTATATTGTGTTCTGTGGTCGTTGCAGTGTACAGTGCGCTAGTTGTGTTGACGCTACATACTTTATTTTGTTATTGTAAAAATTTATTTGTGATAATAAATTTTGAAAAATGTCTTTGGTTCCGCATATGTATTATCCCGATGAAATTATCCCAAGACACCACTTTTCGGTTTCCCCATTTGGAGATCGTGCCCTGGAGAGGCTCGCTAAGGCCGCCTCGCACTTGGAAGTTGGAGGAGCCAAAGTCACAGTGGACAAAGACAAGTATCAGATGTGCCTGGATGTTCATCAATTCTATCCTGAAGAGATCACTGTGAAAACTATCAAAGATGAGGTACGTCATTGTATACCTACTGGAAATAAAATACGCACTAAGTACCAAAAAATTCATTTCGAGATAATCAAATAAAAGTGATTTTTCTCCCATATCGCATTTAGATCATGGATATGGACTAAGTTTAATGGTTTATAGAACATTTACTCATACTCAACTCATATTTTTCATTTTTGGTACTTAGTGCGTATTTTATTTCCGGTATACATACATTTTTTCTATTATTTCTGATTAATACGTATTGTTTTTATTTAAACTAGGTACCCACACCATATCTTTAATGTCTCATTTAAAAATACTGAATCCATGTTTCACTTCCTTGCATCATTGATTAAAAGACTGCATTATACACTATTTTTTTTAAGCAGTGGCGTTCCGTGGGTTATTGGCGCCCCCACATAACTTTTCCTAAAAAAAAGGTCATTTCTAAAATTTGGTATCTGGAAACATGACATTTCCTAAAAAAAAAAAGGTCATTTCTATAATTTGGTATCTGGAAACATGACATTTCCTAAAAAAAAAGGTCATTTCTATAATTTGGTATCTGGTAACATGACATTTCCTAAAAAAAAAGTCATTTCCAAAATTTGGTACATGCCTATTTCGAAAACCGGACGTATAGTATAGCGCGAGCATATTTTGCCGCCCTGCTAATAGAGGCGCCCCCCCCCCCCCCCCCTCGGTACGCCACTGTGTTTAACCCTTGCACTTATTTTTGAGTGATTTGGCAGGATAGGTTTTGGTGTAGGTATACAAATTTTCTCTTTAAGTCAATCTGACAACAATAATTAATTCATCAATGTTTTCCATATTTTTATTCGTAATTTTAATTTAACAGCGGTAAACTGTGGTGAAGTTTTGGCTAACCGCCATGTTACTTGAGAAGTGTTAATAAATTTCTTTGTCATTTTTCCAGGTGATTGTTGAGGGAAAGCATGAAGAGAAGCGAGACCATCACGGTATTATTTCTAGACATTTCGTAAGAAAGTACCATTTGCCAGCCGACCACGCTCCGGAGGATGTGGTCTCTAGCCTGTCGTCTGACGGAGTATTAACTATCACAGCTCCACGCAAGAAGCCTCCGCAAGAAGGTGAGAGAATTGTGCCAATCCAGCCAGTAGGCCCAGCTCACCATAATCATCACAAGCAGATTGATCACCAGCCACATCATCCAGCCAGTCACCACAATTAAGTTCCATCCCAGAATCTTCCAATTTCTATTTCGAATCTTTTAACAAAATTACAGCTGAAGTACAGCTACAATTGATAAAAATTTCATAAGTGTTCTTCGTATATTTATTCTCACTTAATTGCATTATTTTAAAAAGACTGATATTGTTGTATTCTAGTACCTCAACTTTTTACTTTTATTTTTAATTGGTGTTGGGTTTTTTGTGTCAATAAAGTTTGTGAAGAAATCATCAATATTTTTATTTAAATTATTATTTCCAATCTCTCTTCATTGGCAAGGTTCAGAGATATGAATAAAGAAATAAACAAAAGCATCCAGGTCTCACTGTTTTCCTCAGTTCGCAGAATCGAGTATAGGTCTCTTATGAACATTCACGTAGTATTATTAATTTAGATCACAGAGCTCTATAAATATTTTATTCAATATTGCTGTTAGCCTCCTTCGAATACTATACCTACAAAACTATTTCGAGAATGATGAGCTTGTTTTGCGGATTAGTCAAGATTTTGGTTTCAGATTAGTAACTCATCCTCTCATAAATAAGTGTATTATGTTTTGTGGTTTCTAGCGGAGAAATAGTGGATTAGTAGAAAAAATTACACTATTCGAAGGATTAATCAAAACTATAAGTACTTATAATATTTTATATATTCAAAATATAAAATCATAAAAAGTATAAATAACTTCTCAATTTGGTACGTGCAAAATGTAATAAAACGAAGTAAGTATATTTTAAATCTTTACATTATTTTTGTGGCTCATCTTTTTAACAGTGTTTTTTCTTAATATTTTGATCAGCATTTATTCTATTATCTTTTTTCCCTCTGTTTTTCAATTTTAGTTGGAGAAATTGATTGACTTTAGTCAAAACAATTTCATAATCTGTGGAGGCAAATTCGGGATCAATCAAATAACTTTCTATACATTCGTTTGTTAGCTCTATACTCAGATCTATCTTCATCACCCAGCAATCGTGTAAGAAAGTGATGTACATTTTTTTACGATTTATAATTTTCAAAGTGAGGTAATTATTTATCTTGACGGTGATGGGTTTAATTTGTTGATGTTTAAAAATTTTGGTATTTCTGAATATTGTGACATTGGGGACAATAGATAATTTTGTGTTTTCTCTATTCAATTCCACGTTTTTAGTTTTTAAATCATTTCCCGGGCTTTCTTGTCGTGCAGTTGGATTTTTTTTCATACTACTTCTCTTAGGTGGTGTTTGTTTACGAACTTCATTGGAACTTATCACCGAGTTTACAGTGTCATCATCTTTGTGGGAGTTGGTCTCTGGATATCCTCTTACACTAATATGGTCTCTGTACCGGTCGTCTGTCTCTCTCTCTATAATTCTGTTGATACTCTCGTCTGGAGGCTGCACATAAGTATCAAACATCACATTCTCATATTCTGGTTTATCTGTGTCATGATGCCATTTCCAAGTCCTTGGTGTACCTACAGTTGGGTCTAGTAGAACTCCTTCTATCTGGTTATATTTTATCCTGTAAAGGATTCAGAAAATTACTGTGTAATTTCTATTAACATCTGTATAAAAAAATACAAAAAGAAGTTTATAAAATATAATTGTAACCAAACCTTGTTTTCCCAAAGTCATCTGTAACAACTCCTCTACCTAAAGTATCAAAAATTGCTAACAAGGCATCATTTTCATCATTCCTCAATATATATCTGAGATAGCTGTAACCTAGAATATCAATAAATAAAAAAATATCTCTTTTTTTTTTTTAAAAAAATTTTGTATTTATCAATGAATGGGTTCTTTTCTTTTAAAGTTACTCATGATTATACTAACCATTCAGTTCACATTTATTAACATCAATGGCTGTTTTTCCATTCTTATAATATATTTTTGAAATACTTTTCTTTTTGAATTCAGCAAGCAATTCTCCAGACTTGTATGCTAGCATAGTTTTGCCTTCGTTATTGGATATCCAGTCATTTTGTTTTTGATGAAGCGTAGGAAGATACACCTTTTCCTAAAGTCATATTTATTTATTAATAACATCAATACAATATAAAAGTTATTTTTTAGTGGAATTTAATATTACACATTGATTATACCTTTTTCATAAACTTGTGTTTCGGCAAAACTGTCCAACCCATATTAATATATTGCTTATCTGACAAAGAGTAATGTATTACATTTTTACGGATTTTTTCATTGAATGATTCGCTTCCACATTCTGAATTAATGTCTTCATCACGTGGAATAATATGAACTGAAATAGACACAAAATAGTAACATATTATTATCATGTTATATAACAGTTTATACTTATAATGGACTTAAAAAATAATTGTTTTTTCACCTTTTTTATGTTTAGATATTTTAATCTTTTTCGATTTTATTGAATGCATGTTTGTAAAACTGGAAATTTATATTAAAATGCAATTTAAAAAGACTTCTATATAGATTCTTTCGTAATAAATAAACCAATATAAAAAAATGCCTCAAATGACAAAGCAATCCTTTTATTTTCACAAAATTAAAACAATTTGAATTATGTGCGTGCTTGTTAAGGTGTTGCTAGCACAAAAAAAACTTTCATTTTCTCCGGAATGTCAATAATTCATATTATTATTTAAATGTCACAGTGTAATGAAAATACCAACACCACCTATATAAGATAGGTGGTGTTGGAAAATACTGTTTTATTATTTGCTTCATGTGTCTATAATTTTTACAAAAAGAAAAAGAAAATTATTTATGTACCAAAAAACCAACCTAGTTTTTTAAGTTTTGCTCTTGATTTTTTTATATTTTTGTGTACGGTAACACTAAAGTTTGGCGGGTGGAATATAACCTTTCGACCTAAAACAATGAGTTAAGTACAGAATTGGAAATAAATTGAATAAATTATCATTTTATACTTTTAATAATTAACGATTAAAAAGCGTCATTTTAAATATTTTCGTAATGTGTACCTTTGATTTAAATCATAGTTGTCTTTTACCAATTAACTTGAAAATGGCGCCATAATTTGATAATGGTTGTTGCTCCGCAGATTGTTTATTTATTATTTTTAAACAAAAAATCCATTTCGAGATCTTAGCTTTATTATGCGTTTTGTTGCGGAGAAAATAATGTAAACGCATACTCTTTTATTGCCACAAACAGTGACGAGTATGTGTTAGTCTTAAAGTTGATGTGCGTTAAAGTTGTCCTACAAATGTCATTAATAATATAAGAAGTAAATACAACGGGACTCTTCATGTTCAATAAACTTCGGAAAATAAATAATTGATTTCTTTAGTGATTTTTAATGATGTAGTTTACGAGTGATTAAATTTGAATAATTGTGTATTTAAATCATTGTACGATTAGCGTAAAGCATACAGTTGTTTATAAAAATTGAAATTTTTACCATTAGTTTGCTAAAAGTTTCCGTTGTTTTCGCCTAACTTAATAATTCGAAACTATGAATGAGAAATTCTGTAGGATCGTGGTTGCCTTTTTATTTTGTATTTATGGCGTTGATTCAGGAGATTTATCACAGTAAGTTGATTTTTAAAGATCATTTTATTCATGAAATTCATTTCCGATAATTTCAACATCGTTTTTTGGTTGAAAACAAAAACATACATCGGCATTGTTTTGATAATTATGAAGATGTTACATTTATTATTAAACCACTTGGAACCCAAGTAGATTCATATAAAGAGCATCAATCTAGTTTCTATTTGATTTAATGGGTCATTATTGCGACTAGATTTTGATTTGTGGGTCATGAAAGTTGACAAGTTTCATGCAGAACTAGGTACATGATAAATGTAGAGTAGAGAAAAGCAATCATTCTACGTTATATATGTATTAATAGTCTGATTTCTTTATACCTATTTTTTCACAAAGATAATATGCATTATAACACTTTGAACTTGGATTACAACACGATTCCAATAATTATAGTTTT
Source organism: Mystacides longicornis (assembly GCA_963576905.1). Classification (NCBI taxonomy): domain Eukaryota; kingdom Metazoa; phylum Arthropoda; class Insecta; order Trichoptera; family Leptoceridae; genus Mystacides; species Mystacides longicornis. Next base: position 24,072,756 of record OY756427.1, read on the forward strand.
TATAGATAACTTTCATTGTTTACTTTATTGCCTCTTGTTTAAATGTTAGATTAAGGTTGTAATGAAAACCCATTTCCCTATAATTCCAGAATACCATCACGTCACACATTGGTAACACCATCACGTTTACTTGCTGCATCATCAAATAGGATATGTCTGTCTCGACTAGGTTCCTCTGTGCTCGGCACAGCTACTGTTCAGATAGACCTCTTGTCTTTGGGTTGGTTCAATCCAAATGTTCCACGGAATTCAACAACCAATCGTCAGAGGTACATTGCGAGAGCTAGAAAAATATTTACCCAAGGTACTATAACACATCACACTTTATCTGAATTAACTTTGCAACATATTTTTATTCTAAATTATCTGAATGCACCAGTGCAACTATATTACAGATAATATTTTTGTTATTAATGTCCAACGTTTTATTAGTACTTGAATACTGATTGATAGCAAAGGTTATTCATCCTTTTCAAAATAAACAAATATACATTAATGTTATATTAATATCTTGAACAAGTGAATGAGTATGTTTATTTAGGAAAGAAAGTATTAAAAAAATGTAATGTAGGAAAGCTGCTGGCAGCAGGGTGGGCGGTACACTAAGACCTATTTTGAGAACGAACAATGTCTCACTACAAGCTAAGAAACTAGTGCATAACCCAGTCTATGAAATGTGGACATGGACATAGAGATGAGAGCTCTATGAAGAATATGTGAGAAGACTCTGTGGGACATGGAAAGGAATGAGAATATTAGGAAGGAATGTGGTATGGAAATCAGTGTTGTTACAAAGATGAAAGTTAATAAGTAGAGATGGTTTGGGTACGTTGGAAGGTGTAAGAAGAAGGACAAGTCAGAAGGACAAGTCAGTAGCGAAATAAATAGGAGAGGTAGTATGGAGATGGTATGTCGGTGGAAGAAGTGAAAGACATGTGCATGGAGGTCGGTTCTCTCTGCCTACTCTTTAAGTGGGTAAAAAAACTGTGCACATTATAAGAAATCAATGTCTAATTATGTATAGTATTATTAAAGTGGATCCTTATTTCAGGAAATGGTGGTTGTCTTGATTTGTTAGTTCCCAAAACACCATTCAGAAAAGTGCTTCTTCAGTTTAGAATGAGGTTTGTAACCCCTGTCTCTTTGTACGTCAGACAAAAATAGAAATATATTTGAATAATGCAAGAAGATGTTGTCAATATTTCAGATTGGATTCACAGCCTCAACTTAGGGTTGTTGAAAAAAGAGAATTGCACATTCAGCATGACACAAATATGTTAGTGATACAAACGGATAAGCCCATTTATAGGGCCGGGGAAACTGTTAAATTTAGAGTGTTGCAGCTAAAGCCTGATTTGACTCCATTACAGTTGCCTGTACGTGTTCATAAATCGTCATTTCAATAACTATACATTTTCCATATTAATTCATGAATTCTGGTATTTTTTAGATATATCGAGTGTCTATAGAGACACCTCCGGACATGTTTGGAGGTCCCGTTAAAGTGGTCCAGTGGTTCAATGTTTCAACTCAACTAGGTCTGATACAAAGAGAATACCAGATAGATAAATATGCTTTGCAGGTTTGTCTATTCGTCAATTTATTATGATACTGTCTATGGTCCAATTTATTATTTGATCACTGACTCTATGATTGAATTGTTCTAGGGTGAATGGCGTATTGTTGTGGATAGTCGTGAGCCTTGGGTTGGTTCTACAGTTCAACCGTTCACGGTCACAGATTACACATTATCCAAATTTCACATAACAGTTGATTACGACAAAGAAATACTCAAGACTTTGCAATATTATTCGTACATTATTTGCGCAAAGTATGTGCTACCAAAATTAAAATTTATATATTATGTTAATACAACCGATGATGTTAAAAATTAATATGATTTTTAGATACACATATGGGGAATACGTTCCTAGTAAGCTATTAATAACATTAAAATCTGATTCACCGAACAGCAAAGATCTGTACCATGAAGGGAGACTGGATATAGGACGTGGATGTTATAACTATTCTGTGGAGACAAAGCGAATTGGGTTTGGTACGCAAGAGTCTCCTAAAATAGTCATTGCTACCTTCGCTGTACAGGTAAAAACCATTTCTCTTATTAAAAGAAAAACACAGTATGATACAGTACTTAATGGCTGTTTTTCTTTTAGGAAGATGGCAGTAGAGTCTGGCAAAATACTACAGTAACTTCCAATGTAGTGAATAATGTTGTGAAGATACATTTCGTGACCAGACAGTATACACACTATAAAGCTGGGTTGCCATACAAAATAAAAGTAACCTTAATTATAATTCACAGATATAGTTAGAAAATGACAAGTGTCTATCGGCATTCTTTACTTGTCCACTTAATTGTTGTAAAGGATATGGAATAGTGATTCATTCCTTACAAGCAAAGCTATTGAGGATATTGAATTTTATGTAGCTAGATCAAGTGCAACGGAGGGGGCTTGTTGCCTTCTTTTGTTTCTTCATGGAGTCAGGAGTATGGATTTATTGATAAACATCAGCACAGAAGAATTTATCCTCTTTTAATTGATTTTTTTAAACAACTTTGCTTTCTTGGTTCTTATATAGATGATTTATTTAAACATCATTACACAGATAATACTGACATCACTTTATGAAAGTAGTAAACACTGATGAATTTTGTATTTGTTGCGTTTTTCGTTTTATTTTGTTAATATTATCAGTGTTGGTGTTCCAAAATTTATTAACAAATAGTACCTATTAGTAGAGTTTTCAATTAGAAAATATTGCTAAAAATGAGTATAAAGTGATTAAATTTTTCAGGCTAAAGTATCAGATTGGAGACACAAACCCGTTGTTGGAGCAAAAGTTCAGTTCTGCAAATTACTTAGCGATGAGACAGAAGAAGTGGATAACCAAGCTACAGCTCAAGTTTTGTACAACGCACCTGCAAATAGTTCCGCACAAAGAATTGTGATTGACAATTTGATCGATGAATGTAATACAAGTTTGACGGATGATAAAGGTATTGCCACGTATCTGTTCATTATGGGAGATGAAGAAAATATTCAGCATGTCAGGTTAAAGGTAAACAAATGTACACAATTTTGGTTTCTATTAGTCCGGCACAATTCGTCAATACTAACTGTCGCAAAAAAAAATTATCGAATTTTTAAAGTAAATTCTTCAATTGCAGGCTATTGTTATAGATCATCCTTTACATAATTTGGAATCTGTAGATCGACATTTTCCATCAGCAATATTAGTGATGGAATCATTTGGAAATTCTTCTACGGACAATATAGAAATTGGTCATCCTTTACAAAGCAACAGTGAGTTACACGTAGGATCTCGGCAAAGTTTTCCTGTTTATCTAACTACGTGGGAAGTTAGAAAAATAGCACCAATGACCTTACATTACTTGGTATGACTATTAATTATCATATTTTTCCATTATTGACAGTGCGTTCAAATTGTTCATTAATTTATTATTTATTTTAGTTCATCACTAGGTCTGGTAACATATTTAGGTGGGGAACAACGATGCAGTGTCCGATACCGATAACTCTGGCAGATGCGGAGAATCCAAACTCCATGTTCGCAACGTACGATACAACTATTTATTCTAACGGGACCGAGGAATGTCCCGGGCGCACTCAATATACATCTCCGTCAGGTCTCTACAAGATGAGTGTCTCCGTTAAGATGTCCCACATCATGTGTCCATCGAGCACTTTGATTATTTATTACATGACGTCACAAGGAGAAATGGTTATAGCTAGCCATCAATTTAGAGTTCACGAATGTTTTTACAATAAGGTTGGTATAATTGTTTTTTTAAAACACTTTATATATGAAGTGATCAGCTATTTATCAAATAAATTAGATGAATAGAAATAGCGAAAATTTGGTAGAAATTTTAAACGAAATAATTGACTCAACTGGTAATTGAACCATAAGCGTCTTGTATGATCTAATAGGAAAATCTAAAATTTACAGTCAAACTTTCTTGAAAGTAAAAAAAATTTGTTAATTATTTATAGGTAGGAGTTTATTTTCAGATTAGACTATAAAAAATACAGTAGGGGCCAGTTATTGTGATCACTGGTTTATAGAATCAAAAGTCCAAGTCCCGATTCAAAATGAAGAATTTCATACAATTTCTATCGGATAATAGAATCACATTTTCGGTTAATAGAATCAGTTGTTCAAAAAATTTACAACTCTTTTTTTGCCACTGAAGTGCACGTTTTTTTGTATTTTTTTTTCAATCTCCACTCAATAGACAAATCGCACATTAGAAAAAATTTATAGCTTATATTCAAGGTCAGTTTTGAACTGTTTCCATCTGTGCATACGTTTGTTTATTGTATGGTGATAAAAAATTGGAACCCTGGAACAGGTAAAAATATTAAAGACTGAATAACAGCGGGCACTTTCAAAATGCGCTATGACTGCGTTATCACATTTTAGTTTTTGAAATGAGCAAATCTCCCAGATGTTTCAAAGGCGTGAAACACTTGCTAGTGATGTACGTACTTTTTTACACAAATGCTTGAATGAGGTCACAGATTTTCGAAAACCATCTGAGACAATGGGACAGGCTCTTTTCTCTCTCGATTTCTTGTCGATTGTCGACGTCGTCGTGATCACAATATCCGGCGCCTACTGTAACTACTTTTTCTATAAATTTATGTGATTTTTTAATACAATTAGATGGAATCTGTAAAAAGTACCCAATGATTAAAATGGAAGTGGTAATCAACTTTTAGTACAGTGAAAACAATAATAAACTCACATTGTAAATATGATGTTCCACAATTCCAACATTTCTGAAATGAAAACAACATTGATCTTAGCAGATTTGATTTTATAATAAATTAATTTTATCGGAAGAGGGTACTAAGTCTTCTTGAATTTTCAGGTGCACATGCGATGGTCTCCCTCTCAGGTGGTTCCATCCTCCGTCACAACTCTTCAACTTCGTACTCCTGTTCCATCTTCATCACTCTGTCTCTTGTCAGCAGCATCCACTGCCTTCAAACATCTTTCCGTAGTTGAGGAGCAACCTCAGCAAATACATTACAGAGTAATATATGCTCTTAACTCTTTGATGGAAAGGAGGAAAAATAGAACTATGTACAATATGAAGACAAACCTTTGTTTTGAAGGTGGGCAGTTAATATTATTATTCTCCTAAAAACCAAAAAAGTATTTTAAGAAACCAGTTGCTTGTAAAAGTAATAACAGTTTCAAAACTGGTGCTTGTCAATGGAACATCATTCCCATAACTTGCCGCTTGTTAATCTATTATAATAATTTAGAAATGTTTTTTAATTTGCCTTTTATAGTTGCTCTATCGTATGTTAGAGCATCACGCCTAAACGGCTGAACCGATTTCACTAATTCTTTTTTTGTCGTGTTGGCTTTTATCAGTAGAAGGTTCTTATGAAAGAAAAAATTAAGAAAGTTGCGTGGTAAATTGGGAAATTAAATAAAACTCGCATTAGCCCCTCCTTCTCTATCTACATAATAATTCAGAAATGTTTTTTTATTTGCTTTTTACCGTATGTCATAGCATCACGCTCAAAATACAAATGCTACATCAGATATGAATCTGCACAGAGCCGTGCAAAATGCCGGAGAAGGTTCTTTATTACAATTTGCTGCATTAACTATAATATATTTAGAGCTATTTAAAAAACCCTATTTTTTAGGATCTTCATACAAAATTTTAATAAACATTAAAAGTGTCATTCTTCTTTTTCTGTGCTTATGTCAGTTATAGAGGTCTACAAAGCAATGGGAAGCTAGACTAGAACCTGTTTAATTACCTACCGATCAAGTCTGACAATCGGAATCAAAAACGTAAAGCAAGGCGGGTATAAGCTAGTGGAACAATAATTCTGAAACTTGACTGTTGCTAATGTAATAACGTTTCTAAAACTCGTAAGTTTGTTAATGGAACAATTTCAAAATTGGATGTTTGTTGACGAAATGAAATGGATGAATTGATTGGTAACTCAGCGGCTCAGTCCATGGCTTTCGTACGTACAGCCTACTGAGGGTCATGGGCTCAAATTCCTGTGCCCAGATTAATTTTTTTGTAATTCAATCACTTTTTTTTTGTAAAAGTATTATAATATGAATTTCTAATTATAATTATGGATAGAAATTACTATAAAGTGAGTACCCATTTATTTTCTTTACAGATGATCCGCAGTTTGCTAAAAATGATCTCAACGACTATTACAATAAAGTGCTAACTGTTTTCTTATCCAGTGGAGTAGAAGTGCTAACTGATATGGTCCCGCAGAGGCAAGAGTGTCCTAAAATAGAAGAGCTAGTTGAAAAACCATCAGATTTATATATCCCTGACTTTGGCCACTCGAAAGATCGCAGCTATTTTCCAGAAACCTGGCTATGGGATGTACACGTTTTAGACTCCAAAGGTCATTTAGATGTGGCTGTTAAAGTGCCTGATGAAATCACTCAGTGGGAATGCCAAGTTTACTGTTTGAGCCGATTTGGGCTGGCTGTCATGTCTTCTCCTGATTCTGGGATACTGAAGGTGATGCAGCCATTCTTTGTGGACTTGACCACTCCAAGAGTCATCAAGCGAGGGGAAGATGTACAAATGTTTTATAAAATATTTAATTACATGGATTACAGTCTTCCGGTAGGATTTTAAAAATCTTTTAATTTTTTTAAATTAAAAAATTATTAATATTTTTGTGAGCATAGCTGTTTATCAGTGGCGAGCGGCTGGCACAAGCCAATAATCCTGGCTTACCCTAGAATATTCGAGAGGAATATAAAAATAAAAACATTTCAAAGATTGCTATAACTCTGACGAAAAATTAAAAAAACTTATGATGCACGTCAAAAAAATATTCTCACATGACCCCTGGTTGCCATGGTATAACAGTATTTTTATATTCTATGGACCAAAAATAACGAGAAAGTACTGCTTTCATCTCCTCTGACGTTCCTGAAGCACTCCTTAGTCAAGGCTCAGTGCGTCCCTTTCGCACTAGCATTTTGCAGACCGATCCCTTCCCTTTAATTTTGTCGACACCGTAGTCAATATCAATTGGCCCACCACGGGTCATTTTTTCCAAAGGAAATTTAATCCGGGATTATTTAGAGTTGCCAACTCTCAAACAAAATCACGTAATGAAATTATTGGAATTACTTTATATAATTCAGAAATTAATGAGGTTTCCATACAAAATATCCTGTTATTTGATTTTTTAATAATAAACAATGAATGTATCACGGAGCAGATTTAACCCATACATATTTTATCGGTTACTATAACAACAGTAAGTTCACATTATTTTGATATATTTTATTTTTGTAATATGGCAATTTAATTGGTAATATAAATTGTCAAAATGTATTTTAACACGGTGTTTTTGAAAGGTGTACTCATTGTTTATTTTATCGGTTTGAAATATATAATATAGTTTTTTGTCATTTAATGTGAACTTTATACTTAGGTAATTTAGTGTTTCGACGATTCAAAACCTCTTGACCTTTTAAGGCAGCCTTTAGTATAAGCTTGGGTGTTTATTTAAAATGACATTCGATATGAATAGGCTCTAAGCGGCCTTAGAAAGTTTATCAATGAAAGGTTAAAAAAAACATCAAAAGTATTGTTTTTAATAAAATAATACAGTTGTTGCTGTTTAAACTGATCATGATTGTATTCATGTTTTCTGTGTCCAGTCATTATCAAGAATATTACTGACGTCAAGGTATGTTTGATTTCGCAATATGTTTTTAAATGAATAATCTCAGAATGTTTAACAGTAAATCTTTAATTAATCTCAGAATACTAGTTTTTTAAATGCGCCCATGGCCTTTTCTTGTAAATTTTGCTTTCTTATAGCTGAATTCATATGTGAGACTTTAAATCACTTGATTAATAATTGAACTCTTCATGAAAACTCAAAAAACATCTTAATCTTTTTATTGCACACATTGCATTCGTTGGCTTTTCTCCTCTATGATATCGCGTGTGTGGATTAAAGATTAGTGATTTGGTAAATCATGCAAACTTTGCTTTCTTATGGCCGAATTTGTATTCGTTAAAGCACTCTATAAAAATTAAAAAAAACGTGAACTTTTTATGACAAAATTTGCATTCAAATGGCTTTTATCATGAGTTATTTGATTGATTAAACTTTTTATTGCATTCGTATGGCTTTTCTCAGCTATGAGTTCGCATGTGACTCTTTAAATTACTTGAGTCCGCAAACTTTTTATTCCACATATTGCATTAGTAAGGCTTTTCTTCGCTAGAAGTCGCGCTGTGCGTAAAAGTTTCCTGATTTGGCAAACTATGGTTTCTTATGGCTGACTTCGCATGTGAGTCTTTAAATGACCTGAAAAATCATTTTTCTCCACATCAAAACCTTTAAAAAAAGTGCTCAGCCACCACTGCCACCAGTCATAATAATATGTTACTGTCAGCCATATTACTAGAACAAAATTTGTCTTTAGTTGCGAGTGACAACATCTTCTGGAAAACGCAGGAACTACAGCGTTAATGACATCAGTCAGTCAGTGAGGCAGTGTTCAAGACAAATATTAGACAAAAAGTTTTTTTTTTAATAAATACTAAATAAAATTTAATAGTAGATAGCTACCTACATACATTGATGATTCATGGATAAAAATGCGGAACAAGCGATGAATTTTTTTTGGTGAAATTCTTCTTCTTCTTTTTTGTGTCGGCTTGCCCAATTTTTTGAAAAAATAAAACAACCGCACGTAGGGTTGCCAGATGTGTTGAAAAAAAAAACCGGACAGGACTGGGGGTAGAGGTTTGGTATCTTGAAACATAACTTTTCTTAAAAAAAAAAAGGTCATTTCTAAAATTTGGAATCTAGGAACATGACTTTTTCCTAAAAAAAAAAAAAAGTCATTTTTAAAATTTGGTATCTGGAAACATGACTTTTTCCTTAAAAGAAACCGGACATTGACATTTCTTGACCGGACAAGCATAACGAAAACCGGACATCTGGCAACCCTAACCGCACGCCACTGCTGTTTATTCATCTTTTGAAAGACAAAAATAGGCAAATTTTCATTTAAAAACACAATAGTCCTAAGGGCTCTTGAAATAGCTGCTCATTATTTTTTTAATTCTCTTTATTCACCAAAATAATCTGGAGAGGTTTGAATTTAGAACTTTTCGATGATTGACAGTTTCGATTATAAAACTTTTAACTTTTCATTTGAGATGTTTACATTTAGAATGTTTCAAGAAATCAAAACATTTGTTTATGGCAGGTAAGTGTAAGCTTGGAAGTGACTCCCAGTGCCGCTGCTAGTATAACATCACATACGACAGGCGACCGACCACTCTGCTTGAAAAAAGGCGAATCTATTACATCATTTTTCAAAGTCCGTGGACACCAGCTAAGAGCGATCAACGTCACTGTGGTAGTGCATGTCACTAACAACGGATTGTCAAACTGTGGTACTAACTATGCGGGACAAAATATAAGGTAAGGCTAAACCACCGGAATACTTTCTGTTAGTTTAAAAGAAATTAAATTGTGATTTAATAATAAAAAATTAATTTTATGACAACACATAGAGACGGAGTGACCAAGATCATTATGATCGAGCCAGAGGGTCACCCAATGGAGAACTATAAGTCAGCATTGATGTGTGTGGATGAAATAAATAACAAGACTGAACAGTCCTGGATAATGGATAAGGTGAAATGTAGCCAACAGTCCGAGAATTGGTTTATTTCTTTAGTGGGCGACATTACAGGACCTATGTACATGGTAATATAATCACTTTATGCTAAATTTTGCAATTTTAAATATGATTACACCAATCAAATTTTATTCATTTCAGAACATTGAGAATCTCCTAACAGTCCCAGTTGGCTGTGGGGAACAAAATATGGCCATGTTGGCGTACAATTTAATAGCTTTGGAATATGCATTGGCAGGCAAAAGAGTTGCCAGTAATATCAAAGAAAAATCTATTCGCAATATAGCTACTGGTAAGCATGGCACGTAGAACTATTCATTGCACTGAGCAGTATGTTGTAAAACATTCTATAAAGAGGCCATTATTTTTTTATAGGTTATCAAAGACAAATGAGGTTCAGACATCCTTTAGGCGGCTTTTCGGCATTTGGAGCAGCGGATGAATCACCATCCACTTGGCTGACAGCTTTTACTATAGCTTATTTACCAAATATTGCATCTAGAATCGAAAACATCTCCGCTAGGCATATGGATACAAGTGCAATAGATGATTCCATTAAATGGCTTTTGGAAAATCAAATGGAGAATGGGTGCTTTAGGAATGAAGGAGTAGTATTTCACCGAGAAATGAAGGTAACGGAGTTTATAAAAAGGAAGCAGAATTGATAAACATTAATATAAAAAGTTTTTTAACGTTAAATTAATATTTTAGGGTGGTCTCAATGACGATACATCAGCCATAGCTTTGACATCGTTTGTGATATTGTCACTTATAGACTCGAAATCTCCATTAATAAAACCGTCAGTGATTCAGAACAGCCAGTATTGCTTAGCCGCACTGAAATATCACCATGTTAGTCAAAAACGTCATAGTATCAAAATGAATGTCAACCGGGAGAAGATATACGCCTTATCACTCGCTACATTTGCACAGATTAAAATTGATGAATATTTCAAAAACTTGGATAGTAAAAATGACGTTTTAGCGGAAAAGCGTAATCTCGTAAAACGCGAAGTAGATTTTGAATATTATGGCAAAGGTTTGGACTCGAGTGAGAATGATGATTACATGGAATATGGAATCGATGATAGTTTTGTTAAAAATTATGTATCCGGAGGGCATGTCGTTGATAATCTGGAAAGGGAGGCAGATATTGATTTGTCTGGACCATTGTTGATTGGTGAGAAAAGAAAGGAAGGCGTGCCGAAAGAATTCTTCTCAAATGGTGGCTTACACGCGTTGAATTTATTGAAGTCATTTGCCCAAAGAGCTGGGGACATGATGTGGTGGGAAGCAGGTACCTTTTAAATAGCTTGTAACAAACACATTATGTATAAATGAAGAGTTAAAATATTAAGAAGTGTTGACTGTGCTTTCAGAGTCTTTGCCCGTGTCAATTGAGACTACATCTTATGTCATGATGAGTATGTTAACCGTGGGCGATGAAGCCAATATATTGGACGCTATGGCAGCAGCTAAGTGGCTATCGATGCACAGAACAAGGAAGGGTGGATTTATATCAACTCAAGTAGGCCAATGAATCTGTTTATAGAAACTAAAAGATATTTACTATTGTGTAATCATGTCGAACAAAATGAGTGAATAAATGCAAAAATGTTGGGTAAAATTCTTCCTATTTTAATAGGGACACTTGAATAATTGAAATTAAAAAATTATACATTCTGCGAGTGATCCAATTAATCTCTTATTTGGAACTGCAAAAAAATTATCTATCTATGAAAATAATTTTTTTTTGGGCTGTAACTTTTAAATTAGGTTGTTGAGGTAGATGCTTTATTATACAAATTAACAATGCAATTGTTTACATAGCACCCCTTCAACCCATGGACGAATAATAGCATGAACATTGAATGAACTAGATACATTGTTGTGTTAGAAAGAAAATTTTTGCATTTCGTTTGATCAAAGATTGAAATAACAGATTGTGTAATGAAATGGAAAACTTTTGGTACTATTTAGGACACTCTTGTCGGAATTCAAGCCATATGCCTCTTAAGATACCTGATGCCTGGTGTGCCCCCATCCTTGCGGGTGAGCATACGGGCTCCGGAGAGAGCTAGAGAGCTGGACATTGGTCCTGGAGAAAGGCACAAACTACACACAGTCATGGTGAGGTCAGCAGATGTGCTTGCAGATCGAGGTGATGCCAAACTGACCGTGGGAATACAAGGTCGTGGATGTGTTTTAGTACAGGTATTTTGATTATCTTTCTCTGCGTTACATTTTATAGAATACTAGCTTTCCTGACAGACGTTGTCCTGTGGTCCTAACAAGAGGCGGCCCGTTTAAATGTGCATAATGTGCACTGCGCCCCCAGAAACATAAATACATTATTAATTCGATTGAGTTAAACTGATAAAATAATAACATTAAATTTTTTTTAAAACATCCATATTTCATTAGTATTCAAAGCTCAGGTGGGAATAACGCGAGAATAGATGCGCGCGCATCATTCTACCTCGCCTATGAAGTACCGATACTGCGTGTGAACATTATTTGAGAGTGCCTTATAATTTTGTTGATTATGTATGAAAATTTCTAAAACGCTCGAAATGGTGGAGTAAGTTGGATGGGCTTCTGTAAGAAGGGCAATTACGTTGTTTGCGAGATTGAGAGGGAACTATGATCAGGTGCAGTAAACAATAATTTTGTTCTCCGTTCCATACTAACTTTAATATTAAATTTTATATTATTTCTTATCCATTTTTCAACTTTTTATTAGTTATTCTGTTATCTGGAGTGCAGAAGAATTCAATAAATTATACATCGAAAGAATCTGTTCGGCCGATCTCCAGTTATAAGTGTTTGGACTAACCCGACTTTCATTTATATTATAAGATATCTCAAAATTTTTCAACCATTTAACTCCCAATAAAAAAATTTACTTGCGCTAATTTCTGGGCTGAATTTCATTTTGTATCTTTAGGTTGACCACCTCAACCGGTCAGAAAAGGCACCATAGACCTCAGTCGCCTTCGAGCGCAATGGAGAGCTCTTGATGCCTCCCTATGCCCCTAAGTGGGGTTCAGGCCCCCCCGCATTACAGGTTGGTTTGGTGAGGATCTGCGACGGGCTTGATTTGTGTGGAGCCGGCTTTTGGATTTGATTGCTTCGATCAGGCTAGAGGGTTGGTTTCATGCAGGTCGGGTTTGCTGCGGATTTGTCTCCTCCAGGTTGGCTTGCGGTGTGCGGGGAGCCTTAAACGGAGAATGTATGTATGTATCTTTAGGAAAAATGAACAAGATCCTCAATCTCATTTAAGAGAATGGATCGCGATCGCATGGCAGAAGATCAAACATGAATCGATATTAAAAGTTTTCAAGAGCTGCTGCTTTACTAATGATTTAAATGGGACAAATGATGGTATTAATAAAGGCACTAATGAAAATACAAATGATAGCCATTAGACATCAATGTGTTCTTAATCTGCAAGCAGTTCAGATTCTGAATAAACATTTTCGTTTTTTGTTGTTATTTACATAATATTTATTAATTTGTTTTACATTTTCATAGAAATCTAATATATTCAGAATATAACGGGATATTTTTGTATCATTTAATTTCTGTTAAAAAATCCATCAACTAGTGTTAAATTCACGGTTTAGCGCAAGTGAATACATTAGTACGGCTAAGCTTACCTATGTTTCCGTGTGTTAACATATCTTGCGTTTCCAATTTGTTTTGTGCCAGACGTTAATATTGAATTGAATGTAGGCTGTGTTTATAATTACCTAAATAAAGGCTTATCTGGTTGAATTCTACATTCTTTGAGTTCTGTTATGAATATAATTTTTTTCTAAACTATTTTCATGAAAATTTTCATAGTCCGGCTAATATGATAATTATCATTATTTTTAGGTAACACAACGTTACAATGCTCACAGCCGCGCCGTGGATATAAGTCCATTCAGAATATCAGCTAAGGTGACAACAGATGGTACATTCTCCTGCTCACAGAACAACACATCTTGTATGTGTGCTGCCGTGTTAGAGGTAAACCTCCATGTTTTACGATACAATATAACTTAAACATCAATGTACTAAAAAATATTTGTTTATAGGTTTGTGTCTCTTGGATATCTCCATGGAGTTTTCCAGAAATGGCCATATTGGAAGTTCAGTTGCCAACAGGTTATTACGCTGACCGTTCGCTGTTATACGGACTTCTGAATAATGGTAAAAAATGTGAGTCTCGTCATCTTCATTTCTTTCTCAGTCTTTTTTCTGAATAGATCAAGTATACATTGTGTCGAATTCATTTCAGTGTTGCACAGAATTGAAGAGTCCTTTGGAGGCAACACAATTTTCATGTATTTGATGGCTGAGGAAGGCAGCAAGCGAGTTGGTAGTCTTTCCGAATGTCTGCCCATATATTTAGTGGGGCTTCAGTCATATACCGTACCAGCTGTTTTATCAGTTTATGATTATTATCACACCGATGTGTCATATTCTGTTGTGAGTATTTTGACTTAACACTTTTATTTCTTATCATTGCTATTAACAGTTTGTAATTCACTTCTTATATTTTCTTAGAATTACACCATTCCCGAGAGTTGCGATGTTACTAGAGCAATCCGTCCGCATCAAGAACCAATGGATTTGGTTGAAGATGTTCAGTTGGATTCTGCGGTTTCTTCTGCGATGGAGGCACAAGATGATAATATGGATACACTATCCATATCCGATTGGACCAACGAAAGTTCGGATAAACAAGACTCCATAGCTAGTTTAGTTAACGAGTGGAACGGGCAAGATTTGGATCGAATTGATTCACAAACATATTATCTTCTAAAAGATGATCCAAATATCACTTCAGATAATGACACACTGCCAACATCTACTCAAAGTGTATCACCCGATGGTAAAACAGCCAACTCCGTGACAGTGACAGAATCAATGAATGATATGTTCACTAAAGACTGGCATGTTATTGACTCTTTTGAAGATTTAGAGACTCCGCAGACAGTAGAAGGCGTTCCTCCTGTATTTGTACTTCCTCCCCCTTTGTTCACTAGTGAACATCACAAAACTTAAATATTATTTTGTTAAATTGGTACTCAGTACTTTAGGTGATCAATGAATGGTGCTACTTCATAAAAAATTGAATTGTATACGATTCATATAATATAAATTATTTATTACTCAAGTGCTATTAGTAAATAAGCTGAATAATCACTAGGTATATTTAATTTGAATTAAATTAAAAAATGAAAAGAGTGTCTTTATTATTTTCCCTGCATTGAACATCATGAAAAGACCATTATTATAATATATAGTTTTAACTATTACATAAGGAAAAAAGCTGCTGTCACAGACAAAAATGTTCATACTTGATCACTCATAACATGTTGAAATAAAAAATATGTAATGGTTGATAGCTCGGGGGTTACAACGCCAGCTTTCGCACTAGAGGTTGTGGGTTCAATCCCAGGTGCTGACCATCTTCCTCTTTCAGGACACAAGCTTTAAGCAGCTTACTGTGAAAGAGTCAATGAGTGTATTTGTGTTCACTTTAAGTGAGCACAGATTCATTTTTATAAAAAAAAAATCAATGAAAAGATAAGTGTTATGAGATGTTAGGAGCCTCATCAATGAATCGATTCTCCCTTTATGGCATAGGGAGGCAACAAGCTTTTTAAAACCTATTTTTATATAATGGACTTTCAGCATTAACGGACACCATCTTCCCCTAGTTGGTTGGTTAGATCGAGGCTTTATTACACGACCAATAAAAATATGTTTCTAATTTATCATTTTTTGATCATATCATAAGGACAGTGAGTAAGATGAAAAAAAAAAACACAACAAAATGTAATTAAACATTATATATTATCAACAGTAAATTATATATGTAAAGTTATATCATTATAACATAAACACTATGCATTATATATCAGTATTATGTGTGTGTTTTGAAGAATGTTTCCTTATTCACATGGATGCATTTTGTTCAACAACTCGGGCAGTTGGACTCGAATGACACAACATGTACTGTACATACATCTCCCGTTGGACATCATAAGATTAAAAAATATTATTATTATTGTTGTACATAAAGCCATTTTATTTTTAAAAAGAATAAGTATTAATAAACATAATGGGATTCTTAGGATTGGAATCAAAACAATACGCTTTGGCACTATACTCTAACAGTAGAGGCAAAAGAAAATCATGTGCAATTGTTGCGTAACCAATAAATAATTGAAATGTTGCTGATAAAATGCCTCTGTCTGGTTCAAAATTTTAAATCAAATAATAATTGACTAATGACATGTCCAATGTGAAATACAAATGGAAAATATTTCTCAAGAGAGCTAATAAATAATGTATAGCAAGCAGACTTCTTTCTCAATTTTATGCACAACTTTTTGAAAGCATACACTCAATCTTGACGGTTTTTCTTAAAGTACACGTCGCCTCTAAAAAATTAACGTAATTTTCAAGGCAACAATCACTGATTCAAGGTGCTTTAATTTCATTCTATCCAGAGACAAAGTTAAATCATAATCTACATATATAAATATTTTAGATTATAAAAATAATTAGTGAAGTATTTTTTTTATAACTAAGAAAAATGTTAAAAATAATAAATGCATTAGGGGAACCGGAATATTTATAAATGTAAAATTACAAAAGCTCTGTCAACTTAAAAATTAACATAAACATTGAAAAAAAAATTAACAATATTCCGATGTTATTGATTGAAGCATGTATTTGTTTAACAGAGAAGAAAAGAAAACATGACAGTCACCCACTCCGTATTAATCAGGAATCTAAATAAAATATCACATTAAACTAATAAAATTTGATTAATGACAAATAGAATTTTCAATGTTAAATACATGAAGGGTGAAATAGTTTAAAACCATTTGATAACAATATAATGCAGTAGGTTTTCCAAAACCATTGGCTGCCTGTATTTCGGACCGAAATTCTCAGCAGCGAGAAATAGAAAAATCTACATGTTATTTCCTAAGCAATATTAAACATAATAGATATATTCATTTATTACATTAAATAAAATCTTAATAAAGGATTGTTCACTTTCATGCCGATTAATCTTTAAAGTTTTTCTTGACCACAAAGTTAGAAAAAAGTAATTAATTCGTTAATAAAAAAATAATGTATTTAATACTTTTTTGGTTTTGTTTATTGACAAAACTCGATGATCAAATGCGTGAAGCTGAAGTCGACATGAATCGAATGAATTGTTACGACAACATCGGGTGAATATGAAATTGATTGGAGGTGGAACATGATCATAAACTAAACCTTATCATCGATAAATAATCATAACACATAAAAATCTATCTAGCTACATACAGAGTTATAAAATCATTTGTGTGCGTGCAAATAAATTTGCTTTTTTATCAAATTTGATTTCATTTATCACTTTTTAAATAAAGAATGTAAAAAGAGGCAAGAGAACTTGAGAAAATTGACAATAAATAAAACACTAGTGGGTAGAAATAAAGATGGTGTAGCTTTAGGCAAGTGTCCATAGAAGACACACACACAAACAATAAATAAGACTGTATTTACATGTAAAATTATTTATAAACTCCTTACTGCCAAATGTTATCATTGTGTTTTGAGTTCTTTACCGATAGTATAAGACAATATCCTTGTCCAATCGATCTTGGTGCGTGTGACGGGTAATTGCCTACGTAAAGCTTTGAATGTGGTGTCGCTCATAGTTTTATAGTTATCGGATATGGCAGCTTGGTAGGCTCCTTCAGCATCACGTATGATACGCACCAATGCCTTTGCAGCCGCTGCCTCTGCCCCAGCCCCCGTGGGAGGAGCCAGTGAAGCTCTAACTTCTTTACTACTCACTAACTGCACATTACCATCCTCATAATAATGTACTTGAACCTTAAGCACACCTCTCACTTCACCATTAGCCCACGCCCAAACACTTCTCCATCTTCCATTCCAAAAATTTTTCGGTTGAAACTGATGATCTTCAATACAAGCCACGAGCGCGACGCCACCGCCTTCACCCTGTCTACCATATACACTACACACGCCGTGTCTATAATGTTCTTCTGTGTAAGCCAGCATCTCCTCGTCCAAAGCGGAGCGCCATGACTCAGTTATCACATCGACTTCGTGAGGTTCAAAATCAGATCCCTCCTTGCGCAAATGATCGTAACGAAACGCTTTCTTGGATCTAGGGTCATAAAAGCGGCCTCCTCCTAAGTCATTATGGTCCGTGATAAGGGCTTGCAAATCACTTCCATCCACCCTGACAGGTGTAAGTTGATCTTTGTTGTATTGTGCAAAAGCACCACTGGCTCCTTCCCGAAGTAGTGTATCATTATCTAACAAAACTCGAACATCGTTAAACACTTCATTAAATTCACCGGGAGGCGCGTGCAGAATGAAATCCGAAACAATTCTCACCTTTTCTCTATCAGTGATAACCTCTTCACCGTCCGACGCCATTTTTACAAAGGTTGGGCTCGAAATCTAGTCACCAAATGTCACAAAATTGACAACAGCGTAATTCATAGATAAAATTAGGATAACAACCCATAGACCAGGGTTACACAAACCGCGGGCCGCATGCGGCCCGTCGACAAATTGTCTGCGGCTCGCCGGCGAATTAAATAAAATATTGGAAAATCAAAAGAATATTTAAAATATACCGGAGTATATAATTTTACACGTTTACCTACGCCGCGCCTGGAAGACGCAAGAGTCTGTCATGTGTTGTTTGGATTGTTGTGGATTGGGATTGTTTGTGAGTTTAATTGATGTTCTGTGCAACATTTGGAATTATTTAACTACTAGCTTATACCCGTCTTGCTTTACGTTTTTGATTCCGATTGTCAGGCTTGATCGGTAGGTAATTAAACAGGTTCTAGTCTAGCTTCCCATTGCTTTGTAGACCTCTATAACTGACATAAGCACAGAAAAAGAAGAATGACACTTTTAATGTTTATTAAAATTTTGTATGAAGATCCTAAAAAATAGGGTTTTTTAATTAGCTCTAAATATATTAAAGTTAATGCAGCAAATTGTATTAAAGAACCTTCTCCGGCATTTTGCACGGGTCTGTGCAGATTCATATCTGACGTAGCATTTGTATTTTGAGCGTGATGCTATGACATACGGTAAAAAGGAAAATAAAAAAACATTTCTGAATTATTATTTAGATAGAGAAGGAGGGGCTAATGCGAGTTTTATTTAATTTCCCAATTTACCATGCAACTTTCTTAATTTTTTATTTCATAAGAACCTTCTACTGATAAAAGCCAAAACGACAAAAAAAGAATTAGTGAAATCGGTTCAGCCGTTTAGGCGTGATGTTCACATATACGATAGAAAGCAGACAAACATTTCTGAATTATTATATAGATCCATTACAAGTGTATTGTATGTAAAAAAACAAAATTTCTGTGTTTAGTGTGTGACAGTAATATTTTCTATTTTTCCAAACAACATTGTTTTATGTTTTTGTTCAATCATCATGTACAAAATTCATGGTTTATTGCTCTTCCAAAAGTATTAAGTAGGTAATTTGTAACATGACATTGTTGTTTCTTTTTTTTTTATAAAACTTAGTATTAATGACACATCGTCCCTACATGGACGTACCCGACCGCCGTGATAATAAATAAAAAAATATAATTACAGTGTTTGATTATTCATCATTAGTATTGTAATTTGTACAAATTAAAAAATTATTGCTGTTAATTTTCCAACGAAGATGGCGTGAAGTTGTAAGTCAAAATATGAGGAGTTGCGGAGCTACCCCCGAGGAAGCACAAGACAGAGCTGAGTGGCGGTGAAAAATAAAAAAGGCAGACCCCCACCATCATGTGGAAATAATAATTTCCTGGGAGAAGAAGAAGAAGTGTTAATTTCCCATGTGGCGGCCCGTCCTTGGCTCATTATCTTCCCCAGTGACCCACCTATAAGTCTGTGCATCCCTGCCATAGACTTTTATACTATGTTATGGGTTATGGGTACGAACACGTAGAAAGCCTATTCCGACCCGCGCCGACCAGCTCATAGATTGTTGTCTACGGTTTCAATGCATTTAAATGGGCATGCCGGTAAGCAGGTTCCTGCTTTCTCTGTGGGTATCCCCATTCAAATGCATAGTAACATTCTTTGCGCCGGTCGGAATCGGCTTTCTACGTGTTCTTACCCTATAACCGAGATAAAAAAAAACCCATGGAAACTTACCAAAGCTCAGTAGCAGTGGCGTACGGTGGTTTTTATATCAAGGATGCTGTACTTTTGTACACATCGATTTACGAAATGGACTTTTGAACAGCATTCAAAAAATATTTTTTTATCCTTTGAAAAATAATGGTTTTTGGCCACCTTGAACTCTTCATCGTCGAAAAATCGCTTTCGGCTAATCTTTTTTTCTCAGTACCGAAAAATTTACGTATATACCAGGGCTAGGCATTAAGATTATTATGGAAACCATACTATAGAATACAAGCTTTCGCAATGCGCGCCAAGTGAATCGGCGCGTTTTCGTCGAGGAGCAAGACATTGGCGGTAAATTTTCCTCGATTATTTTCTTGATTTGCTTCCTAAACTTGCATAGTGCTTGCATAAGTTACTGTGGTTATACTTTGCCCTATTTTGAAATAGTCAATGATCAAAAACTCTTTCGAGTCCTAGAATACTGTTGTAAGGAGAGGGGGGGGGGGTTCTAAAAAGTTGCCAAAAAACATCACGTGATTAATGGACGTCCCCATTTCCGCGTGACAAATAGAATGGTGGTGTGATGTCTACAAAATATCACTATGTGAACACTGTCAACATAAACACCGGATCATAAGAGTGGCGTACACATTGTTAAGTAGTATGTGCGAGTGCATGTGGGGTGCGAGTAACAAGTGTTCGCGCAACAATGTTCGCAGTGGTTTAAAAGAAAATAGACAACACATCGAAATGGGTGGAGAACTGTCAAACGCTTAACAATGGAATGGCCACTATTGTTAATAATCGTACGGTATTTTTGAAATTTACACAGGTATTGTTATTATTGTTGTTATTATTTTGGCATGAGATGAGCTGCTGTTCCATTACAGATAGTTCTGAAATTATGTCCATGAGGTGTCTGGATAAATGAATAATTATTACTTATTTGTTTTATATTGTGTTTTATGTATTTTATTTTTTTATTCATTGATGGTCTGTTGGGTGTTTTTAGAATTTAAAAATTTTTAATATGTGATATTGTACTGTATATATTTTTATCTATTTATTTTTTTACTTTTTACTATGATTGACTTATTTATTTATGTCTAACCTATTGTACTGTATATATTTTAATCTAATTAATTTTTTCAAGATTTATTGTTTTTTAATCTCTTCTTAAACTATGACTGGCGATTGAATAATTTTTTTTTTTAAAAATGAATCTGTGCTCACTCAAAGTGAACACAAATACACTCCTTGACTCTTTCACAGTAAGGTACTGAAAGCTTGTGTCGTGAAAGAGGAAGATGGTCGGCACCTGGGATCGAACCACGACGTCCGCAGTACGAAAGCCGGCGTTGTAACCGCTGGGTCACCAACCACTTCATTAAATTAAATTTATTTAGGATTCGTCTGTTTTGGTGTTGACCAATTTCTCTTTGTCCGGTTCTGCATGAAATATTGTAACCCTTTTTTAATCTTATTTTTATCATTTATGGTTTTATAAAATGCTTACATTCCCCCCCACTAACGGGCATTTGCCTTGTGGGATTTTCGTTCGAAATTGTAACCAAATCAAAGGAATATACCTATGTGAATATCTGTGTGTATAATTGATATTATGTATATGTATGAAAATAATAGCCTGCCCCTATTATGTATATGTCAGGTTATATTAGCTGAATGAAATAGTATGAAAATGAGAAAACGACTTTTTTAGGACAATTTTTTTAGGAAAAATTCATGTTTCCAGATACCAAATTTTGAAAATGACCTTTTTTTTAGGAAAAAGTCATGTTTCCAGATACCAAATGTTTAAAATAGCTTTCAGCTTTTAATATTAACGTTATTTTCAATTAACGAAATGGCTATAACGTTTTTGAATTTAAGCCGTTAGTCCCATCTCTAGTGACTATGACCTGTACCCCTATTCTGTAGCAAGTGTAGGGTAGTCACTTGAAAAAAGTGACTATTAGGCGATACATTTTGTATGAAAAACGTCTATACGTATCGAATGCGAGAATCGCATATAGACGTTTTTCATACAAAATGTATCGCCTAATAGTCACTTTTTTTCAAGTGACTACCCTACACTTGCTACAGAATAGGGGTCTCTTGTATTGCACAGACAAAACATTCTGTTTCGCTAAATAGTTCACCAAACCTCAACCATCCAGTCGAATCTTCAAGACTTACATTTGATAAATTTAAAGTTTCGAAGAATCGACCGTGGAGAGACTTGCCTTATATATTATATATCAACTAGAGGTGGGAATAATGGCTTAAATTCAAAAACGTTATAGCTGTTTCGTTAATTTCAAAAAACGTTATTTTTAAAATATTAGGAAAGAATGTGGTATGGAAGTAAGTGTTGTGACAAAGATGAAAGTTAATAAGTTGAGATGGTTTGGACATGTGGAAAGAATGGATGCAGACAGAATGACAAAGATAATTCATAAGGCTGAAAGGAAAGGTGTAAGAAAGCGTGGGGGACCGAGAATGACGTGGCTCGAACACATCGATTCCGTCCTCAAGGAAGGCCAGGTAAGAAGTAAGAGAAATAGGAGAAGCTGTATGAGAAATAGTATGTCGGTGGAAGAAGCCAAAGAAGTATGTTTGGATAGAAAAGAGTGGAGGTCCGTTCTCTCTGCCTACCCCTTACGGGACACGGCGTGATGGGTAAAAAAAAAAGTTATTTTTAAAAGCTTAAACACTAAAAGGCTTATTTATTTCGTAGCGTATAAACAATAGGTAGATATACCTAGTTATAAAAAAATAACAACTTACCCCCTGATGATAAACAATCACGCGATCTACACAGCACAAAAAGTATTAAAAAATAATAACAATAATATATATTATGTAATATGAACAATATTTACATAAAATTTTCTATCGTAATTTTTCCTTTTTGATTTTTTATTACTTTTTAATATTATTGTTGTATGGATAAAGTTCATCAATCCTGGTTCAGTACTGCACAACTAAGAATGAAGAATTCAATCCGATTAATAAAATAAATATTTTTATAATATGTTGGTTCAATCATCAAAATTATACTTGACTAGCTAGTTACCCGTGGCTTCGCTCACGTGTTACTGTATTTGCTTTCTTTTTGATATTTTGAGGTAACGTTAACGTTAATTTTGAATAACTGACAGAATTATTTTTTTGACTCGGAATTTGGAACAGCATTGTTTAACGCACGTTGAACAACAGTTTTTACGTTATCTCAACAACAAATTGTTAACGTTGGAGCTGTCGTTAATATTTCGACTTGGCCTCCAGGCGTGATGCGATGACCACGTAAAGTAGGTCTCCATTTTTATAATAACGTAATATTCTCCCTTTTAAGCCCCCCCGCTCACCGCAAGCCAGCCCGGAGGAAACTAAACCGCAGCAATCCCGATCCGCACAAAGCCAAACCCTAGCCCGATTGCCAAAAAGACAGCCGCACACAAATCAAGCCCGTGGCGGTTCCCCCCAAACCATCCCATAATACGGGAGGCCTTGGACCCACTCAGGAGAATAGGTTAGGCATAAAGAACTATCCATTGCGCTCGAAGTCGTCCGAGGCTCATTGTGCCTTTTCTAACCGGTTGAGGTTTAAGGAAGTGAGGTGGTCAATCTCAGTATTCTAATCTAATGGTATAAGTAATTGGCGTTCGACTATAAACGAATTTTCGACAATGTAGAGTAGGGAGAAAATTAACTGTCCACTGTTTATATTTTTTATTAGATGAAACGGATATCGGCAACTATCCGATATCCGGTCTATCCGGCGGCGTAAATAATATCCTGCCGGATGCTGGATAGTAAAAAGAGGCATGTTTGGATAACTCATTGATTTGTTTATTAAAGTATCACTTAAGAAATACACCTTATAATCACAAAATAAATTCTACAACTTAGAAAATTGATTATCAAGCATAAGGTAAATTATGGAGAGTAATTCTATATAATATTTCGTTATAGACTATTAGACTATATAGAGGAAAACAGCAGCTTTGCTGGTCTTCGTAAGTAAGGGAAGTTTAATAAAACAACGTTTCGTCATATATCATCCTAATGGATGAATTGCCGAAAAGGTTATAAAAAAAAAAAATAAAAAAAAACAATTCAGAATCGCTGTACAGGATGCATGGTACGAAAAATATATTGAAGTAGGTAGGCACGTAAAGTGTTTGTCTGAATTCACGGAAAGTGTATTATTTATCTCTTATATAAAAATGGAACGCTAATTTGCGCGGTCATCGTATGGGTAAGAACACGTTGAAAGCCGATTACGATCCGCGCCGACCAGCTCAAAGATTGTTGTCTATGGTTTCCATGCATTTAAATGGGCATGTCGGAAAGCGGGTTCCTGCTTTTTCTGTGGGTTTCCCCATTCAAATGCATAGTAACATTCTTTGCGCCGGTTGGCGCTAGTCAGAATCGGCATTCCACGTGTTTCTTACGAGAACAGCTGAACTTATATCGCCCATTTTTTTGTCGTTTTTGCTTTTGTCTGAAGGGTCTTATGAAAGAAAAAAGTTGCACGGAATAAAAATAAAACTTCCATATTATTATTACATTTTTTCTAATTTTGAAATTAAATCAGGCGTTTGACAGGAATCAGTTGTTTGATGAATGATACGATTCATGGAATGCTGATAGTAAATAATATAATGATATGTTTTATAACAGATGCAGCGGTTACAGTTATTATATTAAGTTGAAAAATAATATAAGGACCACGTCGTCGTCTGTGTTAAATAACTTTAAACTGAAATCAACTTAAAGTTATACATAAAATCTCGAACATATTATTTATATTCCAAGGCGGGACGAAGTTTGACGGGTCGGCTAGTTCAAAACTATATTATTATTATAGATTACGCAATAGTTTCGACACGTGTATTGGAGAAAGTAGGTTGGGTTGGCTAGGTGTACCTACCTACGTATATTCATACACGCTGCACCGGACCAGCTCGCGGTGTATGATGTATGTTTATTGTATGAAACGATGTCGTCAATAATTTAAATTTTTACAAAAGTTGTTAAGAAAAGTTCGAGATGTACTGCTATGATGTATGTATTTTTTATAGAAAAATCAATTATCTAGTTGGAAGGTTTCGTCGTTTATCGATATTTTTATAAAATTCTGAAATATATGCACTGAAACTCGTAAATTTGTCATAAAAAAAATATTTTTCTTTATAAAAAAAGTTTGAGAAATGCTGGAACTTTTTCATTAAACTATATTTTAGATATTGTATTTTTCTATATACATACACATTTTTAGGGTTCTAGATTTTATGGTTTTTGAGATATATGAAAAAATTAAATAAAAATTCAAAGGTTGATTACCCCTGACTGAAAAAAAAATTCAACATTCTGAGTATACAAATTTTGTATGCTTAAAGTATTCAATATTTTCTGAAATTTTAGGATCTGTGTATCAAGCGAATCAAAAGTTATAAAGAGGGGACGGATACACACACATACACGTTGGAAAAGTGCCCCTCACCCACTCCCCTCTAATTACTGATATCTTTTGAAAACGAAATAGTATAATTTGACTCTTTCTGAAGAAATCATTTTTTTGAAATTTCGATAAAACCAGTTTTAAACTTTTTAGGAGGCACTTAAAAATCATCCCTTTTTATATGTGCCCTTTTTCGTCCCTTTTAGTTAAATTTTGGAAAAATTGCCGAATACGCGAACACTCATTTCTATAGAAGAATTCATATGCCAAATCTCAAGTTCGTACCATGTCTAGTTTCCGAGATATTCGCATACTTTGAAAAACATTCAACCCTATTTTTCACCCCCTTAGGGGTGGAATTTCCAAAAATCCTTTCTTAGTGGAAGGTTTTGTATTGAGACCTACCTGATTTCCAAATTTCACTTCTCTACGATTAGCCGTTTGGGCTGTGCGTTGATGAGTCAGTCAGTCAATCAGTCAGTCAATCAGTCAGTCAGTCAGTCAGGCACTTTCCTTTATTATTATAGATATTGAAAATAAACCGTTTTAACCTTGTGTAAAAAATGGACATAGGAGGGTTACAACACTGTTAAGCCGAGGCAATACTGTATTGCGTAAATCAAGGAACAGGAGACTAGTGGATTCGAGATCGTTATGGGATGGATCCCCAGCCACAGTGGTATACCAGGGAACGAAAAGGCCGACCAACTGGCCAAGGAAGCAGCCTCCTCAAACACCTGTTCTTCGACATACAGGATCCCAGTGTCGGACCTGTTACATATTCTGAAGGAAAAATTTCTCGAGCGCTGGCAACTCCACTGGAGCACAGAAGAACTCTCAAAGGGACGTTCATATAGAGAGCTTTCACCCCAACTAAGCCTCAGGCCATAGTTTGCTGATATCAAACTGAGCAAACAGGTAGTGTCCACCATTTGTCGCATGAGATTGGTGCACTGCTGTGTCGGTGCTCATTTATTCAAGATAGGTATTTTTGATTCCCCGTCCTGTGAATGTGGCTCTGAAGAGG
Organism: Mystacides longicornis; assembly: GCA_963576905.1. NCBI lineage: Eukaryota > Metazoa > Arthropoda > Insecta > Trichoptera > Leptoceridae > Mystacides > Mystacides longicornis. The sequence goes on from OY756427.1 coordinate 24,099,173, forward strand.
ACACTCTCAACCACAACTTCTTTGAATGCCCGTTAATTGACAGATATCTGGACTTCCTCCGAGATCTCTCTCGGTTGGGAGTCCCGTTTCCATGCAGCCTCTCGGTTCTTTTATCTCCCCCTTCCAAAAATATATATGCTCTCCTTTCTAAATTCATAAATCTCAATTCCCTTAAAATATGACCCGTTACTTCTACCATTTTTCTCTACATATTTTTCCCCCACTTTTTTGATACCTTCTAATTTATTGTCCTGTCCTCAATAATACAATTTCGTACCTAATAGACCGGTGTGTCCCAATCTCTCAAGTGTGAAAATGGCTGGGACACTCCTTTAGGGGTGAAAGCCAGAAATATGGAAGAAGAAGTAGCTACATACCTACCCACTTTCTTTTGTACCCGTGCAGTGTCACGACCAGCGGCGGGGATATTCGCCTATTATTTAACAGCCACGTTAGAGGTTAGACGAATAATGTGAAGGCGTAAAATAATAGTGGAATATTTTAAACAGTCACGTTACTTAAAGGCGGAAACTAATATTGTGATATTTTAACAACCACGTTAGGCGATTATTTTAAAGGTGTAAACTAATTTTGTTTGAGATATTATTTTTGTTAGCCTTGTTTTCATAGCTTCGGTAGACGATTTTTAAAAGGTGTAATTTGTTAATATTGTGAGATATTATTTTTGTTAGACTTATTTTCACAGCTTCGTTAGATGAATAAGGTTTAATATGAATAACGTAAAATACCAAGGTTATTTTTTTTATCGAATATTTTTATCAGCTTTTGTTATAACGCCCACCTCTAATATCAACCCGATCTTGTACCCCAATTATCGGCGGTGAAACAGGATTTGATAAATTTAAGGGTGTGTACTTCAAATCACACGCAATGAGGTCTTCATAACCCAATTTTTGATAAATAATATAACTTCGATGAGATAAAGTAAGACTGGAGGAGGTTTATTTCTTTGTTATTCATGTTTTTGATGTTTAACATTCCTCTACCTCCTATCTTCATTGGTAAATATAGTCTCACAAGGGAAATCTTGGGTGATGCATCCGGTATTGCGTGAGCAAACCACGCACCCTTAAATCTATCCTGTCTAATTCCACTTAATGATTCCAAAAGAATACAAAATTTTCGGTATAACCCATGGCCATAATTTTATTTCTCCCTGAAAGAAAACTTTTCAAAACTTTTTTTAATCTTTTAATAAATTCATTTTTAATCTTATTTTTAATAATTTTGTGGTCAAAAACCATATTTTGTTGAAAACTAAGATATTTATTATTATTAGGTATATCCTTTTGGAACAATTTCGGGGTGCAAAATGAACTATATCATTCATATTTGATTGAGAAAAACACAATTCAAATACAACACTACGATTTTCAGTACAAACAACTGTAACAGACGTTTTTCTGTGTGGATTATAATTCAAATTAGGCGCGCGCCCGACGCTAAGAAGTTAGTTCACACGGTCGGCGTTTGGGGGCGTTAGTGGCGACGCGAGTCGAGACGGCGAAAACAATGTGGGTAAATCAGAAATAACTAATTGCCGTCAAGAACGGATTATAAAATGTTCGAGAGGTTTAATCAGCCGGACATTCCTGCGTTAAATCTGTGAAGGGAGAGGTTTCCCTCTCCGTGTGTTTTCTGATATTGAGCAGAACGATGTAATTGTGTACTAAGTCTGTGTCGGAGTTTAAGTTTAAAGTGATTCTAATCGTTACCCGCCGTAAACAGAAGGTGAGAAATTTATGTCTAATTTAGTAAATCAATCGATTGTAATGTTCATGTGGGTATTTCGCATAAATTCTAATTTGCAACGCTTTCTGAATCTTTTCAGAAGGGCGGGTTCTAACCTGCGGGTCAAAAAACTAATTCTTTCTGGGAGACACCCCCGTGACCTTGAGGGTCAGCCATACGGGTTTTATACAAAGCGTTGAGGCATCAGTACTGCATTCTTTCGTTCGAGTATATTATACTGAGGAATTCATATTGCCGAGAGGGAGTCGACGGAAGAAGTAATTGTGAGAAACAAGCCATTTGAGGGGGGCTGCATAGTATCGAGTCAGTCATTCGTGGAAGCTTTCGTCGAACTACTTTGAACGAGTTAAGTAATAGACATCCATTTAATTTGTCGTGTGTGTTCAGCGAATTCCATCTCCTTTTCATTCGTCCATGGGAAATTACCTGGTTGACCTTGGACTTACAGCACCCACGTACCTGTAGCCGTATTGTTTTCTAATTCATTAAAAATTTATGTACATCTTAAGAATATCTGATAATATAGATGATTTGAGTTGAACTTTGATTTAATAATTGATTGAGACAACCAGTAGTTAGGATTGTCTGCTATTGGGTTTCTATTGAGAATTATGAACGTATAGATTAATAATTCGGAAACTGTACCAATCTAGCCTTTTGTAATGTTATGATTTGTCGAATGAAAACGTAAAGTAAAAATATGTTTTATTGAATTTAAATTTATTGAAGTATAATATGTTTTATCCAGTGCTTATATTGAAACTTGAGTTTATTCTAGTCGTTAAGAGACGACGATTTGATATGTAATTTGTCTAAGCAAATGATTTTTCGTTTCAATAAAAGATTCATCTGTATTAATTTTATACTTTCTTTTATTTAGTATTTCGTAGAAGTTTCCCCGCTTGATGAGAGGAGATTTTCTTAAAGAACTCACTACCTGAGAATATTGAGTAAAGCTGGGCTGGAATTAAATTCCTTTTAAGTTGGATTAGACCAACAGTTATATACCCTTCAAAAGGAGTAGCCACAGGGGATTGTTTGTCTGGTAGTCGGAGACTCCTGGCAGGCTCTCCTCGGTGTGTGGGTTCTGCTTGGCTTATCCAAGCTCAGCAGAATCCGTCACATAATTGGCGCCCAACGTGGGGCCTTTTGAAAGGGCGAAAAAAAGGGCTTTTGAAGTTTCCTCTTATCAAGCCGTGGGCTACATGATTGAATTTTTTTGAAATTTTTTGTATGATTGTATAATGTTTTTTTCCATGCAGGTGTCCCATTTTTTGTGCCCTTGTATGATAAAATTTAGTCAAGGTTAAAAAAGAAAAAAATGAAAAAATTTTTGTTATAAAAAGTCCAAAGTTCACGGGGTGGGTAATCTATTTTTCTGCTGAATTTTTATAAAGTTGTAACATGATATACCTACAGTAACAACTTGAAAAGTTTTTATATGTGGCAAGAACAATATTAATTAATTTTTATTTATTGGAAAGTGAGTTGCAATGAATTATAAATTTTATTCTACTTTTGGACTTTTCCTAATTTGTAAATTTGAATCAAACCTTTTGGTGTTTCAAAAGTTAAGAGAATTTTTTTGTTTCTAAAGAGCATAACTTTTAAAACCGAACCCCATAAAAGTTTTTTTTTTGTCAAACGGAGCACTCAATCTATTTGATTTGATTTCAGCTTTCACGATTTTTGTGACCTTCGGGACTTCTGTCACTCCATCACCCGTGTCCTGGGACTCAAGCCGTCTTCGGGAGCCGTTCCGCACTGATTGGCCTGGCCTTGCCGTGTCTAAATATCCACAAGGAACCCGGTTGGGTAATAATAGTAAATAATTATTTTCCTTTTTGTTTGGCACTTTCTATGTTCCATGTTTTTGTGGCCTGAGCAGTGTGCGGATTAAGGTTGTATGAATGTGAATGCTGAATACGTACTGTGAGACTTTGAATAATTTCAGGTTTAGTTTTGATTTTTATTTTTGAAACATCAGGGTAGGCGAAGAGTAAGCTGCGGGTCAGAGATCCTATTGCTTAGAACCACTCTATCGCGTTAGTAGAAAACGGTAGAAAATACCTATTTAGGCGTGTAACCATGGAAGGAGAGAAATACCTAGAAGTAAATGTTCCAGTGACTGACATAGTCGTCAGATCCAGGTCATCTGACGGAGGCTTCCGATACCAAGGCGATATCGGAAACCCAAACGACCTTATTGGGGTCGGCTTAGTATTAAAGGAAAGAGGATTGAGAAGGAGCGCTGGCCGAGTAGCGCTCATGGTGGACCTTTGGTCGCACCCGTTTCCAAATCCTGGAGTACAGTGGCTTGCTGGATGCCATGTACAGCGATTATGGTGATTCACCAGTAATGATTTTTGTATATATATTTTATTTTATTTAGGTTAATTTAGTATTAAGGCAAAGATTTATATGTAGGTATGTGTAGTATGGAGCCAAAGATATTTTAAAGATAGATGTACCAATGTAAAACGACCGATAAGTCCAATTAGATTATAAGTGTATATATTAGTTAGTAGGTATAGTTAGGTTATAATTTATTTATTGTATGCTATAATTGTAAATAGTGAATATTAGGTTAAGTCAATTTACGCTTCGACCATTTGTCGGTACGGAGTTTATGCTCTAAGTTATTAATTACCCTATTCATGCAGAAAGGGTAATAAATAAAAAAAAAAAAAATATCGATATAAGATATTTCTGGAAAGAATAGAACGCAGTAAATGAGAAATTACGGTTTTATAAGGAAAAAGAATATAATTCAAAGTAAAGTTGGATACATAAATATGCATCTCTCAAGAGTACATTCGATCCAAACGACACTAGGGTATTTCGTTAATACCAAGCGAAAATCAGAATTCGGTTGACGGGGAAATTCTTACAACTCAAATATGTAACCCTTAAGGGTACATGAGCGAAGAAGATTAGGCCCTTTGTTAAGAAACGAGGAAAAATTAGAAAGATTTTTCTTTTAGGAAAAGGTTGAGGTATTAGTTATTGAAGAAAGAGGTGCGCGTGGTGTACCTACCTTAAAATAGGCGACTCATAGGGTCGAGTATTACGCGAATGTATGGTTGTTTACGTGAATATGTAGCTCTTACGAGTGCATTAGTGAAACAAACATGGCAAAGGTATTGCGAAGGTAACCGAAAAGTGATGATGTTTGTTCATTCATAATATGTAACCCTGCGAGGGTGCATCGAAAGTGAACTGGTCACCTACTAACAAGTTATTCGAATATGTGAAAGATAGTTCTACGCTCCCAGTAGAGACCTAGCGAATTAGTTTGTGGGCGCATTAAGCAATCTCACTCTGTCTGGACGTTATAGGTTAGGTGGTGCCTGTGGGATTGAAAGTTGAAAGAACGGTTGGCGCAGTGAAAGTAAAAGGTATGAAAGGTGATATTAAGATTTAAGGAGAATGAATAATTGTGAGATGTCTGTAGCGATCTTGCTGAGTGATGTTCAGAGCGCAGAAATAGAGGTTCTGGAGTAGTGCCTGCGTAGTAGCCTTATTGAATGCAAAGGTTTTCGTCGCAATTGGTGAGGTCCGATTGGTGCGGATTGGTCTCGGAGGTTGCCGAGTGTTGGGACCGAGTGGTCTTTGTAAATAAAAAAAAAAAAATATATATGATGTTAAATTACTCTAAGATCGATTACGATCTAATAAAACTTATGTATGTAAATAATTTTTGTAATTGATTGAACATTCCACCCATAGAGGGTGATTTGTGATATAAATAATTTTAATAATGTAGTAATAATTATCTGGTTAAAGATATTTTATTGAGAAATTTATAACTATGTTTATTTTGTTTGTTGCTATTTTTATATGAAACCCAGTAAATTGAAATGTTTTTTTTTCGTAATGAAAAAAGAAAAAAAAACGAGTTGGTGGAGACTTTGATCTTGAAATAATTTTTAATATTCAATCTTTCTGCTTATACAAATCCTGTAATGATGAGTTTATCGGTTCCGGTTGGTGTGTGGGTGTTGTATCACATGGAAAGCTGGGTACGAATATACATTCGTGGTTCATCGGAGTAGCGGTGGTAAAGAGTTGACGTCGGTCATCTCTTTCCAAAATTTAGGTGGGGATTTTTTTATGATTTTTATACCCACTGTCCAGGGTTCAGTACTCAGTATCTTAGGAACCTCTGCGATCTTTAAAAAATTTATATGGCGCCCATTTATAACAAAATAGTTTAATTTGAGATGTAAGTTGAGTTAGTCGGCAATTAGCTCTCCGTTGATCCATTGTAATGGCTGGTTAGGTGGGTCTGCGTCATATAGGATGGAGTAGGGGAGGTCGGTCGCGGCGAATCGCAAGACGATGGTTTTTGGGGAAAAATAAATTTCAAAATAATGGTTTTCAAATTTCTTTTTTGGGTGGGAGTGTATTGTAACAGACGTTTTTCTGTGTGGATTATAATTCAAATTAGGCGCGCGCCCGACGCTAAGAAGTTAGTTCACACGGTCGGCGTTTGGGGGCGTTAGTGGCGACGCGAGTCGAGACGGCGAAAACAATGTGGGTAAATCAGAAATAACTAATTGCCGTCAAGAACGGATTATAAAATGTTCGAGAGGTTTAATCAGCCGGACATTCCTGCGTTAAATCTGTGAAGGGAGAGGTTTCCCTCTCCGTGTGTTTTCTGATATTGAGCAGAACGATGTAATTGTGTACTAAGTCTGTGTCGGAGTTTAAGTTTAAAGTGATTCTAATCGTTACCCGCCGTAAACAGAAGGTGAGAAATTTATGTCTAATTTAGTAAATCAATCGATTGTAATGTTCATGTGGGTATTTCGCATAAATTCTAATTTGCAACGCTTTCTGAATCTTTTCAGAAGGGCGGGTTCTAACCTGCGGGTCAAAAAACTAATTCTTTCTGGGAGACACCCCCGTGACCTTGAGGGTCAGCCATACGGGTTTTATACAAAGCGTTGAGGCATCAGTACTGCATTCTTTCGTTCGAGTATATTATACTGAGGAATTCATATTGCCGAGAGGGAGTCGACGGAAGAAGTAATTGTGAGAAACAAGCCATTTGAGGGGGGCTGCATAGTATCGAGTCAGTCATTCGTGGAAGCTTTCGTCGAACTACTTTGAACGAGTTAAGTAATAGACATCCATTTAATTTGTCGTGTGTGTTCAGCGAATTCCATCTCCTTTTCATTCGTCCATGGGAAATTACCTGGTTGACCTTGGACTTACAGCACCCACGTACCTGTAGCCGTATTGTTTTCTAATTCATTAAAAATTTATGTACATCTTAAGAATATCTGATAATATAGATGATTTGAGTTGAACTTTGATTTAATAATTGATTGAGACAACCAGTAGTTAGGATTGTCTGCTATTGGGTTTCTATTGAGAATTATGAACGTATAGATTAATAATTCGGAAACTGTACCAATCTAGCCTTTTGTAATGTTATGATTTGTCGAATGAAAACGTAAAGTAAAAATATGTTTTATTGAATTTAAATTTATTGAAGTATAATATGTTTTATCCAGTGCTTATATTGAAACTTGAGTTTATTCTAGTCGTTAAGAGACGACGATTTGATATGTAATTTGTCTAAGCAAATGATTTTTCGTTTCAATAAAAGATTCATCTGTATTAATTTTATACTTTCTTTTATTTAGTATTTCGTAGAAGTTTCCCCGCTTGATGAGAGGAGATTTTCTTAAAGAACTCACTACCTGAGAATATTGAGTAAAGCTGGGCTGGAATTAAATTCCTTTTAAGTTGGATTAGACCAACAGTTATATACCCTTCAAAAGGAGTAGCCACAGGGGATTGTTTGTCTGGTAGTCGGAGACTCCTGGCAGGCTCTCCTCGGTGTGTGGGTTCTGCTTGGCTTATCCAAGCTCAGCAGAATCCGTCACACAACAACTAGGTGCATAGGTAAAGGATACAAAAAATATATTTTCAAGGATGATACAGCGTTCATAATCTAATTAACCTGGTAACTTTTTTTTTTAATTACAAATAATGTACCGTATTACTTATGCAACGGAAGTATGTTAGAGATCGACTTTTTGCGTACCCACAAGGGTTACTCACATTTCAGGTATAGAATTGCCAATTTTGAAAATCAAGTTTCTGATAAAAAGTGGGAAGTGCCTCTAGAGCCGTAGACGGAAACATTAAAAATTTGGTACGGCGTCCGTAGATCTCCATAGACAATATTTTATCATAGATAACTAAAAATTGACACTTGCTTAGCCAACGATTGACATTGACAGATGACTGAGATGATATTAATTTGTCGCTGAGTACGGATTTGATAATTAATAATATTGTTGAACAATAATATAATCGTATAACAAAATTACAACACTGTCAGCTATAGTAACAATAAAATACTTATTAATGTGTTTCATATAAAAAAATCGAATCAGCCCGCGAACTTCATAATTACCGAAATGTTTGATAACTATGAAAGCGTTGTTTTTCTTCTCTGAGACTAGTCTTCTCTGTGAATGCTGGCAATCAATCACAGCCATTTCCATTACATCAACATCATCACTTCATAGTGATGTAGTTTGCTTGTCTTTACATTTTCGGAACAATCTCATTACTTTCTGTCATAAAGTTATATTTTCTATCTTTCCATATAGTCAGATTGAATGATACTATTCTACTCTCTTACTTTTTGAGTGTTATTTTTTGCCACCTCTTATACCTACAACTTAATGTTGCATAATAGTATTTTAAAGACTCCTTAGCATCTTTTACTGTATCAGGATGCCACTTCCTTTGATTTTCAATACTCCTTGCGTCTCTTATATTTTTTATTAGCTTTTTATATCACCTAACACATTTTGGAAATCTATATATCACCAACTTTCATTTTTGAATAATTGATTAATATTAACACTTCACTATCAACCACGCACAAAAGCGAAATTGTCACGTATTGAAACATAATTTTGAGATTCCTAGAATTAGGTAATACACCACATTTTTGATAATTTTTTATTTTATTTTACATAATATAAACGAATATCGCCTTTAAACACAATTTTTTTCATGTATACAAAAAAATATCACAAAATAATATAAATGATCAAACAGACAATAACACTCAAATTAAACTTTTTGTAAAGACTAAAAAAAATAAAAACAAGGACAGTCACAAAGAAACAAAATTTAAAATTATTAAAAAAAAAGTCACAAAGAAATAAAATTAACAATTAGTAAAAAAAAAACTTTAAACTTTCTGTTAAGACATGCAAATAAAATTCAAATTTTGAATAATATTGATGTTTAATTATTATTTCCGGATACTAATAATAGTATCCCATGTATCCCCAATTCATTCCGGTAAATATGCCCGCGTCGCGTGCTAGTGCCTGAAAGCGGGCCCCTGTTTTTATTGTGCGCACGTCCATTCAAATGCATAGAAACATTCTTTGCGCCGGTCGGCAGGTGTCGGAATCGGCTTTCTACGTGTTCGCACCCATTCGCACGAAAATTGAAACTTTCCTTTGGTACTAATTCGAAATTTGCGCCAATTCGCGCTTTGACATAAGCTGTCATTTGAGTGTTACCATAGTATGAACTGTAATAAAATGGCAACACACAAATCTACGGACGCGGGTACGGGATCCGGCTACGGCTCTAGAGGCACTTCCTAAAAAGTGTGCCGGGCCGTCTGCGGCCCTCAGGTTGAGTACCGTTGGCCCAAATCAATGTCATTGTGTAGTATAAGTGTGAACAACCTAGATTTCACAACATTATTGGCCATGCAACATGGCGGATATGACAAGCTCCTATTTTCACCAAGGAACATGGTCCCGAAGTGTAACGAAGAACGACTGTATTAGTGTTAAATTTTATTTTATGTTAGCGTTTAGCAAGCTTTCTACTTTTATATGATTGAGTTAGGTTAGGTTAGGATATAATTATAAGGGGGGTTTGGGGGGCGGAGCCCCCCATACCTCATCACGTTTGCCCCCGAATTTATTTAAAGTAATAGAAAAACTATCAAATTATCATTGTCACTAATACAACCATACAGTCGTCTCGTAACACTTCGGGTTGATTCGGCAGTTTCCGGCGACCATGTTCATTGGTGCAAATATGGTATCCGCCATGTTGCATGGCCAATAATGTTGTGAAATCTAGGTTGTCCGTATAAGTGTAGTATGACACTTCATATTACCAGTCCATAGATATCTTAGATCTATGACTATTTTCATAGATATTACGCTGAAAACTGAAATGTGTCTATGGTTTTATATTGTGTAACAGTGTTGTCAAAATCGGTCAAAATAAATTGAAAATAGTCTCGAGTGAAGTTTAGAATTATTGTTTTAACCTTGCTAGTTAATCGGCGTCAAATTTTTTGAACAATGTCGATCGTGAAATTAAGATATTACTTTCCCACGTACAGGTTTTACGATACACCCGATGGAGAAGATTTTTTTAAAAAGCTCACTTACTCTACGAAATGGGGTAGTTTTTTGGGGTTGGGTACAGCTTTTGTAGATGTTGGTCTCATTTCTCAATGTCGAACTCCTCTGGAGATTGCCTCTAGAACCATTTATGTTGCGGGGCCTATTTTGGGTATGTTTACAGCCTTTTCAACATCTACATATTTTGTCGCAAATATGAGAGGTAAAAATGATTGGTGGAACCATCTATTCGGCGGTGCTGCCGCAGGAGCAGTGTTCGGTGGTTGGCAGAAATCTATCGGGAAAGGTGTTTATGCAGCTTTAGCATTGGGTGCATTCGCAGCCATGAGAAAAGATGCCGAGAGTAAAGGATGGATACTGTTCCCTACTGATTGTTTGGTTCAAGAAGGCGCTGGCTTACAACACAAATGGAACTGGAGTCTTGTGGATGAAAGGCCCAGGCGCTGGACAACCGATCCTAATGATACTGCAATGGTGACAATTTTACATTTCTCTTTGTTCACTCTAATTTCATTCCATTTTCTTGTGTTAAAATATTTAATAATTACGTCATATGTTTCAGGATCCCAAGTTATCTATTGAAAAAGCATTTATTGTTGGAGATATAAATTAGAATTGCTTTAAAAGGATAATTAGAGAATTGTCAACATAACTTATTGAATTTTTGTTTGAATAACCTTGGACATCCGCACCATTGGTTCTCATTGAGTCTACGACAAAATATTATTTTATCAACCATCAATGCTGTGTTTTTGCATTCTTGTTGTAAATACTAATAAATAGATGGATATTTAATATATATTTTTCTTTTAAATTGATATCTCCAGAAAGGAGCAGTCCCAAGTAGAGTATCAGAGTACAACTTTGATACACATAGAAGTCAGTCTTTAAATAATTGGTTCCTATTGTCATCTAATCACACATTTAAGTTTTGGGAACAAGATGCACTGGTGCAAAACTTAAGTCATGTAAATATGATCTACAGATGATTTCCTTGTACATAGTTTCATCTTATAGCTCCAGCAGTACTTCTATGAAGTATTTATTTCAGTCAACCATTCACATTACTGTACAACAGGAGCTAGAATATTGACTGAGTAAAAATTACAAGAAAAATTATTGCCATCATCTGACTTGGTGAAAAATCAAATTCCCTAATTACAAGGACTGCCTTTAGACCACTTAAGTTGGATTTCTGGTTAAGGTATTTTAATAAAATATCAATCTACAAATTTTCTCATTAATGCCCCATTTAAGAGCATAGGGGGGCAATTAACAGCCCTTCACTATTGGTATTTTACTAGGAGACCTAGTGTATTTGTATCATAGCAATCACTATGCAGTGATGCTTTCCTCGGGGTTGGAGCGAACCCTTTGTTGATCAGAAAAATATACTTCTCTATGATCTCTAGGCCTCTCAAACTAGCCGCTCTCAAGTGATTTTGTTAATCTTAAGAATGAAGAAACCAGGAGGTTCAGGTTATTATTATTATTTGAATACTAGCCTGCAGCCTCCATGGAGGCCGCCGTCACTGCGTCCCTTAATGGAACTTTTGTGACTGGCCCTGTATCTAGAGTTCATCGCTCAACCCGGCCTCCAGGAGGAAGCGCAGGATTTTGTTGGCGTTCAACTCTTTGATGTCATCTGGGCACATTAGGAATTTGCCCAGATTTCTGTGTCTGTTATGCATCATTGGTAGGCATTCGCATAGGAGGTGCATTGGGGTCTCGAGTGATTCCCCGCACACGCCTGAGTCCAGTATCCCTATGGTACACATATGCTTGTTCAGCCTGCAGTGACCAGTTAGGGACCTTGTATGATGCATAGATTGTTCCTGCTAAGGGATAATAGGTCCCTTACGGATTTTTGATTGTAGGCATTAATTAACGCCTTGGAATGTTTTTGTCCTTGGGTTTCAGTCCAGAGTTTAAAAGAGCGTTCATTGTAAATGTCCGCTAGAGTTTTGCGTTTTGTGCTATGAGGAATACCAAAGAATGGTTCAGGTCCATAAAAATTCCTCTCAGCTCCGGCCCTCGCTAGCTCGTCGGCCTTTTCGTTGCCTGCGATGCCTTCGTGTCCCGGTACCCAACGCAATATTACCTTATTTCTGTTACCTAAGGTGTTTAGTACATCTTTACAGCTTTGCACTAGCCTCGAATTGGTTGAGGCCGATGTCAAGGCCAGTAGGGAGGCCTTACTATCCGAATTGATGTAGATTATTTGTCCTGAATAGTTTTTCTGAAGGTTTATCATTGCGCATATTTGTATGGCATAAACCTCAGCTTGAAAGACAGAGGGGTGCCTACCGAGGCTTATTGCCGCCTGGTATCGCGGCTTCTCTCCGTAAATACCACTACCTGCTCTGAGGTTGTTTTTGGATCCGTCAGTATACCATATCAGCGAGTGGCCTTCAAAGATAATCTTGTCCTCTAGCCAGTCGCTTCTTTCTGGTAATTCGAGGTTCAGGTTCGTGCATTTGCGATTCCTTCTCTAAAATACGGCAAGTGCTGTAGACCATTGGAAGCGAAGACTTCGTTTCCAATGTTTGAAAACATGTTATACGGACACCCTCCACCGGGAATGATGCTGAGAAAGAGGGTTTCCATGAGTCCAGCACTAATTGAACAGTTTGACTTCTGACATGAGCTATTTGGAAATAATTAAATAATATATAGGTACATATTTTTTGAAAAATGAATCTGTGCTCACTCAAAGTGAATATAAATACACTCTCGGACTCCTTTACAGTTAAATTGCAAAGCATAAATGATGGGCCAAGGCGTGCTGTATTGTTACAGAGGTTACATACTCTGTAATTCTTTCACTCTTGATATAGCATATTTTTCTGTTGGACCCATGAACTTTATGTACTGCTTACTAGAATAGACATTCGGAACAAAACTGTTTTTGTTTACAAGGTGAAAGGCCTAGTTTGCTATTGATGTCTGTCATCCCTGTCTACTATGAATATCCAATTGAATTTGTATAAAGATAAATAATTCCGAATGATGCATCTGTTTTAAAGGATCTTTACAGGGCATATTCTGACAATCACACCAATTATCAATCATCAGTTGTATCCGTTTGTCAAACGCCAATTAAAATTCCAAAATAAAAGTTTACATTGACGAAATATTCAAAAGTACTAAGAAGGTTACCTACGATAAGTGTTTTTTAAACGATTCACACATTCTCAATTTTTTCATTCATAAGATTCTTCTCCTGACCATTGCAAACAACAAAATAAGAATTATCAAAATTGGTCCTGTGTGACGCGATGACCAAAGGAAATAGGGCTCCATTTTTATATACAGGGTGTCCCAAAAAGTATGGATAATCGGTAAACCAGGGATAGAGGTCCCCTAGGGCTATCCAAAAACCTCAATGTATGTTCTACGATTTTTGTCTTTTTCAAGTTATAATATTTTTTTGAAAAACTCTGACTGTCATGACATAATTGGTCACAGAAACGCTATTTATTGAGATACACCCTTCATTATTTTTTGCAAAATTGTTGAATAGTGTAAGTTTTAGATATAATAATTTGTTTTATCTTATTTGATACCATAGCTTAAAAAATAAATGTTGTATCTCAGAAATTTGTCAAAAATGTTTGAGGGCGATTTAAAAATAGACGGGCACATAAAAAATTTACCCAAACCCCCAAACATTTTTTCAAAAGATTTACAGGATCATACTTAAAAACGGTTTGAAAGTAAGAGAGGTAGATTCTTACGTAGTGAAATTTTTGGCACATAAAAAATTTACCCAAACCCCCAAACATTTTTTCAAAAGATTTACAGGATCATACTTAAAAACGGTTTGAAAGTAAGAGAGGTAGATTCTTACGTAGTGAAATTTTGATACAAAGTGAAATTGATCATTCTAATACATATATTACTCTTAGAATAATAAATAATTATTTTTGTATGGAAAGGTTTGTATTTCATTACGTGAGATATCGCCCTCACGTACTTTCAAACCGTTTTTAAGTATGATCCCGTAGGAATAGGAAAATGAAATTTACAGGGTAGATACTAAATAAAATAATGAATTTATTGAAAAATGTTTGGGAAAAAAATTTTATGTGACCTATTTTTAAATCGCCCTCAAACATTTTTGACAAATTTCTGATTTGACTATTTTTGTATAATGTAGGATAAGTATCCTCTACAAAAAACAATAATCAGAACCGTGGTAACATACGGATGCGAGGTGTTGACAATGAGAGCAAAATCATCGGAACTGCTGCACATCTTTGAGAGGAAGGTACTGGGCAGAATTCTGGGGGCCGTGCATGATGGCGAAACCTGGGGAATGCGATATAACGAAGAGCTGTACGACATCTACCAAGCTCCCAGGCTCTCTGTGCAAGCAAGATTGAATAGGCTACGATGGGCCGGACATGAAGGAGAATTGTGGATGGACACCCAGGATGCCGAAGAAGGATTCGATGGGAGCCTTGGTCTGCCAATTAGGCTGTAGCATCCGAAGAAGAAGGAGTAGGATAAGTATAAAAAACTTTTTTATTATAAATTTTATTAAGGGTACTGGTATGTAAATATTATTTTGAATTGTTAATGTTTCTAAATAACATTACACAGTTTTGCTATGAATTAATTGTTTCCAAATTTTGTTAGTTTAAAAAGTAATGGAAAAATATATGACTGCTGTAATACCAAAGGGCAGGTTGAAACAATTCTAAATATATATTTCTACTTTAATTACATAAATGCTTATAAATAAATATGTTAATAACACTCAAAACAATTATTTTAATAATAACATTTAAGTTTTTGGCATTTAAATTAGGCAAAATATAACAATATACCCGCGTATGGGGATTAAAATCAACAATTCTCCCAATTTCTGCAAATTAATATTTGAGATCACAAAAATCCCTCTTTTATACTTCTTTTGCAAACCACTGTTAGAATAGACATACATTCATATATTCCAATACTTCATTTATTGGCACAATTTTTTCAATCTTTACAATCCTTATTAATATACATAAATTTATTACATATTATAAAAACAAATGCTCGTTGAAAATGAATTAATTTCTAAAACATCAATAATGTCAGCGGAGGTATTGAAAAGCTTAATAATGTTTGGAGAATTTTTATGAAATCTGTTAATTCACTATGCTCATACATTGTCAATAACATTTTCAGAATTATTCTTAACAAACTTATAATAATTAAGATGCTAAAATATAAAATAAATTAACAAAATAATATAATGTCATCTATTAAAATAAAATAAAAAATATACAATATTATTATGGAAAAAATATATGGGTGCCTACAGTAATAATTGCATCGAAAAGGACTTTGGAGTGATTTGTTTGTCAGTAAAGGTGCGGTTTTACTTGAGATTTTAATAGAATAAAAAAAAATGCATTGAAAGGTTTTAAAAGCACAGAAAAAATGCAAATATGACAGGTTAGGAGCAATCGGCAGGTGGCTAAGTCAATCAATCAATAGGAATGAAAATCAAGAGAAGGCATGGTTCTGTGTAAAGCAATTTCACTGAATTGTGGTATTACGTTTTCTTAACAACATCATTATTATTGTTGCCGCCTCCCTTTACTATGTCATCATCATCCTCTTCTTCTTCAGATTCTTCTACTTCCTCTACATCTTCCTCAGATTCAAATTCTTCTTCGTCGTTATCGTTTACACTTTTACTCTTGCTGTTAGTAGTACTACTGAGTTCAGATTTGTCTTTGCTGGCATCATGACTTCTTTTTAGCACAGAACCACCACTCTCTATGTCTACCGCAGTCTTTTTTTCTTCAGCATAAATCTCATCATCATCATGCTCACTATATTCGTATTCTTCATCATCGTCAACTTTTTTACTTGTGTTTGCGTCGCTGCTTGTACTGATGGTGTTTGTTTCTCTTCTGGCATCTACACTAGCACTCTCCGTTTTATCTTCTGCAATCGCTTCTTCTTCTTCCTCTTCCACCTCCTCTTCTTCTTCCACTTCCTCCTCTTCTATTTCTTCTTCATCCATATCCATGTCGTTTTCAATTTCATTTTTTTTGTCAATATTTAGCGCAGAGTCTTGTTTCTTTGGTTCCTCGATAATTTCTATTACTTCTGCATCTTCATCATCATATTCCTCTTCCTCATCTTCTGAAGCACTGGCTATTTCATCATCTTCCACAACAGCATTATCTGTCGTAACAAATTCTTGAGAGCTTATCCTGACCGACTCGCCCTTATCATCAATGTTTCTTTTGGAGGGAATTGTATCATGATTAACAACAAATTCCTTGTCTTCTTCCAACTCTTCTTCTTCTTCTTCCTCGGAGCCATCTTCCTATAAATGTAAATATACAACATTGAATTTATATAAAATTACCAAGGTTGATATTAATTAAGAGATATCTGACCTCTATGTCTGGTTTTGGCGCTGTAGCTGCACTGGCAGTCAAGAAATCTTCATCATCATCTACTGTAGAGTCATCTCTCACAGCTGAAACAGTAAAGGCTAATACAATATTGTATCAACAGAACTAAAGGTATTAGCAGCATGGTATCATTACTAGGACTCACCATAATCCCTGTCAGGGGTGGATTTATTGGAGATATCATTTATTAGCGACAGAGTCATTTTACCACTCAGCACGATCTGTAAAAGATATTTAATTTAGGTTATGAAAAATGTTTCATGTTTTAGAAGTGAATATGTTTTTAAATATTTCTAAAATTTGGAAATGGTCTTACAGGAGTGTATTTATCATCCCCATTGGATAGTGTTTCGGTGTGAGTCTCAGAGTCTGCAACCAACAATCTGGACTGATGTGGTAAAGCACCTTCCAGGTAAATTGATGACACCTCAACATCTGGCTATAATTAAAAAAAATACACATTTCTATATCCATTGATCTTATATTCTATGGATTGCTAGCCTGAGTTCCCCGTGTTATCAACATGTCGAAGAGGAAAAACAACAATTATGACAATTTAAAATGATAGTTGTTACATCAATAATGTAACATTAAAACGTTTTTCACTACCAAAATCCAACAGATTTTAGGTTGAAAGGCTTCAAACGAGTACCAGTTAGTACATTTTTATAGTTCTCCAATGCCTCTTTGCCTCTTCGTTAGTATGGAAAAATCCTTGCATGTTGATAACACGAGTTGTTCCTTTGACAGTTCACGTTAGCAGTCCATAGATGTAGTAGGTCTATGTCTATATCATAAACCATAATGTCTGCCATATCAGTTATATAGTTTGTCATTTAGACCTGTCTTCAACACCACCTATATAAGAAGGCCTTGTGCTGGCGGCCATTTTGAGACCATTTGTAGACAGATATCATAATGTACAGGTAAGTACATACAGATATAGGTAAGCGAACGGTGGGCCTCACAATGTGATGCAGCACTAAGGCCTCCTTATATAGGCGGTGTTGCCTGTCTTAGGGACGATCAGTTTTTTTTATATACCTGTTTTCAATTTGTATGTTTAGGAAAGTCTACCTATATTTATATAATCTTTGTCATTTTCTTAATCTATTCTAAGGATAAGTACCTAAAGAAAAAAATGTGGTTAGAAGGCAGTATCTACTGATATAGTAAACATTATGTATTTTCCATAGATAAATGTCAATGCTAAATCTGGCAGCCATTTTTGTTCCCGATGAAGCTAAACATAAAGATAACCAATCTTTCAAACAATGCACTTAACAAAATGAATTAGAAATACTGACCGTAGTTCGTCCAGGTAAGTGCGATGACGAAGTATTCTGCGGAATAGACTGACTCATCAAAGGGGGCGTGGGGGACCGAGGTGAGGTCCACTTCTTGCCTCCCTCGCAATGTGCACGCATTTCCATTCCGAGTACCTGAAAAGTTATGAACCATCAGGTCCTGTCCAATTGTTATTTGATGGACACTTTGAAAGATGAGGTGTGGGGACTATATGTAATTACCTTGACAGTTGCTTTTTCCTTTTCAACACTCGATCTCAACTTCTCCACAATATCTTCTTCATGTTTGGTTCCTATTTTCTCTACTTCTTCAACAATAGCTTTGTCTTCTTCCATATCTGGAATATTCTCATTAGGAGGGGGTGGTGTCTCATCTTTTGCAAACTTTGGAGGGATGGAGTTGGTTTTGACGTCAGCGTCCTTTTCTTTGGGTGTGAACTCTTCAACCAGCACAGTCTCTTCTCTTTGCACGGGGGTTGAGGCTTCCCAAGAGGGAGGTGTTGCCTCTTTATTTAAATTGAATTCTTTATGCTTCATCACTACAGGTAAGCTTTCACTACGTTCATGCGTAACAGAACCATTGGTGTAGGGTTGCATAGGGGTGTCCTGAAATATAGCACAAATACATTGAGAAATGTGACATCAAACAATACAGGTCAAATGTCATAGGCTTCTTTCTAATGAAACATGTGAGACTTTACTATGTTTGGACAACAATCTCCGGAACAAACCAAATATTCTTTAGATATTTGACTTGTATTATTAATAAATAAAGCTCAAATAGATTATTTCGAAAATAGGAAAGTTTATGTTTGGATTTCTCTTTAACCATACTGTTATATAACAAAATATTTTGTCAGAGTTCCCAATATTGTACCTTCCAGTAATCTTTCAATATTTATTTCGTTATTCCCAGAACTATTTGATTCATGTTCCTGGAGGAAGTGGCATTTGATTATTTTAACATCTGATAAAAATAAAATGATTTGATAATTGTAATTTTCATTTGCAAATAATGCTTTTTCGGTAATTATTAAGTTCACGGCCTGATTAGATTTTTAACGATATTTTTTATATCAAACACATATCAAATTTATATGCAGATTGGTGAACAAGCATGTTATGGATTGAGTTGATAACATTTGAAGTATTTTATCACCCAATTTTAAAAGTTGCCTATTTTCTCATACAAAATTTTTCCTTGCTTGGAGTGACATTTTATTTTTTGATTCTCAAATTGATATTTTTGTTTGGAAAATAAAGACATTGCTGGTTATTGTCGTTCAGTTGATCAATTTGGATAGGTTAGGGGGTTTGCCAACATCCTGGAATGATAACACTACGATTTGAACAGGTTAGGTTAAGGTTGGAACGTAGTTATAAAGGGCGGTTTGGGAGTGGAACTCCCCACACCTCTTTGGACACCTCCCTGAGTGATAACACTACACTACGTTAGGTTAAAACATATTCATTTAAAAGGGTTTTATCAAAAATTGAATCAGCCCGCGAATTTAATATTACCGTTTTTTTTATTTTAATTCTGAAAAATTCGGGGTATCTGAATATAATTTACTTAATTTTGAAAAGAGTCAAATTTTGTATCTACGAAATTATCTATTCTCTCTTTCAAAAAGTCTACAGCCTATGACATAAATAAAAACATATTGGATATTAGGGGTCATACACTATCAATACCTATTTAATAAATACTTAGCTACACAAATACAAACATTTTTATCCCAAAGTTGAATGAAAATATTCTAAAAGTACAACATCGAGATTCAAAAAGATATTTCATAAAATTTAAAAATTACAATCGAGAATCATGCAAAAAAAAATTAAAACACCATACAATCAGGTTTGGTAGTTTATATATATAGATAATAAAAATATTCTATGAATTATTAAGCCATTGATTGGCTGAGTTTGTACCAGTAGGATTAATAATTGGATTATTGTTAATTAGAATTAAAATAATAGAAAAGGGAGGCGCAAACATCACTTGCAACATGCTTTCACACATCAGTCATTCTTGAGAAGGCATGGAAAACTCAACTAAATTATTTTGTTAGTCAAGGGAATAAAAAAATGTGAAACTAGCTGATACCTGTCTTGCTTTACATCTTCAAAAGATGTTAGATTTTTAAAAGAGGGTGGACTCTTTTTCTGAAACTGTAATTTTACTAAAAGAATCCTAGATCTTAGAATTTTTTTTTAAAAGTTTTTGACAAAATGTATCTAACATTACTAGAATTATAATTGCAAGGATCACCGATGATTAAAATTGAAAGTAAAGCCTGTAAATAACTGAATTATGTACTAGCTGATACCTGTCTTGCTTTATCATCTCTCTGAAGATCCTAATTAATATTGTACCTAAGATTGTTACAATTATAATTGCTACGATCAGTGATTATTAAAATCAATTATGCCGAGATATGCCTGTGAGGTGTGATATGCAAGACCTAATCACGAGTAATGACAATGCTGTTGCAGCTGCCGAATATTCTAGTGGATGGGTGATCGGACTCGTTAATTAAGTAAGTATTAAATTCAAATGTAAAGTCTGCTTTTTATGCGTGACATAAAATTGTCCAGTATTGATTCCATTAAGAATTTACGCTTTATTAGTTAATTTTACACTAAACTTCTTTTGAGTTTTTTTAATCAAATCGCAATATCTCGAGATTAATTGTTAAAATTGTTATAATAAAAGCCATTGATTTGATATATTGTATTAGAAACCTTCTATTTCTCATATTTTGCTATTGATAGAAAAAGCAACAATATACGTATTTCTTTACAAGCCTTATAGGTAAAAAAAAACATGCCAACAAACAAAATGAAAAACGCGTCTACAAACAGCAAACAAAACAGGATAACATTTACGACGAGTTTCAATGTTTTTGTCTTCAAATCTACCTGACTACTAGGGGGGGCGTCTTTCTTGCATTCTTCTTCTTCCTTCATCTGCTGCTTTACTTCTGCTACCAAACCTGAGATGGCGTTAACAACTGTCCACCATGACAACGATTCAAACAAATAAAAAAAAATTGCTATACATACAATGTAATAAAAACAATAGCATTCACTAACTATAAGGTTTACCTTATGCAATGCAATCAGATAAATTAAAATTTGTTTTTTTTCTATTGTAACGAATCTGCGTTCAACCAAATAGAGCGCAAATACACTTTGAACATCTTTCAAATAGTTCATTGAGCCGCTAGGATACCAAGCACTTTTACATCGACAGTCCTTTGTATAAAATCAAATCTGCATTTCGCTTGCAGGAGAAGGTTCAATGAAAGTAAAGTTCAATATTATTTGATTTGGCACTGAATTAGTTAGAATTATCACACATATTTTCAAAGTTCAGTTTATTGATGTTTTTGTCTGTGTCAAAAATTGATACTTAATCCCTTAAAAATTGAAAATACACATTCGATAGTTTATATCAGGATAAATTATATAACTTTTATCCTTTTTTTTTTTTTTTAATAAAACGAATAAGGATTCTATTTACTTTTGATAATATACATTGGGAACGTCGAATTATATACTTAATAATGCCTTCATTTTTGTTGGGAGAACCATTGCTTTGCATAAGTTAGAATGTTTCATCCATTCATTTCATTCAATACGAGTATTGATTGATTGAATGGGCAGTAGATAAGTTGATTGGTAAACACACTTCAAGACTCAAAATAAAATATTAAACATTGACACATGCTGGATGGATTGATGGAACGTGGGGGCTGGCTGGTGGCTGGTAATATCCTCAAAGACTAGACACACTAAATGGTCAGATGCTGTTAAAAACAATGCATTATTATCTTACAGATAAACCAGATTGGTTTATTCTTTGAGATGTTGTATCTCATTATTATTTTACAAATGATTTGTTATTAAAGAGGTATGTTGTTTGAAAACTGGAATTATAATACAAAGAGTATAATGTAAGAAATGTGTTCTATCTATCTATAGGTAGGTACTCCCTTTATGACCCCATTTATGGCTAGTTTCAATTATCTATGTATTTCCCATCTTTTGCTTTATCTATCTTTCCGTTTTGGTAGAATCCTAACTGAACTTTATAGCTTTCTTTCGGAATATTGCTAGCTATCAATTCATTAAAAATCAGCGATATGATTTAATAACCTATCTCTAGTAGCTTGCGAAATAATTGATTTTTACTAACAAAAATACTGTTAATTATTTGTTGATCGAAATAATGCCAAATTTGCATATTATGTCACTTGGGTACGAAACCTTACCCCTATCTTATAACAGACCATAGACCACTGACATATTTTTGTACCAAATTGACCATTTCAATGGTCAATTCGGAGGGCTACCACTCGTCCACTAGCCTACTAGATAGAAATCCTATCTATCTAGAGAGTGGTTATTTTAGTTTATTGAAATGCAGGTAACTGTAGAGAAGTAACAACGGTTAATTTGTGGATAGCATTTAACAGATTACTACGATAGTGATATTGAAACCAGCCATTAGGGGGCAAAATGTAACAAGAGTTATCTACTACGCTCACTATTTTCAAAATTACGGCATGAAATGGTCACCTTTGCCTTCAGGATTCTAATAAAAGGAAGACCAATTGTTGTTTGGATAAAGGTGATATGCCTGTGCCAGGGAATAGTGTAGTTTGAATTGGCGATTGACATTTCGCACACTGAATATCTTATGAAAATCACACGTGAATTTTTGAGGACTTGATGGTAACAAGGAATTAAACTTTTTTTAAACAACAAAGAACACTGCTTCAACTTGACTACAAATTAACTAATGTTTAGAAACATAAATGATAAGTGAAAATGAATGACAATTCTTTTTCTTTATTTATTTTTCTTTTGATGTAATAAATGTTGAGGTGTGGTATGAAGATGAAACATGTACTGGTGGGAGGGATGTGTGAATCAATATTTTATGTAGTCTTGTAATGTGTTTTTAGAACAATCTAACACTACCAAATAATTCGTTTCTTGCAGCAGCAAAGGTTTCCACATGCATACAAGTTATATGTATGCCCTTCATTTTAATATCTTATTAAAATATATTCTAATTTCTGGCATTTGGTGAGGAAAAACACAAAAAATAGTTTAAAAAATTCAAAGCTTAATGTAAAAACACACACAGTATCTTCTTAAAACGTCATTTTCTTTTCAAACTGTTACTTTTTAAGATGGATCTAGTTGAAAAAAAAAATGTCGAGTTAAGCAGACAAAAATAGAAAATGAATAATTATTTGAGAGGGGGCACGGTGGCGTCTCCCTAACCTGTGTGGGGGCAGTTTTGATATGCCCCAAAACTCTTGCTAAAGCTCTCTCCGTTTCCTCCAACCTCGCACGGAGTTGCGCTACTTCCTCATTACCTATACATTCAACCAATATTGGATTTGAAACCTTCATACACTTAAACTAGGTTCACAGGTCTTAGAGATCAAATTTTGACCGTATTTCTCATTGCAGTAACATAAGGTCAAATTGTATAAATATACTTTTTTTGACATCTTTCACAGAAATGAGATCTTGTGTTGTGAATAAAGAAGATGGTCAAATGGATGGATCAAACCAACAACCTTCAGAATGAAAGTTGGTGACTGAACCACTAGATTAATAATCATCTCTACTTATCAAAATTTTCAGTCTTTTATTTACATCAAAAAATTCAGTATATACTGCAGCCACAAATAATATTTCTTGAGTTCAATGAAACACATTCTTAGAATTTTGTTGTCTTAGAACTTGCCCTCCCTTAAGTTACGATACATGTGTTAGTTATCACTTAACATTTAAATAATATGTAACAACTAATGACTCTAACGATTCATTACTGATGTTCCATTTTTAAATGGAACAAACCAATACGGGCTTACGACCGTCTTCTACTATTATTTCGAAGGCTGGCTTAGTGTGATCACTTTACGTTAACAACGTTCGCCATTAGGTGGTAATGTTTAAGTCTCCGAAACTCCATATTATCCATAAATAATTTCCAACTTTTATCTCTATATTTCATTAATTATTAAATATCTACTTGTTGTATACATGAGATATTTCGACATGTTGAACATGTCGAGAATTCTCATGATTGGGAGTTCAGATCTGGAAGTTTTGTTTACCGATGGGGCAAGAATGTGAAAAAATACTAGATTTATATTGATATCATTTAACGGAAATGAGTTTAACAATTAAATACAGACAATTTATACAAGTGGATATTTAACTTACTTGTGTTCATTTCTTTGAGTCCTGATAGGCATAAAAGGGATAAAACAATGATGAGTCAATTGAAAGAAACAACATAAAGTTATAAAGATAAGATCTTATATGAAAAAAATCTTTTTTTAATACACACAAGATATAAAATCAAATGAATTACTAACGACTCCACCAAAATGGCAATCTATTTTCTATACAATCATACTGACCTATCTTGGATGCATCTGCGGCCACTTTTTCTGGCTTATTGAAAACCGTTTTCCTGAAATAAGCTCCTTGTTTATCGGGAACGTATTTGAGTGGTTGCGTGAGAGGTTCACTGCTGGACGTTTTTCGGAAAACAAGCTGCAATAAAAAAAAAAATATTTGAGGATCGTAATAAATAAAAGTAATTTAATATTGCTGTAGGATATTTGAATATTTACTTTAAATAGTGTGTAAAAGAAGAAGATGACGATGCAGATTGTGTACAGTGGCATCATAAAACCGACTGAAGATTTTGGCGGAGCAACGACACGCCCGGGCGCCCCCATCGGTGGTCGCATTGGAATAGGCTAAAAAAGGTAAATAATTCTTAATTTAATGTCACAAAAAATGAGTGGTTAATCAATTGATTAAGAAGGTAGTTGAACATAATGTCATTTTCTAACAGCCATCCAGTCTTGTCAAATCTGAGACAGGATTGATTACCAGAGGGTATTAAATTTTTTGTATAGTTTGGTATTTGATTTATTAAAGTTTAAAATAGAATCATCTCAGTATGAGAAAGAAAAAAATACAATATGTTCAGAAAATCAAAAAATTCAATTAATAATCGAGATAAAGAAAAAACAGAAAATATACATAACTACTAGTCTGGAACTAAAAAAGAATCATTTCAAGTAGTTCTGAAAAAATTGTAGAAGTACCTACCATTTTTAATTTCTACTTTTATGAAAAATCTAAGTTCTACAATTTAGTATCACTTAAATATTTTCATCCTTTGATGAAAGTTAGTTTAAAAGCGACAATTAAAATGGCAGGATTAAATGCAGATATAAATTAGAGGTTTTGCTATTTTAGAATAACCTGAACATTAGTATTGGAAAACACTTCATCCTCTCTTTCTAGTGATTAATGATGATTTTGTCTAGCCCTCAATTTATTAGCTATTATTCTAGTAAAGTCATCCTTAAAATGCGTAATGTCAAATTAATGCAGCTGTTAGTCCCATCTATCTCCGGGGACTACGTTTTTCCAGTTTTTCCAGAGATTTCATATAGGCGCTAGAGAACTAAACAGGGTAAAGAGAAGCCTAGGACAGGTTGATACCTAGTTATGCTGCCTTATATATTGTGTTGTTTATATGTATTATTGTATTATCATTACCTATATAAAAAAATGAAAACCTTGCTGTAAAGGAGTTTATATTACAACACTAATAATTATATAATTTTCTTTTCTATAGATTTATGCTATGAAAGACTTCATTGATACCTTATAAAGGTAAATATAATTAAACTTTAACATATTATTATTTGGATTCAGAGTTGACATTCTTCACCATTATCAAACTACTTCAAGAAGTTGGATAAAAATCTTATTGGGGAAACATGCCTAAAGACATTTTTCTGTGTGTGATAATTTTTCTTTCACTCTCAAACTGTTGAGATATAAATAAATCTCAGGAAGTCGACCATCGTAAATAGATTTTAATAGGACATTCCTATAAGTGACTTATAACATTTTGCAAGAAAAGCTCTTCAAGTTAACATAAAAAAGAAATAAAAAAAAAGAAATTGCATATTGAGAAAAAAAGTAGCGTTCTTTCAAAACGCCCCGGGACATAATAGACAGATAATAAAAGCATGTTTATTTGCGTTGTATTTACCATTTGAGTTGAATCGAGTACAACATTTTTCTGCAATTTGAAATTTTGCCAAAACATTCTAAATTAAAGGTGAGATAATAATGTTGTATGGCTCTGAAACGCACAACTCTCTCATGTGCCTACATGTCATTGTAGAGAAGGTTCATTTTGGAAAATCATCTTTAAGTCATTTGTTACTACTTTGGAGACTGATTAATTTAGGTTGTTTCTTGGGGAGACTACCGTAAGAATATTCAACATAAGTGCGCGTTTACACCAAACGAAAAAAGAGTCGGAGATAGAAATAGAGCATATTTTTTTTACCGTAGATATTAGACACCATGGAAACGACAACAAGCAAGAACTAATTAATGGGTGATGACAGATTACGTGCGCAAAACTTTTGGTTCTTTCTCGTTGTTGTTTCTTTTGGTGTTCGTGAAAATGTACTCTGTTTCCAGCTCTGGCTCTAAGTACGCTTGGTTTAAATGCACCCAAAGATTTGAAATAGAACATAGTAAGAATAATAGTTTCACAATGAGAGAATTTTATAGATAACCTATTGAATTAAAATCGTATGCTACAAGTCAAATAAATTGGGTCAGACTGGTTAAATACTAGAGATGAAACGGATATCCGGCAACTATCCGGTATCCGGCCGAATACCGGATAACTAGCACATATCCGGCCGGATACCGGATAGTAAAAAAAGATATGTTTGGATAACTAATTGATTTATTTAGTAAGTATCAATTAAGAAATACACCCTGTAATCACAAAAAAAAATTGAAGCGGTGGGTGGTCTAGCGGTTACGACACAGGCTTTCACACTGTTTCGTGCGGAGGTTGTGGGTTCGACCCCAGGTGCCGACCATCTTCCTCTTTCACGACACAAGCTTTAAGTAGCTTACTGTGAAAGAATCAATGAGTGTATTTGTGTTCACTTTGAGTGAGCACAAGTGGAGCGTAAAGGGAGTTTGGATTGGATATTAAGGGAGCCGTAAATCGAAACAGATTGGGAACCTCTGCACTAATGCTATCCTGGCTACGACCTTGGTTCCGACGGTAAAAGTTAAAAATCTAAACGCTCTAATCATAGAAAAAATATTTTTTCACACCACACTAACTAACGCGGTTGATGTTTTTATCGATAAAGTTCCCAATGAACCCATATGGATGCACCAACCAACCAGAAACATACGCCGGATATCCGGTTGCAACTTTGGCCGAATATCCGGTATCCGGCAAAACTGCTATCCGTTTCATCTCTATTAAATACCAGACTAGTGCAAGCCATAACATAATGAAACTGAGAAAAACTTTTATTTGTTTAAAGATTTTTATTAAAAAAGTGAGGTAAATAAATTTGAACATTAATTACCTGGTTCAAATTTATTTTATCTTTTTTTAAAATAAAAATAAATAAAAATTTCTCATTTTTCCTCAGTTTCATTATTTTGTTGCTTGTACCAGTCTGGTTTTCAGTCAATGGCAAATAGTTGGCTGTGGTTGTAACGATGAGAGAGGCTTTCTGATTTTGAGACTGGTAATGAATTTAACACACCAAGAGATTAAAGAAGGAGGAAAGAACGAACAATGAGACAAGATAAAAAAAAGAAACCTATTGATTTTGTATTATATAATGAAAAATATTAACGGTGCTGGTGAGGGGTGAAAACAGATATGTTTTAAATAGCATACAAGTGTCATAATAAGAATATTTAAAAATCAGTTGTTCAGTGTATCAAATCGACTTTACAATTCAAGTCAAAGTGTGTTACAGGAACATGGGTGTGTGTGTGTGGTGGAACACACCACAAGATCATATTCATCAAAGTATACGAGATGTGACAGTGCCAAAAAGTCTGGCCTAATATCAGTGCTGTATCAAGGGGGTCGATTCACTAATAAAATAATAATGAGTGGCATCAAATAGTAACATTTTGCAATTATATTAAATAAAAAGTTATAAAAAATAAGCCCTATGCGACAATAAAATCTTATTCTATCCAGGATTGTATATAATCTGTAATATTTTTTTATTTCTTCTGCGCACATTGATTGTTACCATACTTCTCCTTCAAACTGGGTCGATTTTAATAATTAAAAAGGATAATTAAGAAGCACAATCTGATTTTAGATATAAATCTGTCCCAATTTTTGAACATGTTGTTGTTCCCGACCCTGCATTTCTCTGTATTTTAAATATAGTGGTTGGTGTAATGCGAATTTCATTTGGCATCTCTAATATGTTATGAAAGCATTGCTGCGAACACAAACACTTCCAACGTATATTAATGAAAGGCAAAGTCAAGTTTATTCCCAGATAATTCATACTCATACTCCATTTAATCAATTATGTAAAACCAACACGATATATTTTTGTTAGTAGTTAACATAGACACACACCATACTATCGTAGTTAGTTTAATATTATTTTAGCCATACTTAGCATAATTGAGCACGAACTCTATCCTCTAAGAAGCAAGTTGCTCGCAGCTAGTTTGCTGGCTGTATAAATAGAGTGGACGGACAAACCTGAATGGAATAATTGGACAAATAAACATGTAGCTGTGATGGCCATACCCTTCCGGAGCCCGGCATTATTGGCACGGTGGGGTGCGGCACGCTCTGAACGGGCGGAGGAATGGCACGACCACGCTCTCTCAAAGCAGGATGCATCGGTGGATGCTTCAGATGGCTGGGACGTTCTTGTCGGACTCCTGTACAAAATAAAATCAATTACTACTGAAAATTGTAAATTATAATATACAGTTTAATTTACCCTCTCAAAGGACGAGTTCTAATTCATTTTCATTTAATATATCTATCTGCTGTTCTTATGACATAACTTTGTTAGACGTTGATTTACAGTATCATTGTATTATTTTATTTACATTCTGTTATTATAAGGGAGAAAGTTCTCTTTACACCCTTTTTAGCCTTGTCTATTAATTTGTTTGTTTTTTTGCTTAATATGAAGTTTAAAAAAATGTTTTTATATAGTGTAAGAAAGCGTGGCCGACCAAGAATGACATGGATCAAACACATTGATTCCGTATTCAAGGAAGGCCAGGTCAGAAGTAAGAGAATTAGGAGAGGTTGTATGAGTAATGTTATGTCAGTGGAAGAAGCAAAAGAATTGTGCTTGGATAAGAAAGAGTGGAGGTCCGTTCTCTTTGCCTCCCCATTTGGGACACAAAATTATTTTTTTTTACTGCTTTTGACTACTGTACTGTAAGTGTATTATACTTTTTTGGAGTAAATAGCTTAGAAAAATCGAAATTAAAACTGAAAAAAACTGACTTGTGATTTAAAAACGTCATATTTATGAGGATTTTGGAAGTTTCTTCTTGATATTTTACTTCAACCATTCTTTTATTCTTTAACTATTAGAAAAAAAAAATTACTTTCCTAAATGAAGTACTTTGTTCACAATTTTGATTTTTATGTCAAAAGGTGAAAATGTAAAAAAAACTCTAAAAAGTTAAATAATTCGAAAACCACTGGTATTTTACCCCTGGTTAATGGGAACAAAATTGTTGCAAATTTTCTCTATTATAACCCCTTACAAGGAATGTAATGAATTACCAGTCACCCTGTATATATTGAATAAATAAATAATTAGAATGTAGGTATTACAGCAAATCATGTATTTTTATTTCTAGCTTGAAGAACTGCCTGACTTTACGAATTGAAATCATATAAAAAATATTGTATGTTTTTGATGAAGGTATCGGGATTCAAAAAATGATATTGATGTTCACAAATTTCCATCGATATTTTATTAATAGAACTAATAATAACAGGAAGATGAGTAAAATAGCGTAAGTAAAAATATTATTACAAGCCAACAAACATATAAGCAGCCAATGGGAATATTATATTGTAGATAGATTGGTGAATATAGGTTTGGCAAAATGACAAAAATATCTTCACATTGTACAACGCTACATACACAAAAATTATTACACAGGGAAAAAGAAATTTACTTTTAAAAATATCACACCAAGTCTTAAAATACGATTTAGTGTAATTTTTCACTAAAATAATATAACAATACTCTTTATTGAGTTCAAAGAATCTTTCACATCAATTATAATTGAATTATCCTTTTTTTAATTGATGAATATAATTGAATAACATTATTATGTAACTTAAAAATTAAACATGATATGCAAAAATTTGGTTTCATACAAATTATGTTTGCGGTGGATTTATCTTCCAACTAATTTGCAATGTGCGAGGGGCCTTATATGAGATGATTTGATTGGTTGTAGATTTTTAACAAATGACAAGATATTATGATATAACTTATTGAAGCATTAAACATTTATTACATTAAAAATGTTAAATTTTTATTTGAAAACTTAAATCATTATGGACCATCTTCTACTGTTGTTTTGAAGCTTGGCTTAGTGTTAATACTTTACGTTAAGAACCTTTGCCATTAGGGGGTCAAATTTCAAATCCCAAGCCCATCAAATGTAGAAAAATTTCTTGTACCTGGTAGGATTTGAACCTACGACGCTAGCTGTGTCGAGTCGCTAACCTCCAGGCTTCCAGCTAGATGTACAAAACAGCCAAGTACTTAGTTGGATATAATATTAAAATTATCGAAATGATGATACATCTATTGGGCATTGTGAGAACCTTTTTATAGTACCAAATTTTTGTTCAGTCACCACTGAATAGATGGGGCTAGGATAAAACCATATCCATTTTTTGTAGTTATCTGTTTATTGTAAATTCATTTCGATATTTAAAGTTGTATCTATATCGTAATTATACACACAAAATTTACACATTAAGTCATTAGTTGTTAATGAATTTTCAAAGAGTGTAATATGAAAACAAACAAAAAGTTAATAATCTGGAAATAAGACAATCGAATATAATACTGTTTAAAACAATAAATCTATCAGTAGTGGAGCAAAATAAATTCACACAATGTTGGCAAAAATATTGATTTAACACATCAAAATCTCTGATCTTTTTATAAATCTGTTTACATTGGGATAAACAGGAAACTCTGATTCGCTCTTGACTCCATTTATATTTCATTCCTCTTTATATTACAAATCAACTTCTAATAATTAGTTAGAGATTTCTTACTTTTTGTTATAAATATTTTGATTTCAAGAAAACTGATTCTTCCATTTCACTCTAAATCTATGCTTACGTGATGCTTAATACAGTGTGAGGCTCAACACCACCTATATAAGGCCTTAGTGATGCGTCACATCGTGAGGCCCACCGTTCGCTTGTCTATATCTGTATGTACTTACCTGTACACTATGATATCTGTCTACACGCCAGCGGCTGTGACGCGAGAGGCCAAAAATGGCCGCCAGCACTAAGGCCTTCTTATATAGGTGGTGTTGGTGAGGCTGTGCACCACAAACTTACCACAGAGAATTACAGAAATAGAAGGGAATGGAGAAAAAAGATTCACGTCACTACCCCAAGGAGAAAAAAACAAAAGGCAGATTTTGGGGCACTACCGGTACACATCTATCATATTTTTTTTTCAAATGAATCTATGCTCACTCAAAGGGAAAACAAAAACACTTTTGATGTCTTTCAGCGAAAAGCAAAGCTTGTATTGTAAAAGAGGGTGGTCAGCGTTGGGAATTACGCTCACGACTTTTAGAATTAAAAATCGGCGATTGAAGTATCAGGATAGCAACCCTTCGTGTTGAATCGACAACATGTTTTATACGTGAAGATTTGAAAATAATAATTTGTGTTTTTCAAAAATAGCACGAGTATCTCGAAAGCTGCTTTGTTATATTATGTTAACACAAAATTAGTAATCAAATAATATCAAGATGTTCAAACAAATCGTATTAAGTATATTTTTTTAGTCAAAGAAACAAAAGCTTGTTAGAAAAAAACTTCATTAGGGTTGTTAGTGGAAAATAAAGTTTGAGAAATAGACTGACTGTTTGTTTCTAACTCCTGAACCCATTTCCCGACAACATGTGGAACACCAAGAGTCCATGGGGCCACTCCATAATTTAACTTCAAACACGTGGAACTGTTGTATGATCGTATCTCCTCTAAAATTTGTCTGAATGTCTTCCCTAAGGCGATGTTGTGATTTAAAAACAAGGCAATGTCCAGTCCGCAGGTTTTATTGACTTCTTGCCTGCATGTGTCAACTATGTTCTTGGAGAGTTTACCCGACTGCAATGCTTGTTTGGTCTTTGGGTCAATCCCACCATTATTGTTTTGTAGAATGTTGGTGCAGAGTTCGGTCATTATTTTAATAGCGTTGATGTCGGTATCGTACAGCACATCACAGCAACCTAAGCACATATAATATTAGAAAGTAAACTTAATTTAAGACCAACACTTGTATGACTTTACAAGCCAGAACTGAACCCTTATATTAATTACATCCTTAAGAAATGAAATTATATTCTTTTGTTGAAAATAGAATAATTTTCATAGACAAAATATACAATAAATTGTTAAGGTATCAACAACTGATTGATGCAATTATTACACTAATTTTGGTTGATTCTCAATTAAATTCGTAAATTTTTGGCTTGATTCTAAACTTATAATTACAAAAACAAAATCAATTTCAATGACACATTCATTACTGTAGTTATTTTGCATGTATAATTGCTGAACATAATATGATGTTTATGTTTATTTCAATACCTACTCATTGATTTATAAATAAGAAGTTAAAAATAAATTGATTCAGAGTCTATTTATAGCTAAAGATACATTAATTTATTGTTTATGCATGGTTTAAAACCACATGAAGACATATAATTTGAATTTATTTTTAACCATAAGTAAAATATTATAATAATATTTTTTTGGTATTAAAATTACGTAATATGAAATCACTGCTCTAAAATTATAATCAGAAACTAATAAGAAAAATTGAAATTGACAAAAAAATAACAAAATAATAATATTTACGAATAATTTAATTATCCAAGCAAATTTTTTAACTATTATTAAAATTCTCAAGTTAAATAAAATTCAATAGAGCATAACTAAAATGAAAATAATTTAGCCAGTCGATCATATTTTTATAATTTTCCTGGGCTTACAATGAAAACATTGTCCCTAGATATAGCAAGTGTGTACAAAAATAACATTGACAGCTTCAAATGTAAGCTTGAAAATTTTGTTTTATTATAGGTACATATTTATTTCATATAATTTTTTACTAGCTGTATTTATATGATAAAACCAACAGATTATTGAAATAATAAACTCACCATTTGATTTGTCAAATTCGTTCGGATAGGCGACATCTTTGGCTGGTCCTATAATCATGGGACTCAATATTCTTGGCCATAATGCAGCAAAACAACCAACTATGATCACAACTACGAACAGGGATTTTTGAGGACCCAAGCTCATACTTGAATCAACATTCGCCATATTTATGTTATTTTATGCAATATTTTTAGTGTCCATAAATCGTTATATCGTGTTTCGTTTCGCTATTGACAATATTCACTCATCACATACTTGTTATGTTAATTTTCAACACAAACATGACAGCGCTTCTCAAGACATTTTCACTAAGTGAAATAATTTTAAAAATAAAAATGAACGTCACTACGTACACCTACATAATATCACGAACGAACGGGAAAGATGGAATACTAATTTGACAATAAGCTGTGTACGTTTGACATGTCGGGTGAGCGGGAAGGAGGGGTGCGCAGGAAAATGCGCGAAAGATTTCGCTGGTTCACGCGGGGAATTTGGGAAAGCTCCAATGGTGTTGCTAGGGCTTAAAATTCT
Source organism: Mystacides longicornis (assembly GCA_963576905.1). Taxonomy (NCBI): domain Eukaryota; kingdom Metazoa; phylum Arthropoda; class Insecta; order Trichoptera; family Leptoceridae; genus Mystacides; species Mystacides longicornis. Next base: position 24,132,984 of record OY756427.1, read on the forward strand.
TTGATTTGGTGGAAAATTATCTATTGCCATAAATATGTAATATTTTACTTACATATTTAAAGTTTTAAGTTGTTGTTTTTTTAAATATTACGGAAATTATATCACGGCTATAAGGATAAAAACGCATCGTTTTCAGGTTAATTTTCGTTGAAATACCTAGTTATTAAAACAGAATTCATGGTAAATTCTTGAAACGGACTGCAATATTTTCGAGGATAGGAATTATTTATTTATTTCTTCTATTTACCCACTGTAAAGTTAAAATACATATCAAACATTTGAGATAATAATAAGAACTTCATTTATCATTTATGTTTTTTTCATGTTTGAAAAACAACGCGTAGGTAAACATTGCAAAAAAACGAACATAAAAACAAAACAAGATCTTAGGTAAGTAAAAAATTAATTCAATTCATCGTTTTGTCTTCTAGTATCCCATCCCATAAAAATGTTTATGTCTACGAGACAATATAGAAGATGGTGAAAAATGGATATGTTTGACAATTGGATGATTTTTTGTTTAAATAAAAGCAAATTCAATACCACATACCTGCAGCTACATCATATATAATATGCTTCAATGAAAGATGTCTGCAAGTAATTGGATATTGTTATTATTTTTCAATATATTATTGGTATGCCTATCTATGTAAACAATTGTATAGCATCTTGATCTTCCTACAGAAAATATAACAATATGTTAAACGGACAAAATAACCAACTAAATAAAAGAGTAAGTAACAGTTATAATGAAAAAATTAAAAATCATTTCATGTTTTTGGTAACTCCTTCTGATGAAATTTGTTTCCGAAATACTTATGTTCGCGATGCATGGGATTCCAGAAGGCTGATTACCGAGACTTGTCCCAAAGATCCTTTCCTTTTTGCATGTGCCGACTTATTATTTATCACTTGTTTCCTTTCTTATCAAGATTAAAGTAAATTCGTGATGGTTGCTGTGAAGTTGTGCGCAGGTGCTTGACCGCCAGTAGGCAGGTAGGTAGGTACCTACGAGTTAGATCCAAAAGTGTGGTTCATGTGATTTAATGAAGCAATAAAAATTCTCATCACGGATCGGTTGTTTCTCATTCCAGTAACGGCTGGGCGATGTGGAGAGAACAGCTCAAGCTGGCTTGATGCGGCACAGCCGTATTCAAATACAAATCGGCTTTGCCGACATCTTGCCTACTCTGCCGTTCTATTGTTTCATTCCTCGAAATGACATTTTGAATCCTTCCTAAAATGTCTTGCTTAAAAGATTTAAATTAACTCTAAAAACTTATAAATAATGTTGATGTGATTTTTCTTGAAATCGTTCATAATCGTACCTAATGGAAACTTATTTAGACATACTTACATTTACATAAATAATAATGTTAACAAAAATAAATGTTATTACTTTATCCATGGAATTGTTATATAATTAAAACTTGTCATGTTATTTAGAGTATAATACCTACACTTTTTGAACATTTAGGTGCATAGATATGTATATGAATATTTGTCAGGATTTTTATCGTCTTAATATGTAAAAATATATAATACTTTAGAACTTGTGCGTTGTAAGGATGTTTCAGCCAATCATGAGGGTCCACAAAAATACCAAGTACCTACAAAAGCATATTAATATATATACAACATAAACCTGATGAATGTAAGTATCAAGTTTTAAGACATTGATAACGACAAAATTCTAGAGATGAGAAATCGCAGCAAGATATGATAAAGAAAATCCTAATTTAATTGAGATGGATATCAGTCCAGAATGCAATAAAGTTATGTATGTCTGTTAGTAAGATTTTTCTAATTTATTTAGTGGGAGTTTTTACGTAATACCTGCATTAAGAGTAACTGACGAGATGATGCTACGAATAGTAGGTATTAGGTAAATAAGAGATTTCAAAATTATCTAAATAATGTTTAAGGTGAATAGGAAATGTCTCTATGCGAGGAACTTGTTGACAGTGCAAATTAGGTATATTATTCTAGTATAAGAGCGTGGATAGTGTGTTCGCAATATGTAGGTAAGTAAGCTGTATTGGGTACAGTGACAATAATATTCGTGTTTGCTTGAATACTCACCGTAAGTGAAATTCATTTATCACCACTTTTCACGACTTCTTGATTAGCACATTAGACACGACGGTTAATTCATAAATAAACTTTCAAATTATTATAGGTACTATTCATTTATGCAATATTGAATTTTTCTTATAAATTGACTATTTTTATATGATGGCAACATTAAAATTATTTTTAAGAACACTTTTATTAAAAAAGAATAATATTCCTTTTTTGAAAATTTCATAATTTTCATAGGCAAGATAGAATTAATATCGGTTCGATCACTTTATAACGACTGATTCGAGATGTCACTCTACGAAGATTCCAAATGAGATTGAATGTTTGTTTTAACTGTTTGTAAGTTTGCACCATAATCACAGGTAAGAGAAGCCCCCCTCCACTGAGGTTTGGTATGGGCAGGACATATTATATTCTAATGTGTCATAAGGCATGTGTGGCGGCCATCTTACAAGGCACGACTTGGAGGAGGTAATTTCATTTGACACGTATCTTTAGTAAACGCAGGGACGGTTACATTTTAATTTTTGGTAAAAAAATAATCATTCGTAGAGTCATAGATCTTCGAAATTTAAATGCATAAACATAATGCTCCGCATCCCATGGACGGGCATAGTCAGCAATGCAAATATGCACCAGAGAGTAAGAGTTGACAGGCAGTTGCTGACTGATATCAAAGTCCGGAATGTGTCCTATCTGTGGACATGTGCTCAGGGCAGAGAATAAAGAAAGGCGAAATAGAGGGTCGAAGAGGTGTGAGCCGAATACAGATTTCCTGGCTTCGCAATATCCGGGATTGGACTGGATTTAGAACGGCCGAAGCACTTTTTGCAGCCGCTCAAGACAGAGAGAAAGATATTTTCGAGTGATTGTTGACTTTGGGGGGACCCGAACATGACACATGAAGAAAAAAAAATCACGACACCTTAATTGAACTTGAATGATAAAAACGAAATGGATTGTAGATTTTTAATCAAACCCTGCAACATGTCATATTTTTGACTTGAAAAAACCTTTAAAATTAACAGTTTACCCACAAATTCAAGTTTTATTCTCTTTGCACAAGCTTGCACAAGCTTTAAGAGAGAGGAAACGTTGTATTTTATATTGTTATTGTTCAAATATATTGTAACTATTTTAAGTAACTATAAATGATCTCAAAATAAATAAAATAAAAATAAAAAAAATATTTCAAATGTTGTCAATGAGTTGTTTCTAATATACCTACCTACTGAATAAAATGAGTGATGCAAATACCTTACATTATGTGTGCATATATAATGGCGTACTCATTTGGGATTTAAACAATATATCTATATTGTCACAAGATAATACCTATCATAGTTATATTTTTTCATTAGGTACTATATTCTTATTTTTATCATGATGGTTTAAGGTGCATAATTCAGATTTGTTTCCTGGTTATCCCTTATAAAAAAATAGTTTTGATCTTATTGTTCTTCTCCGTCTACCATTACTTTCCATTGCTTAACGAAGGCTTGCCTCGCATGGTGTTCCAAAAAAATCTGGATGACCGATGCTATTAGGTATACGAAGTAATAATAAGGGACCCAGAATTGAGCCTTGAGGAACATCGTAATAAACATCTTATACCTACTGGTGATTAAATATTTCCTACTTCTAAAAAAATGTTCTGTATTATTCAGATATACCTACAGGGTTACAGGAAAAGTCGTACTGAATATTAAAGGACGCTATTATTTAGGTCATTTCTGATGGATTTGATTCTATAATATGGTGTCTATCTTCTCTTCTCTATTCACACTTCTAGAGCTTCTTAAAAACTGACATTGACATTTTTCACGCAACTTCTTCTATTGCTTCTAATTCTGACCTGGCTTTTCTTGAGGACAGAATCGATGTGTTCGATTGACGCCATTCTCGTTCGACCATTCTTCTTTTTGTATTCTTATTTGGATCTATTTTTTCAACATATCCAAATCAAATCTAACATTAATTTTCATTTCAAGTAAATAAAAATACGATAAATAATTTTGAATTGAACCCAGGATCTCCTATTTTGAATTTATCTCCTTTACACGCGAATTTTATTTATGAGAATAAAAAAAGTCTAGGCTACTGCATCACTGCGTGTGTGTTAGGTACTCAAAATTTTAAGTTTGAATAACAACCAAATTATAATTCTTAAAACTTCCAAGTAGAAATTTAACTTCACCAAACTAACTTCCTTTCGATATAATAATTCCGAGAACTGTCCAGCGATGCGACAGGCAACACTCTCACATCCGGAAATAGTGAGTTCCTTTTTCAAACGAAATGCAATTAGTATTCTATGGAGTTCCATCCTGGCTTCCTTTTCCTCTGTGGTTTAATGTCCTGGTGATAATAAAAAATATTAGTTTTTGTCGATTTTGGGAAAAGGTGTTTCTTTCTTCAAATCAAATCAAAGTAATAGGTTTTATTTTAAAAAAAATATCAAAATATTTATTTTACTGTGTTAAAAATGTAAATCATGCTGTTGAAATTTCAACATTATTTCTTGCGGGAAAGATAATAGGTATGAGTCATAATCTATTGATAAAATTTCAGGATACATTTAATTTGAATGTAGAAGAGATATGCATTATTTAAAAGACGTCTAAGATGTATAATAAGCCGATGTGATCACTTTTTTGTTACTTTGGCAATCGGGCTACAAAAAATAAATCACTTTTCTATACAAAGGTGTTAGTATAGCCGGCGGAACTTATTGCTGGAGGCCATTTTTTCTAGTCAACCGGTTCCATCTTATCTTAGACACGCCAACCTCGGGTAAAAATTAACACTTAAAAACACACAAAAGTCCTAACCCGATCGGGAATCTTACCCGGGATCTCTTTATCAGGAGCCAACATGCACCTTTACCACTAGGTTACCTTAAATCCTTACCAGTCCTCGTCCTCATTGCTGAGGGTCGTGACCATCATGGATTCTCTGGAACCATGCTCTCCAGGATGTTCTGTCCGCTGCCAGAGGTACGGCTCTATGGAGTGTCGTCGCGTGGATGTTTTGTTTTATTTGGTCGGTCCAGCGCATCGGCGATCTGCCCCGTGGTCTTGTACCCGGCGCTCTTCCAACCAATGAATTTTGGACTCTTTATTAAGCTGTTTCTAAAGGGGCATGCAGGTACAAAAAAGTGAATCTTCACTATTCTCTATCCAGAAACACTTATTTTGTTTCTTTCAGCGGTATACAATTCCTCATACAATTATTTCTCCCATGTCTTAAAATTTGATTGTGTAAAAGACGGAATAGATGCGGTCGATTCTTTAATAATTTCATTTAAAAATAATACTATCTTGGGATGTAAAGCTTTCCATGGGTCAAATATTAAAGAATCCTAAAATACCCATCAACTTCAAACGAAATGTCAGTGTTCTATGATGCCTGTGTCTTACCAGTACCTACTGACTTACGAGTAAGTAATATCACAGTAACCCAAAGAAGTGCTGAAAGGTTAAGGGAAGAACAAAGAACAATGGAAATAGAAATACATAGAACAGGAGTAGCAGATATTATCAAACGAGTGGCAGGCTTCAAATGACGACGGTCATGTCACACGAGGATGATAAATCGACAAAACGCGTCCTGTGTTGGGGGCCAAGGACTGCAATTAGAAATCCTGGCCGACATCGTAAAAACCGTCGAAGTGGATGGAACCGCAGGTTGCATAGCATCGGGATTCGTGGAGAATTCTGGAGGAGGCTATGATCAGGAGTGGACTAATAAGTGCTTAGAAGAAGAAGAATTAAAAAAAGAAGATGCCGACGCCGATTGCATGCGGAGTTCAAAGGATCCTCACCAAACTGTCAGGCCATTGGGGAGGTGCGTGATATTTCGTGCATTATAATTATTAATATCTTCACTCCGTGTATGACGTGTCGACTGGCGACCATTGTGCATTGCGATCACGTCCATCGCCGTACATAGATGCTCGATACACCATTTTGATATAAACAAAATTATTACTATTGTTAATGTTTTCTATACCTAGAATCCATTTCGTTTTGAGAACGGCAGGTGATGGCGGTTCGCTCCAGAATCTCTGTTGGAGTCGAAAGTCTTCTACAATCTACGTATTATTTTTGATTGAATTGTGTTAGAAGGGGCATCTCTTCCAAACCTACCTACATTATTTCTGTAATATTTCAACATCAAGATGGAAAGACAAACCTTTTCAAATAAACATAGACTTTAATATCTTATGACATTATAACATTGTCATTTTCCCACCAAATGTCGCCTTCATTATGATCTTTGTTGGAAAAACCTCGTATCACAATAAATGGGACTTGAGGAATCTCTGCATTCCTTCAAGAGATTAGTAAAAAAGCACTTTTTGTCCTCAATGAAATGTTATTCCTTGATATCGAATTTCCTTGATTGATAATATGTGCGAGTGTAATATTCTATAAAATGTTTTTTAGTGTTTACTTTTTTTTTTTTTTTTTTTTTTTTTTTTTTTTTTTTTTTTTTTTTTTTTTTTTTTTGTTAATTTTTGTTTCCTTTCTGTATATGGCTGGATATAAGAGATCGGCGTCAAGCCGATAATCCCGCCATTGCTCAACACTTTTAAAATGAATGTAACTATTACTACAATACTACCTATTACGAAAAATCGTATATTGTATATTACCATGTTTTTATAAGGGTTAACAATGAAATAATAAAAAAATTAAAACACATCAGCGTTTTTATTTGAACTTCACACATCAGTGTATTTTTCAATCTACAATTCTACCAACAATCAGATAGGGAACAACACTAGCAAAGCAATGAAATTTTTTTTTGACTAAGGATTGAAAATAAAATAGTTATTCAACAAAAACAAATAAAGTCAATCAAACAGAAAAATAAAGTAGGTAAGTTATCTGTTATATTATTATCATTCCCTTTATTTTAGGCAATCAATTGTGTATTTATGGGTCCATTTTCCTAGCAAACAATTTCCAACGGTCAAATTGGGAGTGTCGATTAGTGGTTCGTCTGTATAATGCTTAATTAATATTTAAAGTTTCAAATAAAGAATATAATGGCTACGTGGACATCGTTCTGTAGCCAAATATGAATACGACTATAATGGTGTCCCAACGGAAGTTGACGAGGCTCGGAACGTGATTGTAATTTACTATTGACATTCCTAACCACACTGCTACAGGCGATCTAGAATTATGTGACTTTCTAAAGGCTCGAAATCCTGATTGATGCTAGCTCTAATTATAGTTTCGCCAAATAGCCATGTTTCCCAGTTTGCTGTGCTTTTTTTCAATTCTTCAATTCCTCTCACAAACATAGGTACAGTTGTAATGCCTAAACTGTAGGTACCTACCCCTATTTCGAATTAAAATAAAAATCCGAATATTACTCACCAAAGTTAGTCAGAAACTCACAGGAATTTTGTATGGGCTTCGGACTGCGGAGCTTTCTAAAGTATTCTGTAGGGGCGATATACACGTTTTATATATAAATTATTTTTGTTACTTCAATTCTATTCGCCCTTTAAACCCACTCAGGGGCGTATGGAGACAACAAGAGCTCCCAATTGCGCTCAAACACGCGAAATGTTTATGTTCAGGACAGGTGCGACACCAGCTGCCTGAACCGAGGTCTCTGCGGTTGACTGTCGCTCTCGCCTGAGCCCCCCCCCCTTATCCAAGGCTTATTTATTGCGCAATTTATGACCTTACTTACTTTACTTTTCGTATGGCTTTTCTGGAAATAATCTTGACCCGTGGAGGGTTGCGTCCCGTCCTCTTCTACAGTCTTGGCTCCAGCGCCATCAGCCAGTCCACTGCCTCCGGAGTAGCCTCGTGGATGTTTTGGAGGCTTCCTGTGAATTTTTTGAGCTGGCAGTCTTGCACAATGTGTCTTACTGTCTACACAGCCCCGCATTCACAATCAGGGTCAGCCCTTTTTCCCCATTTCCAGAGCAGGTAACGAAGAGCAACGCAACAACCCTGTTCAGTTCTCACTCTGTTTTGTTGCACCCACGCCCTCCGCGGGAGATCGAACCCAGATACTCGGGTTGTGTTATTTATGACCGTGCGGTCGTGCGGTGGTCAACCCCATGGCTACTTCACGTCAGCGTAAATGTTACAGAAACTAAGAATAGGGTATACTATAGTCCGTGGCTAGTATAATGACTGCCTGCCTTCTCAGTTCCCATGTTTAAAATTTCCTATTACATTTTGACATTAAATCATCGCACCTGATGCATTCCTTCGGAGGGCTGCCGACTGCCAATACCTCAGTCGAATGACTACCGCATCTTTGATTATTCGTCTTTTATTATTGGGTCTTTCTGCCCTTCTTCTCTACAACCCTCGGGATGTGTGAAGGCTAGGGCTTAGGCTCTTTCGTTCATTCTCATTACGTGCCCATTATACGTCTTCTACAGTATGGGTTACTTTGTCCAGAGATCAAGAATGCGGTATGGTCAAGGCTAAAGGATTTTCGACACCCTCTTCCAGCCGTATGCTATTTTTTTGTTTCTTATGATTGAGTGATTCAGTAGTACGTGGCAGTCGGAGAACTAAAAATATAATATGTTAAAAACAGATAACAGAAAAAAGCATCATTCTTTATTCTTTCTTATCATCCTTAGGGCATTAGTTTGGCACTTGGGATCGTCAAAGTATGGCATTCAAGTTTTATAATATATTTGTTCGTTTGGAATAAATGTACCTTAATAATATTATTAAGGTACATTTATTCCAAATGAACAAAGATCCAAAAGATCCTTGAAAAAAAAAAGTATATTTTCCTAATCGTTGAAAAGATCCTTGAAAAAAAAGTATATTTTCCTAATCGTTGATATGGTAGCCAAAGAGAATATAATACCTTACTGGTAGCCAAGGAAATAATAACCAGAAAGAACTGTCATTAGGTACCTACTAATAAGTTATTGTTTCCATGGTGTCCAGTACCAACGATTAATATAAATGTATTAATATAATATGGAAAATATACCTACACCTACTCTATTTTCAAGCTCTGGGTCTTTGGTACAAACGCAAATATACACTTCCACCTAGAATGCACATTTTTAAGAGTGCGTTAATGTCAAACGGGAAAGAACTGTCATCGCCCATTAATTAGTTCTTCCTTGTTATTGTTTCCATGGTGTCTATCAATATCAATGATCATGAAAATATACTCCATTGATCAGTACTATTTTTTATTTATGATTTTCCTTGTATTTTAAACTCCAGCACAAACCATTCCTTGTGGGATGCGATTGCCGGTAATTTCGAAAAAAAAACTCTATTTTCCAGCTCTGGCTCAATATTCGTTAGGTACGCACCCTATTTATACCAGGTTATTTTTCAGCTGTTATACTCGTTGTTTGTACAAAAATGAGATGTCATCCCTAATGCGGATGCCATACCTATAGTGGTGGGAGCAAATTTATTCAGATTCCAGAGCACAGAGCATACACTTGACTTATGGAATTATCAGAAAGAGAAAATTGATCATACCTATAACTGAGAAAGAGATCGCCTTGAAAGCGTTAACATGCATTACTTGATGTTGGATCATTAAATGAAGACCAGAACCACCTGTTCGGCCTGTGATTAAAAAGAATACCATAAACTAAGTGTATGAAATCTCCGATAGGTCTGATTGGAATAATAATAGGTGACGGCAGTCAGACACACACTCATTGGATTAGGTTTCTAGTAGGGCCGATACGTGGTTCATATTTCACGATCCCCCTCTGCCAGATTCTCCAATCACAGTCAAATATTTTATACACAAGCCTTTTAAAGGAACCTTTGCCAAAAACGTTGTCAATAAATTACACTATCCATTGTAATTAGATAATGATCAACGGTACATTTTTTTTATTACTAAGGTATATTTTGGGTATCTATCTACTATGTTTGCACGGTGATTTTTGGATATTATTTTATAACTATAACAACATTTTTTGTACCTTTATTAGGTCAATTTTTGTAGAGTCATTTCATATTCAGTACCTATAAACTTAATTCAAATTTCTTTGGCTGCACTTGTTGAAGGTCTGATTTTGTTTTCATATAGAAAAAGTGAAATTTAAAAAAGAACCTTACTATAAAATAAATAGTAAACTTTTGTTTCCCGCTATTTTTCATTTGTTTTTCTTTCTATCAAAATGAGTGAATCCCACAATGAAATGAGATACGGATAAAATGAAAAAAGTGGAGCAAGATCGGAATAACAGTAGTGATGACGTAGCTGAAGAGCTGCGGATTGACCACAAAATTGTTTTGACCCATTTGAAAAAAGCTGGGTTCACAAAAAAGCTCAATATTTGGATGCCATACGATCATTCAAAAATATCAATTTAAATAAACATAATGAGTGTACTCATTTTTTATTATTTATTAAGAAGTGTACTTCAGTAATTCTGAATCGAATTGTTTTTGGAGAGATTGATAGCTAGTGCTGAAATGACACTTTCGACAGGAAGGTGTGAAAATGGTCGCTAAGGTTGCCCAAGATGTGGTAAATTCTGGGTTTATCTTTATAAGGAAATTTAATGTTGTGCGTATTGGTGGAATTCGGAGGGCATTATTGAAATTCAACTTTTACCCCCAGGCAGAACTATCGATTGACCGATCAGACAAGAGCAAGAAATTGAAAGACAATAGCCGGGAATGATAAATAGAAAGGGTGTGGACTTTCATCACGTTAACATTTTAAGACCAAGAACATTTTAAGCCACTCGGCAAAAATTTAGGAAGTTTGCCTGGGAGATTTAAATGCATCTTCCATATCATATAGCCCTGACCTCGTACTTTTAGATTTTTATCTGGTTTGGTCTTTTCAGAACTATTTGGGCAGTGCCTTTTTATGATCAGAAATCACAAAATTTCTACACTAACGCGATACGTCCTGCCTAAAAGGTAGTCAAAGAATCATCAAACAAAATGACATACAATTTTACTGTTAAACATTTTTATAAAATGATGGACCTCTAATACGTTTCTTTTTCGGCACTGCTGGCACTCATTAGATATAACCCTCAACCAGTATTATCTGAGTATTATAGGAGTTGGGAAAATCTTTTCGTTCGGTATATAAAGCCAATGGTCCCAAATTAGAGTTGGACACTTCTTGTCAAGTCTTTCTTACCTACTATGTAAGACGTCTTTCTCATTCAGCTTCGTCCAACTGTTTCCCCTGCGTAGAGTCGACGCCAGATAGGTGGTTCATATTATCAGCGATTTGCTTTTCCATCGAATTTTACAGTTGGATACACTTAATGAATTTATCATATGGATATGGATTTGATGGGTTGAATAATTATCTGTGTTATTTTGCGACCGAAAAACTATCTATAATTTTTACAATGTGTTAGGTAAGATTACAATGAGTATAGCACTTAGCACACGCACTCCGCGATAGTATGTAAAAGTAGGTACTGTATATATTGAGCTAGAGTTGATCTTGCTTATTTTAAATCGATCTATTTTGAGACTTTTTAGACTCAAATCTTAGTAAACGGCAGTTATTAGCAGAAACCGCTGAAGCTCTTCTCTATATTTCTGGAGAGACAAACCAAAAAAATACGATTTTGACAATTATTTGCGCAATGAAATGCAGGTCGTTGCAATTGCGTGCAATATAAACGCTTGCCAGTCAGATCTCAATAATAGTGGGTGTGTGATTAGCGGATGAGACCCGCTCTATCTAGAAATTAGGGATTGCAATCCCGCACCATTTTCAATCCCGCGGGAATTTTGCGGGATTAACACCAATCCCGCAGGATCCCGCGGGATCCCGCACGGTTAGATAGAATTGAAAAAAACCTTTTCTATGGTATGTAATAAGCGAATATTTATTGAAAATTGCAAAAATTGAATAAATTTAAAACACCTCAATGTACATAATTGAATAAATATTATAAAACTTGACTTCTCGTCTACTTATTTAATAAAAAAATCCAAAAACAATAGCAATATGAATATATTTGGTAGTAGGTTCTTTGATAAATATTTGATAGTGAGTTCTTTGAAATAAATTGTATATACAAAGGTGTCAGTATTATAGCCGGTAGAGTAGGTAGGTATATTGCCCGAGGAAATTTTTTTAGTCAACTGGTTCCGTCCAACCTGAAACAGGCCAGCCTTGGTTTTTTTCACGTGAAAAACGATTAAAAACACACAAAGATTTTAAATTTTTGATAGAACAACACCCAACCAGAAATTAAACCCGTGACCTCTTGGTTAGAAGTCAGCGCATATAACACCAATTTTTATCACCTAGTTAATTAACTAAAATATTATTTGTAATCTTTATTTTAGGTAATTATAACCAGATCAGTATTCTTTATCATATTACCTACTATGCAAATAGTCTTTTTTTCTTACCAATTAATCAATCAAGCTCTAATAATTTTTATTATATTGACAATTTATCAAGAAAAGCAAAAATGTGCTTATTAATTGAATTATATAAACTGTGATGAAATGGTCATACGCTAAATAATCAATCAAGTAAGTATAAAGTATCAAATTTTAAAAGAACAAATAAAAAGTCACTTCTCCTTCTGAAAATATGATCGTAAAAAACAAATAGCATCATCGGTGTTATTTCCCAACCTACTTCCTATGGAACTACATAATATGTAATAGGTATGTAGCCAACGACCGAAAAGGCACTTTCTGACTCCACACTTGTTGATTTGATAGTTAATAAATTGTTTTCTGCATTAACATCGTCTGGAACTACAAGTTGTACATTTTGAGAGTCTTCTTTATGACTCGATGTTAATTTTTTTTTTCATTTCTTTTAATGAATTTACACAATTGGATGCTTGCGGATCCGCACTTGCGCTGTTGGGGGATCCCGCAGGCCCTAAAAACGCGCGGATCCCGCATTGCGGGATTGCAATCCCTACTAGAAATAGAGTCTAGGAAGAGAGTTCTGGCTCTAGTAATATTCCACTAATGCACAGTGTACTCGGTGTTACATTCGCTAGCCCGTCCTTTCAAACCCAAGGTTATTGAGTATTTTTTGCCTTTGATTTGGATCTTGCTAATCAAAAGATGTGTCTTTTGAAAGAATATGTCTTTCAAAACCAGTAACAATAAATTGCTCTGTTATATAAAGCTACACAAAGCAAAATATTACATAATGTGCTTTTTTGAAGCACCTACTTATACAAAATACAAAAAGAAGAAGCAGTATAAGATTCTTTGAAGTGAGAAACCACGTAGGAAAAAAGAAAAAGAATTCCGACTTTGAACTAACATTTTGTAAAGCAATATAGGTACCTTCTCAATAGAGGTTAGGAAATAAAAAAAAATATTTGTTTTCACGTACAACATTTTAATTAAGTCTAGGTCCGTAAATTTCATTTGATTTGTAAAATAATATTTGTTTAAAACAATTTGACGGACATCGATAAAAAAAATCATAAAATTATATTTCATCACAAATATACTGAAATATATATATTGTATAAAAATTAAAATTAATAAATTAAGTATAAGAATAGCTATTGTGGAATTTCCTTAATATAATAATTAAATTTAATAAATTTAAATACCTATATTATAGGAAATTGACAATCTGTTTGTTTGTCTTTTAGGAAAATATTATACTTAAACAATATAATTAAAATAATAGGAAACATATACTTACTTAATAACATTTATATTTACAAAAACATAAACAGCACATTGTTCTTTTGTACCTACACATATGAAAATAAGGTTTTTGTTATCTGTTTATTTTCAATGTTTCGAAAAATGTTACATTATAAGAACAAACGTTCAAAATATCTATTATATTCTTCACTCGAGAGGAATTTTTATACCAAAGACATTGATTTCATTATTCTCCGGTTTTTTACTCAGTAATTAAATTTTTTCTGAATATCATTCAAATTTTTCCAGTCTTTCAAATGAAATTCTACAGCCGTACAAATAGAACGCTGTTCATCGAATAAGCGCAAAAGAAGCTAATCTTCCACAACAGCGTCCCAAATGGAATGTCAAACAATCATAATTATTACTTCAACTTCTTATAATTCCATTTGGGACGCGGTCGTGGAAGATTTGCTTATTCTGCGCTTATTCCATGGATAACGTTCAATCAGTACAGCTGCTATAGGTAAAGTTAAAATTCCTTGGACTTGGTTACAAAAATTATTATACAAAGTAATTAAGTACCTAATTTTGTCAGAAAAATGTGTTAAAAATGTTTTATAATCACACAAAAGAAAACACATGCATTTTTACAAATAATTATGAACGAGAGAGACATAATGGCAAGTAAAACACCTACAAAATTCAACAACGATGACTTGAGATTCCGTTTGAGTATTTCTATAACCGTATAGGATCGTATCAGAATACAATTTTTATATTGGGACACTAACTCGTAAAAACAAAAATATAAGTTAACAATATCTAAGTACACAGCAATACAACAATGATTAATCTAGATTTTCTTAACTATTCACAGCAATTTAACTTAAATTAATTGAATAAAAATGCATCTTTTCCTACACACAAATAAAATATATGAATTTAGCTTTCCCTGAAAGGGTATTGTTTTGTAAGTTCCTAAAATATAATCCCCTCATTTCTTATACAAAACATTTAAACACAAAAAAAATCGGCTACTTTTTTTAAAAACATCAACTTGGTTTATTTCCAATTTTTTTTTCATAAGTTTTTTTAAATACAGAATTTTATTAGCATTATTTGTTCCTCAATTTACATAGCAGTTTCTATTCAAAACTGAAAACATATCATTCCCCGCATTTGAGACAAACCCATTATTATTGAACTGTAATTTTTTTATTGAGTGACTGCTAAAAGCAGCGAAGGTTTCTTTGCTTGGTTTTTATGATTTTTTGCTTCCTTCAAACAAACTCCGTTCACTTCTACACTGTTCTTTCTACTTTCTGTAACGGCTATAATACTTTCGTTGATATTATTGTTGGTGACCAATATATCTGGTAGTAGCAAATCATTGCTGTATTCACTATTGTTAATATTATTGTTGGTCAAGCCATCATCAGAGAATCTGGCATTTGATTTAGCATTACTGTTATCAAAAAGCGGGGATTTTTCTTCGTTCATAATAGTCTTACTCTCAACTTTAAAAGGGGTTTTTGTATTTATATAATTCTTGGTGTCCAACAAGGACGGGGTTTGGGTATCAAATATATTGGCAAAATCTAAAATAGACTGTGTTTGGCAGTGTGAATCTTTCAAAGGAGTTGCCTCTTGGGTTTTCAAAAGTATTCCAGTAGGGCTGGTTTCAACAAGATCAAGACCTTCTAATAGCGATGAATCAGGACTCAAGTCATCATTGCCATAACCGCTGGTTGATTGAGGTCCGATTGAATAAAAATGCGGAGGTGTTGGCAACATTTGTCTTCTGCTGATGTCATTGGGCATTGTGATGATGGGTCTGACATATTTATCAGATCCTGCTGTTGTTCTACCGTTGTAAGATCCTTCGATGTATCTGAAATATTAAATATGTTTATTTTTAGCCTGCCCTTCACGACAGTCTTCGAAATAGTAAGATTGGATGAAATTAAGAAAGGATTAGGATTATTGAATGATAAACCACTGATTTAATTTGAATTTTGCGTCTTTTACCGTATGATTGACGTAGATACTGTAAATAAATCTACTAAAAATGTATGCCTTGCATAATGTTCCTAAATGTTCCTTGACTTTTTTGTGGTAAAGTTTGCAATAGATTTTCTACTGTTTGTAACCTCACCTCCTTATTCAGCAAAAAATGATTGATGCAGTTTGAACATAAATTAAATGAAGATAGCTACATGTTTTCTCCAAATCCAAACTCCCTTTATAATAATAAGAATAGGAATGTAATAAGAGCTCTCGATGTTTTCTATTGGAACAAAACTTTGTAAGAGATGTTTGTAAAGGGTACAAAAACATCTTTAATACAGCCACCCAAAAAAAGAACAATATGGTTTGTATAAACAACAAACGCAATCATATTAAGAATAACAATTGACAGGGATATGGAACGCAAGTAATAAAATTAATCAACATTTAGTAGATATTGGATCCAAAAACCTGCATTCCAGGGTTTGATCTGACAAGGGAGGTGTGCGTACAGTAGAACAGAGTGCGGATGGAGCAAGGTTGATGTAATTACCTACTCGGAAAATGGGGAATAAATGAGAGCCCTGACTGTGGTGCGGATCAATGAAGACAGTGAGAAACTTAATGAGTAAATTCTGCCTAAGCCATTTGAAGCGGATCTCCAGGAAATCCAAAAGCGGTAAATAAGCTAAAACTAACCTGGGCTCTTCTTGTTGATTTAAAGTTGTGTCAGTGCCAAGATCTAGGTTAAGGTATGGATGTGAGCACATCACGTCTAACAGAACATCTAAGCGTTGTCGTATGTCTGTGAAAGAAGGGCGGTCTTTGGGCCTCGCCTGCCAACAAGCAAGCATCAGGTCGTACCTGAAAAACGATTGACAACATCACTTGAAGAAAATCCCTTTTTTGTTAAAATATTTAAGACATCAAGGAAAAAAAAACACTTACAGATCTAGGGAACAGTTTGATGGGCAATCCATCCTGTATCCGGACATCAAAAGTTTGGTAAGAGTTCCAGAGGGGATGCTGGGATATGGTGTTGCACCTAATGTTACGATTTCCCATAGTAAAATGCCGAATGACCAACTGAAACAAAATATTATTATATTGAACACATCTCGATTGGGCTCATTTTACAAGAGCGTGCAAAATTTGATAACAATTCAATTTCATGGCAAATATTATGAAATCTGGAATTTGAAAATGTCAATGACTTGAAACTTACACATCGCTTTGAGTGGTATAAATCTGATGTGATAGAGATTCAAGAGCCATCCATTTTATGGGCAATTTCCCTGTTCCTGTTTTTCTGTACATGTTCTCCTGGTAGATATCTCTAGAGAGACCGAAATCGGCAATTTTGACCGTTTTATCAGAGCAAACGAGAACATTCCTTGCTGCCAAGTCTCTGTGCACAACCCTATTTGATGAGAGAAATTCCATTCCCATGGCGATCTGTCTGCCAAAGGAGACGAGGTCTTCGGCTGTTATATCCACTTTCTTCTTCAACTCTTCTTGTTCTCTGATCGCATCTTGTATTTCGTATAATCTGTTGACTATTAAGTTGGGAGATGTTGGCGGCACGCTATTCCCTTCACTCGTTTCAGGAGACACGAGATCAGCATAAGTAAGTTGCTCTTCTTCAGCCGATTTTATGTTAGAATGTCTTTCGATTTTTTCACGGGGTTCTGTTACAGATTTTGATGCGATTGCTTCCCAGATACTCCTGTAAATAAAGAAAACAAATAAACTTGTATTTGCAATTTCATTTTTAACAATGAAATATTTCTAAATTTCAAAGCAATATTGACTATATGTTTTGTTTAGGTATGTTGTACTAGAACTTGAATAAATCGTGGAAAAAACTATTTCGGTAGACATCGAGTTAAACTAAGGCTCTAGGCAAAATGGAATTAATGGTCTGTAAAAGATACTTCAAATAATTGGTGGGTATTATGTTACATATTTGAAGCCGTTAAGCAGACATTACAAGGGATCATATTTTAAGTCTGAATAAAAATAATACCACGTCTTAAGGGTAGGATTTTTTCTACATAATGATGTAAGAAAAAAACAATAAACTGTGCGTCTGAAAAACAAACAATCAGCTGGAGAACTTAGAATAATGTGGACTAATCGTGTGGATTTTGTAACGAAGAAAGTGAAGTCAGAAATAAAGGAAATCAAACTTATGGAAATTTGTTTTTATCCAGGAGTATCTATTTATATTTTTAAGAACATGTATTGTTAATTACTAATTCAAAAGAGGAGATAGATGAACTACTAGAAGATCAAATAGATGGAGAACTTAGAATGATGTGGACTAATCGTGTGGATTTTGTAACAAAGAAAGTGAAGTCAGAAATAAAGGAAATCAAACTTATGGAAATTTGTTTTTATCCAGGAGTATCTATTTATATTTTTAAGAACATGTATTGTTAATTACTAATTCAAAAGAGGAGGTAGATGAACTACTAGAAGATCAAATAGACCGATAAAAATAGAAATCGGTACATTTTTGAACTAAATAAAAACTGGTCAAACCTTAGATAATTCCTCAAATCTCCCTTGGCGCAGAACTCAACAACCAGCATCATGGTAGATGAAGGCTTAGTGCAGCAACCAACCAAGCTGACGATGTGTGCATGACTCCCAACGGATTTCATCATGTCCATTTCTTGGCGGAACTGTTTCACTTCCTCAGCAGATGGATTTTCTATAAAAATCAGATTACGTAGTTTATTTATATTCCTGGTATAGAAACGTCACCATTTCATAAAAATGCAAGAATTTTCAGCTGTACCTTTCAACATTTTAACCGCCACCTCCCGATTGAGATGTGGCAACCATCCTCTTCTTACAACCCCAAATGCTCCTTCTCCCAATACTTCATAAAGCCTTATATTTTCTGGAATAACTTCGTATGCATCGTCTTCGTGCGGCATTGTAAAGCTTGATCCGGAATCTGCTTCTTTTGGAGCCTTCTGCTCAAGTTCCTAAAAGTGAATTTGAGGTATTAAATAAAAATAGATTTATCTAAGATGAAGCACTAAAATAAGGGATTAAGTTTCAATGTAGATACCTATTTGATTTTTTTTAAAAGAGTAGAAAATTGGGGCTACATTAATAATTTATTACCCTCTCTTTATAAAAATATTGCCAACCTCTGGTTAGGTTATTAGGTATATCCAAGTTTTAGTTTAAAGTAACTATTTTTAATATCAAAAATGGCTTACTTGAAAATATCTGCATCTTCTTTCGTATAATTTCATTTTCTTATGTCTATGGTATAGAAATAGTCCAATGGTAAAAACTATGGTCAATAAAAATACAAATCCAACAATCGGCCAAATGATGGTGAGTTCCAAATTGTTTGAATGATTTGAGTCTGAAAGCAGATAAGTCCATTAATAGGTATATTTGAAGTCAGAGTTAGCATTTTCATGTGTCTTCTGATTTCCTACTTTATTTTCTTCGTAGCTATTAAAGTGCTATATTGTTTAAAGATTTAAACTGCGGTGATTCTTTTTTTCTTATTGAGGATGTCATAGCTTAGAACAGTGTTCGGCAAACTTATTAGCCAAAGAGCCAAATTGCAAATTAAAAAGATAAAAAAATTGAGAGCCAAATCTGTATATATATATATATATACATATTGTTTGTGTTAACATTTCATTTATATTTTTTTTACCTATACCTATCACATGTTTCTTATTTCATTATCCTATGATTTCACTTTTATATTTATAGTGTATTCATTTGTCCGTCAATATATTTTATGATTTTTATTATCTTATATTTTATTTATTTATTGCTTCATTTATCTTTCGTATATCTTATGATTTTTATTTCATAATCATATCAGTGAATTTTTCCATTTGTATCTAAGATGTGTTCACTTGTTTGTTTATATATTACTAGCTTTCCCGACAGACGTTGTCCTGTGGTTCTAGCCGGAAGTGGCCCGTTAATATGTACATGATGTGCACTGCGCCGCCGTTAAACAATACAAAATTCGATTGAGATGAACATCCCTATTTCATTCGTATGCAAAGCTCTGGCGGGAACAACTTGAGAAAAATGCGCTCGCGCACACACCCTACCTCGCCAACACGAATGTGCCCGATAATATCGTTGACTTTGTATGAAAATTTTCTAAACGGTGCGGTGGAGTAAGTGGGATTGGCTACTGTAAGAGCGTATGCAAGAATGAGAGGGAACTACCCGCGATGTCGTGGGCGCGTCCCAGGTAACCGTTCCATATAAACTTAAACATTGTATTTTACATCATTTCTTATCCATTTTTAACTTTTTATTAGTTATTCTGTTATCCGGAGCGGAGAAGAATCCAATAAATCAAACATCAGAAGAATTTGTTGAGCCAATCTCGAGTTATAAGTGTTCGCACTAACCCGACTTTAATTTATATAGTAGATTTTATGATTTTTGTTGGCTTAATCTGTCTTATATATCTTATGATTTTTATTTCAACATCTTATGATTTCCCTTTTATTTATAATGTATATGTCTTGTATATTTATAATATTGTGTATATTTATAATTTTATAGTGTGGTTATTTAACTTCTATGTGTTATCTCTGCTCCTTTGACTCCAATTAAAACAGCAACAGGTTCTTTCAAGGTTTGTGGGCGTAATTTAAATTAAACGGCTCTTGAAATATTTGACAATTTATTCAGGATAACACACAAAAACAATAACACCGACAATAATTACACGACAAAACTCCAGGATGTCCATACAAATCACTAGCACACACGCCTTGCATGCTAGGATCACAAAACACGACTGTCTTCCCATACCTCTCGCATTCTCGGCCATGCCTCACATACCTGCATTCAGCCCTTCCACGTACCATAATTCTTTTCATCCCTTACTTGCATATCCTTATCACCACAATACATAATTTACAGCCATCTCTTTCACACATTACCTTAATTGTCATTTCCTCTCTCTCTCACACATACATAAGATACACATCACACAGCGGTCACTCAAATCTAAAAGGATTTAACATATGTTTCATTATCTTCCATTTCAATTTTTTTTATTTATAATAATATGTTCATTATGGTCTCTCAAGATATTTTATGATTATTTTTTTTACCTAATATACCTATCTCATGTTTCTTATTTCATTATCTTTTGATTTCACTCCTATATTTATAGTATGGTCACTTGTATTTTAATATTTTTTTATGATTTTTATTAGCATAATCTGCCTTATATATGTATTTTATGATTTTTATTTCAATATCTTAAGATTTCCCATTTATTTGTAATGTATATGTCTTGTATATTTATAATTTTTATTTCATTATCTTGGGATTTCCTTTTTATATATTTACTAGAGGTCCGCCCCAGCTTCGCACGGGTAGATAGATACTTAAAAATAATTTAGTTTTCATACAGATCCCTAACTTTTTCAAAATATTTTATAGCATATGTTAATCTGGAATAATTGCATTGCAATGTATCGTGTCACGTCACTTTACCACCGTGACTACTTTGCGCGGTATTTACTAAACTTGACATGACTCCCCTCAGTCCCCTCCCCGCTCCCGTACGCACTCTGCATCGGATAAGTTGAGATGATAAGAGACTATGCTTTTTTTTCCAATACTCACATTTTTAATCTCGTGATAACTTTCGAATGGAATGTCCGAATTGAATAATTCAAAAAGTTATAGAAACATATTGAAGCAGACTTGAATATGAACTAATTTATTTTAATAAGGAGTAATACCAAGATACCAATAAAGAGCCTTTTCTAGAGGTGACATTTTATTGATTTTTTTTTAAATAAAAAAACACTTATTGTGGCATAACTATAATAGTTAGACATATGCTGTTCGATACTTTTTGTAAATAATAATGTCTTCTACAAAATTGCAGTACATTATTTTATTCTATCATCATTAGTTTTCACAGCGTTCGCGATAAAAAGAATATTTTAGGTAAATTTTTTACATCTTGGGTTTCATTATTGAAGTTTTCGTAGGTTACCCAATTTTTTTTGGAAATTAAATATAGCCTATGTTCACAGCCGATGTTGTAGCTTCCCAAAAGTGAAAGAATTTTTCAAATCGGTTCAGTAGTTTTGGAGCCTATTCGATGCAAACAAACAAAAAATCAAATCTTTCCTCTTTATATATTAGTATAGATATAGATAATGTATATATTGTATTAAGTCATTATATTTTATGATTTTTATTGTCACATCTATCTTATATACCTCATGATTTTTATTTCATTGTATACTGCCTATTTTGTGTTTTTATTATTTTATCTGTTTTCTGACTATTTTTTTGTGTAATAATTGTTTCGTCATATTTTGTCATTTATATATTTTTTATTATTCGCAGCACGCCTCGTTACAGGGCAACCTAGTGAGGCTGCTGCAGCATTAATAATGTATTGTTTATTTAAGCTTTGTTTGAATTTTTTTTATTGTGTATTGTATTTTGTAGGTACATGCTATTTTAATAATCTTTAATAATAATACGTAAGAATTATTTTACTATAAAAAAGGTAGGTATGTTTTTCTTGATATAATACGTTTTTTACATAATAATACTATTACATGGCTTTTTCGTCCACGGCTGGATAAAATTACCGGCCGGGCAAGCCCGTAGGATATTTGTGCCAGAGCCACACTCAAGAGTTGAAAGGAACCGCACTTTGCCGACCTCTGACTTAGAATAAAGGCTTTTATAAATTCCAAATTGTCGAATTAACCATTTGGTTATAGCCCAACAAGGCTATTTAAAATAAAGAAACCATCTTTAACATTTTGTTTTATAAAATACTTTATTGAACCATAAAGCAGCTTAGCCGTGTAATAATAACAAAACAATGAATATTTTTCTCCTTCTATTTTTCAGAAACAGCGAATTGATTGGAAGAAATAACCTTATTTTTTTTATTAAGTGTTCAATTATGTAGGTATATAAAAACTATGTTAATCCATGCGCTAGCGTAAACCTACGAGACAAGAAATAACATAAATCATTACAGGTATCGAAATTTTAGTATTGTTAAGTGATGCACCGATGGGGCATTTCTTCTAGTAAGTAGGTACTATAAGTGTGTCGTCACTAAACGATGGGCAACATTTTTAAGTATACTATTAATTTTTCATTTCCAGAGCTGTCGAACTGGAATTTACAGGTCACTATTCTAAGTTTTATAGTCACGGAAGTAAAGTGAGTAACACGATATGTTTTGTATGGGAAACGTGTAGACGTATCGAATGCGAGAATCGCTTTTGTTTCTAGAAATATCCTTGCGGCGGCTCTATACACGTTTTCCATACAAAATGTATCGTGTAATACTCACTTTACTTCCGTGACTACCTTAAGATAAAACTTAGAATAGGGGTACTGATGTTGATAATTATTGTCTGTTACTTAGAATCACTAAGTAAGCCAGGTCTCGTCATGTGTATAGTGGAAATAAAATACGCACTAAACGCCAAAAACTTCATTTTGAGATAATCTAATAAAACTGATTTTTCCCCCATACAGACATAGTACAATGATGATTTTTGGATCTGCTTTTTAACGCCTTTAGATCATCGATATGGACTTAGTGCAATATTTAGGCTATTGACAATGGTTTATAGAACATTTCCTCATACTCAACTCATTTTTTTCATTTTTGGCGTTTAGTGCGTATTTTATTTCCACTGTTATTATGCATATATTTTTTTTTATTTCGGTCTCTTTCTAATGCCATAGAAAATACGTACCTAATCATGGCTACTACCAGATACATGTTTGATATCTACCTCTGACATGGTTGGTTAATCCTCATTTTCCTTGTCTTTTAAGGATATCTTTAGAACGCGTAAAGTCTACACAAGAAACTTAATGCTAAAATTAAAATTTAATCAACGACCTGTCGTTGCTGCCGTAAACTTAAATAAAGTTATGAAGTATCCAAATATAGTTACCAATGTCGTGTTTGAAATTGTATTGATATGTTTTGTGCAACTCATTAGCAGGACTGGTGCCTCCTTCCGAGAGAGCCTCTATGGTGGCCTTGTAGCTGATTCCGATGCTCACGTTCTTGAACTTCACTTCAGTCTCGGTCTGAAACGGTCAAACAGGTTAATATTGAAGTAGTGTTGTAAACTGTTAGCTAGCTGTTAGGTTATCGATATTCCAAGCCAAAATTAAGGTTCGAATCCTAATTCCGGTCACAAATTTTCAAAAAAGAGTGAAAAATTACAATGGCAAGTTGCGCCTTTAGCAACATGACCAAAATATGGAAGGCATCGGCGTTTAGTGTCGAGACGAAATGTAAATTGTTTATGCGTGTATATTGTCCGTTCTCCTGTATGGGTGTGAGTCCTGGCACCTGACCAAAGCTCGGGCACAAAAAGTCTCCGCGTTCGAAAAGAAGTGCCTCAGGAGAATTTTGGATACAAGATGGTACCACCGCATCACGACCGACGCTATACGCCGGCGCACCCAGCATAAGTCCATCACTTCTACCATTATGGAGAGGAGATGGACTTGTGTTAAGGATGCTGAGAGCGCTATTCTTTCTCCCATCAGGTTCCCGAAGATGAGGAAGACCCACTCATGCCGTGTTCGCTCCTTCGAAGCAGAGCTGAGGGATTTGGAAATGGTGTGGGAGGAGGTCATAAATATTGCGCAAGATCGAGCGCAATGAAGAGCTCTTGTGCCTCCCTATGGCCCTTAGTGGGGTGTAGAGGGAGTTTGGATTGGAATGGATTGGAGTTTAGCTTATGTTCATTTATATAAAAAAGTGTTGACAATAGGCACAAAAAATAATAACGTTTCGTCGGGATTTTGTATTAGAAATGAAAATTTACGTTTTGAAGTTCAACTGTGTTAAATCTACTATATAAATGAAAGTCGGTTTAGTACGAACACTGTAAGGAGTTAAAATTTGGGAAAAGTTTTCAATTGTAATAAAATAATAAATTCATATAATCTTCATCAGAGTATTAGTAGGTAGGTGCATTGCCGGGTTAGGTACCAAGTACAGATCACGCGTGACCTCATTATGAAAGTACCATTTGATCATTCACATATCATGCACCTATCACGCAAGTATTTCTTTGACCCTTGTACGGGATCATGCAGAGCCCACGCCGTGGATGCATGTTATTTAAGAGTACCATCTAGAAAATAAAGATACATCTAAGTGGCTATAGTTAATCAAAGATGGCGGCGGCCGCCTTAACCAATAACATTGAGGTATGCTGTCGCTGGGGAGGGGATGGCGAGGTAGGTTAGCTACAAGCTTTCCTCTCTGCGCTCACTTGCAAATTTGCCGATCTGAGATATAGTCGATAAAACTAGCGGTCCCCGCGCCTCCAGCGCGAGGACCCGCCAATTTATAATTTTCTATAATAATAAATTTAAAGTCACAAAGATAATTAAGATTACAAATGAATGTACAAATTTATTTATAATGTAAAATTTAAATAAGAAAGTGTTTTGTGCTAACACCATCGCAATTTGTAAAATATAAATGTAAATTGTTTTTAAAAGATAAAAAGTGAATAAAACATACTCTCAATTAAAAATACCAGATGACTTCTGATTCTTCTCATGAATCCTTTCTCCCATATGAGACTCAAGAGTCCTGTCTCTATACTGCCGAGAGCTAGCCACAAGTAGAAGGACGAAGAAGATGAATACTAGTGGAGGAGAAGGAGACGACCAATAGATGTGACGACGACAACCACCTCTCTTCTCTTTTCATTCTTTTTCAACACCTTATATTGGCGTCCCAAAGTTGGGGCTCGAGAAGATCTGAATCATCCACTCTTCCGTTTTTCTGACTGTGATGGGGTCAGATACCACCTAACCTGCGTCCAGCGATTCACCATCTCATCGCAAATTTTGAGCGGGAATGAAGACAAGGCATCTCAAAATCTTCAAGTGAGTCTAATTAAAAATCATTTTATAATTAAATAGTCAAAAGAATTTTTTTAGCTGGCCAATTCAATTTATGTGACAAAATAGAGATTTGTATTTTTAAAGTTTAAATACTTAAATTAAAAATAATTTTAATTTTCATTCATACTTCACCATTTTAAAATAAATATAGAGATTATTTGCCCGATATAGAGTCATTATTATTATTGTTATTAGTTGGTTCATGTTATCCCGATATACCTACCTAGTATAGTACAGAGCCGTATGGGTACTTGCATACACATACGTTTGTGTATGTGTGTTAAATAATTTTATATTAGCAAATTTTAAAATAATAAAAGTATAGAGCAATATTTGTTTAGTCTGTCCGTTCGCATTGAGTTTAGTATCAATTCCGAAATTCGATTATTTATTTTTATAGTTATTAAAGAGATGAACAATTAATAGGTGTCATTAAGCAGGAATTAAAAACAGCATTTAATATTTGTTTTAGAGTAGCAGACACGACTTAGTGTAGAAATTACCTGACTTAAGATATCGCCTGTTATTTTACCAGTGCATTGTTCTTTTTTTTTCTTTTCGTTTAATTTTGTGTGGGTTACATATTTGAATCGCGTGTTAAATTTTTGTGCCCGATCCGTTTTCACAATAGCCTTATCAGGATAATAGTAAATTGTAAAGTTATGTAGAGTTCTGTTTGTTTTAAATTTGAGTTTGATCTTAGTAAAATCACTACCTGCTCATATGTAAAAAAATCACAGTGGTTTTTTTTCGTCACATTGCGACGGCGTAGCCAGTAGATTGCTATATAAATAGGTGGGTATGTATATCCAAATAGCGAAGAATATTTCGCGCGCTCAGGTACCTACGTACCGAGTGACCCAATTAAAAATTTTATAAAATTATTATTATTATTTGCGTTTATCGGAATAGAATCATAAAATTTTTCCTAGCTCTGTTGAGATTAGATATTTTTTTTTTCCCTGGATAATTTTTTAGAGTTGTAATTATTAATTATGAAAGATGCGTCTCGTTTCGTGATTATTTTAATATCGTTCTTTGTGTGGTAACCAGCGATGACGAGAGTTGTTTACAATTTTTTTTTTCCTTCTTCTTTTTTTTTGCGAACCATGAAAGTTCCGTTTCATTTTTGCAATGGAAGTTAGCACAGAACAGGTTCACTGATCGGAAATGTACTAGAATAAGACTTAGGATAGAATAGTCATTTAGTTTCTTTTTTTATTTTTTAATTGCGTCGTATTAGTCCTTTCATAGTTAAAGGAACTGCCTTCTGCGAACGATAGTTTTATGTTATAAGTATATAGCATCACCATAGTTTAAAGGATGTATATAAATTAGAAAGAGCTGTTGAACCACAGCGTAAGTGAGAAACTTCCTTGCGGAACGAATGATACAGGGAGTCTTAGAATCCTTTATCCACACGGAATTCATTTTTTTTTGTTGTCCGCCATAGATAATTCAAGAGTGAATTTTTTTTTTAGATAGAGTAAGGATAGTTTCCAAATTATTCAGGTCAATGCTTAAAATAGTCAATTGTATATAGGTACTTGTGTTGAATGTTGTATGAAAACGCCTTATTTGATTCAGTCGTAGGATGATTGCCAAAGTATGAATAACTACACTCGTGATAGGAATGTGTTTTTTAAAGTTTTTATTATCAAGTGATCCAGCCACCGTGTGGTCACCCGAGTTTTTCTCTTTGTTAGTAAGACTGGACCACGGCTGATTGCTTGTGGTGAAGATTTTGGAAGCAGTTGGGATATGAAAAATTAGTTTTGTTTATGGAAAGGCATATAGTGCCAGCAGAAAATGAATGTCTTTTTGAATTTTAATTATCAAGTGATCCAGCCACCGTGTGGTCACCCGAGTTTTTCTCTTTGTTAGTAAGACTGGACCACGGCTGATTGCTTGTGGTGAAGATTTTGGAAGCAGTCGGGATATGAATAATTAGTTTTGTTTATGGAAAGGCATATAGTGCCAGCAGAAAATGAATACAGAGTGATTGCGTTTAGAAATAAAGTATAAAATGCGGCTTAGGAAAACGATATTCGACAACATTGTAAATTTAGTATAGGTACTATTTATTGTAAATAACTGCTGGTGATTAGTTTAATTTTTTTTATTATATATTTTAAGACCCTACTTAGTTGTGAGGTATTCACGTAGTTTAAGGATTAGTGATAGGTAAAATGGTATTTTTGCAATTTTTGCCATCCGGAAAAAATAAATTCGCTTAATTAAAATGGTATTTTTGCAATTTTTGCCATCCGAAAAAAATAAATTCGCTTAATAAATTATTTATATAATATTCCCTATCATTTGAGTGTGTAGGATCATTCACTGTGCGTGCTGACCCCCCAAGTTTTCTCACAGTTAGAAGACTTTGTTAAGCGAGTTAAGAGTGTACAGGAGAATAAATTATTTGAAGATGCACGACAGAAATGTGGTGGCATGATTCGATGATTTGATGGGATTAGCCATGAGCCTAATGATTTGATGATTTGATGGGATTAGCCATGAGCTAATGATTTGATGTATTGTGGGAGTATTTGAGGATTTGATGGGATTAGCCATGAGCTAATGATTTGATGTATCGTGGGAGTATTTGATGATTTGATGGGTTGTTTTAGCGTATTGAGATCCGGTTGGATCCAATCCGCTCCATGCGATAGCCACCATGGGCTCTAGAATACATGATTGATTGTAAATAAGTTTTGTTTCCCCAAACTCCTAAGATTGTCGTGACGTGTAGCGTCAAAACTCTTGAATTTTGGTTTAACTATCTGTGGAGAAGTATCAGCTTGTGTCCAAGTGACATCATGGGTTGGTCTCTTGTTAGACAACTTACGTCCAATAGCTGATATATGTTTCTCTCAGAATTTTAAGTTAGTTTGTATAAATATGTTAAAAGTTTCTATCAGACTATCACCGTTATAGTTGTTTAGATCCCTAAAAGTACGTTTCTGATCAGATAGGTTTAGCTTTATTTTATTAACCATTAGGTATTTGTTTCTGTGTGGTAGCTTAGGTTAAGGGTACGGGTCGATTCATGATCGATTAAGGGACGCCTTTCTTGATCACTGAATCACTGCATTTTGTAAATAAAATAAGTATTAATATTGTAGATAATTTTTTTTGAAAAAAGGGTTTTCCAGTTTACCTCTCCAAATTGGATGGCGTCCTATTAAAGCTCTGTTTAACATCATATCATTGCTGGCATTCGTAAATTACACCTTCGAAAAATACTGTAAAATCTCTTGGGCATTACAGGTAGAATAACTTAAGTCTTATTTTTTTTATTTATAAAATATAATGTTGTTGGATCCTGTAAGTCACGAATTGGCAAGCTTATAAATTAGCTATCTCCAAACCTTTTGAGAACTATTTTGTTCATGTCAGGCTGTGTTTAAAACCAAAAGGTGAAAACATCTTGTGATATGTGCAGTGATAGCCAATTGTTATTTTGAGACTCTTGGTATGACAATTTCGAGTCAAATAAATAATAATAATAACACAACACAGATAGGTCCATCAACACTGTTTGAAAATATTTTTGTTTTGTTTTAATTTATGTATAATGTGTGTATAATACTATCTAAAATTTTAATGATTGAACATAAAAGTTTAATCAATTGATGATGTAAAATAATAAAATATGTGGCGAGGTGTTCTGATCAGATAGGTGACTTTGTTTATTTTGAATTAGGGTGTTACGAATTTGAAGGTGAGTGGTGAATGTGTGTTATTAATTTTTTTTGAATACATTAAAAATAGAATAGTATGAATCTAGGATTTGAATGTAGTGTGAAGTGTTAGACAGCGCTGTCGAATGTAAGTTTGAGAATGAAAGTTTAGTAGGTACCTTCAAGATTCATACGTACCTACCATGGTATTATAGATGTTACGTCGCCGATTGATCAGAGCAGTTCTTTGCATATATGGCATATCCTATTCGAATCATAATATTCATGTTATATTTCTTGTGATTCATAGAAAAATACTTAGGTATGCTCATATTGTAAACCCATATTGAAATTGAAATGTATATATTAGCTATCATACCAGAACAGACCTACCGTAATTTTAAAATTTACCTTAGTAATAATTTTTTATTTTTGTAATATTTACTAATTTGAAGTTTAATTGAGAGTTGTTATTTAACTATTTGGTCTGTGATGTTATGAGTTCATTAATAATTATTCGCTTGCAAGAATGGAGATTATACTTGCTATAATAATCTCGATAACATCAGTGTAATGAAGTTTTAATTTATAGTAAAATTTAAGGGTTGAACTACATAAAACTAAAATAAGGAAAAAACCATTGGATTGTATAAGTTGATACTTAAGGAAGGTTTTTTCTTTTTTAATTATTTCATGGATGATCCACGGGTTATGAATTTGCATTGTATAAACATTAGTAAAGAACCCCCGATATTGAAAATACTAGCTGCCTTGACAGAGGGTCTCCTTCAAAATTTTTTTTAATTTTTTTTTGTATTGAATTTTTTTTGTAGAAACAATTAACAATATCATACTAGCTGTGCCACCCGTGTAGGTGCCTTGAGTATTACAACTTGAATTTTTTTTGGAATAGATGTACGGGCGGGCTCAACGCCTTTCTTTTTTTTGTTTCTTTTTTTTCTTTTCCATTAATAAGCTATGGTCGGGTGTAAGGAGTTAAAATTTGGGAAAAGTTTTCAATTGTAATAAAATAATAAATTCATATAATCTTCATCAGAGTATTAGTAGGTAGGTGCATTGCCGGGTTAGGTACCAAGTACAGATCACGCGTGACCTCATTATGAAAGTACCATTTGATCATTCACATATCATGCACCTATCACGCAAGTATTTCTTTGACCCTTGTACGGGATCATGCAGAGCCCACGCCGTGGATGCATGTTATTTAAGAGTACCATCTAGAAAATAAAGATACATCTAAGTGGCTATAGTTAATCAAAGATGGCGGCGGCCGCCTTAACCAATAACATTGAGGTATGCTGTCGCTGGGGAGGGGATGGCGAGGTAGGTTAGCTACAAGCTTTCCTCTCTGCGCTCACTTGCAAATTTGCCGATCTGAGATATAGTCGATAAAACTAGCGGTCCCCGCGCCTCCAGCGCGAGGACCCGCCAATTTATAATTTTCTATAATAATAAATTTAAAGTCACAAAGATAATTAAGATTACAAATGAATGTACAAATTTATTTATAATGTAAAATTTAAATAAGAAAGTGTTTTGTGCTAACACCATCGCAATTTGTAAAATATAAATGTAAATTGTTTTTAAAAGATAAAAAGTGAATAAAACATACTCTCAATTAAAAATACCAGATGACTTCTGATTCTTCTCATGAATCCTTTCTCCCATATGAGACTCAAGAGTCCTGTCTCTATACTGCCGAGAGCTAGCCAGAAGCAAGGAGGAAGAAGATGAAATCAAAGAAGGAGGGACAACCATCACTGGGAGGAGAACAACACCTCTTCCTCTTTCTTTTTCAACACCTTATAACACTTATAACTCGAGATCGGCCGAATAGATTCTTCCGACGATTGATTTATTGGGTTCTTCTCCACTCCGGATAACAGAATAACTAATAAAAAGTTGAATAAATTAATAAGAAAGATATGAAATATACATTTAAAGTTAGTATGGAAAGGATTTTCAGACCGAACTGCCACCGCCATCTATTGGGGAAATTAGCGAGATGTCTGGTAGAAATAGTAGTGATATTTTGGTAGAAAGATTGAATAGCTCTACGTTTCGACAGATGGCGGTAATGATATATTTTTTATTTATTTAGAAAATTTTCATACTAAGTCAACACTATTATCGGGCACATTTGTATTGGTACCTACATCAAAGGCGAGGTAGGGTGTGTGCGTGAGCGCATTATTCTTACGTTGTTCCCGCCAGAGCTTTGCATACGAATGGAATAAAGATGGTTTCAGAAATATTTTAATGTTATTATTTTATTAGCTTACTAGCTGACCCATCGAACTTCGCCTCGCCTTCAATCAAAAGTCAATAAAATATTGCTGGGTAACATAACATAGCTAACATACATGACTACTCTTTGTAAAAAAATCAAAAGTTATGTGGTAATTATGAATCAGTTATTTCAAAAGCACCAAAACTCCCCCGTTCCATACTAACTTTAATATTATATTATTTCATACTATTTTCCATCCGTTTTTAGATTTTTTAATAGTTTATAATATGTTATCCGGAGCGAAGAAGAATCTAATAAACTAACACACACACCCTCACACACACACACACACACCCTCACACACACACACACACACACACATTCTCCCTTTAAGGCCCCCCGCACACCGCAAGCCAGCCCGGAGGAGACCAATACGTAGCAAACCCGACCCGCACGAAACCGACCTCCTAGCTCGATCGAAGCAATCAAACCAAAAAGCCGGCCCAGGACAAATCAAGCCCGCCACGAATCACCCCCCAAACCAACCAGCAATGCGGGGGCCTAAGCCCCACTCGGGAGCATAGGGAGGCATCAAGAGCTCTCCATTGCGCCTGAAGGCGTCCGAGGCTCATTGTGCCTTTTCTGACCACTAACACGACTTTTTTTAAATTATAGATGTGAACAAATTATAAAAAAGCTTGAAAAGTACCATCAAAAACGATATTTTTAATTTCAATCATTATTATACCACCATCTGTAGAAAAATAGGGAAAACATTGAATGTTTCTATCAAAATATTAATCTACCAGACATCTCCCTTTTCCCCCAACAGATGTCGGTGGCGGTACCGATACCGAACACGTTCCATACAAACTTTAATATTGTATTTTACATAGTTCTTATCAATTTATTCAACTTTATTTTAAATGAATCTGTGCTCACTCAAAGTGAACACAAAATACACTTTTGACATCTTTCACAATAAGCAAACGCTTGTGTCGTGAAAGTGGAAAATGGTCGGCACGGCCGGGATTTGAACCCACGACCTCCGCACGAAACAGTGCGAAAGCCGGCGTCGTAACCGCCGTTATCCGGAGCGGAGAAGAATCCAATTAATCAAACATTGGAACAATCTGTTTAGTTTAGTGGATCACGAGTTATAAGTGTTCGCACTAACCCGACTTTAATTTATATTAGAGATGTTATCGATAATTACCCACAAATTAAAAACCCATAAATTCGAAAATGAAAAAAAAAACTGTTTTTATTAGCTCTTTTATGGCCAAAATTGGGATTAAGTTACTGAAAAAACACAATTTCATTTAAAATATTAACGTACCTACATCTAGTATAGATAGATTCTTCAAACATGCGATTATTTTGATATTCTCAGAAATTTTGTCAATGTTTAAATTTTTATGTAAGTACCTAATATGTTTTGTAAAAGCAACCTTGTTGCGTGGAATCAATAAATAAAAAAATAAAAAAATATAACCTAACAAAATCTCTGTAAGTTTACAAAATATTTGAAGAACATAGGTACCTAATAAATATATATTTCAAGTTAAAATAAATACCTACATTTCCAAAATTTTCTCGAATCGAAAATAGAATTCATATTTAAAAAAAACTCATTAAAAATAGAGAAAACATCGATGTTTCTATCAGATGCATCGGATAACATTGATGTATAGTTCCAATGCAACGCGCATCGATGTATTACTTATCTAAATAGCCAACCGTACTTTGTACATACCTACCTATATCTTTCTCTCAATATAAAGAAAAAACAGAACGTTTTTAAAAAAAACACAAACGATTCTTAGTCTTATGTACGCTCTTTAGAAATAAAATCACCCTTTTTACGAACGTAGTTGTTTTACTCGATCTTGTTTTGACATATAAAAGTTGAAATGGGAGCAAAAAATGCAAAAACTAAAAACATTAATTAAAACAGAAATATAGTATCTAGAAAGCCCCTGTTTTCATCTAAACCATCCTTGGGTAACCCTCGACATCTCCAATTTTTTTCATCGAATTCCGTCCAGTAATAAAGGAGGAGTTAGGTAACAAAGAAAACGGCTAGATTTTTATAGAGTAAGATGTAACTCAATCGAATTAATTTTGTATTGTTTCATGGGGGGCGCAGTGCACATTATGTACATATTAACGGGCTAGAACCACAGGACAACGTCTGTCGGGAAAGCTAGTAATCTATAATAATAAAGGAAAGTGCCTGACTGACTGACTGATTGACTGACTGACTCATCAACGCACAGCCCAAACGGCTAATCGTAGAGAAGTGAAATTTGTAAATCAGGTAGGTCTCAATACAAAACCTTCCACTAAGAAAGGATTTTTGGAAATTCCACCCCTAAGGGGGTGAAAAATAGGGTTGAATGTTTTTCAAAGTATGCGAATATCTCGGAAACTAGACATGGTACGAACTTGAGATTTGGCATATGAATTCTTCTATAGAAATGAGTGTTAGCATATTCGGCAATTTTTCCAAAATTTAACTAAAAGGGACGATAAAGGGCACATATAAAAAGGGATGATTTTTAAGTGCCTCCTAAAAAGTTTAAAAGTGGTTTTATCGAAATTTCAAAAAAATGATTTCTTCAGAAAGAGCCAAATTATACTATTTCGTTTTCAAAAGATATCATTAATTAGAGGGGAGGGGGTGAGGGGCACTTTTCCAACGTGTATGTGTGTGTATCCGTCCCCTCTTTATAACTTTTGATTCGCTTGATGCACAGATCCTAAAATTTCAGAAAATATTGAATACTTTAAGCATACAAAATTTGTATACTCAGAATTTTAAATTTTTTTTTTTCAGTCAGGGGTTATCAACCTTTGAATTTTTATTTAATTTTTCCATATATCTCGAAAACCATAAAATCTAGAACCCTAAAATTGTGTATGTATATAGAAAAATACAATATCTAAAATATAATTTAATGAAAAAGTTCCAGGATTTCTCAAACTTTTTTTATAAAGAAAAATATTTTTTTTATGACAAATTTACGAGTTTCAGTGCCTATATTTCAGAATTTTATAAAAATATCGAAAAACGCCGAAACGCTACAACTAGATAATTTATTTTTCTATAAAAAATACGTACATCATAGCAGTACATCTCAAACTTTTCTTAACAATTTTTGTAAAAATTTAATTTATTGACGACATCGTTTCATACAATAAACATACCGACTCAGGCCATTGACAGTTGGATCTCATTCGGCGAGCCGGGCCGGTGCTGTGCCGCGGTGTATGGCTAAGAACACGTAGAAAGCCGATTCCGACCCGCGCCGACCAGCGCAAAGAATGTTACTATGCATTTGAATGGGGATACCCACAGAAAAAGCAGGAACCCGCTTTCCGGCATGCTCATTTAAATCCATTGAAACCATAGGCAACAATCTATGAGCCGGTCGGCGCGGGTCGGAATCCGCTTTCTACGTGTTCCTACCCAATGAATATATACGTAGGTAGGTACCTACCCAACCCAACCTACTTTCTCCAATACACGTGTCGAAA
Organism: Mystacides longicornis; assembly: GCA_963576905.1. NCBI lineage: Eukaryota > Metazoa > Arthropoda > Insecta > Trichoptera > Leptoceridae > Mystacides > Mystacides longicornis. Next base: position 24,168,104 of record OY756427.1, read on the forward strand.
CTATTGCGTAATCTATAATATTAATATAGTTTTGAACTAGCCGACCCGTCAAACTTCGTCCCGTCTTGGAATATAAATAATATGTTCGAGATTTTATGTATAAATTTATGTTGATTTCAGTTTAAAGTTATTTAACACAGACGACGACGTGGTCCTTATATTATTGAATTTGAATTAGTATAATGATACAATTCATTATTACCTTTTTAAACTAGGTACTGTAACCGATGCATCTGTTATAAAACATATCATTATATTATTTTCTATCAGCATTCCGTGAATCGTATCATTTATCAAACAACTGATTCCTGTTAAACGCCTGATTTAATTTCAAAATTAGAAAAAATGTATAATGGAAGTTTTATTTTTAACCCGTGCAACTTTTTTCTTTCATAAGAACCTTCAGACAAAAGCAAACACGACAAAAAAATGGGCGATATAAGTTCAGCTGTTCTCATAGGGTAAGAAACACGTAGAATGCCGATTTTGACTAGCGCCAACCGGCGCAAAGAATGTTACTATGCATTTGAATGGGGAAACCCACAGAAAAAGCAGGAACCCGCTTTCCGACATGCCCATTTAAATGCATGGAAACCATAGACAACAATCTTTGAGCTGGTCGGCGCGGATCGTAATCGGCTTTCAACGTGTTCTTACCCATACGAAGACCGCGCAAATTAGCGTTCCATTTTTATATAACAGATAATACACTTTCCGTGAATTCAGAGAAACACTTTACGTACCTACCTACTTCAATATATTTTTCGTACCATGCATCCTGTACAGCGATTCTGAATTGTTTTTTTTTTACGATCGACATTAAAATCATTATGTAGGTACCTACCTATTTTAGTAATTTATTATCTCTACTAAAATAATTTACGGTAAGTTCACGAAAATAATCTGGATTGTATTGCAATTCTTTATGTCTTGATCTGTCAAAATATTTGATGCCATTTCATAAAAACACTAGCAAAAAAAAAAAAAACTATGTGAGTAATCTTGCTTTGAATTTATTGCGTAAACCATGAATAGCAAGTTGATAATATAATAATATGTTGAAAAAAGGTAAATAGTATTATGAAGTCAATAGGTAAATTATTTTATATCAAATGTAGTCAATGTGCAAAATATTAAATTTTAAAATTATCTACAAAATCCTCACATCATTTTAGGATAGATCGTAAATAATTGTTTTGAAAACACTGGCAAGTCAATGACCACATCATTTCGTCACTGTATAGTGCGAAAAAATTAACTGTCCACTGGAACGTTTAAAAAATAGAGACGAAAGGGATAGCAGTTAGCCGGATATTATGACCTCCTCACACACCATTTCCAGATCCCTCAGCTCTGCTTCGAAGGAGCAGAACACGAGGAAGACCCTCTCGGTATGAGAAGATCTTCTTTGTCTTCGGAACCCTTGCGGGAGGAAGAAAAGCGCCCCCTTAAAATATCGGTGTTTTAATTTTCAAAAATTTATAAAATTCGCAGAATGCTAAAGAAGTCCTTAACTAGAGCCCGTGCAGTGCGTAAATTACCATGGGTACAACGCATGAATTACACTTACGTAGGCGGTATATACCAATTGGACTGACTCCGTTGCCGGAACGTTATTGTTCCAAAAATCGCGGAAACTATCTGCATCTTCAGCCAGGATGATATATGACGAAACGTTGTTTTATTAAACTTCCCTTACTTACGAAGACCAGCAAAGCTGCTGTTTTCCTCTATATATTCTAATAGTCTATATAACGAAATATTATATAGAATTACTCTCCATAATTTACCTTATGCTTGATAATCAATTTTCCAAGTTGTAGAATTTATTTTGTGATTTTAATGTGTATTTCTTAAGTGATACTTTAATAAACAAATCAATGAGTTATCCAAACATGCCTCTTTTTACTATCCGGTATCCGTCAGGATATTATTTACGCCGCCGGATAGACCGGATATCGGATAGTTGCCGATATCCGTTTCATCTAATAAAAAATATAAACAGTGGAAAGTTAATTTTCTTCCTACTCTACATTGTCGAAAATTCGTTTATAGTCGAACGCCAATTACTTATACCATTAGAATACTGAGGTTGACCACCTCACTTCCTTAAACCTCAACCGGTTAGAAAAGGCACAATGAGCCTCGGACGACTTCGAGCGCAATGGAGAGTTCTTTATGCCTAACCTATTCTCCTGAGTGGGTCCAAGGCCTCCCGTATTATGAGGTGGTTTGGGGGGAACCGCCACGGGCTTGATCTGTGTGCGGCTGGCTTTTTGGCAATCGGGCTAGGGTTTGGCTTTGTGCGGATCGGGTTTGCTGCGGTTTAGTTTCCTCCGGGCTGGCTTGCGGTGAGCGGGGGGGCTTAAAGGGAGAATATTATGTTATTATAAAAATGGAGACCTACTTTACGTGGTCATCGCATCACGCCTGGAGGCCATGTCGAAATATTAACGACAGCTCCAACGTTAACAATTTGTTGTTATTTCCATAGAGATAACGTAAAAACTGTTGTTCAACGTGCGTTAAACAATGTTGTTCCAAATTCCGAGTCAAAAAAATAATTCTGTCAGTTATTTAAAATTAACGTTAAACGTTACCTCAAAATCTTTGGAAGTATTACGACGCTGCTATTATATTGAAGACGAAACGCATTTTTTTTTGTTTGGAAACCATTTTCAATTTGGTAAACGTTAACGTTCGGAACGATAACAGTTTTCACGTTTAACGTTATTTCTTTCGACCTGAACGGCTGGACCGATATCGTTTATTCTTTTTATGTCGTGTTTGCTCAGGATAAGATATTTATGAACTAAATTTCGAACCTACGACCAGACAAACAACAACAAATCAACGTGAAAGATATAAATTGAAATATTAAAAAACCATCTGTAGCTTGAAAAATGCCCAAAGCAGATAGAAATAAGTGTTTTAAAAATCACTAATTTCATTGCTTTTCGAGACCTGAATATTTTTTTATTCATATCCAGCAATATAAAAATTGATTTCAAATAACGTCATTTGATGGAATAAAAGTTATTCGAGTTATTTTTTGGGATTCTCATAGAACAATGTCAGTCAAGTTAGCGAAATTTTTAAGTTCGCGGGCTGATTCTATTTGTATAAGAAGCACATATTTTTTAAATACAGATTAATAACGACAAATATAAATAAAAATATAGTAATTTAATGGAAATTTTAGAATATATATTTAAAAAAAGAAATGTTGATGATGTTTCTTATTATTATTAATTTTGATGCGAATATAATTAATTCTGCATTGTTTAGGAAGAGAAAGCAAATACAGTAACACGTGAGCGAAGCCACGGGTAACTAGCTAGTATAATATAAATAAAGCTTTATTGCCAAATCAAATTACATTTTGATCAATCAGTCAAAGGGCGGACTTATCCCGAAAACTCTCTTCCAGCTAACCCAAAGTATATATAATATGATTGGTTGATTTCGTCCCTAACTTGATTTTTGTCATTGAAATCATCGGTAGGTACTAATATAAAAACAAAGAAAATTGTCAAGAGTACCTACCTACATACCAATCTGTAAATTTATGATTGGTTTATTTATGCTATGACGCTTAAATTATTTTTTACTATGAAATTTGCATAATTACTCGTAGTATATTTAAGAAAAAAATATGCAAATCACAAAAATTATGCATTTATTTTGCATATTATGTAAATATAGTAATGAATGTGTTTCTCACCCCGAGCACTTTGACGCTGTGCGAGGCTCCGGTGAGGGTGGTGATGTTCACCACGTAGCTGTCAGGGGCATAGTCCGTGGGACTCCATCTGGCAGTCACGTCGAAGTACTTTGTGCCATTCGCATCCACATACGTCTTCTTTTCCGTCGACGAGAAGTTTGTTGGAGTGGGTGGAGCTGCAATCAAAAACTGTACTTTACATTCGGTTCAATACATCTACCATGCTAAAATGAGTGATATGATATGATTCAAGTGCAAATTTTTCACAAGACTCGTATTATATTCGAACTCGTATTTTTACATGACTCATATTTTAGGTGAACAATTATTTTCAAAAGACTGATTGAATGAATCTGAGCTCACTCAAAGTGAACACGAATACACTCTTCGACTCTTTCGCAGTAAGCTACATAAAACATGTATCGTGAAGAGGAGATTGTCGAACCTGGGAACGAACCCACGACCTCAGCATGAAACAACACGAAAACCACTAGACTACCAACCACTTCAAATTATGTTTAAATCTTATTTTCACATGACACATATTTTAAGTCAAGTGTGAAAATAAGATTTAAACAATGACATAATAAAAAAAAATATAAAAAAATCATAGCATTCTTATTATTATGTTTATGGCATCCCATCCCTTGAGGGACGATTTGTGCCAGTTTCAAATATTTGATGTTTTCCAAAACAAAAATATTACGCTTTAATTTATTATTTTTCTATTATTTTATATAAATACTTACTATTTTTACATTCACACACGGCCTTACATACTTACAATCACGCCCTTACATACATACATTCTCGCATTTATATAAAAATATATCATAGCATTCTAATTGCATAATAATAATATGTAATTATTGCATCATATGTGTAATGCTTACGACATATTTTCAGCGAATGGTGAGTCTCCAGGCAGGAGTATGTGGTGAAAGTGAACCAGGAATATTCGCCTTCTGCTTCATTGTTGATGGCGTTTAGACAGACGCTAAAGTTGGTAGCGTACTCCATGTCCACTAGCTTGAATGAATATCTGCTGGCTGGCTGAAATCAACAGTACTGGAATGAGTCTTATTAGATGGAAATGAAGCAAGAGTGATGGATGGAAGGTGAACAAAGAATGACAGTTGATGTCGTCAAAAAAGAAAACAGAGTAGACGATATTGTAGTGACTAGTCACTTTGAATGAATAAGAAAGTAGTATTATGACAGAAGAATAGGACTGTGTTGAAAAAAGTATGCAGATTTGGTTCATTGAAATATTACCTGATACAAGACATATTTGAGGTTAATAGAAACAGTAGTTAGGATAAATTCAGATGGAAGGAGTAATCTGAATATATAAAAATGGAACCCTATATTCCTTGGCCATTGCGTCACGCGTGAACTGATGGACCAATTTCGCCAATTCTTTTTTGATGTGTTTGCTTTTATAAGGAAAAGGATCACACAAAAGACAAAAAATTAGGAAAGTTGAAAATTTTAGAAAACTTAACATAAGTGACCTTAGTGCTTTTAGTAGTATAAACTGTTCTATTTTGAATTTTTATTGGTGTTTGACGTTTGTCAGTTCTGTTATTTGATAGTTAGTGCGATTTAAAAAATGTGGCTTGTTAACATTGTTTAGAACAGATGCATCGCTCGGAATTAAACTGGTTAAATAAAATTGTTAAGTGTGTTTGCAAAGGCAGATAAAGAAACGCAATAAGTACCCTATAAGTTGAATACATACCGAATTGTTTTATATTTTTTTTAATTAAGCAAGTAGGTAGCAGACAATTGAATTAGGATGTTTTGTACTATACTTTTAAGCAGTAGACAGTTGAAAACGGAATGTTTTTAGCTGTAGTATACTATTTATTATGAAAATGTTGTACTTAATACTTTTACAAACATCCGTAGTCAATTACTGCTTCATCAGACCATTTTTAACTTACAATGTTAGCGTTGATGGACATAAACAGCCCTTCTTTGTTCATCACGAAGCCTCCGTAGGAGCAGGTCAGATCTAGAATAAGCACACAACATCCTCAATTTTCGTCAAGTTTGGATACATACTTTGAAGATTTTCATCTTTCTGTTCACGAGTAGTGACTTGTATGATACAGTAAAAAGAGTTATCCATACCTTTGCCTGGCGCCCACCTCAGAGTACCTTCAAACGAGCTTCTATTTCTAATGTATTTTATATTTTCCATCGATATGTTGGTTGGAGGTCCGGGAGTACAGTTATAAGGCAAGGTCGTAATTTCTTCGCTGACGGACGATCTTCCGATTTGGCCCATGCTGCTGTACGCACCTACTTTAACCAAATATTTCGAGGAACTTGTAAGGTTTGTGAAATCTGTGAAGTTTTTATTTGTCTGAAAAGAAAAAGGTAACATTTCATATTTCTTTACGAATGGTAAGGTCATGTTACTACTCAAAGATGTCAGACATGCTTCAACAAACTGTGTAATTCACAAAATTGTTCACAATGAACATCTGATAAAATTTGCACTTGACTCATATTTTGTGTGTAACTAGGATAAAGAACCCCTATCTATATCTATAAAAGACTAAAATGTTTCTACCGTTATAAAATTTGAAACCAACTAATGCTCGTGCCCCAAACCGGTTACATTAGAAAGGTTCAAAGTTTCGGAGATAGTTTAACACCAAAATAAAATGAAAATATATTTCTTTTTTTAAGCGTAGTAGGTACATGCCGGGATTGCCGGGTATTAATTATCTACAACCTCATCAAAGGGTGTTGGTAATTTTTTTATATATTTTTTACACCATATTTCTTTTATTTCGGCTGCTTTGTATCAAGTTGGCGCATAATGCAGAAACACCAGAACACCATGAAGCACGTCTTGAATAAGTTCAAAAAAGGTAGCTACATTAAAGAATCGAATTGCAGTTTGCGGCATTCAATTATGACACAGACTACGACTACAGTAGTGAGTAATCGTCCGAATTTCCTTTAAAAAAAACTAAAACTTGTTCCTTTTACTTAATGCGTGTTAGCAAACGCCGGGTATCTGCTAGTTCTAAATATTACTCTAGTGAGAATTTGGATGGACTTCAGAACTAGCCGAGGTAGAACGGATGAAATCTTACCAGTTTGTAGGCCACAAAAGTATAATTGCCGTAGATCTCGTTGTCGTCCACTTTGAACAGCTCGACAAGAAACACCATGTTCCTGCGCAGCTTGTGCGTACTGTCCCAGCCCACTGTGATAGAGTTGTCACTACGACACACCAACCGTGGACTTGTCACCCACATGGTTTTTGTAGTATCGAAACTATCTGGAAGCATAAAACTTTGTTATACCTGGACTTATTTCCTACTTCTACCAATATCAATTTCTGTACCCGAGAGCCAACATAGTTTTTGGTGAAATGGCTTAAATACATATTGGAAATATACGCTCATATTCTATAAGGGCCATAAATACACAGAAAAGTTTTTTTTGGAGTTGAGACAAGTTGTCTCTTAGGTACATAGGTATGTCATTATTGGGAAGAATAAAATTTAAATTTTCGACAGTAATGGGATGAACATGGTGAACCATAGTAGAAACACACTAATTATATGTGTGTTGTGGTGACTTTAAAGCATCCACATATAGCCACAATTATAATAATGGTGTGTCCTAACCATAATAAAATGAAATCGATAATGCTTCTGGCGCGTCACAACACACCACTTCATAATGCTGTGTTTCTAACATTTAATTGCTGGTAAAATATAATTTTATTCGTACTAATATTGCCTTTAAAAATAATTTAATGAAATCAATCAATCTTTTGAATAATACTGTGACATTTCTCGAAATTTCGATATGTCCAAAAATCTTTTATTGCCTAGTTCAGAAGTTACTGTTCATATTTTGTCCAATTTCAAATTTTCATATTGTCTCTATATTATTTTGTTGAGTGCAAAATCCAAATCAGTTTGAAAAATCAGAGTATATATTTTTTGTACTTATAAATATGAGTAAGAGGACTTAAATAGCATTGTGAAGATCAAACTCTAAAGTTTCGATAAATAATCATAATACTTAAACATAATAGTATTACTCTACACGTACGAAATGTGTGGAGGAAAACTGAAGTAGCAATATGTACAAAGTAAATAAGGTTTAATGATCTCCCTGTCTCACCTCTTTTATCCAGGCATTCTGTCACACAAAAAAGATCCTGAAAGAAAAGAAAAATATCAAATTTAATAGATATTCAGGCAAGACAATTATGTTATCAAACAAATGGATATGTTTAACGCTATGAATTGTTTTATCTCGTAATGCTTAGTATAAGTCACAACATTGCAATACTTTTGGATTTTTAGTAGGTAGGGGAAATAAATGAGAATATATTCATAAACAACTAATAATTTTATATTCTAAAGATAAACAGCTACCTAGTATGTTTATAGCAAATCAGCTGTCATGGCGTCATTATTTATTATTATTTTTAATGAAATGGCATCGTGACTTTTCTAAATTACCTAAATTAAATTTTATGGCGTGTAAAAGTATAAATATTTGCTTTTGAAAATGGGTAAGAAAAATGAAGGAGCGAAAGGAGATATGTATAGACAATGTGGATACAACAGCATTAAAGAAAATTAAACTGATAGAATTCGCCGTGTTTGTCAAAGAAGAAATAGATAAAGAAGATGAAGAAATTTATATGCTTAGAATAGAGAGAGATAAACTGGAATTAAATTTAAAAATCGACATAAAAAAAGAAGAAATGTTGATTGAACAATTGAGAAATTTCGAGAGATTAAAAGAGGAAAGGCACTGTGTGATGCAAGAAAGGCTATTCAAAATATCGCAGACCGACAAGCATCTCACGTTAGAGTTGAACGGAAAATTGATGCAGTTTAAGACAGAGATTATGAAAAAGGATCAGAAACTTTTAGAGCAATTTAAGATTCAGGAGGATTGCTGGAATAAAATGAGGATTTACAAAAACAAATGACAGAAAGAACCATTGCTTGGGAAGAAAAGTTGAGAAATGTGAAATTGGATCACGCTGCAGAAATAAAAAAAATAAAAGATGATTTCGAGAGAAATGTTAGAAAAGAGCAGATTGGCTCATCTGAATACAACTTAAATTGTATTTTAGATGATAAAGAACCACAACGAATGCTTCTGGTGATTGCAGCAGAGAATAGGAAAAAAGAACAGTTGAATGATTTGATTCAGAAATGATTGGCAAATAATTTATCATTGATCGACATTTTGAGGGACAAAGCAGAAAGTGTGCGCGCTGTGGCAGAGCGTTGCAGAAACCTCTTAAACGAAACCATTCGCAGGTATGCCAGTTTGTGCGAGAAGTACGACCAAACGGTCCGCGACACTAACTGCTTTATTTAAAAACTGTGATCAGTGGAAAAAAGAGTTCAGCGGTAGAAAATTTGCGATCAAGCCGTCGTCGAGGTAGTTTAACCCATATCGATTGATTGCGAGCTGATCTCTGTAGATTTTAGCCCGCCATGTTGGATTTTATGTCAAGAGGGAAGTTGCACTAATGAAGAATTGCTTTGAAAATATTTGAAATATATTCAGACACTATTTGTTATTCGATAAGTATTAAAAAAAATAATAAAAACTATCATTTATATTTATCATTTATTTTGATAAATAAAATCGCAAATTTCATACCCCTTTTTAGAAACGCTCTGTGATTGGTCAATCAAAGTTGTGACGTCACTACATACGATATTGTACGAAATGTCAAATCCTTCATATATTTTACATGCGTTCTACTACTAAAGTCGTCGCGAAAGTTGTGTTGTGTTGTTGAATTATTGTGAAAAAGATAAAGAAGTGTTTTCCTTTGGTTGCAAACTCATATACTTTAAAATGGAAAGTGGTTACTTGCAAGGACAATCTGATAATTTACCTAAAATAGACTCTTTTATGTTAGCAACATATGCATCAAACACAGATTTTATCAGTGCAGAATTACGGGGAGCCAAGCCAAGTTCTCTTAAATATTAGAAGCAATCAACATTCCAATGTTTTATTCACATTACTACTTTGGAATATGTACTATAATTTTAATTAACTACCTCTGCCCACTTGCATCTATTGTTTCCTTTATTTTTTTAGATATATAGTACATTCATGCCATATATCACCATATATAATTATTTTTACAGATGCTCGAGAGAAAATTATGGTGAACATGCCATTGGGTAGGTATGTTCAAGTAAAGAGAGATAGACCTATAATACCACAGCAATATACATAAACTGGTACTAGAACTCAATTGTTTAAAATTTCGTCTCTTTTCATAGCACGACACCATTTGCGTCGTATTAAACAATCACGTGGAACATGTAAAAATATTTTGTTTGGGGCTGTAAATGTGATATTTTTGCATCTTGGCACTATACAATACTTGTAAGACATATTTTTGCTAAAACTTTTATTGAAATACAAAAAAAAACTCAATTATTACACGCAACACAAAACTTCAACTCGCGAGTGCAACGTACTGACCATAGAAGAGGAAAGTACTACCGCATGTCTCAAGGTGTGTTATGACGTCACGGGGGTGTGGTTTCAACCTACCATCTTTTTCGCGCCGTTATGAAATATTCTAACTTCAAACTTACATATCTCGAAAACAAAGGAAATTTTCCGAAATGATAATTGTCAAAAGTCTTTATTTATCGATACCTTTCATTATATTAAAAAAATATATATGTGCAACTTCCCTATTATGGTTTCGAGTGTACAACAACGCTTTCTGTAATAAATATACTGTTTTTAAGTTTTTTTCCCGTCCAATTAGGTTCTCCCTTCATATTTTGGTCCATTTTGTTTTGGTTTAGCATTTTAATAATAGAAATTTAAAAAAAATAAAGCAAATTGCATTCCCGTCGAGGTCTTACAACCATGATGCACCAACTAAATTTATGATAAATACTAGCAGTCTGTTCCTGCTTCGCACGGGTAGGTACATAGGTATTTAAAAAATAATTCAGTTTTCTTATGATCTTTATAGATCCCTAACTTTATCAAAATATTCTATAGGCTATGTTAATCTGGAATAATGTAGCATTCTAATGGTCCCTTCCCGTTCGGCTCGTACCCCAGTGACGCCTATATCTCTGTCGCATTTCAAATTTTTTTTTTTAATAAATCAACACTTATTGTGGCATTATTATAATAGTTAGACGTATGCTGTTGCGACACTTTTTGTAGATAATTATGTCTTCTACAAAGTTGTTTTACATTATTTTATTCTATCATCAATAGTTTTCACAGCGCACGCGATGTAAAGAATATTTTAGGTAATTTTTTTACACCTTGTGTTACATTATTGGAGTTTTAGTAAGGATCCCAAATATTTTTGAAAATTCAATATAGCCTATGTTCACCGAATATAGTGTATCTTCCCAAAAGTGAAAGAATTTTTCAAATCGGTTCAGTAGTTATAAATAATTAAAAATATAATATTTTTAAGCATGCAAAAAGTCAAGAACTCAACTATCTAGAAATAGTTCCCAGGCGAGGGAATCAAAAATACGTCTAAATGAAGAATCTTCATCAGCTATGCTTCTATCTTAAAATATTCCTCGACAACGGTTAGAATTTAAAAAAATTCACTAAGCGTTTTTAATATTGAAGCGCTATTTGAAAAAAAAAAACGTTTGATACTTATTCGGCAAATAATATCAAAAACTTCTACGTCTCTTTGGTTATATTAATTACATGAAAATCGAAGAATATTTTTTGAAATTTGAAATAAAATAATAATATTATATTAGAAAAAACATTGTATAGTGGAAATAAAATACGCACTAAACGCCAAAAATGAAAAAAATGAGTTGAGTATGAGGAAATGTTCTATAAACCATTGTCAATAGCCTAAATATTGTACTAAGTCCATATCGATGATCTAAAGGCGTAAAAAAACAGATCCAAAAATCATCATTGTACTATGTCTGTATGGGGGAAAAATCAGTTTTATTAGATTATCTCAAAATGAAGTTTTTGGCGTTTAGTGCGTATTTTATTTCCACTATACAATTATGTTTTTTCTTGTTAGATACAGTAAGTACTCAAATTATGAAATGGCGTTTCAATTAATTTTTTAAAATAAATAAACACTTATTGTGGCATAACTATAATAGTTAGACATATACTGTTAAGACATTTTTTGTAAATAATGATCTCATCTACAAAATCGTTTTACATTATTTTACTCTATCTTCAATAGTTTTCGCAGCGTACGCGATGTAAAGAATATTTTAGGTAAATTTTTTGCACCTTGGGTTACATTATTGGAGTTTTAGTAAGGATCAAAGGCTATATGAAAATAAAATATAGCCTATGTTCAGTGGGGAGAGTGTAGCTTCCCAACAGTGAAAGAATTTTTCAAATCGGTTCAGTAGTTTCGGAGCCTATTCCCGTCAAACAAACAATCAATCAATCAATCAAAACTTTCCTCTTTATAATAGTAGTATAGATATAAAAAGATTTTTATATAACTTTATAAAATTAATAAAATAAATAAATAACTATATTTTGATATAAAATAAATAATTAAAAAATTAGGTACCTATTCTGCATCAATAACTTGAAATCATTCAAATCTGACATAGCGCATCTCGGTTGTAAGCACTCGCTTTGCCGGGCTACTATTTTGTTTGTTTACAAAATTTTGTATGAAATGTCATCTTCATACGTGACAAACTCGGATAAAATATATTTTTATAAATTAAGTAAAAACTGACCGATGAGTTATACGTAATCTTACGATTAACGAATTTTTTATAAGTAAGACGGCAGCAGTTTTATTGAGGAATCAAAAGATGTAAAAAAATATCAAGCGGAGTTGGGAAAGATAAGGAAACGTTATGAGGAGTTAGGAAGGGGTCGCATAAATGTCTTTTTTTTTTTTTTTTTTTTTTTTTTTTTTTTTTTTTTTTTTTTTTTTTTTACCCATCACGCCGTGTCCCGTAAGGGGTAGGCAGAGAGAACGGACCTCCACTCTTTTCTATCCAAGCATACTTCTTTCGCTTCTTCCACCGACATACCATTTCTCATACAGCTTCTCCTATTTCTCTTACTTCTTACCTGGCCTTCCTTGAGGACGGAATCGATGTGTTCGATCCACGTCATTCTCGGTCGCCCACGCTTTCTTACACCATTCCTTTCAGCCTTATGAATTTTCTTTGTCATTCTGTTTGCATCCATTCTTTCCACATGCCCAAACCATCTCAACTTATTAACTTTCATCTTTGTCACAACACTTACTTCCATACCACATTCTTTCCTAATATTTTCATTCCTTTCCATATCCCATAAAGTTTTTCCACATATTCTTCGTAGAGATTTCATCTCTACTGCATTTATACTACATTCTTCTTTTTTCGTCCATGTCCACGTTTCACAGCCATACATCATCGATGGTAGCAGGATTGCGTTATGCACTAGTTTCTTTGCTTGTAGTGAGACGTTGTTGTTTCTCATTATAGGTCTTAATGCACCGCCCACCCTGCGACCAGCAACTTTCCTACGTTCGATTTCTTTTTCACACTTTCCATCCCGACTAAACATGCTTCCTAAATACACATACTCATTCACTTGCTCAAGACATTCATTTTCTACGGTTACTTTGCAATTCGTTCTTGCTTCATCCCTTTCAAATACCAACACCTTTGTTTTGCTTACATTCATTTTTAGACCATTTTTTGCACAATTTTCAAACACACTTGACACAAGTTCTTGCAAATCATTTTCACACTCAGCCATAAGTACTAAATCATCTGCATACATAAGCGCACATACCTTTATACCATTCAATTCAACCCCTATATTTATATCTTTTAACCCACTGACGCAAAAATCAAAGAACAAATTGAACAACCAGGGTGACATGACGCACCCTTGCTTCACACCTTTCGTAAGATAGAACTCCGGTGAAAGGTGACTGTTCACCTTCACACACGCAGTACTTTCCGAATATAGCGAAGCAATGGCACGAATCAACCGGTTATTCACTCCATACATTGATAGAACTTCCCATAATTTACCCCTGTCTACCCTATCATATGCCTTTTCCAAATCTACGAATGCACAGAAAAGCTTCTGATGTTTACTCAAAAGCTTCTCCGTAATCATCCGCAGAGCGTAGATCTGATCGGCACACCCCCTCCCATTCATAAAAGCCCCTTGTGCATCCCAAACTTTATTTTCAGTTATTGTTCTAACCCTTTCTACTAAAATTCTACTGTATAATTTACCCACGTTGCTCAACAAGCTGATTGCACGATAGTTGCCACAGTCCAACCGGGAGCCCTTCCCCTTGTACAGAGGGCAGATAATGGCTTTCCTCCAGTCACCTGGGGTACGGCCTTCCGTCCAGCACAAGTTGAAAAGCTCCAGGCACCACTGCAGCGTCACTCGGCCGCCATACCTGATAAGCTCCGTTGCTACCCTATCGCAACCTGACGCTTTCCCATTTTTTGCTTTTTTAAGCGCATTCATAAGTTCATTCATACTGATTTGCTGACTCTCATCACCCTGTCCATTTATACTTACTTGGCACAAACTGCCGCATCCATCCTTGGTTTCAAACAACTCTTCAAAATACTCTTTCCATCTCAGACCTATATCCTTTTCCTGTGTCAGCATACATCCATTTTTATCTTTCAAACAATTCACTTTCTCATCCTTCCCAGACCTTTTCCTTTTCACTTCCTTCCAAAAAAGCTTTAAATTGCCATTCACATTCGCACTTAATTTTTTACATTCATTATCCTCTAATTTTTTCTTTTTCAAGCACACAAGTTTCTTAACTGCATTCTTCTCTTTCTTATAAATATCATACATAACTGTTTTGTCGGAGTCATTCTTCGCACAAACTACATTCTTCCACGCATTCTGTTTTTTATCCACAGCCGCTTTCACTTCTTTGTCCCACCATGCATCACCTTTTTTCCTACCCGTTTTAGATTCCCCGCATACTTTAATCGCACTATTTACTAAAGATTGTTTTATGATTTCCCATTGTTCCTCTAAGCTATAATTGATTGATTCTAAGTTGTTCAACGTGCTTTCAATTAATCTTACATATTCATCCTTACAATTATCCTCATTTAACTTTTCGATTCGTATCCTTTTGGAGCTTCCCACTTCTCTCGGTCTCGATCGCCAACCACGGAACAGATCAATTCTTGCAACTACAAGGAAATGGTCCGTCCCTAGTTCAGCACCTCGAAAAACCCGAGTATCCGTGGTCAAACCCCTCAGTCTAGAATCCACGCACACTAAATCAATCATACTTTTTTCATCCTTTCTTTGCCACGTGTATCTGTGGATCTTTTTGTGTGCAAAAAAGGTGTTTGCAACAAAGAGATCCATTTCTAAACATAAATCCAGTATCCTATTTCCATTGTCGTTAACCCGTTCATCCCCATATGCACCCAGAACCCTTTCATAACCCTGTCTTCTAACACCAACCCTGTCTTCTAACACCAACCGCATAAATGTCATGCTGGGAAAAATACATGATCCAGCTTTTAACCAACTAAACAGACTTCAAAAAATCTAAGAATAAAACTGTCATGGAAATAGAAAAAAACAAGGCTTTCAAGAGAACTGTAAGGTTTTGGAATGGAATTTCGAATCGATTTGCACGCACATGCCTCCGAGTCCGGGAACAAATGCTGTGGTGCAAAATAGTACCTATACAATTATAAAACACACCGTCGAAATTTGTACAATCCCATCGATTAATTTTATACAGGAAATAAATCATGAGAAATCTTTATTATACCGCTGTCTTTTCTTACATACCATATACAATACCTCTATTTGTTCCTCACCCTACCTGTCTTGCTAGGTAGGGCGAAGAATTAATTTTTTTTTGACACATTCAAATTTTTTTTATTTGTATCAGTTCTACAACAAATCGATTTTGTTTATAATAACTGTCAAATGTGTCAACACTTGCTGTTCTGCCTTGAAGAAAAATACACAAATTCGAAACAAATCTAAATATTTTCAATAATATAAATTATCTATCCTCGCACTAAAAATGGGCAAGGGAAAGAAGAAGAAGAAAGGAGAAGTAATTATTGATAATGTGAATACAACAGTGTTAAAAACAAAGCAATTAAAAACGTTTGCTGTGAGAGTTAAAGAAGAAATAGACAGAGAAGATGAAGAAGGCGAATGGTATAGAATTGAACGGGACAAATTGATATTGAATTTGAAAATTGACCAAAAGAAAGAGGAGGAATTGAAAGCTAAATTGAGAGATAGTGAAAGAAAAAGGGAAGAGAAGCATGCTTTATGTCGGGAAAAGCACGTTCAGATAACCCAAAGCGACAAACACGTCATGTTTGAGTTAAACGAGAAAATGATGAAGTTCAAGATGGAGTGTAAGAAAAACCATCAAAATCTTGTCGAGGAATTCAACGCCCAGGAGGATCAGCTACAGAGAGAAAAGGTCGAGTTGGAGGAGCAGCTGAATGAACAGTCCATTGCTTGGGAAGCAAATTTGAGAAATATGAAACTGAATCATGCGGAAGAGATTAACAATATGAAGGACGATTTCGAGAGGAAGATCAAAGAGCACGTAATATTATCCGAACAAATCTTGAACAAAACTTTAGACGATTTTGAAATGCGACGTCTGGGGTTGGTTGGCGCTGAAGAGGCAAGGAAAAAAGAACAGATGGATGATATTACCCGAAAGCAAAACCGGGAAATGGAAGATTTGAGGATGTATTATAACAATATTCTGGCAAATAATTTGTCGTTGATAGATAGTTTGAAAGTCGAGGCGGAGAATCTGCGTGCTATAGCAGAGCGTTGTAGGAATCAATCAAATGATACTATCAGTAGGTATAATAACTTATGCGAGAAATACGACCGAACTGTCCAAGACATCAAGACGTTTAATGAGGAATCAAAGAATTTAGAAAAGTATCAGGAGGATCTGGAGGCGGTGACGAAATTGTATGATGAATTAGAAAAAGGGAGAACCAACTTGATGTGGAGCAGTGCAATGTTGGAGAAGATTAGTGATCGGACTTCCCGTCAACTTAGAAACTTGAACAAATCAGAAGTTGAAACCCTTTTAGAATTGGAGAGAAAAAAAGCTTTCAAAAGAACTCTCAGATGCTGGAATAGGACGTTGAATCAAGTTTCAAAATCATTCAATTCAAAGAATAGTAATGATTGTCATTGCACAAAATGATCAATCTATCGATCTTCTAATTTTCTTCTTATTTATGTCTTTTGAATTATTTATTATGGCAAGTTCATTTTCCTGTTTAGAGATGAAGAATTTCTGTTGATTCAAACCATCAATTATATTCATATGAATATGAAACTTAGGACAGCAGGTCTCGGAGTTCAAGATGTTCCTCCAAGTTACTTGATTAGATATACATAATGTATTGTGAACTGATTTTATGAAAAAAATAAATAAATTTAAATCAATGAATTGAATGCATTGAATGTTAATAAATGTTGGTGTGTATCGCAGTTCAACGTTGATATTATGCAGTTAAATTAGGTCAATCCATCGCAAGGATTTGATGTTTTCAAGTCAACATCAGTGCATAATGAAAGAAAAAGTATATTTTTTTCTCTTTAAATTGAGGTAATACTGTTTGACCTTTCAATACTATGTAAGTACTAGCAGAAATAGTTTACATAATTAATACCTAGTCCAATCCAATCCAAACTCCCTTAAGGCCCCACTTAGGGGCATAGGGAGGCAACAAGAGCTCTCCATTGCGCTCGATCTTGCGCAATGTTTATGACACTGTATGAGAGGTCTTCCACGTCTTCGGGACCCTGATGGGAGGAAGAACAGCGCTTTCCTCGGCCAACTGTCATTCGGCATCCCTAACACATGTCCCAGCCAAGTCCATCTCCTCCACATAATGGTAGAGGTGATGGGCTCACGCTGGGTGCCCCGACGTATAGCGTCGTTCATGATGTGGTGGTACTATCTTACTCCCATAATTCTCCTGAGGCATTTCATTTCGAAACCTGAGACTTGTTGTGTCTGGGTTTTGGTCAGGTGCCAGCACACCCATACATGAGAATGGGCAACACACACGCATCAAACAGTTTACATTTCGTCTCGACACTAAACGCCGACGCTTTCCATATTTTGGTAATGTTGTTAAAGGCGCCACTTGCCATACCGGTACGATACATAGTTAATAGTAAGTTACTTATAATATTTTAACTTAACCTAACTAATCATCTGTAATCTGTCTCCATTTCTCATTATCATCTTCAAGAGTATCTTTAGTGTATTCGCTAAAAGTTATGCCAAATATTTAGTCCATGTAGTTTAACCACATATTGAGATTCTGGTACCTACTCTTTTCATATTCACCATCCTTGCTTTTTATCTAAAGTTTAATATTTTTTTATTTTTTTTTTATTTAATTTTTGGCATTGCATCCATTTGGATGATTCATGCCACCAACAAATCAAAATTATAACAGCATAAAAATATAAGTATAAATATAATGAAAAATGTTACGGAAAGTTTAATATTATAACTACGAAAAAAGAAGAATGTAGTATAAATGCAGTAGAGATGAAATCTCTACGAAGAATATAATAAGGACAAACTTTATGGGATATGGAAAGGAATGAAAATAGTAGGAAGGAATGTGGTATGGAAGTAAGTGTTGTGACAAAGATGAAAGTTAATAAGTTGAGATGGTTTGGGCATGTGGAAAGAATGAATGCAGACAGAATGACAAAGAGAATTCATAAGGCTGAAAGGAAAGGTGTAAGAAAGCGTGGCCGACCGAGAATGACGTGGATCGAACACATCGATACCGTCCTCAAGGAAGGCCACGTAAGAAGTATGTAAGAGAAATAGGAGAGGGTGTATGAGAAATGTTATGTCGGTGGAAGCAGCGAAAGGAGTATGCTTGGATAGAAAAGAGTGGAGGTCCGTTCTCTCTGCCTTACGGGACACGGCGTGATGGGTAAAATAAAAATTATAACTAGCCGAACAAGTAAATTGTGTATCACCTACATCATCCCAATGCTCTGTTTTCTAAGCACTTTTTAAAAATAAGTACAAAGCAAAATGTTTCTCTTATACTGCCGGCAGTAAAATAATGAAAGTGGGAAAGAGATAGTGCAATCTTGACGTTAAGTGTCAATAAGGGTAGCTGGATACCGCAGTAACAATATGTCCACTGAAATAAAAATATATATGAACTAAATAAAAAGGTTAAATTCAAAAACATTGATATTGAAAATTAGTTTTTTTTTGTATTACGGCCGTTGAATTTTGGGTCTGATTTTCTAGAAAATTTTTGCATTCACCTACTTCATTTCCATTCACTCGCAAGCAACAAATAACGATCCTTTATTGTGACGCATCTGACAGGCAGGAACACTTTGTATGAAAAAACTATATTGCTGTCCTTTTCGAATATTTTGGAAACCAAAATTATTAGCCAAACTCAATCAATCATTATGGAGTTAAGGCCATAGAAGGAGCAGAACCTACATATTGTGTGAACTTATGAATAGCAAAAATAATTCTTGTTCTTCTTAATTTAGGCCTGTACTTCAAGAGATGCGGTTAGTATTCTGCGAGGTTGAATCCCAGCTGTCCCTCCACCTCTTTGGTGGTCTGCTTGGAAGCCATCGTCTATAATATAACACCATGACCATGAGTCAAGAGGAGTCCATTTCCCTAATATGTCCATAGCAGAACATTCCTCGTTGCCTTTCTCAACTCACTACGTCTACAACCTTGCATATTATTTCCTTTACCCTCGTGTTTCTTACTCTATCTAGGAAGGTCTTTCTGGCCTGATCGATTTCATAATTTAATTAATAGCTTCGTAAGAAATTATTTTTCATGTATGAAAGCGGTGACTTGCCCGCTGGCCGACTACTAGTTTTGATAAAAGAGTTCGAGTTCGAATATTCAAATAAGTAGTTACCTACATAGATCTTTGATACGTTGTGTTTTTATTTCGAGTAGGTATTATAAATCTTGAAAATATATCACAATTATTTTCGACAAGGATCATATTATTAACATTCCAATCATTATTCAGGAAGATTATTTTGTGCAAAATGTAGAGAATTTAAATCGACTAAAGTTCATAATACATACTTGTTATACGAGTAGAGTCTCTTATACACATTATAGACACCGTGAAAAATATTTCAATTACAGAAATTTCACGGGGAAGCTATTTCTTATTGAGTATTTTGGGAAATCAGTCACAGCCAGTTTGACCTGACAAGGGTAACTTATTGAGGTGACATTCAAAAGACTTATTAGATATATAATTTCAATGAATACTAAATGTCTACTGTCTGTCTACTAGAATCTATATCTATAAATATAAATTCTTTCGTTCAAATTCAACGAAAGAATTTATTTTTCATATGATATTTTAGTGTACAACTTATGAACAACAATTTACTACAGATACAATATAATGAAACAGAGTATAATGAAAGGATTTCAGGATTATACGATGCATTTGAAGACACTATTTTGAAAATACAATACCTACTTTATAGTCTTCGAAAACAAGATTTTTTAATGCAATTAAGTAACACAAAGAGAGCTGACTGCAACAGAGAGTTGCTGAAAAATATCAATGTCCGCAAGGTTTCATAATATGCGTGGGTAAAAGTTTGAAATCTTCCAACATATTTTGATGGACAAGATAGACCGGTGGACCTGGTCGATCTGTTGGTTGCGCAATGCGAGAGATTAGACCGGAATAGGGCGAGTGCAGGAGCGTTCCGAGTGGCAAGAGATAGAGAAGCCTTTAAAGAATTCATTGTCGACGTCAAGAAAGTAATTTAGACCTTCTCAACGTAATACTTTCGTCCTATGCAAGATTGGACACTGTTCGCAAAGCAAAGCATGCTACTGTCAAAGTTTGCACTGCTTAATAATTCACATAGCTTGTATTATATAAGTTTACGTTTATAACTAACGAATATAGTATTCCCTCCTCATCGCTGACATAAACACCAAGCAAATATTATCGAGCAAGAATTATTAACAACAAGAACCAATGGGCGATGACAGATTCGAGAAGTTCTTGCTTGCTGTTATTTGCCCGGTGTCAATATCAACGATAAAGAAAGAATGCTCGGCTCTGGTTCTATGCTCGCTTGATATAAACGCACCCTTACATGCCGGGTAGGCGCTAGTTTACAATACTAAAACGTATTCCAGAAACCCACGTACTTGGATGGAATCGCAATTATAAAGTTATAAATATTTGTCATTGGGTGATGTTTAATATTCAAAAACATATACCTAATTTTTAGAGTCTCTGTGAATGGTTTAATTAGGCATAATTATTTGACAAGTTGTGGTTTGGAATAATTAATTACCTAGTTATGGATTTGTGTTCGGCGGGAATGTGTAAAATAACTGCGTAAATATTGTAACGATTGTGGAATAATATTGTATGACTAGCAGAAAAGTTTGTCGGAGGCATGAAAAAGAAAAAAAAACACAAATGTTTACTGATATTATTTTAGCAATAACAGACGAATAATGTATGAAGATATTCCCGTAGTTGTATAGGTTTTGTCATGTATGTATGAACATATTTCGCGTGGGGTTGGAGTGTTTCAATGAACGTACCGAGCTACTGACGAACTTAACCGATTATAATATAGGATAATTTATGTGTAAGCCGTAGTATTCTAAATTACGACAGACACTGTGTATCCAATATACCTATTTACCGAATGTGTCGAAATATCATTACCAACCTACCTACTAAAGGTAATTCATATTATGTTAATATCTATTTTTTTATTTTAACATTACTATACAGACAGTGATACAGAAGAAGATAGTAAATTAAAAAGTAAATAAACAATACGAAACATACACCAGTGAAGTATATTCAACTTTTAAATATGTATGGTGTATCTTATTGATTGGCTGTGAGACTTGACGCCTTCCCGAAAGAAATATAAGGGGACTTTTAGGTATATCCTGGATCCTCGAAGAACACAATGACATAACGAATGTAGAGGTCCTCCTAAAACGAAGGAGGTATAGGCACCTGCTCAAAACCCAGTTCAAAGGCGTGTAAAAGTGCGAGCGTTAGGTATACTAAACGAACATAATATAGCCTAGAGCTAGATAGAGTATATTTTCTTGATCGTTGATATGATCATTGATCACCCAAGGAAATAACAAAGAGAAAGAACTGTCATCGCCCATTAATTAGTTGTTGTTCCATTGTGTCCAATATAACGGTAAAAGAAAGTACCTGTACCTACTCACTTCCAGCTCTTGCACTATGATTAACCCCACCTATATAAGAAAGCCTTAGCGCTGGGACTGTGACGTCACAGTCCCTGTTACAGCGCCGGCGGCCTGGGCCTCGGGTGTGACGTTAGAGCCAAAATGGCCGCCAGCGCTTAGGCCTTCTTATAACGAAGCGTTAAATTGTCGACGAATCCTTCTGCTGTGCGCATGCGCAGGTGTTTGAATACGGTGAAGTGAACATAGAACCACGAAGGTAAATCAGTTTGAAAAGTAGTATTATTATATTATACTCTATGATCACTACAAGCATACAACACAAGCTTTAAGTAGCTTACTTTGAAAGAATCATAGTGTATTTTGTGTTCACTTTGACTGAGTACAGATTCATTTGTTTGAAAATATATATAAGTATTAAAAAAAATGGACATTAATGTTATGGGAAACAATAATATACCCATAACATTACATATTTTAATTATAAGACTAATCATAACGCAATGCACTGTATTGTTTTTTTTTCATTTACAAAAAATAAGGCAATACAAATCATTAAATGATTGCTCTCCAATGTGAGTAAGAACTCGTGTTTTGGAGAGGTACCTGAAGTATGATATCAATAAGTGCCCCATATCCCATATCAGTGTTATTTTCATTTTTTATCTCCATAATATGATTATTTTTCTTTAAAAAGCCCTCTTGGCGTGAGGGTTGGTTGGAAGAAATTGTCGTTCGGCAATAAGCCCGCCCTTTCCACAATAATATATTGTTGTTAATATTTTTGTGCGCAATAAAGGATATTTTATTTTAAATAAATAAATGACGAGCGTCAAGATCCACAGCATTATTTTGAAATTTGCCGCCAATTTGTCATGCACAGTTTAAACGTCAAACAGGATTCGTCGACAATTTAACGCTTCGTTTCTTATATAGGCGGTGTTGCTATGATCGTTTGGTTTTAAATACATCCTCAGATGAACGTTAAACGAAATTAAGGTCTCCCACATACCATCATTGAAAGGATGATCAAGGATACAAAATTCCGGAACGATTTTGTCAAGAGTGCCTATAGTTGAAACGTGTATTAGTTAGTTAACCAATCCTAGAATTGTGACTTGAGGGTCGTGGATTCCAGTACCGGTGCTTACCCATCCTCTTGTAAGTACGACACAAACTACGCCACGAACTTGAATACAGACTTGACGTGCCACTTTGGTAGAACGTCAAGTCTTGTTGATTGTTTCTATCTTCTACCTGCGCGCCAGTACCTATCGCTCTGGCGTTCGTTTGTCCACTTTTTTCCAAGTACAGGGTTTAACAAAAGTATTTTGAAATTGTATAGAGGGAAACCACTAAGTAGTAAAGTGAAAGAAGAGATTTCGAACATAATATACCAATTAAAAAAATCGCTACCGTGAGACATCTTATATCGGTAGGACTCGCAGCGCGCACTATACCTATATACATGAAAATTAGGATTGACAAAATAAAATTTCCAATCCAAACCAAACTCCCTTAAGACCCCACTTATGCGGTGTTCACACGGGGCGATGGCAAGGCAAGGCCAGGCGATTTCGCTTGCATAAAAAAAATATCGTTCGGTCGCCCATTGATCACATGAGTCCACCGACATACATTCAATCTGTCAGGTGCGGTGATTGTTTTAAAAATGGCGGACGTCGAGGTAGAAGTCGCGGAGTAATTGGACTTAGTTGAAAATATTGTTTTAGAAGATATAAAAAGACTCCTAATTGAGGAAAAATAAAAAAAAACGCAGATATTGGGTGCGGAATTGGATTCTAAGGAGAAATAAATTTAGAGCAGTGCTGTCAACTGTCAAGAAACAGAACATACGGACGCCGCGCATATCTGCGCATGCGTGAATTGTTCCACCAGATACAAAAGTTGAAAGGCGTTCAACTTGAGACGATATCGCTTTCAACCATTTTTATCGCTTCAGATTTATCGACAATCTGTTCACACGGTTCAATTGGCTGGCGATATTTTAGTGTCCTGGCGATATTCGCCTCGTCTGAACACCGCATTAGGGACATAGGGAGGCAACAAGAGCTCTCTTGCCAAAATAAAATTTTAAGTGTTAATTTTATATTCAAACAATAATCACTCTTTGAGGGTGGAATGCCTAGTTAATAAAAAAAATATCGGAGAAACCGCCCTCGGTAGCCTAGTTGTACTGATGGCGTGTACTTCAGATCCGAGGTCCCAGGTTCGATTCCCGATCGGATCAGAGTGTTTTTTTTCACTTGAAATTTCTACCCGGGGTTGGCCTTTCTCAGATTAGACGGGACCGGTTGACCGGAAAACATTGCCTCAGGCAATAAGTTCCGCCGGCTATACTGACATCTTTGTATAGAAAAGTGTTATATTATTATTATATTAATATGCTCTAAATTGAAATGAGCGTAGTTTATTAAAAAAAAAAATAGCAAAAAAATTACAAAAAATTAACAGATTAGCGGTTAAAATCTATGAAATTAAGGAGGAATGGTAGCCATGATTGTTTCATCTCGATATATTACGAAATATTTTTAAATAGGTATCAAGCGAACAAACAAAAATCGAACGAAAAGGTTTTTATATTTCAACAAACAGATTAAACAAAGATTATACCCGTATAAGGTAGCAGAATCTATAATATAAAAGAAAGTCGGGTTAGTGCGAACACTTATAACTCAAAATCGGCTGAACAGATTTTATCGTGTTTAGTTTAGTACATTCTTCTCCGCTCCGGATAACAGAATAACTGTAAAAAATCGAAAAATGGATGGAAAATAGTAAATATGAAATATAATATTAAAGTTAGAAGTTTCGGAGACTTAAACATTACCACCTAATGGCGAACGTTGTTAACGTAATGTGATCACACTAAGCCAGCCTTCGAAATAACAGTAGAAGACGGTCGTAAGCCCGTAGTGTTTTTTCCATTTAAAATTCGAACATCATTAATGAATTGTTAGTCATTAGTTGTTACATATATTACTAAAGTAAGTATGAAACGGGCTTCCAAACAACAACAGCGCCATCTGTGAAAAATCCCATAACAACACAATTTTTATTTACCTGACAACCATCGAGTTTCAAAATATGTTTCTGGTGTTTTGGCCGTGGGGTTGCCGGCTTAGAATAGCGCCTCTGCTCTTTTTGCTGTTTTCGAGCATCCTGTAAGAGACAGGAAATCGAAAAATCAGATCGGGACCGTGGGGTTGACCACCTCACGTCCTTAAAACAATCGGTCAGAAAAGGCAACAGAATTAGGCCTCGGACGCCTGGACCCCATCAGGGGGGGGGGGGGTTCAGGCAGCTGGTGTCCCCCCTGTGTTGACCACGGCTCGATTTAGGAACAAGAGCTTAAAAATCGGGACTCTGAATGTCTGCACTCTGAGGGCGGGCGGGGAGCTTGTTGCTGCCAAGTTGGCGGGAGATTATGGACTAGATATCCTGGGGCTGAAGGAGGCACGCGTTCCAGGTTCGGGGCAGAGTGACGCTGGCAATTATGTCGTCATGCTTCACTCTGGCTACCGGACTGCACGGATGCGAGGCGTCGCTCTACTTTAAAATAAATATGCCTTCTCTCGCCTTCTTGGTTGGGAACCTGTTTCTGACCGCCTGATGAGTGCGTCCTTCAAGATGAGTGGCGAAACACTGACGGTCCTTCTATACTATGCTCCCACTGAGGATGGATATGCGTCTGCTAAGGACTGTTTCTATGACAGTCTGGATGCAGTTGTGTCACATGTTCCGAGACGCCATCGCCTAATAGTTCTGGGGGACTTTAATGCCAAGGTTGGCAGCGACCCCCAGAATGGACTAGGCGTCATGGGTGATGGGCATGATGGATGAATGATAACGGAAGCCGTCTCATTGGTTTTGCCTCGCTCTATGGACTCTTAGTAGGGGGAACTCTTTTCCCCCACAAGGATATCCATAAATACACCTGGACCTCGCCTGACAGAAGAACGAAAAAGCAGATAGACCATCTCCTGGTAAGGGCTAGCAGCCGAACTGACCTGCGGAATTTCCGCACCTACAGGGGAGCAGACATGGACACTGATCTTGTGGGTTCGTTCAGATTCAATTTTCAGCCAAGATCGTCTGCTCCTCGCCCGCTGGACATACGCAGGTTAGAGAGCGATCAGTGTCTTCACACGTACGAGGCTGAGTTACGCACAAGGTTTGCTCCCTTGCAGGATCTACCCAGAGCTGCCCCAATTGAGTCAGCTTGGATTAGCTTTCGCGACGCGGTTATGGAATCCGCGCGTTCTTCTGTCGGCTATAAGAATAAAAAGAGGCCAATATGGATGTCCGACGGGTCCTGGAGTCAAATCGAAGATTGCCAGAAGGCTAAGACCCTCAGAGACAGCGAAAAAGACCCTAAAAACTGGCCGCTTTGGTGTCTGAGTACAGCGAGCTGAGCCGTAAGGTGAAGCACTCTGTACGAACAGATAAAAGAAGACACCTGGATTCTCAGATACGGCGAGCACAGTCTGCTGCACTCGGTAATGACTCAAGGACACTCTTCGAAATCACCCGGGAGGTCGGGGGCAGAGGTCAAAAAAGACCCGTGACGGCAATACGAGACTCTCGTGGAGCCGCTGTCACTGTCCCCGAACTTATGTAAGGGAGATGGAGGGAGTACTTTGAGTCAATATAAGAGCCCTCCTCACCTTACAACTTTGAGGAGGAGGGGTTGGCTGGTCTGAATATACCTCAGGCGACTGGGATATGTGAAGATCCGCCGACCCACAGCGAGATGGTGCTGGCCGTGATGAGATTGAAGAACAACAAAGCGCCAGCAGATGATGGAATCCACGCAGAGCTCCTCAAACAAGGCATAGACACCCTTGGCCAACCACTTCATGATATATTAAAAATGGCGTGGGAAGAGGAGAGGTGCCCAAAAGATTGGCGGAATGGATCCATCGTCACAATATTTAAAAAGGTGGACCCCCTTGGATGCGGAAACTACCGTGGAATTACTCTACTGAGTGTTCCCGGTAAGGTATTGTCTCAGATATTACTACACCGCATTCGGGGGCCTGTCATGTCTGTCCTGAGAGAGCAACAATGTGGCTTTGTACCTGGAAGGTCCTGTATGGACCCAATTTACTATGCCAGGTGTATCTTTCAGCAGTGCAAAGAGTTTAACTTTAACCTTCGACAGCCCACATAGACCATCGATACGGAAAATTTTAGCTCTGTACGGTATACCTCCGAAGATAGTTAAAATCGTGAAGCTCCGAGTGTAGCGTCAATGCGCCAGGTAGTCTTACTGAAGCTTTCAGGATCACCACAGGAGTCAGACAGTATATGTTATATTTATTATTGTTATGGACTTCCTCTTGAGAAAGTCCTTGTAAGGAGCAAGAGGTATACCAATAACTCAGAGAGATGGTCTAATGGGCGAACTGTGCGATCTGGAGTAAGCGGAACACCTAGCGTTGTTCAGTACGACAGTGGAGGAATTACAGCGCAGTGTTTCAAGACTCTGCGACGAAACAGCACGCCTTGACCTTCAAGTCAATGCCAGTAAGACGGAGCTTATGGCGAGTAATGCCTGCCCCGATAAACAGCTACCGATAATCATCGACGGTCACCAGGTCTCCCGGGTGGATAAATTTAAATACCTAGGAGCAACCATTACCACCTCTGATGACCTCGGGGCTGAGCTCCCGATACGTATCGGCAAGTGGCGCTTTTAACAACATGACCAAAATATGGAAAGCGTCGGCGTTTAGTGTCGAGACGAAATGTAAACTGTTTTATGCGTGTGTGTTGCTCATTCTCCTTTATGGGGTTGCTGGGACCTGACCAAAACCCTGACACAAAAAGTCTCAGGTTTCGAAATGAAATGCCTCAGGAGAATTATGGGAGTAAGATAGTACCACCACATCACGAACGACGCTATACGTCGGGGCACCCAGCGTGAGCCCATCACCTCTACCATTATGTGGAGGAGATGGACTTGGCTGGGACATGTGTTAGGGATGCCGAATGACAGTTGGCCGAGGAGAGCGCTAATCTTCCTCCCATCAGGGTCCCGAAGACGAGGAAGACCCTCTCACACTGTGTTCCGCTCCTACGAAGCAGAGCTGAGGGACATGGACATGGTGTGGGAGGAGGTCATAACCATTGCGCAAGATCGAGCGCAATGGAGAGCTCTTGTTGCCTCCCTATGCCTCTGAGTGGGGTGTAAAAGGGAGTGTTGTTGTTGTTTTAGTTGTGCAATTATGAGTCAGATGATGAAAATTCAATATAGACATCTAATGTATAAATGGGTAAGTTTTGGTGCTTTTGAACAGCTTTTGAAATAACTGATTCATAATATTATAACCTGATAACTTTTGATTTTTCACAATGATTAGTCATGTATGTTATGTAACCCAGCAATATTTTATTGACTTTAAGGCGGGACGAAGGGGTCAGCTAGTATCAAATAAAATCTCCCACGAGTCCTATCTTTCAACGAAATTAAATTCCAAAATAATTGAATTCGACAAATTATACATTTTCCAGAATCGATTTAAAATCTAAATTAAGGACGTTTGATGATAAAAGCTGTTAGAACAGACAATCAGGAAGATTATTTTTTTATAAAATACGTAGAAAAATAACGTTTATGAATATAAATAAATTTAATGAACTAAGTATATAAAAAATTTGCAGAAAATTTTAATTTTATCTATTTTCTTACTAACGCTTGTCCCGAGGTTTTTATTTCGAGCACTTGAAGTAATCAAAGTATGTACAACAAAGTTTGCATTATAAAAAAAAATAGAAAATAAACAGCAAAGCTCCCACATTGAACAACATTCAAATTATGTATCAATAAAAAAACAACGTTATTACGCCAAATACATGACAGCAGTCGCAGTCTTTAAATTGCTCTCTTTTTCTCAATAATTTCCAACTTTTATCTCTATATTTCATTAATTATTGAATATCTAGGTACTTGTTGTATACATGAGATATATTGACATGTTTAACATATGAATTCTCATGATTAGGAGTTTCTGAGACTTAAACATTACCACTTAATGGCGAACGATGTTAACGTAAAGTGATCACACTTAGCCAGCCTTCGAAATAACAGTAGAAGATGGTCGTAAGCCCGTAGTGGTTTGTTCCATTTAAAAATCGAACATCAGTAATGAATTGTTAGTCATAAGTTGTTACATATTCAACTTAATTAGTTGTAGTCCAAAAAAACTGATCGACTAACGCTGGCAGTTATATTAGCAAGCCACACATACCTACACACTTCTATGCAGTGCGTTATTTCTGTTGTTTGAAGCGGGTGGATACTCACACAGTTGGTATGCAGCCCGGTCGCAGAAAAGTGATCTAATGCAGAAAATTTGAAAAAAAGATATTTTTGTAGCGATGATAATTTCTACCATATTTGCGTAGACAAGAAGTTTGGGTGGGTACCTATACACTAAATAGTCATCATTTTCGCTTTGAATCGAAAATCAAGGCACAAGTACGTACCCTGCCAAGCCCGTTTTCAGATATGAAATGAAGATATTTCTTTAAAAGGTACCAATGAGACTGCAGCTGTATACAGTCATGTCTATGATTTTTCCCTAAACCCCTTTACGAAATTATTTTTTGCTACGGCATTGTGCTTTGCAAACATAGTTTAATAAAAAGATGCATCGGTCAGAATAATATTGGTTCAAATGGTTATTAATATAATATATCATCATACAAATACAAGCTCTATAGTTAGGCGGGACTCTAATGGGGAAGCTAGTTGTCAATATTTAATTAGTATACAGTCGCATGATTTACACGAATACTGCCTTTCAAATGAAAATAATAAAATAACAATGACATCAAATATATTATACTTTTTTTTAATGAATCTGTGCTCACTTAAAGTGAACACAAATACACTCCTTGACTCTTTCACAGTAAGCTACTTAAAGCTTGTGTCGTGAAAGAGGAAGATGGTCGGCACCTGGGATCGAACCCACAACTCCCGTACGAAACAGTACGAAAGCCAGCGTCGTAACCGCTTGTCTAACAACCACTTCAATAATAATGAATACGAGCAATACCTATATCAAATCTTTGCCATATTTGCGTTTAATAGCGCTGTTTACTTCGCCAAGAAGTGGATTGAATCCAACCGTTAGGGATTGCAAAATCATTACTAAAAGGTCAGATTTCGATCAAATGAAGTGGAGAAGGTGCCGAGAATAGAAGAGTGGAGGTTCGAATTGGGGGCCAACAATTACCTATTTTATTTTAGTGACTTTCTACGGAGCGAAGTGATGGATACGGATACATTTTAAAGTGTTTATTATTTGGAAGCGATTCTGAATAATGAGTAAGCATCGTGTAGGTGATCGACATCAGCGCTCTGTGTCCGGTGATACTTTAACCCCTATCGGTCAGGAGGAATGACTGAGTTGGCGGTAAACATGTCTGTGTCCGGCTATTCATACTAACCACCTTAACAAACCGACACACTGTCTAGCTAGAACAAAATATAACATTAACCATTTTGTATTATCGTCTTCTTTTTTTACTCAATATAGTATATGGAATATACATGACCCTTTGATCGGATTTCAAAAAAAAAAATTGATTTCGCTGAAATTAATTTTCTCGACGTTTTCGAGGGTGTAGATTCCAAATATGCAAAAAAAAATAATTTCCGCGTACTCGTACGCCAAAAATGTGTGCGCACCCATAACTCATAGTAATTCTTATCCGATTTGATTGAAATTTGGTAGAACGGTTAGCCCCTCGATGTAGATGAGTCAGTAAAATGTTGAGATCTGTACCTTCAGGGGAACCCTCTTAAAGTATCCAAAGAAAATTTCACTTGTTCTAGATAAAGGGCTAAAAAGAAAAAAAAATTCTTCGATGATATCTCTGGGTATACCTGCAATTTGATTGATTACGTTTTGCTAATCTCATGTCGATTTTAATTTTGGATTATCTCCACTTATTTTGATGTCAATAAGCCAAATTGAAAGGTAGGGAAAAAATCCACAATTATTTTCATGGTAGAAGCATTCTTTGTAAGATCTTAATTTATTTCTCCATCCTGGACTAGAATTCTTTTTGACACCTCCTATAGTTCAATCATAATATTATGTTTAATTTGACCATGTTTTTCGAAATCGATTGTTTCCATCTCAAATGTTTTATTCTTTTTTTGTCTAGGGCTATTGAACGCTTTGCATTTGGGCAGTTCTTGCTACCACTTTATTCGGCACTTTTCTAATTCATCAAGCCTAACGTCATTCATTTGAGAATACATCCCCGGCCCAGTTACACTTCCATTATTCTTTCAAAATAATGCTAACATTCCGAAATTGTCCCCAAAACGATTTCTCAAGGGCCAGAGAACTAGAGGTAGACCACCAAAACGCTGGAGCGATAGCTGGTCTCCGAGGTACCGAGAGGCGAAAATTGTGAAGAAAATATTCAGATCATGGCCTGTATTAAGAAGAATATTCCGAAATATTCTTTTACCTTTTGAGTATTACTCATAGTATATGGAATATAGGTAGGTACATGAGTCTTGTGATCGTATTTCAAAAAAAAAAAAGATTTCGCTGAAATTAATTTTCTCGACGTTTGCGAGGGTGTAGATTCCAAAAATTCATAAAAAATATTTTTTTATAATTTCTCCGTACCCGTACGGGGTATACAAAAAATTGTGCGCAATTGTGCCCATAACTCATAGTAATTCTTATCCGATTTGATTGAAATTTGGTAGAACGGTTAGCCCCTCGATGTAGATGAGTCAGTAAAATGATGAGATCTGTACCTTCAGGGGAACCCTCTTAAAGTATCCAAAGAAAATTTCACTTGTTCTAGAAAAAGGACTAAAAAAGAAAAAAAAAATTCTTCGATTTTCATAAAATTTGGTATACGAGTTGGTTGAGGTCCGTAACTTCAGTGGGTCCCCCTTAAAGTACCGATTAATATTGAATATGTAGTTCTAAAGCAGATAATAAAAAGCTCCAATAGTCGATATCATTTTAAAGTTTCTATAATAATTCCAAGGATAAATTAATTTTAATCGTAAAATTATGAATTTTTATGCAAAGATATGTTTTACACGAAAAGGCTGTTATACTATGAGTTCTGGGATACCCTAGGTTAGCAGCTTTTTTATTACTTACTACTCTGTTGTAAAATTTGAATTTACTGTTATCACTAATGCGTGTATCCTCCTTGTTGACAGAACAATTTCTATTTTGGTGAGACTTTTCTATAAGATTTTTTAATTTTTTATCAAGCACTTTTTTCTTTTTGTTGGATTTTATACTAACGATTCCATATTATATTTTGTCTTCTATTAGATCCCATTCTACTTGATGATGCACTGTAGTCAGTTCATTGTGAAGAAAAATAATGTACAATTTAACACTATTCTGGATTCTAAATGCGTTTCTAATTTCACTTTTTATCCATGCTATTGTGCCGACTTCGAAAGCTTTTTTTTGTGGCATATACATAATGAATTGTCCGGTGTGCAACGTCTCTTACATAGGGCAAACTGGAAGGCCAATTAAAACACGAATTAAAGAACATTTAAGTGCAATAAACAATTTTAGTGCAAATTCCGAAATGGCTGACCATGTGAGCGAAACGGGGCATAAATTTAGCTTGGATGACGTAGAAGTTTTCCACAGATGCAAAAAGGGATACAGAATGGACATAATTGAAACCATAGAAATACACAAAAACAATAATAAGTTTAATATTCAGATACCACCCATAACATCTCCTCTAGTAAAATTGTTAATCCCATCCCCACCTACAACCAATACTATCATTACACCCCTCCCCCACTCTTCTACTACCACCGCCTCTCTTACTAACCCTTGATAACAGAACTGTCAAATGAGTTTTTAGTTTAAGTTTGGTTATTGATAATGGCGCATTAAGTGCCGAAAACGTTCCAACGTTTAAACATAAAAATACGTGGAAATAAACAAAGTATTTTTATTCAGTTACATTTTTAATTTTATGTAAGACAGATACTGGGTGACGCAGAATGGACGTTATGGTTTGAATTACCTATAACTTTCTTTAATTTTATCATTTTTATTGTTGGTAGGTACTGTCTTGGCTGTATAGCAGTGGCCGATGAGTGCTGTTATTACTCAATATAGCGCCCATCTCTGTGGTGGGCTTCTTCGTGAGCTGTCTCAGATGGCGGTTTGCTTGTGGTCGCAGTGCGGTGACTGTGTCTTTTTTAATGCTTTTTTAAAACTACTTTGTAAGACTTGGGGAATTCAAAGTGGATCAATATTCAATTTAAAAACGAGTCCAATTTTTTTTTTTAATTAACGGTCCTTTATTTTGTCACAGCGGGCAAGCGTGACTCTCCCGAAATGGCCACCACTTTCATAGAATTTTAACAGTTTCTGACTGTATTATATAGGTATTTGGTGAAAGCATAAGCTAAGAACCATACTGAATAAAAAAAAAATCGCCACGTGATCTCCGTTCGAACACGAAATTTTGCAAAAGATTATGGAAAATGTTGTGGAAAGCAAGCAAAGCAACAATTTTTTTTTACTTAATATTATAGGTACGGATAGCAAAAACACCAGTAAAGTAGAATATACAGTATAATTACACAAAGATTAATTGCAAGTTCAGGGGGGGCATGGCATTCTGTTCAAATTCGATACAGCGTTCATAACGTAGACAACAATATTTACAAATTAAGGTAGGTTATGTTAGCAGCAAATAGTTCAATAGGAACTTCCGTAGTTGACAGCGGCCATATATCGTTTTGGTATTCACTTGCGTCGCGTAAAAAAAATCAAGTGTATGTATTTATGTAGGTATTTTATTTTATTAAATCAATATAGACCCCGTTTCCCTTATAGGTAGAATACATTTTGACATCATGCATACATATTATATCTACTCACATTCAAAGGTTTAGTTCTATAGGTACGTGATTCGAAAATCGAACGCAAGCGGAATGCGTGCGTCCTTTGATAAGACTGATGCAACCGTTCGCGAACCAAGTGGGTACCTGGCCAAATATATCTAATTGTCTGTCATTTTTTATTCTATTAGTTACTTTACCAAATCAAAAGAAAACATTTGATTTTTTTTTCGAGATTTATATTGATTATCTCATAACTGCTTGAATACGTGCAAAATACTCTATACTTTTATAGGTAAGGTGGTCCATGGTGGTTACATGTTTCTTCAGGTATGAAATGGAATTGTATATTTCGTTAAATCAAAGCGTGACGGCCCGAACAGAAAGACTAGGCGGGCCGTGTGTTGCCCGCGGGTTACAGGTTGATTACCGTTGGTTTAGAATATTTAAAAGAAAATGTTAGCTAAAATCTTATTAGGTAATTCTGTACTTAAGAAGTTGTTTATTGAAGTATCTTCTATTTATTTATTTTTTTATTTAGATTATGAAGTTACAAAAATTACATATTTTATAACTTAAAAATAACAATATTCTTCCACTTATATTACATATACAGATTTAGACGTCACATTTCTACAACATTCACATAACTAATCTATGCTTATCACTACTCTTAAGATATTCACGACATTTCTTTGTTTGATGTTTCAGGGATAAATCCAGAAAGAAACTTTCGAGGACATATTTTATTAGTTTTCTTTGTTATAAGTTCATATTTATTTAGTTCAGAAGTCATATTATGAAAGAAAAATGAAATAATATGTTTTTTTTCCTACATACTGAAAACTTCGACACAAAAGTCACAGGCACACGTAGTTTTTCAAAAACTTGACATGGATACGTCAAATTGGAAATGTTGATATGAACAAAGAACATAAAAGACAAACAATATAAATACTATTGAGCGAAGTGGTTGGTAGACTGGCGGTTACAGCGCCGGCTTTCGTACTGTTTGGTGCGGACGTCGTGGTTCGATCCCAGGTACCGACCATCTTCCTCTTTCACGACACAAGCTTTAAGTTGCTTACTGTGAAAGAGTCAAGGAGTGTATTTGTGTTCACTTTGAGTGAGCACAGATTCATTTAAAAAAATATTATTGAGAAACACTCAGACATATTTAGTCTGGGTGTCCTCTCCTGATGTGTGGTTCTGAGTATCTGCACAGACATAACGATGTGGCTAAAATAGTTCATCAAAAAACTTGCCTTGAAATATGGTTTGCTCGATTTTGAAGTACCTTATTACAGGTACATCCCAATTTCGGTCATGCAAAACAATAATATAAAGTTATATTGGGATAGACCAATACAAAATGACCGAACGATTAACGCAAATCGTCCGGACATTGTATTGGTTGATCGTAGGAACGGAATAACATGTCTCGTGGATATCACTATACCGTATGACGAAAATTTGATAAAAGCAGAGCAAGACAAGATAATTAAATATCTTGATCTTGCTAACGAAATTAAGGATATGTGGCATACACCAACCACCCACATAATACCTTTAGTGATATCGATGAATAGAATTATTCCTAAGTCTCTTAAAGAAAATCTAGGGAAACTTAGTATCTGTAGTGGTCTCAGATATGCCATTCAAAAGGCAGTTCTATTGTACTCATGTAGGATGTTAAGAAAGTTCCTTTTCTCTGTAGTTCGAAGGTCTCTCATGATTACATTACATCGTGATGTATCATGAGAGACAACACCGATATTTTTATAGTTAGTATATAGCATTGTATTTAATTTTTTTTTTTTATTATTTTTTATACAATGATGTACACTTTATAATAACACTTTATAAACAATCTGTCAAACACCTGTCAAAGTGAACGGTAATGTTATTAATCGCTCCTTCGTTTGAATTTTATTTTTCGTACACTTTTAAATTGTGAAACCTATAAATCGATATTAATCCGCGGAACACTAGTTGGAATACTCGGAAGGATTCATATTTTACTATTCCTTCCTATTAAACGTGTATTTATGAAGCAGTGAAATATCTGAATGTACTTGGATGGAACAATAATAACAGTGAGTCGGATTTTGAGTCTTACATTCAAAGCTCTTTTGAGCACAATCGAGGAGTTGTAGCTCCTCGGCCAAGAGTCTGAATTATAAGTTTTAATAGTGAACGAACTTTACAAATTTAGAATTATATTTTTGATCAAAAACTTCAGCGTACGCACTTACATACAGTGACATACACTACACGTACATCAGCATATACATATACTGTTAACCTAACACGTACCTGGATCCTGGGAACTGTCAGTTCCAACGGCTGATATTCTCTTGTAATCAAACACAAACTAGGGTAAACTTGAGTTTTAGCGTCGCGAACATTTCTATTCGAATTATCCATAACTGTCATTTTTTATGACGTTTGGCGTTTCCATAGATTTTTTATTGTATTAGTGTTCAATTTTATTTTACATTAGCGTTAGCAAACTTTCTACTCTTTTATATGATTGGGTTAGGTTAGGTTAGGATATAATTATAGGGAGGGTTTGGGGGGGGCGGAGCCCCCCATACATCATCACGTTTACCCCCGAATTTTACCGTCAGAATGAATATTTAAAGTAATACAATATATTAAAAATACCTTTATATAAAAATCTATGGAAACGCCAAACGTCATAAAAAATGACAGTTATGGATAATTCGAATAGAAATGTTCGCGACGCTAAAACTCATGTTTACCCAAACTAGGTGTCTCAACCAATTGCAATTTCACTCAACTATCACAAGTAATTTGAAACACATCACATAGCTCATTAAATTCACTTGGACTTGGGTCATTCCCAACTGGTAAACATTGCGAGGATTCGTCAATATTATATTGAAACACTACCTCGAGGACCAAAGAAGATTGATGAAACGTATTGACAGAATTCACTAAGAGAAGAAAGAGTAACTCTATAGATAGACTATCAACAGAACTGTGTTACTTT
Organism: Mystacides longicornis; assembly: GCA_963576905.1. Taxonomy (NCBI): domain Eukaryota; kingdom Metazoa; phylum Arthropoda; class Insecta; order Trichoptera; family Leptoceridae; genus Mystacides; species Mystacides longicornis. Next base: position 24,205,020 of record OY756427.1, read on the forward strand.
TACAGTGCGTCTCAAACGGCGGTGCGCGCGGAGCGTGATATTTACGGCAACTGTCAGACACTGCTCTCTATTCTATGAAGCGCGCAGACCTATGGAAACTTTTCTTATTCTGTGGACAGCCATAGACTACACCGATTGAAAACCAATGATTTTTAAACCTTTTGAATGACTTAATTACATTATATATACCTATTTTTTAACATTATTGTTTTTTTATCATCTTTTTATACATAAACAACTGAGTATATTTTGTATTACACTCTTGAAATATTTTTTGCATGTGAAAGTTTAAAGTTGTTTATTTTCGTATCTATCTTTATTTATTTGACTTTTTAATTACGCGGCTACTTACATAATATTGACGAATTATTTTATTTTTTTAATTTTTTAAAGCTTTGCTGTTTTTTTTTTTTTGATTTATTGCTGATTTATTTCACTCCTTTTGTTGGAGCATTTGTTTTTGAAGGCTTTTTGATACTTGTCTTTCTCACTAATATTTTATAATTGAACTTGACATTTTTTTATGATTGTATTTATTTTGCTATTATTGTTTTTAGTTTGTGTTCTTGCTGGCCTACCTATGTTTGTGCCCTTATCTTTATTGGATTGAGCCCTCAGGCTTGAATTATTTTTTAACTCACTTAACTGCATTACCTATTCGTATTTTCAAGTCTTTCTTCTTTTTTACCTACTGCCATGCCCCATAATAAGAGAAAATCTATCATCGGAGAGCGAGTCTCAACAGGGCCCTCTCCTAGACCCGTTGGATCTACGCCTCAGCCAAAGGAACAGGATCTTCATCAGAGAAACGGTACTATCTCTAGGATTGAAAGTATGATTAGAATAATGGCTTTGTGTACCGAATCTCTCAAGCGTACGAAGGCGGCAGAGCTATCCGCGGCCCTGAAGGAGATTCATAGCTTGGCCAACAAGTGTGTATTTACTTTTGAAGAGGATGAGCGTGGAAACACTGCCGATTCTGGGAAAATGTTTCACCAGATTACATAGGCTCTTGAAGAGCAGAACAACAAACTAAACATCCTGTTGGCTTTAAGGAAGGAAGTAACGGCAATTGAAGCCGATGGTTCTACTGGAAATTTAACATATGCAGAAATGCTTGCCAATGGTGTCAGAGCTGGCCCACAGCGACCCCAGAATGATGCGCATTGCATGGTTATATCGAGCAAGAATTCTGATCGAGGTAGTAATGACATTGAGGGGATATTTAGAAGATCTGTTAATGTCAAATCACTGGGGATAGGTATAACTGGTATACGGCATGTCTCTAATAAAACAAAAATATTGGTAACATGTCCAACATTGGAGGATAGAAACACACTGATATCTCATATAAACGATAGCAATGGTGACTCATTGACTGTCACTGAAGGAAAAAAGAAACAGCCCTTACTGGTTATTAAAGGGATCATAAGTGGGATGACAGAGGAAGATCTGAATGAACATGTATTTTCTCAGAATAAAGAACTTAGGGACATCAATGAGGGAAGGCTCAAGATAAGATACAAACGCAGACATAGAAGTTCGCTACTTTGCAACCTGATTTGCTCATGCCCGGGTCCATTATACGCTACAATTATAAAGATGGGTAAAATAAACGTCGGTTATCAGAGGCTTGGAGTTGCTGACGAGAGCCCACTATTAAGGTGTTTCAAATGTCAACAATATGGACACACACAGGCCCGTTGTCTTCATGAATTTGGCTGTTCACACTGTGCGGGAGACCACCTTTTTTCGAATTGTCCTAACACGCAAGAGAATCCCAAGTGTATAAATTGCTGTCGAAAACATTTTGAGTCCAATCATTCTGCAATCGACAGAACCTGTCCTACACGAATAATGATGGAGAGGCACGCGAGATCAATGATAGATTATCCTTCTTTCTGCTGATAGAGTTGTTATGGATGAACAAATGGGTATGTGCGGGTCTTCTTCGGGTCTGGAAGGTATCAACATTTTATATGCTAATCTGAGAAGCATTAGAAATAAGTTTCACGAGGTCGAGGCTATGATTGGGCATTTTCCTGATGTGGAAATATGTATTTTTTGTGAAACATGGCTTAAACCCAATGAGACAGATTATTATAACATAAAGGGATTTAATTCTATATTTAACTGCAGAAATTCAGAAACAAGAGGTGGAGGTACGGCAATGTACATTAGGCAGGATATAGAGTATAGAATCTTATATACATCTGAAGAATACAATACTCTTGTGGTGAATATTTCAAAACAAGGCTTTCAAGGAAAGGTTTGTGTCTTATACAGACCCCCCGATAAAAGTGTACCAATATTCATTGAAGATTTTGACGCATTGCTGTCTGGATTCAAAAAGATGATATTTGTAGGGGATGTTAACTTGGATCTGTTCTCTTTTAATCCCACAATAAATGAATATCGGTTTGCCATCAATAAGCAACCAATCACACCGATGAATAGCATTTTTCTGTGTCCAACGGATGCCACAGAAGTCTCTGCAATAATAGCTAATCTCAAGAATAGCAATGCGTCTGGAAGAGATGGAATAACAACTGGAGACATTAAAGTTCTGCATGATGTATTGTCGGGGCCTATGGCAGACATTATTAATGATTGTATTGCATCCGGGACTTTTCCTGATTGCCTAAAAACTGCTTTAATTGTCCCAATATACAAAGGTGGAGATAAAAAGGAACCTGAAAATTATCGTCCTATAAGTCTCTTGAGTGCCTTTAGTAAGGTCTTTGAAAAGGTGATTCACGGGCGATTTGTGGAGTTTATCCACAAGTCTTTCAAATTCGATCCCTACCAGTATGGTTTTCAAGCAAAGAGCAACACAACTACAGCACTGATTGACGTTATGGATTATATTAATGCGGAACTGGATAGGGGCAGGTATGTCGTGCCGGTTTTTGTTGACCTGTCGAAAGCTTTCGACACAGTTGATCATATAGTGTTGTTGCATTCATTGTATAATTTGGGGTTTAGAGGAAATGCTCATCAACTAATTGGAAGCTACTTAGAGAATAGAACAGCTGCTCTGAAGAATGCAGATGCCGTAAGCAGTGAATGCCTCATAAAAACTGGAGTCCCTCAGGGCTCAATTCTTGGACCACTTCTGTATTTGCTTTATATAGATAATTTAAGATTTTGTGGCCTCAAGGGTAAATACTTTGTTTATGCCGACGATACGGTGCTGATTCATAGCCACAGTGAAGGCAACTGCTTAGAGAAAATGATAAATGAAGATTTAAATATATATCTGAAATGGCTCTGCAATAATTCACTCACCATCAACGCCAAAAAGACCAATTACATGCTATTGAAACAGAAAAATAAACCTGAGATGAATTTGAGTATCAGGATTGATCAGGTGGAGATTGAAAGGGTAGAACAGCTCAAATATCTGGGATTGAAGATGGATGGGGGGTTGACGTGGAGTGAACATGTAAAGACAATCCTTAACAAGACTGGTCCAATTTTGGGTGTGCTGCGAAGGCGTGAATTGTTCAATGTTCAACAAAGAAAATTTATATACAATTCATTCGTATTGCCACATATTACATATGGAATACTCATTTGGACCCAATGTAGTCAGAACCTCAAATCTATGGTGGAAAGAGCTATGAATAAAGCTGTCAAGCTGGTTTTCGGCATGGATAGATTTACAAGAACCTCGGAGGTTTATGAGTTGTCTGGCATGTTTTGTTTAGATGACTTATTAAGCTTGGAAAGGAATAAAATGATCTTCCTTATGGAGCACAATCAAATAAAAACAAATAACATACTTATTCCCAACAATGAAATCCATCAGTATCAAACTAGACAGAGGGAGCATTTGCGATTGGAACAACCTCGAACAAATAGAGTAAGAAGGGGCTTTTGCTACACCGCATGTAGAGAATATAATTATTTGCCAACAGAGATAAAGCAGAGCAGTAATGTCAAACACTTTGTTAGACAATTAAAAACATTGATACTCCAAAATCGCAACGTGAGCGTCCAAAGATGACCGGGGTTGTTTCTGCTCTCCACTGAATTCATGCCTAATTGATATCTAATTAAGGAACCCTTTTGACACGTAACTTATTTGACTACTAATCATGACTTGACTAATCTCTTGCATAATATGTTTTGTTGCTTCAGTTTTTTTTTCTCGTGCATGACTCGTGCGTGTTTTGTTTATTTTTAAATAGTAGATGAGAATATTTATGGATTTGATACTATATTTGTATTTTCTTGTTTGTTTGACTGATGATGTTATAATTTAATGCTTTGTTTTTTGTATGATTGATGAGGATAATTGTTGATTTTTTACTTTGTTTCTATTTCATTTTTCTATGACTGATTTATTTATTTATTTACTACTTTGATTTATCGATTTACTGCTTTGGTCTGTATTTGATTATTTTTTTATATATATATATGACTGATGATATTATTTATTAAATTAACACCATGTTTTATATTCTATTTTTATGTTACTGATGAGGATATTTGTTAATTTATTGCTTTGTTTTATCTTTATTTGAATTGATATTTCTTATTTTAATTTATTGACGTGTTGAGTCTTATGTATTGTTTTTCTTGATTTAATTGCGTGCATGCTTTGTATGTTTAATTAATTCTGATCTTTTTGTATTTTACTTGATTTGTTGTACTTATCTATGAAAACATTGTACTTATTTCTCCTTATACCAGCATAAAGCTGTCTGGAGAACATAATAAATAAATAAAAAAAATAATAATTTATATTGATACTAGCAGTCTGCCCCAGCTTCGCACGGGAAATAGGTACCTATTAAAAAAAAAGTTTTCATGAAGATCCCTATTTTTTTTTTTCAAAATATTCTACAGCCTTTTACTGTAATAATGTAGCATTCCAATGGTCCCCTCCCGTACGGCTCGTACCCCAGTAACGCTCTATATCGCTGCCTAGCTAGATGAGCCACGGAGAGCGGTGACCACTCTTTTTTTCTTATAGTTACTTACATTTTTAAACTCGTGGTATCTTTCGAATCGAATAATTCTAAAAGTTTTATAAACGTATTGAAGCAGTCTTGAATATGAAGTAATTTATTTTGATAACGAGTAATACCAAGATACCAATAAAGAGCCTTTTCTAGAGGTGTCATTTCAATTAAATTTTTAAAATAAAAGAACACTTATTGTGGCATAACTATAATAGTTAGACATATGCTGTTGCGACATTTTTTGTAAATAATGATGTCTTCTATAAAGTTGTTCTACATTATTTTTTTCTATCATCATTAGTTCTGTTTTCACAGCGCACGCGATATAAAGAATATTTTAGGTAATTATTTTACACCTTGGGTTACATTATTGGAGTTTCAGTAAGAATCCCAAATTATTTTGAAAATTCAATATAGCCTATGTTACCCGGGGATAGTGAAGCTTTCCAAAAGTGAAAGAAATTTTCAAATCGGTTCAGTAGTTTCGGAGCCTATTCAATGCAAATAAACAATCAAATCTTTCCTCTTTATACATTAGTATAGATATTGTGATTTTTTATTTATTTATTTCTTCATGGCACAACAAACAGACAAAACATATACATCTAGGCTATAAAAGACAAACGAATGAAAAGACAAATGTTATGTCCCACTTAAATGTGTGCACATGAATAAATGTTTTAAATATGTAATAATAATAATTTATCTATTCTCAATTTGTCGCAATGAGTTTGAATATCCCGCTATTTTCAGATCCACCTTCCATTTGAATATACCGCCTTCAAAAAGCTTTCTGCGCCCATTATGAGGCGCTTTTCATTTTACATTAAATGTAAATTAAAGATTTGATTCTATGAAGTCGATGATCTTTATAAAAATAGTTTGTAGAAGTGTGTGCGAGTATCAAATACATAACATTACAGTGGTGTTTGTAATGTTTTTTTTATTGATTTAATCTTTTTTTTTTTTTGCATAATTTTAAGAAAATATTAGCATTCGCCACTCCTTCTCTATATAAAATAGACACAAAGTCACAAATTTTACCTTCACGTATTAATATGTAGATAAACCAACTTCTAGATTTTTATCCATTCAATGTGCCTCAAATCGGTTTCAAACGTTCGGCAAAAAATCCCCTGCAAGACCACTGCCAAGTAACCCGGAATACCATATTAAAAAGTACCTATTGATTTGTACAGCCATATAATTTCAGGAACGCAATTATGAATTCACCACTTACGGAACTAAGTAATAAATAAACCAATAATAATATTGAAAGATCAAAAGAGAGTTTAAAGTGTTCTTTTTCCCATTCAACCTTTGTACGCAGAATTTTTTCCAAAACGGAAGTCATACAACAGATTAGGTAGAAAAAAAAATCGGAATAAAAAGAACAAAACTTTCAAAAGAACAAAGGTCAGACATTTTATTAAATTCTGCCGGAAAATCGTAAATTTATAAAATTGAAGGATGACACATATTAAACCTAGTAGGTAGCTACTTTGAATAATGGAATTCTCAAGCAGGCTATTCGGCTGTGTAAGTGGGCATATGTGTACAGAATAGTTTGCTGACAATAAACTAAATATATTAGAAATTCAAATGAATATTTTTACATTGGATAAAATAATAGTGGACACTTTTATTGAATATATTAATAACTTACTGTCTGGTGCTGACATGTTTCAGAGCACACAGCCATCATGACGTCCGATCTCACCTCAGCGCTGATATTCACGTTACTTAAATCATCACCACCAGATGGCACTGCTGTCGCGCTGGACAAATTCAAATTTTGGCTTTTGACAGCTACCGCTCTCAAGAGCGCTACTATTATAGCTATCAGCGGAAAGATACGAGTCGACATGATGTGATTTGTTATTTAGATTTATAGCACTTCAATGTTCACTATAATTATTATTTTATCGACATTATCTAACAGTTTTAAACTATCAATATAGATTTCACATTGTGTTCTTTTATAATATCTCCATCACCTTTTCACTAGTGTATCTTCTTCTACTGCATCTTTTGTCATAGATGATCTGAAAGCAGAAAAAAATTGTTACTGACAAATGAAAAGATCAGCGTCTGTGATTACACGATTGATGTGGGTTTAAACCAATGGTACTCAAACTTTTTTTTCGTCGGGCCACATACATATATTTTAAAGTTACGCGGGACGCACAACCCTATCCTAAGTTAAGGATGGATAAAATATTTTGTGTGGGCATAATGATACGGCATTCATAACTTAGTTGATCTCCCAACTTAAAAAAAAATACTACTCAAGGTATTCTTAGCAGCAAATAGTTGATTGTAGTATTAGTTAAGCAAGTGAGGTATGCCCGAGATCGACTTTTTGCCTATCCACAAGGATTTTTCAATAGGAACGTCCGTCCTTTGACAGTTTACAGCGGCCTTTTTTGCTGACGTGAAATACACCAAATTCGCTCTCATTTATTCTATTAACTTTGCCAAATTTGAATAATGTAAAAAAACTTACAATACGTGCATATTTTAACCAAAAAGGACCCGTTCGGCCCACATTCGCTTATTTTACGGTCACTTAAATCCATCTGCTCACTACTGGATGAATGAGTGCAAAAAGACCCTAAGTTTTAACGGGTAAGGCGGTTCATTATCCTCTTCAGGTTTCATGGAATAGAATTGCGAATATTAAAATCATATTTCGGATAAAAAGTGTGCCGGGCCGCATGCGGCCCGAACACGTAATACTTGAACGCCCCCTTACTTGAAGAGAAAATTAATCAAAAACACACATTAATCACGTGAGCCCAAAAGGGGGAGGGGGGTCTGGAAAAAACCACGAAACATCACGTAGCGGGAGGGGGGGGGGTCTACTGAGGAAATCACGTGCATTTATTTTTCTGATGAATTTGAAGAAAAACCGTGGCATTTTCAGAAATTTAAAAAATTTACGAAAACTTTAATCATAAGATTCGTGATTCTTTGTACTAAAAAAGTACACGTGATTTTCGGGGGAGGGGGGGGGTATCCTGAAACATCACCAAATATCACCAAGGAGGAGGGGGGATCTAAAAACTTACAAAAAACATCACGTGATTAATGGACGCCCCCTTATATGAATTTTTATAATTACAAAAATGAAAATGCCCATATAACAGAAAAGAAGAATTGTTTACCAAATATTTTTACATTTTCATCGATATATTTTTTACTATTGTTCGCACAATTCGTCTGATAAGTGTCAAGAAAACACATAGTATATAGGTATTTATAGCACATAGCCATCATAGTTGATTAACCGGCGCATCACTGACAATGATATAGGTAGGTACCTACAGTGGCGTACCGTGGGTTTTCGCCGCCCGGGGCGGGATTAAAATTTGGCGCCCCCCTCCTATAAAATTTTGCAAACCCCCCCTATAAAAATTGAAAAAAAAAATACAAAATGTAAAAAAAATACAAATAATTGAAGTACCTAAGCATATTTATTTTTATTTACATACTTACAGCACAACAATATATTATGTAGTACAAAAAAATCAATTTTAGGACAGAGTGGGTCAGAGCTTAGTTCTGACACAGATTTTTCTACCTGCGGATTTATCGCAAATCTTTTTTTTAAGATCTTAACCGGAAATTAAATGTTATTTTTTCTTCTTCTTTCTGTGTCATGTCAGGTCGCCCCAACGTTGACTATCACACTGGAAAATGCATCCCGGTCCTGTGCGGCACGAAATAGTTCCTCAACACTCTGCTCACTACTGGATGAATGAGTGCAAAAAGACCCTAAGTTTTAACGGGTAAGGCGGTTCATTATCCTCTTCAGGTTTCATGGAATAGAATTGCGAATATTAAAATCATATTTCGGATAAAAAGTGTAACGGGGCAGTGTGACGAATATTTCGGACTTTCGGAGTCAGGATATCTGCCGTCGGCCCACCCCTCGTTGACCCTCTTTTTTCCCTTAATAATTAAGTGCAGAAAATGGAATTTTCCCCTCTAAGTACATGCCCCAAGTAGGATACCTTCCGGACCTTGATATTAGTCAGCAACTCTCTATCAACCCTAGCCCTTTGCAGGACTCTTGTGTTGCTGACCATGTCTGCCGATTGTATGAGGCGCCCGGGGCGGTCCGCCCCTCCGCCCCCCCCCCCCTTGGTACGCCACTGGGTACCTAATATATGAGTAGGCACCTACTATAGACTCTTTGAGAATATTCAGCAGGTAGGTATACAGAACGGTGTAGAAACTTAAGGCCACCATTTAGTGAAATTGGTAAAATATTCAATTGCTCAGCAAGGTTGGGGCTTTTATTCTCCAAACTCGTTGAGGTATGAACATTTCTGATTTGAAAAAATATGAAAACAAAATAAATATAAAATACTAGCTTTTCGGTTTAAAAATATCTTATTGTAGGTTCATAACATTCGTTTATAAAAAAAACATATTTCATAAAAACGGAATTAGGAGTGTGTGTTGGGGCTCTAAATAATATGAACATTTTCAATTATCTACTTACATTTACTTTTTTTTTAATAAAATAATGGTTTGTAATGGTCTACAATATAATGGTCTAAAAATATTAAAATTTATTATTAAATTTTTAGACTAAAATACACTACATGGACTTCTAAAATCTATAGTCTTTGAATAATTGATGAGATGAATAAGATATATAAAAAAATGTATAATGAACAATTTTTATTTTAATATATTATCATAAGGTATGTCTCGTAAGTCGCCATTTCAAGGCTTTGGTGTGATTTGTATAGGGACTTTTGATCATCTAAAGTGCGCTCTTAATTTGTCTGTTGGACAGCAGAATATAAGTCATGTTGCCTGTTAATGACCGAAATGCGAGTTGCTAGTCTGAGGACTTAATGTGTGTTGGGTCTTATTGTGAAGTGAGACGCCCTTCTTGTGTTACACCCTTGTAACCTTATACTTGGCAAACTAGAAGAGCTGCCCCGTTACCACTTGACGGACTTAAGTAAGTATCGTGATATGCGAGATTTTGTAAAAAAATATATATCCCTCCACCCATTGGTGCACCACTTACTAGCAATTACGAATAATCTTATATATAATTGGGAAGTTCGACCATAGCTCGGTATTTTCGTCGAAACACTCTAATCCTACGCATTTCAATTTTCATATATACGATTGAAAAAAAACCAATTACATCTGGGACCGGTTGACTGGTAGAGAATGCTTCAAGCATTAAGTTACGCCGGCTATACTGACACCTACGTAAAGAATAGAGTTATTTATTTACATCTAAGAGAAATATTTTTCATAGTGAAAATTTTCTCTTGTGAATGCTTTTTAATAGTGAATGGTTTCTATGACGGTTAGTAATGACATCTATTCGCGGAAAATATAATATCGAAGAAATATGCGATACTTGATAGAACGGGAAGAAATGTCAAATTGTCCACAACGTAGTAATGTGAAATTTGGATTCTTTTAAGTACGATATAACAGATTTATACTTAGCACAGTAAAACAATAATAAAAAACCATTTTCTATAGATATGCCTGTCGTTAGACAGGTTTTGCTTCTAGTTGTAGAATATTATGGTATAATGTCTTTATCAAGAATCAAAATTGACATTGAAATTTCACCGGAGTGAAGATGTTTGTAATTTTATTCTAGGTAAGTTCAAAGTAGGCAGTAATGAGTGAGAACCAAATTAGTCTCTGTAGAAAAAAATGCAGCCCTATTTTCCGTGGTCAACACCTCAACGGCTAGTTTGCTATTGTCAGGAAAAGGAAAAGAAAGAAAACTTAAGAAAAAAGCGCGGAACGTTAGAAAATTCACGACAACCTAAAGTAGGTAACCTCCATAGCTGTTAATAATAATAATAATACAAAGCCTTTATTGACAAAAATACACAAATATAAAAAGAAACATGCTTACAAATAATTTACAACTAAATAATATATACTAATACAAGATACCTCCCGAAAATGATACTCGTGCTTCGGGAGGGATACACTTTAGTTTATTTTACAATATAATTAAATTAAATTCTGATTTTGAAATTAAATTGTAGTTTCACAGAAACTGACAGTTGTAAGTTGATGCGATTGACAGTATGCGAATGTAAAATATATGTTTTAAAACAGACGTATCGGTCGGAATTGGTTGATGCGATTGACAGAATGCGAATGTAAAATATATGGTTTAAAACAGACGTATCGGTCGGAATTGGTTGATGCGATTGACAGAATGCGAATGTAAAATATATGGTTTAAAACAGACGTATCGCTCGGAATTGGTTGATGCGATTGACAGTATGCGAATGTAAAATATATGGTTTAAAACAGACGTATCGGTCGGAATTGGTTGATGCGATTGACAGTATGCGAATGTAAAATACATGGTTTAAAACAGATGTATCGGTCGGAATTGGTTGATGCGATTGACAGAATGCGAATGTAAAATATATGGTTTAAAACAGATGTCGGAAGGGTATTAATTTCATCATCATCCTTGTCGTTCCCTCACTGCTGAGGATCGTGACCATCACCACTCCCCACCATCCCAACCAGCTGCCCCCAAAGTCCCCGGTCCAACGCCATTTGTAGTTTGTAGGGCCTCCCATAGTGTCCCACCCGTTGCCTCTTTGACCTAGTTATTAGGCTGGGCCGCCAATGTATGAGATTTTTTTTTTAATTTCCATCGGACATAGTGCGGAAAAGGTGCTAAATGATGTTCTTAGCTTAAATATAAAATTTCATTAAAATTGGATACCATCTTCTGCCTCCGGATTGACTTCAAAGTTTTGAAATAATGTATTTTTTAGGGACCGTTCAAGTATTACGTAACGCATTTTTTAACATTATTGCCCCCCCCCCCTTGAGATGCACCGTAACGCTCATTGTTGCCTAACGCACATATTACAACTATGTATGCCTCAAATCACGATTATTACTGGAAAGTAACTAAATACCTTTATTGTGGCGCCGGTAATAGAGTAGTAACGTTTTACAAGAATACCCCCCCCCCTCCCCCCTTTTGCGTTACGTAATACTTGAACGCTCCCTTACTTGTTCCTGGGAAGTTGCAAAAAAAACTAATATTAATTCAGATTTATAAAATTATTTTATTTAAAAATACTTACATAAACATTATTAATAAGATAAAGAATAATTATGATTATAATATTATATACCTATAATAGATATAAGGAACAATCAATAAAAAAACATAAAATGAATCAATCAATTAGTTTAAAAATCTCTCTTGCTGTCGAATTTTGGCATTACTTTCCGAGACTCTATCTGATTTTTTACGAAACGTTCTCTATCAGTTTTATTACATAACTAGCTGATACCGTCTTGCTTTACGTTGTTGATTTGGCTAGTCAGACTTGAGCCGTAGGTTATTGAACAGGTTTTGTATGCAGCTTTCCCCTTCTCAGGACCAGTAGGCCTAGACAAAATGCATTTGGCAATCGACTACAAACGACTTCGACAATGTAGAGGAAGAAAATTAACTGTCCACTTTTTATATTTTATATTATAAGGATCATTGTTTGGTTTGAATAAATGTTTATATGTTACAGTGGACAGTTAATTTTTTCGCACTATACATTAGCGATATCTTTGTTTGTAGTCGAACGCCAATTTGAATTTGTCTACGACGGCAGGAGTATATATTTTATCTTAATAACTGAGTACACACGTAACGATTTATCTTTAAGATTTGACCGATAATCGCTCATTTTCAAAAAAAAATTTCGCTAAGATTTTAAAAATGAGCGATTATCGGTCAAATGTTATAGCTGATAATCTATCATTTTCAAAAATTTTCACGCCAAGATTTAGAATGTGTACCCAGCTAATGTTTCAAAAAAGGAAAAAATAAGAGTCACTGCTAAATATGCGAAAAATTTGAAAAACTAATGTCACTTTCAATATTTATAAAAAAATAGAAGATGAGGAAAAATTAATACTCACTGTTGAATACGCGAAAAAATTAAAAGAAGAATGTAGTTATACATAGGTACCTACCTACCTAGTATTATAATACGTGTAGTTGTTCCTAATGAAAACCTTCATACTGTGTGTAGATATAGGTACCTACCTACCTAGTATTATATTATGTATAGTTGACCTACTTATGACTGTAGTGATAAATTTAATGAGGTACCTTAGGAGAGAGAGGGTGCAAGCGAACTCTGCTTTACCGGCTTTAGTCATCTGTCATGGCGTACATATTTTATAAGAAGTTTCGGTGAAAATCTTTATAAAATAAGAATTAAAAGACTTCTACTTATATTTTTTGTATTTCAAATCAAACTTCGATCAATTTTGTACATTTTCATACCGTAATGCTACAGTTCTACACAAAATTTAGACGTATAATTTTACTTTTAAAACATGACTTTCTCATTTTTGTATGAAGATTTTAAATTTTTAGAAATTTGTAAATAATTTAAAATATATTTAATGAAATGTAAATATTTGTATCTCAGATTACCACAATTGTATTTGCGAAAAACTGCGAAGAAAAATATTCAACGCAGAACCTACGGTTTTAGCGTGATGCTCTTACATACAGTTGGAGTGAAACAAATAAATAAATAAATATACATACATTACTGAATTATTATGTAGATGTTGCTGAAGCTTCTGTTACAGCCTTGACTGTTCTTTCAACTCCCTGTGTGTGACATGGCAAGCGTAATAAAGCCAGTCCCCCTTCTCCTTTTTGAGCGACGAACTGCTGAATATCTTCGTCAGATATCGATTTTAATATCGGTGGTTCAGTTACGTTATTATTTTGCCAGTCAATGAGATCAGTATAAAATTATGCATTAAAATTTACGATAGGAAATTGAAATTATCGGAGTTTATTTTTCGTTTTTTGAGTTTTATTTTTATCAATAATTTCAGAAGTGGACCCATGAAGAACGGCTGAAGCAATGGCCGCTTCAGCCCTGTCTGATACTCTGTATCTATCACACATTTTTTAAAGTAAGGTGTAATCTACAGCGCTACCAGAGGTACTTAATATATCAGAAAAAGTTGCTGACATGAAGCTTGTGACTGTGGTTGAAATAAATCATCACTATCTAATCTAGATGGAGAAGAAGGCAACACATTTTCTGAGCTTTCTTGAATCGGATTCTTTGATTTTTATCGTAGCATTTTCCTTTTCAATGTGTTGGTTATTTTTTTTGTTGCATGAACACAAACAGATCCAATTATCATTTTTCTTGAAGTACGTTGGTCAATTAAAAAGTTTAGTTCTCTAAAATGTACTTTTTTGTATTTAGGACAAGTGCACCTACAAATGTCTTGGCACTTGCAGGACGAAATATCAAATAATAATATACTGGCATGGCGAAAATCCTCCAATTTCTTCTGCGGTATTAAAATACCCTAAAGGGTAAGATTTTTAAATGTTTTTGTATTTCAGATGATACGTATTCAACATTTTTTTTATTCTTTTATGTTAAACATTAGGAATTGAAGCCCTCGACCATATTTCTACAATTTTCGCCACAACAATATCTTGTATTTTCTTATATGTGGGTTCTTTTTTGGTTTCATTATCAATTTTTATCTTATGCCGGTTCCACTCATAGTATTTAATAACATCTTCATTAGTAGGTAACATATTACCTCTTACATCGTTTGATTCACCAAATATTGGGCAAATCCACTTTGAACGAGTGCGATCCATGATATAAATGACTAACGAACGCGACACGACCTCCCAACGCGATGGTAGAAAGCGTACTAAAGTGTAGGGATGGGCAAAAAACATCGATATTTTTTAGAAAATAATCGATATTTTTTTAGAAAATAATCGATATTTTTTTAGAAAATAATCGATATTTTTCGTCGATTTTTTTAATCTGGAAATATCGATATTCGATTTTTAATTTTGAATATCAGAATCGATATTTTTTTAAGTGCTGTAATAAATTCAGAAGTTCAGTTTCCAGATACCAAATTTTGGAAACGACCTTTTTTTTTTAGGAAAAGTTCAGTTTTCAGATACCAAATTTTTTGCTTTGGGCTAAAAATATCGATATTTTGTCCTCTTCATACATCGATACTTTTTAAAACTATCGAAACGATATATATCGCTATATTTTTTTCATTTGCCCATCTCTACTAAAGTAATGTGTTCCTGGATCCTGAGATAATGCGAAAGTTAGCTTAACATCCGTCAAAATTCATTCTATGATTAAAATAACGTTCTTATTGTATTACACACACAGACATTAAGTGCAGAGCAAGTATCGCTCAAGTTATTGAAACCCTAAATAGACAGTTTTTTGGTAAAAAAATGCAAATTTTGATGGCAATCCGGAGGTAGAGAGACTTATCACAATGTAATAAAATTTTGCATACGTTATTTGGAGACCATTTGGCACCTTTGCCCCATAAGAAAGTCGACAAAAGTTATCATTATACAAATTCTGAAATGAAATGAAAAGAAATTTCAGAATTTGTAGATTTATAGCTATCTATATTGAAAACCAACGAAATATTTTTTCTAAGAAATATAATGAATTGTAAAAATATAGCATTTTGCGACAAGTGATTTTATAACGTTTCTAAATAATAATAATACAAGGCCGTATAAAAAGCGCGATTGCCGTACCTTCGGGTAATTTTGCCATTTTCATTTCGCGCAATTTCCTCACTATAAAGTAGTGTTGAAATTTTTCCATTTTATTTTCACATTACCTTGTAAAAAAACGCACGTTGTAAACACAATGGAAATAAATGTGGAATTCGTTTGTACCTAATACGTGAAAAAAATATTATTACCGTTTTTGACAAGGTTGTTTTCATCAAAAGAAATAAAAATCTCTATCAATCTGTCACAAACATAACTGAAAATGAAAGACGTATATGAAAAAATTACAAAATACAGCACTCTGAGAATTTTAATTGTTATGTGTTATTCTTCGATTTGTATAAATTTATGAATCATGTATCTGAAATAATGTTTTATTGATTTATTTATATAGGTACATTATTATTCGAGCTAATTTGAGAACTAGAATTATTAATTAACTAGCTTATACCCGTCATGCTTTACGTTTTTGATTCCGATTGTCAGGCTTGATCGGTAGGTAATTAAACAGGTTCTAGTCTAGCTTCCCATTGCTTAACTGACATATGCACAGAAAGAGAAGAATGACACTTTTACAATTTTTGTTTTACCGACCTCATAATATTATACGAACCTACCGACATAATTTGCAAGTTTTCATAGAGAGAGCTATATGGTTTGAATCTAAGCTACATTCCCTACACCCATGTGTGATAATTAATTAGGCAATCCACCCATATGTGATAATTAATTAGGCATTCCCTACACCCATGTGTGATAATTAATTAGGCATTCCCATAGAGGGTGATATGTGCTATGAGTATAAAAGCCGCTGTCAAACTTCAAAATGGAGGAATCATTTTGCAATTTTTTTCATTAAATCTTTATTTATTGAGAATTCACTCGACATCGGGTGGATTGCCTAATAAAATAAAAAAAAAATAAAAAAATAAGATTTGAATAACATTTATATGTATAACAAATCAATCTACAATTATTTTATTACATTTTCATACTGTAATACCAAGATTCCATTCAACGTTTACATGAGTAATTTTGTTTCCAAAAGATGGCTTTCTGTCTTTTTGAGCAATTTGTATGAAGATCCTAAAAAAAATAAAGTTTTTTAAATAGCTCTAAATATATTAAAGTTAATGCAGCAAATTGTATTTAAGAACCTTCTCCAGCATTTTGTACGGCTCTGGGCATATTAATATCTGACCTTAATGTATGTTTTCTATGATTGATGCTCTTACAAAATTATAAATAAACGGACTAAAATATTATGTAGATAACTTTTTGCATTCGAACACGCACGTACATAGATATAATCAAACTAATAATAATAATTGACATTGATACAAAAATATTTGGGTCCATGAATGAAACGTTTGACTTATCAAGCTGTATGAACGTTTGAATGAGAAATGACCTCCACATAATCTCAAATCAAAATAGTATCGTAAAAATATTATTATGGTCATGAACTGTTGTAGTGTGGTACAGTCGGTGTATATATCTGACAAACAAATTATAATAGAGATTATTATTATTATCGTATGGAAATAATTTAGATTAATCCTGACATTAAAAATATTATGAATGGTTCCGATCCTGACATTAAAATTATGAGTGGTTCCGATCCTGACATTAAAATTATGAGTGGTTCCAATCCTGACATACAAAGTATTGATATGACCAATCCTGCGTACATCCGTGACAATCATACACTCCTGAGTAGTCTTAGCCTCTTGGAGAAGATTAATCTATGCCGCCCTGTTCTACGCCAATCGACCACCCCTAGACGTCTGAGGTCTTTCTCCGCTCCGACCAGCCATCTCAGCGTATGGTTATCCAATGCTTCTTTTCCTACCAAATTCCCACAAAATTTCTTTGAGACCAATTCTAGCAAACTTCAAAGCTTAACAGCTCCTGAACATTCGCTATGAAAAAAGAAACGGAAGATATACAATTCTGAATTTTAAGAGATTTTATTACTCATTTGCCCGTAGGTCTCCATTCTCTAAACAATCTCCAGCTCTACGCCTCCAGCGATCTTCTCGGAGAGAATATGTCCTGTGAGATCCTTACGACCTCAAGCGATGCTAATATATGGAATTTATTATGCACAGAACTCATTCTTATTACCTTTCTACGGTTTTTTTTTAAATTCATTTTTCCATAATATTTTAATAACTCATATCTTACAGTGTGCAAACAAAATTTAAGAACGCACCTGACGTCGCAGCAATAACTTCTTTGCATGTTCTTGCTTTCCTCTTGCCCCTTATTCCTATCCCTCACCCCTGGCCTTCACCCCTTTTACTTCCAGCCGAGCCTGCGTATATTGTTACATAAGTTTTTGCTGTTGTTTTTCTTACTTCTTACCTACATACTCGGTGTTAATGTTTGCGTATACGAGGGGTGACTTTTGAGCTCTGTCGGTTGAAGAAAAAACACAGCCTTGCAATATTTTTTACATTTTTTAGTGTTCTCTACGTGGTTATATTTTTACATTCAACCAGTTATTTATTTATTTTTTCCACTCCAAACTGGGAGTGTTCAATATGCTGACTCGAAAGCGTTCAATGCCATTTTAAGATTTTGTTTAATTTTAAGAAAATAAAAGAAATCTTTAAGGCGTAGGGCAGGACTGTATGGAGGGTGGTCAAGAGTTTCTACGTACGAAAGACAGAAATTCAACAACAAACTATCAATTCGCCAGAATTCGCCAGAGAAGAGAAGAGGTAGCGATGTATCTACTATCCGTTATACTCACTACGATTTGCGTAGAATTTCTTTTAACTAGACATTGTCAAGCGCTTCTGTTTCATTATCTTTATTGCTCAAGGGTCGAGTTGTGATCACGACATCTACATAATAATTCAGAAATGTTTGTTTTTTTATTTGCCTTTGACAATACTTTTCCGTATATGTGAACATCACGCTCAAAATAGAAATGCTACGTCAGATATGAATCTGCGCAGAGCGGAGCAATTTGCTCGAGAACGTTCTAAGATACAATTGGCAACAGTAACTTTAATATATTAAGAGCTATTTAAAAAACTTTATTTTTTTAGGATCTTCATACAAATTTTTCAAAAAAGACAGAAAGCCATCTTTTGGAAACAAAATTACTCATGTAAACGTTGAATAGAATCTTGGTATTACGGTATGAAAATGTTATAAAATAATTGGAGATTGATTCGTTATACATATAAAAGTTATTCAAATCTTATTATTCTCAATAAATAAAGATTTAATGGAAAATTTTGGAAAAAAAAATCCTCCATTTTGAAAATTGACACATTTTAAAAAATTTATGGCCACATTTTGTGTAAAACCGTCGTAGCCATTAGATGAGTAATTATGTAGCTACCTAATAAAATCATATTAATTGTTGGTAAATAATAAAGATACAATAAATTAAACTCATAATACATTTAAATAAATTAATCGTAAAAATGATTTTCGAAAATAGAAAGAGTATAAAAATTCTTAAGTTGATTTAGTTGATAAAACAGAACTCTGAAAGAAAGCGAATCTGACAGGAACTAATGACGTTCCTGTTTATCAAAATCATAATGGATTTGTCAGGTATATGTGCATGTTTATTAAAGTAAAAAATATATTTGTTTTATCCACATCATAATAAATAAGAAATACTGTATAATATTCATATCTGAACTTATCACATAAAACAGATCGTTGTGGATGGAATCATCGAATATCACTTTATTTGAAGATCACTTTATTTGAAAAAATTTATTTTAACAAAATTATCTAAATTCTTAATTAATAGGTATGAAGATAAATTAAAAACAGTGTTAAATAATATATATTAATATTTTATTACGTTAATATAACAATCTTCACATATGTTTCATAATACGACAAGAAGCATTATATTAAAAAAGGGATTATTGCTGAAGTAGTTTCTTCCGTCAACAACATATTCTCTTTACACATCTCAAACATGATCCTGTAGAATAAAGAATCCTTGAAAGACCAAAACTGCAATCGTTGGATGTGGTATGTGCAGATTGACAGGTTTCGACCAAGTTTTGACGCAAAAAAACCCCAAAGGTGACTCTGTCACAGCGCAATTTGATGACAGATAAAAGCAACCAAGGTTTGTGACACTGAAAATGAATAAATTAATCATCAGTCAGTAAATATTTGCGTTTATTTTTCTTTACTAACCCCTTTGCACTAATGGTTGAATTTAAAATCAAATCTTATAGTTTAGCATAAATCATATTGCTTATATATTTTCAAAAAGAGTATGATTGTCTTAGCTCATTTGTTTCCAATTCGGTTAACATTTCAAAGTGATTCATGCATTCTTAAACTAAAAAAATAAAATACTAAGTGATGGAAAGAATGTTACAGAAAAGGTCATCATTTTTTATGTTTCTGAGTCAGTACTTAAAAATTACAAAGAAGTGATAATATAATAAATCTTATTAAACAACATTAGGTACCTACCGAAAATATCTATTGAGCAGCAAATAATTATTTTAATTTTGAAATTGGAAGCATTCCATCACTCTCTTATTTTTTTTTGACAGATCAATATTTATCAATATTGAGTGACATTGACAATGAATTCTACTAATCTATGTATTAGTAAATCTATGGTTGAGTGGCGCACTATAATCTAAAGCAGCGTATTTTTCACAAATAATCATTCTTCCAGGATGGGTTGCCTAAGAATAATAAAAAAAATAATAATATTGCTTAACCAATTTATATATTTTATTTTATGTGTAAATGACATCTACTTCATAATATATTTTTATGAAGGTTGGTTTTACAGACACTATCAAAAGAAAATATGTATGTATAGCGGAATAAAATGTCGTCTACAATTACCTAATTAGTTACTTTGCTACGTCATAATTAATTATTAAATAAAAAAAGGTTTTAATTATTTATATGAATAAAAAACATTTTCAATAATCAATTTTATAAATATTTTTACAATATTATAATGAATTATTTCTGTACTGTATGCACTATCTTCATCTATGGTATTTTTGCTTCCGTATGAGCTGTCAAATTTTATACGCAAATCCAAATATGTGCGCCGGCGCAATTTGGTACGAAAACGCAATAATCGAAGAGATTGGCGGTAATGATATTATCGTGTTTGTGTTGACAATAAGTTATGACTTTTGTGTAATGTTGAGTTATATAGCGAATTAGTTTAGTACAAAATATATATTTTAAATCTGAGAGTGGTTTTTCGAAAATAGACATCAAATCTGATTCATTCCTTGGAAAAACATGTCAATATGAGTTTGATGGATGGACTGAGATTTAAATTCATTAATATTGGATTTCTGGTCTTCAGGTAACCTATTTCATGTATTTTTATTTATTTAGTCATAGTTTCAAAAAACATATAATTTATAACCTAAAAATAATTATGAATACATATTATTCAAACGTCACCTTCATTTTCAACCTGTGGAACATTTTTCCAAATTCCTTCCAATGTTTTATTGGAAATTATAAAAAGAAATAGACATTAAATGCAGCAAATTTAAAAGGCTAAATAAAAACACACAATATAATTTTTTTGTTGCAGATAAGTTTCTGCCTGATAGAATGAAGGAGCCAGTCATTGCAAGAGACGGCAGAGCAATATCTGATAATATTTTGACAAGGGGATGAACTGATAAGAATGATGAATATAACTTTGCTTGAACACAAATCAATTCTAAGTATTGAATCTTCTCAATAATAACTTTATCAATATCAATGTTTATTTAAAATTATAGATTTATTTATTTATTTATTTCAACAATACACGGCTACAAGCCTTTTACATGATCATATCAATTCAAAACTCACAAAAACAAACAATAAAATACAGAACATAGCACTAAATTAATAAATATTCTCATCAGTCCCACATAAAAAAAATCAAATATAAAACAAAGCATCAAATTATAAATATCCTCATCAGCAACACAAAAAAAACGAAGCAGGTATTAACTCAACAAATATCCCCATTACTTATACAAAAAATAAAATATGAAACATATTATTTTAGAATTTATTATTCAGTAAATTTAATTATACTTCTCACTCCTAAAATATGTTCTTTTAATTAAACTCATGTTATATCCATTACTTTATTTAAAAAGTGTAATCTCTTATTTGTTTTAAAATCATGCATAAGAAAATTTTGAGATACCTATCTAACCTTAGAAAGTCCCATCCTAATATTGGTTTTATTATTATAGGTATAGACTACGCTGGGCCAGACATGAGCAGATAATGCTATCATTGCGAGCACCAAAGAGAATTATGGGTAGACATCCAGCATAACTGGAAGACCTAGGCTGCGATGAGAGAATGGGGTCAGGAGGGATGTCGAGAAACTTCTTGACCCACGAAATCAGGACAGAAGTAGAGACAGAGTTGTCTCTAGGCGTTGAGTATTGGAAGCCAAGGCTGAATTAGGCTGTAGCGCCATCGGAAGAAGAAATATTTATTTAATATTTAACACTTTGATTATTTTAATTGGAATAGGCCTTATAATCTTAACAAGATATTATGTTAAAATAACCAACACCAGGCTGATTAAAACGTCATTTAGGTACTTATAAAAATTTTTCACAATTTTTAATATCATTCTTATGAATATGAAGATTATCTATGTATATTTAATTTGCAGATTATGTGTATTAAGTGAGTACTTAAGTACGTAAGTACTAAAAAGAGCATTCATAGATTTGTTAAAAGAACCTAGCAACATCATTAACTTACAAGTGATTGCATTGGAGGACAATTGTTAGCCTATAGCAGCTTAACTTCCAAACTATTAATTGTTTTTAAATTTAGATATATGATTATTTTAATTTCAGAGTTATTATTATTGTAAACCTGTTTTTTTTTGTTGAAATTTAGTTGAAGTTTCTATAATCAGACCTCTTTTCCTGTAACATCGAAAAGTGTCATATTATTACAGACTGATAGATTCAACATTAGACCGTTATTTATGGTCAATTTTAAAATGCCATTTTTTTTTCAATTTGACCAGTACTAACTGGATTATGACTTTCTTCTCTTGCTATTTCGAATGGCTTAGTGTGATGACTTCACGTTAACAACGTTCCTTATTTAGGTGGTCAAATTGAAATCCTTGAGTATTCGACAAATTCAACAATCTGCTGAGATGCTAGCCACCGGGCCAACGGCCCGTTGCATTTATGCCTTCCATAATTCGTCTATGGAGCTGAGATTCCTAGGATTATATCTTATCATGAATGCAATGCCAAAATGTCTACAGAATTTTAAAGTGTGTCAAAATTTTCAAGATACTCTCAACAATTCTCACAACAATAATGTTTACTTTAATGTTTTGTATATCTCTTATTAATTGTCAACTCTTAGTATGACTTATATTAAGCACCTATGATAGATGAGAGTTCTAATTCTCTAGAAGTACCTAAATATTTATACTCAAAATTATCATTTATTAAAAAGTTTTACCCTGTAAAAATGATGTTTAAAGATCAACTGCAAAATACCTTAGTTATTTATTATAAAAGTGTTTTTCTTTACCAATTGTATTGATTGTTTTATTAATGTAAGTAAAATTAATTTTTGAAATCCAAACTCCCTCGCCCCACTTAGGGGCATAGGGATTTAATAAATTTGTGGAATTATTGCCATAGCAATTTGAAATTTTTATTATTACCCTATTCCTGTGTTATATTTTTAATAAGCAATCTACACTGATTTTTCTATTCACACGAAGGCTGGATGTGAGGTGCAGGTTCGAATCCTTGGCCACAAAATTCTTTACTATGCTCAAAATAATTAACACCCACTTCTGGTAAGAAATTTCTGGTTCCAATTCCCAGATGGGTCAGAATATTTATAGGAGTTTTTTATGCAATATTTTCTCGCTGGCTATACTGACAATTTTTCATACAAAAGATTTTTAGGTACAAAATCACTGGCTCGGGTAGAGGTCTTAACACTTAAAATAATTATGTACCTACCTGTTAAATTTGATATTAAGAATAAATAAAGCTTTGTAGGTACATAATTAATTTTTGCAGAAGAACAACTAAAGCATTTACAGAAATCAAGTGTTCTATCTAAATGTACTTGATGGGGAAGGTATAGAAAATGCTATGTTTATGACTCACCTTTTCTGCCTCCACAGCAATAATTCTACAAATTTCTCATACTATCTAATTATATTATCTACCTATTTACCAATTCAAATCATCTGACTTATAGGTAATGCAAACTCGATCAGTCAATCAATTCTCCATTTTTTACTCCACTTAGGGACATACTTTATAGGTACCATATTTTATTAATACATAAATCAGGTTCTGTAATTCACATTTTTCTCAACAAACTTCATCAACAATTTTATGGACGGGTAAAAAGGCTAGTAAGACATAAGACAGACATGTTTTTCGTATTATAATATCTTACGACTTTAAAAGTATACTTACTGATCATTTTACTTTGCAACCAATATGAAGATTCCATAGCATTGCGTTTCCATTGCGAGTATATTATGTAGGTGTATACCTACATTATTATGTTTACTATCTTACTGTAATAAGGGCGGGAGCTATAATATAATATACCTATTACGTTAATTATTGTTCTTGTCCTCAGGGGAATTTTGGGTATAAGATGGTACCACCGCATCACGAACGACTCTATACGTCGGCGCACCACTTCCACCATTACGGAGAGGAGATGGGCATGGTTTGGACATGTGTTGAGGATGCCGAATGACAGTTGGCCGAGGAGAACGCTGTTTTTCCTCCCATAAGGGTCTCGAAGACGTCGAAGATCCTCTCATACCGTGTTCCGTTCCTTCGAGGCAGAGCTGAGGGAAATGGACTTGTGTGGGAGGTGGTCATAAGCATTGCGCAAGATCGAGCGCAATGGAGAGCTCTTGTTGCCTCCCTATGCTCCTAAGTGGAGTTCAAAGGGAGTTTTGATTGATTTGATTGATTCTTGTATTAGAAGAACTTTATCGCAGGGCTGAGGGCCTACAGCCTCCATTGACTCGGGTTAAATGGTCTTGTTATATTTCAATAATATCCTCGTTATACGTACTAGATGCCTAATATCTCCCTTAGATTTCTTTGTAGTATACGCACCTACAACTCTACTAAGGTGCGATATTCGGTAAAAAAATAAAAAAAATGTATGTCACATTTTTTTACGTGGTACACAGGGCAATAAGGGACGACGATAATAAATTACTGTATCAGGCAAGTGTCCTTTCATAGAGTATAAATTTAATAAGGCGGGGTCATATTTTTAATTCGAACTGTTTCATTTTTGTTATTTTAAAAGATTGCTATTAGCGAGATAGTAAATAAAATACGTGTTTACTTCAAGACCTTGAGATTTGAGGTATGTACGTACATAAATAAAACCTAGATACTAAAGAGAGTATATTTAATCAGTCTAATACAAAGTTCATTTAGATCACTAAGTTTAAGGACAAGATGTCAATTCTAGTGAGTACACAGTACCTACATATAATTCAATGGTTTCTCTACTGTCGAATGTCACATTTTAAGAAGTTGTATACAGTGAGTTTTCACGACACTTGATCAAATGAAAAATGCGAATAAAAGGCGAACATTTTGTTTTATTTTTTTAACTAATTTCAATTGAAAGCCTTAAATAATTAAGATATCACTAGATAAATGGAAATATATTAAAAATCAATATTTTATTAGAAACTAGAAGTCTGTCCCAGTTTCGTACGGTTAGATAAGTATTTAAAAAAAATTTCAGGTTTCTTATGATCTTTATAGATCCCTAACTTTATAAAAATATTCTATAGGCTATGTTAATCTGGAATAATGTAGCATTCTAATGGTCCCCTCCCGTCCGGCTCGTACCCCAGTGACGCATTTCAATTAATTAAAAAAAAAAGAACACTTATTGTGGCATAAGTATAAAAGTTAGACATACATATTATGCTGTCTGACATTTTTTGTACATACTGATGTCTTCTGCAAAGTCGTAGTACATTATTTTATTCTATCATCAATAGTTTACACAGCGCACGCGATTTAAAGAATATTTTTAGTATTTTTTTACACATTGGGTTTCATTATTGGAGTTTTAGTAAGGATCCCAAATATTTTTGAAAATTCAATATAGCCTATGTTCACCGGGGATAGTGTAGATTCCCAAAAGTGAAAGAATTTTTCAAATCAGTTAAGTAGTTTCGGAGTCTTCAATGCAAACAAACAGACATACAAAAAAAACAATAAATCAAATCTTTCCTCTTTATATATTAGTAAAGATAAAGATAAATTTGTTTCTGGTAAATTTACGGTTGTCGAGGTAGTTTTTTTGTAGGATTTATGAAATTTCATAATTTATTTTACAAATTCTCAAAAATTAGGTCTTGAGACAAACCAAAAATTATGTTTTTGGCATTTGATATTGTTTAACTGTGGGTAGAAGGGGTGCAAAATTGAACAATAATTGCGTTGTTCTCGCCCTCTTTGGTGGTTCACTACAACTAAAAGCGACAGACCAAAAACCATGACAAGTTTAAGAAAAGCAACCTTTAAATTAAAAAACTGTCAAGTATTTTTTTTCTCCAATGAAGTACATAATTTGACAAAGCTATAATTATTAATGTTCCTTTTTCGAATTATTTGGGGGCGAGATAAAGAAGTGCAATACAACGAACTTCTTACGCAACGCGATAAAATGTAACGTTTATCGTCTGCACTTACGCACCAAGATAACGACAGTGCGAGGTGAAAAATATACCAAGTCCAGTTTTTATACTTTTAATTATTACTAGCTTTCCCGACAGACGTTGTCCTGTTGTCCTTACTATGAATATTACCGACCTCGGTAGCCTAGTGGCAAAAGCTCCGACTTCAGATCAAGAGGTCCCGGGTTCGATTCCCGGTCGGGTCAGAAATTTTCAATGTGTATTTTCACTTGAAATTTCTACTCGGGGTTGGAAGCCTGTCTGAGATTGGACGGGACCACTTGTCTTGTAGAGCATGCTTCAAGTATTAAGTTCCGCCGGCTATACAGTCTAGAAGAGTGTTAATTTTTTATTTTCTTAATATTGATTTAGAATTTGTAATTTATACAAAAATACGTTTGAAATATGTTTAAATTATAATTTTTTTTCTGAAAGCTCGAAAAAAATCCATCAAAAATCTGCGTACCAATATTTTTAATGTCAATGGTTGTCAGGTAAACAATAATTTTGTTGTTATCGATTTTTAATAGATGGCGTTGGCGTCGCAGGAAATCCGTTCCATACTAACTTTAATAACATACTTAACATTATTTCTTAGGCATATTCAACGTTTGAATAGTTATTCTGTCATCCGGAGCGGGGAAAAATACATAAAATCAAACATCGGAAGAATCTGTTCAGCTGATTTCGAGTCGAGTTATAAGTGTTCGTACTTTCTTTTATATTATAGATTCATGAATTGGCCCATATTATCGGACGGACAACACTTCATTATACTTAACGGTGTTGCCACCTGTCTCCTGACAACACCACGTTGGCACTAAAGGAGAACTGGAGGCTTACCAGAGCAATTCTTTTAAAAATATTATGAAAGAAGGAAGCCGATGAAATCCAGCAAAGGAGACCACTATAGAACCAAATCACGTCTCTGGGTAGGCCGAAAGGGTAAGAACACGTACAGTACTGGAAAATTTATTATGGATTTTTTTAAATCAGAATTTTCGTGAGGTTAATTAGTTTGTTTTTCTATCCAAATCATTGGGCTGTATTATTGATTCATTAATTTCATTTTGATAATACATTATTTTGCTACGATATTTTCAAAAAATTGCATAATTTGGTTTTATTATACGGATAGCATTGATCTTTCTGTGAACGGTATATTTTTTAAATTTGTAAAAAATCCATAATAAATTTTCCAGTACTGTAGTAAGCCGATTCCGACCCGCACCGACCGGCTCAAAGATTGTTGTCTATGGTTTCAATGTATTTAATTGGGCGTGCCGGAAAGCGGGTTCCTACTTGTAGGTATCCCCATTCAAATGCATAGTAACATTCTTTGCGCCGGTCGGAATCGGCTTTCTACGTGTTCTTACCCTAAGGCAGGAACCGTGATGTGACAAAAGAAGGAGGGGTTGAAGTCCGGGACAAACCAGTCTTGACTAACTGGATGTTCATAAAGGATATCCCGTTCAGGAAAAAGGTAAAGATATAATATGAAATCAAAGAGCATAAAAAATAGTGAATATTTTTTTTCAAAAAACACAGATTATAAATGTCACAGATAAAGACATTATATTGCGTTCTATCTCAGCCTTTCCCC
This sequence comes from Mystacides longicornis, assembly GCA_963576905.1. NCBI lineage: Eukaryota > Metazoa > Arthropoda > Insecta > Trichoptera > Leptoceridae > Mystacides > Mystacides longicornis. The sequence continues at coordinate 24,232,913 of OY756427.1, forward strand.
GTTAAATGGACCACAGAAATCCATTATTAGTTGAGATTATAATGTCAAGGATAAAAAAAACTAAATTCAGTAAGAATCTAGTCTAGACTGATAAATAGGTTGGTTAAAAAAATCATAAAATTACATGAAATTTTGTAAATTGATCATTGAAAAATTTGTACATAAGAAAGAAACAATTATTATTATCAATGTCGTTAAATTTGTATGAAAAAAAAACTTTATCAACGGCAAATAATCAAAGGGTATGCCGATATTTTGTAAAATGTCTGATATTTTTCCTTAAGACGATTTTTTATCAATCAAAATATATTCGTGTAGTAATAAGATGTTTTTCCATATAAATTAAAATAAAATAGACGTCTAAGTTTACTTCTTCCAGTTTATTATTAGAATAAGCGTTTTTTGGAGGGTAACTTTCCCCTTATATTTACGTGAAAATAAACATCAAAAATATCTCAGTTATTATTTAATAAAATAATTAATATTATGTAATACATAAATACATACTCCCGTTAAGGTCCCCCATTCTACGCAAGCCAGTCCGGAGGAGACCAATCCGCACAAAACCGACCCCCCAGCTCGATCAAAGCAATCAAACCGAAAAACCGGCCCCACACATATCAAGCCCCTCGCGGATCCCCCCAAACCAACCCACAATGCGGGAGGCCTAAGCCCCACTCAGGAGCATAGGGAGGCATCAAGAGCTCCCCATTGCGCTCGAAGGCGTCCGAGGCTCTATAATGTAATGTAATATTGATATGAAATACAAATGTGGAAAGACTGAAGAACGAAATGAAAGTACCTATTAGAAAGTGTGAACTATATAAAATTAAGCTTGTTTCGGAAGATTTTAGTTAACAAATTGGACGGTATTTCTTCAAGAGACAGGAGAACAAAGTTGTCGGTGTGGTGGAGAGGGTTGCCACCCTGAAGTGGGGATGGGCGGGCCAGATGTCCGGACGACAGATGGACCAAAAGAGTGGTAGCCTATATTGACAAAACAGAAGAAATGTCGGCAGGCCCCAGGCCAGATGGACGGACGACATCGCGAGGATTGGGGGCCGCACATGGATCAGGGAGGCTCAGGACAGGAATGATTGGAAGGAGAGAGGAGAGACCTATGTTCAGCAATGGACGTAGACAAGCTGATGATGAAGAAGAAGATGGTTTAGTGATGTTGAGGGAATTAGAAAGATAGGAATATCAACATAATAAATCAGTTGTGTACGAGTACGTGTCTTCTTATGGTTTCCAAATCAAGCCAAAAATACAGATATTAGATTTTATACTGCGTGGAGTCTTGAAAAACATATGGAGGTGTTCTTAAAAGCAGTTTACGGCATTAATTTACTCCAGCTAAAGATAAATAAGGATATTGATAGTAATATTTTAGCAATAAATGGGTCAGCTTTTAATTTAGTAATAAATAAGCAGGGACATACATGTGGCCAACCGGAGATTCTTGGTCTGATGATCCGAACTCGGAAAGTAAGGTAGTAAAAACATTAGCTGTTAAGGACAGTTTTTTCCATGTGAGAGGCAGATTAGGTATATTTTTCTTTTCCGTTTTAAAACTATAAAAAGTTACATTGTTCTTTTCTTTTTCAGTGAGTGTAACAGTAACATAGATAATTGCTCAAGAATTTTTCTGGGTCTGATAAGCAATGGGAAGCAAAAGGAAGAATCTGTTCAATAACCTACCGATCAAGACTGACTATCCTAACGAACAACGTAAAGCAAGACGGGCGTCAGATTGTACAAGTAAAACACTTAAAAGTTGTGATAAGAGACATCGGAAATAAAGAGACAGAAATTTAATCTCTCGAAGAAGAGATGTAAAAATGTGGTTGTATAGAAAAAAGACGAGGTATACCAACATCACATAATCTTTTTAGAGCACACATTCTCAGTCCCTCCATTTAAACGTCAGATATAACAGATTTAGGTTCTGTAGTAAGCAGCTGTGCTTGGATTTTTATTTTTATCATACTTAATCCCAAAAAGTTGTAGCGACGATGGTGGAATTGTTATATTATTCAAATCATATACGATATTTATAAACTTTATTATACCAGAAAGATATCATAGTTTTAATATTTAGATTGAACGATCGTGCTTCTTCACAAACAAAAGATATTACCTATTTCAATAATTCGAAAAAGATTTCAAACCGATCAAAAAGAAAACCAGACAAAGCACAAAAAAGTATTTTCTAAAAAAAATAATGTTACTATTAGATTTTTTCAACCGTTATTGAATTTCAGATTAGGAAAAAAAATGTTTTTCATTCATTTCTCAATATTGGTTAAGTGAAATACAGTAGATACGGCAACTATTAATTTTTTATATAGAGATCATTAAGGCAGCGCTGTGGAGGTCTCTTGAAGCCTCTCTATGCCCCAAGCAACCATAAAAGACTCCTTTATAATAGCTATATCGCCTACACAACCAGCTTCACAAGAATCGCTCGAGTGAAAAACTAGTAAAATAGTTGGTAATGGGTATCATAGTATTGGCCGGATAGTTGTTTTAGACAGTTGCTCCTTTGGGCTTCTGATGGAGAAAGTCTAAAGATATATCAACAACTGACTTACCAATACTATTCGATTTTTAAATGGTATGAACAAACCACTACAGGCTTATGACCATCTTCTACTGTTATTTCTAAGGCTGGCTTAGTGTGATCACTTTACGTTAACAACGTTCACCATTAGGTGGTAATGTTCAAATTCCCGAATATTATGAGAAATTTCAAAATGTTCAACATGTGGAAAAATGCCTCGGGCAAGATTCGAACCTGCGTACTTCGTTACGACCCTCATCGTACCGTGCCGAGACGGTAACCACTGGGCTAACTGCTCAGGAAGATAAATAATTACCAATACTCAAAAAAAAAAAATTAAAAAGGCGTAAATAATTAAAGGCAAATTTTGACTCCTGCTATTCTGCCCCGGAGTGATTCTTACACAGTAGTGACTTTGATGTTGTCTTATAATGTTTATTACTAAACGAATTTTTGAAGGATTTTTCAATGGCATGAAAATTGTTCCTACAAACAAAATTGGCAGCGGAGTACCTTCACATTTGAACCCCTGACCTGCAACAATCTCAGAGATATGCGCGCGGTGTAACACGGTCAGGTGGTGTCAGATAGTTACCATCGGAAGACGAATATGATATAGGACGACTCGGAAACGTGGTATCATCTACATCCTAAACCTACATATCTTATTCACTCCCAGTCACCCACAATAAAAACAAAAAACGATACTTTATCGTGAAGCATCTGACAGGTAGGATGGAAAAATAAACGGTTGTTTTTTTTCTATTTTTCTCGCAATTATCCCGCATAATAGACTCACAAAAAGAAACTTTTTGCATTTATTATCGTATTTCTTTAAGAAGGCTTTAGGCTACCTATTTAAAATCACGTTACGACTGTAGTAGACATTGTTTGTAAATTCGATACGAAGAAAAATCACACGATGCGCAACATTAGTTTTCACTGACGCGTATGGTTGAGGTTGGCTGTAAGACATTGCTTGCAGCAATAAGTCCGCCTTTTGGTAGTTTTTCAAAATTGTATTAACACTGTATTTTTTTTTATATCCAATAAAGATTTATTTATTTATTTATTTTATGGTCGTGGGGAAACTTTGTTACCATTTTTACGAAAATAGTGCGGACGGAGGAGTATGAAATTTCGCACAATTATAATTAATACAGGGTGACTGGTAATTCGATACATTCCTTGAAAGGGGTTATACTAAAGTAAATTTTTTTCTTGATTTTTACCTCAACGATTCCTTTATTTTTCGTCTATTGGAAAAAATGTGTTTTTAGTTTCCAAAATGGATTACTTTGTTCAGAATTTTCAGTTTTAGGTTAATAGGTGTTAAATTGAAAAAAAAAACTCCAAAAAGTTAAATAACTCGGAAACTACTGGCATTTGACCCCTGGTTAATGGGAACAAAATTGTTGCAAATTTGCTCTAGTATAACCCCTTTCAAGGAATATATCGAATTATCAGTCACCCTGTATAGAGAAGGATTGGCGAATGTTTATATTTTTTTTAAATTATGCAAAAATAGATTAAAAAACACTACTTTAATTTTACGTATTTGATACGTGAATTCGACATTGACACAGACGCATATATTCTTTTGGTTATCTGTTGTCAAATTAAGAATAGATTAATATTGTTTGTCTTTAATTATTATAATAGAAAAACTTTGTACATGTCAACAAATTTGAGGTACACTTGTCATTTTATTGGAAAGAAAATTTTGAAATAGCTCGCTCAGTATTTGACAATGGAAGTATGAGGTTACAAGGTTGTAAGTCAGGGGTACTCAAACGGTCGATCGCGAGTGCTTTTTGAGTCGATCTCTAGAGAGAAAAATATCTATAAAATATAATAAAACTATTAGGTCAGAATAACTCCTTCATCACTTTTTTTTTGTCGTAATCACCCCCTACTAGCGGCAAAAGGCGCGTATTTGTTTAGATAAGTTTAGACACTATGAAACCATGTTTTATTTTTATTTACTAGAACTCGTTTGTTTTGTAAGAACCAATAAACTTGAAAATTTGAATAATTATGAGTTTTCATTGACATTTTAGAGCAGACCTACACCCTATGATGCCACGATATACCCTACCTAGACGACAATCCTGCATTACACATACTTGCAGCCTCTCATAGTCGATCGATCGCTGTATAACAATATTGAGGTAGATCGCCAGCAGTTCAAGTCTGAGCACCCCTGGTGTAAGTTGTAACACAAGAAGGGCGCACTATATAAGACGCAACATACATTTAGTGCCCAGACTTGCGGCTCGCATTTCGGTCATTAACAGGCAACATGACTAGTCAGTATTCCAACATACCTATACATTATTTTTTATGTATGTATTGCCAACAACAAGTCGCTTGTGTGAAATTAAGAGCGCTCTTCAGATGATCAAAAGTCACCATCCACGGCCTTGAAGCGGCGACTGACTGGATATGCAGGATGTTTGGTAGAAAGTTAGACAAACTATAGTATTGCAGATAGAGGAGATCATTTGGAACATATTGTAGTTACTCAAAATTAATAAAGAATGCTCCCTTATTTTTTTAATTCTTGAAATCCCAAAATTTTACCCGTTGACGTCTATAATTTTTTTTTTATTTACCAAGCAATAAGAACCAACGAATGTTATTTTTCTGATTATTCATACATTTGAGATGAAATCAAAATTTAGTTGGATCTGATTGATTGTATTTAAGAAAAAGTTAGGTAAAGATATCCACAGGATAAATTTGGGTTTGAGGGACCATTCCATATAAAATTTTTGGTAGTTCCAATATGTTCCAAAAAATCTATTCTATCTGCCATATCAGCTTGTCTAACGTTCTACCAAGCACCCTGTAAATAACGGTTAATTTGCTTTGATGATGACGCGCGCGGGTTTTAGGTTCCTTGACGAGATCCTACCAAGCGATGCCAAATATTCTTGAAGTTTAATATAATATTACGAAATGTCCGTTAAAATAATGTTGACAGCTGAAACACTATTTATAGTCCGACTTTGTATATAATCAGTATTCCTATTTCATTAACCTGCAGTAAGTGTTATTGGCTGAATGTCCGTGTTTTTGTCTGCATTGCACCGTACTATGATAGCATATCAACGCCTCACCGTTTCGCACAAATAAAACAATCATTTAACAGTATTGAATCGAGCTTAACCAAATGTAATAAATATTTTTTAACAATTTATCGTGCATAAAAATTGAGATGAGATGATAATAAATGGGATTGCAGCATCACTTAAATTGCTGATGTCACGTCGGATGCATCGGAAATCAGTGGGGCGAGTGTCTTAAGAGCTTATTGACTGCTTAAAGTTCTAACATCAAACGATCGAATCGTTCGATAATTTTGTATGCAAATTCTATTTCGATCATCGAAACTTATATTAGGGGAACAACAGTTACTTGAACTGGTCGTAAAGCATCAGCTTTGTGAAAAGTCGGCCTTTTTTGAGATTCGAAAGGTGAATGAATGAGATTTTTTGGGTTTGAAAGGCACTTTGCAACACAAACACGAATTACATCACCTTTATTTATTTTCGATAAATCACCCTCTATGGGTAAAAAGACTTTTGCGCATACAATTAATTCAACTTATTTCAGCCCAGATGAAAGTCTATATTAATAGTGTTATCCTCTCTGTTAAGTAAATAAAACCACAAGTTTATAATTAACAAACAATTTCAATTTAATTATTTTCATTTTCAAAGGTCGTAGAGAAGAAATTTAATAAACTGGAATACTTTTAAAACCGTACTGTAAAGTTTGTAATCCTGGTGTAGGTATATATTTTAATACGTTAATTATACCTAGATCACGCACTTTCATTGAAAGGGAAAAATTAAGTATAATTTGTTTAAAAATAATGTACGTATGAAAGATTGTCTAGACTAGGATTCAGAACAATAATTACATTACTTAATATGGCATGTAGACTGTAGATATTAAAAAAAATATATTAGGTAATAGACAAAATAATTGGATTAAATCAATCCTACTGTTCAATTGTTTGTGTTAAGATGCGTTTACAACAAACGAACATAGAGTCAGAGCTGGAGATGGAGCATTAGGTACTTACCGATCGCTGACATTGACACTAAGCAAACAGTACCTAAATTCTTGGTGTTAATTCTTGCTCATTGTTTGCTTGGTGTCAGCGATCAGGAGAAGATGCTTTAGTCTGGCTCTTGCTCTATGTTCATTTAGTGTGGTTCATTTTTTTGCATTCTAGAAGCTTATATTATTATATTGCTGTTCGTCTCCAAGTTTTCCAACTAAAAATATAGGTAGGTACCTACCTAATATACTCAGAAATTTTATTTTTGTGAACTCATTAAGGGCACAGGGATGCTATATAAGGGCTGGTCGATTCTTTGACTCAATTTGAGGGAACGAAGAGCCTTGTGAGAGGGTATGGTAAGAAACCATTTTTTGTTCATAAAACTTAAAATAGAATTAAGGATATTTAGTCACTAAGGTCAAATTTGCACTGACAAGTGGTTTGCATAGCGCCAGACTCTATTGACATATTATCTTCTAGACACTATATTTTTTTACTTGGATACACTTGGATACCAAGTGCTCATGCAGCCGGTTGCCGATGTTATAAAACGTTTGTTTTAGTAAACCTCTCATCAGGCGACTGACTAGATTCCATGCGCTAAGCAAGCCAACCGCCAGTGCGCATGTGTCCTAATGGGAATATTCGCACAATGCTGTAATTCTCAAAATAAATGTAGTAAAGCTCTCCATCAAAATGGGTTTGAAGATGCACAGGTATGTAAAGGAACTAAACACCTTTATATCTAATAGCAATATCAGCTCGATACTAGCTGACCCATCGAACTTCGTCTCGCCTTAAAGTCAATAAAATATTGCTGGGTAACATACATGACTATTCATTGTGAAAAAATCAAAAGTTATGTGGTTATACCTAATAATATGAATCAGTTATTTCAAAAGCACCAAAACTCACCCATTTATACATTAGATACCTATCTATATTGAATTTTCATCATCTGACTCAGATAGGTAATACAGACTTTTTTATAAGTCAGATTAAAAATTAATTGCACAACTAACACACCAGAAAAAGATTCAGTCATTGGTTTAAAAATACCAAAGTATGCTTAAGATATGTTTGATTTGAATGTTAAAAAAATATTTCTGAAAGCTTGAAAGAAATTTAGGTCATTGCCTTGAAATTGCCGTTTTGTATGAAATATCTAAAAGTGTAGGTTTTTTTTTCAACTTTTTTTATATTTCTGTTCTTCAAAGTAAACACCTATGCAAATCGTGCATTTTTGTCAATGTAGTGGAAGTTTATTGATGCCCTTCTTGTAAAAATCAGCTGGACAGGAGATAACAAATTCTTCATGGGCATTTTATACTGCCTCTCGAGAATTGCTTTTTTTTCCCGCTAAAAAGTTGTCCAAATTTTGGAAAAAGCAAAAGTCGGTAGGTGCAAAGTCTGCAGAGTATAGCGGACGACGGAGAGCTTCCAACCCCAACTCTTGCAGCTTGGAGACTGTCTGAAGTGCTGTATGGGATCGTGCATTGTCGTGAAGGAGCAGCACGGACGACCGATAGACCAAAGCTGGTTGTAGATGTGTGAGCTTCTACATCATTATCTTCAGTTCTTAACAGTACAGTAATCTGCAGTAATGCTAATGCTGTTTAGTTAAAAGCTGTGATGAATCACACCGGCACTAGATAACCAAACAGTGACCATCACACCGGCATTAGATAACCAAACAGTGACCATCACACCGGCACTAGATAACCAAACAGTGATCATCAAATTTCCAGGGGTCATTTTTCGTTTAGGGCAATGCTTTGGTGCTGAACCAGAATCTAACCCACTTGCTGAGCGCTTTTAATTGTCAAACAGAATTAATTTTTCGTCGCATGTAACAATTCCTTCATTACTGTGCCTATTGAGCAGTGCGAGGCAGATCTCGTCTGAATTTTTCAATTCCAAAAGTTTAAATGCCCATACAAAAAGAAGGTAATAAACTGACTTCTAATAACTACTAGCTCTCCCGACAGACGTTTTCCTGTGGTCTAACTATAAATATTGAATAAGAATTTAAAAGAATGATAAAAAAATGACTTTTAACCAACGTCGTTCCGACCGATGCATCTGTTTGTAACCACATATATTATTTTCAATCCGAATTTTGTCAATCCCACCAACTATTAAGAAACTGACAGTTTATGTCAAACAACAATTTGATTTCAAAATTAGATTTATTCACTTTTCGCGTTATTTATAAAAAATGCGCATCAATGATAACAAATTAGAAAAATGCTTGAAAAAAATCCATCATAAATCTACGTGCTAATATTTTTAATGTCGATGGTTGTTACGTAAATTAAAATTGTGTCTCTATAAAAATTTTCACAGGTGACGTTGTTGTATCGAAATTCACTCCAATTAACCAAAAATGATAAAAATCTGTTCAGCCAATCTCGAGTTGTTAGTGTTCGCACTAGCCCGACTTTCTTTTATATTATAGATTTTTATCTTATATTATTGGTTATATGCAGAGCTGTTCCGAGTACAGGAAAAAAATACTCGAGTACTGAGTACAAGTACTGCACACAAATATACTCGGAGTACAAGTACAAGTACTCAGATCGAAGTACTCGAGTACAAAATACCGAGTACAAGTACCGAGTACATGAGTGATTAATTAAACGCAAATCTTTTATAAACCTCTAACAACTTTGCGAATGTTTCAAAACATAATGTAATTGCGAGCAATTGAATCGATCATTATAACAAACTGCATGAAATAAATTTTTTACAAAAAAGTGTATAAATATAATATTATTACATTAAAAAATGGGTAAAATAATGCCTCCACGTGGTGCACCCCCGGGCAACGTTATAACGGCAAAATTATATCAATAAGGAAGAGAGAAAGCAGATAAGCCAAAGAGGATTGAATTAAAAACAAGAAAATAGAACATGGTATGGTAAATGATACAAATCGCAAAAACAGCTCTCCTCTGGGCAATAAGACAAGAGACCTTGGAAAAATAGAAGATAGAAGAAATAAGTATGTAGTTCTAAGACCGAATATCTGACAAAACTGACAAAAGAGCTATGTATTGATGTTATACTGCTACAGGAAACCCACACAGCAAACATAAACCAACTCACCACCAGAGGTACCTACGGTTCCCGGTTTCAACCTAGCTGGCGCTGTCCACGGCGTGGCCATCAAAGTACGCGACGGCCTGATTTGGATTTGGAAAACATTGCTTTAATTCAGGTAATGTGTCCTTGGTCACCAGTCACCATCAAAATAGGACACAAAAGTCGTCAACGTTTACAAACCTGATAGACTCCAGTGGCCACACACAGTCATTCCTTCAGCCCTCCCATATCCATCTGTCATAATGCGAGACTTTAATAATGGGAGCAATCACACCAACTGGGGATTTAGAACAACAGACAATAATGGTGAGGACCTCACGGAATACTGAGACTGAGAATCTTCATCTCATTTATGATGCCAAAGACAGAGGCACCTTTTATCAGCTAGATGGAATGGCTACACCCAGGACTTGTGCTTGTCCTCGAAGGTCTCGCGATGGAACTTCCAAAAGGACAAATGGGACATCTTCGCCGCCAATTTCGATGAGACATTGATGTCTCTCGTACCTACCACTGCCTACTAACTACCATAAATGTATAATAACAGTTTCAGAGGCCGCCAAACAGTCTATACCATGAGGAGAAGAATCTCTACAACAGTTAATTCCGTAAGACATGATCCCTACTCCGTAAAACGTGGCAAATTAAACCACCGGACCGCACAGCAAAGATTTCAGCGAACCTTGTTGCAAACAAAATAGTAGACAACGGCAGAGCGCCCGGAGACAAAACATTCCAACATAAGGTTAAGGAACAGCTCCACACAACACAAAGGACTGTCCAAACCGATCTACCCTGGTTGCTCCGTTCACTGAAACAGAGGTGACTTCAGCCGTTTAAACGTTAAAACAGCCGGTAAGGCTGCTGGGTCTGATGACATGTTGCCTGGACGGGCCTTATTTATTATTATTTTTTATTTGGTTCAACGGCCAACCGGCCTTTTTCAATTTATATTTTAATATAGAGTGGTAGTGCACATTAGTACAAGGATAAAAAAACTCACAATTAACATAATAAAGGGTTTATAACACTTTTCTATACAAAGGTGTCAGTATTGCCGGCGGAACTTATTATTTGAGGTAATTTTTTCCAGTCAACCGGTACCGTCCAATTTGAGACAGGCCAACCCCAGGTAGAATTTTCAAGTGAAAAAACACTTACGAAAACTCTGACCCGGATGACTTCGGATCTGAAGTCCACGCCAGTACAACTAGGCTACCGAGGACAATTATTAACATAATAATGACTAATAAGAATACACTGCGAATATCCTTGCCGCGGGCCACCTGCCGAAAGAATTTAAAACATCTAAAGTGCTGGTCTTGTAAAAGCCTGAAAATTTTCCGCAAGACCGTCTGCTACAAGTTGCTTGAACATCTCATTCTCAACGTCTTCTTTTTGTTGTGTCTAAATACTACAAATTATGGAATTTAGTAGTATTAAAGTTCTAAATTTTTTGTTTTATTTTTTTTTTATATATATTTTTTTGACTATTCTATTCAACAGATTAGAGCCCATCATTAATCACAATTTTTTCATATAAATAATATACCTACTTCAGTTTTTAGATAAAGGAGCAATAGCAGAGCAGGATTTCAGACTATACTCTATAAAATGACGATTCCGTCTTTTTTTTTCAAAGACTTATTTAGTTTTTGAAATAACCAATTCAATCATAATACACGGGTTTTAAAAACAACAATTTCGTCACCAACACTCTCGAATTAAAAACGAGAACCATACATTCACACTTTACCACTACTAATAACCACGACACCTAACAAGTCTCTATACTTGCAATATAAATTCAAATTACGTATCATAGTAGGTTTAACGTATTCCAATAAATCCAAAGATGTACTCGAGAACTTGAAACGTACTCGAGTACCTTTAATGTACTCGAGTACCTTTGATGTACTCGAGTACTTTGAATGTACTCGAGTACATTCTAAAGTACTCGAGTACATTCGAAGTACTCGAGTACATTTTAGGCTCAAAAACGTACCGAATACAAGTACAAGTACAGGTTTTAGAAATGTACTCGTGGACTGAGTACTGAGTACACCAAAAGTACTCAGAGTACAATCTACGAGTACTTGTACTCGAGTACCGCCCAGCTCTGGTTATATGACACAAAAAGTATCTGCATTCGAAACGAAGTGCCTCAGGAGAATTTTGGGTATAAGATGGTACCACCGCATCACGAACGACGCTATACGCCGGCGTACCCAGCGTGAGCCCATCAACTCTACTATTATGTGGAGGAGATGGACTTGGCTGGGACATGTGTTAAGGATGCCGAATGACAGTTGGCCGAGGAGAGCGCTGTTCTTCCTCCCATCAGGGTCCCGGGGACGAGGAAGACCCTCTCATACTGTGTTCCGCTCCTTCGAAGCAGAGCTGAGGAATCTGGACATGGTGTAGGAGGAGGTCATCAACGTTGCGCAAGATCGAGCGCAATGGAGAGCTCTTGTTGCCTCCCTATGCCCCTAAGTGGGGTCTTAAGGGAGTTTGGATTTGGATTGGATTATTGGTTATAGATATTTAATTAATTATTTAATTAACACTAATTCATTGATAATATAATCCTGACAAATACCATCTTAGGTGAAGATTTGTTCTTTAGTAGGTACATAGGTAGCTCACAAAAATTCCCTTTGTTTTTAATAAAACTTCGTGTGGGGAATTTTGTTCGCTATAAAAGTAAATTGGTTAATTAATGTAAGCACGAATACATTTTCACAAGAATGTAATTTTACCAACTTTATGAACATATTATATATGTATTTTTGTGTGTTTATTTAGGTACGCACATAAATAGTGAGCATATATTACTATCTTTTTCACAAGCAGAACTCCGCAAAGCCAGACCGCGGCCCGCCATTAATATTTTTGGAAGGATTATTTTTCAAATAATTTTCGGAGGACCACTTGCGAACTTTGAGAAAGCAAGACTACTCATACCAAGACAAATTCTATGCTAAATGACACATATTAACCTTGAGGACAAACTGCCACGTTGAATTGTGTCATTATAGATTTTTTCAAAGACGGAAATGACAGATTGGCTTGAATAAAGCACAATTTAATTGACAAAAAAAAAGCTAAATATGATAACAGTTTTAGGAACGCCAATATTTTTGTCAAAGTGAAAAAAAAAACGTAAAAAAATAATACAGGGAGGGTCGATCGTGAGAAGGTTAACAAGTTGTGTTAGTTTGATCATGAATGATTGAATGATTGAATGATTACCTACTGACTGGAAATTTGGATTCGAAAAATTGAACTGAGATCTCTTCGCAATCAGCCGGTGAAAAACCTCTAGGAACCAACATTTGGCGCACAAACACTTTAAGTCACTAGGTACCTACTTACGATAATAAATTTTTGGGCTATTGCCGTAGCAATTTCGAAGTGGTTGGCATTCTGGAGGTTACAACGCCGGCTTTGGTACTATCTTGTACTGGAGGTCGTGGGTTCGATCCCAGGTGCTGACCATCTTCCTCTTTCACGATAAAAGCTTTAAGTATCTTACTGTGAAAGAGTCAGAGTGTATTTGTGTTCCCTTCGAGTGAGCACGGATTCATTTAAAAAAAATCTTCAAACATTTAAAAATACATTTCATACCCGAATAAGAATACTATGATCAATTATGAACACTCTTATTGCTGTTTTCTCATCATTATTGGTCGTTAATTATTGAATACAAAAATATAGCCTTCAATTTAAAAAAATAAAAACAAATCAGACTAAACACAAAGATTGTAAAAATCATACCTTTTCTAAAATAAGTTGACGCCTTTCAAATATCTTCAAAAAGAACTTTTCAGTCGAAAGACAATAATTTCAAAATAATTGTCAAAAAAAGATCAACTTTTCACAAAACATCAAACATCCAGACGATAATCTCGTAAGATCCAAGTTTGTTTTAAAGTTTTTTCAAAGAAAACGAAGCTTTAGAAAAACAGTAATACATAAGAATAGTAAAAAAATGTTTTAAATTTTTTATGAGGATTATAAAAAGGCGTATTTTCCGTAACGTTCCTAAGTAGACGGCATGACAACTGATGTTCGCACGTACCGAGATGTAAAATGGAGCAAGATATTTTCTAACGCTTTACAATCATAGCATTGTAAGCAACAACAACAATTAATATTAGGTCTTTACCTATAAAATTCCTGTTTCTCAGTAGTGATCATTTCAAACAAAAAAAGTTTTAATTGTCTGTGAATTCTAAATTTAAATTAATTTTGTTTTAAATAGATGACATTTTTTTTACAAAATCAGTCATTTGTTTATTGATAAGTGTTGTATTTTCATTACATTTGAACATTTTTCTTCATAATGTATAGGTACTTTAAAAATTTGTGTAATTATGGAATATGAGTTCCATCGTGGCACCAACGCAGCACAAACGGCACGTAACATCAACAACGCTTACGGAGAGAACTTTACAAACGAACGCACAACCCGTTATTGGTTTGCCCCGTTCCGTTCTGGAAATTTTGACTTGAAAAATGAACCTCCTGTTCGTCCGGACACTTTGGTCAAGGATGATGAATTAAAGGCGATTGTGGAAGCTGATGATACTCAATCAGTAGGTGAGCTAGCAGCAGTTTCTGATGTTAGCATAAAAACAATATGGTCCATTTGCGACAAATTGGCAAGGAAAAAAAAACATGACACAATTTACCTTGCGCTGCTCAATAGGCACAGAAATGAAGGAATTTTGAACCGAATTGTTATGTGTGACGAAAATTGGATTCTATTGGACAATCAAACGAGGTCAACAAATTGGTTAGATCCTGGTTCAGCACCAAAGCAATACACAAACAAAAAAATACCCCTAGAAAGGCGATGGTCACTGTTTGGTGGTCTAGTGCCGGTGTGATTCATCACAGCTTCTTACAAAACAGATGAGCATTACTGCAGATGTGTACTGTGAAGAACTGAAAACAATGATGGAGAAGCTCGCACATCTACAACCAGCTTTGGTCAATCGGTGGTCCCCGCTGCTCCTTCACAACAAGGCGCGACCCCATACTGCACAACAGACAGTCTCCAAGCTGCCACTGATATGGTTGGAGGCTCTCCCTCATCCACCATACTCACCAGACCTTACACCTATCGACTATTGCCTTTTCCGAAATTTGGCGGCAAAAAAATCAATTCCCGGGAATTTTAGCGGGAAAAAATCAATTTCCGAGAGACAATACAAAATGCCTTTGAAGAGTTTGTTACCTCTCGTGAAGCTGATTTATTTTTTCAAGAAGGGCATCAATAAACTACCGCTGCATCGGCAAAGATGCATCAATTGCATGGGTGATTAGTTTGAATAACAGAAATAACAGAACGCTTTTTTATACTGCTTAATTTTTGCAGTTTTATTTTAAATAAAAAACCACTTATTTATAGTGTTTTTTATCATTATTTTCATGGAATATTTGAAAAACTTTCTCCTACATGACGGACAGTATGGTGTCTACAATACTTCAACACTGATATGACATACTATTCCCCCTATTTGCTATCAGATTCGCTAAAGTATAGAATCCGCCAAAACTATAATAATAATATAACAATTTTCTATACAAAGGTGTCAGTATAGCCGGTGGAACTCATTGCCTGTGGCAATTTTTTCCAGTCAACCGGTCCCGTCCAATCTGAGACAGGCCAACTTCGGGTAGAATTTCAAGTGAAAAAACACAAGAAAAACTCTGACCCGACCGGGAATCGAACACGGGACCTCATGATTTGAAGTCGACGCCTATACAACTAGGCTACCGAGATTAGTTTTTAAGTGAGTTCATGCTATTATCATTTTAAAACCATGTGCTTGGGATTAATAACAAAGAATTCAAACAATAGTTATTTGTTAGAACTTCATAAATGAGCTGGTATTTTTAAATCAGAATTATTCATTCTTCAAAGTACTTAATCTTTCTAAATAAGAATATAACCTGAGGTTATATTCTTATTCAAGAATTTACATTGCAATTATTTTACAAAAATAGTATGGACAAATTTAATAAGTTGTATAGGTATAAATCATAATAAAACAATATTAAATGTTAGGGATCGCTTCGGCTATAATCCCGCCATTGCCACTTTTTTATACACTATTTTTTAATATGCCCAAAAATAAAATAAATAAATTAATTAATTAAACTAAAAATAACATGCAAACAACTAAAACATAGAATATATCATAGCAATTAGTTGATCGTTATGAAACATTATACAATGTACAAAATCATGGGCGTTACTCCGCACTTAAATAGCGATTCCGATCCAATTACAATCTTAATAACGATGTCATTATGACATTTAGATTTAAGTTTCTATTCATATAAATAATTTCAAGTAGGTCTATATTGAATCCGGTATTGCTTTACGAAAACAGTGCTTACTCTTTTTTTTAAGTGCAGACGGTCGAAATTGAAATACGGATTAAATTTAAAGGGTGCCCACCTGGTCTAGTCAGAATTATTCACTTGAAATTTATACCGGTTGATTAAAAAAATATTTCGTATGATATAAGGTGTTACTAAATATTAGATTTGGATTGAATTCACCACAAAAATGTATTAATTCAAATGGGGATTATATGTAAATAAAATTAATACCTTGCAATACATTAGTTGTTCCTTTAATCATATTTTTTTGTAATGTCAGATACGAGGTTTTCGTTTAATGTAATTGTATATTTTTATTCCAACGAGAAGCGGTAAATTTTAAATTTCAAATTAAGGAACAATATGTTACACGAAGTCCATAGATTAATAATTTATTCGCAATGTTAAAATGCACTCGGAAGACGTTCAGTGGTGCTGTCCAATTATCATCATTGGAGAAAAGTTGTAATATCATAAAACTCCTTCATGGAGATTTTTTTTAACGTAATGTAAGAACTTAATAAAGGGAAATAACAGCATAAAATTTCTTAAATTTATTAAAGGGATTTTCCACTAAAAATATTTAAATGTGACATCGGTGTATGGGATAATTTGAAAATTAAATATGGAAAATCCAAGTCACAGACAGTTTGTGTAGTCGTTTTAAAATTTAAATAAGGTGAGCCGAACAATATATAATACAAGCCACTCAACATTAAGAATATTTTTCATTTTACATATTATAAGTACTTACACATTACAGCATTTAAGACAATAACGGTAAAAAAACATTGTTTTGTATTGATTTCTTACGTTGAAAAAAATAACAATTAGGTACCTACCTGCAGTAAAATCCTTTGAAGACGTTTTAATAAAAAAATTGTATTTGTTATACTTTCGCGGGTATTAAAAACAATAAAAATACAAAATCGTGATACGCGATAACAGAGTTAGGTTTATTGTCCGCGCGAGAACTCCCGAACTGTGTGACGGATTCTCTTATACTGAAGTAACTGAAGCCGGCGTGGATTGACAACAAACTCGTCCACCACACCAACATTATTCACCCCTGATAAGAGCGCTTTGTCACACGGGGGAATTCTAGTAAGCATCCTTGTTACCAGCACACTTTGAACATCTAAAGAGTTAGTGAGACATAATATTTTTAATGGTTTTAAATTTTAGTTGTACGAATTTTCGAGACCGAATCCCAAACACAGAAATATGGATTGAAGACGAAGATATATAGGTAGCACATAAAATTCATTTATTTTTTCACCCATAGGCCCTTTCAGGCACTTGAGAGTATCAATACAGTAATAAACTACTTGAGCATGTGCAAAATGCATACCAATACAGATAAAAAAGATATTTTTTATTTATTTATTTATCAATAATCTCATTATAAACGTTTTTATACGTTACTATTACCTATTTATAACAATAAAAAAATCCCCGATGTCTTGTGTATGGTTGGGTAGTACACCACCATACCTGCTCGCCCCAGGTCAGAGAAAAATTGATAATTAAATTAAGCGAGTAAAAAAATAATACTTTAAATAATATAATGATTAAAAAAACAACCATTAAAATATAACACGGATAGAAAATAAAACTACGATACAAAATTAAAAAAAAAAAATTCTACTCCAGGAAGACGGTCTATAATTTTGGGACTTAGTGATGGTTATTATTTAAATGTCATGAATAAAGACTCAAACAAATACTTGAAATTAGATAGTAAAGTTTAGAAACTCGTCAATTGAGTAGAGGGAATTTTCAAAGGGAGAATACCGCCATGAACAACATCACAAGAATGGAGAATGGTAATATCTTTCAAATCTGAAAAGTGAACTGTTAAGGTTCGTTTTCGGAATTTTCTGAACTGCGATTGGTGAACGATCTTGAGCTGTTAGCGAACACACTTGAGAAAAATATCATAAGATGGAAATCGCTTCTGAGTGTTTTTCTGGTGAGGTTGAGTCCCAGTTCTCTTTTTGTAGAACTCTACCCCGAAGGTCAATACCATGTAGATAAAATGTCCGAAAACAAATTTATGCATATGACCGTGCCAGTCCCTCAATCGCTATCTGTTCTTTTTGCTTATGTCACCAGCTCCATATATTTCAGGTATTCGGGTTTTCCTCATTTGTCATTTTAAAACATTTGTTTGTTGATGACTGATGTATCCGAAACTTCTTATAAAACAGAGAATTAAACGATCTCTTTGAAGATTTTTAAAAGACTGTCTTTACCACTCATATTTGATATTTTAACATTCGTTCTGACAAGATATAGAGCAGCGACTAACAAACTTTTTTCGGCGTCTCAGTTATTTTCGTTAATATTTTTTCACGACTCACTTTATAGGCCTGTTAAATGTTCACCTTCCTCCTCTTTACATAGATCATAGATCTGTTTATTTAGGTATACCTCTGTCTTATTCTTGGAATGTGGATGTCCAGTTTTCTCGTCATTACTTCGGGGGTCTAAGGCCTTCTGGTATTTTGCGCTTCAATATATTCGGTAGTCTTTCAGGACCTATTCTGCTAACATCACGTTTAGGTTTATTGGCTCTAACTGAGATTCTAATGGCGTGTTCAAATCTGTGCCGCAAGCGGTAACGTAACGCTTGCGATGAACCAAATTTCGATAGTACGTAGGTACGTGGTTAGCGTACGCTGGTTACCGCTCACGGCGCAGATGTGTACGCTCCATAGGACATTTGGAGTTAACTATCATGCACCATGTTCTCAACCAAGATATTTAAATTTTCTGATTTGAAAAAAGAAGAAGCAAGAAATTATTTTAATCAATCTTACAGTAACATAACAGTTATTATTCTACAAATACCATGAAACAAAACAGATAAAAACAGCGAAGTTAATTTTTTAATTTATTATTTTAACACATTACAGAGGACAACTATACATTAAGTAGAAACAATATAAATATATGGCCTTAAACTAAGTTGACCTCCATCGAGATGTGTCAGTAGGTATATTGATTTAAACAGGTAGGTACAACATAAAATATAAATAAGTAGATTGAAAAAATATAAATAGGTATATGTAAAATGCGTACCTATACTGAATAGTTAATCTACGTAAATTAAAACATTCAAATTACGAAAAAGACAGTAACATGCAGCATAGATACATCTAAAGCTCGGTACTCACTTGCGCCGCGAACGTGTATCGTTATATCAATTTTATCAAAAGGATGCACTTGTTACGCTCGCTTTTTCGAATCTCGTATACACTTAACCTTTCGATTAAATTTATTATAATTGATGCAATGTCGCACGTGGCGCAAGTGAGTACGATGCTTTAAGTCACATTCTTTTCATATCCTATATGTGATGAGCATTCAATGCATGTGCAAGAATAATGTCGAATACAACAATAAAATAATGACAGTAAAACAACAGCCATGTTAAAGGAATAATAAAACAAAACATAATAAATAATACACACAATAATTTCGTATGTTTTACCACAAAGATGGGATATATCAATAATCACATATTTGTGGTAAAACATACATACGAAACTCATCTTTGTGGTAGAACATAATAAAAATATCTACAGTTTCTTTATGTTTTACTAGCTTTCCCGACAGACTTTGTGTTTATTTATTTCCTGTGTTTCTAGCCCGAAGTGGCCCGTTAATATGTACATAATGTGCACTGCGCCCCCATAAAAAAATACAAAATTAATTCGATTGAGTTAAGCTAATAAAATAATAACATTAAAATATTTCTGAAACATCCATATTTCATTCGTATTCAAAGCTTTGGCGGGAACAACGTGAGAATAATGCGCTCGCGCACACACCCTACCTCGCCTATGACGTATGTACCAACACGAATGTGCCCGATAATATTGTTGTCTTTGAATGAAAATTTTCTAAAACGATCGAAACGGTGTGGTGGAGTAAGTGGGATGGGCTACTGTAGGTAAGTGCGGCAATCACGTACCTATGCGAGAATGAGAGGGAACTACCCGCGATGGCGTGGGCGCGTCGCAGGTAACCGTTCCATACTAACTTAAATGTTTTACATCATTTCTAATCCATTTTTTTTAACTTTTTATTAGTTATTCTGTTATCTGGAGCGGAGAAGAATCCAATAAATCAAACATTGAAAGAATCTGTTCAGCCGATCTCGAGTTATAAGTGTTCGCACTAACCCGACTTTAATTTATATGAGAGATACTTATTCCGTAATGAATATTATCAACATATTTGCATATTAAGTCTTAACCCTCAAGGTAAAATCAAACAATACGCAGTCCATCATAATTTGAAGGGTATAAAGGTTGAATGTCAAAAATGTATGTTTTGAGATATTACGCTTTAAAGTTTTCAAACCTCTTGAACAATGAAACAACAAATAAATTGTATGGAGCTTGCTCGATATAATGTTCTCCATGTTACATTATATCCTATCATTAGAAATATATTTCATTATCCTTACATTGCATTTATGAAAATTATTTATATTTTTTTTAAATCAAGTCCCCAATATACAGAACATAAAGGATGAATGTCAATACCAAACAGGAGATGAAGGATGGATGTCAATCTTCGATATACAATAAATGTTACATAGATAGTTTTGTTTTTTTTTTTTTTAATTAATTAGGCATTCCACCCATAGAGGGTGATTTGTGAGATAGTTTTGTTAAGGTGTAAATAAAAACATATAAAGTTGAATGTACTTTAATAAGAAATACTAGAAAAATTAAAATACCAAAATACTATAAAAATTATTATGAAAAAGTGGAAAAATGGCAAATCATACTGTTTTAAATGAAAGGCTACTGTAATAATTAGCAGCTTTATCACCACAAAACTTCTGTTTTTTTTTTTACAATAATTGCACAATTGCAATATTATTAGAGGTGATTTTTATATATTCTATGAACTAGAGTAGACTATAGTATCCTCGAAATGATACTATAGTCTAGTCAAGTTCATCTGGCAGTCGGGGTAATATAACCAATACAAAAGGCATTATCGACTGGTATTATTCACATCCATTTAAAAGGGATTAGAATCTTTTAATTTTATGCCCCGCTGCCAGTTCATTCCGAGGATACTATAGAGTGTTCTGATATCAACTGTCAAAAGTTTTGAAAAACATTCGCTAGGTGGCTATAAGTGACATCCATCCTTTATCCCCCGTATGCGTTTTTTTGTTTTTCGATTATCGTACGAAATACAGCCTCTATGTCAAGTTTTATTAGACAAAAATGTAGGTCATGTAAACTTTCACGAGATGGCGTTATCAGTCTCAAAACTATAAAAACTGACATTCATCCTTTATATCCTGTACCCTTCATTTGTTTAGTCTTAATTGTAAATCTTTATCATAAAAAAAGTTATAAAAGAGAATGGTGTCACCTGTTTATCTTAGCTTAAAGATTTGGATAAATGGTTTCTAAGATCAGATTCAAATAATTGATGTCTCTATGTTGAAAAGCTTGCTTTACACTAAACTGGTAGATGTTGACAACATAAATGGAATGCCGTATTGAATATAAAAAATAACGATTCAAAGAATATTTTAACTATACCTTGTAATTTATTTTATATTTTATTGAATCGATACTGACCTTGATAGCCTTATGGTACAGGCTTGGTCTCCAAATAAAAAAAATCCCGGGTCACAGGCTTTCAGTGTTTTTTAACTTGAAATTTCCACCTGGGGTTGGCTTTTCTCAGATTGGACGGAATCGGTTGACTGGAAAAAATGGCATAGGCTCTATAGGCAGTAAGTTCTGCCGGCTATACTGACACCTTTGTATAGAGAAGTGTAAATATTTTTTTTTTTATGAACAAGCTGACCCGTCAAACTTCGTTCAACATCATCGTACGATAATTCTTTCCAAAATATCTGCTTACTTTCTGAAACATCATGGGAAATGAATATACGCTAATCAAATAAAAAAAAAATTACGATGACAAACGTATAGCATCACAACATATAGCATCAAGATATTTGTGACAAGAAAGCGGGAGCATTGTTGAACGTTTGCGCATTTGTTTTTTCTCTATTCTTTTTATTTTGAGTACCTAAGTTTGATAAAAGCAGTGCATTTTATGGAGATTGAAGTGAAACATATTCGATATTGTTCGTAATAAACACACTGCCGTAAATCGGCAATAATTTGGATTTTAAAATTGACACTATCACGAAGTCTTCGACGCTATAAGATCCAATATCGCTTGGCAAGATTTGACGTCATTTAAATTCACCAATAGCTGTGCACCGACACTGTATCACGGACGGTACCGCCGCAACGCGCCGTGTCACCGCTAGCGCCACCTTACAAGACAGCCGAGCAGGGGTGCCCACTGCCCCTACACCATGGACGCAATTAAAATTATCGAGTTGGTAAGGGACGCGGCTCTTTCTTTGTCAGCAATTGTAAGTGAAAATGCTAATAAATTTACCAAGGACCAAATTTCCAAATTGATGCCTGCAACAATCGAATTTATGTCCGCCATGAACCTAGCCACAACCATATTATCTAGCCAGGAAAAGGAGATTGCTCTGCTGACGCAGAGACTCGATTCCGTAGAAAAATCACCTGTCAGCGACAACACCCTCCATGTTTGCGACACCTTGGCAGAGATGGCTGAAAGGAACGAACGTGCTAAGAATATTATTATGTTTAATGTTCCTGAGTTGAGTGCTACTGGCTCTGCCTCTGTCTCGGGAGAACGGAAGCAGATTGAAGAAATCATATCCGGAACTGAAATACCTATTGCCCAAAGTATTGTAAGATTGCAGAGACTCGGGCAACGATTAGAAAATAAAATAAGACCGATTAAAATTACATTTGAGAGTGGCGATGACGCTAAGAGCCTGATTTATGGAAAAAAGAGGTTCCCACCGAATATAAAACTTAAACAAGATTACACCATTATGCAGCGTAACCATCTGAAGGAACTCTGGAGTGAGGTTGAGTCCAGAAAGGGCAACGGGGAAGACAACATTTCTATTAAGTTTTTCAACGGCATTCCAAGAATTGTAACAAACAGAAAAAACCATTAGCGAATTTTGATATCTCCTGCCAAAACGTTTGTGGGCTCATAACTAAATGAATGGACTATAACAGAACACACCGACTATCGAAAAAATTCTACCCCGATTTGGACAGCCCTGCACCGCCGAATAAAATAAATAATTGCATTTAGGATTCCCGCGCGCTGCACTATTATTTAAACAGCGATACCTTCCAAGGCAACAATAATCACTATAACGCAATACAATCATTCGCAGACTGAATCACATGAGAAATGAGTATTTTACAAACTCGATTGTTGTTATAATATGTAATAACCCTTCTTCAATTTAAGTCTCGCCTTCGTATGTTATCCAAACTATACTAAGTAGATATTTGTGGATTTTAATATCACTTGAATATTATTTTATCTTTCACTTCTGTTATTATTGTTTTGTACCTGTTGACAGTTTGGTCTATGCCCATGCCTTGGTAGTTTATTCATTAATTTTAGTGGCACATATTGCTTATATTGGTATCAAAAACGATCTCATCTACGGCTATTTTTGTTTCTTTATTTTTATTGTATTGTGGTTACTACATATTATATTATTTTTTATTCTCTTTTCTTTCTCAACACTGTACCTACAGAGTTCATCTGGTGTTTTATGTTTTATTCCAACTATGACAGTGCTTTAATATTCTTAATTGAGTTTATATATCATATTGTATTGTGTAGTTGGTGAAAATTAACAAACACGGGTGCCTACTGCATACGTATTATTTTATTTTTGTATTATATTGGCACGATGTTTTTTTCTTTTCTTTTTTTTCTTGGTTTTTAGGTTTAAGATGAATTGGACTAGATGTGTGTATGTGTTTACATGAGGTTATGTTCTCACATATTGATTCTAAGCTTCTATTCTTCTACATTCTGTTCTAAACTTATCATTATTATTGAGTTGAAAAAAAATAAATTATCTACTATTATGTATCATATCTATGAACGCCATCTTGAAGTGGGATTACTGGACATAATATTATGTTTATGTTTAGTTTCCTCTACCATTTATCACTTTTAATGCATTCGCTATTATTTTAAAACATTTATTCACTTTATATCATATACCTAAAGCATATACATAATTGTATAAGGGAATAATTAAAAGGAAACAAAATTGAAATTAAAAACAATGCTATACACTTTTTATTATTAGGTGTCATTGATATGAATCAGACGCAGACTTTATGTATTTACCTATGTATTGTATATTTTCTTGCTGAATATTTTTCTTAGTCTAATTGGACTTTGTTTATTATTTTTAGTTTTTTTTTACCATGTCATCATCAGCATGTTATATAATTATTTCTGCTTTCTTATATTTCTTGTAATATATTTTATGTTGTTGTTAAAGGCACTTTGTGCCGTATACTTATCTAAATAAATAAAATAAATAAATAATATTAATAAAACTTAACTCACCCCTTTTATTCACTTTTCGCGTTCCAATTTTTAATCAAACTAAAATCATCTCTTTTTATTAATTTTCTATTCTACGTTTTAATTTATGCGCTATTTAATAAAACGCTTGAAGTTTGTTTGAATGTAATTTTTTTTTTCTCAAAGCTTGAAATAAATTCTATCAATAATCTTCGTATATAAATAATACCTGAAATGGTCTATTATTCATATTCAATGAACTTTGTAATAGGTACTTTATTTAATGACTGTAAGTTTGTTTGAATAAAAATAAAATAAAATAAAAAAAAATCAATGTCTTGAAACTCAAATGGTTGTGAGGTAAATAAAAATTGTGATGTTATGGAATTATCACAGATGGCGTTGTTGTTAGGAAGTCCGTTCCATACTAACATTAATATTATATTTCATTTTATTTGTTATCCATTTTTTTTCAATTTTTTATTAGTTATTCTGTTATCTGGAAAGGAGAAGAATCAAATATACTAAGCATCATAAACATCTGTTCAGCCGATCTCGAATAATAAGTGTTCCCGACTTTCTTTTATATCTATAGTTAGATATAGGTACCTACTGAAAAAGGGTTTTTATTTCATGAAACAGTATCTACATAATATAAATATGTAGGATTGATAGTACTTTCCAATAACGGTGTGCTTGATAATTTGAACTTATTTTTTACTAGCTTATACCCGTCTTGCTTTACGTTTTTGATTCCGATTGTCAGGCTTGATCGGTAGGTAATTAAACAGGTTCTAGTCTAGCTTCCCATTGCTTAACAGACCTCTATAACTGACATAAGCACAGGAAAAGAAGAATGACACTTTTAAAATTTTTGTTTCACCGACCTCATAATATTATACGAACCTACCGACATAATTTGCAAGTTTTCATAGAGAGAGAGAGAGATAGCTCTGTGGTTTGAATCTTAGCTACATTCCCTAATGTGTGATAATTAATTAGGCTGTCCACCCATAGAGGGTGATTTGCGCTATCTGTGTATAAAAGCCGCTGTCAAACTTCAAAATGGAGGAATCATTTTGCAAATTTTTTCATTAAATCTTTATTTATTGAGAATAATAAGATTTGAATAACATTTATATGTATAACAAATCAATCTACAATTATTTTATTACATTTTCATACCGTAATACCAAGATTCCATTCAACGTTTACATGAGTAATTTTGTTTCCAAAAGATGGCTTACTGTCTTTTTGAGAAATTTGTATGAAGATCCTAAAAAAATAGAGTTTTTTAAATAGCTCTAAATATATTAAAGTTAATGCAGCAAATTGTATTTAAGAACCTTCTCAAGCAAATTGCACCGCTCTGCGCAGATTCATATCTGACGTAGCATTTGTGTTTTGAGCGTGATGTTCACATATACGATAGAAAGCACACAAACATTTCTGAATTATTATGTAGATTGGTTGTAACTTCTTTATAGAAAGCCTATTATTTTTTGGACGAATAAACTTTTATTATGGACGATGAAAATCAGATATAAACTATAAAATATCGGAATTTATTTTTGTAAATTGTCCGCGGTACCCCAGCGTTTGAGAAACTCTGCATAAGTAATATGTAGTTCGCCCACAATAAAAGTCTAATTCCATTTCTCCTTGGGGGCGAGGGGGGGGAGGGGAGTTACATTTCTTTTCGTGTGCGATACAAGAGGCTGATCAAAATCTTCATAACTTTACGCACCGAGAAGCATATCATTCGGTTCTATAGGTATATTTTTTGCCAAGACTTAAAAGTACTCTTGAAAATGATGGACCTGCTGAAATCTCTTTTTGTAGCGAATTTACTTCATATCAAGAGACTACTTCAAATCAAGCGACTACTTCAAAAGTTTTTATTTCTCATCTTCTTAGAACGTATTTAGGTACTTCTTAAAGGGGTTGGTAACTGAAATATGCGTTTTTATTTAAACTCTATATTTTGAGAAGTTGTGAGTAGGTACATACCCTGTATATAACAATTATTGGTTTTTTCGTCCGAAAGCCACCGCTGCACTATGGGCCATGCTGGCTAAATAGATGCTCTGGCCCAGCATGGGCAAGTAGTGTGGCCGCTTCACCAATGACCAATATCGCCCAATATTTGACATTGGCCATTACTTGTATCCTTGTGCATCAATGATGTAATGAATTTTTTTTTTTAAATAGGTAGACCTATTTTCCGTGCGTAGCTGGGGCAGACCGCTAGTTATGAAATAATTTTTAATTTATTTGGAATGGAATATTGAGAAAGGCGGTGAAAAATTATATCCTGTTCATAAAGCAGACTTATTTTTGACACAATCAGTTCATTATTTGTCTCTGGACGAAAATAATGTTTAAGTGAAGCATTAAAAATATCTGATGACAGAAATGAACACAAAAGTAAAAGATATTTTGTGTAAAATTCCATGCATTTATGCCGAAATAGAAAAAAGGGCTATGCGACGATTGAGCCTCCGTCAAAAGCGCTCCGACATTATTCGCATTGAACTGAGATATCATAAGAGCCAAAAACGAAAATTATATATTATCATACAATGAAAGTGTATTTGTGTTCACTTTGGGTTTGCCCAGATTTGTATAAATAAAAAATATATATTATATTAAAAAAAGCTATTTTTAAACTTTTCAATTGATTTCATTTTTTTGTTTAAAATATCTATTGAAATAAAAATTTTATGTGATTAATAAATAAAATTATTTGTTAATCAATTGATTATAAAATTATTAAGAAAAAAATCAACAAGTTGTTAAATTTTTTTCCAAAAATCTATACCTAGGTATCATACGTCAATTTGGTATTTTAATTTTTTGATTGGTTCTAAATGTTGAATGTTTTTCTCACAGCTTAAACGTATGTAGAAGCTCTTTTAGTCAGGTCATAATAATATATCGGGGCTCTTAAGTTGAGGCCTTTATATAGGGGCTCTTATGTCGGCGCTCGTGTGTAGTGGTGACAGGAGAAGCCAACAAAAGAGGAGTCTACGAACCCTGGTTACCGGGGGGTTATTTTTCACAGATTCCGAGGCCATTGAGCTAATGAAGGCCATTACCAGATACGCAGTTCAACGATCTGTGTCATATCAATCTCTCTCGACGTTATTAAATTTTTGGTGTCCGCTTATTTTCCATAATGAACATTTTAGAAATCTAATTTCTTTCTTTATGTCACTGTGACGGCAACTTCGTAAACAATTCAGTATCCCTATTCTTGATGAATTTTACTCACTAACGTAAGTGAGAAACTCACAAAAAAATTAAGTACGGACTGCAGAGCTTTCCGAAGTATTCTTTAGAGGCGCTATTCACGTTTCCATACAAAATGTTGTTACTTCCTTTGAGAAGAAATAATTCTAGAGAAATAGTGTGCTACTGCGCATGGTTCCAACAAGTACCACGTGACTGCTGTTAAACTCATATAAACTGTGACGTTTGTCGATAGCGGTGTGTGACATTCGATTTTTTATTTTGAATATTTTAGCGTTAACAGAAAGGAATTATATGGTCTCATCATATAATTAGTTAAAGGAAGTACCTACCTATGGGCTTTGATGTGTTGTAATGTACTCAAGGGCGGATCCAGCCTTGGCACCAGGGGGGGGGGTCACAAAGTAAAAAATTTGGTATCTGGAAATTAACCTTTCCTAAAAAAAAAAAAAAAAGGTCATTTTCAAAATTTGGTATCTGGAAACTACACTTTTCCTAAAAAAAAAAAAAAAAGGTCATTTCCTAAATTTGTTATATGGTACTTTTGCTCAAGGGGGCCCCCTAACCCCCCCCTGGATCCGCGCTTGAATGTACTTATGGGTGAAAGTAAAATGAATTATTTTCGGTTCTGCGCATCTAAAAAAGTTCTCTAATAGTATTTTTACTCAGTGGTTACTTCACGCCAGCGTAAATATCACGAAAACTTCGAATTCCTATTACCTAAATCCTCGTGTAACGAAATTTACAAAACAAAAATGTAAAATAATAATTTGGATTATGAAGAAAATCTTAAATAAAAAATGTTAATTTATTTAAAGTATTTTTATGAACTTTGTGGTACTTTTCCATAATGATAATAAAAAACACAACTTTGCAAAGTATCACTTTTATTTTTTATAAAAACCAAAATATTTTCAACCACAATGTGGCCATCTTCAGTGGTGATTTAAATTAAACTGATGTATTGTGTCGCGTCACTAGTGTGTTGTTGTGGGTGTGTCTGTATGTTGGGGGTGGGGAGGTGAAGTGTTGGTTGTGTGTGTGAGGGGGTGAGAAGGTATGATTGTGTGCGTGTCCTGTACGAATAATTTGAGTATAGGTGACAGATTTGGAATTTGATTGTTAATTACGTGTTCTTTGTGTCTATGTATTTCTAATGTTTCTAGTAGGTTCATTTTATGGTTTTTGTGATTGTATATGTGTAAGTACTGTGTGTTTTCTCTGTCAATGTTGTGTCCTGTCTCTCTACAGTGATCCGCCATTTCTGAATTGATTGTGAAATTTTTTATAGCTTTGTGATGTTCATTAATTCTTGTTTCGAATTGTCGTCCTGTTTGTCCAATGTAACATATGTCGCAGTTCTTACAGTTTATCTTGTATATGCCTGATTTTTTGTTTATGTCTGTTTTTCGTTTATAGTTGCATAGTCGTTTTTTTAAAGAGTTATTCGTGTAGAATGCTGGTCTAAAGTGTTGGTTTTTGTGTTTTGATGTAATTTCGTCACTTATGTTGTCTATGTATAGTATTCTTCTCCATTTGTCGTCGTTGTTGTGAAAGTGTATCTTGGGGTAAATGTAATCGTGTATTAGTTTGTTCTTATGTTTTTTGTTTAGTAGTCGTATAATTATGTTTGGGTGGTATCCGTTGTTATTAGCTATATTTATGATAGTGTTGATTTCCGTCTGGTAGTTTTCTTTTGTGAGTGGCATTGTCAATAATCTGTGTATCATGGAATTAAAACCTGCCATTTTTTGTGAGTATGGGTGATGTGAATTTGAATGAATTATTGTATCTGTATATGTTGGTTTTCGGTAGATTTTGAATGTAAATTGGTTCTCGATTATTGATATGTTAATGTCCATGTAGTTGAGTGAGCTGTTATCTTCTTTTTCCATTGTGAATTGTATGTGTTTGTCTATGGAATTGAGGTATGTCAAAAACTGATCTAATTGTCTGTGTGTCCCTTCCCATGTACAGAAAATATCATCCACGTACCTATTGTAATTGGTCATATGTTTCAACAGTACATGTTTAGATGCAAAAAGTTTGGTCTCAAAATCGTCCATATAAATGTCTGCTAATAATGGGGATAAACTGCTTCCCATTGGAAGGCCGTTCGTCTGTGTGTATAGTTTATTGTCAAATTCGAAATAATTCTGTCTTATACATGTTGTGATGATTTCTATTGTTTGGTCTTTAATGTTGTTGTCTATGTCTAGTTTGTCAAGTATTTGTTCAGTCAATTTTAGTGTCGTTTCCGTCGGTATGTTGGTGAATAAACTCTTCACATCGAAAGAGACAAGGATACATTTTTTAGGCGGTGTTGTGTTGTGTAGTTTTTGTGCTAATTCTGTTGAGTTTTTTATTGTGTATCGTGGTTTAAAGTTAGTGATGTTATTGAAAAAAATATTTATAAATTGACTTAATTTGTGTGTTGGTGAATCAATGCATGATGTAACTGGTCTCGCTGGATTGTTCTCTTTGTGAAGTTTGATGAGGGCGTATAGCTGTGGTGGTGTTGGGTTCATTGTAATTAAATTCCTTTTCTGGTGTTGTTGTATTATGTTGGATTTTTTTATAATGTTTCTAGTGTTTTCTTGGTACTTTCTCGTGGGGTCTTTTTGTAGTTCTTGGAATTTAGAGGTGTCTGTTATGATATCGTAAATCTTGTC
The DNA here is from genome assembly GCA_963576905.1 of Mystacides longicornis. NCBI lineage: Eukaryota > Metazoa > Arthropoda > Insecta > Trichoptera > Leptoceridae > Mystacides > Mystacides longicornis. The sequence continues at coordinate 24,263,430 of OY756427.1, forward strand.
GTTGTATTGTGTTTTATCAATGAGAACTGTTGAGTTTCCTTTGTCTGCGCGTGTAATAATAATGTCTTTCTGAGTGGTGAATTGTTTAATTTGTCGTACTATTTTTTCTTCATCTGATGTTTTGGTATTTTTGTGTTTTTGTATGTATTTTTTGAACTGATTTGTACATTTGTATAAAATTTCTGGGTCTTCCTTGTTGATTGCTAACTCCATGTCAATAGCCAATTTTGATTGTTGATTGCTAACTCCATGTCAATAGCCAAGTTTAATTTAAATCACCACTGAAGATGGCCACATTGTGGTTGAAAATATTTTGGTTTTTATAAAAAATAAAAGTGATACTTTGCAAAGTTGTGTTTTTTATTATCAAAAAATGTTAAGTTGTGCGTGTGTCTTACTAAAACTCGAGACCGGTTGGACCGATTCCTATACTTTTCAGATGTGACATCAAACGATCGTTATTTTTTGGTTGCGAGTTCCTAGGGAGCGATCCGTCGTCTGACAAGACGGCAGTCTTTTAAAATACATATTATAGGTATGACAATGTTTTCAGAAACTACGTAACAATATTGACAATGTTCTCAAATTTCTAACATTCACCGTTGTTTATAGAAGCGCCGTATTCGTAGGAAAATAGACCATTACAGGACATGAGGTATCATAAGAATATATATCTAGTATACCTATATATCTATATGAATAATAATTATTATGCTTTTTATAATTATTTTTTGTTACTTTTTTAATGTTAAACTTTAAAAAATAGTAAAATAATTATATACGTTTTCTTTTAAACTTTTGACTAGTATAGGCTTAAAACCGTCTCGTACTCATAGACTGAAGGCTGAATTTGATCCTTTCCCCGCCAATAATGCGCTTAAATGTTAACAAATTAGAAAAAAAGTTAAAAAAATTCATCCAAAATCTGCATACCAATATTTTTAGAGTCAATGGTTGAATGAATGAATTTTCACAGATGCCAGTAATTGTGTCAGTAAATCCGTTCTATACTAGCTTTAATATTAGTATACAAAATTAAATTATTAAAATTTTTTAAATTATATTATTATACAAAATTATTATTATTTATTATTACATTTAATATTATTTTCTATGCCCTTTTTGGTGTTTTATTAGTTGTTTTGTTATCCGGAGCGGAGAAGAATCCAATAAATCAAGCATCATAAAAATCTGTTCAGCCGATATCAAATCATAAGTGTTCGCACTAATCCGACTTTCTTTTATAATATAGATAGCAAACCAGATGGAGTACCTACTAGTAAAATTGTTGTATGGAGATTTGTTTGTAAATTAAATTATTATTTTTATTTCTATAAAAATGAGATAATTTAGTTCTATATTTCCAATCCAAATCCAAATGTATAGAATTATGTGTCGCGTTTGCTTGCTATGACATGTCAAAAACATTCAAACTTCGAACATCACTTAAAATGATCTTTTCAATAGACAACAAATTTTATTAGTTCAGAATTAATATTAATCACATACATTTTGTCTATGACTCTTCATAATAAAGTTATTCTCACAAATACTCTGAGAACACCTAGGTATAATTTTGTACAAAATTAATTAGTGTGTCGTTTGTCGGTGTATCCGTAGGTACGTCGTCGGTCGAATTGCATCAAGATGTCTTGCGCGGCGGTTTGCAAAACTATAATCTATCTATCGCTGTGTTCTATCATAGTGTTCTATTGTATTGCATACATTTTAGAGAGAATCGTAAGAGAAGCGCTAAACACAACTATATTGTTGATCAATACAGTCGTTCAGATATTTACACACACCGAGTATTATAATATTAGACCTTTTTAAAGGGTTTGAATTTGATTTTGAATCTATGTAGAACGTATTCGATTACTGTTATTTTTATTCAAATTATTTATTTTATCATTTATATATTTTTATGTGCACGATTAAAATTATTAAAAATACTTCATTTTTAAGGAGATAGTTAATTACTTGCGTGTGTGATGAATTCACCACCTAAGTGATTAGTTTTTCTCATTATTTTAAATTATTAGACATGAAAATAGCTTCGTGATAGTTAGGTACAGAAAAGATGAGAAAATTGTATATTTTTTAATACAGTAATATGATTAAAAAGTAACTCTATGACCCCACTTTCTAGTATAAAAAAGCCGACAATAATAATATGATTCCTAACGACAAAGTTCATGATGACCAAATTGAAGTTAAATACATTTGAATATTGACACGTTAATTTCTTGCCAGTTTAGAAAAGAGTCCTAAGTTTTGCACAATTGACAAATGATTTTGAATTTTATCTTCATGAACCCTATCCCGCACTCAAGAACCTGACGCACTCCTGATTCCTGAAATGGTAAGTAATTTTTTTTGTTACTCTTCTTGCCATATAGATACACTGTAGTTTTTCTAGCTAGAGTTGATTTAATTTGAGTCTAAACAGAAGTTAAACCGCTCTTACAGATACAACTCCAGCTCTAGGTATATTGGTCTAACTTTAGCGATTTGGTACTGTGTAAATTGTGTTTTTCTTTCACTCTCGCTATAGAGTGATTTATTGGTGGTTATCACTGTAGGCGTCTTGTGCAGGCAACATATTATGTCAGTTTGTTTAAAGCTCTATGAATTGTACATATTTATATCCGTTATATGCCCTATAATTAGAGGTACGTAATTTTCGCAAATAAAAATTTGTAATATCGCATTTAAAAAATATATAAAAGCGAAATTTCGCATTTATTCGCATAAAACATAAAATGTCTATAATAAAACACCTTTGAGTATTTTAAATATTTAATAAACAGTTAACAATTTTAGAAAACCTTTATAAAATATCAACATGTAATAAAATATACGCTTTCAATTATTAATACAATTTAGTTACGTCGACGACTTCTACTAACTGATTTTTCAGTTTCAATTATTTTCACAAGGATAAAGCGTTCGTTTTGACGAGTTACTTGATCGTTTACCTTTAAAATATAATAATTATCGATATTTCACTGAAATTTACTAAAATTAAAACATCGCATTTATGGAATATATTGACGAATTTCGCATTTATCGCATCTATTTCGTAAATACGAAATTTACGTAACCCTACCTATAATATACCATAAGTACCTAGGTACCTATTTAAGCGGCGATGTCTGCACTAACTTTTTTCGAATTAGTTCCTAGCCTAGTTGTTTAGTCATTGAGTATTGTTCTGAAGGTTGTTGGTGCGATCTCCTAAGTCTATCATCTTCCTCCTTCACAACACAAGCTTTGTTTTCTGTAAAATATGTCTAGAATGTATTTGTGTTCACATTGGGTGAGCCTAAACTCATTTAAAAATATTCCAAACATATGTTTAAGGAACCAATAATGGTTTCCCTTTATTACATGCCATGTACCATTTCTCACATTGCTTCTTGTCATTTTTCCATGTCTGAATGTTGTACCTACCCTTAAGCTAATCTGGCATTTGCTTCTTTGGCTATATTCCTTCAAATCCTTCTGGCACTGTAGGGCTATTCTCGTAATCAATCGCTTTTAAAAATCACTTAACGATAAGATTAAGACACGATCGCAAGCAGTCGTATTCACAAAACTATCGGAATCTAATGCTAATCCTATCTTGAACTGGATCATTTTCATACTGATATTTCAAACATAACGAATTTTAAGATATCTACTAGATATCTTGTTTTGTGAATACCAATCCGCCATTTTATGATTGTCAATCAAGATAAGAGCGTATTAAGACCGCTACGAGAATAAGGGCACTGATCCAATTGCACCGCTGCGGCTATCGTTGACGCCCCAGTCTCTGTCCTGAATTGGGCCATCGGAACTCTTCTCCATTCGGCTTTACCTTCAATCATTCGTTTTTAAAAACTGCTGCAATCTTGCCTAGTGAATTCTCTTACAAATTTTCTTTTTACATAGACTTAGCCCTTCGTGTCTGGGCTTTGGTCAGGCGCCAGGAATCACCCATACAGTATAATGAGCAACACTCACGCATAAAACAGTTAACATTTCGTCTCGACATGCACTAAATGCCAATTGATGTTTTTAAGATAATCTATTAAAAAAGTCGTATAAGCGGTTGGCCGACTCGATATACGATTTTTATATGAATGGCTTATAAATTAGTCGTATAAGTATTAATACGACTTATTATATGACATTTTTGTTGTGTGTCGTATAATAATCGATAAATAGTCGTAAAAACATTATAAAGCCTAGCTATAGGACTTGTCTTATAAAGTAGAGTAGGTATATATAGAATAACATTTTTTTTAATAAAATTTATAAGATTTTGAACATGCATTTTTCTTGGTGGAAGTAATTTAAATTTGATTAACATTTTTTTTGTTTTTAAGTACACTTTATTTCACGAAAATGATCCTACCTATAAACCAATAACACAGTTATTTTTATCGTTGTTTATTATTTTTGTAATAAAAATGTTGAAAAAAAAATGTTTGTGAAACAATATCATTGAACGATGTCGTTTTTTTTTTGTGAAATTAATATCAAAAATAATTTTAAAATCCTGGAATCTACGAAAGCCTCCTAACAAATTGAAAACAAAACAATTTTATATTGTAGGTACTTAAAAGTAATAAAATAAATATGAAACTCGGTATTGTTTTTTTTTTCCAAAATTAGTAATAATCCGTAGGTTACCAGTTCCGTTTCCGGAAATCATAGGAGAACTAATTAATAGGTACATTAATTTCAATTTATACAAAGAAATTCAAAATCTTTTTTTTTTACAATACAAATCTTTTAAATAGCTTTTTATTTTAAATATCGCACCATCAACCTTAATAAAAAATGATAATGAGACTTCACTTAAACTGGATATCTTAAAAAGATTTTTAGGCGAGGTTTTCTCTTGGTATTTTTATAATAATACAAGCTTTTCCGACAGACGTTGTCCTGTGTTCCTAAATATGAATATTGAATTCGAATTTGTATGGTGATGAATTGATTATCATTTGACCAATGTGATTCCGAACGATGCGTCTGTTTTAAACCATATTTATTGCATCCGCGTTCTGTCAACCGCGCCAATTGACAATTTCTGTCAAAATTGGAATAAAAATTATAAGGTAAAAAGTACTAATAAGGCTGTCTACGTAGAGTTTTATTTAATTTTCTAATTTTCCATGCATTTTTCTTCATTTTTTTTCTTCTAAAAGGACATTTCCCCGATAAAAGCCTATACACGACAAAAAAAGAATTAGCGAAATACGATGACATCGGGAAATAGCTCTCCATTTTTATACAGGGTTGTGTAAGAAATAGCGGCGGCCATGTCGAACATGCATTATAAAAATATTGCTGTTTTTGTTTTATTTACATATTTTTGTTACTTTCACCTCAAACTAAAAATGAACCCTCTACTACCTTAACTGTTATTTGGTCAATGTTTTGCCTATTTAATAGCAAGTGTTATACCTTTTTGAATAGCTAAAGAGACGTAGAAGTTTTTAAAATTATTTGCAGAATAAGTTCCTAAATTAAAAAAAAAAAAAGCGCTTCAAAGTTAAAAACACTTAGTGAAAATTCTTTGATCCTAACCGTTGTCGAGCTGTCTTTTTAAGCTGTTAGTAGGTTCAGTTAATCATTTTTATTAATTGACATGTCCTCTCACTAGATACATAAAAAACCGGACCCTAGGACCTCTAATCCGAAAAAATCGATAAAAAGGCAAAATATAAAGGATTTTTTTTTTCAAAATCTAAGTTCAAATGAGTTGTTTATTTTGTACTTTGGCTACCGGAGGCAGCGCTGAAAAATATGTTTCTGTGCTGTATTATGTGCTTGTGCGGTAGGACCGGGGGACGAGACCTTATGCAAAAAATAAAACCCGCTTCTATAAAGAAACAGTCATAGTACTGTTAAGTTGACACCTGCACATAACACGTGTCTTTTACTTGTTACTTCGCGCTTGCACTCACACATTCACTTTGTTCTTCGTAGTGGAAATGGCCCATAAGTCAAACAATACTAACGGTTGCCTATCAATCAGGAATAATGCCACACATGCCACTTATCTTACCTTCTTACTTCTTACTAGTCGTCATCCTCACTCATGTGAGTCGTGGTCATCATGCTTGGTGGACTCTGTAGTAGAATTGTTCTTTCTGTTCTGTCATTTTACAGCCATTCGCTGCTCCAGATGAATACTGTAAGATCTCAAAATTTATAGTTTTGAGATAATCCAGTTTAAAGTTTTTGTTGAAATTAAAATTGGGATTACTATTGTTTTTGGATCATCTAGAATTTTTAGAAACACTCATTAATTCCTTTCATGGATTTCATTTATTTTTTTCTAATTTGCATAAGTTTTTATACTATTATTACAGAAAATTGACAATAGTTAGATATCTAACAGAATTCATCTCGAAGTATATGAGTATTTTGAAAGTAAAATTTAGATATTTTACTGTTTTTTGAGATGTTACTGTATTCATCTCATAGATGCGAGCACTTTATAATGAACTAGCTGACCCGCCCATCGAACTTCGATATAATCCAGAATATTTTTTTTTTGACATATTACATGAATTAAATACAGTAAACGACATTAAAACTGAATTAAATTAGCTAAACATGTATTGTATTATGTAATAATTAATGTCTTGACAGTTTATGACTATAAGTTTGCAATAAAAACATTCCTCTGTATTTGCATAACTTAAAAAAAAATCAAGAGATGGCGGTGTAGTAGGAAATTAGTCGCATGTGCAACATGGTACGTTATTGTACATATCTTACTGCAAAATCAGACTATTTTAAATCCAAATTTTACTGAATTATTATGGTATAAGATTATTGGGGAAAATGCAGATAGATCCTTCAATAAGCTTTTTCCTTGAAAATTTCACACTATCAGTTATCAGTATTCAATAGAAATTTGTATATTTTAACTTTCATATCAAAAAATAATTTCCTTTTAGTAGTTGGATAGTTTTTGTAAGACAAATAAATTATATAACAGTTTTAATTAATCCGCTTTGGTCGTCTTAATAATTAATGTGACAACACTGTGAAGTGTTTTGGCTAAATTTGTAGAACGTAAACAATAAAAGCCCGCCATAAACAATATTGTCCTTAGAAGAACACTGTAATATTTTGAAATGTTACAGTATTCTTCTGAGCGCCCTAATAAAAGATATGTAACATTCCAAAATTATAAAAAAAACACTCGGTTTGAGTAAGAAGACTATTTAAGGTTACACTATTATCCTCATATATTTTTCAATTTTGAGATCTTTTTTTTTCTATAGCGGCGTCATTTTCTGTTGTATTTAAAGTCAGTAGGTCTCATTAGATGATATGAAACGAGACGCTTCCAACGATACCAATATCTCAAATTTCGTATATTTTGAGATCTTACAGTAGGTATTCATCTGGAGCAGCGAATGTGTGGTGCGATGTCGGCATTTTTTTGGTCGGACTAACGCATCGGCGATCTGCCTCTTGAGTCTCTCCCGACCAATATTATGTAGCTTTTTATATAGAACTCTTTGCTTTTATAATGTTGGAAACCACTTGACCAAAATATTTGAGTATAGGTAGGTTCGAGATAATCTGACCATGATAATATAGGACACGCATTATTTATTTCAAACTGATTTATAGTTGCATTTATTATTGTTTCTTTTACGATTATGTTTGACACCTTTTCTTTTTCTTCTCTATTATACGGCGTAGTATGCATTGTCATAAAGGTTTTTTACTATGGTATCTTCTTTTATTCTCTCTTATAATGAGTTTTGCATAATATGCCAACACGAAGCGTTTTTCGTTTTTATTGCAGGAACATATTGGTAGTTCATCGTTAAGTGAGAATTGAAAAAATCAAGATACCTGTAGATCTTTAAATTGTGATTTTACTTATTCTTGTGTGTTTTAAACATCCGGAAACAGCTTCTGTCTATTCACAAAAATATTCTCAAAAAAATCAAAGTCTTACAAAACAAAATGGCTTTATTTATAAAAAAATATGTTATTATAAAATAAATACTCAACGTAAGGTACAAAAATATCTTACAAAATTATGACTTATCACTTAAAGTTCATTTAACATATTTATCATGCTATTTATATTAATAACTAGCTTTCCCGACAGACGTTGTCCTGTGGACCCTTTGGTCCTAACCTGGCCCGTTCCTTCTCCACTCCGCCTCCAGAAACAAAAATAAACTAATTAACATTAAAATATTAATTCTAAAACGTCCATATTTCATTCGTATTCAAAGCTCCAACGGGATCAACGCGAGAATATAATTATATGCGCGGAATTTGGTTGACTTTGTATGAAAAATTTCTAAAACGCCCGAGACGGTGGAGTAAGTGAAATGGGCTACTGTAAGAGTGGCAATTACGTATGCGAGAATGAGAGGGTGCAGGTGCAGAAGGCAATATTTTTTTGTTAGATTTTTTCAAAGATGGCGTCGCATGAAATACGTTCCATACTAACTTTAATATTATATTTTGTATTATTTCTTATCCTTTTTTACACTTTTTATTAGTTATTCTGTTATCCGGAGCGGAGAAGAATTCGATTAATCACACATCGGAAGAATCTGTTGAGCCAATCTCGAGTTATATGTGTTCGCACTTACCCGACTTTAATTTAAATTAGAGATTAATTGCACTAGAACAATAATAGTTGAGTGTGATTTTCGAGAAAATTTAATTTAAATTTATTCACGAATTATCTTGAGTAGGGGCAGGTTTTAGCTTAGTCCTGATAAGCTCTCCAAGCGCTCTACTGCCCACTGCGTTGGCTTGCTCGTAGTATGGTAGTCTTTCCAACTCCTTAATCCAAGCAGCAACTTTAGGAAATCTAAGAAGATTAACAAAAATGATTAGGCTTTTTAATAAGGAGTTTATAATAGTAACCAGCCCCCCTAGACAAATTGAATTTGGCGTTCTTGAAATTGACATAAGGTTTTTATAATAGTCAGCCCCCGCTAGTCAAATTGAAGTAGGCGTTCTTGAATTTGAAATTGACGAAGATTGCGTGGTAATTATTTACTTCGTGGACTTCTTCCATTTTTGACAAAACCCTTCTAAATGAATATGTTGCAACCTAACAGAGTGTAGTGGTATCATTCGGTGAGGTGTCCAAAGAAGCCCCAATTAAAAACTATACGTTCCAACCTTAACCTAACCTATTCAAATCGTAATGTTATCATTCGAGGATGTTGTCAATACCCTAATCTATTCAAATTGACTTAACTAAACGACAATTACCAACAATATCTTCATTTTTCAAACAAAAACACCAATTTTAGAATAAAAAAAATAAAATGTCACTCCATGAAAGAAATGTTTGTATGATAAAATAGGCAACTTTTAAAATTGATTTTTACTTAAAATGTTATCAAATCAATCCATAACATGCTTATTTACCAATCTGCATATACATTTGTTATGTGTTTCATATAAAAAATCGAAGAAGCCCCCGAAGTAAATAGTTCCCGACTTCGTCAATGAATAGAGTGCGTAATGAACTCCCCTGGAACATATGAACAATTATTTTAACCAAACATAGACACTAATATGAAAATGAAAAAAGTGGACAGTTAGTTTTCTTCCTACACTACATTGTCAAATAATTCGTTTGTAGTCGTTCGCCAATTTCAATTTATCTAGGGCCCCAGTTCTCCTAGCTTAGCTCTTTTAACATTACTAGTGGTCGGCCAGTGCTCGAAATTCGACCATAACTAATTTAGATTATAAATTTTAACATTATTAAGATTGCTTTATCAAAAACTGAGCGACCGTTTTTTCACAATTTTCTTTCAAAAATAATGACATGGATACGTCAAATTTTAAATGTTGATATCTTCAAATTTTGTTCTGTAGTTATTTAATACCTACAAAAAAATATTAGTGTACATGTGTGCATAACATTACAGTAGTGTGCGTAGTGTTTTTTTAATGATTTAATCTATTTTTATGCATAATCTATATAAACTATAAGCGTGCGACATTTCATAATCATCCGTCCGCGCAATTTTCGTAAAAATGGTCACAACGTTTTTCCTTCACGTATTCATAATATATATATTATAGACACATTTCAGGAAAATCAAAAGTATCAAGTATATATTCAAATTTACATCCGTGAACGAAGAAGTGATTGGTAGCCTAGTGGTTCAATATTTGCTTTGTGTGAAAGAATAATATGTCACAAGTGTATTTATATGTATGTTTTGAGTAAGCCCAGATTAAAAAATGTTTTCAACCAAATTTAAACTAATTGTAAATTTAATTAAAAGCTTATTCAGTTTGTAAATCAAATAAATTAAACCGTTTCTTGGAATTTAATTTTTAATATCGTTATGTCAAATTTATAAAAAAAAATCATTATTAACTTTTTCATCGTAATGACTTCTAGGTATATCCATATTAGGTTTATTTTTTTCTTAATTATTTACGCACACAGGAGAAAAAATAGTCCACGTGTTATTAGGCATTGCTGGTGCAAAATTATGGGTAATTACTGCAATTTCCATAGGTACCTAGTTATATTTACCATTTTAAAAATTCTATCCTTGTCTTTGATTATAACAAAATATTTAAAACGGTTGGTAGCCGAGCAGGTCACTGACTTTCGTTCTAATAAAGGTCGGGGGTTAACACCCGGTGCCGACCATCTTCCTCTTTCACGAATCAAGTCTCTCTCAAGTGTTTAATGTGAAAAAAATCAAAAAATAATTTTTGTTCGCTTTGGGTAAGCTCATTCAATTTCATTAAAACAATATGCGTTATAGTACCTTTTGTCATCTATGGGCTTCATTTCATGGATCGAGCTTACTGTAGATATTAAAGACAAATCAGCAATTGTCATTTGGTCACAGGCTATCCATTTATTTTCAGTCAGGAAAATATTTAAAATTTTATAAAATTCTTCAATTTCCGATCGAGTATTTTCACTGATAAAATTACAAGTGTCTGCCCATAGAGGGAGCTGCAAAAAAAATTTGTTATTAATAACTAATAGCGATCACTTCCCTCCGTTTGACAGCTTAAAAATATATTAATGTCTTGTGACAATAATAATGTTTCAGAAACATATGAAATGTGATCTATTCAAGTATGCGTGTACGCAGTTAGTTCAGATGAAGTTTCAGATATCGCTGAAACCCCAAATATAATTCCATAGGTTGTGAATGTTGAGATAACCACTGTACTTCAATAATAAAGAAAAATAGCTTAACTTTTAAATTGTGTTTAATCAAATCACAGAGTTAAAAATGTTTTTATTATTAAAATCTCTTTGGGTCTTTTTCTATGGAATTGTCAAATGATTTCTCCCTCTAAAATTAGGAGTCATTTTTTAATTTATGATCACACTTCTACCTTTTTCCATGAACATTTGGTATAGATTGTCAATTGAATTCAAACGTTAGTCATACATTATGCATTTCTATAACAATATAGTATATCTGTCATCTTACGTGTAGTGACAGCTAGTCATCAACTCAATCAGTTTTAGTTTAAATTAATGCCTTAAATTTACATTTGCAATAATTGTCAACTTACGACAGCTTTTTTGAGTAACAAAAATAGCTCTACGTCAAGGAAAAGCCTCTGGTTTATCTTTGCTCGTATCTTGTTATTCTTGGGATACAGGCTGTCATCTTTTGCGTACTCCTCAACTAGATAGATGCTTATGGCATGACTGGAAAAAACAAACCATATCGATTAACAGAATGAATAAAAATAACAATATTCGTTATTTTGTATTGAAATACACTGTGTTCTTAATCTGCATCTCTTCAGTCTCTCCCTTCTGACTTACGTAAACAAAAAAAGTGACATTAAATTTTAAAACTTTTGTCCCAAAGCCGCATGTAGTATGAAGTGCCTACATGAATCAAGGGTTTAATAATTAATTGTTCAATAATTAAAATTTACTTTAATTTAATTCAAATCAAAGATTTCAAAGTTGTTGGAAGTCTAGCTGTTATGGTGCCGCCCTCGTAGTGGAAATCTCGGGTTCGATTCCATCTTCCTCTTTCACGACACAAACTTTAAGTAGCTTACTGTGAAAGAGACAAAGCGTCTATTTGTGTTCACAAATTAATTTTTATAAAAAAATTATCTCACCTATCCCAAACTGTTAAATCCTTATCTTGAAGGGTAGGTACGGTGTGTTGTGGATTTATCTGTAAAGTTTAGTTAAAATTAGGGTAGTTCAATTATTATGAATTTATTTTATTATACTAGCTTACTCAACAAAAGTTGTCCTTTCTTATCTTTAAATATTGTGTTCGAATTGGTAAAATGGTAGATACATTTTTTTTTATTAATGCAATTCCGATAGATGCATCTGTTTTAAACGGTATTTGCAGCGCGCATTCTGCAAATCTACCAAAAAACTTACAGTTATGATATTATAACAAAAGGTTTATAAGAAAAGTTTATATTATAACTAGTTGCATGTATACATGAGATCCAACTGTCGATGGCCTGAGTCGGTATGTCCATTGTATGAAACGATGTCGTCAATAAATTAAATTTTTACAAAAAATGTTAAGAAAAGTTTGAGATGTACTGATATAATGTATATATTTTTTATAGAAAATTAAATTATCTAGTTGATGTGTTTCGGCGTTTTTCTATATTTTTTTAAAATTCTGAAATATAGGCATTGAAACTCGTAAATTTGTCATAAAAAAAATATTTTTCTATATAAAAAAAGTTTGAGAAACCCTGGAACTTTTCCATTAAATTCAATTTGAGATATTGTATTTTTCTATATACATACACATTTTTAGGGTTCTAGCTTTTATAGTTTTCGAGATATATGCAAAAATTAAGTAAAAATTCAAAGGTTGATTACCCCTGACTGAAAGAAAATTTAAAAATTCTGAGTATACAAGTTTTGTAGACTTAAAGTATTAAATATTTTCTGAAATTTTAGGATCTGTGCATCAAGCGAATCAAAAGTTATAAGGGGGGGGACACACACACACACACACACACACACACACACACACACACACACAGACACACCCTCACACACACAGACACACCCTCACACACACCCTCACACACACAGACACACCCTCACACACACAGACACACTAAATGTTCTCCGAATCCTGAGTAAATCCATATATGGAACATATATGCTGCGAAGCCTCTAAGATGGTGTTTTTTGTCGTCAAAGTTTGAAAAACCGTTTAAAATGTAGACCTGGCCATACAAATCTCACGTATCTTGGCTTGATACTGCCGATCTGTCTCGAGAAACAATTTCTCTTCAACAAATCGACAGTTGGAAAAGCACTAAGGTTAGGTACCTACGTTAAGTTTTCTTAAACTTTCTAAGATTCAGCGGAATTTTCTCATTTTTTTCTTTTCGTTTCCTCGTGTCTGAGGTTCGTGACTCATGACTTTTAGGAGGTGATAACTGTGTGTACTAATCTTCTATGTTTCTGACTTACAGCTCTCCTTCTTTTTCCCTTTTTCATTTTGAACATGACCATTCACCATTAGGTGTTCGAATTTAAAATCCCGATCTTTTTTGAAAATCTGTAACTTGCTCCTCAACAAATCGAATCTTCGTATGGCAGGAATCGAACCTGCTTACCAAGCTGTTGTATGTACGCCAGTACCCTAAAATCAAAACCATCGACTAGATGGGTATTGGTTCGATTTTAGGTCTTTATTGCAAGTATTCAACGCTGTTTTTAGATGAGAAATTCATTATCAAAGTGTGTTTCAAAATTAAAAGGTCTATGATTTCAAGGCTTGTAAGGGGCTGGGATATTCGATAATTTGAAAACAGTAAAGTTTGTTTTCAGGGGCCGTCATATAATGTAGATATTGAACATTTCAAAAACTATTCGACCTGACCAGTATTAGGTTAAGAAAGAAAGTGTGGTACTTACTTACATTGATATACTCCGGCTTGAGGTGATCTTTTTGGACAAAGTTCATGCTGACGTAATCCACTTGTAAATCCAACGCTTTGACTAGAAGCAGAATAGCTCGGCACGGGGGTGACATCTCCGTCATGTACAGCTTCAGAGGCATCTTGGTGCTGCAAAAAAAAACACAACTCGAATGAATCCCCTGTTTTTCTTCAATCTTCTATAATATAAAAATGGAGACCTATTTTGCGTTGTAATCGCATCACGCCTAAACGGCTGGACCGATTTCGCTAATTCTTTTTTTGGCGTGTTTGGTTGAAGGTTCTTATGAAAGAAAACAATTAAGAAAGTTGCGTGGATAATTAGAAAATCACAGAAAACTTTAAGTAGGTAACCTTCTTAGTACTTTTAACAATAGGAATAAATTTTATTCCAAATTTGAAAATTGATATTAAATTAAAGTTTGACATGAAGTTTGACTGTCAGTTGTTTGATAGTTGGTGCGATTGACAGAATGTCGATGGAAAATATATGATTTGAAACAGATGCATCGATCTAAATTACATTGGACATAAGCTCATAATAATACAAATTCGAATTCAATATTCATAGTTTCGACCACAGGACAACGTGTCGGGAAAGCTATAGTAAAGAATAATAATTACGTGACGTAATGCCATATTTATGTAATAATAAATAATCGGTAAATTGGATAAACAACAATCGATGGGAGTTATAAAAGTCGGTTAGTTTAAGTTACCACAAATAATTGGTCCTCGATTCGGAACCATTATCATCGTGAAATGTTGCCATCGACTTTAACTGACATTCGGACCTTCATTTATCCAGACGTAACTTTAACGAATATAATTGCCGACTATCTCTTTTTACCTAAGAGACAAAGAAACAATATTACATTTATCTACCGACGTGTGAAGCGTTGCTGTAACTGTCATTTCATTAGCTTATTTTGACGGATTTAATTCCACAAAATCCATTTAGAAATCTATAAAATCAACACGTTGTTCCTATATGCCATTATGTGAATATAAATATGTTTAAATTTTAAATGAAAAGTAGACAAAAATCTATAATTTCGACGTTTGCCTATGAGACATACCCTGAATGTTTCGAAGAAATCATAAATTCCTAGGAAAGTGCTTAGGTATTTAAATATAAATAATATGTAATTTTAAAAATAATGAGTTATCAGTCATTTATTCGTTAAAATAACAACTTATTATGATAAAACATTAATCCTTTGATGGATATGTGATTAAATTGCTTACAAAAATATAACAAGTGATACCATAAAAATTCTAAAAAGTTTTACAAAATTTTGATCCATTCTTGATTCAAATGAGTACGTTTTGACCAACACCACCTATATAAGAAGGCCTAAGCGCTGGCGGCCATTTTACATGTAACGTCACACCCAAGGCCCAGGCCGCCGGCGCTGTATGACAGATATCAAAGAGTACAGGTAAGTACATACAGATATAGGCAAGTACATACTGGGCCTTACAATGTGACGTCACAGTCCCAGCGCCAAGGCTTTCTTATATAGGTGGTGTTGGTTTTGACTATCAAAGTAGGTAGGTACCGATTTATTTTAAGAATAGTATTGTTTCCATAGACCACCTGTACCTATATAATAAGTTTTCGATCATTGAATATCGAAACGATCATCGAAAGATTTTCGAATGAATTTCCATACAAAATTCATCATTTGAGAATAGAACACTATTTGAAAATTATGAGCGGCCAATTAGCTCTTATTAAACTCGTACTAGCCCACTGTTCTAAGAACAGTTTATTGTTTTGTTAGCAATTCCATTTCGGTTAATGATCGACCAAAAAGATTAATTAAAAAAAATAACCAATTTCAAAAACAAAAGTTTATTCCACCTCCTATATAGGTAGGTACCTTTAGGTACCTAAATAAAAATTTCCTACCTATATTAACTCTTTTTGATGTGAGGGATTTAATCAGATGTGTTATTCAAAGTATTGTTAAGTCATTATTTGAAAATTTGGGAACGCGATGGTAAAGAGTTTGAAAACCAGTTGCTTCTTTGTTTATGACAGATTAGAAGGTTTGGTATTTTAACATATTGAATGGATGTACGGGGAAACCATTTTTAGAAAAAAATTGTTTAAAGGGATTAGTAGAGAAGGCAAGGCTTCTTTGTTTTGAGATAGTATATTTGGCCCTCGATAGGACAAATAGTTTTTTTGAAGTTTAGTCTAGATCCACGCTCCGATGGGAGACGTTCTTAAATTTTGTGTTGGAGTGTTTGAGTAATTTTTAATATCCTTCGCATATTTCAATTGTACATATTATGTACCTACCGGGGTGTGTCCGTGTGTGTTGTTATTAATACGGGATTTGCGTGCGACTTGTTTGATGTGTATCTTTGGAGGTTGAAATATCACATTTGATAAATTCGCGTTTCACTTAGAATCTTCGGTTTTGGATTAAGCCTTCTGTTTAATTATTATAATATATTATTTATTGTCTGACTGGGCTAACCATAGAGGGGAGGACGTGTGGCGGTTCGTTAGATTGGACAGCCCCCGTGATAATTCAACTTCCAACTATGAATGTGACGTGTTTATTTTCGTTTGTGCTTTTTTGCTAAATATTTGAAGGTATGCTGAATTTTGGGTGAGTGACCATATTTTTATGATATTAGAATTTGTATGGACACAGAGAGATGTTTTTTTGTGTGGTATTTTGTTTGTTGCTTGGTTGCCCCGCCAAGCATGCTTATGAGCAAGTTGCTCGATGTGGTTTCAGCTGAGAGAGATAGGTATGGCCGATGCGTTACGGCATTGTTTTGAATATTTGTGATCTCTGTGTGCCATTGGGCTTATTGTATTGCAGCATGTACCTCCCTGTATTGTTTTCACACGTCACATGTCAAGCACACGTCGCGAATTGTTATCTGTCATTCGCGGGTTACCCCATTTTCCGATACCAGTGATGTGACCTATCTTTAATGTTTATTTTTGAATCCGGTTAGGAATTTCATATTTAGAACCTTCTAGTAAGCTTAGTGTAGAATTTTCATTTGTAAAATTAGGTACGTCGGCGTGTTCCTCGAGAGAGTAATTTTGTTATGAATATCCGGTCGCGATAGTATGATATTCTGAGCTTGTTATTGCCCGCGCATAAGATAGATTAATATGTATTTTGATCGCGCCGTTGTAAATATATTGAAGTTACAATAATGTATAGTAGGTATGTTAGGAGCTCTGTGGACTGAAGATATACCTCACATGACTCTCCGGGAGAATGGGTTGACTGAATTGGACGCTCTTCAGCTCAGCTCAGGAAGTTCCCTTCGAAAAAGCAGTGCACAAGCCCAAGATGGTGAGCCACTCGGAAACCTAATGAGGAAAACTTGCGGTCTGATGAACAGCCCGCGTTAATTCGACTAGAAGGTTAATTAGTTCGCCGGTAAAGTGATTGAACGTTTATTTTGATATTGAGATCGATAATAATTAAATGCACGCGAGATAGACATTAAAATTGTTAATAGGCAGGATCGTTTTGACTGCAGCTAGTCGTGGCATAATTTTGGCGAAGTAAAATCCTGTCCTATTTAGAGTCTCTGCTGGAAGTACGTTTAGGCATTTAGAGTCAAGAGTCAGATAGTTAAAAGATAGCTTCCAGCCCCTGTAGTCTGTACACCATCAGGAACCTTTTCCGTTTGTCTATATACACTATATCTGATAGCCGAATTTCGGCCCCCTTTTTGGTACCTGTTCGAGGCGTGAGGTCGCATCGAAATTGGGCCAGTCTCGGACCTTCGGAGTTTTATTTTTGCCTGAATTTTGGCAAGAAGGTTCGTTTGACATGGAAGGCCTTCTTTCGGTGGCTAATTCCTCCCATAGACCTCGAGCATGCTTATCATTTTGTATGATTTTAATTACACAGATTCAACAATCTGAATCAGATTTCTGAAAACATGGCTTGATTTCAACCTTCAACCCAATTAAAACTTTAGTAAATAAGTAGGTACCTACCTATGTTTAAGACTAATACTTCATTCTTTTTTTAAACAAAATTTCCTAATGTTTTTACTCCTTAATCTACAACACAAATATGATTTTTCTTTATTTTTCATTTTTCTTTTATTTCCGATGGGGCTTATTAACCATCCGTCCTCTGTTATACAGGTTTTCCTCTTTTTTTCGACCATCGGAGTTAACCATTTCACTCTTTTTGGGATAGTGAAATGGTTAACTTAATATTATCTCTACAAAACAATGGTATGTTTCTACCATTAGCCATGTTTTTTTAATTTGACTATTACCTTTTAGCGTAGAATCATCACACAGTCGTAATTTAATGCAGTGATTCCCAAACTAGGCGACGCATCACCGTCGTAAGAGAGCAGCAAAAATAGTCCGAATCCGAAGAACCTCATACATTTTTTTAAAAGAAAAATGATGTTTTAAGAGAGCCGAAGATAAATCGCAGATTTGGGGAGCTGTAAACTGAAAAAGATTGGGAAGCTCTGTACTAATGCGTTGCGGTGCGTCAGAAATCGTCTCACAGCCGGTTTCATAAAAAATAAAGGAGACTTTAAGTTTCCTTTAATAAGTAACTCGTTTCATAACAACAGAATTACACTTTATGTTAAAGTCCCGTTATTGGGACTTAAAGTCGACTTTAGTGTAGTTCAATCTTTTGCCACTGGAGATAAATTAACACAAATAACGGCACTTTGATGCTCTATTGAGAAATGAAATTGACAGATTACCTAACAGAAATTCCGCGAAAATATTGGTAAACGACCTATGTTTTCTATAGATTTCCATGGTAAAACTACCAACTGCTGCCAACTTTCAAATATTTTTTGACATTTTAAACATAAACGCGATAACATCATAAAGGAGACTTTGAATTTTAAAAGTTCCTTTAGCCGGCTGATAGAGTCACAAGTCACAACACACCACAATACAATAGTATGTATCTTATAATACTAAAAATAAGAAACCGATAATGCTTCTGACGCGTCACAACAAAACACGACTCAATAATGTGTTTCTAACTAAACTCTTTAAATAATTCGAATAACTTTTAAAAGCATTAATTAAGAAAAAAAATTAAAATTATGCATCGACTTAAACATCAATACGCTTACAATAGGTATGTATAATATACATTTTAATTGATTAAGTACCTGTTTGTTTTTGGTGTTATCTATGAATATGAAGAATAAACAATAAAATCACTAGTAAACAATGTCATAATAAAAGTGAGCCGGGCAAATTTTAAAACGCAACGAGCACGTCACACGCACGAAATTATACCGCGACTGAACATTCGGTGGAAACCCAACTTAATATTTACACATCGACGTTGCACTCTAAATAAGAGTCGAGTGTAGTTGTATTATAGTAGACTTATATCCAAAATTCAATAGGTATTATTTTATTTAATAAATTCTTTGCAACAGCAATGTTCGTAAAAATAAAATAAAAAATAAGTAATTTTATAATAGGCACAAAGAGTTGAACAATATAGGAAGGGAAGATCTTCCAAGACTCGTGAAAAAATCACAGCTAATATACAGGTGTGCCGGAAAGTAGGACTAGGCGAATGTCCAGAGAACACCTTAAGGGCTATCCAATCAATATAATATTATGTTAAGCGATTTTTTTATAATTTTCGAGTAAAAATTATTGTATGTAGTACTTTTTTGTCAAACCCTGACTTACAATATTCAAATGGTTACAGAGACACCAATTTTTGAGGTAAGTAGGTACATGAATTTTTTTTATGAAATAGCTGGTAAGTATACCTAGTACATACGAAAACAATTAGGTATGGATCTATCTGATACCATCGTGCAACAAAAAATATTGATCCTCAAAAAAGGTAGAAATCAGAATTTTACAAAAACTTTAGACGATTTAAAAAAAAATCACACATGAGACTTATTTCACATGACTCATATTTAGTGTGCTACGACAAAATTAAAACGAGATAACAACGAGATAGGAGATAGGTAAATAAATAAAGCGCACACCACTAAATCTACATAATAATTCAGTAATGTTTGTATATTTATTTGTTTGTTTCTTTCTTTTTTTTTGTATATGGGAGCATCACGCTAAAACCGTAGGTTTTGCGTTGGATTTTAATCGTCGTGGATCCTTGCAGGTGTATTCATGGTAATCATAGATACAAATATTTACAATTTTTCAAATATATTTTATGTAATTAATAAATTTCTAAAATTATTAAATGTTGCATGGAACCAAAGTTTGACTAAATAAAAACGTATTTAAAAGATTCAATATTGATCTGAAATAAAAATAAATGTAATTCAAACCATATAAAACACATTTTATCAACATTGAAATGAATGTAGGTACATTTTCGGATTACGTTTCGATTGACATTATTTGAGGTCGGTAAAACAGCTTTATTAGTCAATCACATAAAATATGTACCATTCCACACATAGAGGGTGTAGGGAATGTAGTTAAGACTCATAGTGAGAGTAAAACTTGCATATTATGTAGGTAGGTTCGCATAATATTATTATTACTATAGTATATTTTTACCCTTCGATTGAATAGTGAAATTGAATTAAGTGTGAGATTTAACATATTATGAAACATGCATTTTTTTCCATGTGAGTGGCAGACTATAATTTGTCTTCTTTCTTTTTTATAAACATTAAAAGTGTCATTCTTCTCTCTTTTTATGAATTGTGAAAGTGTCATTCTTCTCTCTTTTTATGAACTGTGAAAGTGTCATTCTTCTCTTTCTGTGCTTATGTCAGTTATAAAGGTCTGTTGAGCAATGAGAAGCTAGACTAGAACCTGTTTAATTACCTACCGATCAAGCCTGACAATCGAAATTAAAAACGTAAAGCAAGACGGGTATCAGCTAGTGTATAATATGTGTGTGAACATTTAATAGCCATTATCAGCTGTTTTGGCCATGTACAAATGTCAAATAATGATGTAGGCATAAAGTTCAATGTGAATACCAAAATATACGTAGGTACTTATATGTATAGTCATCGTGATTTTTAAGTATGTATATCAAATACCCATTAAGTATGTGTGTATATGTAAGTCAAAATGGTTTTTCCCAAAATCACGGAAAGATGTATGTATGCATTATGCATGTTACCTGTTTCTTTTTAATAGGTACTTTCTTTTTTCGACTATGATTTTGCTGCTGGTTTCTTTGTTCTTGGCTCTCTGGAACAGTTTATCTTCTTTTTGATTCCACTTCATCAATATTCTTTGAATGCTTAACTATCTACTATTCTACAAGAAGCAATAAGGAATATTAATTTATTATACCTACTCGTATTCGAGTGATTGCTACATTTTATTAATCGCATAGGTATCTAAGCCTTCCAGGTTTATTTCGAAGATTCGAAAATAAACATGTTTAAAGCAAAGGTTACGATGAAAGTCAAAATAATCTTTAATATAAAAGAAAGTCGGGTAAGTGCGAACACTTATAACTCGAGATCGGCAGAACAGATTTTTTTTATGCTTGGTTTATTGGATTCTTCTCCGTTCCGGATAACAGAATTCTTTCTTTCCGATGGCTCTAAAACCCATATCGTGTCTTGGGCTCCAGGATAACAGAATAATAAAAAAATTCGAAATTGGATTTCAAATAATATAATAATAAGTATGGAACGGATTTACTGACAACAACGCCATCTGTGAAAAATTCTATAACAAGTCAATTTGTATTTACTTGACAATCATTGAGTTTCAAACCATTGGTACGCAGATTTTTGATATAGTTAGGCACTTTCACGCTTTCAGAAATATTTTTTTAACATTCAAACATATTTTTGTATATAAATTACAAATTCAAAATCAATATTCATAGTAAGGACTACAGGACAACGTCTGTCGGGAAAGCTAGTAACTATAATAATAAGTATTTTATGTCATTTTAATGAATGTGTGCTTATTCAAAGTAAACACAAATATAATATCTACACTCGTTGACTCTTTCACAGTATGCAAATAATACATACATACATATACATTCTCCCTTTATGGCTCCCCGCACACCGCAAGCCAACCCGGAGGAGACAAATCCGCAGCAAACCCGACCCGCATGAAACCAACCCTCTAGCCTGATCGAAGCAATCAAATCCAAAAGCCGGCTCCACACAAATCATGCCCGCCGCAGATCCCCCCCCCAAACCAACCCGCAATGCGGGGGGCCTGAACCCCACTTAGGGGCATAGGGAGGCATCAAGAGCTCTCCATTGCGCTCAAAGGCGACTGAGGCCTATGGTGCCTTTTCTGACCGGTTGAGGTTTAAGGACGTGAGGTGGTCAACCTCACGGTCCCGATCTGGTTTTTCGATTTCCTGTCTCTTACAGGATGCTCGAAAAACCAGCAAAAAGAGCAGAGGTGCTATTCTTAGCCGGAAACCCCACGGCATGCAAATAATAATCTATAATATAAAAATAAATTTAAATTTGGTTGCTCTCTTGTTCTCAATAATTTCCAACTTTTATCTCTATATTTTATTAATACTTAATAAATCTACTTGTTGCATACATGAGAGTTTCCGACATGTTGAATATGTTGAGAATTCTCGTGATTAGGAGTTTCGGAGACTTAAACATTACCACCTAATGGCGAACGTTGTTAACGTAAAGTGATCACACTAAGCCAGCCTTCGAAATAACAGTAGAAGACGGTCGTAAGCCCGTAGTGGTTTGTTCCATTTAAAAATCGAACATCAGTAATGAATTGTTAGAGTCTGTACGCAAGCAGTAATGAATTCTGTACGCAAATAAGCCTGTGTTGCGAAAGAGGAAGATCGTCCGCATCTAGAATTGAACCCACGTCCTCCAATATGAAAGTCGGTGACGGAACCAATAGGAAACCAACATCTTTCTAATAATTACTTAAATTCGACTAATCTTTTTCCCTTGAAACACAGTTTTTCCGCGGATCCCTTAATAAGTCAGATTTTTTAAAAAAATAATGAGGTTCGTGATGAATCGAAAAACTTACCCATGTCGAAACTTACCGGAAGAAAGTGGTTGGTAGCTTAACACCTAACAGCAGGTCAGTCGGCGACATTTTTATATTGAAGGTCATAGGTATGATCCTCAGTGTCAATATTTTTCCTTCTTTCCTTTTCTTCAGTTTAGCTGAGCTCAGGTTCACTGATACATTCTTTAGATTACTCCATCTTCATATAGCATGTTGGGTGCCCCCAAGGTCGACTATCACCCAAGATTATCTTTCTCTGTCGTGGGTGGTTGCAAAAAGCGCTTCGAACTTTATAATTTCAGTCCAATCCCGGATATTACGATGCCAGGAAATCTCTCTTCGGCCCTCCCCTCTACGACTCCCTATTTTGCTAAGTTATCGTATTTTCCAAGCTATTGTATATATTGTATTTTCAAATTTAATTAAATTCCGCTTCGTTTTATTTAAGTACCTATACATTTTTTTATTAAACTTTTAAGGGCTGAAAGTATTGAAAATATATTATTCAAATAACATTTTTTGTTCTGGGAACTCTTTTCCTTCCTTTCAGACATGTTTACATTTTTGTTTTTACATTTATAATGTATTTCATCAAAAAATTCGGGGAACTAATATTGGATGGATATATTGAAGTAAAACTCTGTGGTTTGTTTTTCAATTACTAGCTTTGCCCTGCTGCTTCATCCGTCATTTAATTTTTTTTTACACATTACGCCTGTAAATTAAGGGCTATAGAGAAGGAACGAGCCTCCGCTCTTTTTATCTCCTTCCTCCCATCAGGGTCTCAAAGACGAGGAGAATTCACTCAAACTGTGCTCCGCTCCTTCGAGGAGGACCTGAGAGATTTGGACATGGTGTGGGAGGAGGTCATCAACATTGCGCAAGATCGAGCTCAATTGAGAGCTTATGTTGCCTCCTTTATGCCCCTAAGTGGGGTGTACCTAAATGTAAAAGGAGAATGTAGATTGATGGAATAAAATATCATTCCATAATGAGCGAATGTTAGTTTTGAGCAACATGGAAACATTGTGTTGTTGGGACAAATGTCCTGAACTTTAGTCATGAAAGGCAGATAACAGCGTCCCACTTATGCAATAATACGCTAGACAATGTTGTTATGGGTTAATTTACAGTGAAATACCGGTGAATATGTTATCACAGTACCTACGCAACGTGTTATTTGTCGATGTTATTATGATAACAGATTTATTTATTAGTGTGTGAGTGTATCGTGATAATTGCCACGAACTGCCTTGTCATCGTTACTAGTCAGAACCACTATCTATATTCGTTTCTACCTACTAGCTTCAAAAATGAGTAGAGTGCTGGCAGAATATTATGTCTTCGCAATGTCATCATGGTACAGCGTTTTAAAGTAATAATTACCTAAGTGATAAGTCATAACGTTAGCGTTAAGCACGCATTAAGATTGAGGCTTACGCAGATGGAGCCCGCTTATTTCTAATAAATTACGTTTAACGCAGTTATTGTTTTCAAGGATACCTTTCAAGCTCTGAGAAGAGGCAAGACGAGATACCAACTCTCATCGGTCTTACGAATGAGCGATAACACTCGGTCTATCTGGTCTTTACCAAATTTAGCTGTCAGTTCTGTGACCGACTTGTAAGTCCACGGGTTTTCACCCCAGCTCCAAAAACTCGGTTTTTCTCAAGTTGATTGTCATATTAGTGATACACATTGCATAGTGATACACATTACTCCAAAATAAGTGTTCTAAAACTGATTGAAAGTTATTCGCGTTATGTTTGTTTTTGTAATTTCGGTTTGGTTTTGAAGGCATGCTAATTAGTTCGATTAAGCAAGATGGATAGGAAACCTAATACGGAATGAAGGTCTTCTTTATGCCATCATTGAGAAGATGACTGGGGATGAACTCCTGGGGGTGACCAAGTCAACGTGAAGTGTATTCAGAAATGTACTGCTCCTTAAAAGGACTGCTTCAGAAAGGGAGAACTATAGACAGAGTAGGGGAAAATGCTGCGATCCAATCCTAGTATTATCACTAGGGAAGAGGAAGCAAAATTGAGTAGGAAAGAGAGGAGATAGTAGATAATAGTAGAAAGTTGGGCAAAATATCACCGAAACCATTTACTGCAAGATTAAATGGTGGAGGTTCTGGCCTCGACTGAGTTTCACGACAGAGACTCTCAAATTGTCAATAAGGATTTGTATGAGCACCAGTTCCTGAGCGAGACCGTCACACGAGATACAAAATAGTCTCGACTCCTGACCAACTGGTGTCGTCGGTCTCGGTCGAAGCGGTCGTGGGAGGTGAAAGGCAAAAAAAAAATCAAAAGTTGGCCGTTGTATGCATAATTTTTAAGAATTAGCACGACGTGATCACTGGTCATATTATTTGTGGGTTTATCTCTACGGTCATTGCGTTAATCTACCACCTGTTATAAACAGCCAAATACCTATATCGCGACAAAAATGAAGAGATTAATTGATTGACATCAACATAATAATTCAGTTACCTACGTATGTATTTATTTTCGTATGTTGGCACATCACGCACACTCTAGGTTTGATTTTAATCGTCGTGGGTCCTTGCAGTTATATTTATGGTAGGTAATCATAGATACAAATTTTTCCTATGTTTAATGTTATTTACAAATTTCTAAAAATTTGAAATCTTCATACAAAAATTTCAATTAATGAGACAGTCATGTTTCAAAAGTAAAATTATACCTACGTGTAAATTTTGTGTAGAACTGTAGCATTACGGAATGAAAATGTATAACAAGGATTGAAATTTGATTTAAAATACAAAAATTATAAGTAGAAGTCATATAATTCTTATTTTATAAAGATTTTCACAGAAAAATATAAAATATAAGGTACGCCATGACAGGAGGGTAAAACAGGGATCTTTTTTTGTCTATGGCTAGCTTGGGCCATACTATAGACCTACTATATCTAGAATAAAAGATCAATGGGCCATACGGGTACCAGAGAGAATGTAGCAAAATACTTGGAGGAATTATTATATATGGAGAGATTGACAGCTGAGTTTTGTACGTGAGCAAGTGATGCCACTAGAGGGGGTGTGAGGAAATACTGGCGGCCATCTTGGTTGCACCATATTTCAACAATTCGTATGGAATAATTGAAAATATATATCAGAACTTCGAGTAGTTTGAAATATCTTGTGTATTTGACTTAAATTAATCATCTCTTCAGTTTAAGGAAAGATTTGAAATAAAGTTCACCAAATAAAACCAACATAACATTAAATCATCACAATTGAATATGAAAAAAAAAACTGTAATTAAACTTTAAAAGAGTAATAATATGTCTACTCGTAAACGTAGTTATTAACAACAAAACACTAAAAAAGAGATCCAGCAACATATTTGTTAAAACAGAGAATATGTTCCCGTAAGTTCCATTAAGATGGCGTCGTAATTCATTTTTCCCCCCGACCCCGCGGCTTCAAAAGTTTTACCAATGAATCCATCCATAACCATAGATTCATCCAAGGCAAAATATCGCAAACTCCAGCTAAGTATGTCAAACTACATAGCTACACGCAGGTAGGTAGGTACCTATGTCTACATTCATACAGTATTAGGAATCGAGGTAAAAAAAACGCATTTAGGCGTTGAACAGAATCTATATATTAATACGTGAGGCAAAAACTTTATGTCCCTTTTTACGAAAATTGAGCGGACGGA
Source organism: Mystacides longicornis (assembly GCA_963576905.1). Lineage (NCBI taxonomy): Eukaryota > Metazoa > Arthropoda > Insecta > Trichoptera > Leptoceridae > Mystacides > Mystacides longicornis. The sequence continues at coordinate 24,290,046 of OY756427.1, forward strand.
GGAGTATGAAATTTCGCACACTTACAGTTTATATAGAGGAAGGATAGCGAATGCTAATATTTTTATTAAAATCATACATAAAAATGGATTAAATCAATAATAAAAACATTACGCACACTAATGTAATGTTTGTACACTACTACTCACACACACATCGATGTATTTGACATTCTGTGGCTAAATAGAGAAAAGATTAATATTTTTTGTCGCATCACGCCTAAACGGCTGGACCGATTGCGCCAATTCTTTTTTATCGTGTTGGCTTTTATCAGAAGTAGATTCTTATGAAAGAAAAAAATAAAAAAGTTGTGTGGAAAATTAGAAAATTGAAAAAAACGCTAAGTAGGTAAACTTTTTACTACTTTTTTAAATATAATTTTTATTCCAATTGTGAAATTACTCAAATTGACGTATGATAGGAACTTTATTTACTTGGTAACGTGTTAGCAACGAAAGTACCCTGTTGACATAATTATTTCATTCAAACGTTATTTAATATGTTTTTCATCTGATTTACCTAACACTGGATTAATATTATTGTGCATTTTTTTAAATACCTGCTACTTACAATAGAGTTTTAAGAACGTAAGCTGATATTTTCAGATTTTACAAATATTTTATTGCGGAAAGTGAATATATATAATAAAGAGGATAATATTATCTCATTGTAAAGAGGCGAGCTTTTGACACACCTTATGTTAATAATTGTGAAACGTAAGTGTGCGTGTGTCACTTGAAGTTTTGAAGATTGTAGATAAATACGAAATTGAAATAAAAGAAATAGTGTGGCCGATCTTCAAGCATCACATCAACAAAGAAGGAAGTCGGCAATAAGATTTTTTTTTACAATGCGCAAGAAGAAAAGCTTCATGTGTTGATTTAAAACAAATTTCAAGGTAAATGAAAAACAAAACCATGAGTGATTTTAATAATAAACTTTATTTTCTTTTGGTGGTTCTAAATAAGTTATAAGAGTTTTTCTTTTACTTTGCAGGTACTGAATTACACTCCGAATCTCAACCACTAGAAGACGCACAGTATAAATTAATGTACAATAAATAAATGAAACACAAGTAAAAAAAAATTATTGACAAATATTTTTTTATTTCTAACATTATTTTCTTCCTAATATTCTTATTCCTATCGATAAACCAGATATTCTTCGAAGAGAGTATTTTTTTTTGAATTTGATTTTATTTTTCAAAAATGGTATCCAACATATTGTGTGGATATCATAGGATATTATAGGGAAGTTTTAATGAGATTTGAAGAACCTGATCTTTTTATGAGAATTTTTTTAAGAAAATCATAAACTAACCACCGAATAGGAAGATTGTAAAAGCACTAGAAGATACACAATATAAATGGACATAAATTATACACTTCACAATCAATACGTTGGACTATACAAAAGTGGATTGGATGAATACCATTGATTTCAATGAAGTTGAGAGGTGAGTAGGTATGTACCGATATCAATCAAAGCAAATCAAAATTCCCTTTGAACCCCACTCAGCGGCATAGGGAGGAAACAAGAGCTCTCCATTGCGCTCTAATTTACGCAATGCTTATTAACTCTTACCACACTAACTCCCTCAGCTCTGTCTCGAAGGAGTGGAACACAGTATAAGAGGATTATCCACGTCTTCGGGACCCTGATGGGAGGAAGAATGGCGCACTTCACAGCCAACTGTCATTCGGCATCCTTAACACATATCCCAGCTATGTCCATTTCCTGTACCGATATGAATACAACGTGTCAATAGTTTGATTTCACTGATATAATTTTAGGTGAGGAAACGACGAATTAGCTCAAAGAATTTTAATGCATAATAGAGTTCAAAGATTCTTTACGGACAGTTCTTTACTGATGAATTGGATGGCAGAGATCCTTCGGGATAAGTCCGCCCTTTCTACTGGTCAAATGTTTTTTATTGCCACATTGTACTTATGAGTAATAAAGCTTTATTTATTTAACAGAACTATTTGCTACGATTTCGTCAATCATTATTGCTTCAGTAATATTGCGTCGAAAAGTAGGTACCTCCGCCATCTGAAACGAAGCTAAGAAGTTGAATCAAGTCAAATTACGGTAAGAAGAGAACCTATAATATTAATTATCAAAATGCAATTAACCTATGCTAACGTAGTGCTGAAGTTTTTAAAACATGTATGTTTGCAAATACTAATTTTTAAAAATGTACTATGCAGAATGTTGAAACATAAGAAATGAAGGCATTTGCAGTAGGTATGTAAGATCATCGCATCGAAACAACGTTCCAAATATTTAGGGATTCTTGCGCCGTTTTCCTACTACATATTTTGACAGGTACCTACTTATATTAAATTTAATGAATTAGTGTCAGATTTTTAAGAGGTTAATTTCATACAAATTTGAACCACTGCGGGCGTCATCTACTTCTGCTTCCAAGGCTGGTTTAGTGTGAATAATTGAAATATGCTGTTTCATTAAAATAAAGAATATAAAATGAAAAACAGCAGTAAAAATTTTAATTGTCAAAGTGATATCGAAAATGTATTTGTTTTTATTTTATTAGACAGATGGGTACATACAGATATTCGTGATACAAAAATTATCTCACTAATTATATAAAAATGCAAGTAAAGTAAATATGCAAACAGTAAGAAGTAAGAAAAACAAAAAAAAAACGACAAAAAAAATTTCACAATATATGCAGGCGCATCTGGGGTAAAGGGATGAAGACAAAGTGTGAGGGACAGGAATAAAGGCCATGGAAATGGTAGTATCGGGAATATGGACCAAGATTTTTTTATTTGAATTTTTCTTTCAGATCCCGAAATATAAAAGGCAATCCTCGATGCAAAAATATTATGTAAAAATATAAGCAATGAAATTAACTTTTTACTGCTGTTTTTGTTTACTATTGCATATTCACTGTCTTTGTATCTATAAAAAGTCAAATTCAAAAAATTTATGAGTTTTGATGTTTTTGTTAAAAACGAATCAAGTAAGGAAGTTATTCGAATTTATTGAATATAAATATGAACCCTATAAAGTAATTACTCACAACTCGATATCTGCTCAATTTTGGGGGTAAAATTTATATAAAAAAAGTATCACTTTGTTTATTGTAGGTATATTATGCAATGTGTTTTTTTTATTTATCAATAAAATATTTGATTTTTGAAACACATTATTTGTAATACTTACCTATATAATATTATAGTAATACTGCTAAGTTAGTTTTATTTACAAATAAATAGGTAAAATATGTGAAGTTGAATTATACTTTAAATTCATTATGGTCGAATTTCGACCACTGGGCGACCACTAGTTATATTAAACAGGGAAATTTTGTTGCAATGTGACTGGCAGACTATTTTTTCTTCTTTTTCAATAAATATTGAAGCGTCATTTTTCTTTTTTTCACGTATTTAGCAGCGACTCTTGATTATTCCTCTTCTTCTCTTTTTTCATAAATATTGAAAGCGACATTCTTCCATTATTTTCCTGTATGAAACATTAAGATAATACATAGACTTCTGAGTAGGAGAAACCTAGACAAAAACCTGTTCAATAAACTACTGCTCAAGTCTGACTATCCAAATCAACAACGTAAAAGCAAGATGGATATCAGCTAGTAATATCATAAAAAGTATTTGGGAGGGGGGGGGGGGGTAGTTGGACAGTGACATCAAACCATATTGGCGCCTTATACACTTCTCTGGAAAACTAGACTTTTACCTTGTAAAATATAACAATTTCATTTTTTCTTTTTTGCAAGCCCATTACCAATTGGCTTTTAATTAATACTATTCGTGATGAATTATTATTGAAACCATGTCTCAGAACTTTAATACATACCTTTTTAGGAACATAATATATTTACAGCACGTCTCTGCATGGGACGACGAGGGACGCAGGTTTGATCCTGCCCGGGGCGTGGGATATTTACTCGTTTTGAACATGCCGAAAATTCTCGGGGTGATTATTCGAGGATTTGAACATTACCACCTAATGGGGAACGTTGTCAATCTTAAGTGATCACACTAAGCTATATTCTTCGAAATAACAGTAGAAAACGTCCGAAAGCGCGTAGTGGTTCGTTTATGAACGAACCACTACGCGCTTTCGGTTTTCATTTTAAAAATCAAACAGTATTAGTGAATTATTCGTTGTTGATATCATATACGAAAATTAAGACAGTAAACGATTACTATCTTCATTTTCTTTCTTTTTATCGTCTGTAAAAAAGTGCAGTCATAATTAGGTTACTATAGTCTCTTTAGTTAGCTAAGACAAAGCTTGTTTTTTTTTTCATTTCTATCACAGTACCTATTTTTATACTTACGTGGTAATCTGGCCCTCTATTTTTTTTTTTTTTTTTTGAAGATACAACACATAACTCGAGATTGGCTGAACAGATTCTTCCGATGTTTGATTTATTGGACTCTTTTCCGCCCCGGATAACAGAATAACTAATAAAAAGTTGAATAAATGTATTAGAAATCATATAAAATTCATATTAAAGTTAGTATGGAACGAATTCAGCAACGATACTGCCACCGCCATCTATTGGAGTTGGAAATAGGGGGATGTCTGTTAGATTGATATTTTGGTAGAAAGATTCTATAGATCAATGTTTTCTCTATTTTGCATACATATTGTTACAGACGATAAAATTTGATGGTACTTTTTTCAAGCTTTTTTATAATTTGTTAACATCTATAATATAAAAGAAAGTCGGGTTAGTGCGAACACTTGTAACTCGAGATCGGCTGAACAGATTTTTATCTTGTTTAGTTTTTTAGATTCTTCTCCACTTCGAAAAATGGATGGAAAATAGTATGAAATAATATATTACTAAAGTTAGTATGGAACGGGCTTCTTAACAACAACAACGCCACCAGTGCAAAATCCCATAATAACACAATTTTTATTTACCTTTTAGAAATATTTTTTTAACAATCAAACGTATTTTTGTATTTTTAAACCAACGAATGAATCTTTTTCTGGTGTTTTTGTTATGCAATTGATTTAGTATCTTACTTATAAAAAAGTCTGTCTTTATTATTTGACTTTTTTATAATTTTATAATCTCACAATGAGTAGTCATGTATGTTAGCTATGTTATGTTACCCAGCAATATTTGATTGACTTTAAAGCGGGACGAAGTTCGATGGGTCAGCTAGTAATAAATAGAAATTTGTGAAAATGGCCGACGATTTTTACAATATTGTGATGAGTGATCCATGTTATTGACATTGAATATCAAACAATAATATTAGAAACTTTGATTTGTTTTCAAAGAATTCTTGATGAGGTTTCCCAGAACAACGGCCCCTTCAGCATTGCACTTCTCATAGTACGGCAGAGATTTGCAGGTTTCAATCCATTGTACCACCTTTGGATACCTGGAATTAAAACAAAATTTTTATGAGTAATCGTTTCATTTCCGAAATTAACATTCCTACTGGATTTTTGTGCCGTTTTACTGATGGAACATAAAGAGCCAACAATTTGAAACAATGATTAAATTAGTAATTGGTGTTTTTTTGTGACTTTTTAGAGGTAGGTAGTTTTTTTTAATGCGAACCACTACAAAATTCACATCATGGGAATTTTCATTGTGTTTAATATGCTCACAGCAGGACTCGAACCCGCATCCCTAGCCATCCCAAGCAGAGACAAACCGACCCGACCTGTGTAATACGTGTGAGATAGCACTGACTAAAAATGGTCACAAGAATCTAGACATAATTAGAACGTTGTGCACCAACAAAACCAATAGGCAATAAAGATGAGACATCAACAAAAATGGATATAGTCATATCCTGGCGCCAAATACATGACAGCAATAATGGTTGCTCTCTTGTTCTCAATAATTTCCAACTTTTATCTCTATATTTCATTGATTATTATAAATATTTACTTGTTGCATACATGAGATTTTTCGACATGTTGAACATGTTGAGAATTCTCATGATTAGAGTTTGGAAGACTTAAACATTACCACCTAATGGCGAGCGTTGTTTACGTAAAGTGATCACACTAAGCCAGCCTTCGAAATAACAGTAGAAGACGGTCGTAAGCCCGTGGTGGTTTGTTCCATTCAAAAATCGAACATTAGTAATGAATTTTTAGAGTCATTAGTTATTACATATTCTTCACTATTATAATATTATATTCATTGTTGTTCTCTTGCAATCTGGTGAGAACACTTTTAGATACCAAATTTTATTAGAAACTGAAACTACTAACCGGTAGATGGCGGTAGGATATCGACTATATCCATTTTTAACTACTTATCTCTATTTTATCGTCTGTTGACTATGTTTTGTTAAATACTGTTTGCTTATACAGGTTGTCCCAGAAAGTACGACTAAGCGAAAGTCTAGAGATAGAACACCTGAAGTAGGGCTATCCAAATACAGACAGTTGCGTATACTGCGGACAGAGGGATACCGCCAAGCACACCATCTTCGAGTGTGGTCGGTGGGAACTCGAAAGAAACGCAGCGTGGCGATTAATGAATAGGCAAGTCCAACCAGACGAGCTTATTAAAGTCATGCTGGAAGGAAGAGAGGCATGGGAAGCTGGAAGCCAGCTTATACATACTATAATGACGCAGAAAGAGAGGGATGAAAGGGCCCGAAAAATAACGAACGTTTAAAATAAATGACCACCACTGCATGCGAAGCAATATCTACGGATAGTTCCGCTGCAGTGGAGACGAAGAGGAGGGGTTTTTAGTCGGTAGGTCTGCCTGCGCGCAGGAGTCCGGCACAACGTCCAATGAGGATTTTCCCCTCCTCCAAGAAAAAAAAAATATCCAAATAACTCATTATATTATTATGTTCAGCGATTTGACACCAATTTTTAGGGAACCTACGTGCACATTTTTTTTCTAGAATAGCGGAATAGTACACCTAGCAGATAGAAAAACAATTATGGGTCTATCTGATACCATCGTGCCAACAAAATATGTTGAATCTCAGAATATGGTACAACTTAAAAATTTACAAAAACTTTGAGGACGATTAAAAAAATATATCACCTGACTTTTTTTCTTGTAACTATTTTCAAAACTTTCAAATTTATCAATGTATGTCCTACCCTGTAAATTTCATTGCGTTTCATTGTTCACTACTATAATAGGACGAAAAGACCAATAACCTTCCCGTAGTGACAATTGCTGACAAATTGCAATGTAAAAAATATCCTTTAACCCGAATCAATGGAGGTCGCAGCCCTTGTCCCTACTTTCCGACATTTGACAGATGCAGTGACTGTTGAGATTTTTTCCCAATACTTTGATTTCATAATAATTATCTTAACCCTCTCGTAAGTAGGTTATTAGAAGAAAAAAAAAACAAATCTCCAATCCGAAAGGGTTATGAATATCTTTTGATTAAGTAATTAAGTATATCAAAGTCCTATGAGAAGAGTTGGAAATTGCCCACTGCATTAAGTTTAAGTTCTGTAGACCGTTGAGATACATTGCTTAGTACAAATTTTTAAGGAGGAAGGGTGGTTCAAAATGAAAGATATCTTTGACAGCACTACTTACTTGTTGACAACTTCAGGCATGACCTCGTTGATGCTGGTGACAGTAGCCAGGCAGCACAGGTCTCCTATGGTGAGAGTGGATCCTGTCAAATATTTGTTGTCGCCCAAGATTTTGTCCAACACTTCCAAGTTTAGGTTGATCTTCTCGCTTGGGCCTTCGGGGAATTTCTTTTCTCCTTTACGGAATATGGGCATCTGTAAGAAATTATTCAAAATTTATTTTATACATAGGTATAGGTATGTATTTGAAAATGTTGACTAATTTTATTCATAGGCCACTCTTTCTGGTCTTTGAAGTAAAAAGCGGAATATTTCTTTATTTTACAGGTTTAATTCTCTAAAATTTTAGCGAAATCGCATTTCTTTTAAGGCTCTGGGGTAGGGTAATCGCTGTTTTTTGGTGTTTTTTCATGCAATTTTTTATCGTTGTTGTTAAAGATAGCTTCTTGAGAAAAATATTGTGATGTTCTTCAATCTTTCTTCTAGTGCAAACACTTTCAATATTTTAAAAATATTGAATATTTATCATGAAAAAAAATATTTTAAAAATGTCTCTGTCGTGATTTTTCAAGAAGATTTATGCATTAACTACGAGACCTAGAGATGTAATTATTTGTTTAATCGAAGGAGATTTTTAATTTCTAGTGCAAATACGTAGCATAATTGAGTTTAAAATTGTATTTTTTTTAAAAAAACTGAAAAACTACAAATTGTATGAATTTTTTATTGTCTATGGTTTATTTTATAGAAGATTACAGGCAAAAGAAGCGGTTCGGGGGTGCGAGGCGTCATATGGAGAGTTTGTTTCGAAGCGGACGTTGTGTTCCTTTGACTGTATTGACATTTGGATTATTTTATGCTTATTTCGTGATAAATGATAGTTTTGTGTGCTTGGACAATATATTTTTATTATACTTTATTCGTTTTGAACTTAAACTTTAGTTATTTGGACTTTTTTATATTTTGTTTATAATTGACAGTGACATTTATATATAAGATATCTTGTTTGTATTTCATGATCAAATATAGTTTTGTGTTTGTGTGTTTGGACATTAAAATGAACAATACAATTCGTAGTGGATCAAGAAAAATCATTATTCGTGTGTATTCGCCACGTATTCGCAATGTTTAGTGGAGTTAAAGCCGGAGAACTGTCTACTAATGTTTTCTAACTAACATCTCAATTGATTGGTAAATACTGTGTTTTTTGTAGATAAAATACTTTTTCATGATAAATTTTAACATTTTCATGTATAAGAAGTTAGTTAGAGCTCATTTAAGGATACTTTATTTGTTTTAAAAATATATGTCAATAAAAGATCACAGGACAGTTTGTTTTGACGATCGAAAAACAAAACACGGTATAGGAAATAATGTTTGTTAAATTGCAATACTATATACTATATAAGTTGATTTTTTTTACTTTTTTAATTAAAATAATACTTTACTTTTTTAATTAAAATAATGTATAAACTTATTAAATTATAATACTAATATTAAGAAATCAATCGATAATAGTAAATATGTTTTGGACAGTGTCAGCTCATTGTTTTTATACAATAAAACTTTCATATCAAATAATTAATCTTTATTTTTTTTTCAGGTATATAATATGTGCGTTCTATTAGGAGAATTGTAAAAGAAGGGAATTCAAATCAATGCAAATTTACCACGCCAGGTAAACATAGAAAAGGGCGACCAAAAAAAGAATTGGATGATTTCGACCGCTGTGCCATAAGGCAAAAAGTTCATTTTTATACAGTACAAAAAGCAATACCCAGTTTGAGAAGCATGTTACAAGTTGTACGAAATTATTTGAATTTTGATGGGAGCTACGAACTTCTACGAAAAACTTTAATAAACATTGGGTTTTCGTACAAAAATGCAATTCAAATAGGAAAGTATTGCGGCTAAAAGAGAAAATTGTCTTAAAATAATCATGGAAAACAGGATGTTGCCAAAAGAACTCCAAGAAATATAGTTTATATAGATGAAAGCTTAAAAGAATATTACAGTTTGTCTATACTTTATTTAACTTCAATTAATTCATTAAACATCACTTTATTTTAATTATGGCTTTTTATTTTTCATATCCCGAAGTCCAAATATGTAAAAATTTTGGCAAGTTATTTCAGAGAAAAAACCTGCTAAAGGAACAATAAATCAAGGGAACAAAAAATAATTGTTCAAACACAAAACTTATCATTTATCTTTATTTTTTGTTTTCAAAAAATAATTACAATTTAAAACTTAATTATACTACGTATTTGCACTAGAAATTGAAAATCAGCTTCGATTAGAAAAGTAATTACATCTCTAGGTCTCGAAGTATATGCATAAATCTTCTTGAAAAGTCACGATAGAGACATTTTTAAAATATTTTTTTTCATTATAAATATTCAATATTTCCGTTACAGTGTTTTATTTTAGCACAGTCATTGTTAATGTGTTACCATGAGCGATAACAGCGCCCTCAATTTTTTGCCAATTTCTTGACAGACTGCAAGTTTTCTTACTTTTTAGTGTTAGGAGATTTAAATTGAGGTAAGTGCAGGAAAAGAGGGGGACAAAGGACATAGACACGCCCATTACCCCAAGGTCATTGGCTTACCCCCTAGCCTTAATGTTCAATCATACAATAATAATTTTCCTTAAATACACTCAAGTTATTTGAACATACAGTAGTGTTGTCAGCGTCATCTAGCGGAATTATTGCGAATAAATAAAATACAACACTTGCTATTTCATTGGGAAGATGGCGTTTATCAATAAAATATTTGAATAAAAATTAAAACAATACGATAGAAATTTCCTGTGTTGGTACAGCTTGGACACGCAATTATTTTCTTCTCCTATCTATTATAAAACATTATCAGCCTGTTGTAACTACAGTGAACAGCTTCTCTTGTGGGGTTGAGATTTAGCACTTTCTCCAATTATTAAGAAATATGTCACGAGTCACGAGGGTACTCCCATAAGACTATGTCGTAATAATATGATGGATGGAAACATGGCTTTTATGTGGCTAACCAAATAATCATAGTTAATACTTACAATTGATGCTAAAAAGTTTGCAAAAAGCTCTGAAGAATCAAAATGCATTCTTTGATCCACAAGCGCTCTGCGTTTCGGATCTTTTGGATATAGAGCATCGCTTTTTCCATATTGGTTTACAAAATATGCGACTATTGCATGGCTGAAAAAAAAAACAATAGGGTTCAAATACTGTGATTTTTTAAGTATATCTGCATAATACTAACTACTTCTGCATAATATTAAATTTTCCATAGATAAAACCTAAAACTTTTGGTTTCGATAGAAAACAATTATTAAGTACCTACCCTATTTATAATGATGATGATGTTTTTTTATTATTATCTCACAACGCAGTGTCTCTAAGTCATTTAATAAAAAAGTGCATATTGAATTAATAGAAATGAGACGGGTAGGTAGGTACCTATCCCTAAATAATGTAATTGACTTATACTGACCTGTCCCAAACAATGAAGTCCCCATCTTCTATTGTTGGAATTGTGTGTTGTGGATTTTTCTGTGGATAAAACATGTAGGTATGTATATGATAATCTATAATATAAGAGAAAGTCGGGTTAGTGCGAACACTACTTATAACTCGAAATCGGATCAACATATATTTATCATGCTTAGTTTATTATATTCTTCTCCGCTCCGGATAACAGAATAACTAATAAAAAAACATCGAAAAAGGGATAGCAAATAATCTTAATATCAAATACAGATCATTAAGTGACAAAAATATTATAAAAATATAATAGGTACTAATAGGATATTAAATGTAAATTATAAAAAAAAGAAATATTCTCAGACAATCTTGGCGAAATAGGACAGCTATAGCCTATCCCAAAATGGGACATTGTTTTTTATGGCTTTCACCTTACGAAGAAAGTGTTATTTTTGCCATATTGGGGTTTAAAATTATGCAATATTATTTAGGGGCTTAAAATTGCACACATAATCAAGAAACAATTAAAATAATCACACACTCCTGTCATATGTGTGGAAGTTATTAATTATTGATTTATTTATTGTTAGTTGTTGTTAATTTATTATTAATTATTTTTTATTATTAGGTACTGTTGATGACCATTAGAATTATTGTTATTTTAACTCTTATATGTAAAATGCGTTAATGCCGTATATTAAGTATATAAATAAATATTCTCAAGTCGTTTCTTATTATAATTATTATTAATTTTGATACGATTCTGCATTGTTGATATGAAAGAGAAGCTGGATACTATATTTGCTTACAATTTCCACATGTAAAATAAAAAAGTTCTAATATTTTAATAGAACAATGGCCGTTAAGACAGTTCAAATGAAGAGATATATAATTTCAAATGATATATCTCTTTATATAACTCGTATCTATAAAAAGTCGTTTAACATACATTTAGGTATTTGAATATCCCTAAAGGGGTTTTGAAAAGGTTTTATTATATACAGGTGTTAGCGTTCAGCCAGTTTAGAAAGAGAAACCAAATAACATGTGATGATGTGAGCGAAGCCACGGGTAACAGCTAGTCCATAATAATTATGAGTTATTTCGTGTTAAATACTATAAAACATGATTTTTGATGAAACATGGACAATGAGACATACTTTGGAGGACTATTTAAAAAATCCACCCCATTGTTAAACTTCACGGACTTAATGCGACCCAAGTTGCAGCGGGTATGATGGGGCGGTAGGTACTTAATGGGTGTCTTTAGTCCTAAAGGCAAAATGGGGTAGAACAGAATATCGATTTATCGCATGACTTTATTTAAACGGAGTTAAGATAAGTTGGCTCGCAGGTAAAGAATTGGTTATTTGATTTTGTACTTGTATTATTTAACTTGTAAAAACGTTTGCAAGTTGAATACTGATGCCTCTGACGGCAAATGTTGAAGGTACGTCACTGGGCCCTTATTCTCGTAGCGGTCTTAATACGCTCTTATCTTGATTGACAATCATAAAATGGCGGATTGGTATTCACAAAACAAGATATCTAGTAGATATCTTAAAAATTTGTTATGTTTGAAATATCAGTATGAAAATGATCCAGTTCAAGATAGGATTATGATTAGATTCCGATAGTTTTGTGAATCGACTGCTTGCGATCGTGTCTTAATCTTATCGTTAAGTGATTTTTAAAAACGATTGATTACGAGAATAGCCCTACTGATCTACCATCTACCCTAATATTTACAAACAATACATACTTTGACAAACTCCGGTTTCAAGTGGTCGCAATCCATAACACTGATCATGTGGATTTTGGTGGGAATGTCCAATGCAGCTGCGACCATCATGACAGCCCTGGATGGCGGGCTCATCCAGTTCATGTAGACATTCACAGGCTTCCTGATTAACAAACAAAATATACAATACGACTTCCTGATTAACAAACAAACAAAAAATACAATACACACTCCCGGCCGGTCTAGACAAATTCAAATTGGCGATCGACTACAAACGAAGATTTCGCCAATGTATAATGCGAAAAAAATACTGTCCACTAGAACATATAAACAAATATTATTCAAACCATGCAAAGACACTTATATAAAAATATAAAAAGTGGACTGTTAATTTTCTTCCTACTCTACATTGTCGAAGAATTCGTTTGTAGTCGATCCCCAAATGCAATTTGTCTAGGCCTACTGATTAACAAAAACGAAACAATTTTACAAGAAGAATTTAATCTTTTGATAAATAACTATCCTAAGTTTTTAAACACAATTCGTTACATAACTTTGAAAATGTGCTAGCTAACATTTTTGCGAAAATAATCAATGCTTAGGGTGCGTTCACACCATAGGTTCGATCTCGGTCCCATCTCGCTCCGTTCTCGGTCTGGTATAATATTAGTTAAATGGCAACCAATGTAAGTGTTCACACTATCGGTTCCGGTCCAGTCTCGCTCCGTTCTCGCTCCGTTCTCGCTCCATTCCAACTCCATTCTCGCTCCCGTCACGAACAAGTCAGGGAACACTCTTTCGTTCCTGCTTCAGTCAGCTTTTAACCGTTGAAGTGACGACTGTGTCAAATACATTAATATTAATCTATACTAATATATAAAGAGGAAAGATTTGATTTTTTGTTTGTTTGTTTGTTTGTTTGTTTGCATCGAATAGGCTCCAAAACTACTGAACCAATTTGAAAAATTCTTTCACTTTTGGGAAGCTACAATATCGGCGGTGAACATAGGCTATATTTAATTTCCAAAAAAAATTGGGTAACCTACGAAAACTTCAATAATGTAACCCAAGGTGTAAAAAAATTACCTAAAATATTCTTTTTATCGCGAACGCTGTGAAAACTAATGATGATAGAGTAAACAATGTACTACAATTTTGTAGAAGACATTATTATTTACAAAAAGTATCGCGACAGCATATGTCTAACTATTATAGTTATGCCACAATATATGTTTTTTTATTTTAAAAAAATCAATAAAATGTCACCTCTAGAAAAGGCTCTTTATTGGTATCTTGGTATTACTCCTTATTAAAATAAATTAGTTCATATTCAAGTCTGCTTCAATATGTTTGTATAACTTTATGAATTATTCAATTCGGACATTCCATTCGAAAGTTATCACGAGTTTAAAAATGTGAGTATTGGAAAAAAAAGCATAGTCTCTTATCATCTCAACTTACCGATGCAGAGTGCGTAAGGGAGCGGGGAGGGGACTGAGGGGTGTCATATTGTCAAGTTTAGTAGAAATACCGCGCAAAGTAGTCACGCTGGTAAAGTGACGTGACACGATACATTGCAATGCAATTATTCCAGATTAACATATGCTATAAAATATTTTGAAAAAGTTAGGGATCTGTATGAAAACTAAATTATTTTTAAGTATCTATTTACCCGTGCGAAGCTGGGGCGGACCTCTAGTGTTAAATAATTCGTATTGAATAATTGAAAAAAATATTGATTATTTAAGTTATCTATGTAATAACGATGTCTGTTTGGACTTTTGAAAAAGGTTATTTATGCATAAACAATAATTGATTTTTTAAATGATATTAACAAAAATAACATAAGAATAACACACTCCCTTTGTAACCCCACTTAGGGGCATAGGGAGGCAACAAGGGCCTTCCACTGCACTCGATCATGCGCAGTTTCAATGACCTCCTCCCACACCATGTCCAGATCCCTCAGCTCTGCTTCGAAGGAGCGAAACACAGTCTGAGAGGGTCTTTGACGCCTTCGGGAACCTGATGTCATTCGGCATCCTCAACACATGTCCTAACACATCATATTAACGGAATTTTATTACAGTTGGCAATGGTGCAAATTTAATAAATTATTATGTTTTATATTATAGAACCAACATTTGATGCAAATCATTGAATCAATAATTAGTGTTCGATTTTAAGAGGTATTTTTTGTTATATTTGAACCACTACGGGCTTACTTAACTTAGCCTTCTTAACATTTTCTTCTTCGTCGAGAATTAAACACATACCTAACACCTAATTCTTCAATCGAAAAGTTTAACGACATTTTCGGATGCGAATAATATTATGTAGGAACAAGCAATTAAATACCAAACACACCCAAATTCATTGATTGACGGTTGAAGACTGAATGTTACCAGAGTGCGCTCGGAGCGAGAACAGACCGCGAACGAACTGTGATCAGATCGAGAACAGACCGAGAACGGAGCGAGACTAGACCGAGAACGGAGTGAGATGGGACCGAGATCGAACCTATGGTGTGAACGCTCCTTTTTATAATCTTAGTAAGAACTTTTTCAAAGTATGGTTTGGAACTGTGTCAAAATGGCTGGCTGAACTTAATCTCAGCATTTTCATATAAATCTAATGATTCGATTTGAGATTCGATTCTGAATCTTATTTGAATTTGAATAATTATTAAGACTTGTCAAGACTTTATCGAACCCAAACGTCTTGTTTGAAAACGAATAAAGTTTTTTAATGTAGTTACCTTGCTTTACAATAATGTTTTGAAACACATTAGGAAAAATCTTACTATTTATTTTTCTCATCAAATCGTTTTTTCGCAGACATTGCTAGGAAAATCATATCAATATTTTGTTTTTCTCATTATGCTACAATACGCAAATATATTATAATCAATTCTAACTTCAATTAGCGATAATGTATTGGTGTTTAAGTATTTAGTTTATCAGTTTATTTTATTCCAAAATAAAATTTCATATTCTGCTGATAAGAAATAATTACCTATTTTAATATTATTAAAAATACTTTTTAGTTCTTATCAATATTTTAAGAGCTCTTCAATTAATTAAACACACGGTTACAGTATTTTGTTTAGCGGTTAATTATTATTATGAACCAAATAACAATGAGCGATTCTCTTATGTATAGGTATGATACGAAGAAAATTGTAAACACTTGCGAAATCTCAGAAATATTATTGGTTTTTAAAAGTAAATAGATTAACGTCATAGTCGATGTTCTAATTTCAAAATTTCATTCTTTTGTTTTTCCTTCTTCGTCCATTGGTTCAACTGGGCACTTACCTAAATTTGAATTCAAATTCATTTTTTCCTGATAGATCTTTCTCACTTTGTTGCCTCTTTTACTTTTTGGTATTTATACCTCGGAAATATGTACCTAATCATTAGTAGATAAATATTTTGATTTTTTTTTCAATTTTTTTTGACATACCTACCTATCTATTATAATTACAGAATAATCGAGTAAAAATTCAACAAAAATACGCGTGGAATTAAAAATTGTTCCTCGTTTATACATATGTATCAAGCTAGCAGCAAAACCTGTCAGACGACAGGCATAGAAAAGCACCAATAATATTTGGACCCACTATAAAACAGTAGTTATATTAGTTCTTTAAAATGACTCCCAATTTTACTTTTTCACGTTGAGCAATGTGGACAGTTTTACATTTTATTCCGATAGCAACATTTGTTTGTAGGAACCTCTGATCAAATAATATAAAATTTCCCACGGACATCTATTAATTTCAATTTTCATAGCAACGACTTACAGGTGAATGATAAGAGAATGAAAAAATATATTTCCTGTAGTTGGATTAGTTTTGTAATTATGATGAAAAATATTTCCTGTAGGTACCTAGTAACGAAAATACCAAGTTATTAACGTATTGTTTTAATGTTTTTTTTCCATAGATAACAGTTAAAAAAGCTGCTAACCTAGGGTAGCCCAATACTCATAGTATATTATAACAGCCTTTTCGTGTAAATCATATCTTTGCATAAAAATTCATAATTTTACGATTAAAATGAATTTATCCTTGGAATTATTATAGAAACTTTAAAATGATATCGACTATTGGAGCTTTTTATTATCTGCTTTAGAACTACAATTAATCGGTACTTTAAGGGGGACCCACTGAAGTTACGGATCTCAAATTTTACGTGCGTATGTAAGAGCATAAGACCAACCCGTATACCAAATTTTATGAAAATCGAAGAAAAAAATTTTTTTTTCTATTTTAGCCCTTTTTGAAGAACAAGTGAAATTTTCTTTGGATACTTTAAGAGGGTTCCCCTGAAGGTACAGATCTCAACATTTTACTGACTCATCTACATCGAGGGGCTAACCGTTCTACCAAATTTCAATCAAATCTGATAAGAATTACTATGAGTTATGGGTGCGCACACATTTTGGGCCTACGCGTACGGGTACGCGGAAATTATTTTTTTTTTGCATTTTTGGAATCTAAACCCTCGAAAACGTCGAGAAAATTAATTTCAGCGAAATCTATTTTTTTTTTTTGAAATCCGATCACAAGACTCGTGTATATTCCATATACTATGAGTAAAATTAACGAACAAATTCAATTCAATTTAAATGTTAAAAAAAGTAAAAAAATAAATAATAATATGACGTAACAACGATACTCACATGTTGTTCTGGGTTATCTCGACTCTCGACTGACAGGGTAATGTTGTTGTTGAAGATACAAATACTTAACACGAGGAGGTTTGTTCTGGAAAACCTGTGTATCTGATGAATAGTCTCTTCAACTTAGTACGTAAATAGATACCTGCATACTCCAATTACTACAAACTACAGTGGAATCTTTACCATAATGTCCGCTTTAATAAACAACTTACTGTTAGTCATGTTTCGGTTACTTACATATTTTACCGACGGAACTAACCGTCCTTCAGTCAGTAAATAGATAGTATGTGTGACAACTTAATACTGTTAGTCAAGTTTCGGTTACTTACATATTTTACCGACGGAACTAACCGTCCTTCAGTCAGTAAATAGATAGTATGTGTGACAACTTACTGTTAGTCAAGTTTCGGTTACTTACATATTTTACCGACGGAACTAACCGTCCTTCAGTCAGTAAATAGATAGTATGTGTGACAACTTAATACTGTTAGTCAAGTTTCGGTTACTTACATATTTTACCGACGGAACTAACCGTCCTTCAGTCAGTAAATAGATAGTATGTGTGACAGTTTTCTGTTTTCGTACCGGTTTTAATTTACTGAACAAATTTCTTCTTCTAGTCATACTACTCATGGAGTATTTATTTTTTATTTTATTTATCGTCCATTGACATTCATTACGGAACTCAGACTGGTCAAATTCATCAATAAAAAACAATACTATTCATGTTATTGACAAAATATCGATGTCGTATTTGCACCTAAAAACCGGTGATAAAAGTTAGCGATATTTCAGAGAAATAATACATAATACTCCAAAATACTAGGTGCTGTTCAAATCCAAAGTTAGGTTCCATTTGGATCCACAGTAATCAACAATTAATAAAAGGATTAACTTCAGTTACGAATATTTGGTCTGCCTTTTATAAAACCTTTACTTAACTGTTTGGTGCAGATTAGATCACAAGATGTATTTGCAAACTTTTTAGACCCCATACGCGCAATGTTTATGACCTCCTTCCACAACATGCCTAAATCCCTCAGCTCTGCTTCGAAGGAGCGGAACACGGTATGAGACTGTCATACCGTGTTCCGCTCGTCCTCGGGACCCTGATGGGAGGAAGAGCAGCGCTCACCTCGGCCAACTGTCGTTCGGCATTCTTAACACAATATTCCAGCCAAGTCCATCTCCTCAGATTGGTATTGAATGACTTTTCAAGGACATATTGATTTCTTTTTAATCTTCATTTATTTCATTTTAATACGTATTTTGTAAATCTGTTTTTTTTTAATTTTCATATTTATGAACAATCTAACGCGGTTCGCGGTGGTTCGTAGTTCGTACTATGGAAATTTTGATACGTTGCATGCAACGTGACATTGGTTTCGTTAACGCGGGTGTTCGGATGTGTACAGACCCTAACATCTAATTCTAATTGATGTTTCATATTGAATACTCTCTTAACAACACATTCATTACTATTATCAGTAATTATCATTCCATCAACACATTTTTGCACTTATACGAATAATTGCCTTGATAGTAGGTAAGTGCATTGATTTTCCAATGGAAAAAAGGTGTAGCATAATATGAGGCATGATTTTATTCCAATACATTTCTAGTTCTAAATTTGAAATTTATACCTTAAGGGATTTTTTGTTTTTGATTGTCCGTAAAAATCTTGTAAGAGATTTTTTTTTATATAAAAATGAATCTGTGCTCACTCAAAGTGAACACAAATACACTCTTTGACGTCGTTCACAATAAGCAAAGGCGTGTGTCGTGAAAACGGAAATGGTCGGCACGGCAGGAATTCGAACCTACAACCTCCAATACGCTGTAAAAAAATTGAATTCACATGTCTTTGTTTCACACGTTTATCACTATTTATATTTTATGTGCAGTTATATGTTCATTATCTAACTCGGTAAATTCAACATCTATCGCTCGACTATGTTAAATTCAATAATGTGATTCCGTACTGGTGCTTATTTATAATATCGATAGAGGGAATGGGATGTTTTTTTTTTCATTTTGTGCCACTAGAGGCGCCCTAGCTAATCCGGTCTATTGCCAAATTCAGTGTTGCCAAAGGGGGCGATTTACTTCTATTTGGGCTATTTGGAACGAGAATATGCGACGAAAAAATCTAAAAGGCGACAGGTAGTCACTTGGGTTACTTCCCTTTTAGCGAATTTTCACCTTTCGGATACTAAATGACCTTTTTTTAGTGAACTCCCACCTCTCTTCGGATACTAAAATTTTCGGAATGACCGCATACCAAATTTTCAGTTTGACTACTTTGCGTTTGAAAAACGGCGTTGGCAACACTGGTCAAATTAACGTTAATAACCTCAACCATATGTTTAGAATAATCATTGTACATTTCTTTTTACATACTATTACAGATAAAATAATTATTTATCTTATTTTATTTAAATTTTTATTTTATCTAAATACAAATGAAAAAATACCGTAACAGAAAACAATAAAACAAGAAGATACAGAACAGCACCACTGGCCACTGAGACTTATTCTCAAAGAACAGTACTGCAAATCTACCCTTGAAGACAAATACATACCTAGCGCTTTTGTTTGTGTGTAGTGTAAAAGGACACACTATGGTTTACCTCCTAGAAAAAGCCACTTTTGCAATCATCAATAATTAAAACGTTAAATTGTTTAATTGAGAAAAAAAAAGAGAGGAGATATATAAGCATAATAATATTCATCAGTCAATGCTAGATGGTATATTTGACAGCTGTCATAATTTGACAATAGACCGGATTAGAAGCGCTGCCACCTAGTGTGTATTGTCGGAAGCTCCCTAGAAAACCTCCCATTAAGTGTGGCCTACTCATTGTCATACAATAAAAATACCTGCATTGTTATTTCACAAATTTATTCATTTTTATCATTATGGTATTTACGAAAAAAAAAAGATTAAAATAAATTATTTCTATGTGAGTTTATCTATGATATACCTCAGAGAGTCCTATTTACCCCAGGACTACGGGCTTGACAGCCCCGAGGAACTCTAGTCATTTGCTATCCACTAACCAAACATCCCATCCCGGATAGCGTATTCCCCAGTAACCTTTCTCCCATATCTATTCCTAAAATTTCCCGTCTCAACCCATCTGACTTATTCCTTCCTCTGGCAATCAACACTGCGCGGTGCTCCAATCGTTTTGCCTTGGCTTGCCATTGGACCACAGCACAGCTTTCGCCTTCCACCCACTGTGTGCACTACTACACACATATTCGAAGGTAAAAAAAAATAACAAAAAATCTATGATAAACCACTAATAAGTGTATTATTCTTTATTCTTGTTCTAAGAGTCCTCTGACCATTTCTCCAAATCGAGCAACCCCTTCGGCGTTCCTTTCGTAATACGGCAGAGATTTGCAGTTTTCCATCCAATCAATGACGTTGGGGAATCTGGAATTTATTTCGTCAACTTTATTATCAATTCAAAAACTAAAAAAAAAAAAAACTAGAAGAAGGCATAAGAAGATAATATGAATTTTTCCATCCAAAATTTTCAATAATCTTTATTGGAACTTGTGTTGTTTTGTCCTTTTGACCTTAGTGTTATATTGTTTTCCACTGGTTACTCATGGTGTTTCCCAATTAGAGTTCCCCACCAGATAATATTATTTCACAAAGTTCAGCATTGAAGGGATCAAAGGCGGCGAGGTCCTCCACCTCTATCCTGTGTTTACCAAAACTTTTTGCTCTCGCACAAACTACTGCATCGCAGTCTGTAAGCAGTGAGGCTAGTACGAGTTTTATCGAAAGCTAATTACACGCAAATAACCGCTTATTAGCGTGCAATTAGTGTTCTTAAATCAAACGATCGAATCATTCGATAATTTTAGTATGGAATTTCTTTCGAAATTCTTTAGATGATCGTTTCGATATTCGATCATCGTACTCTTCTACTAGGGGAATAGGTGGTGAGGTGTTTCTACTCCTTCTTCACAGAATCTAAAGGTTCCATCATTCTCAAGTCCCATCTTCCTCATCTTTAAGTCTACAGTTCTTCTGGAGTTACCAAGAAGTTGCTTGGATTACTTATGTCCGGAACATACATTTTCGAAAATTTCAAGGAACTAAATCCTTTATGAAAGTGCAGAATTTCCTCATAAACTAAACAACTCAAAGTTTAGGGACTCCACTTTCTTGGGGACTTCAAAAGTATCTGAGTGAGCTCTATATGTACTAGAACCTGTTAAAAACTTAGAGCTATATCAAGATATATAGAGCTATATACCTAGATCCGGCAACAACGCTAATTATAGGTATTACAAGCTTACCGAGAAGATCTTTGTTAAAAGAAACTAATATTGGAGATCATCCGATTGTGGATGGAATGCCAATAATAATAAAAAAATAATAAAAAAATCATCTGTTTTACTTTTCAACAATTTCCGGCACGAACTCTTGCAGACTCGTCACTGTAGTCAGACAGCAGAGGTCTGCTATGGTGACAGATGGTCCGGCGAGACAAGAACGGTCTTCCAAAAATTTCTCCAGAATTTCCAAGCCTCTCTCGATGTTTTCTCTTGCTTTGTCGGTAACTTGTATTTCTTCCTTCATAAATACTGGTCTCTGGAAAATTTACATACAATTAGAACCGTATAGCCAGGGGAGGGGTTGGGGGTAATGAGTTCCTGGCTATGACCCTGCATAGAATATTAACAAAAAAACTACGTAAGGGGTATAGAGGTAACCAATAAAAATAGTGACTTGAATTTGAAAAAGGAAAATCACTTTTTGGAAGCATTCCAGTTCCTAAATAAGTTAAAATCTACAAATAACAATAGACCGACCACAGATTCGTACGCCTATTCTTATTTCACAATCAAAATCTAGGTATGTATCAATAACTCAATAAGTTATGTCTCGTTTTGGCTAAGTAATAATACTTGAAGCCTGCATTGCACTAATCAACATTCGCATGGTTTGAACAATTTCAAGATTTACCTATTTCAAATCGTTTTGATTATTAAAAAAACTGCTTCGTTAAAATAAGCTATTATAAATATTAAAGATATTATGTAGGTACTATTAAAGGTTGAAATTTCTAGATATCCATAGTAATAGTACCAAAAATAGGTCTTTACATATTTGTCAACCTATATTATACTTACAATAGCCCCTAAAAGACTTGGAAAAAGCACCGAAGAATCAAAGTGCAGTCTTTGATCGACAATGGCTCTACGTCTCGGATCTTTAGGATAAAGATCATCATTTTTTCCATAAGCGGACACCAAATAACCAGCTATCGCATGACTGGAAAAGACAAAATAATATTATCTATTACAAACTGTAAGGAAAATTTTCTGTTTATTGTGTTGAAAATTTTAACGATTTATTCGATAGATGGCGTTGGCGGCATTCTCTTTTGGAAGGATGAGTTTTAATTATTGTAAAAATGATTTTTATATTTATACCTGTCCCATATTCTGAATTCTCCTTCTTCCAACATGGGTATCGAATGCTGTGGATTTTTCTATAAACAAAAAATATTAGTTTGTTATTGTATAAATTCTGTTAATTATGGTTATAAAATATTTTATTTTTTACATAAAGTATAAGGGCAAAATTATTTTATACGAACAGCAATGCCTGTAGGGCCAATTAGACTTAATATAGAAAATTCATTAAAAGTAGTAGTATCTTGTCTTTGATATCCTGCTGTTTTAATTAAATTGAGATTTCCACCACGGCTGCATCAAACGAGGATGGTTCGTTCTATTTTACTTATTGTTTTTTTTTTGCAACTGTTAATATAGAGAGATTTCTAGAAATTATATTTTCCTAACTTCGTGCGAGTGTCAGCAAATAAATTCCAGCAATACATTCGTCAACTGCAAACGAATACCTACTCAGGGACTAACAATAACAAAGAGAATGTTTTGAAAATGTTTTTAAAATTAATATATAGATGGCGTTTTATTTTATTTTTTAAATTTGTACACGTCTCCAAAAGTCAGAATATTTTATTAGTAGAACTTGAATAATACAACAATGTGCCAGTTATGACAGGAAGTACCTACTTAGTACCCTATATACCTGCCTACAAATTATTGGAAAATTCTAACATCTAGCAAGAAGGGGCATTCACGAAACGGTCTAAACACGGTCTCATCTAATTCAAATATTAGCCTATTCCGACACCCATTGATTTTAACAAAATATTTTTTTAGACAGTCACTTCTGGCCACAAACCGGACCTTAAATTGTAGGCATATCATAGAAGGACATGTCTTTTTGTTGCCTTAATGATTATTTAAGAAGTTTTGTACGAGTTATTTTTGAAGAGTGTGGTATTTTTAAACCAGTCGGGCATGTGCAGATGATTCGCCATAGATTTAATTGAAACGATTCCACAAAATATGTTTAGTTAAAATTAAACGTTGTCAGAATGGGTTGAGATTCGAATTAGATCGAATTTATACCATTGTATGAACAGCTTCTCGCATTTTTTAGTGTAGAGTTTCACCTGGATATACTCTGGAGTCCGAGTCTCTCCCGCAAAAACGTTGACCTTAACAATCTGCAGAGGCACTCCCAAAGCAGCTGCTACCATCATCACAGCCCTCGATGGCGGGCTTGGCCAGTCCATGTAAATCAAAGGTGGATCCCTAAAAAATAAAAAAATAAATCATCCACTGTAGTATACAGCCAACCCACTTCTTTGAAAAATTACATTAATTTAATATATAATATGTACAATGTCAAATGCTACTTAATTATCTATATATTAATACGTGAAGGAAAAACTTTGTGACTTTACGAAAATTTCGCGGACGGAGGAGTATGAAATTTTGCACACTTATAGTTTATATAGAGAAGGGGTGGCCAATGCTTAATTTTTTTTAATATGCATAAAAATAGATTAAATCAATAAAAAAAAACAACACAAACACTACTGTAATGTTGTGTATTTTTGATAATCACACACACTTCCACAGATTACTTACAAGGAGCATAAACTTCGTAGATACAAAAAGTAAAATGAAAAGCGGCTTATATGGGCGCAGAAAGCTTTTGAAGGAGGTATATTCAAATGGAAGGTGGAGCTGAAAATGGCGGGATATAAATAGAGAATAGATTAATATTGTTTGTCTTTAATAATAATAGAAAAAACGATACGACATATCAACATTTCAAATTTGACCTATTCAATATTCATGTCATTGTTTTTGAAAGAAATTTTTGAAATAGCGCTCGCTCAGTCTTTGACAATGGAACCTTATTAATGTTCCAATCTATAATTTAAATTAGTTATGGTCGAATTTCGAGCACCGGTCGACCACTAGTATTTAGAAATGTTCAAACTACCACACAAATCCATTTGTTATATTCTTAATTCTCTGAAACACTAGCACTGTATATTCCAATAAAAATTGCCGATCCACCTAACGCTGCATTCACACGGATACACGTTTTGTCGGATCTAATTTTTATCGTACACGACATAATCGTACTTATTAGAGTATCGGTTATTTGTCGGATCTTAAAACCGAATGCACGTGTGAGCTCGTACATATAAATTTCATTTTCAGTTAAACCGATCCTGCAAAAATCAGATCCGACTTTTCTCCGTGTGAACGCAGCGTTATGTTTATCAAATATCAGAATAAAATATTATGAACGGCATTACTATATATTTATTTTTTCTACATTATTTTGTTCAAAATATAATATTATAAACTGTATTTTAACAGTTCATTTAAATTTCATTTCATTTAAACTCCCCTTATCACTTAGAATATTGAGCGACACCTACAGGACAGGTGACATTAGGCATACCTTTGCACATATTCAACAATTTTCACAACTGTCACGCGGATTTGAAAATTTTAAACCTTTTAAATCTTTAGGTAGGTAGATCAGCATTAAAATTGAATATACATACTCGAATTGCAGCTCTGCATTGTCAACAAGGTTCTCGGGCGATCTTCCCAAGTAAAGCTGAAAATTAAAAAGCATTTGTATCACAATAAAAATAATTTAGACAAGGACTCAAATAGTTTATCATTCAGGAATAATTTATGTAGGTGGATGTACTACGATAGAACAATACAGCGGATTTTTTCCTAAAATTTATCTATGAAAAAGAAGCTGTTTAAGTAACCTATGGGGTTAGTAGGCCGTAAACAACGCTCTTGATCGATAAAATAATATCGTTGCATTTTCAAGTACCTAGGTAATAAAAAATAGGATTTTTTTTTTATTTTAATACCCTTTCAAAAGTCTATTAAAACTACAAATATTGAAGTTTGTTATTTGTTTCAGGTTATTTTACTTCAAATTTGACATTTTTCAAATCAGATAGAACGTTTACAATTATTCAAATGATACATTTTTCAAATCAATTAGTTTAAAAAAAAACAACTTGGACGCATTGTTCTATTATAAACAAGAATTAAATATATCAAAAATATAAAAAAACGTATATTGATTAGTAGGTACTACATGGAATTTAACACATCAGGCATTTTTTTTTCTGCTCATCCAGTCTCGTCCATTTGAAGACGCCTCAATTCGGGGCAGAAATTTCAAAGCCATATAAATATTTTGATCGAATCGGAATCGAACCCGAGACCTTTCGATAATGAGTATTGCGCCTTATACATTCAGACTTCATGGTCGGTAGGCAGCTATATGTATGCAGTTGGTTTCACCTGAAGTATTTTTACCCCGGATCTGTCTAGGATTGGAAGGGACCGGATGAGTAGAAAAATTACCGCAAGTACCTACCTACCTAATGTATTCCGTAACTTTTTTTATAAAAAAATACAAATTTGCACCCAATTTGCTTAGAAAAAAGTCCAATTTGATTTGACGATTTTATAATTTCTAGTATAAAAAAAAAACTGCATGACGCCTGCCTTAATAATTAAAATAACAAAAATTGGAAAGAGACAATAACAGTTCGAATAAACATCGCAAATGATGTAAAGTTTTTTCATTTTCGTTCCGATTACCGCTTCTATTAGGTAGTACCTATATTACTAACTAAATCAACGAATGCAACGTAAAATAAAAAGTTAGGAAAAACTTTCTGTCCAATTAATAATATTATTAGTATTATTTGGATTCCAATGTTATGACCCATTAGGACTTACGTCGTCTAATGAATGTATCTTGTGATTCGCCATTTTTCAGTTAAATAAGTAGATATATTTAAAAGTAAGTCTACTTCTCTCTGCTTCGCACAGCTGACTGAATGTTCGCATATAGAAGCCTTCGAATATTTTTCCTATGCCAATCATGCAACCCTTAATAATTACTTTGATAAAAACCTCTTGATACAGCGTGATCTATATTATCAATATGATGCATGAATATTGAATAGATTCAAAAAGTTCTTTGCAAAATCAAAAACAAATTTAAAACAGGTGAAGTTTGAATTCTCGATAGACGACTCGTAGGCAAACACATTTTTTAACAATTAGAGAAATTTTGTATGGCAATTGCTTACCTACAAAACATACTAAACTGAATTTTATGTTTGTTTGTAGAACGAACTTTAATAAAATATCTAGTTGAGCTAGTTTAGGATGCTGTTTGAGTTATAATTCAGTTAAGAAAATAATTACGTTTATTTCGTACAAAACTTGTCGGGAATGAGTTTGAATGAGAATGAGAACTCCATCAGTTCTCCGCAGCTCGAATTGCCGTGTGAAAATCTTTTCGAATCATTTCCAATAACCAACGTGCAGGGATTCTGCTCTTGTTGACACTTTTTTGCCTACTTAAATCCCTATGTCCCAAAGAAAGCGAGAAAGAGGGATATAGCTCTTCATTTTTCTCTCTCCTTGATAATATTTTAAACCATATCTTCCCAGCAATACAACATTGACAATCATCTTTTCTTACATCCTTCGTTTCCTTTTTTCATTTCCCAATAGCAACTTAAATCTACATTCATATCTTGGTGGCTATGAATTTACTAAAATAGCAAATAATTCACCCTGTACGTACTGATTTTTGTACCTTTAGTTACTTTAAAAATCGATTTTTATAGAGTATTTATGAGGTATGAAGTTTCTCTAACACGATCTAAACCGTCACGAGGAGATAAAATATTCATAAGAGGCGCACCAGCGCACCTCCTTTAAAGGCTCTATAGCCATACTTCAAATACTGAATATAAACCCGCCGAACACGTGGTTAGAAAAGGAAACATTTCATATCAAACTGGGTATGCCATACCCAATCTTATAAAGTTATTTGAATTGAAGAAGAAGAAGTTTATATAGTTAAAAGCTGAGGTATTCTCGTATTTTCAATTCTGCTTAATAAAAACGTTAAAAACGTTCAAAGGCGGACTTATTCCCAAGGATATCTTTCAGCCAACTCACAATACAGGTGTTTTTTACAAATCAAATTGTACATTTTTCAAATTAAATAGAATATTTAGGTACTGTTCAAACGAGACGAATTTCTTTCTACTAGGCATACTCATCCGTTCAATCCTAGACAGACCAATCCAGGGTAGAAATATTTCATGTGAAAACCACCTGAAAAAAACACATAGTTATAGGTACCTACCGACCAAGATAAGTCTGTTTGTCTAAGGCACAATGTGACAATTTTTTTTAAATTACTGTTGTCTTAAACTATAGATTATAACATATTATAAATACACCCTCTCTTAGAAAGAATGATATTTGTGTAAAGAGAGAAACAATATAAAATTACAAAAATTTATACAATAAAAATGAGAAAAGGAAAAATAAAAATATTTCCATGTAAGAAGGTACACTAACTGAATTTTTTTTTATAAAAATGACAAAAATTAGTGTATCATTGTGTATCACGTGCCCGAGTGAATTTTGAAAATAATGCAGACATAGAGTTATAGTCTTGCAGTATGTACCGCAATCATGCTATCCCTGGATAGCTTCACTTTTGCGGCTTCAAAACTAACGCCATTTTTTGCTATGCTGGGTATATCACACCCAATCACATGCTTGCCGAAGAGGGTGTGAATATTATTTAGATTCGAACGTGTAAATGTCATACTTTGATATACAATTATAACACAATTATGAACATTATTTTCACCTGGTAATTAAACGATTATTTTTTATTCTTTTATATGGTTGTTGTTAAAAATATTAAGCACATAAATAAGGAAAACCTTGTTCTTAAATTAATATAACCAACTAGCTGACCCGTCGAACTTCGTATCGAAATAAATAATATGGGTACTCTAGGTTTTATGCAACAGAGCTCAAATTCGTTTTTTTAGTTATATAAAACGAATGACTATTTACTGGCATTAGCAAAACCTGCATACCACGCTGCATTCATTGGGTCTGAGTTTATTTTTACATCAAAAACTTATAACCTATGTTAATATGACGTGGGAAGAGGTCATCATTGCGCAAGATCGAGTGCAATGGAGAGCTCTTATTGCCTCACTTTGCTCCTGAGTGGAGTTCAAAAGGAGTTTTAATTTTGATTGATTTGATGTTAATACCTTTGTAAAAAAAAAGAATTTAGGTATGTCATTATATTCGATATTTTAATAGTTATTTTGCTCAGTTAAAATAATATTGATTGATTAATCAATGTACGATAAGGAACATCTCCGTACCGATTCAAAATACACATTGAGGTGTCAATACTTTTTTTGCACATCATCGCTAGGCAGAGAGTATGGACTTCCATTCTTTCCAATCCAAACTCATTCGCTTCCTCCAAACGCATAACATTCCGCATACATGCTCTTCCTTTTGCTCCTGACTTGGCCCTCCCGTAAGACGGCACCGATACGGTCGGTCTATGTCATTCCAGGTCGGCCTCGTCTGCGTGCACCTATTCTTTCAGATTTATATATCCTTTTAGTCATTCTCTTTTCGTTCATTTTCTTTACATGTCCAAACCTTCTTTCTTTATTCACTTTCATTCTAGTCACTACACTAACATCCACTCCACATGCCTTTCATATATTATCATTCCTCACCTTATCAATAAGTCTCTTTCCGCATATCCGCATTCCGCATAGTGATCTCATTTCCACAGCATTTATTCCAACTTCCAAATTTTTCGTCCATGTCCAAGTTTCACTCCCATAAATCATGGATGGTATCAGGATTGCATTGTGCATCAACTATCGATTTCAGAGATATCTTCTTAGAGGTCTAATTGCACCGCCAACCCTTCTCCCAGGCAATTTCCTTCTTTCAATCTCTTTTCACACCTTGCATCTCTTCTAAATAAATTACCTATATAGAAATACTTCCAAGTTCTCGACATTCACTTTCACACAACATTGCGTTCTTAAATCTTCTCTTTCAAAACAGTGGAAATAATATTTAAAAGCTCATTTAATGCAGTATTTGTGATTTTTTTTCTAACTTCTATTAGAACATGGTGAAAGTGTAGCAATTTTTATTTTCAAAAAAGAAACAAACGCTAGGTCATTAGCAAATAATATCCAGCTTTTTTTTAATATTAACGATGCAGATTATATTTACGTTATATGTATGTACTCATCCTCTCTAAAAATCAGCCCATAAACGAAGAATTGATTTTCAAACAAACAAACAAACAAACAAACAAAAAAATATTCTACTTGTTCTTCAATATAATCATGTATTCCTTGTGTTAAAACTTATCAAAACTCCTTATAAAATGAACTTCAATTAAGTATAACTCCTTAATAGCAACAATATATATACGATTCTGTTTGCTGGCGGTTTTAATCTCTGTATATAAATATAGTTTTCAAAATTCCTTACACTTCATTACAATAATGTATTCCTTGTATTAAAACTTAGCAAAACTCCTTATAAAAATTAACTGCAATGAAAATTATATGACTTATCCAATCAATCTATTTCATACGATATAGTTTACATTCGCATTCTATCAATTGCAACAACAATCAATCCACTGACAGTTCTTTCAAATGTCGATTAATAAGAATTCAAAAGTAGAACAAAATTATATTGTAAAAAGTACTAAAAAGATTACCTACTCTCTGTGTTTTCTTAAATTTCCTAATTTTTCTTAATTTTTTTCTTCTAATAGGTACAACCTTCTTCTGATAAGAGCCTACACGCCAAAAAAAGAATTAGCGAAATCAGTCCAGCCGTTTAGGCGTGATGCGATGATATCGGGAAATAAATCTCCATTTTTATAGTTTTCTTAAATTTTCTAATTTCCTACGCATTTTTCTTAATTTTTTTGTTCTAAAAGGACACTCTCCTAATAAAAACCTACACGACAAAAAAAGAATTAGCGAAATCAGTCCAGCCGTTTAGGCGTGATGCGATGATATCGGGAAATAAATCTCCATTTTTATAGTTTTCTTACATTTTCTAATTTCCTATGCATTTTTCTTAAATTTTTTGTTCTAAAAAGACACTCTCCTGATAAAAACCTACACGACAAAAAAAGAATTAGCGAAATCAGTCCAGCCGTTTAGGCGTGATGCGATGATATCGGGAAATAAATCTCCATTTTTATAGTTTTCTTAAATTTTCTAATTTCCTATGCATTTTTCTTAAATTTTTTGTTCTAAAAATACACTCTCCTGATAAAAGCCTACACGACAAAAAAAGAATTAGCGAAATCAGTCCAGCCGTTTAGGCGTGATGCGATGATATCGGGAAATAAATCTCCATTTTTATAGTTTTTTTAAATTTTCTAATTTCCTATGCATTTTTCTTAATTTTTTTGTTCTAAAAGGACACTCTCCTGATAAAAACCTACACGACAAAAAAAGAATTAGCGAAATCGGTCCAGCCGTTTAGGCGCCATCCGATGACAACGCGAAATAGCTCTCCATTTTTATATATAAGATAATAAAACATTAATATAAGTTGTGCATACACGTTTCGTTTTTTTTTAAACAATTTTTTTAAAGTCGTCAATTTTCCATTTGATCTATGATTTATCTAAACCAGGTAAGGCTTTACCCTAAAGATCCATCAACTATTGTGTCTTAAAATATATTTATAATATATTATGAATATGGAATTTAGATTCAGAACATTTCTCATCTAATAATCATACCTAATAATTTCGGAATGATTGAACATACATGGTCTTGAAATATTATGAAATAAAATAGCTTAACATACTTCATATGTGATTTTTTTCTACTCCACCGCCATCTCTTGGTTTTTTTCCCTTGAAAAGTTGTACAATCGCTCCTAACCTGCTTAACTTCGTACCACTTCAGAATAAAAAATTGCTGTTTTAACTTAGGTATATGTACCTACATAATAAAATGAATTAAATTCCTTTAAGCAAGCATAAGCCGTTGCTTACTAGGATAGCCGGAACCAATATACTTAAAACACCGTATGCATATTATCGAAATAAGTTCAAGTCATTTATCAAAAATAGTAAAAGTACCTACTTACCTTTTTCCATTCTAGGTAGGTCGAAGTTCGACGGGTGGGTGCGCTAGTGTACGATATAACAAGTTTTTTAATGATATTCATTTTTACATTTTTATTCCAATTTCATGCCGATATTATCTAACGAGGTGGGTACCAATCGAGATTTAACTTAATAATGATTAGTTGACCTTGGTAGAGAATACGAATGGTATATTTTTACAGCAAGTTTTGATCACTGGTTCAATCAAGTTTCTACATCATTCTGAAATAAAATTCCGAGTCTAAAATTTTTTAAGGTGTTCCTTTGCTCAGAATTTCCACTCCAAGCCAGTGCCCTTATTCTCGTAGCGGTCTTAATACGCTCTTATCTTGATTGACAATCATAAAATGGCGGATTGGTATTCACAAAACAAGATATCTAGTAGATATCTTAAAAATTTGTTATGTTTGAAATATCAGTATGAAAATGATCCAGTTCAAGATAGGATTAACATTAGATTCCGATAGTTTTGTGAATACGACTGCTTGCGTTCGTGTCTTAATCTTATCGTTAAGTGATTTTTAAATGCGATTGATTACGAGAATAGCCCTACAGGTATGGTGTGTAAGTGATTTGACGAAAACTATCTAAGTACACAACAATTTTTAATGCATTTTTTTATGTGGAAACATCACACTGAAATATATACAGATAGTATGTCGGATATTATTCTGCGCAGATCCGTGCAAAATCTCTCAGAGCGTTCTTAAATCTAGTTTACTGCATTTTCTTTCATATATTATCGTGGTCGTGGGTTCTATCATCTTTCTCATTCACGACACAAGCTTATTTGCATATTGTGAAAGATTCAAAGAGTGTTTTGTGTACACTTTAAATAAAAACAGATTAATTTTCATTTAAAAAATAATAATAATAATAAACTAAGTAATTTACACCACAGACATGAAAATCATTTGACATGTAGCTATTTTACCTTTTTGACAGTGTCGCATGATACATGCTTCGCTTTCTAATATTATACAGCAACTCAATAATTTATAAGTACTTACTCCATAGCTAAACTTACAACAGTACAGTAGTAGAAAGTAACAGTATACCTATTATTATACCTCTATAATAATTGGGTAGATAGGTAACGATGTTATGCACAGAAGGTCAGGCAAACATAATAGGTATGTGCCCATTTGAAATGCAATACAAAATACAATATATCGATCCCATAACTAATGACAAATTACGAATCAATAATACCAGTTAGAAGAGAGTTTTTCTCTCCTAGTTTAAAACTTCATAAAATGGCCACTTTGTATCTAATTGATGGCCTCAAGACCAAAGTTAGTGTGGGATGGAAGTTTTCAACATGTCGAGGATTCTAAAGACATGTCAGAGGTTGAGTTTGAATACGCTCCAGGAAGTAAGCATGAAGACTGCTCAGTGCTCATGCTGCCACTGCCAGTGAGTTTGTTTTGGTGCAAGGATCTTTTCGCAAAGTGTTGTTTGAAGTGTTTAGGTAATTTTTTTACACCTCGGCTTACATTATTGGAGTTTTAGTAAGGATCCGATTTTTTTTTGAAATTTCAATATAGCCTATGTTCACCGGGGATAGTGTAGCTTCCCAAAAGTGAAAGAATTTTTCAAATCGGTTCAGTAGTTTTGGAGCCTATTCAATGCAAACAAACAAACAATCAAACCTTTCCGCTTTATATCTCTAATATAAAATAAAGTCGGGTTAGTGCGAACACTTATAAGTCGAGATCGGCTAAGCAGATTTTTATCATTTTTGGTTTATTAGATTCTTCTCCGCTCCGGATAACAGAATAACTATTAAAAAATAGAAAAATGGGTAGAAAACAGTATAAAATATAATATTAAAGTTAGTATGGATCGGACTTCCTAACAACAACGCCATATTATGTGAAAAAGTCCATATAAACACAATTTAAAATTTACCTGACAACCATTGTGTTTCAAAATATTGGTACGCAGATTTTTGATAGAATTTCTTTGAATTTTCAGAAATATTTTTTTGAAATTCAAACATATTTAAGCGAATTTGTATTTTTACACCATTGAATGAATGCTTTTTTAGTATCATCTGACTTATAAAAGCGGGACGAAGTTCGATGGGTCATCTAGTATTAGTATAGATAAGTGTGCGAAATTTCATACTCCTCCGTCTGCGCAATATTCGTAAAAATGGTCACAAAGTTTTTTCTTCGCGTATTAATATATACCCAGATAATGAGGGCCCATTTTTTTACAAAACATAAAACTAACCTGATGGCTGTTGTTTTTAGGGTTGAAATCTTGAAAAAAAAACATAGCTATCTACAAAATAATGTTAAGAAACAAAAAAAAACCGATATCATTTTTTTGTTTGTCGAAATGTTTGTAGGCACCGATATTATTACTGTAGGTAATGTAATCGGATTGTTTACATAACAAATGCACATAATTTATATCCAGAACTCAAGTCTCAGCATAGTCGGATACAGTCTGGAAGAATTCTCTGAAGTACCTACCCACATTTTAGATGAGATCAGCAAATATTTTTGGTGGTAAATCGACATAAAGCAAAAATATTAACTGACTCCGAATATTGCCTTCACAAGTTTTTAACGGCGACATTTTAAAGTATCGTCTAATGCAAAAATATCCACTTCTTTTTTATAATTAAAATATTAGTGTTTTTAGTGTTAATTTTTGTGAACAATAAAAATTTTTTTTTATTTTTGTGTGCTTTTTGGATAAGTCTTATGGTAACCAAGTGATTTATTGGATGTTTACCTATATTTTAGAAGCATCATAAATTTAAAATTTATTTACGGTATTTATAATTATTATTTACTATAGCTTTCCTGATAGACGTTGTGCTGTAGTCCTAACCTAACTATGAATATAGAATTCGAATTTCTATCGAGGTAAATTAGTTCCATTTTAACCAATGTGATTCCGACCGATGCATCTGTTTTAAACCGGAAATTCGCAATCTGTCAAACCCACCAACTATCAAACAACTGATGGCGGTTTCTGTCAAACGCCAATAATGTTTTTTTCATTATTCAAAATATAGACGGATTAATAGGTATTATGTTAGCTTTAATAATTTATCCAAAGTACCTAACGAAAAAAAAAACACTTTCGACGACTTTCACATAAAGCAAGATTTTTGTTGAAGACGAAGATAGGTGAACCGGGGATCGAAATATTTTTTCTAGTTTTCGAAATTTATAAAAATAACGCATTTACCGAGTCTATAAAGTGTTTAGGAGTAAACGGATCGAAAATGGCCCCCATCAAAAATATTTCCAACGTAGACGAGCCTGAAACTTTGTGGGCTAAGTTTCAGCAACGTTGAACGCCATTACCTACAGACTTTCTGACAATTGTAAAATTAAACTTATTCGGATTTCATTCGAAGTCTTGTATTCATTTAGTTACAAACAATTCTCGATTAAAGTGTGCGATGCTTTGTTTTCAGATCACATGCACCTCCACATCCATTAAAATGTCTGGAATATTGAAGATCTACTCTGCAATCATCAGCCCTCCTTGTCGTTTCATTTTGATGACTCTCAAATCCCTTGGACTTCGGGCCGAAATCGTTAATGTGGACTTATTCAAGAATGAACATCTTTTGCCGCAGTATATAAAAGTTTGTATTACGATGACTTTTTTTTTAATTTTCTAACATTATTGCTTAAGTACGTAACTAAAAATATGCTATCGTATCTATAGGTATTATTTTAATATGTGTAGGTACCTACATAATCAATATTATCTATGAATTACAAAAAATGTTTGTACGTCGGTTATAGACTCGGTAACCATCCAACCGATGTACTCCAAAGGGTAAAAGTCAAGTTTATTAATACTTCTTACTAAAAAAGTACACGTGATTTCAGGGAAAGGGGAGGGGGTTATTCTGAAACATCGCCAAATATTTCAGGGGGCAGAGGGGTCTAAAAGATGCAAAAAAAACATCACGTGATAAATGGACGGCACCAAAACGGTGGTTTCATTAGAAAGGTTTGAGACCACTATCCACTAAAGATGGTTTGAGATGGGTTAAGACAACTATCCATATACATATATAAAATACACAAAAATGTGTCTACCTATTTCCAATTTTGAAACCATCCAGCCGACATACCCTATGCCGGTCTCATTTGAAAGATAAAAATGCAAACATGATACATGCTTTTAAATAACTAAAACCTATTTTGACCGCATTTGTCAAGACGTTTAACACAAATACATCTGAAATTCTCATCAAAAAGTTATATCATCTGTGGTTATTGCAAACAATCGTTGTAGCACAGTCAGGTATCCGCTAGTAATGGATATTATTATTATAAAGATGATGACGTTATACTTATTTGGAAATGACTGTCTTTTAGAAGTTCCGAATTCGCAACAATATACCAAATTAAAGTTTTATGTGGATTTAAAGATTAATTTATTTATTACAAATTAATTAACACATATTATTTCTATGAAATGACGAATGTATGTTGGGAAAATGATAAAATAAACGCTTATCAGTGATAAGTGTCGAAGCCGCATAGCCTATAGATAAATTAGATATTAATTTTAAAAAATTATCTCAAATTTTTTTCTATAGTAAGTAGCTAAACCCGCAGGTAAAAGAGTTTCGATCGGAAGATATTATTATTTAATGCAAAGTAGTTCTTGTTTAATCGTTTTCAAGGAATATGCCGTGTTTTCATTCACCTCCATTAGAGAGAATGTAAACCTTACATTAGGTCAAGGCCATAGCTAGAAAATAATTTCGGAGGGGGTTTAATAGAGTCGCGCAGTGGAAGAGTAGAAAAACATAAGCAGTCGCATTGGTATTTCCTAAAGAAATATCTGTATTGCAGCGGTCCCTTGACCCCCCCCCCCCCCCTCGATCCCCCTCATATTCATATTCTATCTTCTTTTTATTTAAGCCTAATTACCTGTTATTTAAGAGGTGACTCCCAGCTGTCTTTCATTATCTTTGGTGTTCTGCCTGGGAGTCGTCGTCCATGGAATTGGACGTGTATTGCAATGTAGGAGAGTCAGAATGAGTCCATTCTCCTCACATGTACATATCAGAATCTTCTTTGCCTCCCCCATCTGACTATGTCTTTAACCTCGCATATTTCCCGTCCCCTAGTATTTCTGACTCTATCTCTGAGGATCTTCCGAGCAAATTTTTTAGAGAGACTGATAGTTATTTTTATTTTTTTTATTCATACTTGGTAGAGTAACACATAAAAACTTAAGATAACAAAGACATCACAGAATCAACATACAGAGGGCGAGCTACTTCGTTGTGGTCTCTAACAACTAACCCCAACATTTTTATCTACATACATATGAATATTATTATACGCATTCCTTTGTATCGGTATTATAAATTTACGTTTGGTTTCTTCCTCTCAATCCAAACTCAATCTCAATAATGATTTTGGGGAGCCTGTTATTGTGCAACAAATTATCAGCAATTGACGAATATTGAAGGTACTATTATGTACTCATGTTGTATCTGAAAAATAAAATCCAAGGACGCTTTGACTGAATCCCCTGGGCCACATCAATGGCAAAACTTTATAGGAAGTCGGCGATTACTTGAACAAATGGCATACAGTTTTCTTTATTTTCCTTACGATGAATAGTTTTGTTGTATACAATTTATTTATTTATGTATTTGATTGGCAGCTGAATCCGAAACACCAAGTACCAGTATTGGTAGACAATGGCCTTGTCATTCGCGATAGTCATGCCATAGCCACGTATCTCGTCAATAAGTATGACCGCAAACTTGAGAGCAGACTTTACCCTCGTGAACCAGTGGCTAGAGCTGGTGTGGACCAAATCTTATGCTTCAACATGACGCATTTATTCCCAGCTAATTCTGCTGCAATGGTGAGAAAATATACATCCTTAATTCCACGAATATTCATATCCAAATAAAAAATGGTTTATATATAAATTTTCCAACACTTTTTTAGTCATACTTTTTCAAAACTGGAATAAAACCTGATCCATCGAAAGAGCTGGGACAGAACATCTTAATATCTTACAAATTGTTGGAATATTTCTTGCAGAAGTCCACATGGTTGTCTGGTGATAAGGTAATGGTTCAAAACAATTCTAATTACTTTTAAATTGAAGTCGGTTACTTTCAATACCGATGAACACTATAGTGTATTAAGCTATTTAAATACTTCAAAAGAAATAAGAGATCTGCAGCATTATTACTGTTAAAACTCAAAGCATGCGGTACAGCTTTTGTGTTTGTACCATACGCGCTTACTCGGCCAATACCATTCTCAGCCATGTCTCCAAAATTTCTCCGACGGCTGATCAATCGCTTCTGCTTCATTAACTTCTTGAGGACGAATCGTCTCTTATTGCCTTTTTATATGTAATACTTCATCTTAATCATCCTTTTCCCTCGTATACTACTTACTAGAAAAAAATGCATCTTTCAAGTTGTATACCTATAGACAATCTATAGATTCCTGACATTCACGATCACTCCAAATGGATGTCATCCATATTCGACAGATGTGAAACTTTATCATCTTAACAAAATTTCACTACGCCATTATTAAATTAAAAACATCAACACGAGAATCCTGGTGGAAGGATTATAACAAAATTGGACAAATTTGCACAGAGTTTTCAACACTGACAATTAAGTAACGTAACGACTACGCCCACTCGAGTTCCCCCAATAGCCGTGTCCAGACAGACACGGCTATTGGGGAACACAGACCGAGCACGGCTCGCGAGCCACACTCAGACTTCCTGCTCGCGAGCTGTGGCAACCGAGGCAAATTTTAAAGGTTGCGATCGGGCCTCGCGAGCCACGGTGAGCCAGTTTCAGCATTTCAACTCAGGTATAACAATGTTCGTTTCCTTGGCGATCTTTCTCCAGCAATCTTCTCGTTTGTTTTTATTGAAATGATCTGGATCTTTAGATGCCGTAGCATTTTGAAACTTCCATAAAGTTGTATCAAACGAATACAAGCTTCTCTATCCATAATGTTGCACTGGCTTGCGAGTATCTATAAAACCGTTCACACCACTCGAGCAGCTCAGACTGAGGCGCCTTTGACAATTGGCAAAAACCGACAACGTACGGCTCGCGGTCGAGCAGCGCTCGGCCGAGGCAACGTATCGACAACGGGCGAGGCTCAGGCTCGCGAGGCTGTCTTGCGAGCCGTGCTCGGTCTGTCTGGACGCGGCTATTGACAATCCGTTTGGAGTGATTATTATTATTATTATCGTATGGCATCAGCCACCCAGAGGTGGCTTCGTCAGAAGACAAGAGATAAAAGAAAATAAAAGGTTTCACTGCTGCATCCAGGAAACACACTAAAGAGCAACATCCAAGTTATTAAGCCTTTGCAAGGCATTAGGAGTGGCATTGTGTATTTCATTGTATGTGCCAGGGAACGCTCTCAGAGGGCAAGTCTCCACGATATGTTGGATGCTCTGTATAGGTTCTCCACAATCACAGGCAGGGGATTCACGCATCTGCCATCTGTGGAGCATCTGACCACATCGGCCATGTCCCGTGCGGATACGATTCAACGCCACCCATTGACGTCTAGGGAGACTGAAGCCAGGCATTGGCAGCCCCACCTCCTGCATCAGGCCCCGAGTATCTCTATTTGAGACTCGCCATTCCTCCCCCCATTGAAATTGCCCATTGAAGTCTCCCTCCATTAAGTGAAAGGCAGTAGCATGGGCCGGCCTCCTGGAGCGTAGTCGGGGGTTAAATGGTATAGGGACGTCCTGATACAAAGGCAGTGACTGATTCCGGCTATACTTCGTCCACTCTCTGTTGGTTGCTTCGAGGCGGCGGATGGGTGGCGGTGGTATGTTTCTGAGCACAGGAAGCCATTCAGTCGGAGTGGACCTTACCTTGGAGCCCCCATGATCAGCCGCATGGTGTTATTGAGCTCTGCATCCACTTTATTTGTATGGGAGCTATTTGCCCACACGGGAGCGGCGTATTCTGCAGCTGAGTAAACCAAGACCAGTGCAGAGGTCCTTAATGTAGGCGCTGATGCACCCCATGTTGAGCCAGCCAGTTTGTGTATGATATTATTCCTGGTTTTGATCTTGGCTTTTGTGTTTTCAATGTGCTTTTTGTAGGTTAGTTGCGTGTCAAGGGTTACTCCAAGATACTTTGGTGTTTTGACCACATCTAAGACTCTTCCGTCAAATTCTACGTGGGGCTGGTGGTTGGCTAGTTTATTACTCAGGTGGAAGCATGTCACTATAGTTTTTTGTGCATTTGGAGTGATGATCGAATGGTTTGACGCAATTGAATTTTGGACTAATGGATATCCGACTCACCCTATCACTCCACCATCATTTATTTATATTTCCCCACTTAGGGTCTTTTTTGGAGTGACATTACTCCATTTGGACGGATGGAGTGATCGTGAATGGCCTTATGTTATCATTTCAGTCTTCAGGTATGAAACCTCTTTCTTTTCAGATAACTCTTGCAGATCTGTGTTGTCTGGCCACTGTCTCATCTTCTGAACTCTTGATGCCAATAGACGATGCCTGCCACCCTCGAACAGCTGCATGGCTGAATAGATGTAAAGCCACCAAGGTACATCAAGAAGAAAACTTGCCAGGGGTTGAAGAGCTGCAGAACAAAATTAACAGTTGGATCGTTAACTCATAATAAACCTCAATGATACTGTGACCTTAGAATAAACCGCCGCGTCATGACCACTAAATTGACCACCATTTTTAGCTGTAACTTTTATTAACTATTGCACGACACACTCTTAATAATATTATTATTTGACGTTTTTTTTTGCACCTTTTAAATTAATTCTTGTGTTTGTCTATTCATTATTCAATTTTACCAATGCACTGATTCTAATGATTTTAAAATACACTTCTGACCCATACTGAATGTTCTTTTTACTTCGTATGACCATTGAAAGTTCCCCGACCACACTTTTTTCAAATCCCTCAGCCCTGCATAAAACGAACAGTTTATGAGAATAAGCAGCATCTACATCTTTTTGTGTTATATAAATTAAGACACATTGAAGGAAGTAAGGATACGAATCATGGCTGCTCAGCAGCCCCTCCCCTGAAAATATGTTACGTAATAGTTGAACGACCCCGGGCTCTCTTTGTGGAATATTTGACAATGTTGATTTGATCTCAATCACATATCCAGTATCCACCTAACCAAGATATCAGTTACTTTGTAACTAGCCATAAGTTAACCGACTTCAGTAGTCTAGTGGCAATAAAGGCACCGACTTCAGAGTAAGAGGTCCCGGGTTCGATTCCCGGTCGGGGTAGAAATCTGCATTGTGTTTCTTTACTTGAAATTTCTACTCTGGGTTGGAATCCTTTCTCAGATTGGACGGGACCGGTTGAGTGGTAAAGAATGCTTTTAATTTCCGTCGGTTTGACGAATCCTTCCTTATTGTTAAAGTAAATGCAGTACCTAAGCTGTATTTATTTTAAGAATGCTCTGAGACATTTTGCACGGCTCTGTGCAGAAAATTATGTGACGTACCATCTGTATTTTCAGCGTGATGTTTCCATATACAATTAAACATTCAATTAACTGGACAAAATCTTGTACCGATATGATGACGGTGGCTGACTAGAAGAAATTGCCTCATATACCTACCTAATAAGTTGTTCTCCTGAATCTACTTACCTTGTATAGAAGATTATTAATGATTGCTGTTAAATTAGTATTGCTTCAATTACCTATATGTTCGATATTCAAAACTCCATGCATTTTCTGGTAAGGAAAAAGATGGGCCAAGCCGATCATGTAGTTTTATTTTGAGTCTTTGCTAAATCATTTCTTTATATACCGATAAAAAAACATGAATTAAATGAAAAGTATAGGATTAGGACTAGTATAGGATTAGGACTAGTATAGGATTAAGTTTATATTTTAACATGTACATAGAAAGAGAACACGCCGACAAATCTTTAAGATTTGGCGTGACTCAATTTGTTATATTTGTAAATATTTATTTGTTTTATAAATAAAAAAAAATCGCACGATAAACAATATAGATATAGATCTATATTATACTTACCTACGTAATTGCATAATGCATTATGAATGTTTTATATTTTATAGCTCTGTTATTATGTTGTTGATATGTCTGGGTATACCTGCAATATGATTGATTGCGTTTTGCTAATCTCATGGTGATTTTAATTTTGGATTATCTCCACTTATTTTGATGTCAATAAGCCAAATTGAAAGGTAGGGAAAAAATCCATAATTATTTTCATAGTAGAAGCATTATTTTAAATATCTTAATTTATTTCTCCATCCTGGACAAGAATTCTTTTTGACACCTCCTATAGTTCAATCATAATATTATGTTTAAATTGACCATGTTTTTCGAAATCGATTGTTTCCATCTCAAATGTTTTATTCTTTTTTTGTCTAGGGCTATTGAACGCTTTGCATTACAGTTCTTGCTACCACTTTATTCGGCACTTTTCTAATTCACCAAGCCTGTATCTTTTGCCTTTTGAGTATTTAACACATAGCTCTTTCTTTGTGTTTCTTATTACTTTTGTTTCCTTTTCTAGCAGATACGAGTTTTCCAAATGCCCAGTTAAGTAGTTTTTTTAGGTTACCAAAGAGAGTTAACTCTTTTTATTATGACTCACTCACTCCATTAGAACTCCATAAGATGCGGATTTATATCCACATATTTGGCATACTCGTATGTCCATCAGATAGATACCTACACCTGCTCAAATCAGTCACCTGAGTTCTGAGTTACTAGGCAATACGTCAGCTTCTTACGAAATAGATGTTAAGTACTTATTCTACAAAGTTCTGATAACAATAAAAATACGTTTGATAAGAAGAATTCGATACATTTATTATTGGTTATTACCGTTAGATTTTTATGACGAAGTTCTTGATTTTCATTGAAGTATTTTTTTTTTCAATAGATAAAGTACTTAATCTATAAGCTGCTGATTCATTTATATAAGACTTTCTTAAGTTTGTCTTTGTCAATTACTCATACAGAAAATTATTATTTCATTCAGAAATAACATTCTCGAATAGGTACATTTAAAAATGCTTTTGAATAAAAATGTAAGCTCGAGTAGTGGAGGACTAAAATAGGTCTTGAGCCATGTGACATACCCACAAAATCTTTACTGCCAATCTCGAAAGATATTCGTTGCATCCTTAACGAAACGAGAAACATTCATTCTGACTTTATGTAAAACAAGGGAAAAACAGCGCTCGCTTTTATTCATCATCCTTCCCCAGCCATGTCCAATTGTCCAACTCCTCTAAATTATGGTAGAAATTTTAGGCCTGCGACGGGTGTGACATCTTATACCATATTTTTTCTGAAATATTATGTTTCGAAAGCGGATAGATATTCTTTGTGTATAATTGACAATTCTTCTATATTGCGCGAATTTGGGTTCGATGGCTCTCTGTATCAGTCGGATCCTTAAATTCTTCGGGCACATCACTAGGCGGTACTTCACCAGCCTTGAAAAATTAAAATTGTTAGGGAAATTCGAGGGGAAAAGAGGAGCACTAATACGATGGCTGGATCAGTTGGTAGAATTGGCGTAGTGACGGTAGGGTTGGAGAGGCATAGTCAGAGACGCGGAGACCTCTGCCTGACATTAGGTCTTGACCTTCAGACATGAAGAAAAGCACCTATAATAAGGTTTCAAGACTCACACTCGTACAGAATAAAAAAGGATAACACACTGGCATCAAACGTTTGAAGGAGGATCTACTTGAAATTACCTATTTCATACATTTTATAGCAATAACTAATGCCAAGGTTTAATTTTGAATTTGCAACAACGTCGTATACGTATCGAACTAAGATCATCGCCTTATCTCAGGATAATCCCAGAAGCCAAACGTAACACACACTTGCCACTTACAAGCTGAAGTCTGTGAATCGTATTATTTTGCGATAACAATATCACTATCGGCAGATAATGGCGTGAGTATAAAATAAGATATTTGTCTAAATTTCCCTAGTGTATGTGGGTGCTCATTAACTATCCAACCATGAAGGGAGTTTATCTGTTTGCCGTGTTGGCGTTGGCCGTTATTGCCATCGAAGCATACCCAAATGTTCCAAGGAGTTTCAGCTGGAATGCGCCAAGCTGCAACTATAGTGACTGCACTCTGCCAAATTGCAAATGTTCAGACACTCGAATTCCCGGAGAACTGCCAGCATCAGAAACTCCACAAGTAAGTTATCACACCTTTTTATGAAATGCAAATAGGTATATTTTAGTATTGCGAATACAATTCTTGAAAAACCCGAAAATTTCCTTATTTGAAAAGGTGAACTGTTTTGTTGTTATAATAATTAATTATTTGTAAAGTTGGCAAAATGATCCACATACAATCGGGATTACTGTTATCAGCAACCTAAGTAACATAGTTGTTTCAATCCCCGGACTTTTACCTTATGGTCAAAAAACAATCAAATAGTTTTTTTTTTTTGAAAATTTGGATAAATATAAAAAAAAAACAATCAAGTGTACCGTTTTTACAAAATTTCACATAAGT
This sequence comes from Mystacides longicornis, assembly GCA_963576905.1. NCBI lineage: Eukaryota > Metazoa > Arthropoda > Insecta > Trichoptera > Leptoceridae > Mystacides > Mystacides longicornis. Next base: position 24,334,478 of record OY756427.1, read on the forward strand.
AGATACAAATCAAAATTTACCAATTGCTTATTTTTCACCCAAAATAAACTGAACTTTGATCTCTCCATTTTTTATGAATCTGGGCATACCCAAATTTGACACGAATGACACGGCAAACACTCCAAAACCCTCATGGCAATACCTAATTTGCAACATTTTAATTTATTTCATAACATAAAATAAACTTGGTCCTGTGATTTCAGTTTGTGATGCTGACATTTGACGATGCTGTCAGTATTTCCAACATGCCTTACTACAGGGAAGCTCTCTACAACAGGAAGAACCCAGACGGTTGCCCCATCCAGAGCACCTTCTTCGTCAGCCACGAATACACCGACTACTCCTCAGTCCATGAACTGCACTCCCGTGGTATGGAGTTGTCTCTCCACTCCATCACTCATGAAGCCCTCACCGGTTATTGGATGAACGCCAACGTGACTTTGTTGGAGAGAGAATTGGCAGATCAAAGGGACCTCATGTCCTATTACGCTAATATCCCTAAAGAAGATATCAAAGGTAATCATTCAAACATCATGCGCCTATTTACTTATCTATTTCATCAATTTATTATCTCCCTTCATCTCTGATGATGTTTCTTCAACCCTCTCAACACTGAGTCATTGCATCGCCTCGGCTATCGACAACCCAAGATACCTACATCTTTGATCTAGTCAAACTATCATAATAGAGCTGTTCTTAGTCATTTTGTCCCCTCGATTTTACCTTCCACCAATCGAGAAAATGCCGGAGCCTTAAAAATCATTTCTTACTTTTGTTCTTAGTTTGGAACCAATAAAAGATTTTTTGTGCGGGATAAAATAATGGTTCCAAATACTCCATAAAATATTGGCATCAAATATTGAAAAAATATATCATTAATAATGACTATCTATAGTCATATAGAAAAAAATATCAAATTATATACGAATACAAAAGTTGTCTAAAAAAAGAGCTCTGAGAACCTTGATGTTAAGGATTTGAAAACATGGATGAGTAAAAGTGCACAGATCGTAATAAGTCATCAGAATAAGTTTTTTTTAAATTAATCTGCAAAGGCTTGTGTCATGAAAGCTGAAACCGACACCCTCAGTACACAAGTACGAAAACTGTCAAACCGCTGGGCTACATACCACAACCAGTTTAAAAATAATATATTTTGTTCCAGGAATACGTATGCCTTTCCTTCAATTAGCTGGAAACAATCAATATGAAATGTTGCAAAAGAACGGTTTCCTCTACGATCTTTCTTGGCCCAGCCAATCTTTCATCCAGCCTGGCATGTGGCCTTACACCCTCAACTACCGCAGCATCCAGGACTGCTCCACCGCTCCCCCATGCCCCACTAACTCCTATCCAGGAGTTTGGGTCATCCCTATGTTGATGTGGTTCGACCAAGAACGCATTCCATGCGCTATGGTTGATTCTTGCGTTAACATGTAAGTACTTAATTCAATTCTGTTTAATATTATTAATCTTCTAAATAATACTTTAATTTCAATCGATCATGGGTCAATTTTACGGCTATCTATATAAATTGAAGATTTGCGATTCCACGTTTATTTCGATGCGGTGTAGTAAGTTTTCAATCAATGATCAACACTATTGCACAACTTTAATATTCGATGAGTAGTTCTCATAAATTATTGTGCAATGTTTGATGCGTTTTTTTAAGAATCTTGAAAGTTAAGATGAATAGGAAGTCATTAGAATACCACTTTTTCATATTATGGTTTTATCTTATACTTGGCGAGGGTATGTGACTATATCTCTTGTTTCTATGTTTTTTGTCATTTTTTTAGCCCCGAAGATGAAACTGAATTAACCAACTGGATGATTGCGGAATTCCAAAAACAATACAACGGAAACAGAGCTCCATTCGGATTCTACGTGCACGCTGCTTGGTTCAATCTCAGCGCAGCTCACTTCAACGCCTACAAACGCTTCTTGGATTATTTGGGATCACGAGATGACGTCTTCATTGTGAGTATTATCAGCTAATCTTTTCAGTCTGTTGAAGCTTTTTTGCCCATCATGCCTTTCCCGGAGGGGGTACACACATCCATTTTTTCCTATCCAGACAAACCTCTTTTGCTTCATTCAATATCGTAATAATTATCATTGTTTCGCATGTATTTCTCCAATTCCTTACCATTCCTTACCATACCGAAATGATCAATCCCCGTCATTTTTAGTCGGCCACGTCTCTTTACCCACTGATTTTTATGATTGATAGTTGATAATTATTGTATTCTTCATTATACTGTAGTCTCTACGCTAACATTCACTCCACATTCCTTTCGAATATATTCATTCATCGTCTTTTCCACAATGCTGCGTAGTGATCTCGTTTCATTTATACAATCTTCCAGATTTTTCGTCCATGTCTTAGTTTCTCTCCTATATATCTTGGATGGTATCAGTATTGCATTGTGCATCAACTGTTTGGATTTAACAGATACGTTCTTACTTCTCTTCAAAGTTCTGAGTGAATCACCAATCCTGCTGCCTGCCAGTTTCTTTCATTCAATCACCATTTGACACCTTCCATAAACTTTACCATTTACATCTGTTTTTATATTAATCGTGATATTGTGTGTTTAGTCATCGCCATCTAAGGTGATCGACTGGATCAAGAACCCCAAACCATGGACAGCCATGATTCCAGGTGAGGACGAATCCCCAGAGTGCCCAAAAACATACGCACCAGCCTGTAACGCCAGAACTTGCCAATTGTGCAAACTTGGACAGGTATGATTTTTATACCCTTTTGTAGAAACACTTTTTTCTGACCATTGATATTTTTTTTGAAGTTAATGTATTTATATCGTTAACAGGCTGACAGATGGATGACATCATGCGTTTCGCAGTGTCCAAACTCCTACCCCTGGATCAACAACATTATGGGAGAAGACCTCCTGACATGCCCTTAGGAAATTTGAAGAAAAGTTTACTTAGATTTATAAAAAAGCCATACAAACATTATACAGTAGAGTCCATTTTTATCTAAACTGTGATGGTATTTATCGAAATTTTTTACTCAAATGTGATTTATCAATTAAATAAATTTAAATTTTTTTTGTTCAAAATGATACTCAATTTTTCAACTTAAATCTAATCCCATAAATAAAAACAAATATTATATTACAGATAATAAATAATATAAATAACAGAATTGCCTAAAACGATGGGTAAAATGTAATACAAAACAATAGTCTTGAAGTCGTTTTTCCACTTGGTTTGTGAATAAATTCTCCTTCTGACATAACCGAAGACAGAAGCAATGAAGGCTATGACCAAGGCTGTGTACATGACCAAGTCAACCATCAAAAATCTGAACAGCGTGATATTGGCAGCGGGAGATCTGAGATGGTCACCTCCTTTGTGTCTGATGATGTATTCTGACCACCAAACAGCCGCTTCCAAACCGGATTTGGGCAAATCATAGAGTAGATCCCGTAGGTGAGTTATGTTTGAGCGATACCTGTTAACAGATTAGAAATTGATAAATTCCGAAATATCATGGGAGGAGGTTTCGTGAGAAAATCAGGTGTATTTATTTTTTCGTTTGCTTATATGTATAATTGTATAAACGTATTACGAAGGCATTATCACCAGGTCGGTTGGTCCAGTAACTACCTAAATAAAAAAACTAGCGTCAGCTTGGAATAGCTAAAGATGAGGGATCGAATCCTGCAGGGGGGTGAGATTTTGCGACAGCACTGCTACAAACAAATCATAATCGTTACAATGATTATAAACCATTTAATTGATTAACCCAGTGATTCCCAAACTGTGAAGTGGCAGAAGAAGAAGTAGAAGTGGCGACGAAGCTAAAATTCCCAATTCCTCAAGGAGGTCATACATTTTCAAAAATATCCGATGTAAATATGAATGTTCAAAGTAGCCGTAAACCGAAAAAGATTGAGAGCCATTGGGCTAACCTGTCTGGACCATATTATTATTAAATTGCGGAACCAAAATATTTTTACCTAGTGACCTTAACAACTCTTATAAGGAATATATTGAAATTAATGTTTAGTTTTTTAATTTACAAAAAAATTGAGGAAAACTACTTATGTTAATAAGTATTATTTTGTTTCGTGTCAAACATTATGAACGTCTCGAGGACATATATATATTCTTCTCATCTGCATCGAAGACTTAAATCTTTAAGACAATAAATGAGGACGCGGTATAGCCTTCCAGAGAATCAGTGGGTTTAGCACGAGTTTTATCGAAAGCTAATTCCATGCTAATAAGCGCTTATTAGCGTGCAAATAGTGTCCTAAAATCAAACGATCGAATCGTTCTATCATTATCATTATTCTACCTGCTGTTTGAGGGTCTTTCCAAATAAATGAAAAATGAAATTATGGATTTTTTTTTGAAACTCTTTCGATGATAGTTTCGATATTGGATCATTAAAAACGTATACTAGAGGTACATAGCCTAAGATTTGAAACTATTTTAGGACGAATGAGACAAAGTTTTTTTTAGTTTTTTTTTTCATCATATTGGACGATTAACAAACCAAATTGGACATAAATTGGACACTTAATTATCACGTGAAATTTCTACCCTGGGTCAGCCTATCTCAGATTGGACGGAACCGGTTGACTAGGAAAAAATGTCACAAGCAATGAAGTCTGCCGGCTATATTGACACAATTGTATAAAAAAGGGTTAGTTGACGTAATGCTACTTTATAAGGGAACATACATGATATAAACCATGAAGTAAAAGATGACAAACCTTTGAATGATAAAATATGACGAAATATCAATCAATTTTCGAGTTATGTATCGAGAAAAATTTAACAAGAAAAAATAAAAGTAAATTAGATACTCGAAAAGCATTCAAACTAGTTTAACTATTAAACTAAAGTTCATTATACAATAAAACGTAAATTTCAGTTTCATTTTTCAAGGACTCGCAGAATCATTAAGTAAAAGTGCCAAAAATGAGTGTTTACGTGCAAAGCCGCCTTAAGTCTGAAATATTTTGACTAGTGAATAGCCCTGCGAGTTTTTTTTATAAATATCCACTTTGGTTTGTTTCACAATTTGTTTTGTTAATCGTCCAATTTGGATTCAAGCGGCCTATTAAATACTTACTCGTGGTTCGATACAATCTCTAAAACAGTATTCTTGAAAGATTCTTTGGTTAACGTAAATGCGTTCATGCTTTTGCCAATTCCATGTTTTTCAACTCTGAAACCGTTTGCTTCTTGGTCCAACATCAATGGCAGCACAAGCATTGGCACACCGCAATGGATCGATTCTTGGACAGATTGTTCCCCGCCTTGCGTAATGAATAATTTTGTGTTAGAGTGGTCTGAAACAGCAGAATAGAGGTAGATGAGTATTTAGTTATTTAGTTATATACATATTAATACGTGAAGGAAAAACTTTGTGACTATTTTTACGAAATATGCGCGGACGGAGGAGTATGAAATTTTGCACACTTATAGTTTACTAGAGGTCCGCCCCAGCTTCGCACGGGTAGATAGATACTTAAAAATAATTTAGTTTTCATACATATCCCTAACTTTTTCAAAATATTTTATAGCATATGTTTAATCTGGAATAATTGCATTGCAATGTATCGTGTCACGTCACTTTACCACCGTGACTACTTTGCGCGGTATTTCTACTAAACTTGACATGACTCCCCTCAGTCCCCTCCCCGCTCCCTTACGCACTCTGCATCGGATAAGTTGTGATGATAAGAGACTATGCTTTTTTTTCCAATACTCACATTTTAAACTCGTGATAACTTTCGAATGGAATGTCCGAATTGAATAATTCAAAAAGTTATACAAACATATTGAAGCAGACTTTAATATGAACTAATTTATTTTAATAAGGAGTAATACCAAGTGTGATGGGATCTCCCAATCGAAGAGCTATTACTAACTAGATTTCCACTAAACTAATCTACCTAACCTCGAGTCTACACTAATCTAGCTAAATCAGCGTTTAACAAAAACCGTGTAAACCGAGTCGACTGAAGGAATGCATCAATGTACCTATATAATAGGTAGATGATTCTAAGACGAATATCTACGAACCCAAGATGAAGGGGTTAACAACCTTCATGATACGCACCTGAAATCACGGTTAAGGAAATCGTATGTGCTTTCAAGAAGACTTTCTGATCGCTACGTGGAATCTAATGGCCATGATGATATTGTGATCGTCTAGTAACCTAAATTTAAGGACCCAATACGTTGTGTACGAAATTAATTATAACAATCATTCAACTATATAAACCTGTAAACATTTGATCAGCCCTAAAATAAAGGTGATAATAGAACACATTTATATAACCAAACAAATCGCAGGATGCTCCACCATTTGTGATGTTAGTAATAATGAAATGAAAGAGTCCTACCTTAAATCCTCAGTTCTGTGAAATGACATGAGAAGTTTTCAAAACAAAATGAAACAAAATATTCGACAATTTATAACATGATTGAAAGTTTTCACAAATGGTGGTCGTCGATAGCTGAAATATTAGTAGATAAGCATGCAATCAATCCTAGCCTACCATGATATCATAAAACTTTACCAACCCCCCCCCCCTGAAATCAAGATAGAACCATTACGGGCTTACGACCGTCTTCTACTTGGTTTCGAAGGCTGGCTTAATGCGCTTTATGTTAACCACGTTCGCCATTACACTTTACAGTGAATGGTTCTACTCGATAATACACAAATCCCTCCCCAAGCTAAGCAAACAAATTAAAATAGATAATAAAATAAAATAAGACTTATCAATGATCCAGAGCTGCTATTTCTTTCTTGAATACACTGACTCTATATTTTAAAAGATTCTAATTCATATTGGTTCCCAGATAACACATTATTAAGAGAAAATATTTAAGCAAAGAAGATGCAACACTGAATTTAAATGTATGTTTGAATCTAAAAGGAATTTACTCTAAATAAATTTCACCACCCAGGAGCACACAAAGTCAATATATAAAATGTTCAAAATAGGTAATCAATGAATAAAAAATCACTAACTAAAAACAGGGCTATCTAAGGATTTCGCACGAGAACGCGCCCCTACACTCCCCGTCGACGATACAACCCGAACTGTCCCGAGATGAACTCAGGCGCATAATTTATCTAATACAAAATCCTTCGTATCCTATTTTCAGTCAATGTTTCATGGCTCTATTCATAAGTGTCCCAAGCAATCAAGATATATGAGAAGTGTTTGAATCATTTCTCCATATAGAATTTGGAAGACTTCGATCCCTTATTAAAGTGGAAGATGTGACTAACAATATTAGACTAAGATAATATAGTATTTAATTTTATAAAATAAACTACAATTTTTCAATAAAATGAATGGCCACGACAATCCTCCCCTTGAAAGAACAATCATGGGCTTGCCAAGAATGGCCAAGGATTCATGATTTTCTTTCACAAACTAAAAAAAATAAAATATTAATTCAAAATGAATATAAATTTACAATTTCTATGTACAACCCTATCTTATTTGCACCTACCATGTGAGCCTATCTCAAAACGCTATGGGTATAGGTTCTCAATCATACAAGTACCTACCCTCTTACCAATCAACCATTCGGTACAACCACCAGCCGAAGTCCCTTCTATGAATAGTCAATGTAAAATATGTTAGTGCCAGGGCCGTATCCAGTACCTAATGTTATTTGTATCGTGAAGGAATTTAAAATTTTGTAGAAAGAATTATTTTCTGAATCATTTTGTTGACTTGATTTTAGAATTGTATAAAATATATATATTTTTTTTTTCATGCTATATAGCAGCCCCCACGTCCCGCTGCTTTTAGATCTCGACCGGCCTGTTCGGATGTCGAGTCCCTCATGCGATTAGACTAACCTTCAACGCGCACGCGAAATATATAAACTAAGATACGAGTACAAAGCATGCTTAAATACATAAACTAAGGTTTTACAATAGGCATTGAATCAATCACCCCCGAAACCGACCCAAATATGGTCACAACTTTAACCACACCTCGGTCGCCCTCTCATAATGACAGATTCAATTTATGGTGTTAAGCAATGACCCATATTAGGACCTTAGCGGCGATGACACAAGGGATTGTCCTTCGAGCCTTTCCTAGGATCATATACGAAGAATGGAACTTTCCCCCAGACAAAGTTTGAGGCAAGGACTGGAGTTGTTAAAAATATGTATAATATTTTGTATATAATAAATTCATGCATTATTGTAAAATAAATCATAATAAATACAAGGTTGTGAATCATTTTCGCCTTAAGTTACGAAAAGAAAGGAAGAGGAGTTTGTTAAGATACAATAAAATAATGATAAATACATAAATACGATAATTCATGCAAGGCGTCGTTAGTAAACTACCGGGTGTCGAGCCCCTCATGCGATTAGGCTAAACTTTAACGCGAAATATAATAAACTAAGATACGTGTACAAAGCATGCTTAAATACATAAACTAAGGTTTTACAATAGGCATTGAATCAATCACCCCCGAAACCGACCCAAATATGGTCACAACTTTAACCACACCTCGGTCGCCCTCTCATAATGACAGATTCAATTTATGGTGTTAAGCAATGACCCATATTAGGACCTTAGCGGCGATGACACAAGGGATTGTCCTTCGAGCCTTTCCTAGGATCATATACGAAGAATGGAACTTTCCCCCAGACAAAGTTTGAGGCAAGGACTGGAGTTGTTAAAAATATGTATAATATTTTGTATATAATAAATTCATGCAATATTGTAAAATAAATCATAATAAATACAAGGCTGTGAGTCATTTTCGCCTTAAGTTACGAAAAGAAAGGAAGAGGAGTTTGTTAAGATACAATAAAATAATGATAAATACATAAATACGATAAATAATGCAATGGAGCCGTTAGTAAGCAACAATAGTCAACACATTTTATAAATTATTGAAATATTAAAAGCTTGATAAAGTATTCAGTTCCTTCACAATACAGAATAATGAAAATTCATAAAGATAGATAAGTACCTAATTTTAAATTTAAGGCCTGGCTGAATTTGGTCCTGCTGCAATAGTCTGGTAACTAAAACTTTGAACTTATTTAATTTAATCGAATTGAGAATGATTATCTTAAAATAACTAAAACTTAAATTATGTAGTCCTGAATTCTTTAACCAGAGACACAGATCACAATTCATTCACCCAAACTCATACTAAATTATAATAAAATATAAAAAAATAATAATTTAATAAATATAAAGCTTCCTAAATACGGCTCTGTCGACTAAGATTATAGAAACAAACCAAGAACACAATTACGACTCAAATCCTGAAGTAGGTACCTCACCAATCCGAGGTAAAGCTCGACCGAACTCTCAATAATAAAATACTGTAGTGACATATAGTGCTTGACAAAAAAAAAACACCATAATAAACAAAAACAAAAATATACCTATATCAAATATACAAACAGACAAAAAATATCTCTCTCAACCATAAGATACCCTAGGACCTAGAAGACACACTTAACATTTCATAAATTTAATAATAATATTTCACAGTTCAATAATGAAAGCCCATAGTAATAAATCGAAAAACACAGTGAGACCTAAAACATTATTATTATTATTGAACCCTGAAATACAATCTATCCACCTAATACAAATATGATGACGACCGCGGACAAAGAGAAAGTACTTATTGCAACTGCAAAGAAACAACGATTCTATTAGAAAGATGAATAGAAATACCTATAATATGTATTCCTATATATTTTAGAAATTTTGAAGAAATATTATGAAAGACCTTTCCAAGGAATGAAGTGTTTGAAGAAGAAATATACCTACTTATTAAAGTCGGACAGAACTAATTATTATAAAGTATCTTCACACAGAACAGCCTACCCTTTTGGAATATTAAACTGTACCAAGCAGAAAAGAATACGACCTTTAACTTCAGTCCCAAATATTTATAAGCAATGATAAATCATAGAAAACACATACCTTGCAAAAGCACCAAGTATCTCTTTTACAAAAAATAATGAATCTGGGTTCACACAAAGTGAACAAAAAAAAATGACACCCCACTGACCTGAATTGGTGTAAAAGGAGAAGAGAAAAAAAAAATGTCGGCATCGGGAATCGAACCCACGACCAGCATAATATGATACGACCTCCTGAGCGGATACCAACCATATTTAATCTAAAATTCCAAAAACTTACAATTCATATTCCATCATACCTTGCAAAAACTCTTATGTATAAACAAAACCGACCAAAGTCCACTTTATAATATGCCCATCGAATGATGAATAGGGTGGGTGAATACCCTTACAACTCTTTATCTCAATATTACTACAAACCAACCCACTCGGTCAAAAAAGTACCTAACCATAATAATCGAGAACGTTAAAAGTTATTTTAACAAAACAAAATAGACTTATTAACCTGATCTATATTTAATTTCAACATTCTCCAATAAAATAGCCGGCGAGACTTAACGCTTGAAGCATTCTCTACCAGTCTGCCGGTCCCATCCAAACTAAGACAGGATTCAAACCCCGAATTGAAATTTCAAAATATAGAAAAAAAAACCCTTAGAGAGTTTCTGATCACGACCGGGAATCGAACCCGGGAGCTTCTGATCAGAAATCGGAAGTCAGCGTCTATGCCACTGAACTACCATGTTCGTTAACAAAATAATTATATTGCTATTACATATTACAAGAAATAAAAAACTACGTGACACCCAAGTAACAGCTGAATTAGTTAAATATCAACAGAGCTTTAGAAATGTATTAAAACAGTATAATATCAAACCTCAACATACAAAACTCTAGGTACCTACATTCAATTCAACAAAAAAAAAATGTGACTTCATTTTATTATTATTTCTGACAAACTAATAATATTTAACATCTTGACTCTGGTGCACACACAAATAAGTTAATATCCCTACTCTAGACAACCACTTCACGCATTCCTGAAATGCGACCATAAATTAAACATCTTTATTAGTCTCAATTCCTAACACAATACTTTCCAAAGATAGTTAATCAACCTCTAGGACCAAACATAAATAATACCAGAAAAAAAAACATCGAGTAGGTACCACCTGAAGAAAAATATACAGGGTACACAAGAACACACAACCGTGTCTCGTCTTGCAGAAAATTAAAATAATATAAATATGTTAGTCGGATGATATTATCAATTAATTGATGTCTTCCAATCAACCGACTTTGTCTCCAAATACAATAGAAAGAAAAGTACCTAAAGCTAAACTACCCTAAAATACCTAATGCTTTTATAAATATATCCCTTTCATAACAAGTTATGAGTTAAACCGGCAGAACTTATCGCCTGAGGCAATTTTTTCTAGTCAACCGGTTTCGTCTAATCTGAAACAATGCAACCATGGTCAGGAATTTCGTGTGAAATGAAAGGACCTGATAGAGGGAAGGAAAAAATAAATAAAATAGAAAGTCGAAAATGTGAGCCGACCAGGAATCGAACCCGGGACCCAAAAAAGAGAATAAATATACTCGAATTAAAATATTACCCTTTCCGAAACAGCACCTAACAAACCTACATATAAATCGATCCAATTTCCCTAACACTACCAAAAAATTATCACAAACTAAAAGCAAAAGAATTTCTTAAACAGTAAAAACTGTTCAGAAGATCAAATCCTAACGACAAAGAACACCCTGTATAGAAATATGTGGCCCTATTCAGGTACCTACATTCATACATAATATCTCCAGCGACATGTATCCACTCTACAAAGTTAGGTAAAAGGTAAAAGGTCGATGCATCAAGCGTCAAGTGGCTATACCCTAATCTAGGACCAAAAGTACCTCGGACGTTTAAACCCTCATCATTTCACACCTAGAGACAATTAATACATTTTTTAGAGTTCGAAACAAAACAAATATTATTTGTATCTCACAAATAACCTAAGAATATTATTGAAAATTTAACCTGAATTATTTAAAACAAAACACCTAAACTTACCTCATCATTCACGCTTATTTTTCAACATCGCACATTCGAAATATTTCCTTAACACATTTCCTTGCTGAACAAAATAATAAATAAAACTTTCCTTATCTAGAAAATAATTTACTTCAATCCTACAAAATTACCAAAAGAGACCTCCCCTCGACGTTAACAAAATATTTAATATTATTATTAAATCCAAAACAACAGCAACAAAAATCCTAAAATACCTAAGTAAAACAAGACCTCCCCTCGACGTTAACAAAATATTTAATATTAATATTATTATTAAATCCAAAACAACAGTAACAAAAATCCTAAAATACCTAAGTAAAACAAGACCTCCCCTCGACGTTAACAAAATATTTAATATTATTATTGAATCCAAAACAACAGCAACAAAAATCCTAAAATACCTAAGTAAAACAAGACCTCCCCTACTCTTTAAGATTAATGTTATACAGTTTAATAAGACGATCTTTCTAATTCTAACTCTTGAGACTAAAACTTCTTCCAATAAACTGTTTAGAACTTTCAACCATTTATTCAACCAACCATAGAATTTTTTCTACCTCCCCTGCTCTGCTAATCAAATTTCTGACCAAAATTTCCTGAACCTCCCCTAGATGACAACTCCATAATAACGATAAACAAGAGAAAGAAAAAAAAAAAACGTAGTAAATCAGGTTTGTCTTTACAGGAGTAAAGACAAGAATCCTACGGTCACGAGGCACCAATCTGTGATGGGATCTCCCAATCGAAGAGCTATTACTAACTAGATTTCCACTAAACTAATCTACCTAACCTCGAGTCTACACTAATCTAGCTAAATCAGCGTTTAACAAAAACCGTGTAAACCGAGTCGACTGAAGGAATGCATCAATGTACCTATATAATAGGTAGATGATTCTAAGACGAATATCTACGAACCCAAGATGAAGGGGTTAACAACCTTCATGATACGCACCTGAAATCACGGTTAAGGAAATCGTATGTGCTTTCAAGAAGACTGATCGCTACGTGGAATCTAATGGCCATGATGATATTGTGATCGTCTAGTAACCTAAATTTAAGGACCCAATACGTCGTGTACGAAATTAATTATAACAATCATTCAACTATATAAACCTGTAAACATTTGATCAGCCCTAAAATAAAGGTGATAATAGAACACATTTATATAACCAAACAAATCGCAGGATGCTCCACCATTTGTGATGTTAGTAATAATGAAATGAAAGAGTCCTACCTTAAATCCTCAGTTCTGTGAAATGACATGAGAAGTTTTCAAAACAAAATGAAACAAAATATTCGACAATTTATAACATGATTGAAAGTTTTCACAAATGGTGGTCGTCGATAGCTGAAATATTAGTAGATAAGCATGCAATCAATCCTAGCCTACCATGATATCATAAAACTTTACCAACCCCCCCCCCCCTGAAATCAAGATAGAACCATTACGGGCTTACGACCGTCTTCTACTTGGTTTCGAAGGCTGGCTTAATGCGCTTTATGTTAACCACGTTCGCCATTACACTTTACAGTGAATGGTTCTACTCGATAATACACAAATCCCTCCCCAAGCTAAGCAAACAAATTAAAATAGATAATAAAATAAAATAAGACTTATCAATGATCCAGAGCTGCTATTTCTTTCTTGAATACACTGACTCTATATTTTAAAAGATTCTAATTCATATTGGTTCCCAGATAACACATTATTAAGAGAAAATATTTAAGCAAAGAAGATGCAACACTGAATTTAAATGTATGTTTGAATCTAAAAGGAATTTACTCTAAATAAATTTCACCACCCAGGAGCACACAAAGTCAATATATAAAATGTTCAAAATAGGTAATCAATGAATAAAAAATCACTAACTAAAAACAGGGCTATCTAAGGATTTCGCACGAGAACGCGCCTCTACACTCCCCGTCGACGATACAACCCGAACTGTCCCGAGATGAACTCAGGCGCATAATTTATCTAATACAAAATCCTTCGTATCCTATTTTCAGTCAATGTTTCATGGCTCTATTCATAAGTGTCCCAAGCAATCAAGATATATGAGAAGTGTTTGAATCATTTCTCCATATAGAATTTGGAAGACTTCGATCCCTTATTAAAGTGGAAGATGTGACTAACAATATTAGACTAAGATAATATAGTATTTAATTTTATAAAATAAACTACAATTTTTCAATAAAATGAATGGCCACGACACAAGATACCAATAAAGAGCCTTTTCTAGAGGTGACATTTTATTGATTTTTTTAAAATAAAAAAAACACTTATTGTGGCATAACTATAATAGTTAGACATATGCTGTCGCGATACTTTTTGTAAATAATGATGTCTTCTACAAAATTGTGGTACATTGTTTTATTCTATCATCATTAGTTTTCACAGCGTTCGCGATAAAATGAATATTTTAGGTAAATTTTTTACACCTTGGGTAACATTATTGAAATTTTCGTAGGTTACCCATTTTTTTGGAAATTAAATATAGCCTATGTTCACCGCCGATATTGTAGCTTCCCAAAAGTGAAAGAATTTTTCAAATCGGTTCAGTAGTTTTGGAGCCTATTCGATGCAAACAAACAAACAAACAAAAAATCAAATCTTTCCTCTTTATATATTAGTATAGATATAGGGAAGAAGTGGCGAATGCTAATATTTTTTAAAATATGCATAAAAATATATTAAACACTAATATAATGTTATACATTTGATACTCACACACATTCCACAGACTAGGTACTTTTAAAGATCATCAACTTAATAGAAAGAAATGTAAAATGAAAAGCGCCTAATAATGGGCGTAGAAAGCTTTTTGAAGGCGATATATCTAAATGGAAGGTGGAGCTAGAAATGGCGGGATATAAATTGATAGTATATTGAAATAATATTGTTTGTCTTTAATAATAATAGAAAAAAAACTATGTACATATTAACATTTCAAATTGACGTATACATATCATTGTTTTTGAAAGAAAATTATGAAATAGTAAAATTTTGTAAAATGTTCATCTTCAATGATGTTTCGATGCGAAAACGTTTTATTCTATCTTATTGATATTGGGCCCATGTCATAATATTCCATTTATTGAATTTGCATGTTTATAATATGTATACTTTTTTTTTTTTTTTTTTTACCCATCACGCCGTGTCCCGTAAGGGGTAGGCAGAGAGAACGGACCTCCACTCTTTTCTATTCAAGCATACTTCTTTCGCTTCATCCACCGACATAATATTTCTCATACACCCTCTCCTATTTCTCTTACTTCTTACATGGCCTTCCTTGAGGACGGAATCGATGTGTTCGATCCACGTCATTCTCGATCGGCCACGCTTTCTTACACCTTTCCTTTCAGCCTTATGAATTCTCTTTGTCATTCTGTCTGCATCCATTCTTTCCACATGTCCAAACCATCTCAACTTATTAACTTTCATCTTTGTCACAACACTTACTTCCATACCACATTCCTTCCTAATATTTTCATTCCTTTCCATATCCCATAAAGTTTTTCCACATATTCTTCGTAGAGATTTCATCTCTACTGCATTAATACTACATTCTTCTTTTTTCGTCCATGTCCACGTTTCACAACCATACATCATCGATGGTAACAGGATTGCGTTATGCACTAGTTTCTTTGCTTGTAGTGAGACGTTGTTGTTTCTCATTATAGGTCTTAGTGCACCGCCCACCCTGCAACCAGCAACTTTCCTACGCTCGATTTCTTTTTCACACTTTCCATCCCGACTAAACATGCTTCCTAAATACACATACTCATTCACTTGCTCAAGATATTCATTTTCTACCGTTATTTTGCAATTCGTTCTTGCTTCATCCCTTTCAAATACCAAAACCTTTGTTTTGCTGACATTCATTTTTAGACCGTTTTTTGCACAATTTTCAAACACACTTGACACAAGTTCTTGCAAATCATTTTCACACTCAGCCATAAGTACTAAATCATCGGCATACATAAGCGCACATACTTTTATTCCATTCAATTCAACCCCTATATTTATATCTTTTAACCCACTGACGCAAAAATCAAAAAACAAATTGAACAACCATGGTGACATGACGCACCCTTGCTTCACACCCTTCGTAAGACAGAACTCCGGTGAAACGTGACTATTCACCTTCACACACGCAGTACTATCCGAATATAGCGAAGCAATGCCACGAATCAACCGGTTGTTCACTCCATAGATTGATAGAACCTCCCATAATTTACCCCTATCTACCCTATCATATGCCTTTTCCAAATCTACGAATGCACAGAAAAGCTTCTGATGTTTACTCAAAAGCTTCTCCGTAATCATCCGCAGTGCGAAGATCTGATCGGCACATCCCCTCCCATTCATAAAAGCCCCTTGTGCATCCCAAACTTTAGTTTCAGTTATTTTTCTAACCCTTTCTACTAATATTCTACTGTACAATTTACCCACGTTGCTCAACAAGCTGATTGCACGATAGTTGCCACAGTCCAACCGGGAGCCCTTCCCCTTGTACAGAGGGCAGATAATGGCTTTCCTCCAGTCACCTGGTGTACGGCCTTCCGTCCAGCACAAGTTGAAAAGCTCCAAGCACCACTGAAGCGTCACTCGGCCGCCATACCTGATAAGCTCCGTTGATATCCTATCGCAACCTGAAGCTTTCCCATTTTTTGCTTTCTTAATCGCATTCGTAAGTTCATTCATACTGATTTCGTAACTTTCATCATCCTGTCCATTTATACTTACTTGACACACACTGTCGCATCCATCCTTAGTTTCAAACAGATCTTCAAAATATTCTTTCCACCTCAAACCTATATCCTTTTCCTGTGTCAGCATACATCCATTTTTATCTTTCAAACAATTCACTTTCTCATCCTTCCCAGACCTTTTCCTTTTCACTTCCTTCCAAAAGAGCTTTAAATTACCATTCACATTCGCACTTAATTTTTTACATTCATTATCCTCTAATTTTTTCTTTTTCACACTCACAAGTTTCTTAACTGCATTCTTCTCTTTCTTACTTTCTTTCTATACCTTATTTATAGAATTACCTTATTTATAGAATTTGTATACCTTATTTATAGAAGAATAATGTATACCTTATTTATAGAATTACCTACCTATCACGTAAACAATATGTTTGAAAAAACTGATCAATAATTTAAAATATTTTTTATAAGTTAACTGGTTTTATTACGCATTAATACGCATTCAATTGGAAATAATATTGCAAATCATTTTCCTCTTCATAACGGTCTTCGTTGAAGATATTTCCGTTTATAAAATAAGATTAGACAAACACATCGATATTAAATAATATTTTAGATAGAGTAAATTAGATAAGTACAAATATCTGTATTGATGTTTCATTATTATAATGATTATTGCATATTTTTTCTCACCAACCAAAATATAATTCTTAAGGAAAATGTAAGAGTTTTAACAACTTAAATGTAGGTACCTAGGTATATCTATCTAAAATGTTCTAGAAAAGATATTAATTTGTTGTAAAAGGCTACATAACTGAGGTAATGGATATTGTATTGATTGTACCCAAGTTGCACAGATATTAGTCCCTTTGCTGATTTAGAATATCTTATATCTTATAATACCTATACCTAAATGAAAGTCAGGTTAGTGCGAGCACTTATAACTCGAGATCGGCTGTACAGATTCTTCCGATGTTTGATTTATTGGATTCTTCTCTGCTCCGGATAACAGAATCTACTATATAAATGAAAGTCGGGTTAGTGCGAACACTTATAACTCGAGATTGGCTCAACAGATTCTTCTGATGTTTGATTTATTGGATTCTTCTCCACTCCGGATAACAGAATAACTAATAAAAAGTTAAAAAAATGGTTAAGAAGTGATGTAAAATACAACTTTTAAGTTTGTATGGCAAGGTTACCTGGAACGCGCTGACGACATCGCGGGTACTTCCCTCTCATTCTCGCATACGCTCTTACAGTAGCCCATCCCACTTACTCCTCGGTATTCGGACGTTATCATAAAACGTTAACAATATTGTCGGCAGTGTTGCTAACTTGCCGACTTTGTCGCCAGATCTAGCGACTTTTGGACATGGAAAACGACTTTTCATTTTCATTAATGACAAAATATTCTAGCGACTTTTCTAGCGCCTTTTAGGTCCATGGTGCTTTTCGGTTTCGGTTGTAGTATTTTGATAGAAGCCAAAGTGAGCGATATAAAAAAACGCGGAAACGAAAAAACATAAACTAAAAATGAATAATATGCTTTTATAAGTGATCCAATGCCACAACCTTCTTCTTCTGCTTCCAATGTACCCCAGACTTCTAGAGCAATGGATTTATAATGTCATATTAATTTTAATGACTTTCTAATTTTTAAGTAGTAGGTACTTATATCTTTTTATTTTTAACAGGAGCACTATTTCTTACTATCACTACAAAAATATCGCCTAAATATTTTCTTTGCTCCCCCCGACCAATTTTAGCGACGTCTGAAATTTCAGAAATATTTTAATGTTATTATTTTATTAGCTTAACTCAATCGAATTAATTTTGTGTTGTTTTACGGGGGCGCAGTGCACATTGTGTACATATTAACGGGCCACTTCGGCTGGACCGATTTTTATGGTTTTTGATTTGTTGTATTCGTCTCCGTCGGCTGGACCGATTTTAATGGTTTTTGATTTGTTGTATTCGTCTCCGTCGGCTGGACCGATTTTAATGGTTTTTGATTTGTTGTATTCGTCTCCGTCGGCTGGACCGATTTTCATGGTTTTTGATTTGTTGTATTCCTCTCCGTCAGCTGGACCGATTTTCATGGTTTTTGATTTGTTGTATTCGTCTCCGTCGGCTGGACCGATTTTCATGGTTTTTGATTTGTTGTATTCGTCTCCGTCGGCTGGACCGATTTTCATGCTTTTTGATTTGTTGTATTCGTCTCCGTCGGCTGGACCGATTTTCATGGTTTTTGATTTGTTGTATTCGTCTCCGTCGGCTGGACCGATTTTCATGGTTTTTTGATTTGTTGTATTCGTTTCCGTCGTCTGGACCGATTTTCATGGTTTTTGATTTGTTGTATTCGTCTCCGTCGGCTGGACCGATTTTCATGGTTTTTTGATTTGTTGTATTCGTCTCCGTCGGCTGGACCGATTTTCATGGTTTTTGATTTGTTGTATTCGTCTCCGTCAGCTGGACCGATTTTCATGGTTTTTGATTTGTTGTATTCGTCTCCGTCGGCTGGACCGATTTTCATGGTTTTTGATTTGTTGTATTCGTCTCCGTCGGCTGGACCGATTTTCATGGTTTTTGATTTGTTGTATTCGTCTCCGTCGGCTGGACCGATTTTAATGGTTTTTGATTTGTTGTATTCGTCTCCGTCGGCTGGACCGATTTTCATGGTTTTTGATTTGTTGTATTCGTCTCCGTCGGTTGGACCGATTTTCATGGTTTTTGATTTGTTGTATTCGTCTCCGTCCCGAATAGGCTACTAGCTATTAAAAACATGAAAAATTGATAAGGAATAAAAATATTAAGAAAATAAAATACCCATACATTTTGTATGGAACGGTTATTCCTTTCTGTGATAAATTTCTTGACAGCGCAAATTTATTTACGTAGGTAAGCAACCATTAAGTTTCGAAACAAACATAGTTACCTTTATCAAGATAGGTACACAATATTCGATAATTGCGTATTAAAACAATATGATATGATCAAGAAAATATTTTTTTAAAAACTTTATCACTTCAGTATGGCAATAATTTGCCTAATTTCACTGATTAAATTTTAGGTAAGGAAACTAACAAGAGGTTAGCTCGAGTATACACGAATACTTATAGTTTGATAATTCTTAAAAATGCGGACAACTATTTGCTACGATGATCGTCAATTATTGACGTATCGCATGAAAGAACGTTATATATTATGTATTCTAAAAGTATCGAGAAAAAAGCCTACAAAGATTTTTAGAGATTTCTTTGGGGTCCATTTAAAATTCCACGAAATCTTATATATAAAAATGGAGAGCTATTTCGCGTGGTCATCGGATGGCGCCTTAACGGTTGGACCGATTCCGCTAATTCTTTTTTTGTCGTGTAGGCTTTTATCAGGAGAGTGTTCTTTTAGAAGAAAAAAAAATAAGAAAAATACATGAAAAATTAGATAGGTAATTTAAGAAAACTAACTAAAATGGAGAGCTATTTCCCGATGTCAACGCATCGCGCCTAAACGGCTATACTGATTTCACTAATTATTTTTTTGTCGTGTAGGCTCTTATCAGAAAAATATTGATTTAGAAGAAAAAAATAAGAAAAGTGCATGGACAATTAGAAAATTAAAGAAAACTATAACAATGGAGAGCTATTTCCCGATGTCATCGCATCACGCCTAAGCGGCTGGATCGATTTCGCTAATTCTTTTTGTCGTGTAGGCTTTTATCCGGAGAAGGTTAAAATAAAAAAAAAAGTGCATGGAAAATTAATAAATTATTGAAAACACAGAAAGTAGGTAATCTTTTTAGTACTTTTTGCAAAATAATTTGGTCTACTTTTGAATTTTAACTAATTAACATTTGAAAGAACTGTCAGTGGGTTGATAGTTGTTGCGATTGATAGAAGGCAAATGTAAAATATATCGTATGAAAAAGATTGATTGGATAGGCCATATTATATTCATTGCAATTAATTATTATGATAGGTTTTGGTAAGTTTTAATACAAGGAATACCTATACATTATTGGAGTATAAGGAGTTTCTAAAATTTTCTTTATTTACAGAGATTTTTAAAACCGTCAGCAAACAAAATCGTATACATAACTTTGCTATTAAGGAGTTAATACTTAATTGAAGTTCATTTTATAAGGAGTTTAGGTAAGTTTTAACACAATGAATACATGATTAGGTATAATGAAGAACAAGTAGAATATTTTTTTGTTTGTTTACAGAGATTTATAAAACTACCATTAAACTGAATTGTTTACATGATTGACAACGAATACTGATTATAAACTTAATCGAAAAAAAAAAACTTAAACATGTTCAAAAGAAGGAAATTGGCTGGGAGAAGGGTTGGCGGTGCACTAAGACCTCTAAGAAGGTCTCTTTTTAAACCACAGTTGATGCACAATGCAATCCTGATACCATCCCTGATTTATGGGAGTGAAACTTGGACATGGACGAACAATTTGGAAGTTGGAATAAATGCTGTGGAAATGAGATCACTGCGTAGGATATGCGGAAAGAGACTGATTGATAAGATGAAGAATGATAATATTAGAAGGGAATGTGGAGTGGATGTTAGTGTAGTGACTAGAATGAAAGTGAATGAAGAAAGGAGGTTCGGGCATGTAAAGAAAATGAACGAAGAGAGAATGACGAAAGGGATATATGAATCTGAAAGGATGGGTGCACGCAGACGAAGCCGACCTCGAATGACATAGACCGACCATATCGTTGCTGTCTTACAGGAGGGCCAAGTCAGAAGTAAAAGATTTTTTTTTTTCGGATTTTCGCAAACATACAGTTTTTTTTAACAAATAATAACAATATAATGAAAAGTACAATACATAAACCAGCAAAGTTTGCAGACATTACTTTCTTATTATTTAATATCAGGAGGGTTCTTCCTCTCCCCACTCTACATACACTACACACCATCAAGTATTAGAAAAAAAAAACACTTATGAACATGTATGCGGAATGTTATGCGTTTGGAGGAAGTGAATGAGTTTGGATTGGAAGGAATGGAAGTCCATACTCTCTGCCTACCTCCTTCGGGAATCAGCGTGATGGGTAAAAAACCATTGACACCTCAATGCGTATTTTGAATCGGTACGGAGATATTCCTTATCGTAATTTGATCAATCAATCAATATTATTTTAACTGAGCAAAATAACTATTAAAATATCGAATATAATGACAAACCTTAATTCTTTTTTTACATATTAACATCAAATCAATCAAAATTAAAACTCCCTTTGAACTCCATTCTGGAGCAAGATGAAGCAATAAGAACTCTCCATTGCACTCGATCTTGCGCAATGATGACTTCCTCCCACACCATATTAACATAAGTTAAAAGTTTTTGATGAAAAAATAAACTCAGACCCAATAAATGCAGCGTGGTATGCAGGTTTTGCTAATGCCAGTAAATAGTCATTCATATTAAATAACTAAAAAAACGAATTTGAGCTCTGTTGCAAAAACCATAAAACCCATATTATTTATTTCGATACAAAGTTCGACGGGTCAGCTAGTAACTAATAAAACATCAAAAATGCGGATATAAAATAATATAATATTAAAGTTAGTATGGAACGACAAAATTTCCTTACAACAACGCCATCTGTGAAAATTTTATAGAAACCCAATTTTTATTTACCTACCTGGCAACATTAAAAATATTGGCACAAAGTTTTTGATGGATATTTTTTTCAATCTCTTTTCTAATTGAAGACCGTTTTTTAAATTAAAACGCGAAAAGTGATGAATAAATATAATTTTGAAATCAAATTGTCTTTGGACACAAACTGTCAGTTGTTTAATAGTTGGTGCGATTGACAGAATTCGGATGGAAAATATGTGGTTTCAAACAGATGCATCGGTCTCGGAATGACATTGGTTAAAAGTTATTTTTATCTTATCCTCTTCTTTCTCTTAAAATAGGTCTGGCGACCTATTTTTATTATAGAGGGGTTTCTTGGGACATCAAACTCCAACTGCCTCGCCATCTCATCTCTCATTTTCATCATTCTTTTGAATTCTTATTCAATATTCTTAGTTAGACCTCAGGACAACGTCTGTCGGGAAAGCTATAGTTCTATAGACCATAAAAGGCCACGTGGATTTTGATGTTTGCGGGGCGGCATAGAGTTGGTATGAGTGTGTTTATCGGGTCACGGATAGAGTGAATCTACAGATTGCTACAGATGTTACGAGTCAAATAGAGTATGAGATCTGAATGAGCCGCAATGATAACAGATGTTTGTACATGTTTTGTACACGAATTTAATAGAATTACCGTTTGTGTACAGAGAGATCCATTTTTTTTTCGAGATTACCGGTGACTCGTTTGTGCCTTTGTTTAGAGCTATCCATATTAATATTATATTTTATTGTTGGAAAATATCATAAAATTTTGCATTGAGTGCATATTTTACCTGCTACATATTACACCAAGTGTGTCAAAATTTAAGACAAAAAGCACCGATATATATTTAGCATATTTACTTTTTATTTTGGTTAACACTTCACAAAATATCATAACGTAACATAACAAAAAACCAAAAAAATATAAAGTGAACCGGACAACTGATTCCGATCACTATTGATTCGGGCAGTTCGGGTCGCAAAGTTCTTTGTTACCCATCACTACGGTTTATGCATGTGTGGTGTGTGTGTGTGCCGCCATGGCCGCCATTGTGCCGCCCGATAAACGTCAGATGACGTCATCCTTTAATGGTCCATACAATAATTGCTTCGGTAGGTACCTACTTGATATTTTCTATGAAACACTCTAACCCCACGTGAAATATTATGTAAAAAATAATTTCATACAAATGACAAAACAATTACTATTGTTGATAACAAAACATTCAAAGGATTACTCTGTAATGGTGAACAATGCTTAATTTTGACAGAAAATAAATAAATAAATTCTAAAAAAAAACAATTTTCCGCAGTTCTCAAGGTAGTTAAGTAAAATGGGAACCCTTCAAGGTTGTAGATTCATAACTTTTTAGCGCAGAATTGAAAATGATATGACAAATATTTAAGTATGCAATTTGAGGAAACTCATGATATAATACCTAAATATCTGTGCATGTTTTTAATAGCATCATTTATCATTGATAATGTATTATCTCGTCAACAACTGGGAAAATACTTAAAAAATATGTATAAAAAAAAAATGAAAAAAAAAATGACATTGGGAATACGCAGTAATGTCAGATGACTGTTTCGTTATTTTTAAACACAACCTTTGAATTTAGGCTTATAAATTTTACAATATTGTACTGAAGGCTTAGGACTTTTGACATGTTATAAAATATGTAAAAAAATGACAACGACTCTATAGATGATATTTTTTATACAGAAAATATATAAATAGTATATTATAATAAAAACAGGTTGAGTAATGTTTAAAGCGCCCTTTTTTATAGCTTAGGTTTTTTGAGGCCCGGTACTAACATACGCCGCGAAAGTGTAACGTTTCCTCAATTTAACCCAGATAGACCTACCGTACCGTATATGGTACTGTGGATATAAAAAAATCTACTGTTCTAACCGTTCCATATAATTGATATAATTTTATACTTAACATAAAGAAGAAGGAATATCGAATCATTTGCGTATTGTTTTCTGTTTTGAAATCCACCACAGAGCAAATGCTCCCGTGATAAAATAATCGATTTCTTAAAAAAAGTCTATTATTTGTCTTCTTAATTTTAACATAGATAATTTTATTTATTAATCTTTTCTTTCAATAAATGTAATTACTATAACTTCAATCATTATTTTAATCGCATTTATTCAAATATTTTTTATACGATATTTTTTTCATTTGAATTTTGGTACGGTAGGCTTACGCACAATAAAAAATTAGGCTTTTTTTATGGATAACATTGAAATATTAATTTAAGTCCTCTAACTTTGAATGTAATCACCATTTATTATATCAAAAGTTTGTACGCGATTCGCAAATAGAACACGTGCATCCGTTTGATCAAATTCATACGGCACAAGTGGATACCGGGCCTAACAAATACGAGCAAATTGATGTTTTGAATTTAGATTTAGTGGTGTGTGAGTTCTGTTGCTTGAAACGGGTGGATACACACTCATTCCTCCTAGAGGTACCTCGTTATTTCTTTTGTAAATCTTATGTAGAGAAGAATTTGAGTTTATTGCAATGTAAGGTTTGCCCACCAATATCAGATTTTTCAGAAAAGTTTATCCATGTTTGGCGAATGTAGGTACCTACCGTCTCAGATTTCTATTGGAAAATTAGTTAATGAAAATTTGTTTATTGGGTAATTTATCAATTTCGCCCTTACTAACGATGTTTTGAATTAAAAATTTCTTAATATGAAAAATAGATACAATTATTTCTGATCTTCAAAAAATTAAGATAGCGTTAGATGTACGTGTGTTCTTCTTTGTAGCCCGGTCCCGAACCCATGCAAATACACTTTCGACATCTTCCACATAAAGCAAAGCTTTGTATTGGGAAACTGAAAATGGTCGGCACCGGGATTCGAACCCACAACCTTCATTACATACACTGGTCTGGTCTACCACTGGTCTACCATACCAACCACTTCTAATATAAACGGTTTGTTCCATTTAAAAATCGAACATCAGTAATAAATTGTTAGAGTCATTAGTTGTTACATAATCGTGAAGACAGTCCTGTAGAGACCGCAACTTCGCAACTTAGTTGTTAGAGACCGCAACTTCGTTGTTGTAAGCTCGCCTTCTGTATTTTGATTCTGTGATGTCTTTTTTATGTGAAAACTCATACGACCAATGTACAGTAAAGTATTAATAAATAAATTTGTTGCCAACTATTTTGTTTTTGACTATATTGTAATTGTAAAAGGCCTCGGCCGTAGGTATATTTATTGAAAATAAAAAAAAATTAAAAAAAAATGGTCATAAGAATTTAGACATAGATAATTAGAACACGACAGCGGTCGCAGTCTTTAAATTTGGTTGCTCTCTTGTTCTCAATAATTTCCAACTTTTATCTCTATATTTCATTAATTATTAAATATCTACTTGTACACGTGAGATTTTTTGACATGTTGAACATCATCATTAAGGGTTGCGCCCTCCCATACCCCTGGATGTTTCAGGAACCTAACTTCTCATTCATGTTGAACATGTTGAGAATTCTTGTTTAGGAATTTTGGAGATTTAAACATTACCACCAAATGGCAAACGTTGTTAACGTAAAGAGATCACACTAAGCCAGTAATGAATTCTTAGAGTCATTAGTTGTTACATATTCGTTAACTTTTAATATAAATTAGATTCTTACTTAATATTGCCATTTGCGGAAGCCATTTCTCTGTGTAAACATTTTTAGGTCTATCAGGCATTTCTCCCTCCCATTTCCAAATAACAGTATAGGGTAGTTCTTCAAAAGTCTTCTTGAATAATCGGACCAATGGTTTTGACAGTTGACTTGATTTAACGTTGGTTCCAAAACTCAAATATATCACACCGTTTCTTGCTCCATCCATCAAATCTTGTAACCTCTGCAATTAGTAACATAGTGGTCATTTAGTATGGTGACAATATGAGACAAATGCTGCAGAGTCGTAGCTAGGATAATGTGCGCCCGGTGAATAAAATAAACGAGCCAACCAATGGCAAATTTTTATTTATACAGGGTGCTATCAAAATACTACGCTATATAAGCCTGTAGGTATATATTTTTTTATTTACCAACCAATCAAATCCAATAAAATTTTGGTTTTATCCCAAAAATATATGTAGGTAGAAAAACAATATTCCAGAAAGTGGCGTTAAAATAATGACCCAACAAAGTCTAATGATCCGATGGAACAAGTTTATAAAAAGTCATTTTTCAAAATGTAGTAAGCGGATAAAATTTTGGATTTTTTTTTTATTTTTTATTCTCAAAAAAGGAGAAAGCTACATTAATTCTGGTTCCAAATAATCAAAAAAAATTATCCCCTTATAAAATAGCCGAACAACTAATCAAATATTTAAAAAAAAATCAAAATTATTTCGTATTATACCTATAGGTATAGTTTTTTCAACAAAATATATATGTGCCTAGTCATTGAATATAAATTTCGAAACGATATTATTGTTAAATGCATGTTGTTCATTGATTTACGTATTTAGAATAGGTACTTGGTTTTGGTGATTCTCATATTTGGCGCCTTGGGCATTTACAATCAGTTGTTTCCCCTCGCTACGGCTCTGCAATGTTGTATTTTCTTTTTTAAAAAGTGTACTGTAATATGTGCAGCTTACCGAGGGTAAAGGCTTAGCTGGACTAATATGGGTACTCCAGATGGGTAAAATGGCTGGAACTAGAGGCTTAACCCCATGCCAAATCGGATGGTAGTTGATAAACACCATGTCTGCTAAATATTCTTTGTCGTCATCTGAACCATCGGCCTGAAGTGTGTTACCAAAATGCTTCTTAGTCAAAGCTTCAAAGAGAGGAGCATACTTGAAATAGAAAAAAACTTTAAATCCAAAATGTCGAATGAGAAGATAAAATCGTTGAAATACATTTGTCTCATTTGGATCGTATGGAGCCATCATGTCTGGGTACAAAACAGGATGAAGAGGATTACCAAATTCGTCCAACATGTAGGGGCTCAGTCCTATGGAAGATGTCAGAATTACGGGACATTTGAACCTCTTCTTAAATGCAGGTGCAATTGGGAATATACCCTCGACGAATATCAAATCAAACGTCTGGTTATTGGAATTTTGAATCAAATTTTGCATCATTGAGTTGCCCAACTGTTCGTCTATGACTTTCAGCATAATATTGCAAGCCAACTGAATGGCTTTTACTGGCGAATCGTTGTTGGGGAAATTCATGCTACTTTTATCTATAAATTCATTATAAATGTCGTAGGATACGTCGTGCACATCTATCTGCTTGTACCTTTCATAGTCTTT
Organism: Mystacides longicornis; assembly: GCA_963576905.1. NCBI lineage: Eukaryota > Metazoa > Arthropoda > Insecta > Trichoptera > Leptoceridae > Mystacides > Mystacides longicornis. The sequence continues at coordinate 24,362,140 of OY756427.1, forward strand.
TGAAGGGTTTGGGGTCATGACTGTGAGGTTGTGTCCTCTCTTGTGTAACTCCTGCATAAGTCTGATGTAGACATTTTGGTGACTCTTGGAAGGAGACGGGAATACACCAAGAATATTTGCTTCCATGGACACTTGTACATAGATAAGAATTATAAAAACAGTTGTTAACGCGATCACTATTTTGGCACTCATGATTATTTCACTGTTTTCACTACACACAAAAAGAAACTCGGTTGCACTTATATCAAAAAATCTATCCGATGATCAAAATATTGATTATTTTTATGGTACAAAACATTTTCTGGAAATACGGTCAAGCCTTTATCAAATCTGTAAACTTAAAACAAACACAATCGTCAAGACAAGTACCCACCCAAGCTATTGTATTTTTATAAAAGAAGAAGTGTCTAGCTATATAGATGGTCTTTTTCATTCGATGTTTTATAGTTGTTGTTTTTATTTTTATTTGTTATGATCTAAGTATGTTTCGAGCAGGATAATCTTGTTGTGGAAATACGACAATATAAAAAAACGATACAAACACAAGAATCCAAAACTCGTTTAAGAGATCGGCTGAATTCATAATAATCTAGTCATAGATTACCTACATCTTTTCTTAAGAGCCGGACACTCAAAACATCAAATTGAGATTTGTCCCCGCTTCCTCGCGCACACCGCATCATATTGTGCGTGAGATAGGTTGAACTTTCTTCTTATCTCTGTCACAGAACTATCTACTGACACAATGATATTTGTTCATTTCTTTATCCTTAGTTAAAATGCAATGCGACTCATAGCTGGCAGCCAAGCCATAAATATCTAGTTAATTAATAAATTTAAAATTTGGTGTCATGTCATAATACACCTAATGGTTATTTTTCAAATTGAATATAATGTAGTTCTATAAGTACTATTTAAGTTCTTGGCGAGTATTTCGACGAAGTTGAGTGACATAAAACCAACTTTTTTAATAGCTTATTGAATAAACGCATACAAGTTTTGCTTTACTAAAGTACACTCATATCAATAGGTATTACCGGCAGAAGTTAATGCTTGAAGCATTTGTTGGCTTCATTTTAGTTTATTTTGTTTTTATTTTTGTGTAACATAAAAACTTTTTTGTTCATATAATATATTGCAGGTACGTATGTCGTATATAGTTATGAACCAATAACTATATTATCAACGTACTATTTACGCTATTTTGTTCATTATAGGTTCTTTGGCTTAGGTACCTACCGATAAAAGTCAAGAATTATGTGGTAAAAACTTATTATACCTAATTAAGATATTACGATAAAAAATTATAATTATATTATAGAATTACGTCAAAACGTAATTCTATAATATAATTTTATAAAAAATAGATTTTGAATTTAATAATATTTGTAAAGAAAAAAATATAGAAGGGGAAAAAACATAAAGTATAATATAAAATTTTTGACAACCATGGATTCTGGGTTCGATTCCCGGTCGGGTCAGAGTTTTTCTAAGTGTTTTTTCCCTTGAAATTTCTACCCGGGGTTGGCCTGTCTCAGATTGGACGGGACCGGTTGACTGGAAAAAATTGCCCCAGGCAATAAGTTCCGCCGGCTATACTGACACCTTTGTATAGAAAAGTGTTATAATATAACATTATTATTATATTATATTAAGTAGATATTTCGTCTGCTTTTAAGGATAATTTTGGGTATTAAGGAGCCAACTAAACCATAATTATTTCCATTGGCTGATTTCGTTATTTGGAAAACCTTTCTTGTGTTGAAAAAAACAACAGTTGCGAACAGCTTTTTTAATTACTGATATGCACTTAGAAAATTACTGTCTTTTTTTTCACAAAGCATGCCTTTTATCAATATCAATAAAATTCTGAAGTCTAGTAACCTGCCTGGTAGAGACAAAATTAAACGTCTCACTAAGCATTTTTATTATACCTATGCTATTTATTTATTATTATTTTTGTATTGCATATTTATATACCTAGTAGGTATGCGGCCCGGTTAGTAATCTTATTTCTAAAATACGGCCCGAGTGCTAAAAATGTTGGTCTCCCTTGACCTACGGCACTGTAATAATATACCTACCTACCAACAATAATATTCATACTAGTCTAATGTTCATTATATTTTTTTAAAAGGTACCTAGCTAATGTTATGATTTCTATAATAAAACGGTAACAATGAAACATTTAGATATTTTGTCAAATTGATTATAGGTAGGTAGGTACTTTTGTCTTACAACAAAGAACTCATTATTTGTAAATGAATTTGGGCTCACCCTAAATGAAGACTAGGTACCTAGAATACTTTTGATATACCTACTTCACAGAAAGCAAAGCTTGTGTTGTGAAATAGGAAGATGGTCGCCAACGGCAATCGAGCCCACGAACTTTAGAATAAAAGACGGGGAATGAATCACTAGGTATGCTATCACTAATCACTACATCTGATTATATGAAATTCCTCATCCTCATGCACCGTTCAATGTGGGTGGTAGGTACCTAAGGGTTAAAACTCTACACTAGAATTAATTAGGTACCGTCTTCATCATTATTTGTTTACTTTGAGGTACTTTACTTATAAGTACCTACATAATTATTCAAGAAAATTAAATTAATACCTTTATTAGGTTTAAATAGCACACACACACTGACACACAGTGTTCATTAAATGTAAATAAAAACAAGGACCAACATTATAAAACCAAATAATTTTTAAAAACACTTAGGTTGGTTAGTACTTTTTTATGATTCCCTGTACCCTAAGTAAAATCAACCTGTGTTCACTGCCAATTAGAGCCCTGATGATTGGGAATATGAAGGGAAAATAAAGAAGAAGTACTTGGATTCGAATCAACGACACCGTTATCATATGTACCTATAGTGAAAACACTAAGCTACAAACCACTTAAAATGTATAGTGAAAACACTAAGCTACAAACCACTTAAAATGTATAGTGAAAACACTAAGCTACAAACCACTTAAAATGTATAGTGAAAACACTAAGCTACAAACCACTTAAAATGATTGTTAAAAAAAATATTTAAATAATATAATATTGTTCTTTTTTGGACATTTAGATGCTTTTAACGAATTTGTAATTTGATGCTTTTATTAAGTAACACATAAGATAGTAGGTATTATAAATTATGATATCAATTATTACGAATATTTATGTATTATTATTATTATTATACTACGAATAATTTAAAAATTCTTCGATTATCGCGTACTAATATTATTTCATTCAATTTATTATTAATTCACAAAACACAATAGGTATTAAAATCTGAAATAAAAATACTCGCGAAAAGTGTATCTAAAATTTCAACAATAATTGAGTAGGTACTTCGAGATTTTTCTTTAAACGTCCGACCGTTTTGAAACATTCGACCGGCATCAATCCAACTAACCACAAAACTGTGTATCATGTTACCCACTACTTATGAGATTACGTCGAATTAAAAAAAATCCTATAACATCTTCGAATTATACAGAGTGTTTAATTTTATGCTAATCTAAATTATTCCTTTTTTTGTCGAATTGATCTTTCAAGGTTAACAAGGTGTCTCACCGTATATCCATACAATAAAGGTACGTACCTACATAGTTCCGATTTTATTTACAACAGTCTGTTTTTAGCATTTTCAACCATTTTTTATTGCCCACTAGCTTTCTCGGCAGACGTTATACTCTGGTCTAAACTAAAAATATTGTATTTGAATTTGTATCATCATCATCATCGTCGTTAGTCTTCATTACTGAGGGTCGTGACCTGGTACTCTCTCCGCCGTAACAACATCGTGTATAATGGTCCTCCACCCTCCACCTCTCCCGACACATCGCCGTGCGCACTGCTCCAACAACTGTTGTGCCTGTAGCTGCCCTAATTTGGTCTGTCCATCTCGTGGGTGCTCTTCCTCTGCCTCTCGATCCTTCGACACCATCAAGGACCACCAACTTTTCCAGGCTCTCTTCACCTCTTCTGGCAATGTGTCCGAAGAACTGGAGAATCTGCTTCAAACATAAGGAGGAAAGTCTGAGTGTTTTATGCTCAATTCTCTCAAAATTGACGTATTGGTTGTTCTGGCCGTCCAGGGGATACGAAGTAAACGTCTCCAGCACCACATCTCGAAGGCATCGATTCTCTGTCTTTCCCGATATTTGTATAATGATTTATTAATTACATTTAAATCTATGTTATTCCGAGTGATCATCTGATTTAAACTTTTAAACCATATATTTTCCATCCGCATTTAATTAATTAAAGACCTGACAGTTTCTGTCAAACGGCAAAAATTTATTTCAAAATTATAATTAAATTCTTCTTCTTCTTCCTCTTTGGTAAGGCCTGCTGGCCTGTTGTTTCTGCTATGTTGTCCTCTTGGGAAGCTGACTGCCAACTATCCTTCTGAGGTCAGCTTCCTTGTGGTATGTTGTCTCTGACGATTTTTGCGGCTCTTGTGTCTTCCATTCTTGAAACGTGACCGTTCCAAAACCGTCTCCTCTGACTTGCCCACTCAGAACGTCCTCGACTTCGCAGATCCTTCGGATCTCCGTGTTTCTAAGTTAGAATAAAATTATGTTGTAAAAAGCACTAAGAAGTTTACCTACTTTAAACTTAAATTTTCTAATATTGCGCGTAACTTTCTATTTTTTTTTCTTTCATAAGAACTGTAAACGCAGGTAGCCCTCAGAAAAGGTGATGGGTGTGAACTGTATTTCGAAGAGGGATATGAGTGTGACCTACCTGGGATGCTGGTAAACGGATGTCTTCAGACCGGCCGGTTCTGTAATTTTTCTTCTGCAATCTCTATTAATGGTTTTTCACCGAACAACACAATTTTGTTCACAACACGTAACACACAGTACTCAACAGTACTCTTTTTCCAACAACAACATGACAACTCTATTTTCAGAGTGAAAAACAACAAACGTTCCATTTTCAAAAATCCATGTAATAATTTTATAATAGACAATTCCAAATAAATATTATGTAGGTCACACACCGTAGGACAGAGGTAGGAACTAGGAAATAGGTAGGAACTTAGAAAAGGAGGGATTTGCGTCTACATACCGCCCACCCAAATTTTAGTTAAAATTTGATGATATGAAGTTATGAAGCTCCGCATTCACTGACAATCAAGTACGAAGTAGTAAACCATCAGGAGAGCATGAAAGATTGCACAGTCAATCACTCATACTCATCATTACCAAAAACAACCATCCTTAACCCATTCCACATAATTCCCACACATTCCTACAAACTACCCAGACCAAAAAAAAACCAAATCAATCATACCCTTATAATAAATTTTAATCAAAATACTTATACATCTATTATGGCTATAAAATATAAACTAAAAATTGTCTCTCCCTAAAGACTATAACCAAAGAATCTTAAACAACGAATGCTTGTGGTATACCAACCACATCTCAAACTTAAACAAAAGATGAAAATTGACATAAAACTAAAACAAGTAAAAACATCAAACTTATAATATATCCAGAGGGCAGATCTTAACAACAGGGCATGTGAAAATTCCCTCACTAGCTTTCACCCTAACAACTCGTACCGTTCCATCCTTCCTGATATGAGTTCTACGACTCTACCCAGTTTCTGCCGCCCACCCTGAGAATACCACGGCCATCAATATAACAGTTTAATTTTTGTAATTGGACATTATCACACTTGCTCTCATTCTTCAACATGTGAATCTCATTTTCAAAATATAAATTTTGAGCATACTTGATAATCAGTTGTAAGCTATTATCCAATTCATTAGAATCTAACAAACCCATTTTACGATTACCCACACTTACTAAACTATTTGTTTTAAATCTCAATATCCACACAACTATACGAATCAACTTATTATATTTATTTGAAATTTTAAACAAACTCAATTTGCTTTCATCACTATGTTATGATCGGTTGATGCGTTCAAAATCTGTTCTGAGAAATCATGAAAGTAGGGGATGTGGGTAGATCCCATTGTGGGTTCCGAGCGATAAGAAAACAATAACACGGCGACAGTTTGTCCCTAACATAGGCTTTTGTTTAATTCACAATATTCTAGTGAAACGGGTTTTTTTGGATGCTTCGAAACACCGTAGATTAGGGTAGCTCTTGAGTGCATGTTATTGTTTTGCAGAATGAAAAAAAACCCTTGTAATAATAAAATATAGAATATAATAAGGGGTTGGTATGGCAAATATAATTGTTTAGATGGCATTGTATTTTGATTATCAAATTATGTACCTATGTAGTTGTAACTGTAAATTAACAGAAGTAGGTATGTTGTTGTTCTATAATAGACTATGGTTTAAACAAGACTTAAATACTGAATAAATAATGTGTAGAGATTATAATGTTGTTTTGAAATGATAAATTATAACACATATGCTTAAGGAGTAATATAAGATATTATACGACTATTAGATTAATTATTGATTAAGGCACGTTAGTTTAATTACTGATAAGCATCTTAATTAAGAAGGAATATACCTATGTGTAGGTTAAGAATTACCTAAGATAGAATTGATTAATGGCCAACATTAGTAATAAGATTAATAATAATTAATATTAAGACAATTATTGAACATGTCTAGTATATAAGATTTCCATATATTCATAAGGTTGTAATTAATTTTAAGAATTAAGCTTTCAAAAGATTATTATTAAGAAATGTATTAAATTAAGCTTTATGAAAAACGTAGATCATAATACTAACCTATCAGTTAAGATGAAAAATCATGTATAAAGAAAAGATTTATTGATTACTAGGTATGAAGATTCATACGAAAAGATATGTTATAATTATATTATTTTATTATGTGTTTCACGCGCGTAGACATTTTGTAGTGGTCACAAAAACAATTACCCTGTCTCCCTCGCACACTACATCACAGGCGCCTCCACCAATAAGATCATACTTTGACTCCATTTTTTTTCCCCTTCCTTGTCCTGACTCCGCCTCTCGGAAGTTTTCTTAAAAATAGCTGTATTGCAAAGGGAGCCCTCATAACACGCTAATACACGTAGCTGCACGCATATATACTTACGCTACTAATCTGTTGCCTGAGTAGAGTTTTGACGTATTTAGTGTTATTTCGAGCGTATCCGTAATTGTAAAATAATTAGTGCTTGGTGGAAGTGTAATTTCGGTTTATATTTGGAAATAAGCGTAGAGTGGTGTCGGGTATACTGTAATCGCGTAGTGACGTATTAAAATAAACAAGTAGAGATCAATAGTTATTAGTGCTTGAGTGTGTTTGCTCTTAGTGTTTAAATAAATAATAATTGTTGTGTAGTGATACCTACTGGGATTAATTGGCTGGTTGCAGTAGAGGTTTGAGTATCTTAGTTTACTAACCATAGTATTTGTTCATACCCAAGTTCGTATTATATGAGGATTTAAATTTTGCTTGTTTTGTTTTACTAGTTACACCGTCGTGTGACAATTAATTTAAATTCACTAGAAGAGCCTCTGAAAGGATTACTCAGAGGGGTCAGGGAGGGCCTTCCTCACACAATACCTCCCACGGGTTTTAGTATACTAACCGAAGTAGTTTGAAATTTTTCTGTTTGTTTCGCTTATAGGTATTTCATAATATTTTCATGTTTTTGTCTCCCGAGCCCTATAGGCGTAACAACTATCCTGCAACAATGAACAACTAACCACATCATTATTAACTATTTTACATTCTGGTAATTCTTCTGTCTGTAAAACAGAAACATCATTCAAAGGCCAACTTTCAACATCATTAGCTAACCATTCAAGCCCACTAAACCACAATGAGTGATGTATCAATTCTTCAGAATAAAGTCCTCGACTCGCACAATCCGCGGGATTCATTTCGGATCTGACATGATACCAAGAAGCATTTGGGACATTTTCCAGTATTTTTTGAACTCTGTTAGCAACAAATATTTTTAAACGATAAGTTGCAGTCTTAAGCCATGACAATACAATAGTTGAATCCGTAAACATTATAACTCCCTTAATGTCAATCAACTCATTAAGTGCATGCAAAACGAATTTAAGTAATTTTGACAGCAAATGTGCTCCCATTAATTCCAACCGAGGAATCGTATGTACCGTAAGTGGAGACACTTTTGACTTGGATGCCACCAAAGAAACCTTTTTATCACATGTAACCAAATAACAAACTGCTGCATAGCCTTTCTCAGAAGCATCTGAGAATCCTACAAGGTAGCATGAACTATTTTGTGTCGTACCCAAATATCTATTAACTGAATAGTTTTCTAATAAACATAATTGTTCTCTAATTTTATTCCACTCTACCAACATATGTCTCGGAATCATAGTATCCCAATCTAATTTCATTTTCCATAATGATTGCATTATACACTTAAGTAAGAAAGTAAATGGACAAGCCCAACCCAGAGGATCAAAAATACCAGCTGTAAATGACAATATACCTCGCTTTGTGCATGGAACATTTCCATACTTCACACTATACATAAATAAATCAGTGCACGGGTTCCATTTAATACCCAACATCTTTGCTGCCAAAGGATAATTACCACATCCATCCTCAGCCAACTGATTTAATGTCCTAATGGCATTAAACGGAGAACTAGCCAAACCATATGTCACCGTTAACAATTCATACTCTTTAATAGGATCTGATAGGCTATTCCTCCACAATATGTTGTGTTTCCTATCTTCCTCTCTAATCAATATTTGCTGATACATTTTAGTAATGTCAGATGTAAATGCAACATGATAGATTCTAAATTTCAACAACAAAGCACCTATATCCCTTTGAAGCTTAGGGCCCACATGCAACACTTCATTCAGCGATCTACTACCACTACAAGAACAACTCCCATCAAACACCACACGTAGCTTAGTGGTAGGACTTTCAGGTTTTAGCACACAATGATGAGGGATGTAATACACATCACTATTACTCTGCAATGGAACTTCTTTCATATGACCCAATTCTACATACTCCCTCATAAACTTTGCATATTCAATGTGCAAGTCCTGATTGCGTATAAACTTACGTTCCATATTAAATAAACGTTTCAAAGCGATTCCGAATGAGCCTTTGCATGAGACTATTTCGCTCTGTTTAACTAATAATGGTACAACATATCGACCATTCTCATTGCGATAATGCATATCTGTAAACATAAGTTCACATTCTTCTTCAGAAGATGACAAAACCTTACACGGAAAATCACATTTGACCTCTTCTATTTCCCTAAAGCGTTTCAAAGTATCATTTGCTTCATCACATGAAACATAACACGACAACAAGGAATCATTATTCTCTACAAAATCTTTTCCAAGTATTGTCCAACCAAAGATACTTTCAAATGCAAATAATTCATCTAACAATTTTTTACAATTACCAGTAAACAAATGTCCATATACATCTGCACCTAACAGAATATCTATGCCACCAGGTTTCCAAAACTCATCATCTGCCAATTGCAGATGTGACGTCAATGATCTTATTTTCTGAGACAAGCGCCCTCGCGGCAGCTGAGATGGCAAAGAATTCACAACAACACTTTTAATAAACACAGATTTATCATATTTACTATCAAACAATCCACATTCAACAGAACCATTTATATGCATATCTGAATCTGACAACGTTGTCAACTTCATGGACGTATTCTTAATTCTGAAATTAGCTTTTTTACAAAATGTATGAGACATCAATGTGACTTGACTCCCAGAGTCAACTAAACATCTGGCTTTGAAAAATCTTCCATCACTTCCCAATACAAAACCAACAACTGTTCCCAACAAAACTTGACCTGTACTCTGTTCAATTTTATTGTGACACACCCCTACAATAGGCGAACTATTGACATGCAATAAAACGTTATGATGACTATCACAATGTGGACATTCCTTTAAAAACTTACAATCTTTAATCATGTGTGTACCTAAGCATGAAAAACATAACTTCAGTTTAGAAACAACCGACTTTCTTTCAGACACATCTTTCTTAATAAATTCTTCACAACTATGAATTTTATGTTCACCTTTACAGAAAAAGCACTCTAGTTTTCTAATATTTCCAATAAATTTTTTATCATTTTTATTACTATTATTTTTACTATAACCGGTTTTAACAATATGTGTACTCTGAGGCTGTGAGAATTTCAATACTTGCAATTGTGATTTAATAATATCAAATATTTTATCAATTGATGGAATTTCTTGAAAATCTATTTTACTTTCCACTATTCTGCGTGTACGACTATCCAATTTATTTATGAAAATATATCCCCAAATTTGGTTCAATAAATCTTTAATTCCCATATTTTCTAAAGCTAAAATATTATCATGAAACACATTGTACAATCCACTTAACTGCTCAATATTTTCATTATTCACTGAATGGCAATTCATTATTTTATTCATATAGTGTTCAAATAACACCCTTGAATTCTGATAATGTTTACACAATGCGTTCCAGGCGACACTGTAATTCTCACTGACCAATGGTAAATTAATAAAAGTGGCTCCATAGCCTTTCACGTATGTCCTCAAATAGTGAAACTTCTCAACCTCACTAAAGGCATCAGAATCATGTATGACTGACTTATATAAACTGTAAAAAGAGTTCCAATTATCAATATTCGAATCGAAACTCGGAATATCAATCATTGGCAATCTTGGTACGGAGTGAACAGGCTTGGTTTCTGTTTCCACTTTACACTTTACTTTAATTTCATCATCCAATTGCTTTTTGAAAGCACACGTTTCAAAAAACATATCATTGAATTCTTCAACTAAAGAACTTAACTCATCTAGTTCTTTTTCCTGGTTTTCTAAGACATAAATTTCAATCAATTCATTATTCATAGCTTCAAACTGTACATACCAGTCATTAAATCTTTCACACCGAGACATAAATGTACTAATTCTTTCCTTCTCTCCTTTAATTATCAAACCTTTAATCGCGTATGTGTTTTTAACTTTTGAAAAAACAGTTTTCAACTTTGCCTTTAAAGCTAAAGCCATTTTTTCTAGCAAATTGTACTTAACAATCTTTATACAACTTCAAATGTATACCAATGTATACGCAACCAAATGTATACCAATGTATACGAAACCAAATGTATACCAATGTACACGAAATCAAATGTATACCAATGTATACGACAATAAAACACAAATACCTAACTATCAATGAATGCAGAATTTCCTCACACAAAAAATCACAAAACATCCGGTAAAGCCATCCGGCTCGATTGGACCAAAAATATGTAAACGCAGGTAGCCCTCAGAAAAGGTGATGGGTGTGAACTGTATTTCGAAGAGGGATATGAGTGTGACCTACCTGGGATGCTGGTAAACGGATGTCTTCAGACCGGCCGGTTCTGTAATTTTTCTTCTGCAATCTCTATTAATGGTTTTTCACCGAACAACACAATTTTGTTCACAACACGTAACACACAGTACTCAACAGTACTCTTTTTCCAACAACAACATGACAACTCTATTTTCAGAGTGAAAAACAACAAACGTTCCATTTTCAAAAATCCATGTAATAATTTTATAATAGACAATTCCAAATAAATATTATGTAGGTCACACACCGTAGGACAGAGGTAGGAACTAGGAAATAGGTAGGAACTTAGAAAAGGAGGGATTTGCGTCTACTGACAATAGCAAACAAAACAAAATGGATTTGCATGACTACGGAAAAAAGGCCTCATTTTTTATATTATAATATAGAGATATGCAGACTTAGGTACTTACCTACCGTTAACTTTTCTTATACTTACCTAATTTATTTTTCGAGTCCAGACTTTGACAGATTTTGTTAGCGACGGATATCGCCTTGACACACGCCATCTTAAGGTCCTCCACCTCACAAGCAACTTTTCTTATAATTTCACCCTAGGATATCCTCAGATCAGTTAAATTAAGCATATATTAAGCATAAAATCAATCATTTCAATATATATGTAGAGGTAATCGTACCAGAAATCGAAGTCGGATGAATCGGAATGCTCAGCGAAAGCTGGACTCGACGAAACATCCCCACGTCGTGCCCGGTGGAGAGTAAAGTAAGGGGTCCGCGTGTAGTATCGGGTCGGGACCATTGTTGTCTCTCTCATTTGTATTGACGAAAGAGACAGCAAACTCGAGGGTCTCGGTCTCGGTAGTAGGTATGCAAATCGACTGGTTCAAATTCCCTAATTTTGGAAATGGTCATAAGTACCGGCAGCCTGCAGAACGTGTCGTGTTTTTGAGAAGGAATCATAGATGCACGATCCTTTCTAGACTCAATTACTTAGTTCCTTCATAGTGCAACTCAATGATCTTTTGAGAGCGGCTAGTTTGAGGACTAGTTTAACCTAAAGTATGTTTTTCTTCGGATTATCAAGGTTTCACGCGAGCCCCTGAGAAAGCATCACTGACTTCAGGTTATCCGACTGTCTGTGTGAAGATCTTTGAATCTTTTTTGCTGTGTTTCCTTAGTTCACTAACAAAAAAAACGTATGTTTTTCGGGTACAGGTAAAATTGCAAATGACAAGTTACATTCTTTTACCTTTTTTCTGACCGTGAAAAATGAGCCTATATGTATGCAGTGGGCTGACCATGACACAAAACTGTTGTGTAATTTTTTTTATTTCTTAATAGAAGTGAAATACAACATACTTTATATACACCAAGTTACGGAAAAAAATGTAAATGAGCTCTCACTTTGCGACGTTCTGAAACACACTTGCACGCAAAATACTAAAATTACCCTACCAACAGGGCAGGTAGCTTTCCCTAGATCTACACAGTGGTGTTTATGTAGGTATACGATCTAATCTTACCAATACAAACATTATTCTCGTTCAGAAAACAAATAGACTCTACCTACTAACAAAAACTCCTGATTCTGCGATTCTGCTGATGGACTATGTCCACAAGATGTTCTTCGGTAACCACGTTACTTATATGCTATATATATTTTTTTTATTTCCACAAACAACGATATCTTATTCTAAATAATTAGAACCATGATAAAAAGAATCGACAACAAACTGAGAAGGCATTCACGACAAAATAATTATTTATTCAAGGTAAAGATAAATAGTTAGATATAGGTAGGTACCTATTATGATAGCCTGTGGTTGCAGTGTCATAATAATAATTATTCATCTCTGAACTCAAAATTGGTATTTTTGTTTATTATTATTATGTGTATAATTATTTTGATTTTGCAACCTTAGCAACAACTCGAGGAAGATTTAACTTTTAACATAGCTGTTGCACAAAAAATCCATTTTGTCATTTCAACCTCGGTATAGTCTAGTTATATAGGCGCTGATTTCTATCTATTAATTTTTACCACTTTTGGCATTTCATCTGCTTGTTTTCTAAAATTTGGGTGGGCAACACTGATGCACTCAATGATAGCATGGTACCAAAAATATTTGTTGATGTGTTAAGTGGCATTATCTAAAAGATTCACTGTATACTAGTTGTGGACATATTGTGTTCATTTGTTATCGAATGACATTCAGCCATGATGTATGCTGTTCTTCCTCCAATCAAGCTTCTATAGAAGAGGACAGCCCCCTTAATACTTTCCTTTGAAGCCGAACTGAGGGATTAGGACGTGGCGTGGGAGAATTATTGATTGATCGTAAGAATCACACCATAGACACGTCACCTCAGTTTACATGATTTCCTTCACGCCTGTTTACAAATATTTTGAAGTATAAAATAGTGTGAAGTATGTCTCTACATTGTAGCTTAGTATTAAGTAGTCTCATACAACACATAAATCAGAAGTGGATGAGGGTGAATAATAAAATACACTAATAAAATATAAATATATCACAAATGTTTATTATTTTTAAATAAAAACACTATAAGTCTTAGAAAATGTTGAAATAATATAAATTCATAAACAAAAACAACTTCGAACACAGATAATAATTGGATTTATAAAGCCCCCCATTCACAATCACTTCAAATGGATGTCATCCATTGTGACAGATGTGTAACTTGAGTTTTTTTTTTTCAATTATTGTAAAGAAATTTCACAACGTTAATACACGTATCATGTATTATTAGATTTAAAACAGCAACACGTGTACCCTGGTGGAAAGATGATGACAAAATTTGGACTGAAAATTTTTAATACCGACGATTAAGTGACGTGACGAGTTTCCCCATTGACGATCCGTTTGGAGTGATGGACGAATGGCTTGACACGATTGAATTTTGGACTGATGGATATCCGACTCACCCTATCATCCATTTGGTCTTTGGAGTGTTATCGCTCCATTTAGACGGATTGAGTGATCGTTAATGGGGGGCCTAAGACAAAACATATCTACACACAATCAATAACTCTAAAATTATATCATCTTACCATATAAAACACAACTCAAAAATATAATATTATCAATCAATATTGGCATTATAATAGAAATGAAAGTCGGGTTATTGAGAACACTTATAACTCGAGTTCGGCAGAATAGATTCTTCCGATGTGTGATTTATTGGATTCTTCCCCACTCCGGATAACAGAATAACTAATAAAAAGTTGAATAAATGGTTAAAAATGATACAAAATATAATATTAAAGTTAGTGTGGAAGGGCTTTTCTGTTGGGGACATTACCGCCATCTGTTGGGGAAATAGGGAGATGTCTGGTAGATTGATATTTTGGTAGAAAGATTCTATAGATCAATGTTTTTTCCTGTGTTTCCTCAGATGGCGGTAATATGACCAGTGTAACCACCATTGAAATTAAAAATATTGATACATACTAACATTTTTGATGGTACTTTTTTCAAGCTTTTTTACAATTTGTTAACATCTAGCTATAATTTAAAAGAAAATAGGGTTAGTGCGAACACTTATAACTCGAGATCGGTTGAACAGATTTTTATCGTGTTTGTAGTAGTCATGTATGTTAGCTATCTTATGTTACCCAGCAATATTTAATTTACTTTAAGGCGGGACGAAGTTCGATGGGTCAGCTAGTCTTATAATATAAATAAATTATTAAAGTCGGGTTATTGAGAACACTTATAACTCGAGATCTGCTGAACAGACTTTTATGATGATTAGTTTATTGGATTCTTCTCCGCTCCGGATAACAGAATAACAAATAAAAAATGGATAGCAAATAATACAAAATATAATATTAAAATTAGTATGGAACGGACGGAACCCCGCCATCTGTGAAAATTTCATAACACAATTTTTATTTACCTGACAACCATTGAGTTTCAAAACACCGCGGCATCGGTACGAAGATTATTGATAGAATTTCTTTCAAGCTATCAGAATTAATATTTTAACATATTTTAAACGTATTTTTGTATAAATTTCAAATTTGAAATCAATATTCATAGTAAGGACTACAGGACAACGTCTGTCAGGAAAGCTAGTATAATACATTATTATATACATTTTGAATAACTCTAAAAAGAAATGCTCTTAGTGGGGATCACATTTACTCTGTGTGTGGGCATGAAACGTCATTATTTGGTTACAATGTTAGTCTCAGAGATTGATTTGATGTCCAGCACCATATTCTGAAGTGAAATGTGAAAAAATCATTAAACCAATTACAATTAGTAGATAAATCAAAGAATGAGTTGGACTTCCAAATCATAAAGAAATAATAATAAAATTGTATAACACCATCTATGCAATGGCCTTGGCAATATAAAAAATACATCAATTCGTGTAAATAGTTTAAAAATTTGCATACAGAACTTTGACCGGTGAATCAAAATAAATGATATATTTGAAAAAAAAAGGTTTGTACAATACTGCACATTGACATTCGAATACAGTGAAATGTCTGTAAACATCTGTACCAAGACCAAGAGAAAAAACAAACAAACACCTATTAAATGTAATGATATAGAAGCAATATTCTTCTTCTCACAAGAAATCAAAATGCAGTGTCATCTATTTACCACTTTATTCGCGAAACAAGCTTTCTCGGAGTGAAAAATGACAGAAAGGCATTTGTGTTCACTAAGCGAGCCCAGATTCATTTAATTATAAAAAAAATATACAGGGTGTCCCATAAAAGTATGGACAATCGGTTAACCAGGGATAGAGGACCCCTAGGGCTATCCAAAAACCTCAATGTATGTTCTACGATTTTTTGTAGTTTTCGAGTTATAATTTATTTTCGATTTTTTTCGAAAAACTCCAACTGTCACGACATAATTAGTCACAGAGACGCTATTTATTGAGACACACCGTTTATTATTTTAATTCAAAATTGTTGAATAGTGTACGTTTTAGATGTAATAATTTGTTTTATCCAATTTGATACCATAGCTTAAAAAAGATGTTGTATCTCAAAAATGGTCAAATCACAAAATTGACTAAAATGTTTGAGGGCGATTTAAAAATAGGTCACATAAATTTTTTTTCCCAAACATTTTTCAAAAACTTCCTTATTTCATTTAGTATCTACCCTGTAAATTTCATTTTCCTATTCCTACGGGATCATACATAAAAACGGTTTGAAGCTACGAGAGGGCGATATCTCACGTAATGAAATACATACATTTCCATACAAAAATAGTCATTTATTATTCTACGAGTAATACCTACATGTATTAGAATGATCAATTTCACTTTGTTTTTAATTATCATATCCTCTTCTTCATCATCATCGATTCCTCACTGCCGAGGTTCATGATCAGTGGATTAATTATTATGTGGATCTGTGAAAAAATTAAAAGCGACAAAAAATCGTAGAATATACATTGAGGTTTTTGGATAGCCCTAGGGGCCCTCTATCCCTGGTTTACCGATTATCCATACTTTTTGGGACACTCTGTATATATTTTAAACTTCTAATAAAATAGTTTCAAAACATCAAATCGGAAGAAGACCAAGATTAAAACAAGAGCTATTTTCAATTAAAATAAAAATACTTGTCATTTTGGGCATAATTTGTGAAAATTTAACAGCAACCTATATGGAATAGTTTCTCAGTTTTATTCAACAGTGTAAGAAAATAATTCATACTCATGAGCACAGCAGTAAGACAAAAATAGAAAATACCAGGAAAACATTAGGTTATAAAAACTGTCAAAAACAATAGAATAATCAGTGATATTGAGAATAATATTAATTAATCTCATTGGCTGCATAATGTGGTTTGTAGTATTTGGTATCACATTTTTACAAGTAACATCGATGAAATTTTTTTCGCCTTCACAGCATTCATGGTCAGTCCTCAAGTTTAAAGTCAATGTTGTTACATTAGACAATAATATTTTTGGGTAATAATTTGACTGGTGTATCAAAACATAAAACATCAAAAAAAGTGTAAGAAGGCATACTCATGAAATCAAATTCATCCGTTTTGTGTCCTGTTAGAAAAAAATATAAATGAATTATTGTTAGAAATATTCATGATAATTGAGAAATATATTATTAGAGTATACAATATCATTATACCTTTTGTGATCCCATTTATGGGCAAAGGGAGACAACAAAACTCAAGAGTAAGATGTAAGTAATAATACATTTATCAATAATGTGAGAAAATAAATGTGATGGGGTCTAATGTCAACATTACACCAATTAAATTGAAATTTATAATGGTTAAATTGGACCACCATGGGTTTACGACGTCTCATAGTATTGTATTATTTCGAAGGCTGGCTTAGTGTGAACATTTTTAGGTGATGAAATTTCGAATGCCTAACCCATCATGTTTATAAAAATCTGGAATCTAATATAGGTACTTTTTTATAATGTTGATTGACACAATGCTTAATTTATAACACAAATAAGAGGTTTTATCAATCATTAATGGATAAAAGAAACTAACTCAAAGATGCAAAATAGAACTGAAAATGTCTTAATGACGAGAAATATAATTCGTGATATTTTTCTCTTACGTTTAGGAGAGAAGTTTGTGAATAAAAGTTAAGTAAAACAATGTTTTTTTTTTCACATGTTTTATTATCATGACATGCGATGTGTGTAGAAACAATCATGGAAAAATGCATCAATACATTTTAACACATGATTTAAAGATGTTAAGTATTTTTGCAATTGATTGATAATGTCCAACAGATTAAAACGACGTAGTTGCACTTTCACGAAAATTATCTGAGCTCGAGCGCTATCGTCAAACTCGCGTTGGAGTCTCTTGATAATGTCAACGCGAGATTGACGAAAGCGCTCGAGCTCAGATAATTTTCGTGAAAGTGCAACTACGTCGTTTTAATCTGTTAAAATGAACTTCAATTATTGGATAATGTTCAAGTCCAGCAGTAAGGGGATTCAAAGAAAAAAAACTAAAAAGATAATATCAGTCTCAGATTTGATTGCTTCTGTTCACAATAACATGACTCAATTGTTCCGATTTGTTGTGTTTCTGATTTTAGAATTAATTGCAATATAAATAAATAAACGATGCTTTAACAAGTAGGTAGTAACTAATTGTATAATATACTATTAAAGACCACGTGGATTTTGACGTTAGCGGGGCGGCATGAAAAAATTTAGAGTTGGTATGAGTGTGTTTATCGGGTCACGGATAGAGTGAATCTACAGATGTTACGAGTCAATTAAAGTATGAGATCTGTATGAGCCGTAATTATCTTTATATACATGTTTTGTACACGAATTTTATAGAATATGAGGTGGTTGGTAGACCAGCGGTTACGACGCCGGCTTTCGCACTGTTTCGTGCGGAGATCGTGGGTTCGAATCCCGGCCGTGTCGACCATTTCCGTTTTCACTATACAACCCTTTGGTTAGTGTGAAAGATGTCAAAAAGTGTATTTGTGTTCACTTCAAGTGAGCACAGATTCCTTAAAAAAAATACCGTTTGTACTAATTAATAAGAACAATACAAAATTTCTATATTTCACAAGAAAAAGAATAATATATTATTCTGTTTTTTTGCTGGAATTTATCACATAACCGACTAAAGTGAGCCGGATAACTATATATTCGCGCAGTTCGGATCGCTATGCAAAGTGATTTGTTACCCATCACTATGGTTTATGCATGTGCGGTGTGTGTGCCGCCATGGCCGCCGTTGTGCCGCCCGGCAAACGTCAAATGACGTCATCCTTTAATGGTCTATTCAGAAATATATGATAGTGGAGATGTTATGTTCACAATTTTTGACGGCTATTCTGAACATCCGACCCAATCGAGTTGCATTGGATAGATACAACACAATAGTGTGACGGACAATAATATTGTAATACTAAGTTCAGTAAAATACTTGGTTAGATCGCAAGCGACAGCAAAATGAGCGTTGAACAGTCATCCGATAGTACCGTGAGGAATGCAACCCGCTTTCCAACGAACCATGTGCGACTGGTGCCAGTTAAAAGTCGTTGGATCCTATGCGACACCATCATCGGGACGCACGCAAGATATAGTTTAAGTGCTCGTATTAGGGGTGGATGTTTTTTAGTTTAAATGGGATTAAACATCAGAAGCCTGTACCCTACATTCCAGAACAAGGGGGAGTCTCTGAACGGATGAACCGTACAGTAGTAGAAAAGGCCTGCAGCATGCTATCGGATGCTGGACTAGATAAGAAGTTTTGGGGTGAAGGTGTTTCTATGGTGGTAGTGGCTGGCGAGATGGTTAAAGGAGTGGGGAGGCAGAGATGCGGCGAAAGGGAGGGGGTGCAAACTGCAAGGTACGCGTGAACCGGAATGTCAATGCGAGCGGGGATCCATAGATAATATAATATATACTTGCAGGGATCTAGCCGATGGGTAAGAACACGTAGAAAGCCGATTCCGACCCGCACCAACCGGCTCAAAGATTGTTGTCTATGGTTTCAATGCATTTAAATGGGCATGCCGGAAAACGGGTACCTGCTTTTTCTGTAGGTATCCCCATTCAAATGCTTAGTAACATTCTTTGCGCTGGTCGGCGCGGATCGGAATCGGCTTTCTACGTGTCCTTACCCGATGAGTGACATGTAGACTTGTAGAGGTCGAGTTGTTAGCACAAGCTATTCGGCGACAATGGTGATTAATAATCTTAAAGCGAGTGATTTGTTGCGGGCGTTCGACGGGGATGGAGATGTCGTACAGTGGCTTACGAAGATAGAACTGGTAGCGAAGCTTAAAGGCATGACTGGTTTGTTGCAACTGCTGCCGTTGTTGATCGGCGTTCGCCGTTTACAATAAGATGAAGCCAAAATGAGTTCTAGTGAGATTTTGAAGGTGCTTACGGCAATATTTTCGCTAAATCCCTTTAACGCGTATCAGTTTGTGCGACGTGAGTGGAAGGACGAGCCAGTAGTCTATCTGACGGACTTGAGGAGACTGGTGCGTGTGGGGAGTATCTCGTCTGATGCATTGTTGAAGCGTACATTCGTTGAAGGGCTGCCGAGGAACTAAGGACCATGGGAAACGTCGAAACGCTACCGTTGTAGATCGAACGCGGTCATTGATGACGGAATACACACATACAGAGTCTTGTGGCAGAAGTAGCACTGTGGGGGAAGAGATCGCGACCGCGCCGTGTCTAACCGCGTAGACGCTGACAATAGACTTTGTTTTTGCTGTGGCGGCCCTCACTTACAGAAATTCTGTAAGGAAGGCAGTGTTGATGAGTAAATTTTATTATTTTTATAGTAGTATAATGTTGGCTAAACTGCTTTGTTTCTATCTTTATAAATCCCAACAGGTTATGGGCCCAGATATCGCGGTGTAAAAGTAAAACTGTATTGTCTCTGTGTTAATGTCATTTATGAGCGAAGTGTTAAAAAAGTAAACCTGTTCTGGACGGTGTGTAAAATTGTTGCAATAAAAAAAGTAAAAACCAGGAGGTTGGCAGGAGAAAACTTTACGATGTGGAAATTTCAATTAGTTATTGCATTGAAGGCAGCCAATCTTTATGATTATATATTAAAAAAAGGAGCTGATTACTCCCGAAGATCAACGAAAAGATGCTCGCGTACAAAAGGCAATAATTACAACCAATGATCGTATAAATATTTGTCTTACATCATGTTATGTGAATCGTCGTACGAAATGTATGAAAAATTTACAAAATTATAAGAGGGTGACAATACACCACACAAGGGAACACTACTTCGTAATTATTTTACCTTTCAATTTGGTACTGATATTCAAAAAGGAATAGCTGAATTAGAAAACTTGGCCGCTAAACTGAAATCGTTTGGACACGAAATTAAAGACGAAGAGTTGGTAGAGCGAATACTATGCTCGCTTCCTGACAGCTACAATGGTTTTATCTCTTCTTGGGAATCTGCACCAGAGGGTGAGCGCACTCTAGTACAATTGACTTCACGCTTACTAACTGAACAAAGCAGAATCAAAAACTGTCTGTCGCAAGAAGAAAACAATATGTAAAAAGAAAACATTCAACTGTTATACATGAAAAAAAAGAAGGTCGTATTTCCAGGAACCGCCCCACAAAATCAAAGCGATCATGTCAATACTGCAAGAAAACAAACCATGAATCTAAAGATTTTAGAAACAAACATGAAAATAAAAATACTAAAGCTAAGGTCGCATTCTTAACTCAACAAGTGGATGGTCAATTCTCAAAATCATGGGTAATCGATTCTGGCTGTTCAGCTCATAATATGACAAATGATTTAACACTGTTAAAAAAAATCAAACTAAAACTCAAATTGAAGTTGATATATTTTGATGTCTGTGGAGCTATTGAAATAACTTGGGATGGATTTACCTATTTCCTGGCCGTAATGCATTACTACACACACTATTCAGAAGTTAGACTTATGAAGCAAAAATCAGAAGTTGCAAGAAACATAAAGAATGTTATAACTCAGTTTGAAGTAAAATGGAATTTGAAAACTTACAAGCTTAGATGTGATAACGCTGGAGAAAATACCTCAGATTAAATAAAAACTTGGGCAAATGAGAAGGGTATACTTTTTGATTATTCGCCTCCTCATGTTCCTCAACTCAACGGAAAAATAGAACGGCTTAACAGAACACTTATGGAGAAAACAAGAGGATTGATCCATGATTCAAATATGCCGAGTGATATGTAGGGAGAAGCTCTCTATGTAGCAACATACCTGACAAACCGAAGTCCTACTGCTGCTATTGATAATAAAAGACCTCATGAAATGTGGTCAAATCAGAATCCTGACCTTAAAAATCTGCAGATCTTTGGCTCAGATGCATATGTACGTAAGAAATGTCACTTAAAGAAACTAGAAGCCAGAAGCAGAAAACTTAAGTTCGTTGGCTATACTAATACAGGTTACAGATATTGGAACAACGAAGAAAGAAAATTAGTAATATCCAGAGATGCGAAATTCACTAATAAAATAACAAATTATGAGAAGATCTATGAAATGCTTTACATAAATGAAGATGAAGGAAAATTCGAAACATCTGACAAGCAGATACTTGCTGATCCAGTAACTGCTGTGAACATTCCAAACACTAGCAGCAACATTAATGATACAGCAGTTGTAGTTACTGATGAATCTTCTCCGTCTCCTTCACCTAATATGAAAAATAATTTCAGCAGAACAGGCAGATTGATCACAACTCCGAGTAAATTCCAGGATTATGTAATGCTTACCTATACAGAAGCTATTACAGGACCTGAAAAAGAAAATTGAAAAGAAGCCATTGATTGTGAGAAATTGTCACTGATGAAGAATGAAGTTTTCAACCTTATTCCGTCTGAAAATGTGAAAGATAAAACAACAATATCCAGCAGACGGGTTTTTTGTAAAACGGATTCTGGAAAATTCAAAGCTCTCCCCTTGTAGCCAGAAGTTGTGAACAAAGAAAAGGTTTTGACTATAACGACACATTCAGTCCTGGGGGCCTATTCTCCAATCTCGATTGTTAAATGTCGCATGCGAGACATCTCGATTGAGAAAGTCGCACGGAATGTCGATTGCCAATCGATGACCATATTCTTGAAGACATTCGAGAGTGACATGCGACATGGAACGGCAACGTCGTACTTTTTATATGTTATTTGTCTATGGTCAGGGGAAATTGACATTTCTCTATGATTTTTTCATACATTATGTCACTAGTGTCAGTCTCGCTATTTTGTTTAGAATAACAATTCTTGTTCGTTCGTTGCTTGTTTTCAGTCTATTCGTAATTAATTATATAAACATGGCTTATTGTAGTCAAGAGCAAAAAAGAATATTAGTCGAAATTATGACAAATAATCCCGAATTAAGAGCTGGGAAATTCACTAACGCATTTACACGCGAGGATGCCCAATCAAAATGGGTAAACATATCAGAACAATTACATGCAGTTCCCGGAGGAGCAAACAAAAGCTGGAGACAATGGAGAAAAGTAAGCATTTTTATATTTTTGATATTATAATTACTGTCCATTAGATTATAATCAATACACTGTCTCAATATCGCCGTGTGAGAACAATCAAACACGTGGTACACATAGGGTTGCCAGATGTGTTGAAAAAAACACCGGTCAGGACCAGAGCGCGGGGGGGGGGGGGGTGGCCGGATCATCTGTCCTGTGTTGATGACGGGGGGGGGGGGGGTACTAAATAGACCTACTTTTTCATATAGTTAGTACCTACTTGATGTTACTTAAGGTTTTATTGCCTGAGATGGCATCTTTAAATTCAGTACAACTAGCAGTATGTAATATTAAAGAACACGCACAACTCATTTTTAAAAGTATTTACGGCGAGATTTCTTTCTTCTGTCCTTTCCCATGACGCTAAAGATTCTTTCTACAAAAGCATTAGTTACGGGAATACTACACACATTCTGCACGATTTTCAGTCAATTATGAAAGTGTTCGTAATTTTCACGGAAACCGGACAATCTTCTGTCCGGTTTATCGAGACTGGACTGGACAAGCATAACGAAAACCGGACTGTTCGGTCGAAAACCGTACATCTGGCAACCCTAGGTACACATAATGACGCTTTTATTCCTGTAGTGTATGTACTAGTAAGTCATCCCCTTCCCCCCACCCACATAGACTCTCACCGTTTCGTGTACACCGCGGCAGACGCCGTATGCGCCCAGCGATAGCGGACGTGTTGTGTGAGTGATCAAACGAACCGGTGTGTACCATCGAGTACGTCTTACAAGTGGCGACGAGGAGATCAAGGTAGCGTGTTGAAATTATTATTTTTGTTGCTTGGAAAAAATAAATCCTATACAAAAGGAGAAATTATCGGTAGGTAACTGCATAATATCAAATAACCTTTTCGTGTCACCAAACATAAAAGCTGCCGGTAAATGGCTACCATAGTATTGGAATGTTATTAAATTTCAGTGAAAAAATAATTCTAGACCTGCGTATTAGAAATTAAATTGAATTGCATATATTTATAACAAATTGTGTTGTGTATATTTATAACACATCGTATGTTCATATTATATCATAGTATTCATATTAAATATGTGAAATTTTATGATGTTGTTGCGCAATATTGTCGAAATTACATACCGTGGTCGTATGAATGGGTGCTCACTGCTGACTTGGAGTGAACACAGATACATTATTTGTTGCTTCAAAAATAAGTTGGTAAAGCTTGGGTCGATATTATGAAGTATTTATTTATTTGGAAGCAGAGTACTTAGATATTGAAACATTTAACCCATATCTCACCGCTCATAAAATGATTGGAATGTTGGTTTGAGTTGTATATTTATCGAATTTTGAATATTGAATTGGAAAATAGTGAAGGTATTGTTGTTTATGTTTGGGTGTGAGTCCTGACACCTGATCAGGGCTCGGGCGCGGAAGGTGTCTGCGTTTGAGGCGAGGTGTCTCGAGGGGAATCTTGGGTGTAAGGTGATGCCGCTGCTTCACGAGCGATGCCGTCCGCCGGCGCACCCATTGTGGGCCCACCACTTCTGCCATTGTGGAGAGGGGATGGACTTGGTTGGGACATGCATTGGGGACGCCAATTGACAGTCGCTGAGGAGGGCGGTATTCATCCTCCCATCAAGGTCCCGATGATGGGGAGGACCCTCTCATGCTAGGTTCCGCTCCCTCTGAGGCAGAGCTGGGGAATCTGAACGTGGTATGGGAAGGGGTCATGAAAGTTGCGCGGGATCAAGCGAAATGGATGGCTCGTTTTGCCTCCATGTACCGCGGTGAGGTTTAAAGGAATATTTATTTAGTTATAGTAATTTTTTACACTTGAACAGAAAGTATAGGATATCGCTGCCATCCAGTTGGTAGGTCTGCTCATACTTTTCCAGAAGGTCTGGAATTATACCACCATTCAGTTGGTAGGTCTGCTCATACTTTACCTGAAGGCCTGGGATTATACTGCCATTCAGTTGGTAGTTCTGTTTATACTTTACCAGAAGGTCTGAAATTATACTGCCATTCAGTTGGTAGGTCTGCTCATACTTTTCCAGAAGGTCTGGAATTATACCACCATTCAGTTGGTAGGTCTGCTCATACTTTACCGGAAGGTCTGGAATTATACTGCCATTCAGTTGGTAGGTCTGCTCATACTTTTCCAGAAGGTCTGGAATTATACCACCATTCAGTTGGTAGGTCTGCTCATACTTTACCAGAAAGTCTGGAATTATACTGCCATTCAGTTGGTAGGTCTGCTCATACTTACCCAGAAGGTCTGGAATATTGCTACCATTAAATTGGTAGGAGTGCTACCATTAAATTGGTAGGAGTGCTACCATTAAATTGGTAGACCAGAATTCACTTATCCAGAAGGTCTGGAAAATAACTAACCCAGAAGGTCTGGATATTGCTGCCATTAAATTGGTAGGAGTGCTACCATTAAATTGGTAGGAGTGCTACCATTAAATTGGTAGACCAGAATTCACTTATCCAGAAGGTCTGGAAAATAACTTACCCAGAAGGTCTGGATATTGCTGCCATTAAATTGGTAGGAGTGCTGCCATTAAATTGGTAGAGCAGAATTCACTTATCCAGAAGGTCTGGAAAATTACTTACCCAGAAGGTCTGGATATTGCTGCCATTAAATTGGTAGGAGTGCTGCCATTAAATTGGTGGATCAGATTTCACTTAACCAGAAGGTCTGGAAAATTACTGCCATTCAGTTGGTAGGAGTGCTGCCATTAAATTGGTGGATCAGATTTCACTTAACCAGAAGGTCTGGAAAATTACTGCCATTCAGTTGGTAGGAGTACTGCCATTAAATTGGTAGATCAGATTTCACTTACCCAGAAGGTCTGGAAAATTGCTGCCATTAAATTGGTAGATTTCATAACACTTAACCAAAATGTCTGGAATATTGGTGCCATTAAATTGGCGTGTTTGAATACTTGCTGCCATTAAATTGGTTAGTACCTATTATGCCACTGAACTGGCAGAGTTGGAAACATGCTGCCAGTCAATTGGTAGGTATGATGTCTCTGAACTAGCAGGGTTGGAATCTTGTCATTAAATTGGCAGGACGAAGCATAATTATTTTGATTTTTCCCAGGTTACCCCATCAAGTCGTAGGTAATAGAACAATATGGCAAATTTTATGCCTGGACCTGAGAAATTTGATCTTGAAGAGGACAACTCTTCTATCGGAGCTCGGTGGGAGTGCTGGAAAAGATCGTTGTTAATTTACTTTATGGCGACCGACATCCAAGATCCGGTAAGAAAAAGAGCCACCCTCCTGCATTTTGGGGGTCCATGACTCCAATTAATTTATTCCAATTTACCTGGAGCTAACGACGATATTAGTGTACCAGTTGAGACACCAGATGCCACAATAACGGGTCGAGATGTATTCACTCTTGCTTTGGAAAAGCTAGATAAATATTTTCTACCGAAGCAAAATAAAGTTTATGAAAGACATGTGTTTAGACAACTGAAACAAGAAACGGGTGAGAAGACGGAGAAATTTTTAGTAAGACTACGTAACCAAGCAAATAAATGTGGATTTGACAAACCGGATATTTTCATAATCGATCAAATTACGGAAAAATGCATTTCTAATGAACTACGCAAGCACATCCTGGAAATGGGAGATAAAGCTACTCTAGAAGATATAAAGGAAAAAGCAAATACTTTGGAGTTAGTGGGTCATCAATTAGAAGTATATGCAAATGGAGGGAACGTAGCAAAGAATCTAGAAGTAAACCACGTTGTAAACAAAGCAAACTTCAAGAAAAGCCAGAGCCCTTCTCGAGGAACAAGATCACGCCCACATAATAACTTATACTGTACAAGATGTGGGAGCAAATTTCATGACGCCACGGATGAGAGCTGTCAAGCTAAAAACAGAACTTGCCATTCTTGTAAAAAGAAAGGTCACTATTCATCGCAGTGTAAAACCCAGATTTCTGAAACATTTGGACAAAAAAGAAAGAATAATGGAAATCTTAATCGTAATAGGAACACAGAAAATAGCAAGAGATTCAAAAATGGAAAATCAAACAGCATAGACATGATTGTGGATAAGGGACGGGAATATATTTTCTAAATAAATAATGAAGGTATCGGCGCAAATTAAGTCGGAAACCCGATTTCATCATTTCAAAAAATTACAGAGGGCGATTTACACATTATGGAAGCATATTATGAAAAAGAGAGAAGGAGAAGGGAAGGCGGTGGTACCAGTGGAATGAAGAATTATTTTGTTTTGTTTTACAGTTCTAGAATTTAAGAGAATACTCAAATCGATGTGATTGTTGATACTATAGTCTTGTTCATAAGTGTTTAACAAGTTAACATAATTAAAATTGTAACAAGGAAGGGATGTAGTGTATGTACTAGTAAGTCATCCCCTTCCCCCCACCCACATAGACTCTCACCGTTTCGTGTACACCGCGGCAGACGCCGTATGCGCCCAGCGATAGCGGACGTGTTGTGTGAGTGATCAAACGAACCGGTGTGTACCATCGAGTACGTCTTACAATTCCAATTAAAGAAACGAATACACCAATTTAAAAAAATGGAAAAACCTGAGAATGACACCACTGAATGTCACGCTATTACGTTAGATGCGTCAATGATTTGAGAATAATGCTGTAACGTTTCGAAATGTTGCTTTTGTCAATTTTGACGTGTATGTGCATTATGAGATTCGTTATGAATATTAAGTTAATCCTTATGAAGTACGAAACAGCAAAGGGAATTCGATTTAACAATTATAGATACATAAGTACACACTAGTTTGTGATCCCACATAGGCGCATAGAGAGGCAACAAAAGCCCTCCACTGCGCTTGATCTTGTGCAGTTTCAATAACCTGGTCCCAAACCATGTCCAAATTCTGCTTCAAAGGACTGGCACACAGTATGAAAGGACTTTCCTCTTTATACTTTTGCCTATTAAAACATCTCTAGGATCTCTACGCATTACTTTTATGCAACATTGTTGTTTTTACTATACATAATTTTAAGACAGTATGTACATAACATAATATGTTATACCCACAGTCAGATGAAATGATAACAACTCAGTTATGACGTATGGACATTCGTGCACTATATTTTATATTTTCCAATCCTCTTCACAATGCTTAATAAATGCCTATATATAAGTTTTCTCATGTCCATAGATTCAATGTAAGAAAAAACCAAGTATTATGCACTAATTCATACTTTTATTTTATTTGTTATAGACGTGGCAGGATATCAAAAATAAAGTTACTTCGAAGCTAGCAGCCATAGGAAGAGAAAGGAGAATGACTGGTGGAGGGCCACCTACCGTCGGTCGACTAAATTCCATTGAGGAATCAATTGTGTCGATGATAGCACCAACAGTAATAGATGGCCGTATAGAGAGTAGAGAGTCAGCTGTGATCGTCGAAATTACCGACTCTCCAATGGAACATTCTTTTCTAGAGGATGATGTGTTTGTGGAAGTGGGGACTGAATCAACACAAAACATCCATCAAACTCCCTCCATTAGTGAGAGTACAAAATCAACCCAAAACATCCATCAAACTCCCTCCATTAGTGAGAGTACAACATCAACCCAAAACATCCATCAAACTCCCTCCATTAGTGAGAGTACAACATCAACCCAAAACATCCATCAAACTCCCTCCATTAGTGAGAGTACAACATCAACCCAAAACATCCATCAAACTCCCTTCATTAGTGAGAGTACAACATCAACCCAAAACATCCATCACACTCCCACCATTAGTGAGAGTACAACATCAACCCAAAACATCCATCAAACTCCCTCCATTAGTGAGAGTACAACATCAACCCAAAACATCCATCAAACTCCCTTCATTAGTGTGTACTTATGTATCTTATTTATATTGTATATGAATGACATAATGAACGCAGTAAAAAAGTGTGAGGTTAAATTTTTTGCGGATGACACTCTTATATATGTGAAATGTAGAAATTTTAATGAAGGTGTAAAAGAATTACAAGATGAATTGAATAGTGTTTCGGATTGGCTAAATTGTAATTTGTTGAAATTGAACGTGAACAAGACCAAGTATTTAATAATCGGTAAGGTTCCTGTGGATGGTGTTTGTAATCTAACGTTAAATAATGAATCGATTGAAGTTGTGGAAAAAAATAAGTATTTAGGCATAATTCTGGACAATAGGCTAAAGTTTAAAGATAATTTTGATTACAATTTAAAAAAGATAAGTAAAAAAGTTGTTTTTTTGTATCGTATTAGGAATAATCTAGATATGGACACAAGAAAGTTGGTTTATAATTCGATTGTGTTGCCCCATCTCAACTACTGCTCTACCATCTTGTTTTTGGCCACAGAGGGAGAATTAAAAAGTCTCCAAATTATTCAGAATAGGGCCATGAGGGCTGTCTTGGGATGGGGTAGGTACGCTCGGATTAGGAAAATGTTGGACAGGTTAGATTTTTTGGATGTAAAGCAGCAGATATACTTAAATGTTTTCGTTTTTGTGTATAAAATTAAGAATGGAATGATGCCATGCTATTTATCGAATAATGTTAAATATAATTATGAGATACACGACTATCCCACGAGGGGTCGCGATGCGTTTAGGCTTCGGGGTGCTAGGCTCGCAGGTACTGAGAACAGTCTCTTCTACAAGGGGTTTAGGCTGTTCAACGACCTGCCGGCGGAACTCAAGAGCGCGGCTACGCTTGCGATCTTTCGTGTGAAATGTCGTGAATATCTAAAGAGTAGTGATAAGCATAGATTAGTAATGTGAATGTTGTAGAAATGTGACGTCTAAATCTGTATAATATAAGTGGAATAATATTGTTATTTTTAAGTTATAAAATATGTAATTTTTGTAACTTCATAATCTAAATAAATAAAAAAAATAATTAGTGAGAGTACAACATCATCCCAAAACATCCATCACACTCCCACCATTAGTGAGAGTACAACATCAACCCAAAACATCCATCAAACTCCCTCCATTAGTGAGAGTACAACATCAACCCAAAACATCCATCAAACTCCCTTCATTAGTGAGAGTACAACATCAACCCAAAACATCCATCAAACTCCCTCCATTAGTGAGAGTACAACATCAACCCAAAACATCCATCACACTCCCACCATTAGTGAGAGTACAACATCAACCCAAAACATCCATCAAACTCCCTTCATTAGTGAGAGTACAACATCAACCCAAAACATCCATCACACTCCCACCATTAGTGAGAGTACAACATCAACCCAAAACATCCATCAAACTCCCTCCATTAGTGAGAGTACAACATCAACCCAAAACATCCATCAAACTCCCTTCATTAGTGAGAGTACAACATCAACCCAAAACATCCATCAAACTCCCTCCATTAGTGAGAGTACAACATCAACCCAAAACATCCATCACACTCCCACCATTAGTGAGAGTACAACATCAACCCAAAACATCCATCAAACTCCCTTCATTAGTGAGAGTACAACATCAACCCAAAACATCCATCACACTCCCACCATTAGTGAGAGTACAACATCAACCCAAAACATCCATCAAACTCCCTCCATTAGTGAGAGTACAACATCAACCCAAAACATCCATCAAACTCCCTTCATTAGTGAGAGTACAACATCAACCCAAAACATCCATCAAACTCCCTCCATTAGTGAGAGTACAACATCAACCCAAAACATCCATCACACTCCCACCATTAGTGAGAGTACAACATCAACCCAAAACATCCATCAAACTCCCTTCATTAGTGAGAGTACAACATCAACCCAAAACATCCATCACACTCCCACCATTAGTGAGAGTACAACATCAACCCAAAACATCCATCAAACTCCCTCCATTAGTGAGAGTACAACATCAACCCAAAACATCCATCAAACTCCCTTCATTAGTGAGAGTACAACATCAACCCAAAACATCCATCAAACTCCCTCCATTAGTGAGAGTACAACATCCCAAAGGAAAAAAAGCGCCAGTGATGAGCTGCTAATACTGACGAAGGTAAAAATAGAAATGATAGAAGCCTATTACAATAAAAAGTTAGAGTTGCTTGAAAGGCAAACTGTAGCATTAGAAAATATATCAACGGCCTGCCAACGATTATAATAGGATTTAGTCATTTTATATTTTATGTTGTAATAAATAAGTTTTTAGTACTATAATTAATCTTTTATTTTCATAATTATGTCCCTGAAAAAATTAAAAGGAAAGGAGTCATTTCAAATTAGTAATGAGTCAATCCTCATTAGCAAATAAAGTCCGAGATAGACAATTTTGAGCGAGTATTTGAGGCACACTGTTGAAGAGGATCTCAGGGCAATAAGGGTTACTAATTGGAGGAGGCGAGCTAGCGAGAAACTACAGACAATAAATATCCTGGATATTGTGAGAAAATGTATGGGTTGATTTAGCCCCACCAGGGTTCTATGTTTGGGTATTATAGAGGTAATCGACAAGTTTTTAGCATGTTTTTAGCACTTTTTAGCATGTGTAGGTACACAATTGTCCACCATCTTTCCTACTCCATTGGTGGCGAATCATCTTTAATTGGAAATTTATTTCTTAATAGGCAATGAGTCACCTATTTGGGAATATGCTTTCTAATGATTTGTTTTTCTTAAATTCAAAGTTTAGTTACCACTGTATGCAAAACTATAGACAATAAATATCCTGGATTATGTGAGAAAAATGTATGGGTTGATTTAGCCCCGCCAGGTCAACGGTTCTGTGTTTGGGTATTATAGATTGTATCAATGGATACATTGAGGCTATTTTTAGGATATGCTAAAGCAACTGGTAAAATAGTTGTTACCACAAACTGTTCGGCGACAATGCTTTTGAAGGTGCTTACGGCGACATTTTCCCTAAATCCCTTCAGCGCGTATGAACAGTTTGTGCGACGTGAGTGGAAAGACGATGCAGTAGACGGCTATCTGACGGACTTGAGGAGACTGGTGCGTGTGGGGAGGTATCTCGTCTGATGCATTGTTGAAGCGTGCATTCGTTGAAGGTCATTGATGATGGAATACATACAGAGTCTTGTGGCAGCAGTAGCACTAACAGCGAAGCGTGGGGGAAGAGACCGCGCCGTGTCTAACCGTGTAGACGCTGGCAATAGACTTTGTTTTCGGTGTGACGGGCCTCACTTACAGAAATTCTATAAGGAAGGCAGTGTCGTGTTGGACATGTGGAAAGGACAGTCACATGTCGAGAGAATGTGATCAAGAAAACGGAAGCGGAAAAAATGGTGCGCCAGTAGTTCTTCCTCATGGTGATTAAAGGCACTAGCTGTCGTTGACGTCGGGATAAATTCCCGTAAAGCGTGCGCTCAAGTTGATACGGGATGTTCACACACGGTGGCGCGGCGTTGTTGGTGTCGACGGGACTCATATTTTGAAGTCTGTGGGCGAATCTCTCCTACGAATACAACTAAATGGATTCGAAATGAAAGTTAAATGTGTTGTGACCGAAAAACTATTCGATGGCGTGGACATCGTGGATGGATGTATGGATGTCATCATGATGTTCGGTGGTGTTAAAGTGACAGATAACAGTGTCGAGTTTTTGGGCGGATCTAGAGTCTACGCGACGGGAGTAATGGAAGCGGCCGCGCGGTGGCGTTTTGGTATAATCCGTCGCCTAAGGAGGGTTTACAAAAGGACACAGTGGCTGCAATTAGCGTGCATACGTAAAATTGGAGGCATCCGGATGAGTGTGACGCATTCTGTACATGAAATGAGCAGGTACCGCAAAGGAGACCTCATCCTCGTGAAACCAGTAAATGCAAGTTGCACCGACCAATGCAGAACCGGGAGGGTCACGGGTGCTGTGTCAGAGTCTACTGTGGAGGTCGACGGGGTACCAAGGCACGTGTTGAACTTGAGGTGGTTGGGGTATGTTACCTTACCCAACAACCAACTAAAAGTGAATGGCGGGAAAAGCTCCATGAACGATGAGGTACCTGTGAGGTTACTCGAGGACCTTTTTGAGAGTGACGATGAAGGGGAAAAGCCGGCCGAAGCTGACGAGAGAGAAGGTCTGGTAGTACCCGTCGTAACATTTTGAGCGGAAAAAATTGTTCGCTCATTAGTGTTGTAAATGCTACATTGATGGCACAAAGACATTACGAGGAAGATTTTTTAATACTAGAAGGTTGGCCTCTAGAATTCGATCCCACCGATACTGTCTCAATGTTACATGACACATCTGAAATGAGTAAATCGATAATTAGCTATATTGCGGCAACATGTCTCGCAATGTAGCCCGAAAGCTCCCGAAATGTTTTGTGTTTCGAGGGATGGATGGAGGTGTTACTGAAAACGACAAACAGGGAAACTACCATGGGAAAAACAAAAAACGGTACCATTATTGGGGCAAAGAAACGTATGCCCAGAGACTAAAAAAATTAAAGAACGGATTAGGAGATATAGAAAGAAAGGCGATTAGAAGAGCGAGCCAAACAAAAAAAGGCGAAATTGTCCTTGATCATTGATCCATATTGCTAGATGCCATCACAGTGGAATCAGATATAATAGAGGCCATTAAGGAGATAGAACTTACATCACCGAACCATCTAATAGTAAGACCACTGAGACCCACAAGGGACGACCAACAGGCAGCCACAGTCATAATGGGACAGGAAGATGCACACAACCTCGTGAAGCGGAGGAAAATCAAAATTGGACTGTGTATATGTCAAGTAGGAGAGAGGGTAGATGTGACAAGATGTTATAATACTGGTCATACGGTCATAAAGCTTCAGAGTGCAGTGGTGAGGACAGAAGCAGTAAGTGCTATAAATGCGCGGCAGATGGACACACTGCCAAAGACTGTAAAGAAAGCGAGTTATGCCCGCTGTGCAACATAGAAGGCCATGCAGTCGGGACCAGTCGATGCCCGATCTTCAAAAAAGCATTAAGGGACTCACAAAGGCCAAGACACTAGAAAAATGATAAATATACTGCAAATAAGGCCTGGAAGGAGTATGAGATCACGTGACTTGGCGACAATGAACACTCTTAGGACAGAGGTAAAGAGGATCTCAAGTATATGCCGACAAAAATAGCGCTGCAATTGTGATCAACAACAGTAATAAAATTCCCGATACTTGGTTATAAAGCGATGGGTGGAGTCGTGAGAGTCGAACTAGAGAACGAAGTTCTGTATAATATATATCTTAGCCCGATCAAGTGTTCGTTAACAGACTTTGAAAACATACTTACAGAGATACATGAAAACATAGCCCTATACGCTGGAAAAAAAGAGCTTAATTACCGGTTACCTCAACGCCAAACACCAGACCTGGGGAGGAAGAGTGAAAGACAACAAAGGTACGCACTCCTAAATTGTGTATGCGCCTCAAACCTGGACATATTAAACGATGGTAAAAAATCGACATGCGTTAGGTCAAACGGCTCGTCTTATATTGACGTCATACTGGTCTGTGAAAAGACGATGACAGCAAACCCCGTATGGAAGGTGATCGACAACAAATCCTTGAGCGATCACAAATATATACATGTGACTAATTTTGGTCGCTGGCACCACGCGATTTTAAGTGGTGCAGTATAAAACAGAACCCAAACAAAATACAAGAAAGGAGTCGGTTCTGGATATATGGAGACAGAGAGGGAATCCAGCCTATCTACGAAACTTTGTATAACAATAATTCTTGTGTTTCTTTAAGACGAATGTTGAATGTTATGTTAGTCGATGAATGTTGAAGACCCAGAATGGCCGGGTGTTAGAAATTTCTAAGATTCATGTGTATGTATATCTTGTTATAATATTTAACTGTTGCTTGACAAACGGAACATTCCCCGAGCTGCTTAAAATGGCAAAAGTTATACCAATCCATAAGAAAGGTAACAAAAAAGACCCAAGTAACTACAGACCTGTATCGATTTTGCCTGTGCTAAGTAAACTTTTGGAGAAGATTGTTGCTGAGCAGATCACATCATTCTTAGTGCATGAAAGTATCTTGCATCCGCAGCAATTTGGTTTCCAGAGTGGAAAAGGCACAAGGGATGCTATAACCTCCCTGATTGAAACTATCTCAATGTCTCTTGATGAGGGATGTGACAAGTATGGTATCTTCTGTGACCTGTCAAAGGCCTTTGACTGTGTCCATCATCGGGTTCTGATAAGTAAACTAGACCATTATGGCATACGAGATCAGGAACTTAGCTTTTTCATATCCTACTTAGAGGGGCGAAGACAGGTTACAGTTGTTGATAATTGTACGTCGCAGCCAAAAGAAATCAGGTATGGAGTACCGCAGGGATCCATACTAGGTCCATTACTTTTCTTAATATATGTTAATGACCTACCAAAAAAATGCAAGAGAAATGCCAAATGGTTATGTTTGCTGACGATACCTCGTAACTCTATCTAGATTAGTTACAACGCCTCCAGAAACTCCTGTTATTGAACCTTCATTTCCAATAGCGGTAAACGAAGAAATCCTATAGAGAGTATATTCCTTCGGTGTTAACATCAGATAAATGGAAAGATATTATGATGGCTAAGACAGCAAAGAAGAACAAAAACAGATAAGACTAGCTAAAAAAATAAAAAAGAACATTAAAAAAAAGAAACCGACCATTGAAATTTCAGAAACGTCAGAGGAAGAAAATTTGCGTGATACGTCTCATTCAGACTGCGAAGACTGGATTCCACAGGTAAAGCTGTCGGGTTTCGAAGAACTAGATCGTAGATCATGGGATACTATTGTGCTCATTATATAATTTAGGATTCCGGGGAAGTGCTCATAGCCTAGTGAAAAGTTACTTGATGAATAGAAAGTCAGTTACAAGGAATGGTGAATATATTAGTGATGAGAGGGTAATTGAATACGGTGTACCGCAAGGGTCGATCCTGGGTCCGCTTTTGTACTTACTCTATATAGACAATCTCAGATATTGTGGAATGAAGGCAAAATACTTTGTATACGCGGACGATACAGTTTTGATTTACAGCGACTATGAAAAACAACATCTCCAAGAAACGATAAATAGTGATTTGAAAAAATTTGTATCCTGGCTTTATAATGATTCTTTGACAATAAATGCTAACAAAACGAAATACATGTTACTAAAACAAAGAAATAAACAGTCAATAGACCTCAACGTCAATATAAACAATACCGAGATAGAGAGAGCAACCTCAGTTAAATATTTAGGACTGCAATTGGATTACAAATTAAACTGGGAGGATCATATAAGGACTGTGCTAGACAATGTAAGCCCAATGATTGGAGTTATGAGACGAAGTGGATGGTTTGATAGTAAAACAAAGAAACTTTTGTATAATGCATTTATACTACCGCGGATCTCCTATGGGGTGACGATGTGGTCGCAGTGTAGTCTTCAAGCTAAGGACAGTGTTAAACGAATTATGAATAAAGCACTGAAAGAGATTTATAATTTAGATAGATTAACCAGAACAACTGAAGTCTACGCATTGGCCGGGGTGTATGATTTAGATGAACTAATTCAGTCTGAGAAAGCGAAAATGATTTATAAAATACAAAAACAGATTAAGTCCAACGTAATATTGATGTCGAACAGTGATGTTCATTCTTATGGCACAAGGCAGCAAAACCATTACAGAGTCGAGAATGTTCCTAGAACTGATAGGAACCGTTATGGCTTTCTTTACTCTGCATTATTAATTTTTAATGAATTGCCAGAAGATCTCAAGAGCTGCAAGAATAGTGCACTGTTTACAAAAAAACTTAAAAATTACATTTTGAATAATAGGAAGTGATTTAATATAATTTAATGTAACAAGAATATTTAATATAGTTCACTTAACCCCTTATACCAGCACCTGGTGCTGTTTGGGGTTTATATTAACTGTTAAGTATTTAGAGTTACTGTAAAGTTTTGTGAAGTATCAAAAAAAAAAATCTTAAAATTTAATAAATAAATTGTTTATTTTAAAAGTATAGTAAATATTTAAATGTAAAGGGAAATAATAATGTTGTGTAATTGTTATTAGTTATCTTTATCTTTGTGTTTTTGTACATAATATTTAAGTAACTATTTTTAAGAAATCAAATATAAAACTATGTACTAATATACGTAAATAAAAAAAAAAAAAAAAATACACCCCTGGTTGTCCTGGTCGAATTCAATAATCCCAAAGCCACTTTTTATTATGTCGGCAAAATATTGCGTTCAAAAGACGAAGACAATGAGTTCGAGATAAGCTACCTGAGAAAACATAATACCACTGGTAGCCAATTCACAATGCCACAAATACCTGATTTGGCATCTGTTGCTGAGAGTGATATTAAAATGATATTGCCACCACCATTGTTTACAGGTACAACCAAAAGGCAAAATTCTTT
Organism: Mystacides longicornis; assembly: GCA_963576905.1. Taxonomy (NCBI): domain Eukaryota; kingdom Metazoa; phylum Arthropoda; class Insecta; order Trichoptera; family Leptoceridae; genus Mystacides; species Mystacides longicornis. The sequence goes on from OY756427.1 coordinate 24,399,832, forward strand.
TTATACTTTCGAAATTAAACTCTCAGGTCTAAATTTGCGCTATATCTTATTTTTTTATAAGTTCCCAACTATTCCATTAGTAAAGACTTTGCTTACAGATAAAATATATACATGTGGTAGATACATTGCGAGCTTCCCGGAAAGGATTGCCAGACATGCTAAAAAAAATGATCACCTCAAACGGGGAGAATTCATGTATTTGTCGAAAGACAATATTGTTGTTACCAAGTGGCAGGATAACAAACCAGTGGTTATGATATCCACAGTTCATAACCCTAGGGTTATTGAAAATGTGAGAAGGAAAAATAAAGACGGGAGCACAACCAATATTCCAGCTCCAGAAGTAGTATGCAAATATAATAGGATTATGGGTGGAGTTGACCATTTTGATCAACGTCGCGAGCGATATGAAATCGGCAGACGATCATCAAAATGGTGGCACAAAATTTTCTATTTTTTTCGTGGACCTTGCTATTATCAACTCATTTGAGCTGTGGTGTTTAGCTAAACAGCAAAAATATGACCAACTTTCATATCGCATTCGTTTAGCTCGACAATTGATTGGGAGGTTCACTTCGAAAAAAACTCGTGGAGCCTCAGTCACATATAAGTCAACAAAACGGGGAGTAGTTGCCATTCCAGAGGAAGTAAGATATTGTCAAATCGGCACCCATATGCCGGTTTCTGGTGGAAGCTGGAGGAGATGCAGGTTGTGTAGCTCTAGCCAGAAGCAAAAGCGAACAAAAATAACTTGTTCTTCTTGTTCTGTTCCCTTATGTATTAATTAAAGATTGGTAAAAAAAGAAATATATTGTCTATTGAGTTCATAATTGCTTTACCCCTTGGCAGTTTTCACCCCTCGTCTTCAAAGAAAAAATACTATAAATATGAAAAATGTATACGACTAATTTGGTGTAGCGGTATATATAATTACCACTTTCAATTCCAAGGGGTAAGGGGTGGTTTGAAAAAAAAATTAAGAACCTATTACAGAACTAATATAAACGGATCGATTAATTAAAAAGTGGCGAAACTCTCAAAAATCTAATTTATCCACGGAAGGGATAACAATTTCATCTCATTTATCGAGATCAAAAATGTTCTAACAGAACGAAACGCATCTCTGGAATAAAATATTTTTTCTAGTATTAGACAAGTCTTTTTTCATTCTCTTTATGAATTACTACACAGTAAACACCAATAATACTAATTATGTAAGTTTGATAACGAGAAAAACTTTACACAAGCAAACCAAGAAAATGGCAAAGAGAAAAGTAGCAATCGCACAATACAGAGCATTGAGAGATCTGTATGATGACCTAGAAACACCGGAAGTAGCTCAAAAATATACAAAACAACTGCCCAGAGGAAGGTAAGATGGCTTATGGCTCTGAATACTGGATGATGTATAACAGCTACACTAAGCAACTTGAAATGGCAGAAATCTGTATGCTTAGGTGATCTGCGGGTACACCAGTTATTATGATATGGGCACACCAAGCGAAGACCGTCCGATCACATAGTAAATAAAGCAGTTTCAATAAATCTCCCACGTCATGTATATAGAGGGAGACCCAAGAAAAATAGGATGATGCAGTGCTGTCCTTGTTCTGCGTAGAAACAGTATTTCACAAGATGAAATACAAAACTGTAGAATATACAACCTGAGGATGAGATGAGCCAACCCCAACAGCCAAAAGAGGCAAAAAGTTATTAGCATGGATATTTTAAATTGCTAATTATTTAATGGCCAGTAACCACATTATTGTAATTAAATAAAATATAGTGTAATTATTATGTGATTCATACCTTAAACTCTCCTGGGAGGGATCACAAATTTGCTTTACGATCTTGTTACATGATAATTGTGATTTTTAGGTATTCATAATAGGCACATGTTTGTTTAGGGAAAGAGAACGGGGACCAAAAAACATTATGGCGCGTTTCACAGACCCCAACTCGATCGGTCAGATGTTCAGAATAGCCATCATTGTTATTCACGTCGTTAAGGGGCTTTGAAAATCCTTTTTCTACAATTGGGATATTTTTCCATAGCAAAGAATTTGAATACGATATTAACTTACATAATTATTTAGTTTGTTAATCTTATTCACATTTCACGAAAATAATTATTCACTTAATAATCGTTAACCAAAAATGACAGAAGCATGAAATAAAGGAAATTGATATATGGCACAAACTTATATAAGTAATATGGTTTAACAATTCATCACATTAGGGATTGCTTTCTATGAGAATCTTGATGTTTACGTAACAGGGCTGCTCGATTGAACCTTTTTAAGCAAACATTACATTCAAAGGGTCTTTCCCCCGTATGAATTAATTTATGAGTACTAAGATGGGAAGGCTGGATAAATCTTTTTAAGCAAACATCACATTCGTAAGACTTTTCCCCACTGTGTATCAATTTGTGAACATCTAAACCAGATTTTCGAGCAAATTTCTTAAAGCACACATCACACTCAAAGGATTTTTCCCTCGTGTGTGTTAACTTGTGGGTTTTTAAATGAGATGGTTGCACGAATCTCATAAAACAAATATCACATTTATAAGATTTTTCTCCCGTGTGGATGAGTTTATGAACGTCTAAGCCAGACTTTCGAGTGAACCTTTTCAAACATATTTCACATTGAAAAGATTTTTCACCCGTATGGATGAGTTTGTGAGTTTTGAGATGAGCTAACTGGGTGAATTCCTTCAAACAAATATCGCATTCAAACATCCTTTCTCTTTTGGTTTCTACTAATTTGTTTTCAGACGGTGGATAATTACACTTTTTCACACAACCATCACAATGAAGAGATTGATTGTTAGAACATAATCTATAACTGGTATTGTTAAGAGGGAAATTCTGTGCAAGTTTTTCAGGCTTTAAAAGGTCTTCAGTCAGTTTATCTACGCACTCGTGACAATAGTACTTAATTACACCATTCTGATTGCTTCCGTGAAGTTGATTTAAAAAAAATAATTTCTCACAAGTGACACATTGAAATTGTGCGTGATTATTTGTATTTAACCCATAGCTGCCATGTGAATGTGATGTGCTCGGATTAGCGTGGATATGGGGCATGTTGTTATGGCTTCCATCATCGCACTCTATCTTCGGATGAGTCTTGTATTTATACATTTCAAATGCCATTTTACAATTTCATCTGCATGAATTCTGACTCTTGAAGTTGAACTCAGTCTACAAACAGTACCATTGTCCAACAAACTTGACGGACAGAGTGTGTTCCTTGTATTTTATTGTAAATAGTTCAGCTGAAAATTTTCCCATATTATTTATTATGTTTATCACAGAATTATATGAAAATAAAAAAAATAAAACTTAATAATTACCATATTTTTTGAAATGAAAAAGGGTAATCCTCAATTACAACTCGAATAATACACAATAGTTCTTTACGGGTGATTATTTGTAAAATGATAGCAGTTTAAACAATTCTTATTTTAAAGTATTGAATCTTACAAATAAACAAAACTGAAATTAACAAAATATTCTCGCTTATTGAAAATTCACAGCTTTCAAATCATAAAACTTCAGTTTTTCGTAAATTTGACATACCGATAATTTCATAACACTAGACATAAAAATATAAAATAAAATAAACGCGTTTAGTAAACAACAAAATATTATAACATCGCCAAATTAATTTCAAATGACATTGACAGACGATAGACAACCAAACATAAACCAACCATAGAAAAGTTTCAAAATTTTAAACATTTTCATTACTTTTCATACCTACTATTTTTTATGATATTATTTTAGGTGATGTTGACTTTTTGTAGTTCATATTTTTTATTTAGCTTTAACCACCCGCTTATTTTTTGTCACAATAGACTGATATTATAAATTACTATTTCACTGTCTTATTGCAGTTTTTCCATTCCATATTATTTCATATTGGCGATATAAGAAATTTCTCCACTTTTCGACAGATATATCAATATTCATTCAATGAGAGCTTATCCAACGAAGCTAAAATGACTTAATAATATTATATTTTGTTTGTTTTCTATTAATCTTTAGTGTGTGAATGGCTTATGCAAATTCGCATTTAGCTTTTATTTTATTAAGTTTTCCGTTTATGACCTTATATAAGTTGAATTTACTTATACATTGCTAATAAAACCAAATTTGAAATCATAAGAAATATGTTTTTAAAGAAGCATAAAATCGAGATTTTTATAACTTGCAGAAAACCTTAAAAACGTCATGTGTTTCAAAGCTGTAAAATACTTGACATTTCGCTAAAAATAATCTTACACCCTTCGGTCTCTATGTCTATTGATTGGTCGACAGGAGATATGAAAAATGGCCGCCTTGCATTCTCCTACGCAGGTAGATTCCGTGTTTTTGTTGTTTCTACCGGTTTTTTACGCTTTATTTTATGCAAAAATAATTCAAAAAGTCTAATGAAACCTGTGTGAAATAATTTTTGTGAATATTTATTATGTTGCGAGTAATATTTAGTGTATTTTATCGGCTGTGATTTGTTGGGGTGCATTATCGAATTTTTGATATTTGATTTATCCTGTTTCCTTTTGAATAAAATTTTATTTAAAGGCGTGTCTTCAATGTAGCGTACTCTTCGTATTGTATAGATTTCGCAATCCCGCGCATATTTTATTGGATTAAACAAGAAACTTGTATATATAATTGTCCCGTAATCCTCAAAATGTCAAAGTCATTTGTATGATGTCGCACCCTCCTTCAGTAATATTTATCGAATGTTTATTGTCATTTTGAAATATTTAACTTATCATATTTCTAATTATTTTCAGGTGGCTGGCACGCACAGTGCCATATACGAAGCGTATTATAATAAGGTTTGTGTAAATTTTCCCCTTTATGATTGTCATAACTGTCACCCCTAACTAAATTTCCAAAATTGTCATAATGTTTTTAATGTATATACCCCCATTTTAACCCCTTTGTTAATAAAACGCTTCTATACTTAATCTTGAATGTGGATTATTGTAGTCTGTTTGAAAAGGAAGGATGTATATTTTATCAGGTTTAATGGACAAGTTCCTTAAAAGAAATAATTAGCCCTACTTCAAGCTAAAGATAGTGCATAATGTGATTCCCTTGTCATCAATGATTTATGGCAATGGAACAGGTTCATAGAATGAAATAGATTTTTGAAATTTGAATGTCGTGTTTTGAAATAGGAAAGAATTTTTAGGATGTTAGGCGTCTTTAAAATGTTGTAAGTTCTATACTTTCTGCTTAGGAAAAGAAATATTGAAATAATTTTAACTGTCAATTTTTTTCAGATTGACCCCAATGGAAGTGGTGTTATTCAAGCGTTGGACGCTGCCAGATTCTTAAAGAAATCTAATCTTAGTGACATAATCCTTAGTAAAATATGGGATCTATCAGATCCGTCAGGCAGGGGGTACTTAGACAAGGTATTTAACATTTATTTTGTTTCAATTAATGAATTAAAAACAGTAGTTACAAATAACTAATTGTGGAATTTATTGTTTCTAGGGGGGATTGTTTGTAGCATTGAAATTGGTGGCATTAGCACAAGCCGGGAAAGAAATTTCTATGGCAAATATCAATTCAGAGACCCCTCCACCTAAAGTGGTGAGTTTATATAACTTTTTATAAAGAAAAATAATACTTGTTTTAATTTAAACAGACACATGTTTTGTTTAACAGAACGTAATTGTTTATCATTTAGTCACATACTTTTGCAATAATCTTTAATGTAGGTAAGTTTTTTGAAAATGATACAAATAAGTCTCTGTCTAAATTAAAATAAACAAAAAGATTAAGATATTTTATCACTTTGACCGTTAATTCTTTAACCAAACATAGTGATTCGAATCAAAAATTTTAGGTTTTTCTAAAAATATTTTTACTTGAATAAAAAAAAAGAAACGGTGTACAAAAAAAAGTGGGTGGATTGAAGGGATCATAGCCGAAGCAATCTCTTATTATATCCAACCTTATTACACTACTTGTTCTTCTTCAGATTTTTCTTCTTTTTCAGAGTTTCTGCTATCTTCACATTACATACCTTTAACTTGCTAAATAAAGACTTCATTTTTTTATCATTTATAATAGAGAATAAGCGAATACAAAAAAAAATCAATAATTATTCCATTAATTAAATTTTAGTTGTGAGTAGTCGTCATTTAAAGAGATATACTTTGTATTGTTAACTTAAGTTATTAATTTGTTTTATCTGTTTATGTCAACATATTGACATAATCTGAGTATCTTATGTTATCTGTAAATACCTACGTGCTCTCATGCCATAAACAATCTTGGGACTCTCCAATGATCCAATTAAATTATTTCGACATTTCGAAATAATTTAATTGGATTGTTTGTTATCTAAACTCGCTTGAGTTCATTCATGTTTAAACATAAAAACTAGCTTTCCTGATAGACGTTGTCCTGTCTTTGCCCTAAATATTTAATTTGTATAGTGATTCATTAATTACTTACCTATATTTAATCAGTATCATTCTGACCGATGCTTCCGTTTTAAACAATTTTTACAGGGCACATTCTAACAATCGCACCAACTATTTAAAACAACCGACAGTTATGTCAGACACTAATTAAAATTCAAAAATAGAAAAGTTTATATGTCAAAAGCACTAAGAAGGTCACCTACGTTATATTTGTTTGGTGTAAACGCACCCTTCGTCATATTTCTATTCTACATAGATATTGTAATATGACAAGAGTACATTTATATGGTGCCATCGATGACTGCCAGCACAACTTAGTCTAGTCACACACTATGATCATTGAAAATTGACAAATATATGGCGATATTGCCATAGCGTGGGAGTCTACCTTTAGAGTGTATTTAAATTAAACGAGCATTGAGCCAGAGAGAATGCCCACTAATTAGTTCTTGCTTGTTATTGTTTCCATGGTGTCCAATATCAACCATAAAAGAAAGTATGCTCTACTTCAAGCTACGGCTCTATGTTCGTTTGGTGTAAATGCACATTTAGTGCAAATAAAAATTTGCCTAACATTACAATCTCAAGATTTGGTTGATTATTTACAACGATGGCGTGACAAAATCTGCACATCATTTCAATAACACACGGAAGTTGAAATAATTCGCAATTCAAATTCTAAAATTTTTCTATGGGCTAGGTTTTTGTCGCAAACAGCTAAATTTACAATGTGGTCATGTGCAATTCTCTTGAATTTTTCATTTTGAATGTTTTCAGGGGGAAATTCCAAAGGTACCCCCAAATGTGCCCCCACCACCCGCTAGTGATTGGTCCGTAAAACCGGCAGAAAGAGACAAATATAATCAGCTGTTTGATTCCTTGCAGCCGTCAAACGGACTTATTCCAGGAAACAAGGTAAAGCATTCAACAGCAATTCCTATGTCCGGTATTTTTGAACATCAAAGAAATTCAATGTTTTGGTCAGAATGTGATTATTATATATTTATAAAATATTAAATGACTTATTGTAATGGTTAGGTAAAAGGTGTCTTGATGGAGTCCAAACTTCCTATGCCCACTCTGGGAAAGATTTGGGATTTAGCTGATCAAGATAAAGATGGAATGCTCGATAGGCACGAATTTGTTGTTGTAAGTATTCTTTTTAGATTTCATATAACCCTCCTACGCTATTTCACACAATATGGGTGAAAAGTTAGTGTTTAACCCATCCGCATCACAATCGGTACTACGTACCGACCGAGAGAAATGTGCCGAAATTCACAATCGGTACGTGGTACCGACCTGCATCCGCTTACGAATATTGCCATTTTACTACCTGCTACTGCCATCTATGCAAAACCTAGAATAATGTTATTGTAGATAAGATTCAAACCTTTTTATTCGAATATTTTACTGTTTAGAGTTTTATACAAAATAAATCGCATACACGCCGCTGAAGAAGGGATAGATATTTTACCTGCGCGGTTTGTATGGCCGCCATCTTTGTTATTGATGTTTGTTTGCGTGCGCTCTGTATTATTTATGTTATTTTTATCACGTTTTTGTTATTTTGAAATTGTATGATTAAAAATAAAATGTAATTTAAAATTTGTCGAAGAACTGCAGTGAAGATTATGATATGAGATCCGTTTCCTGTGATGATATTTTCTCATCTAATCGTTTGGGAGAGTTAAATCAATATTGGTAAAGAAGATTTACTCCCAAAAAAACACAAAAATAAAATCACAAAACAAAAAAAAAAAGATTTACTCCAATAATGAATATTTTTTCTACTTAACTTCCAATTTTTATAAAGATTCTCCAACCAATAACTTTGTTTTGACAAAATTAAAATGAACATCTAGTGTGACATTTGGTGAGTACATTTTAAATGGGATTTTAGTGCAAAGATTTCTCCAAACAAATGAGATGCGTATGGGTTAAGAGAACTCTAGCTTTGTGGTCCACTAAACTATCTGACATTTCAACTTTCATACTAATTTACTAGTGTTTGAAATTGGCTTGTTTGTTTTATTTATTTTTAACCACAAAAAAAAAACATTTATAAGATGCATTTTGCCCCTGTTTAAGTTATAATGATAAGTATAAATGAAATTGTTTTTTTTGTATTCCCTTAAGAGTTGAAACATTTTTGTGAAACGGATTCTATACAAAATGTATGGAAGATTGGCCTATAATTGTGTCAAATGACACCATACTTTATACACATATTGGATTTCATAATATATGTATTGTGTCAGCATGAAACTCTGTTAATGAAATGTTTATTTGTTTATACAATGATGGGTAAAAAATATCAACAAAATGTTCCCCCTTTGTTTCAATGTATGGGGTTTGTTATGAATATTTATATTTCAACATGCTTGTTTTTTTTTTTTTAATTTGTATCACGTCATTTGATAAAATTTCAATCCTTAAATATGGTTGTTTGTTTTCCAGGCAATGCATTTGGTGTACAAGGCTTTAGAAAAACACGCCATCCCCGCTGTTTTGCCCCCTGAATTAAAAGCCCCTTTGGGAAATAGTGGTGGCCATGGTCCACCTCCGCCTAGACCACCGTCTAGACCAGCTTCCAGACCTCAGTCACCAACTCCGTCGAGACCTCCACCTCCGAGACCAGCCGTGTCGTCGGTTCCTTTAGCACCTATTATACCTTCATTAATACCAGATATTCAGGTGAGTTTCAAAAATGCTCATATATCAGGAGTGACTAACTTTCATAGATCCAGAGCTACTTTTTTGACAGAATTATGCCCAAGATCGACTTTTTTCTATGCACCCACATAAATGGTTTTCCAATGGGAACTTCCGGGCTTTGACAGTTGATACCGGCTATATTATTGAGGATTATTGAGGAAACATCTGTCAAACTTGTTGTCGTTTATTATTTTGTCTAGTTTGACAAATAACCATGATGTGTTAGTATATTTCGAGCAACGCATACACTACAAAGTAAAGAAAAATAGAGGATGGATTTATTTCAAGTGAAATAAATTCATTCCTCAAAAAATATTTTTACTCAAAAGCTGTACATATTTGCGAGCGCTAAAAATTAATTCAAAAGAATGATGAATGTTTTGTTAATTTGAACAGAGCGCACCTCCCACATCTAGTGATATCAAGCCGTGGGTGGTTACTCCAGCCGAGAAACAGCAGTATGACAATTTATTTGTGAAAGCAGATAAGGATATGGATGGCTTCGTATCTGGGATGGAAATAAAGGATACCTTCTTACAGTCGGGCTTGCCGCAGCAGACGTTGGCTCACATATGGTGAGTTCTCATACACCCAGCACTATCTTTAACCCATTGTGTAGTACTTTTGTGTATCACCAATGCATAACAAAGAATATCGGTCACCCAGAAATAGCTTTTGCGGATAGTTTGGCAACTTAAATAAGATACAGGCATTATGAATTTAACTTTTCAAATATTCTAGGACACTCAATCCCAAATCAATTATTTCATCAAATTACACTTCCAATCTATTATTATAAAAACAAAAAAATATTAAACTTCAACAATTTTCGAAAGCACACGGAACAAAGTGGATGGAGGAAGGGCAATAGTATGATATAGGTACTCAATATTACGTTGACACTCACCAATATTGCATATATTTTATATGGGAGATGCTGTAATTGTCCCTTTGTATGGTGGCCACAGATTTGGCATTCAGTGGGTTAAAGTAATGTTTGTTTGTTTGCTAAAGTGTTTTACAAACAAAAGCCTAATTGTAATGATGTGGGTGTTGCAGGGGTCTCTGTGACTGGGACAGTAGTGGTAAATTAAGTATGGACCAATTTGCATTAGCCATGTGGATGGTGCAGAGAAAGCTGAGAGGCATAGATCCTCCCGCAGCCCTAGCACCTGACATGATACCACCGTCGGCGAGGAGTGACCAACAACAGCAACCTGCCTTGCCCAAGGTTTGAATTTGTCTCATATTTTAGAAACAAGTATTAGTATTTCATCTTATTGTGGCCCCAATGGTGGAAATAATCAAGAAACACCTAGATTTTTTAGTGATAATGATAATATAATCAATTTAATACTTTTTATGAGCTATATTGGTTCTGTATTATTTTTATTAATTGTGAAGAAAAATGCTGTTATAGTAAACACAATCTTTGTTATATTTAATACTACAGTAGAACCCCTTTACTCCGTCACCCTCGGGACTAGGAGTATGGTCGGAACAAGGTCGGATTATCCGAAAATATGTATTTATTGCGCAATGTATATATAAATAATAAAAACGGCTGTATTATTCTCTAAAATGATATAATAACAAATTATATTGCAATAAAATGCAAGAAAGCTGTTGTTTGTATTAAGTCATAACGTCAAAAAGGTAGTGTAAAAATTAGTAGGACTACTTAGTAAAAAAGTCACTGATAGATTTTTGTTTATAAGATGAAATTCTGGATTTAGCTGCAATATTCCTCCATTTTTTTATCCACAACATATCCATTGGTGTTGATGCTGAGTTCTGCTCTATGTAATTAAGGCCAATTTCAAAAACATTCTTGGCGCCGGTGTGTGAAATTCGGGCAGGAGGCTCGTCATCATCACTGTCGGAGTCTTTGTTCTCGTTTTCTTCATCATCATCTTCCAAAACAGCGCTAACAATTTCGTCAGCTGGGAAGTGAGTCACCTGCCAGTTGCGAAATGTTTGTGAGCTCGGCGTGGTCGGATCATCCAGAGTGTCGGATTATCCGAGGTCGGACGACCGGGGTTCTACGTAGTTGATTTCCGTAGTGCTTTACAATCTCTCGGGGAGGCGTAAAATAGGCGCCAATGGTAACAACGTAAAAGGTGTCATTTCTATGGAAACGCCGACCGACCGTTACCGTTGGTGGCCATTTTATTGCACTTGACTTCAACCCCAGATGGGATTTCTTTTAGTGTGGAAGATTCTATCATTTTAGAAATTTATTAAATATATTCTAGAAAACAGAATAATTTGTACCTAACTTTACTAAAATTAAAACTGCAAGGATTGGCGATGAATTAAATCCAACGTAAAGTCTGCGATTCGTTTGTGATGAAATGGCATTACAAAGTAAAAGATTCATTCATTGTGCTACTTTTCCTCCATCTTCTTCAGCTTGAGGTGTAACATAAATATACGAACATTGCAGTATATAATGACCGCTGTGACTAAAACACATATGATCACACTCATAACTGTTATGACCTTCCTCTCCAAGATATGTTTGGAATGCACTCGTAGGTCCACGTGGCAAACCAATTCGTCCAGCTTCCAACAACTGGAAATGACATTAAGATTGTTTGTATGAAAATAAAATGTTGATTAAGTAGTTTTAGTGTGAAAATTAAATAATTTTCTTTATATTACTTGTATGTACCAGAGTCCAACTCTTGGGCATTATCAATTATCAACACCTGTCTTTCCGTTACTCTTATTCTTGGAGTTTTTTTAATGTAATAAGGCTCTTGTCTAATGGTATCTCTTACGTCGGTGCCCAGGGTCCATCTCTTGGTAACCTCTGATAACATGTGCCTGCAAAAGCATAGAATGACGGTTATGATGTCAACACTTTGACTGCGATCTAAATAACCAGAGTACGGATTCATGTAGTAGGCACATCAGACTAGACGTCTGTCAGCAGTGAATATGTTAAAACTAAATAATAATCACCCTTGACAGTGTATCTTAAGGTCGTTTCCTTCAAATGCATGGACATTCAGTCTATCTGGGTGATGGAATCCAGCAGGAATATCGTCGGGTATACCGTATGTGGTTATCATGTTTGGGTGTATAGTTATATCCCAACCACTTGTAGTCTTCAGCTTCACATTTTCCAAACATGTCATCTGCAACAGTATGTTCACGATATTGATGAAGCTAGTTTGTTTATCCTTCTAACTACTGTTGGCGTGGCCACTCACTTGACAAAGACCTGTCATTATTTCATTCTTCCGGTTTTTCACTTCTTTAACATTCTTGTATTGATGTGGAAGTGATTTGGAATGACACGGAATTCCTTCTGATAACACTGGAATGGAGATTTTTTTAAGTAAAACTCACTATCCCAGATAATTAGATTAATTAATAACTTGGGAGTTAATTTATTGTAGCACCGTATGTTTTGAAATCAACCATTGTTTCGTCTCAATCTCTACGAAACTGCTAGATGCATATTTGAGTTCTGCCGTCATGAAACAATTTGCCACTCTTTGTGATTTGGGAATTATGAGAAGGATCACCTAATGGCAGAATTGTTTACATAAAAGTGATTACAAACCCAACACTTTCATATTTTTCCATTCTCAAACCCAAGTTTATTAAAAAAAAATGCAAGTAGGTATTAAATAAATATGGATACGTATTTTATAAAAAGTAAAAAATTGAAATATAAAAACCAGGTATTGTAGAAACTACCACCGAACATGTTGAGAAAGAATACTCAACAGCAAAAGATCCACGAACAAACACGATGCTCAAGAACAACCTTTGTCAATCTATATTTTGAAATGATGAACACGGATTCAGCAGTGAATGTATCAAGTTTGTAATGTTGAAATTTCATCCAATAAAAAATGAAACTTGGTACGAGTAATAATATAAATTGTGATGCAATGTTAATTTGGTGGCCATACCCATATTGTCTATGATAATTGGTTGGTCAGTCTTAATGTGGCATGTCCCTATGCAGTATCTCACCCCCACAACATTTTCTAGGCAAGAACTGCACAAAGACCACTGAGACCACTTGGAGGTTATCTCCATGTTGGGCAGTTTGATTGGTTGAGCTGGTTTCATACCCCTCTTTGCTTCCTTCGGTTTCACCTAAAAAAAGTATTTGCTAAATTACAGCAAACTGTTTTTTGCCACTTAACTTTTCCTTTTTTCAAATAGTTTGTCAAAATAGTACTTTTGTCAGTGGGTTTTCATGTTGATGAAGTATTTCTAGATAATTATAAACGCCTTCTACACCATCTAGATTACACACATATAGACCTCCATCTTCGGAACGGACGTCGAATATCTCCAGATTACCATTAGAATATAAGATCATATGTTTTGTATATCCTAAACGCATCAAATTGCCGTTTGTTTCCTGAAAGTAACAAAAAAATTCTCAATGTATAGTTTTGTACAAAAAAATTTGATGCATCGCGATTTAGTCATTTTAAATACTCCATATAACCTTAGTATATAACCAATAAATATCCAAATCGTTCGAAGTGCCACATACATTGCATCGTAACATAACATTCTCGGTATAATATGCTACTAGAAATTCTGCCTCTTTCTTATCCATTTTCTGACCTTCATAACATTCTCCTGCAAAAAAATTAAGTTAACTCTGGAAATGTTGCTTTAATGCTGAAGAAATCATTGTTAAGAGTAATATTTTCACTTAGCTGCCTTCACTATAAAGTAATTATGACTTTTCCTGTTTATCCCATACAAAATAGAGTTTGTTAAATTTACATTTTACTTGTGCCATTAAAATTATGTACCTACATCAATAATTATGAAAGCATACACCATAATTTTTATAATCTGACCTGTTGGATAAGTCCAATTATACTTGGTAACGTCATGCACTGATGTCCATATACTTTGTACTTTGTCTGTCATGAAACTAAAAATTACCAGAATATTAACTAGGGAGAACATTATGACAGAAACTTTTCCTTCATAAAAATAATGAGACAAAAGAAATTCTTCAAAGATTTATTTTTAAATTTAGAACACTGTTTATATTTTTTGAATTTGAATTGTCTATGATTAGAGAATATATAATTTCATAAAACTACTCAAAATATTGTTACAGGAGCTACAACTGAATCTGGGTCCTCAAGCTACTCCGGAGATGGAAGCATTGGCCAGGGATATGGAGCAATTGGCTAGAGAACGTCTGACTCTGGAGGCGGAAGTCAGCAGTAAAGAGCAAAGCATTAGATCTAAAACAAGTGAAGCCAACAGCTTACAGAGCGAACTTGATACGTTAGCGGCAACATTAAAGCAATTGGAAAACCAAAGAGGCGAAGCTCAGAAAAGATTAAATGACTTACAAGCACAGGTGATTGATTTAAGAAATTTAATCCATAGCTACCGTAAATTTTAACTCGGGGCTTCACTTAAACCCCCCATTAGTAGGTACTTAGAGCTAATCTGTTGTGGCTATGGAACCCACATAACTATTTTGTCTACGGACTAATCCTAAATTCCATAGAATTGCTTGGGGTCACATTATATATTGTGAAGTGTTTGATATAGTCATCAGTAACGTCTCTTTTACCTACATGACATAACAGGTATAGAGGTCAATTGGCCGTACAATGAGGTGAAACTCTACTTACACCTTATATTAAGTATTAATTTCTTGGATCTACCATCAAATATGTACAGCAGGTGACTATTTTTATACACCTAGTTAATTGTTTCAAAATTAATCTGGGCTCACTTTAAATGACAGAGCTTGTGTTTTGAAAGAGGAAATTGTTTTAATTGAGAACTTACGACAGTAAAGATAGGCTACCAACAATAATATTAGTGTATCGGTGTAGACACCAGTTTTTGAACTAGGATTCCGGCATTGACCCGTTTTTCACTTGAATTTTCTGTCTCATATTGGATGACATTGGTCTGGCAATAGAGTTATACGAATACTTATGTAGATATAGGAAAGTAGATATGAATATACCTACCTATTTGTTATCTTCTATTTCCTGTGTATGCATATTTTATTATCAACTAACGCAAATGATTTCTCAACAACATTCCTGATTGATACATTTAGCTATGAACTTGTTATCAAATGTTTCAGGTTTAAATTTCTTGTTTTTAATTTTCGCATCATTTTTTGTAATTCTGCCTTCATCTTCAATATCTATTTTCTGTTAATATTTTACTCAAAAGTGTATCGTTTAATTGATTTTCCCTTCTGTTTTTTTTGTAACTATTAGTCACATTGCCCTTTTTGGGATATTTAAAAGAAAAAATAATTTATCATCATCCTGTATTAACATAAAGATTCAAATGGATATTTGACTGAAGCAACACTAAAAAAGTATTGTTTTAAAACAATCAAATTTCGCACAATTTAAACTTCATTGAATCTAACGAATGATGCAAAATTTTTGTTGACAATATGAAAATGCTTTATGGCTTATTCAATTATGGTGAAAATATATTTGAATAAAAAAGTCATTTATTATCTAATAACTTGCACACTATGTCTACAAAGATTGGTTGACTTTTCTTTGACACAACCGGGAATCAAGCCCGGGGCTTCTTGCTCAGAAGTGTGCGCCTACACCAAATAATTGAAATAACTGAAAATTTTATTTTGACTCTCCTTTGAAATATACATTTTGTTGCTTCAATCATTCAACCGTTGATGTCATTATTATTACTTACGTAGGTGGATGTCAAGATCATGTTGTCAAGAAATAGATTGCATACATTCTGTACCTTCCGACGATGATATTCATTGATTCTTCTGTAAAATATAAAAAAGTAATCAACGGGTTACTACTGCGTGTTTATTTATAAAAACCTTCCACTAGTTGACCATGTTATTTGTTCATTCATTCTATAAAAATAGCGATATTATTATGGTGAATCAAATATTTAATAACTATAATAACTGTGTTCTTCTATGTATTTTTTATAAATATTGAATATGTTTGTATTTTTATTTGTAGGTGGAAAAGTTGCGCGTTCAGGCTAAAGCCCAGGAGGCTGTTGTGAATGCGGCGGATGAAGAAGCGACAATTCGAAGAGACGCAGCGGCCGGCTTGAAAAAGAGAGAAGAAGAGTTAAATAAGGAGTTGGCTGAGAGTAATAAAGCTGTAGAAGATCTTAGCACACAACTGCAGAAATCCGTATTAGCCATCAGTCAGGTAAGCTATGATCTATTCTTCCTGCAATCTTTTCGGTTTTCAAAAACACAGTTGCCTTGTGAATTTGTTACTAATGTTAGTTCCTTCCACGAAGTCGGAAGGTTCAGATCTCTGATGTTGCTAACATACTATTTCTCATACAACTTCTCCCATTTTTTTTTACTTCTGACCTTCCTTGAAGACGGAATCGGTGTGTTTCTATTTGCATCCATTCTTTCAACACATCCAAGCTATTACAAGTTATTAACTTCAATATTTGTAATGTAAATAATGATTGCAGGCCAACCTAAAGTTGACTCATTTGGAAGATCAAGAGCGACGCAGTAACGAAGCTGTTGAAGCGCTGACATCCGCCCTCGCCAATGGACCAGCACCGTCACATCAGCATCTGCAGTTACAGCCACCACCTACGCCACACCAGCTGAGGCTACTTGTCAAGGGAGACGAGGTTCGTTTCTTTAATTTCTTCCTTCGGTTATAATTTTTTAATTACCTATCAATAAAAATATCAGTTTTTGTATCCATGAATTTCGTTCTAGTTAATGTGTTTAGTTCACAAACTATTTCAAGCCTGAAATCTGTGTATAATATGACCATTATACACAGATTCATGAGATGTCTCAAAAACTATTACACAAATAAAACCAATATTGAGCAATAAAGTTTATATGAACTTATGCACATATGTTTTGATCATCATCGAAGAAGTTTTGAACATGTAAATTAAGATATTTTGAAGTAACTTCAAAATATGATTGATACTTCTATATTTTTCTTTACCTATGAGATTTTAAAAGGTCTCCTTAATTATAGTAAGTTGGCTCAAGGCGTAGCAAAAAGGTGTCCTAGACAATTTCTACTTGTCAATTATTCTGCAGGTTCTGCCCAATTTTAGACTGGATGCTAACACCGAGTTCCCATTATTTTTTTTTTTTTTCAATAAATAAATACGTATATGGATAGGCCATAAATTGCTTTATTTTGTAAACACTTTCCCGTTTACTCGACAAACTTTTTTATTCTCCACAGGATTCTCCCACGGACGATGGTTTTGGGAGCATGAATGGACCAAGTAAGAGTGGAGACGGAGGCTTTGCGAGTGATCCCTTTAAGGACGACCCATTTACAAATAATAATATTAGTAATAGTAATAAACCTAGTAATGACCCATTTGCACCATCTAGTAATAATGTAAGTACAGTATACACTCAATTAGTAAACTTACTTTTGCAATATGAGGTTCTTATGTTTTTATCATATTTCTTTTATTTACTTTTAGAATGGTTTTGCCGCTGATCCCTTTACATCTAGTAATTTTGGCGGGTCCACACCGGATCCGTTTGGAGGTGATGCATTTAGTTCGACTCAAGACAATAAAAATAAAACTGATAATGTAAGTATGACTTCAGGCTATTATTTACTTAAAACTTGAAACAAATACCTCAGTATAAATTATGATAATAAAATGAGTTCCATAGACGACCACATGGTAGAAATCATGAGTCAGTCGAGAAGGGTCCTTTTTTCCTCTCTTATATAAGGAATGGACCTTTACCCTATAATGATTTCTTTACGTCAACTAACTTAATCATCCATATTGAATGAATATTTGGTGTGATTGAAAGAATATTGAATTCAAATTTGTATGAATGATTGAATGCCGTTCACCTAACTCATAACTGACCTTAACTTTTTATTTTTTATTATCATACGTAATTAGCATAATTCTAGTTGTTTGTAGTTAGTCTTGACACATTCTTGTTGCTATCTGTCTCTTACTCTTGACTAGAAAGACCCTTTACATCTTGGGTAACCTAGTATGTACGGGGAACCAGATTCGCACCAATAGAATCCTTGCATAAAGTGCGCGACACTAACAGTAGATATTATAGTTTTTCGGCATCACTCGCAAGTCCACAACAGATGTACGGTTAAAGTCGCCGCCGTTCGTATTGATGGTTGTTGGTTCGAATCCCAGTGCGGGCGGACTTTTTTTTTCATTTTTTTTTTCTATTTATCCGTTTTTTTCTGTGAAAGACGTCTAAAGTGTATTTGTGTTCACTTTGGCTGAGCCCAATTCATAAAAAAATAGGTTCATTAGCACGCTTAAACTATTTTCATGACTAACAGTCATGAAAATAGGTTAGGTTAGAACATAATTATTTAGGGGGGTTTGGGGGGCAGAGCCCCCCATACCTTTGCACATACACCTCCAAATCCATTTTAGCCCAATTCATTAAAAAAAATTGGTTCGTTAGCACGCTTTCTACTATTTTCATGACTAACAGTCATGAAAATAGGTTAGGTTAGGTTAGAACATAATTATTTAGGGGGGTTTGGGGGGCAGAGCCCCCCATACATCTTCACACACACCCCCGAATCCATTTTACCCTCTGCAAACCGAATATATTTGAATTTTAGGCGCATTTGAATTGTTGACGCCATTTGAATTTTTGGCGCGAATCTGATTCCCTGTACATACTAGGCTACCCTTACATCTTACTAGCACTGACAAAATTTCTTGTTTTCATTGTCTGTCTTTTCTTTCGGTGACCTCTCGTATTGTTTGTTGTTCATATTTTATGTATTTATGATTGTAAATGTATGATGATCCCAAGTGTCCTGCAAGTGACCTACGGGTTGATGATGTATAAATAAATAAATAAAAAATAACTTAATCATCCATGACATGGGAGTTGCCTACCTATGTCCCTAGGTAGAAAAGTATATTGTACTAGCTTTCCCCACAGACGTTGTTCTGTGATCCTTACTGTGAATATTGAATTCAAATTTGTATGAATGGTAAATTAATTACCTTTTAACCAATGTAATACCAACTGATGCATCTGTTTTAAACCAAATATTTTCTATCCCCATTCTTTCAATCACACCAAATATAAAAACACTGTCAGTTTATGTCTAAACGCCAATTGAATTTCAAAATTAGAATTAAATTATATTGTAATTACCTATTTTCAGTTTTCTTAAATTTTCAAATTTTCTTAAGAACCTTCCCCTGACAATAGCAAACACAACAAAAAATAATTCAAGAAAATGGTTCATCCGTTGACGTGTGATATGATGACCACGGAAAATAGGGCTCCATTTTTATATATATAGAGATATATCTGTATTTGAAATCTTTTTTTTTGTTTGTCTCCAGGCTTCAGATCCATTTGGGTGTGATCCCTTTGCAATACTGCACGCCCCCACTAGAGACGGATCCTCGCCCACTCCGTCTCTGCCACCTAAGAAGCATAAGCAGCCCCCGCCGCGCCCCGCCCCTCCCAGGCCATCGCAGCCTCCGGCATCTTCGGCACAGTTCAACGCAGACTTTTCAGCTTTTAATAATAAGGTAAGATGTTTTTTGTTGTTACATTACGTTATACTTTATGCACGTTTCCTTGTTAATAATTTAAATTTAGTAGAATGGAATGTTTATTTTGTTCGTGATTGATTCAATTGTTTCAACGTGTAAAGTTTTAATGTGTCTTGAGGACTTTTTGGTTTATATGTTGTTAGTTTATAAATTGTAATACGCGCCAACAATATTATGTTTCCTATGTCTAGAGATAAAAAACTTAGTTAAAATTTCCATAATAATGTTATGACTCAATCAATAGTTCATTATTTTCTCTAATAATAATACTGTACTATGTAACTAAGCATTCAAATAAAACAAAACTGAGCATTATTCCCGAATGAAAACATTTATTATTTCTTTCTATCCATTCTTAAAGGCATTTTGTAGTCAAATGTTTTAAGACATGATGAGATTTTGTGTTCTCAGAGTAAGGTGACACGATTTTAAAATTCAAATAGCGTGACAACAATGACGTGAGGGGGTATATCTTTTTTAAAATTAAATAGGCGCTACTTGATTTGTTATGCATTTGATTATTATTATTTATTTATGTTGAATGCTTAGGGACATAATATGGCAAAAAAAATTGTATGCAATATTCACTTCAATAAGCTGTGTATCTATTACCAACATCACTCCATTAATATACAATTGTTAATTGTATTATTTTTGAAATGAATATTGCAGTTGAATTTAGAAACATAAAATTCCTAATATTTTATGATATTTTTAGTAAGTATTGTACTTTTTTGTATTATTGTACTCATGCCAGCCGTGCAAATAATTACTTATAAATAAATAGGTATGCATGGTTGTATTTTTAATTAGACTTATAATATTCATAATATATTATTTTGTATTTTAATTTTACATTTTTTTTTTAATTTTGTTTTTCATAGATGTTTTGCACAAATTCTATATCTGCAATAATTGTAATAATTAATATTTAACTTCTTTTTTTAAAAATGTTAAAGTTCATTTTTGTAAGTTCTTTCAATCACCGCTGCACTTTTCAAAATTGATTTGAGTTTGAGTGTGCGTCACATTAAAAGAATACACAAGATATTTTTTTTATCTATGCAGCATTTTTGCTTTTACTTACCACACTTAATAAATCAATTATCAAAAAGAAATGGTACATACCTAATTTACTTAAATAAAAATGTGATAAACTTGCAATCAACATAATTGCACACATGATGTTGAACAAAAAAAACAATAACCCAACACATAGAAAAAAAGATACCCAATATTGACAAAACAAACCTTTCAAAAAACCAATACATACACTTCTATGAATGTCAAATCGCACCGCTCAACCACAGACTCTTAAAGCTCACGCTACATGCATTTAACTCATATAGACAGTAGGCAGGTGTTATTATTTGCGACGTTAGTACACTCAGAATGCTTTCGCATTACAGCTTTTTGAAGCAATATGCTGACAATGAAAGTTTTTAAAGATCTTCCGCTTTTTTGGCACAGTTTTAAATCAATTTACTGCCTGTCAGTTGTAAGATAAGATGATTGAGCATTTTAAAGTTTGAGAACTTTATATCAAGCATTCATTTTGTAAATATCCCGTTACGTTTATGAATTAAATTTATTATAGAAAAAGCAATTCTGCGCATATTAATACACCGGTCACCTTACAATACTATGTACTGTTAAAAGAATTGTAGAATCTTTGCATATTATTATGTAATATAATATGAGTATAGTATTTGTGCATAACATTCATATGAAATTATAATTTGTTTATGTTTTATTATGAATAATCCAATGTTTATTTCAGCAAGATGTATTAAACCCATTCTCCCCACCCCTTTATTGTTTCTAATTAATTTTATTTTTATTCATTTTGTTTTGTATTTTATTTATATTTTAGGTTTGGTAGCTACCAACTTGTATGGCACGCCCGCACTGATGGAGCTTATTTGTTTCTAGTATTTTTATTTATTTATTTATTTCTAATTTTTTTATACTTCTGTATATTTTTCCCATCTGGAAGAAAATATAAAATAGATTGTCAAGTATGTACAGTTGTTAGTTTTGCACGTATGTTCTCAATGAAGCTTAACTGTGAATTGATAATTTCATAAATTAAGATTGGTTATATATGGTGGAATACGAGTCTAGCTGTGCTCATTCTTTGCACTGTCTTTGATTTCTACTCCATTATATACCTACGTAATTATGTGTTTTAAAATACCCAAAAGTGCCCGTTATTCGGTATTTTATATTTTTACCTTTTCCAGGGAACGATTTTTTTATCACCATACAATAAACAAACACATGCTCAGATGGAAACAGTTCAAAATTGACCTTGACTATTAGCTATAAATCTTTTCTTATGTGCAATTTGTCTATTGAGTCGAGTCGTCAGTGTCAAAAATATAAGAATGTGTTGTAAATTTTTTGAACAATTGATTCTATTAACCGAAAATGTGATTCTATTATCCGATAGAAATTGTATGAAATTCTTCGTTTGGAATCGGGACTTGGACTTTTGATTTTATTAAGCGGTTGATTCTATTAACTACGTCACAATAACCTACGCCTGCTGTACCTCTAATATTTTGCATTTTGAAGAGTATGAACATTTCAATACTTTTGATCAATTACTCTAAATACTTTCTCCTTTTGTGGCTGAAAATGTCGCCCCTTGATGAATCTTTTGTGCTTTTTAAACTTCTTAAATTCCCCTGAAAATGTTGTATTATTTTAGTAAAGTGTCATTATTTTTTTTTTATTAAATCAATATAGACCCCATTTCTAAAAAGCATATAGTCGCTTGTGTGAAACGGGGAGCAAGCCTAACTTAATGCCAAGAGCTATTTTCTCCCAGTCAACCGGTCCTTTCAGAGAAGATTCCAACTTCAGGTAGAATTTCACGCGAAAAACACTTCTAATCTAACTGGGAATTAGGGAACTGGGAACCAGATCCACATACTTAACAAGCACATGTGCACCATCGGGATCCTGGACTCTGACATTTGCAGGATGTGTGGGGAGTCACTAGAGACCCCCATGCACCTCCTCTGCGAATGCCTACCAATGATGCAAAACAGACATAAAAACCTGGGCAAATTCCTAATGTGCCCAGAAGAAATTAAAGAGCTCAACGCCAACAAAATCCTCCAATTTTTTCAGGAGGCTGGACTGAGCGACGAGCTCTAATGTAAGGCTAGTCACAATAGTTCCATTATGGGACGCAGTGACAGCAACCCCCCAGGGGGCAGCAAGCCTATCAATAAATAATAATAATAAACTGGGAATTAAACCCAGGACCTCTTGCTCAATCCCTCGGGCAACTAGATCGTCAAGAGTGTAAATTTTTTTTGCTTCTGTAATTATTATTGATCAATCAATCAATTTTCCCCTCCTATGCTCGATATTAAGGAGTGTTAATGTGACCTCCTTCCACATCATCTCAAATTATTCATTTGTTAGTTTGTCTTTTTTAAAATGATTACGAAAATAGTAACATTTGATGACTTTGAAATGAATTCTTCAATTATTAGTAGTTGGTGTCATTGAGAATATACTGTGTATTGATCCCTTATTTTATTCAATTGTTTAATCCTCAACAGTTTCAGCGCATCATCAAAAGCTTGACACAAACTTGCCGCTTTCACTTACATGATTTAGCCATTGAGTATATTATTGTTTACATGTGAAGTTTAGCTGCATAGAGCTGTATAGAAGTAGATGGGAAAAGCTGATGTAACATCTCTTTGAAAATGTAGTGGCTTTAACTATTGTTTGTGATTTACAGATGTGTGTTTTATTTTATAATCGTATTGCTGCTAGAAATGTAAACTTGTCCATATTCATGCAATATTGTAAAATTGAACGCAAATCTGTAAGGTAAAGTCGTAGCAGTAGTATGAGGTGTAGATTGAATCAAATAGTCTGAAACTAGAAACAAATAAGCAAGTTGCTAACACGTAACCACATTTATTTTTCAGTTTTAAAGGGGAGGGGGGGATGGTCTACCTAGAACTGAGATCGCACACGTCATGAACGCATATAAATATAACTTTAATACCATCCAATTGTGTAAAATACCTTCTGTGTTCAGCTTCCCAGTAAATCTCCAATGCCCGCACCGTCTCACAACAACAAAGCCCCCGCCAGCAGTCTGGGCACCCAGCATACCAGCAAACAACCCAAATCAAAATCACCCATGGATTTCACAGAGGACCCTTTTAGAGACTATAGGTACGAAGATCCTTTTAACTTAGACGACCCGTTTGCGGATAATGTTGATGGCAACAAACAGCCTAGTCAAGATACCTTCGGAGCATTCAGCACTCTACCCTCTATGAAGTCGTCTGTGAAAACCCTCAACAATAACAACAATTCAAGCGCTTTTACAGCTTTCGATTCGGACGATTTCTTTTCGACTTCAGCCAGCAAAGAGAAGAATAACAATGATGGTTTCGGTGGAAGGCAATCAGTGCCGTTGCCAACTAATGACCCTTTCAGTAAGAGTGGCCGAATATCCGCCCCAATAACTGCCAATAACAGCAATCTTTCATGGGCGACTTGGGATGACAATAACCCTTCCAACATCGATTGGGCCTCGAATGACAGCTGGGTCAACTCCACGGCTGTCTCCAACGTATCACAGACCACAACACCGCAACCAAATAAGACGTCCAGTGGCTTTAGTACGTGGAGTGCGGGTAAAAACAAATTAGAATTACCAGAAAAGAAAGAAAAAAAAGAGAAATCTCCCAAGTCTGGTAGATCCTTCACACAAGCCTTGCACTTGGGCAGGCATAAAAATAAATCGAAAAATTCGTCGGCGAATAGCAACAGCAGTAATAATAATAATAATAATGTGTCTAGTCAAGCCTTGGAAAGTGGCACTGGTCAGGATTTATCGTGGCAGCAGCAGTTGGCGTGGGCGGAGCAGGAAAGCAAGCGTATGGAAGACGAGAGGCAGAAGAGACAGGAAGCGGAAGAGCGCGAACTCAAGCTGGCCATGGAGCTCAGCTTGAGAAATCAATGACGAGGCAAGATAGGCTCTCCAACATTGGAAATTAGGAAATGAGGCTCGCCGTTTGGTCTGTTTGTGAAAAAGATAACCAAATTGCTCTATACTGTAATATAAAACTTTAGTACAAACCATTCTGCAACGTCTTATTCAACACAGCTTTTTGCTTGTCACCTGTAAAGTTTAATCTTGAACCTCCTTTTGTATCAGGTTCAGATCCCGTGTAGGATATCGTTAAAGTATTTTATCTCTTATTACGACACATTGATGAGTTTATTATTGTTGGTATATTTTATTATGTAGATATTATATTTCTTGTTCTATCTTTACCCATTTGGAGCAGAACACATTGTATATTTTAATAGAAACTATATTTTGAAACTCACCAGTAGATTCTATTTAAAATTTACCTGAATATTGTACTATCCAGTTTGTATTTATTGAAATTATATTATTTGCATTTGTTTGTGATGGTTAAAATAATTATTGTATTTAAACTTATATTTATTACTCTCCGAAGTGAGTGTGTTGAATCTATTTTTTTGTTGACATATCGTGCCTATTATATCTCTTTTATACATCTATACATTCCTCATGCTTTAATAATGTTAAGTGAAATTTTTTCGTGTACATTGCCCATGTCTTTGGTTTCTCTTTTTTTTTCTTTTAATCTATGGTAAGTAATAATTTGCCATAGTTTGTAGCAACACCACCTATATAAGAAGGCCTAAGCGCTGGTGGCCTTTGCCTCTAATGTCACACCCGAGGCCCAGGCCGCCGGCGCTGTATCACAGATATCATAGAGTACAGGTAAGTACATACAGATATAGGCAAGTACATACTGGGCCTGACAATGTGACATCGCAGTCCCAGCGCTAAGGCCTTCTTATATAGGTGGTGTTGGTTTGTAGATACGCTTACTGTTGATATAAAAATTCTACGAATTTTACTACGGCGACCCATGAAAGTTAACAACATCTTGTTTAGAGAATGGCTCGTAGCCATCTTTATTTATTGTTTTAATGTCTATGTAATATTATTTACTTGTACATTTTGTAAAAATTTTGATGTTAATATTTAATGTATTATGATGTTTTTCTTTATTTATTTCTTACCCTACTCATGTCTGACACATTCACCAATTTATTTGTTACTTTGAAAAGACTATAAACAATCATTTTCCATATTATACACACCTCATGCCTTGTACTGAATCATTATGAATCTTTCGTTTTTATCATACCAACATAGATGGCATATTCATTTTAACATTTGATATCTCATGCCCTGTTTTACTTTGATTGGTTGCAGATCCTCTGATTATTTATATATCCCTTCTGTATGTACATAATTTTGCTGGGTCATAATTATTTGTAAACTCTATTCTATCTTTTGGGAAACAGTCAATCTAGTCAGTGGATGGTAACTAAACTCCAACTGATGCGTTGTTTTAAGTATTTTATATAAACGAATCGGGTACAATGTGTAATGCAATCTTAATGCAAAATATATATTACGGAGTATGATCTTTGTCATGTGGTGGAGAGAGAAGAATGTATATTTTGTCTCACCGTTAAATGTAAGATTTAGTCATTTTGAAATTTCTTCAGCCTTATAATTTCTAACATATCTTACAATAATTTATAAGAAAAGCACATTTATCAGCTGGTACTGCGATTTTTAAATATCCAACATTCACGGAGCTGGGTTCGAATCAGAACGATTTTTAAAAACCCGATTACATTTTTGTATTCATCTAAGGCGTTAGTCGTTGTATTTTAAGGAGTGTTTCTTCTCATCGATATCAAAATAACGAGATATTATATTTGTGTAGTACATTCCTAAATTATATCATATCTTACAAGTTAGTATATACCTAATTATAATACGCCACTTACTGACAAGTGTAATGAATAATGCAAAGACAATATTGTAAAAATGTTACTCATAATGCTTTTCATTTTCGTGTACACGTTTGTGTGGTTATTCACTGTTTAAATCAATCATTCGTAACATTTAATTAACATTGATATTTTGTATCTTTGTAACTGAAAAACCCTTAACGTTAAAAGTATATGGTTTGAGACGCTTTGGACGTCTCGTTTTATTGATGGTGTTTTAAGGTTGCATATGATAAAAACATCAGTAGCAATTCACGGAATAGCATAAGAGTATAGGAACTTTGGTAGAGAAGTAAGAGAGAGAAGGCATGATGTGTGCAAGAGGAATGGAAATAATCACAATAATAATAATATTATTAAGTCTGTTCATTGATTGATGTGTGTGTTGCGTACGAAAAAAAATCTTATCGAAGTTACAATCATACTAAATTGATCATTTAGAAATGTAGCCTTTCCTTAGCCAACAAGGCTGATTTACACATGTTATAGTGATAGCTTATATGAATCTGTTTCTTTAACGATTGGGTAAAGCTGTAAATAGTTTGAGTGTAGACATTTGAAATTGCACTTCTAGGTTTTGATAAGGCAAAGAATTTCCTATTACTATGACTGTTTTACGCCCATGGTTCCCAACAACCAGGATTATTTCTAGTCCATCGCATCAAAAGAGGTTGTCAACTTCTTAATAAACCATAGAGCAAAATGAGATTAAAAATGGTTGGGAACCACCAAAACTGAAACTGCATAATCTATGAGACTGTACAGTCTTGGTCACATTAATTTTATTTACGCCTAACACAGAGGTGCGCACCTTTCGCAGTAAATTTTTTCATTGTAAGCTGTCAATACTCATAGAATCCACTCATATATTTGTATGATATATTACTATTATTATATTATGTGTATGAAAATTAGAACTAGTGATAAATAAATAAATAGAATTTATATTGTTGTGCTTTGACAGCCTATCACCATGTTAAAATGTTGTTAATGATTTTAGAATTAATCAAAATATACATATTGTACATCAAGAATATAATAAAGTGTAATAATAAATAATGAAAACATTTAGCTGTTAAGATGTTCCATATTGTGAAATTATACAAACTCGTTTAATGATGGGAGTTGGTTCGGTTTTATTCGGGATATGAGGCATAAGGCATTAAGCAACAGTCATGGTTCGTATACAAATTGCGCGCTTACTGTCTTTAACTTCTACTTCTCTACGACCACTTGTTCATGTCTTCGTTGGACACGAAATACTAGGCATGTGTCAATATTACACTTGACCAATATTTTGTGTGCAACCATGATATATTTTATTATTATTGTTATATTTTGTGTTCCTTTATTTACTTACATAAAAAATTCTTTTTAAACGTTGATTTTTGGTTAGTAGCAATAAAATTAAATTATTTGTATGTAAGAAAATAATTGACATTGTATTGTTCAACCATAAAGGAAGAAGAAAAGGGTTTTGCGATTAAGAAGGATCTAATGAATATAATATTATAACTGTGTCATGTATGTTTACTTTCTCAAATGTTGTACAAGTCAACACCGCTTGAGGTGGACTTTGCAATAATATGCTTTAACTTAGACCAAACTTTGAATATTTCAATATGTACCATTGATATGCTAATATAAAATTTAAAATTCTTCTACGGCTTTGGATGTAAGTTTTTCCCCCATTCATTTGTGCATGGTTCGATTGAGGCATTTCCATTATTTTCATCCGTATTGGTAGTTGTACATCTCTCTCAAAGTGCAAAATTGTGTTACATATCCCCCATTTTGTTTTGTCAAGTCTGCCACTCTTAAAAATTACGAGAGTTGGTTGTGTGGCCTACTAGAAGAATGTATCTGCGGAGACGGATCAAAATATCTTCTCCTTTGATGTTAAAAATAATAAAGTTTGAATATTTAACTGATTCAATGATAATTATGCACATTGAGTTTGCAACTATCAATTTCAAAAATATTTGTAATTGAATTATAAAACTAAGGAAGTTGTGTATGATTTAAGGACTAAGCAGATATCAAGAAATAAAGAAAAACATAACATAAATTATTACAAATAAGTATTATCATGTGTAAACTTGTTTCTCTGTTAAATTTGTTATTATTAATTGAATTGTATTATGTATGTACGTATTTATTTAATGAATACCTATTATATTATATATATATATATATACATTACACTCTTGTATATTATTATTTCTTCATACACCTTTATACCTTATAATCATTTCAATATCTTTTGGCATTATTATAACTTGAGATTGATGCATAGGTTGTTTTATAAATCCGCCGTTTCTTTCAAACTATCTTTGTATACGGAAGGCGAGTGGTGCAAATGTTTTTCAAAGTTTAACAACATTCTATAAAAAACATTTATTGAATAAAAATTTTGTAATTTTTTACAAATACAGACATAAAATATAAATATATTTGGATGAGAAAAGCCATCTTAAGGTGAGAGTTTAGTTAGAACAGAGCATTATTAATTTCTTGATCTTTGTGGAAACGAATGTTTACCAAAACCATAGTTAGAGAAATAATGTATTAACTGGCCGCAAATACTATTTGGTGGCAATCTATTACAAATACGGCACTTGAGTTACCCACCACCAAGAAGGACGTCCCCAAGTTTTCTAAGGAACAAAATAAACTTGTATTCATTCTGAATGCAAAATGTGTAGTTATCACAGTCAACAGTAGCCTAATCCATATATTTTATTCTTGTTTTGTAGTCTTCTCCGAGCGATTTGTTCCCGTAGACATGGTTTTTTGTATATTCCTTAGAGGTTTTTCAATAAACAGATATAACAGTAGAGCTGCAAGGCAAGTCAATAAGTATGTCTCTATAAGCCCTTTGAGCTGAAATAGTTAAAATAAATTGCTGTAATTATATTATTTCTTAGTTTTTATTTAGGAAAAACTAACAATACAACTGGGTATAGATTACATTATGATTATAGTATTATATATTTTTTGCCCTGCAATAGTTTTCTATTCAAAAATAAATCTGACCATTCCTCGCTGTCTAAGAGCTTTTGTTAATCTTTTATTGATATTTACTCTGTATGAACTAGCATTCTAAACAAAAATTTACAAACTTTATGCCACATTTTTTGTTTATTAAAATGTCAATGGACGTTGAAGGAAGAAGAATATCATAAAATTACAGATAGTCTTTAGTAATAATTAGAGTGCTAGGCAAGTGCCTTTACGTTGCTAATATATTATTTATACCAACAGCTTATTTCTATATACAGGGTGACTGGTAATTCGATACATTCCTTGAAAGGGGTTATACTAGAGCAAATTTATACTAGATCGTTTAATATTGATTATTTTCCAAAACTGTTGTAAAGTGGAAAACATTTATACCTTTTCGGAAAGCTTATTAATTGGTGACGTTTTTCCTGTGGTTTACGCCAAGTATATTGTACTTTTTTGGATTAACTCCCTTGGAAAAATCGAAATTAAAAATGAAAAAAACTGACTTGTGATTTTAAAACATTGTATTTCTGAGGTTTTTGAAATTTTCTTCTCGATTTTTTACTTCAATTATTGCTTTATTCTTCAGCTATTGGAAAAATGTATTTTTAGTTTCCAGTATGGTGAACTTTGGTCACAATTTTCAGTTTTACATAGGTCAAATGGTGGAAAATTGAAAAAAAACTCCAAAAAGTTAAATAACTCGAAAACCACTGGCATTTGACCCCTGGTTAATGGGAACAAAATTGTTGCAAATTTGCTCTAGTATAACCCCTCTCAAGGAATGTATCGAATTACCAGCCATCCTGTATATTTTTTTAATTTAGTGAACACAAACAGTCTGACATTAAGTTATGTACTTAAAGCTTGTGTCTTGAAAGAGGAAGAGGGTGGATATTGTTATTTAAAAAGAATTGTTATAAGGAAGATAGCAAAAAATAACATTTTATTGAACACACTCATTCTCCTTCACAAAGGTGACCAATGGTCCTTTTTATGTCATATTTTAGGAAGAAATGCCTCTTAGAGTACTGAGTACATTATAATCTTATGTAATCTAATCTACTGGCTAAGTTTTCTATCATATGAAACTGAAAATGTATTCAATACTCACCCAATAAAATGGACTTAGATAGACCATTTCTGCAGTATATAAAAAGTAATATTTTTGAAGGGCACCATGCACTAGCAGAGAGGCATATGTCAATGATCCTAGGAGTTTCATTATTTTTGATTCCAAACTATTTTTGAAGCTATCTGTAATATTAAAGGATTAATATTACTATAACTTTCACAATATTTTTTAATGAAATGGAGCATTTTTTGCAATCTTGGGTTCAACTTAAATACTAAATTGATAATAATATTATATAGTAGCGGTCGACCAGTGTTCGAAATTCGACCATAACTTATTTAAATTATAAGTTTGAACAATATTAAGGTTCCATTGTCAAAGACTGAGCGAGCGCTATTTCACAATTTTCTTTCATAAACAATGACTTGGATACGTCAAATTTGAAATGTTGATATGTAGTTACAAAGTTCTTTCTATTATTGTTAAAGACAAAAAATATTAATCTATTCTCAATTTGACCACAAATAATAAAAAAAAAATATGCGTCTGTGTCAATGAGTCTCAAATACATAACATTACTGTAGTGTTTGTAATGTTTTTTATTAATTGATTTAATCTATTTTTATGCATACATAATTTTAAAAAATATCAGCATTTGCACACTTTCTCTATATAAACTATAAGTGTGTGAAATTTCATATTCCTTCATCGCGCACTCTTCGTAAAAATTGTCTCAAAGTTTTTCGTTCACAATGAATATCAATACATATCTAGTATGAAATGAAATTCAACCATTATTGAGAAATCTCACGAGGCAAAGCTTGTATATGGAAATAACAAAGGTGTTAGCAAGATAGGCTAGTTATACAAAATAAGATTAAATGTGTTTGAAAAAAGGTAAAATGGGTGTAATACGAATAAGGATATTAATTAATGTGTACTTACAATTTGTTTTATTTGCCATTGCAAGAATAAATATGGTAAAAAACACAGCCACCAAAGCCCTACTTGCAGAAGCATATGCAGCTACGAAAGTGCCACCGTAATATGTGTCATCCATTCCAAACAATAGTGCTCCGGACGCAATGGTACCAAAAGTAATGGGCAAAGTCATCCAGGTTCCTAGTTCTAAAAGCTGAACTAACAAGAGGCACATTAATGGGGGAGATCTTATTGAAATATACCATGTGTTATTCCTATGAGCTAATGTGCACAACTTAGCTGG
Source organism: Mystacides longicornis (assembly GCA_963576905.1). Classification (NCBI taxonomy): domain Eukaryota; kingdom Metazoa; phylum Arthropoda; class Insecta; order Trichoptera; family Leptoceridae; genus Mystacides; species Mystacides longicornis. Next base: position 24,431,772 of record OY756427.1, read on the forward strand.
GTCAAAACAGGAAAAGCTGCCTACGCAATATGATTAATAATAATGAAGTAATTTCAATGGAACAATTTATTTGTTATTCCACAAATTATTCAATACCCTGATTAGTTTCACAGGCACAGGTCCTGCAAAGTAGTCAGTGTATTGAATAATTTATGGAATAACAAACAAATTGTTCCATTTAAATAATTCCACCAAGAATGTACATTCAATTCGTTAATTTTATTACTAGCTGACTCGCCCGTCGAACTTCCACCTAACCCAGAATAAAAAAAATGTACTCCTGGTTTATGCAATGTTTGTTACATTTTAACCTTTTCTACTTGTAACTACCCTCCAAGGAGTGGTATTGAACTCATACTCCGCTTAAACCTTCCCGGACATTAGTAGAACAGATCACCAAAGTTTCATTGAAAAACATTTGCTGGTCTTTGAACCTATCGAGTACACACACACATTTAGTTTTATATATAGATAGCTTTTTTTTTAAATGGATGCCAATTTGATGCAAACTAAACAATCTCCAAACTTTGGGATGGAATGTGTCCCTATAGGTATGTGGGTTTAACCTCTAGGGAAAAATAAATGACAAATACTGAATTTCCACTGTAAAACAATTGAAATTTAACAAAATACAAACCCATATAGTTCTGGTCTTTAACTCTACTTTTTCGCTCTTAATTTTGTATAAAATATATCCGCCAATTATTCCAACAACATAGCTTATCGAGTTACTGTATGCCTTCACATATAGCTCTTGAAATATCACATTGCTTTCAAATAATGTTCTCAATTCTCTGAAAATTGTATATTTGTTATAACATAACCTAATAAATTTCCTGTTGTTGAAATGTTTCAAAGGTTACTTACTCCGGACTGACGGGTGCAAACGATGTATAATTATACAAATATACGACATATGAGAGGATAAAACACGCCATCAAAAAGCATAACCCCAAAATATATGCTGCGAATCTCTTCCATTTCCACGAAAGCAATAAAATGGGTGTCATGATAAAATATAGCTGCATATCGACCGCCAGATACCTGAAAATATTGAGATATTTAATAATAGAAAAGGTTTCAGTTGAAGCCTGTATGTATAGACTACTCACCATGTTTGTGGTAAACAGGTAAATGATTCTCTATCTCTGTTATTAATAAATAATACATTTCGCCACCAAAATTGGGAGCAGGCATTTTCGTCTTCATGAAATACTTTTAAAATCGGCACGTCCTCAAATAAGATTCCTTCTAGTAAGGCCGTATAACAAATCATAATAATTATTAGAGGAATTAACCTGTAATAAAATTCAATATAAATGACTTTTACTTATAAATTTCTTCCATAGATGTCAGTGATGGTGGCATTTCTTTCCTCCATAACTTTAACTTCAGAATATTACGCCAACAGATTGTGAATAAATGCTTGCTTAGCGAGTAGAATTTCACATAAAGAGTCACATAGAAAGAGGAGTTTGGTCATTTTCTTCAATAAGAATGATTTTTGTCCTCAATAGGTCCTTATTGATAATTGTCCCATGTATTAATATTGAAACATCACAGCATTCTATATTTTATAGATCATTCTCTCCTTTTTACGCAACTAAATATATTATAATATTTATGTAGGTAGCTACTAGAGGGCTTATAGATGTGGTCGTATGGAGAAATTCTAGGAATTTCTCTATAACCTCCTGCACACAATAATAGAGGGCACAACTGAGGAGACAGACACTAGAGGGCTATATTATATGAGGTCATGGGCTATATTATATGAGGTCATGAGCTGCGCATTCTACATTGAGCTAAAGAGAGCTGCGGAGGACCGGACAGAATGAAGAAGTAGATGCAGATTTGAGCCGAGACCAAAGAAGCTACTAGCAAATATAGGTATTAGACTTTATTTTTTTGATCTTTATACATTTTTTCATGATATAATTGTTGGATGCCTACCTCAGCCATCTTTGAAGAATCATTTGGAAGTAAGTTTTGATGGTTATTCCCTTTTTGTGTGCTCCAGTGTAAAAATTATAAGAAACCAAAAATCCAGATATACACAAATACATTTGCATTATTAGAGGTCCATCGTTAAACAATCTAAGAATTTTACTACTGAACATCTGAAAGTTTAATTTATTAACTGGATACACACATAAAGATTTATCTAATTAGACTAATGAATCTCTGATTTTTCAAATCTATACTAATATATAAAGAGGAAAGATTTGATTTTTTGTTTGTTTGTTTGCATCGAATAGGCTCCAAAACTACTGAACCGATTTGAAAAATTCTTTCACTTTTGGGAAGCTACAATATCGGCGGTGAACATAGGCTATATTTAATTTCAAAAAAAAAAATGGGTAACCTACGAAAACTTCAATAATGTAACCCAAGGTGTAAAAAATTTACCTAAAATATTCTTTTTATCACGAACGCTGTGAAAACTAATGATGATAGAATAAAACAATGTACTACAATTTTGTAGAAGACATCATTATTTACAAAAAGTATCGCGACAGCATATGTCTAACTATTATAGTTATGACACAATAAGTGTTTTTTTATTTTAAAAAAATCAATAAAATTTCACCTCTAGAAAAGGCTCTTTATTGGTATCTTGGTATTACTCCTTATTAAAATAGATTAGTTCATATTCAAGTCTGCTTCAATATGTTTGTATAACTTTTTGAATTATTCAATTCGGACATTCCATTCGAAAGTTATCACGAGTTTAAAAATGTGAGTATTGGAAAAAAAAGCAGTCTCTTATCATCTCAACTTATCTGATGCAGAGTGCGTACGGGAGGGGACTGAGGGGAGTCATGTCAAGTTTAGTAGAAATACCGCGCAAAGTAGTCACGGTGGTAAAGTGACGTGACACGATACATTGCAATGCAATTATTCCTGATTAACATATGCTATAAAATATTTTGAAAAAGTTAGGGATCTGTATGAAAACTAAATTATTGTTAAGTATCTATCTACCCGTGCGAAGCTGGGGCGGACCTCTAGTCTTAGATAAATCTGCAGGTTAGTTTTGTCTATAAAAACTGAAAGATTAATTAATTGGTCATGATAAAAGATAAATAATTGGTCCAACTTATCTGTGGTACAATACACATAAACAGAACTATTGGTGGCAAGTAAGTCGAACCAATTGTTTATACCCAATTGACAGCACACTTGAACCAAATTAACTGTCCGATAAATTTGTTACAGCAAATTGCTTAGATAAATATGCTTATTCGTGTCAAAGACCCAACATATCTTTTACGGTATTTTAAACCAATTTATCTGCTGATTTATCTTTACATGTGTGTTCAGCTATTCCTAAAACTTTATTGAAAAAATAAACGATTAAAAAATAGAACAATACAATAAAAATAACAAAAAAATATTTTACCAATTCCAATTGTTCGGGATTTTTAGCAAAACTAGCGCACAAAAATAATAATGTGTGGCTTAGTAGAACAAGAACCATTATCATGCTTCTTAGACCTTGCAAACCCTGGAAATATTGACTTTCACTACTTGAAATGATGGGGTTTAAAAGATTTTTCCAGTTATTTTTTAGCGAGAATGCTGACAGAAGGGATTTGATCGAAACTGAAATGTCAAAGAAAGTTATCATTGTAAATTTCTTGATAGTTTACAGCGTAAATTGAAAGAAATTCTATACATATACCTGAAGGAGAACTTTCTGTTTTAATACAACAGCCTGCAAAACTGAGAATTATAAATATCAAAATAATCAGGATAAAACCCCATTGGTTTTTTGTAAAATGTTGTTTTGTATGATGTTTGCAATTATCCACTGTTATATTGGATGCTAAATCAAATTGTTTGAGAAATATATCAGTATAATTTAGTTTTGTTAGTGTATACAATACATCTTCAGTCTGCGACTCTTTTGAAGATATTTGTTCACTGGACATGTTATACCTTTCCGATAAACACAATCCTCTGTAAATAATATCATGCCTAAAATACTTTAAACTCTCCTTTTTGAGATCCTGCAAAAAAATATTAATTTCAATAACGACAATGACGGATAATATATTTAATGACCTGAAAATTTTACTTGATCACTTTGTTTCATGCCTTCACTCCTTATAAAGTGATTCTGCTTTATTTAATTATAACTTTTAATTTTTAAAAAATTTATTTAAAAACCACTTCTTTCATAACTTGTCTCATTTAGACTCTGCCTCTAACCAAAATTATTTGGTTACGGATGTAACTTTATTTTGGATATCCGATGTTACGGTTACGGAGCTTCATAACAACTAACAAGCATAAATGAGCAGAAGTAGGTTAACTCCGCATAGCCATAACCAGAATTACAAAAAAATATTAACAAATGTTAAAATCTGTTCCATATTTCACGAGTGATAACACGGTTGACTTGAAAGTTAGATCATTTAATGACAATTTGTGGCACTTACTTGTATTGTGTTCCATACTTTGTTTGGAACTTTACTGCAACTATTTTCCAACAGTTGAATTTTCACTGTACAATAGAGTCCATCTGCATTTTTCATACATTTTTTGTAATCATCCAATTCGTACAGCTTGGGCAGATCATTGTAATTTTCTGCGTTTATTTAAACTTTAATTATTATTGAGTCATTACTTTAATATATTTAATAATGATATTGAATATGAATTATTTTATGATTTAAATGAGGAAAAAGCATTATTTATTTCAATTTTTTCTTCTTCAAAATTTAATTTAAATGCCATTTCATGACACTATGTCGGGAAAATGTTAGGAAACTCATGATTGGTAATTTCAACTAGTAAATAATATTATGATGGACATGTAGAGGGCGGTTGTAAGTCCGCAATCTTGAAAATCCAATAGCATAAAAAAGATGGAGTTTTTTCAATGTTATAATGAAATATAAATAAAACTTTATTGCTGTTTGTATTACAGTATTAGGAAAAAGGCTTGTACAATTCAAAGGGCGGACTTACCTATCTCAAAAATATAACGGTTACAAACAAAGAATATGGATAAAAAAATATTTTAAGAATCAAACTTGTATGTTAACAATGCAAAATAAAAATTGATATTTTTGGTTGGTATTGTATATAATTAAGACTATCATATTACCATGCAAATGAATGTTTTTCACATAATCTGCATATATCAATAAAATGCAAAAAACTGTAAAAATTAACCATAAGAAAACATTTTTGATGGAAATGGCCATTTTATAAATCTTCCACTATGCACATAAAAACATCCACAATTTTTTATGTTTCAATCATTATATTAAACAAAGCACAGTTTTTGTATTTTAAATCATATTTGATTCAACAGTTGTGATAATTTATCAGACTCTAAGATGTTTTATTTTCAATAATTTAATGAGACTGAAATTTCTAGAACGGAAATTTCTAAAATAGATATGTTCTTGTCTACAAGATACATAATATGTGAATAAAGGGTGTACCAATTTTCGTCTATTGGTCCTTAAAAATATTACTTTACTAGGTGACACAGTAAAATGTTGTATCACCTAAATCCTCGGCCTTTCTACTTCATTTCCGGTAAGTGATAGGCAGGAAGACGTTTTATGGGAAAAAAAACTTGTTATTTTTGTATTTTCCTCCCAATGTTTCCCTATTTTCTTAAAAATACGCTGATGAAACCAGAATTAGCTAAATCGGTACAGTTAGTGAGACACATACAGACAGCTAACTAATTTTATAGTGTCAATGAATTGTAGTTTAAAAAACGAACTTAACTGTAAATGCTTATCAGTTGAAAGAATTTCAAATAAATACAAACATTTTAGAGACGGATAAAACTCTTTACGCCAGCAACGATTCTAAAGTTATTTTTTCTTTATGTTAAGTCCTGGTCAAATAAGTTAATAAATTTCCACTTCTCTTTACAAAGGCGTCATTATAGCCGGCGATGTCTGAGGCAAGCTTTTGTCACTTTTACTTAATGGATTTTATTTGATGATTCCACGAGTACTTAAAAATATAAAGTAAAATTTACTTTTTATTTTAGTTAGTTATGCTATTTTAGCACACCTCTGAGTAATTTATTTTTTTTTCTTCTGAAACGACTCAAATTTTTATCTTGGCATAACTGAAAAAATACAATACTCGATATGTAAGTTGTGGAAAAATGTTAAGATTAATCTTAATACTAATCGGAAATTGTAACAATTCATTACTTATGTTTGATTTTTAAATGGAACAAACCACTACGGGCTTACGACCGTCTTCTACTGTTATTTCGAAGGCTGGCTTAGTGTGATCACTTTACGTTAACAACGTTCACCATTAGGTGGTAATGTTTAAGTCTCCGAAACTTCTAATCATGAGAATTCTCGACATGTTAAACTTGTCAAAAAATCTCATGTATACAACAAGTAGATATTTAATAATCAATGAAATATAGAGATAAAAGTTTGAACTTTTTGAGAACAAGAGAGCAACCAGACAGTGACTGCTGTCGTGTATTTGGCGCCAGGATATGACTAGGTATATCCATTTTTGTTAATGTCTCATAATTCATTTTATGATCATCATGTAGTGTTCCTTGAGTACAGTTTTGTTCGATATTCCTAATAGATAGATGTATCTGACAATTCTGGAAGTAAATAAGTAACTGATAACAATTTTATTTACAATTTATGATCTTGGTCAATGCTATCAATAATAATTACTACTCATCTGTTCGACAAATTATGTTTCTTAAATAATAGTGAACTTGAAAAATTTTCTCTTGATAAATTGAAATAAAAATACAAGTTAGTGTGTATAGTTGCCTAACTTTTAAGTAGAGTGTGTTTAAATACGAATTTTATTGCAGTTGCATACGCATTGATTTATATCATCAGTGAATAAATCTGATCCCTTTTCAAAATGAACACAAAATAAAGTTTTCACACTAAGCCTTAAAGTTTGTATCATGAAAGAGGAAGATGGTTGTCTTTCAGCTTAAACACACAACCTTCAGTATGTTAGTAACAATTATTTATTTATTTATTTTATTTTCTTAATTTTCCAACTTTTACATAGGTACATATTTGAAATTTATATAGGTACATATTTGGAATTTATCACCTCACTAGACGACAGCCTGTGTTGAGGTGATACTAATTTTTAATTAGACTACGGACTTATTAAAATAATTAAGTGGTTGATAGCACAGGGTACTGAAGGTCGTGGGTTCGAATCCCGATGCCGACCATTTCCACTTTCACAACACAAGCTGTGCTTTATGTGAAAGATGTTGAAAGTGTAGTTGTGTTCACTTTGAGTCTGCTTTACATCTTCAAAATGTGATGTCTAAAGTACCTAATTAATTATTTTTGGCGAAATTTGTTTGTATTTTGCTGCTTTCATGTAAAGAATGTTATTCCGTTCTCTACTTTTTTATTACTTATTTTGTGAAGTATTATTTTACTTGAAATAAATAAATAAATGTATTTACAAAAGTGATGGCTGGCCATTTCTTTTACTGATAAAGATCCTATCATTTTAAAAACAAAAAATGTCTTTGAGAAGATTGTATAATTTTTATCTACAATAATTATAATTGTAAGGTTTAGTTTTGAAGTTTGAGGTTTATGGGCGATCTGATGACATAATACTACATAACTTTATTTTATAAAAATGAAACTGTGCTCACTCAAAGTGAACACAAATACACTCTTCGACTCTTTCACAGTAAGCTACTTAAAGCTTGTGTCGTGAAAGAGGAGATGGTCGGCACCGCCAGGATTCTAACCTGTACGAAAGCCGGCGATTGATACCACTAGTCTACCTACCACCTCAAATGAATTATTTGAAACTAAAAGCAACGCAGCTAGTTCCTTTTCTAATACAGTGATTGTCCAACATTCTTACACTTTGAAAAAATATACTTATAATATTAATTTGGTTGGAAAATATTTGGAAATCTCTGATTTCGGATGGAGGTCCTATTGACCTATTAACAATGTGCCTAAAGATAATAAGCTAATAACAATTATTTTATTTTAACATTTAACTTTTCATTCACTAGATGAATTGCAATAATAATTTTAAAAAACATTCAACTTTGAACATTGATAACAGATTCATAGTTTGAAGAATAATAAAGTAAACAAATATCAACAAAAATCACGCCGTATTAATATAATATGTCCTGGTGTTGACTAACATTAGCAATTTCGGGATCTCCAAAAATGAGAAGTGAAAAATATGCTTGTTTTCAAAAAATTTTCAAACAAATGTCAATGAGCAAGAATGAAAAGCAAGATTCTGAATTCTGTGGCACATGTTTTTCGCCATTTATATCGAATGAGCAAGCATTCTTAGAACCTTAACAAAAAAAGGTAGAGCAATGAAGAATATTCTATCTCTGTTTGCATAAGAAGAATTCGATAAATCAAATTCGCTTGTTTGGTTTAAACCCACTTTTGGTAGATCAAATTCGCTTGTTTGGTTTAAACCCGCTTTTGGTAGATGCGTGCCCGATGCGTAACCCAAATCTCTCAAAAAGCAAAGTGTATAAATCATTCTAGGTTATATTATAAAGATTGATCAAGGGAAAGTATTTGATAAATTTTATGTTTGGTTTATTCGTAGCTTTATCAAATTGACACATACGGGAAATGATATTATGCGTGAAGTATTAAGTATTATCAATATTTTGCAATCTACACATTTTTTTATCATTATCAGATTAAGAATCCATAATCTGTATTAGATGTTTCTTAGACTAATTGCACCCTGAACTACCTAACATCATTTGAGATTTAATCATATCAAACAATTTTCATAAAATACAGTAACACAACAATTACTTTGTTCTACAAAAAAAAATAAACAGAGCAAAATATTACCTATATTAGAAGGTGAATGACAATAACCTAAGCAAACTATTGGGATTTGAACTGAGTTTGAAGGCTTAAAGTAAATTGTCTATGAGGTATTGGCGAAGGACAGGTTTTATCATTGAGAAACATCTGAAAGTAGGATAAAGAGCTTACTATTAACAGTGAAATTATGAGACATCTATTGGACTTTATGAGAACCTTTTAAACTACCTAATTTTTGTTCAGTCACCGTAGATGGCGCTAGGATAATACCATATCCATTTTTTCTACGGCTTGATGAAAACAATATAGAAACAGGAATAAATCTTAACAAATGATAGTAACAAACCGTTCAATGCTAATATTACATTATTTAGTGATAAATGAAAAACCACTATGGGCTTACAACCATCTTCTACTGTTGTTTCGAATGCTATCTTCATGTTAGCAATGTTCGCCATTATATGGACTTATTTTAAATCCCAATCGACCATGAGTGTAATAAATGGCATGCTACTAATAGGATTCGAGCCTATGACCCTATATGTGGCATGTCTTGAAAAATTTGGTTACATGGGAGAGAAATTAAATCTGACAGTTTTTGTTATAATTTTAAGCAATTTATAAAAAAAATAATGACTAATCAAGATTAAATTAGTCAATTTTATCTTTTACTGATTGTATTATGTAGTTGACGCTTGTTTCAATATAGCTAGCTAATATTTTTACTACTATGTTAAAATCTAATTCAAAGAAAAATGTTTAATATTAACAGATTAATCCTTTATTTTTTTATTTATGTTAATTTAAAAACAATATTGGAATTACCACATTTCATGCCCGGTAAGAAATTAAATATTTTATCTCATAACAATCATATTAAATGAAGGCAGCTTTTGCTTGCAAATATGCATATTTTATACTTATATATATTTTTAGCAGTAGGTATGTTTGTTTTCATTTAGTTACACTGCATACATTCACTGCAGACAATATATTTTTAATTTTTTTATCGGACATTTTTTAACAGAAAATCACGATATAATACCCAAACTCCATGAATTAGATGATTTTAATAAATGTATGGAAAAAATAGACGCTGTATACTGCACAGTGAGAATTCAACTTCTTGAAAATAACTCTAGTCAAGTTCCAAGCAAAGCATGGGACACCATAAAAGTAAGCATTTTCTATACTTTCTAAATCTATCAATCAATACTTCCTTTAAGACCCCAAGAGCACTTGGTCTTGTGAAATCGCAATGACCTCTTCCCACATCATGTCCAAATACCTCAGATCTGCTTCAAAGAAATGAAAGTGTGAGGAGATCTTCTTTTCTTTCGGGGTTCTATTAGGAAGAAGAACATTGTTCTTGCCAACTGTCATTCGGCATCCTAGAAGTGACGGAATTGCACCGGCACATATAGTGTTGTTCGTGATGCTTAACAGTAATTTTCCTTAATAGATATTAAGTGTGATAAATCAACAATAAAAAAAATTTATGAAAGAGAAAACTTCATGAACCATATTATTTGAATCTTCAAATTTGTTATCGTGAGTAACGTTGTAGAACATTTTAAAATAATTTTAAAAAAGAAAAACTTTGTATGTTCTACTTTTTATTTTGAATATATCGATGGTTAAGTGCATAGATGTTAAGTGTCCAATTTTTACCTAAATTGAGTTACTGTGCGCACGCGATTCTGCCGCGGGTAAGGAATATTCTGTTTAAATCTGATTGGTCTATAATAAGCCAATCATGAGATATTCGACAAAATAGATACGTAATAAGTCCCTAATGGCATTCTATTTAGTGCATAGATGTCAAAAGTCACTTGTAACATATCTGCATTTAGTTCCAGGTTAAGTTATGTGCATAAGTGTAAAATGTCCGGACATTCAACAGGTATGCACGAAACGCGATGATCTCCCGCCAAAATAAAATCGTTTGGAATTGCTGGTTGCATATCACATAAATTGGTAAATAACATAAATCTATTAACTTAAAAAGGCTTATTAATTAATTTTATTTGTTTATAAAAATGGATAATACCTTGAGAAAAAAAGAACAGAAAATAATGTCAAATATCAAAGCTAGCACAGCTATTCTACAAACAATCTCGCGAAATAAGTTATACCGCATTCAGAAAATTCCTGGTGCATATAGAGACGACAAAGATCGATACAGAAGTTATAAAAATAAAGTAACAACAGAAATTAGACAGGCGAAGAAGAGATAATATGTGGAAGCAAGACTTGACCGGGCACAGGGAGACAGAAGAAACTTCTGGGGTGTAATGATACTATTGGTATTAAACGAAAAAATAAATCTGGGATAGAAGAGTTACAAACGAATACATTCTCACGGATAATAAAACTATTTGCAACCATATTAACGAATACTTTGTAAATATTGGAAGTGAATTGGCGAAAAATACAAAGAAGAGCACTGCGAACCTGCCCCCTAAGAACTGCTCGATCTCATCTCTGAGTAGCATGTTTCTGTTTCCGAACAATGAATGCGAAATATGAGATACAATATTGAACCTTAAAAATAGCGTGTCTTCCGGGTGTGACGGAGTGACTTCAATTGATATGAAAACAATTGGAAAAATTATAGCCAAGACTTTATCTAGAATAATAAACAGATGTATGGTAGAAAGCGTATTTCCTGCTTGTCTCAAAAAAGCAAAAATTATTCCCTTATTCAAAGCAGGAAAAAAACAGACACTAGCAACTATAGGCCCATAAGTCTGCTGAGTGCATTTAGAAAAGTCTTTGAAAAAGTTATCAGTAGTTGTTGTCTAACCACATTTATCTTGAGTAATCGGGGCTTTGATGAAAACTAGTATGGATTCCAGAGCGGAAGTAACACTACTGAAGCTATTGTGGATGTGTTGGAGTACATTAATTTAGAAATGGACCAGAGCAGGTATGTTATACCAATATTTATTTATTTATCGAAGGCCTTTGATACCGTTGATCATATAATTTTGGATAAATATCTGCATCGTCTCCGTATCAGGGAGGGGGGGAGTTTTGGACCTCTTGAAGCGGGACAGATGACACTGAACAACGAAGAAACAAGTGATCCTATGAGCATGAACATAGGCGTTCCTCAGGGCTCGATACTTGGTCCACTGCTGTTTCTCTTATATGTGGACGACTTAAAACATCTTCAAATAAGGGGTCGATATTTCGTTTACGCGGATGACACCTGTATAGTGTATAGTGGGAAAGATGGCCAAGATCTGCAACAGTGTGTAAATTATGATCTGCAGAAGTATATCGATTGATTGAACATCAAGAATCTGTGCATCAATGTTGAGAAGACGAAGTACATGATCCTAAAGCAAAAAATAAACCTCCAGTAGATATCATTATACGGATTAATCACAAAGTTTTGGACCAGACTATAAGACCATTTAGTACTTAGGACTCTTGGTGGACGATTCACTTTCATATGGAATTATCACATCGAGATGATACTAAAAAACCTTGCCCCAATGATAGGTGTATTGAGACGAGCTGATATATTTGACACCCAAACAAAGAAATTGATATGTAATGCCTACATTGATCCATGTATTACATATGGCATAACCGTGTGGTCACAGTCGAGTCAAAAAACCAGGGACAAAATAAAACAGCTTATGAACAAAGCTTTGAAAGTCATATTTGGACAGATTGACTAATACAAAAGAGGTATACGAAGTAACCGGTATGCTGGATTTGGAGGAGCATACGACGCTCGAAAGGGCAAAGATGTTTTTTTTTAAATAAAGAAATAGCTGATCAAAACCAAGCAATCAATAATTACTCTCAATGAAGAAATACATACATACAACACCAGAAACAGACACCAGAAACATATGAATTATCTGATGGTTTCAATATACCTAATTGATGTGGCTAAAGGAAAGAGAAGTAGACAAAGACGAAACTGGGAAAATCCGCTTTCTCTCCTGTATACAAATCGTCTTCCAATAAGTTCAGCGTGTAAAGGCTTCTTCACGTCCTCTGGGAATTGCTAAACTACATTCAAATGCCTTAAAGTGAAGAGTCGCATTGTAAATTACGTTAAGTATTCTGTCTCACTTAAATGATGGCTCGGATGACTACCTAACAAGTACTACAGTAAGTAAGTTTTACACGGGAACACAGAGAGGCATGTCCATGTGGTTGAATGTGTTTTTCCAATTAGGGTTGAGTAATTTTTTAGCAAGCACAAACGCAGAAACAATGCCAAGGCATATCGGCATAACAAGCCTGTTTGTAGGTAAATCAAGCTGGTGTAAATTATTATCATGCCGTAAGTACATAGGTGGTTACCCCATTAACTTGAGATAGGTTTATAGCAAATAAGCACATTTATTACAAACCTATTTGAATTTTCTACATTGACAATTATCAAAGAGTTGTAGATAAATGTTAAGTGCACAGATGTTATTTGTCCAGTCCTAGAATGCTTTCTGTGCACATATGTCAAATGTCCACGGACCATGTTAGAAAAAACATTTTTATGCAAAAACTTCAAAACTTGAGACTAATGTAATAATGGATTCTTACAGATAATTAAATTAGGAAAATAAAATGGTATGTTTCATGTAGCTACACATTATGTTGCAAATATCCTGGGGTCGCGAACTTTCAAATTCGGTTTTCTCAAAACTATGTAAAGTGGACATTTAACATCTATGCACTTAACCATCGATATAAGGTTAAAACGTTTTCGGACTACCGTCCATCATCAGTAACCTAAACTATACTAAACTAAAAACTAAGAGGATAGGTTGCTTTCTATGTTTCGAGGAGGAGGGGGATTGGGCGGGGGTGCTATTAACAGTTTAACTAGTGGGGATGTTACGGGCGGGATTTGAATATTCAGGAGGTTATTATTATTGTTATTATGTATGTGCATTGTCTCTAAAATACCTAATTTTCTACCTTTATCACTTATATTTAAAATCTTAAAACTACTTAAATCAAATCGGTGTCCGTGATCTCTTGCATGGTCTGCCATGTCCGAATTCATTGAACACTTAAAAGCAATAAAAAACTTTTCAATGAATTCGAACATGGCAGACCACGCAAGAGATCACGGACACCGATTTGATTTAAGTAGTTTTAAGATTTTAAATATAAGTGATAAAGGTAGAAAATTAGATATTTTAGAGACAATGCACATACATAATAGGCTGGGCCGTTCTAGTATGGAAGTTTAAAAAGTGCTTCTAATCTTAATGTAATAGTGATAATTTGTTGCCTTATGATGTATTATAACTATCTACAAAATTTCATGACAAAAAAATAAGATCTTCTGTCTCCGAATCGACCTTGAAGTTTTGTATGGGACGAAAATATCCCATACTAACTGATATTTTTATAATAATCATGTAAAATGATTCCGGTCTTGTTTTTTTATACACTTTTTTTTATTATACCACAGATAATTCAAGAACATACTTCTATTTATTTAATAACACAAAAATAATAAATAAAACTTTAAAATTTTTTATGTAAAACAAGTATATGAAATTATGTTATTTTGCGGTGATTGTTTTTGATAAATTGGGTTTGATATATTTTTACTCGTTGCTTTCTAAGCTTTTACATAATATTTTCTTGATAAATTTCTCCGTTAAGTGGTGAGGCTTCTTTAACAATTTCACAGATGGTCAAACTCCTTGGATATGACAAGAAAAATTCAGGAAACTGTATTTATTCATCTTCGCCATTGTATGTAACACAGAACACATATACTCTCTAACGAGAGAAGAACGCCAACTTCATAGAAAAAATATGCAAACACGGAAATTGACAGATGGCATCTATCTCTCTCGCTCACATCGTTCATGCCCATACACAAAACCGGGAAATTCAAATATGGGTCGGTACAATGCGCACTAGCGACCAAAACAGTTGCATTCTAGTACAAAAATGGGATATGAAAATATCCCATCTTTATACTAGAATACAACTGTTGAATCATTTATCCTGAAATTGGTTATGGTAAAGAATTAAAATGCAGCAGTAGTTAAATATGGCATTTATTTTTATGCAAATAATAAAACATGTAACAATATAAATAGTATGTATTATTGGTATCTATTACCTACATAAAATAATACTAAGCCAAAAATATATTATCAATAACAATTAGTTACTCGAAAAAATATGTTCAAACGACACAATACATCCTGATTCTACTTATTATTAAAATCACAGAAGTAACCACAGCGGAACCTTTTTTTACCGTTAAAAATGACGAGTACGTAGGACTTATTACAAAATCTTTTAAAAAGGAATACAATGTGTCTTTGATGGTATGTGATTGATTATTATTATGACACCACAGAATAAGGAACATTTCCGATACTTGAAACTCATAATAACAAAATAATAAAGTAAACGAAAGATTCAATGTCTAGAACCGACACACAACCACTTGTAAATATTAATTACACTATTATGAGTCTTTGTTTTAACATCTTTTACGTGCATACAATAGCGTAGTGGTAAAATCTCAAAACAAAACAGGAGTCCATTTGTCGAATCAACACAAGAGTCCATTTGTCAAAACAAAACAGAGTCTATTTCTCACAAACAACAGTATCTTTCTTGATATCAACGAGACCATTTTTCACAGCGATACGAAACACCGATTCGACTTCACACAAAATTAATAACACAATCTCCCGAGTTGGAAACAGGAAAAAAAACGGAATAATCAGTCAGCGCTCGTCTAAATAAAAATGGCCGAAGTTGTTTGGATGTTGTTTGGCAACAAGATCAGTGTAGCCAGCTTTCAAAAAATAAAAAAGTTTTGCAACATTATTTTTCGAAATCTGGTGTCTTATAAAGAAATACATATTAATTCACGAATCAAAACACCACGTGATAACATAATAATAAATGTATGTTTTTAATATTCACTCTAAAGTTCATATTTCGGAATTATTTCATAATCGGTAATTCTATTTTTTGCGTCTGTTATACAAATTTCGATACCATACAATACCAACATTAGCATCACGATGTACCAACATCAGCATATTCTTGTTGGCAAGTACCAATACCAGAGTTAACCCCCCCTGGTATGTAATGAATGTGGGTTGCAGGGATGACGAGGGAATGTTGGGTGCGGTAGTGGGGGGAGCACTAGCGGGGATGAGCAGGCGAGCCAGGACGGGCAGTTGATGGTTTGGTTAGACGCGAGCCGTGTGTTAAGACGTGTATTGCGACGATTGATGTGAAGTTTTGATGACAAATAAAGTTGATAAAGATAAAATAACGGAGTTTTACTTCAAATCCCACAACTTTTGGGGGCTCGTCCGGGATTTGAAATAGCATCGCAAAAAATTGCAACCGTTATTAGAAAAGACGTACCTGAGAAGACGCCATCTTGGTTTTGATGTTTGTTCTGGAACACGTGAAAAGACGCTACTGTTTGAATATTTTGTTATACCAGTGCTAGATTTAAAACTTTTTTCGTTATCTTGTGTGTTTGAAGCCAAGGGCTCAGTTTTAGCTGTGAGAATATATTCATCGTGATAGAGACACCTGGTTTTTGTTTTGTGTACGAAAGAGACGTTTATTTTTATAATCGTGATAGAGACACCTGTTTTGTGTACGAAAGAGACGTTTATTTTCATAATCGTGATAGAGACACCTGTTTTGTGTACGAAAGAGACGTTTATTTTCATAATCGTGATAGAGACACCTGTTTTGTGTACGAAAGAGACGTTTATTTTTTATAATCGTGATAGAGACACCTGTTTTATGTACGAAAGAGACGTTTTTATTATTATTGTGACTTTATATTTTACTTGTGTGTACAAAATACGCGTTTTTACGATCGGGTCAAGATGAGCGTCAACACCCGTAGCGCCGCAGCAAGGGCGGGGAGCTCCGATAACGACGAGGGCGCCGACATCGCCCCATCACTAGTCGACACCGTCAGATTCTCTTTCAAGGATTTGGAAGACTCGCTTGAAGTTTTTACGGCAGACGGCGATATTTCTGTCGATAAATGGATAGAGGAGTTTGAAGCTGTCGCGGAAATGGCACAATGGCGTGATTTAGAAAAAGTGGTGTACGCCAAAAAATTGATCAAAGGGACTGCGCAATTGTTCTTAAAGAGCGAAGCGCGAGTAACTTCCTGGGATGGCCTGAAGACCCTCCTCAAAGGAGAGTTTGCTCCTAAGACAAGCACTGCATCCGTCCACCGACGCTTAGCTACATCAAGACGGAGTGGAACAGAAAAGCGGCAAGATTTCTTCTATAGAATGAAAGAAATTGCCAACCAAGGCAATGTAGACGATTGCTCCTTAATGGAGTACATCATAGACGGAATAGACGAGGGCGGAGAGGGCAAATCCATTTTATATGGCGCAAAGGATTTAAGAGAGTTTCGACAGAAGATCGACATCTACGCGACGATGAAGTCAAAAGAAATGGCCGACCCCAAACCAAGCGGAAACATTATGCGGGCTCAGAGATGTTTTAACTGTGGAGGGGCTGGGCATAAATCTGCAGAATGCCGTTTTAAGGATAAAGGCACAAGGTGCTTCAGGTGTCATGACTTCGGTCACATAGCTGCCAAGTGCCCGGCGCAAAAAGGGGATCCACCGAAGATCCTAATGGCAACCGGGGTGCAAGAACGCAGTTATTTATACAAGGACATAAAACTCGGAGGCAAGGAGGCGACTGCATTCATCGACACAGGCAGTGATAACAATCTTGTTACGATGTCTCGGTTCCTGACGCTCGAAGATGTTACATTTGAAGATGACTCTACGGAGTTACAAGGCATAGCCGGAAATGTGGTCTCCACTGCTGGGAAGTTTGAAACGGAAATATCAATTGACGGGTTCCAGTTTACCACAGTATTCCATGTGGTGCATGATGGAGTGATACCCATGAATGTGATTTTGGGGCAGACGATCCTTGATGACGTCACCGTGTTGGTCAGTCGAAAAGGTGTCACTTGTATTCCAAATAGTGACTTTCAGGCAAGCTTCCTTGGACTTACTGATACCAACATCAATGCTGACATCGTAGACAACGTGGTTTATAGACAGGAGGTACAGCGCCAGATTGAGGGCGACAAACTTGACAATGTAGTACGAGAAGAAACAAATGTCACAATGAAGATTATATTAGAAGAAGAGTCACCCGTATATCAACCACCCCGAAGATTGGAACCGCAGGAGATGGAGGTTGTAAGCAAACAGATAGAAGATTGCCTGGAGAAGAGTATTATCTGCCCGGTCAGGTCAGATTTTGCTAGCCCAATGGTACTTTCAACAAAGAAAAACGGGGAGACGCGCTTGTGTATTGATTTTCAAAGACTTAACCAATACACCATCTTTAAAGATATGATATTGAGTGGCACTGCTTTGACGTATTTGGATGACGTCATCATTCCAAGTGAAGGCGAAGAACAAGGTCTGCAAATACTTAAAATAGCTTTAGACAGAGCTCGCGAGATAACCAGGGTCATGGGGAAGGACCGCTACGAAGTAACAAAGGTCGGCAGCGACGAGGGGTCATCCGAGGCGGATGAAATCCAGGATGGACGAGCTGTGGGTTGCAGGGATGACGAGGGAATGTTGGGTGCGGTAGTGGGGGGAGCACTAGCGGGGATGAGCAGGCGAGCCAGGACGGGCAGTTGATGGTTTGGTTAGACGCGAGCCGTGTGTTAAGACGTGTATTGCGACGATTGATGTGAAGTTTTGATGACAAATAAAGTTGATAAAGATAAAATAACGGAGTTTTACTTCAAATCCCACATGAATGCCGTAAGATCTTCGTCGGATACTTGTCGATTGGTGTTTCTGTTACATTTTGCTGTCTATCTATAACTTAGTTCTTGTAAAAGGATGCCTCAAAATTTACTTTCGATACTTCAAGGATCAAAAATGCGTTTTTTTTTGGGTGATTCGAGCTTTCACTATCCAGCGAGCGGTTCATTCTCTTACTTCATAGTGTATTTTGAGCGAGATAGCTTTTTCTTTTAGTAATTACAGTTTATATAACAGATTTGATAATCTGATAAATATATGGATAAGAAATTAAACTTCCATAGGTAACTGGATCAGTTGCGAGGTAAGTTGGTGCACAGACATTAACAATAAAGATAAGTTAAAGTCATCAAACTTTCTGAAAGAAGCGCAGTCGCAGAATCCTATGAGCTTAGTTTAGCGATTATTACATGGATTATTTTTCCTGGAGCTCAGTTGCCTAAATCATTAGAAAATGTTCATGTTGGTATGACTATACCAATTTGGAATAAATATAATTGATCTTTTCGTAGATCTTTAAATTATAAAATAGTAGTTTCTCTTGTAATCACCTGGAACATATCAATTGTTTTTTTCCAGTTGTTTTCCAATTTGGTCAGAATGCGTATGATGACTTGAGAAAGCACTATCAACACATTATTATACAAAAACCTAAATATATTGTTACTTGCAGTTTTTTTCTAGATTATCGGCGACTCATTCAATTGGGATTATTTGTGGTTTGCAATAAGCAAAATATTCATTCTAATGGTTTTATTAGTATTTTCTCCTGCAAACTAATTATTCAATCATGTTTTCCGGTATTTACCTACACTTTTTTTCATTACATCAGACGACAAGTAAAATATCCAATGAAATATTGCTTTTTGAAAAGAAATCTGTAATCGATCTCTCTATCGGTTTCGGTGTTCCAAAGTTTCCTTTAACACTCTCTTAATTATTGTTCATCTGTATTTTTGTTCACTTTTTCTAATCACTAGCCTAAAACTTTGGCTTTACGGCCATCAAAATACATAACTGGTATTTTTAACCCTTTTCTCATTTCATGCGATTTTCTCTTGTTTATTGCGGCGCTTTATATACTTTGTTGCTATCTTAAATTGTATTATTATGCTTTATATCATACAGAACTAATTATTCCATCATTTTTATGACATACAATCTTAAAAAATATTATGTTAAACATTTTTTTACTTTCTTTATACCTGCTTCAAAATAGGACAAATTTAACAATTTCTTGAAACTTTGAGCTCAATTCGGAGACAGAAGATATCTTTCGAATTGAAAAATATTTTGCATACGTATTTAAAACAGCATTTAGCACTAAAATATAACTATTACGTTAGCAATAGAGGGAAAAAAGGAAATCGGCCCACACTAATACATAATAACAATAATAATAACCTCCTGAATATTCAAATCCCGCCCGTAACATCCCCACTAGTTAAACTGTTAATAGCACCCCCGCCCAATCCCCCTCCTCCTCAAAACATAGAAAGCAACCTATCCTCTTAGTTTTTAGTTTAGTATAGTTTAGGTTACTGATGATGGACGGTAGTCCGAAAACGTTTTAACCTTATATATTCAAAATAAAAAGTAGAACATACAAAGTTTTTCTTTTTTAAAATCATATTATTTGTTTACAGGAGTTGAATGAAAATAATCTAAAGTATTTTAGACATGACGTCATTCATAGGGGCTTATGTTTATCAGAAAGATTCAACATCACGAGTAACAATATATTATTAGGCGGCCCACAGTATGAAAGTAACATTTTGAATTTGTTGGGAAATCAGAACAGCATTCAAAAAGAATTTTTGACAAAGTATAACCTAGCGTCAGAACTTACAATAGAAAAGTGTAAACATCATGGAAATCAAGATATAACAATATTACAATGGATTTTTGCTGTGATTATAATTTTACTGGTACTCTTCACCATAGTTGGAAGTTTTATTGATAACGATAATGAGGACACAGGTAATAAATTATTTTAATACTGAGATTTGAGCTTGCTTAATTGTTTCTCACTATTTTCTATAGATGTCTCACTACACATAAACAGCTAAAATCTACTAGTAAACTAAATGCATCAAGCATTGGCCTGGAGACTTGCAAATGGCAACTAGAGATGTGGGTTCAAATCCTGCGAGAGCGTACAATTTCCCAATGTAACACTGTACAGTGATCACGCTTAACCTTTGAAATAGCAGAAGAAGATAGTCGCAAACCCTTACCGATTCAAACAGAACTTAAAACTAACTGAATTCCATTTTGCTATACATCTTAAAAAGATGACAATCTGTTACTGATTTTACTATAAAGAACCTATCATTTTCAAAATTGATTAAAAACCTTAGATATTATGTTCGAGAAAATTGAATAATTTGTACCTAACATTAATACAATAATAACTGCAAGAACAGCCATTATTAAAATCAAATGTCTGTGGTTTTAAGGACATAACATAATTATCATGTAGATTTAAAGACAAATAACAAAGTGTACACGAAATATTCTTTTTAGATTATTCTTCCAAAATACTATTGGCATTTTCATTTAAAAACAATTTGAAAAAATCTTTGAAACTGTTGTATATAAATGACAGGGAAGTGAAAAAGAAGTCCACGTATATGTTTGGTATTCAGGGACTTAGAACAGTGGTTATGATACAAGTGATTGTAACTCACGCATTGATTTATATCACAAACACATATTTGGATAACCCACATATATTGGAATGGGTATGTATGTCTTTTATTAAATAAAAGAGTGTGTCCAAATATTAGCATAATCTACTTCAGGTCAACAAATTGAAAAATGAGGACTCAAAGAAAGGAGAAGTGTGGACCTAAAACGACTTGAATTGAACACAGCGATACCACCCTCAAAGAAGGTCAAGTCATTGATAGATAGAATAGAATGGAAATGCATTCTATCTGTCAGCCCTCCATGGGAATAACAAAATAATTATTTAAATATGAGGATTGTCCGTAAAATAACTTTTCCTATTTGAATCGCTGGTATGAGCGATCCGGCAATACTGGATTGTACATTGGTTTTTCCTCTGCACATTCCTGTCTGAAGATCGAAGACTTACGGTTCGAATTCTTTGCACCATTGAACACTCATACATATATTTCCAAATAATTCAGTCAGTTGAGAATAAATTGCAGTCACCGAATGGCCTTTTGCACACACAGCAAATGAATCACGATGCAATCAGAAGCTTCATTCTTTACAGCTGCCAAACCAAGTATCAGCAACTCTGGCCAGGTAGGGATGTGAAGAGGAAAGACCAATCTGGCAACGCTGGTAACAACGATCCGTACGCCTGTGGCAATCAGGGAAACTCATTTTACAAACCGGCCCCACACAAATCAAGCCCGCCGCAGATCCATTTTACAAACAACCATCATATACCTATTTTTTAATAAAATTCTTTTGGCTATAACTTTTAACTTTGTGATCTAATCACCGTTCATGATATAGAATTTTGAAATATTATTTTTTGCAGATATTTGGAAATGAAAATAGTCAAATATATTACAATGCCCCTGTTGTAATGCAAATTTTCTTATGCTTGTCGGGATTTTTGATGTCTTACAATTTTTACAAAGTTGCAAACATCAAAGGTAATGTCGACATAAGATCATTTCCTTTCTCAGTTCTCAAAAGATGGCTGAGGTGAGTTTCATAAACAAATTTGCACTTATATGATTCATGTTCTTATATCAAAATGTGTAACATAAACAAATATTAGTCAAATCTCAGAATCGCTAAATTCTTAAGACTATTTCTTATTGTAATTATGGAAAATTATGATTAAATAATTGAGAGTCTAAGAAATTCTTAATTTAATGCGAGGCCAATGATTTGATGATTTGCTAGAACGACTTCATTTAACTTATTTTTTACCCAAGTGACAGTATCTACGTAATATTTTAGAAATGTTTTTTTATTTGCCTTTGACAATACTTTTACCTTATATGTGAACATCACGCTCAAAATACAAATGCTACGTCAGATATTAATATGCCCAGAGCCGTACAAAATGCTGGAGAAGGTTCTTAAATACAATTTGCTGCATTAACTTTAATATATTTAGAGCTATTTAAAAAAATCTATTTTTTTAGGATCTTCATACAAATTTCTCAAAAAGACTTTTGGAAACAAATTACTCATGTAAACGTTGAATGGAATCTTGGTATTACAGTATGAAAATGTAATAAAATAATCGTAGATTGATTTGTTATACATATAAATGTTATTCAAATCTTATTATTCTCAATAAATAAAGATTTAATGAAAATATTTGCAAAATGATTCCTCCATTTTGCAAATTTGACAGATAGAGCAAATCACCCTCTATGGGTGGAGAGCCTAATTAATTATCGTAGCTAAGATTCAAACCACAGAGCTATCTCTCTCTCTATGAAAACTTGCAAATTATGTCGGTAGGTTCGTATAATATTATGAGGTCTGTGAAACAAAAATTTTAAAAGTGTCATTCTTCTTTTCCTGTGCTTATGTCAGTTATAGAGGTTTGTTAAGCAATGGGAAGCTAGACTAGAACCTGTTTAATTACCTACCGATCAAGCCTGACAATCGGAATCAAAAACGTAAAGCAAGACGGGTATAAGCTAGTAAAAAATATTTATCTTCATCAGAAGAGAGATCATATACCACTCTACAGTCTATTTCAAATAATTGATGATTGTTGTAGATTTGCTCCTGTGTATATATTCACCATGTGTTATATCTGCTTGTGGAGTGGCCGAGTGAATAACAACCTTCCCTTGTTGAAAGGGTTCTACCTGGAAGAAAACCAATGCAAACAAACATGGCTATACAACATGCTATACATAAACAATAAGGATTACGAATCGTCAAGATGTATCATACAAACATGGTAAATTTTACTTTCAATTACTTATACCTATACATTTTTTCTCTTTTTCAAAACATCTTAACATCAAAAAGTCATTAGGGTGAAGGTAAAAAATTATACCAACCTCAGATGTTAATTATTCTTATCAAGAGTTCAATTTCTAATGACAAGTGTTTTTCATTTTAAATTTTTAACCTGGGTTGGCTTATCTCAGAACAGGTCGACTTGAACAAATTTCTTCAGGCAATTAAAGTAATACCTACAATTTTTTTACAAAATTGAATGAAGTATACCTTTAGAAGAAAACGAAACTGAATCCAATGGTATACTTTGTTAAATTTAAAAAAAATAATAGTAGTATTAAACACAACGTTCCAAATATTTAAGATTCTTGCGCCTTTTTCATATTTGTATAAATATAATCTAATCTCCCTATACACCCCACTCAGGGGCATAGGGAGGCAACAAAAGCTCTCCATTGCGCTCAATCTTGTGCCGTATCAGAGGGGAAAAAACACAAATTTAATGAAGAATAAATGGTTGGTTCAATAATATGCAGTATTACAGTTGTCTTAAACTTGCCATTAGTTGATAGCAAGAGATTAGTTTGAATACCTGAATGTAAGTCTGATGATTGGATATATTATCTATATTATGAATCCAAGAATATAAATAATATGCAGTATTACAGTTGTCTTAAACTTGCCATTAGTTGATAGCAAGAGATTAGTTTGAATACCTGAATGTAAGTCAGATGATTGGATATATTATCTATATTATGAATCCAAGAATATAAATAAATAAATTAATTAACACTTCTATACAAAGGTGTTAGTTTAGCTAGCGGAACTTATTACCTGAGGTAATTTTTTCCAGTCAACTGACCCCGTCCAATCTGAAACAGGCCAACCCCGGGTACATATTTCAAGTGAAAAAACTCTGACCGGGAATCGAACCCGGGACCTCGTAATCTGAAGTCCACACCCGTACAACTAGGCTACTGGGTTTGGTACTTGGATATTTTAATTATATTTAATCTCAAAATATATTTTGCAGGTTTTTAGCAACTGACACACAACTGTACACCGTCATGTCTTTTATCATGATAGTTACATGGAAAATGAGGGATTACACCAAATACATTTTAAGCGGATGTTTAGCGATTGCTGCATTCATTCTTTCTTACACCATTTATGTTAACAACTACACTCCTTTTATGCTAATCTCACCAGAGTAAGTATTAAACACCTTTTTCCATTTTATTGAAGTAACTATTATATTGACATTTCAACCACATAACAACTTAATTACGTTTTCAGATTGCTTCGTAATATATTTGAGAATGATGTTACATTCCGAGAAGTTTATATAAAAATGTATAGTAATGCTGTAGGATATATAGTTGGAGTAATTGGCGGATATATTTTATATCAAATTGAAACTAAAAAGTTGCTAATTGAAAATAAAAAGGTTTGCTATAATTTCCAATGAAATTCAAGAATTTATCATTGAATTTTAAAAGAAAAAATAATGTCAGTTTTTAGAGATGGGATCTAGAGCTATATCCACAGTTACCTTATGTGTGATTGCATCAGGAGCATTAATATATAATGTGAATACAGATCCTGAAAATGGATACCAGGGTGGAATAGTTGCCGCAGTGTATGCATCAATCAACAGAGGTCTTATTGCTGCCGCTTTTGTTATATTCTTAATAGCAATGGCTACCAACACAGATTGTAAGTCAGCACTGAATTATTATTCAATTAGAAAATCAATCATTGAAATGTCCATGCATTTGATCAAAACTAATATATCTATGCATTTGTCGCTAACATTAATAAATTTATGCAATTGTCGTTAACATTAATAAATCTATGGATTTGTCGTTATCATTAATAAATCTATGCAATTGTCGTTAACACTTAGATTAGGAAAGAGAGGGGATACGTAACTATGCCCGGTGGCGTGTGACCATTTTTATACTTGTTTCCTATAGAAAAAGTGCCTGTTTGCCACCAGCCTGTCACTTTTCGGATCATCCGTGGCGCTTAAAAGTTTCCTTTCTTCCAGTACCTACCTTTTGTTTGACATCGCATGCATGTTCCTTAGAGTTTATAATTTGCAGTTGTGGCAAAATATTTATATTTAGTACAAAAAATGTATTTTGTACCTGCCACCAAAAAATGGCGAAATGGTCACAGATTCTTAGTACGGCAATGCATAGAAGTTACGTATCCCCTTTCTTTCCTTATCTAAGCGTTAACATTAATAAATCTATGGATTTGTCATTAACATTAATAATTATTAATCTATGCATTTGTCATTAACATTCTACACATTTTGTCATCAACATTAATAAATCAATACATATTTGTAGTTAACATTATTAATAGATCTATCCTTTTATCGTTAACATTAATTATTAATCTATAGGCATAGATTATTTCTCTCATTGCAGCACTTATAGATATTTTAGATGTACAATGCATTACCTGAAAGTGTACAATTAATATTTTTAAGTAATATTTTTTTCTTATAGATTATGGGAAAAATTTCTTTGAATCGAGACCTATGGTTTTCCTTGGCTCCCTAACATATTCAGCTTTGATGATACACATGGTAGTCCAAAATTACTTGCTATCATCGGTTACTCTCTTTAACGTGAATATTTTCTCAGTCGTAAGTAAACATTTGTTAGCATCAATATTTTTCATTCTCCAAAATATTTAAAAATACTTAAGTAATGGTATTTTTTTTCAGCCATTCTTCTACATACAATCAGTTGTGTTGACATTCATTGCAGCGTTCTTCGTATACTTCATAATTGAACTACCATTTCATAATTTACTGCAAATTTATTTTCATAAAAAGATACAATTGAAAAATAAAAATGAGTAAAAAAAACAAACTGGATTAAATTTTTAAAAATTTACATTTCTATGGAGTTTTGTTGCTTTACCTTTATGAATTCATGTACCTACCCCAGCATTTTTAGGCTTAACATGTTATGGATGCAAATTAAATCAATTTGATTGCAAAAAAGAAGCTTACTGGTTCGTCTTAGATTTCCCGTCAACCCAGAATTTTTCTATGCATTTCTTGATTGAGTTCTTAATTGTTACCAACTGCATAAAAATTCATCTTACTAGAAAAATGTTTTAAATAGAATCTATACTGATATTTACATAATTTCGATTCTGAAAGTTTGTATTAAAGTTTTTCAAGAAATAATTTTGACACGACACTTCATTGAACATAATTAAAGCCTTCAATTTTTACAACTACATTTTTATTTCAATTCATCTTCTTCTTGATGGTCCAATGTCATTGGGCGGGCTCTCCATAGATCTATGGCCTTGGTCGTCATCTGCGGGCCGCATGCGGCCCATTGCTGATTTTTGTGCGGCCCGCGATGCTACGAGCGATTTCAAAAGCCAAATCTTGCCAAAATCGACAAGGTTAATGATACAGATAACGAGGATCGGAAACACGGAAATACCTAAAATTCATAATATTGAAAAATAAAGTTACATGAATAACGTTTGTATTTCTAATAAAAAATTTAAATATAATGTAGGCAGGTATCACTATTTTTTTCAATTTACATACCTACGAGGAGAGTTCAAAGTATTCTCGGTATGGGTGAAAGAAAAGACAGAAATATGGAAGGAAAAGGCAGAAAAATCTGAAATAATTTTACTATTACTACATAGATATACATATATGAAGTCTTTTTCAACCCTAATGCGCTTTATGAAGCGCCAATTACTTTCTTTACTTTTCGTATGGCATTTCCGGAAAATTTTCACACATAGAGGGCTGCGTGCATCCTCTTCTACAGGCTTGGCGCCAGCGCCACCAGCCAGTCCATCGCCAATTTATGTATCTTTTCAACAGCCTTCAAAAATATTTTATATCTTTCTCTAAATAATAATGGTTTTTGGCCACCTTAAGACTTCGTCGTTGGAAATCAGCTTTCCAATAATATTTATGTATTTCTCTGTTTCGGGAACGAATTTTGTCGGTAGGTCCCAGAGCTAAGCTTTAAGGTAGTTGATTGAAATTTTGAAAACCATAGTATCGAATACCAATCTTAGCAATACACGCCAATCGAATCGGCGCGTTGTCGTCAAGGAGCAAGTCATTGACGGTCAATTTTCGTATATTGCGCAATTAAAAGTGGATCACACCCATCAGTGATATCTGACTGACTAGCATTTTTATTGGACGAAAGTGAAACGACCTGCCTTTAATTGCGCAAAAAAAGTTTGAAATTCATATATTTTTTATCATTCTCTCCAGAAATTAGATTGTAGTTGAAAACAAAGACTGGTTATTTTACATCTGTGAAAAGGGGATTACTTACTATCAAAAAAAAATCATTTTCTTGGAGTACCTTATCAATTACATACTGGATGCTAATTCAGTACAGGACATTGCAGAGCTATGACATTGTGTTCTTCCCATGCAGAATCACTCTTCTTCGATAATCTTTTCCGATAACAATCTATAAAAACAAATAATATTTCTCACCTCTAGAGTATGTAGCCAAATATGAAACCTTCAGAAAAAAAAGACTGAGCTATTAAAATAAATATGTATTATGAATGTGTAATATAATAATAATAAAACATTACAGAACAATAATAATACATAAATAATAATATAATATCTTGTTTATTGTTTAAATTGCATTTTCCTATTACAACCATACAGTAAAATTATATTTTATCTAGTACGTGGAGTGTTCATATTCATATTATTCGTATTTAACAAAACTATGGACTATACAATATTTAATGGAATTATACAGTATTTATGTATGTGATAAAAAATTTATCAGGTATGATTATCAAAACAAGTAGTTATGGTGTAGGGAAATCGTAGTTTTGATGGCACATTTTTAAAAGCAGTAAGTTTTATAACATGCGTCCCACTTTGCAAAAGCTATAAAAATATATACTCAAAAATTACAATGATTAATGCAATATAGGATGGTATGTTTCTAAAGTGAAATATTGTACAAGCAGAGGACGAGGTTCTTCACTGCTGTGGACTCAATGCTCTAGGGGCCGTTGTAATATTACATAATGCATTTTTTACCCTCCCTTCCCACCATGTAACGCATCATAACGTTTTTATTTAACCCCCTCCCTAAACGTCACGTAGCAAAAAAGTTACTATTTTTTTCTCGATGTATATTTCGTGTTTAAAACACTATTGAATATTAAAAACGAAAATAAAATTCAAATAACATGTAATAAAATCAAGGGATTCCTAGTAATCATAAACGTAAAGCGTTGCCAATTGCCAACTTTCGTACAGGAGGTCATGGGGGTTCCTAGGTACCGACCATCTTTTTCTTTCACGTATCAAGCTTGTAGCTGACTTTGAAACAGTCAGAGTGTATTTGTGTTCACTTTGAGTGGGCACAGATACATTAAAAAAATGAACTATAAACATCAAACAAAATATCAATTGCATACCTGTAGTATTGAGCCCACAATATTTGCAGTAAAAATTTGGGTTTATGTATATATTTTATTCCTTCTAAGAATTGATAGGTTCAAATTGATTGATTGTGCCGTAGAGGGTTATGGAAGAAGAAGGTATAATACAACATAATATGTGCTGGCACAACAAATAAAATAATCAATTGACAATATTATAATTTTATAGCAACATTATCCTAGACCAGTAATTATTTAACTATTTATTTATCAACTAGTCAATATGAAACATATTATCGTTTTATTTTATTAACCCATTCCCGCTCAATGGATTAAGAAATACTATAAACATTGCACCATACATACAGGGCTATACGCAATATTCAGCTTGATCTTTCCAAACCTGTATTCAAAGCATGGCCACAAGATCATTGAACATGTAGCACCATTCAGCAAAGCAGTACCCGTAGTACAAGTACTTAAAAATAATATGATAATGCAATATTTGAATTTTGTTTTTTTTATAATGGGCTGTCAGTTAATATCAGCTGTTGACATGTCAGCTATCTTGGTTTCAATGGTATATTTCTGTCTCTATCTATAGTCATATTTTATGGTAGGGATTTCATGACAAGTTGCAATACTGTCATATTTGGGGTACACTACTATTTTCTGATTGAATGAATTCAAAATGTCAGCACTCAAATGCATCTTGGGCAGCTCCATTAAGCAAAAACAAATACCTATACTAAACGACTTAATATGCATGCATCTGTGATCATTATGTATATTAGAAATGAAACAATAATTCGTAAAGATCAATTACAAAATAGAGATATTAATTTCTCATATAGGCACTTTTTGACAAACACAACAAATATTATTTTTTTATAAATACATAAACTATTAGGATCATATTATTATCAAACAATAAAAGCGAGAAAATGTCTTTTCATTTTGAAAATTTATTTGAAAATTACATTTTGGTAAGATTGCAAAAAAATCTGGACTTATTGAGCACAAAGTAAAAAAATATAATATTGTATTATAGAATCAAACAATCATATTATTATCGTATCCTTATGTAGAATATTTAATTATTGATTTACAGTAAAGATAAAAATAAACAAATTCTACAATTAAATTTTGCACAACTATTTATTTGTACAGTTTTGTAATTAGGTATGCAAAAGTTAAAAAAAGAAAAAAAAATACTTTTTTTATCTTCGCCAAAACTATCACAATATTATTTATTGAATATGTACATATACTCTTAACAAGAGTTCCAATCGGAACATTCATTCCCTCAATATAACCAAGCTCTGTGTAATATCAAATAAGTAAATTTATTATTTTTTCTTGAACATTGATTATGCTGAAGGTTTATAATAATGTATAACCTATCCTAATGACTTTTTTAAAATCAACATACAGTAAAAATTTATATCAATTTTCAGATATCCTATCGAAAGTAAAATGTATTCTAAATATTTCTAAGTATGCTGTTTTTATATGTATTTTTACTTCAAATTTTAACAGTAAAACAATTTGCGATAATCTATCTACAAAGTAGGCATCATCGTCAATAACTGATCGGAAATTATGAAAAATATGCATTATAAAATAATGAAGTTTCACAGTAGTTAAGATACCTACGCTTTATCATTTAAATTAGAGATGAAACAGATATCCGGCACCTATCCAGCAGAGTACTGGATGTAAAATAAAATACTTTTAGGTATTTGACGGCCACATACCTGGTATCCGGCGGCTACGTTGATGAAATATCCGATACGGGCTCATCCATATGTCACATGAGGTTTGTTGCAGTTTTTTAGTCCCAGGAAATGTTTTATGAGGTTTCAGATTCACTCCCTCCCCCGAATCACATGTATTTTTTGGAGGTACATCAAATTTTTAGCACAATATTATCTTTGTTGTTTAACAGACCTAAATACTCGTAAATAAGCATAAATTTCTACACATGATACTCTAACTAGACCCTCCTTCCTCCTGTGATATTTTGTGATTTTTTTCTGACCCTCCCCCCCTTTGAGCTCATGTGATTAATGGACAACCCCTATCCAGCTACACTGCTATCCATTTCATCTCGAACCTTCAGTTTGAACCTAATGTGTAAATAACAGAGTTCAACACTTGGATACAATATGTATTTATTTTATGATGAACCAATAGAATAATGGACGGAAATAAAATCATTGATTTCATTAAGTAAATTATTGGTGAATATAAAACTATGGAAAACCCCCATGTACACACCATAGGTCCATTTAAACTCTAATAATTATACAATATTGATGCATAACTTTATTTAATATTATAACATTTATAAATGCTGACAACCAAAATTAATTCATTTATATGGAATCAAAATTTAAATATCAAATAAATGGATTTTGGGATAAAATAATATAGAATATGTATTGATTTGAAACAAAAATGCTTTCAAATCCTACCATCCGCATAAAAGACCTTTTTTATAATTGAAGACATAAGTGGATGAAGGCGTTATGTCGCAAAAATACAAAATTCCACTTTTTTACACAAATAAAGGTGTTAAGTAACGCTCTTTCACATGAACATAATCACACCGCTCAAAAATGTGCTAAAATACGATTTTCTCAGTGGATGAAGGAGTTACGTTACATATTAATTCACCCATAACACGATTTAACGCGGATGTAAGTGTTAAGGGACTTTAATACATTCATCCATTAAAAACGCTATTTTTCAAATACAGATGAAGGCGTTATGGGAACATATATCTTTGCTATAGAAAAATATCTAGAACAATATGTGTTCAAAACTTTAACTCCTGATATCTCAGTTCCATATTGGTGTAACATAACACCTTCATCCACTTATGTCTTCAATTGTAAGTATATTTCAGTAGATTATGAATAGTAAAGTTCATCCCTCATATCACACTGGCAGCATTAAATATACAGCAAAAAAGACAAAGGCAAATTTCACGAGGACAAGATCTTAACATATTATGTAACTACTATGATGCTATCATTAAATCAATACATTTTCGATTTGTATATAAAAAAAATTACAAATTTGAACCACTACAGGTTTACAACCGTCTTGAACTGCTGTTTCGAACCCTGGCTTAGTGTGATCACTTTACGTTACCAAAGTTCGCCACTTATGTGTTCTAATTCAGATTCCATGCCCTCAGAAGTATTCGAACCAACATACCAGCAGTTCTATTCAAGCTTGCTAGCCAATGGGTCCGATCACTATTTAAAAAATTTGACGTCCATTTAATGACAGCATCATAAAATTTGGTCTTGGATATTCTGACAAAACACACAAAATATGAGTCATATTTAGATTTTAGTATTTTGTGTGCTATCTCCGCTATTGATTGACTATCTTAAATTGAACCATTTATTACCGTGAAGAACGCTTTTCAAAATGAAGGTATTGTCAAAATCACTAAGCAGTCAATGAATATAATTTAGAAGTCTCGTTGTCCAAGGCCTTTATACAAACACATGATAGACACACAATATTAAAAATTAAAGTGCACAGTAATAATAATAATAAGGGAAATAAATAATATAAAAGCACTACCTAAACATAATAACAATAGTCTTGATAATAATCACTATGTGTGAGCAACTGGGGCTGTGTTGGTGGTTGCGTTGCTGCCGTGCGTGGCAGACGAAGATCTGGAAGTGTAGTTGTACAGCACGGTGTAATATACAAGGATGAATATAATAATGGCCGTCACTATGTAGGCCTTGGGGTAAACTCAGTCCACTCCGGCAAATCCTTGGGAACCTTCAATGGCTTTTATCAACTTCTCTCTCAACTGCTGGTAGCTCTCGTACGGTGGCAAGTCTAGTCGGTTGAAACTAAAACAATCATCAGTAATGAATAGAGCAAACTTGTTAATCTCCTTTTAACATGTACTTTGTGTAATATTTTTATATTTATGATTGGAAAGAGACCAGATTTCAAACAACAAGATGAAAAGATTTAAAACAACAAGATTGGAAAGAGACCACATTTCAAACAACAAGTTTGGAAAGAGACCAGATTTCAAACAACAAGATTGGAAAGAGACCAGATTAAAAACAATAAGATTGGAAAGAGACCAGATTAAAAACAATAAGATGGAAAGAGATGAGATTTAAAACAAGATTGGAAAGAGACCAGATTTCAAACAATAAGATGGAAAGAGATAAGATTTAAAACAAGATTGGAAAGAGACCAGATTTCAAACAACAAGATGGAAAGATACCAGATTTCAAACAACAAGATTGGAAAGAGATCAGATTTCAAAAGAACAAGATGGAAAGAGACAAGAATGGTTCAAATAAACATAGCCTGTTACAATTACATCTTTTTTAAAATAAACAATTCTGAAAATCAGGCGATTAACTCTTCATTTGGTGACGGGTGATTCCTACTCGTTCATTTTAAATTTATTATGGTTTGTATTGAGCTGTTTTCCTGGTAAAGTGCCTACTATTTCTTTTAGTGCTTACAATATTCTCAAGTCCACTGCAAGATTCCTAGCCTTGGTTCCCAATCTTGTAAAGTTAACCTTTATTGGTGATTTTTGTTAAGATGGTTAGTCCATTTTTTGTGACTATTATTACAGTGCAAGTACGACATCTTTTGATATCTTTTAAATGTTTCCTAAGATCTATTAGATAAGTATACATTAGGGTGCTTCTTATATGGTCAAAAAAAATTCTTTCTAATTTTTTAGGGGTCATCCCTGTATTTTATTCTATGCTATAATTTATTGCTACAGATTTTTTTTTAGAATTTTTAAACAACTTTTAGGAGTCGCTACCTCTCGAAGAAAATGTCATAAGTCGATATAAAAAATAAAAAGATATATATATTTTTATTTATTAAATCCTACAGAAATATTAAAATAAAAAAATATTGATATAATAGATACATAGCTATTATAACAATAACTGTAAGGAAATTTTCCAATTTAGATTCCGTCTCCATACATTTTCTATACAAACTTTCAACTGCCGGTAGCAACCCCTAAACTACGTTTTAAAATTCTGAAAAAATCGGTGTTCCATTTTTTACATAGTAGAACTGAATGACAGGGTGACCAGTTGACATTTTAAAATTCAAATTTTAAGAAGCACCCTAGTATACATTTTTTCTTACCAAGTATGAGCTCGGGGATAATTTTCAGGGTTGCCCCATTTCTCCACTGTGAACAACTGCGGTCCATTTGAGCCGTACAACTCTTTAAATCCATTCATGGGTACTCTAGAGGTGCCAGTCACAAACTGTAGCAGTCTTGAGCGCATCTCGTTGGAGAATGATAATACAACCTGAAATAATACATTTTTTTTTCTCTACTTTTGAAAACCTCTCGTTTTAGCACTACATCATGATTTATTAATTCTTTTCTAATATTCCATGCAAATTTCTTCATTTTTTCTTTCATGAGAACTATCTCATGATGTCGTGACTGAGGGTAATAGGGATTCTTTAATATATTATACCGAATTATCAAAAAGGTGCAAGCAAGCTCTAAATGTTTTAATTTAATAATAATAATAAAATACTTGCTTGGGCATTGGAAATATACTCAAATCTTTATTGGGAAATTTACCACAAACCAAAAAATTGAGCTTTTTTATATTTGGTGACGCAATAAAATAAAATAATTAATAAGAAATCAACAAAAAAATATATAAAAAGTAGATATACCTACATAATAATATGCCATTGTAATAAATTGAATTATTTTAAAGACTTACCCTCCAGAACCACTGTATGACAAGGTGGTTAGAGTGGTAGTCCCCTTTGTACAGTGTGTTGGCCCTCCAATCACGAACGTCCACATGCTGTATGCCACACAGTAACAACTCCAGTTCATGTTCGTCAAATATCTTCAGTAAAGGCGGAGGTACCAGTCCACTCAGCCCTTCTAGGAACGCCGCCATTTGCTCCCCAACCCGACTCACAAACCTCCATTGTATCACCAACCTACGACCAAGCAAATTCATAACTATCAATACACTTCAATTCAAACAAAGATCAACCTTTATAAAAATATTATAAAAACAGGTGTGATATATGGGTGTGGAGCATAAGCAATGACTGCAAAATCTAAGGAAATGTACGATACATTTGAGAGAAGAGTGCTTCGTAAGATTTAGGGGCCCGTGAATGATGGAGAATATGATATAGTGATAAGCTATACAATATTTACAAAGCTCCCAGGATCTCTGAATATACTAGATTGGACAGGCTCAGATGGGCAGGGCATTTTAAGAGAATGTCGTCTTCATGGGTACTAAAGAGAATCCTGAAGGGACATTCGGGCGGCAGAAGAAGAGTAGGCGGTACATTACGGTAGTCCTAGAGAGAAGTCCACTTTACCTAATATATTCGTCCTTATTGGAGTTATCAACTGCTATATTGGCACCACCAGGCTTTAGTTCTCTCTGAATTGTTTTACCAAACTGATCTTCATCCACGCAGAAAGTCACATCTAATTCTGACGGATCATTTTCCTGCAAATAATAAACAGATACAATTTTAGAACACATTGATTTCAATGTTGGATGAAGTATTGCGTAAGTTTATATTCATATTTACCTTGATCCACATCAAAGAGTTGAAATATTCCCAATCGACACTCTCCATATCTTTTAGTTCAATTTGTTTTCCTAACATCATCTTATAGAATGGCCTAATGAAAAATGCTGAAAATAAATATTATATACTTAATTTTCTATTGTTAACCAGGTAAAAAAAAAAAAAGTAAAAATAAATATTGTAAATAAATTAGTGTTTGACTCTGGTTGTCTCTGAATTTTTTGCATTGGAAGATTCAAGTGCAAAGAAATTAATAAGGTGGTAGGACCAAGAGCCATTCAAAAACTCAACATATCAGGGTAGTGAGTACGTAACTTTTGCTATAGCACGACTAACCACACATCAATCTAACTACTCATAACCACGGCTTAACTACATAATAACCACGCTGAAACGCACAACTAACTACATTTGTAACGTTACGTACTCGCGCTAACTACACTAGGAAGTAGTTAGTCGTGCTATAACCCTTACGTACTCACCCCCCTGAATTACATATCAACCCCACATATTATAAAATTGTATCTGTATGCCGCTACAGCCCGCCATTTACTAACACTCCATCTGTCCAAATGGGGTGATGTCACTCCAATAAATGACCGTCAGTAGGGAAAAACAAATGGATGATGTGGAGTGATAGGGTGAGTCAGATATCCATCTGTCCAAAATTCAATTGCGTCAAGCCATTCATTCGTCCAACACTCCAAATGGCTTGCCACCAAGGAAACTCGAGTGAGGGTGGTCCAAGTTGTTACGTCACTTGATTGTCAATATTAAAAACTTAGTCCAAAATTTTCATATTTCTTTCACATGGTTGATTTAAATAATAGCAAAATATGTGTATTGATGTAGTGAAATATCGTTAAAATGATTGAAAAAAACTCAAGTTTGACATGGCTGTCACAACGGATGACATCCATTTGGAGTGATCACTGATGGATTGTTTGCATCATAATCACTTAGAAGCATTTTCGATTTTATTTATCGGATACTTTTTGCAGATCCGATCTTATACTTTTAAAAATAAAAAACGGGAATCTACGGAAAAAGTATTTTCTTATAAGTAAGATACTCAAAAACAGTGGCGAGCGGCTGGTACAAGCCAATAATCCTGGCTTACCCTAGAATTTTCGAGAGGAATATAAAAATAAAAACATTTCAAAGATTGCTATAACTCTGACGAAAAATTAAAAAAAAACTTATGATGCACGTCAAAAAAATATTCCCACATGACCCCTGGTTGCCATGGTATAACAGTATTTTTATATTCTATGGCCAAAAATAATGAGAAAGTACTGCTTTCATCTCCTCTGACGTTCCTGAAGCACTCCTTAGTCAAGGCTCAGTGCGTCCCTCGTCAATTTCAATTGGCCCACCACGGGTCATTTTTTCCAAAGGAAATTTAATCCGGGATTATTTAGAGTTGCCAACTCTCAAACAAAATCACGAAATGGAATTATTGGAATTACTTTAAATAATTCAGAAATTAATGAGAATTTCATACAAAATATCCTGTTATTTGCTTTTTTAATAATAAACAATGAATGTATCACGTAAAAGATTAACCCATACATATTTTATCGGTTAATTTAACAACAGTAAGTTCACATTATTTTGATTTATTTTATTTTTGTAGTATGGCAATTTAATCGGTAATATAAACTGTCAAAATACATTTGACGATGACAACAAGTTGAAGGCGTTGTTTATCTGGGTTTTAATATAGTTTTTGATAGTTGTTTTGAGAAAGTAGTGGCGGATAATATAAGAAATGTCGCGTATTACATCTAACGTCGGTGTTGTTCACTATATTTTGTGTTCCATATTTGTAATAAAACAGTTTTCGCCTTATGAATCATGTCGAGAAACAATGCATCACAAGTAGACGGTTTGCTAGAGTTTTTGAATAAGGACAGATTTAGTTTACAAATTAATAATACTTGCTGTCAACTTCAGTTTATTAATAATTTTGACTGTTAGACTGTTAGTTAGTTTTTGTCATTTACTGTGAACTTTATATTTAGGTAATTTTTTTTTTTTTATAAAATGAATCTGTGCTCACTCGAAGTGAACACAAATACACTTTTGACATCTTTCACAGTAAGCAAATGCTTGTGTCGTGAAAGCGGAAAATGGTCAACACGGCCGGGATTCGAACCCACGACCTCCGCACGAAACAGTGCGAAAGCCGGCGTCGCAACCGCTGGTTTATCAATCACCTCATTTACGTGTTTATTTAACAGTTAAGTGTATAAACGACGCCGCCGGAGCATTTGGGAAATTCCCTCCATTGTTTCAATAGGTAAAACTTGGAATTTTTTATCGAGACTCCAGGTATTCCTGTAATGGGGTGTCTATTTTGCTGTCCCCTTTTTATTTTTTAACAATATGCCGTCTATTCATAAATAATACCTATTTTGTAAAATAATTCGTTATCTGTCTATTGGGTGCCGGCCGGGCTCCCATACTAATTGTATGTAAATGGTCAGGAATTATCTGTATTTCGGGGAACTTGGACGTGTATCCCTGCTTTTGCTTTCATTTTATAAATACATTGCAATAAGTTATATTGCATTGTAATTTACGGTTTTTATAGTAAAAATAATATTTTGAAAGTGTGCAGTGTTTTATACCTACATAACTAGAACACCTGCAAAGTGTTGGTATCAATACAAATAATGTTTTTAGTATTTTATTTGTTATCAAGATACGACTAATAATTTTTCTATTCATAAACAGTGGTGATTTCGCTAGCCTAGTGGTATAGTGCTAACTTCCGATAAAGAGGCCCCGGGCTCGATTTCCGGTCGAGTCAGAGTTTTCTAAGTATTTTTTCACTTGATATTTCTAACCGGGGCAGGCTTGTCTCAAATTGGACGGAATCGGTTGACTAAAAAACTGACGGTAATACCTACTGACATATGTTTTATGGAAAAGTTATATTTTATTCTAATTCGGCAGCCTAACACATTTCCCAGCCAAGTCCGTCTCCCCTTCATAATGTTAGAAGTGATGGGCCACCGCTGGGAGCGCCGGCAAAATGAAAAAAAGTATAAATCATTTTTTGTAACTAAAATATTCTAGTCAAAATTTGACAGAAACCTAAGAGAAAATATTCATGTGAATTTCCAAGTTAAACGTTCCAAAGATGAGAAAGAAATCTTCAGTTTTTGGATTAACCAAAATTATGACATAGGTATAAAATGTACCAAAAAAATTGTCTACAATGCACCATGACGAAACTGTGAATTTTGAAAAGAATAAAATAGATATATTCACACATTACAACGAAAACGAAACTTTTACTATGAATGGACCTATTCAGCAATGTGATTAAATTTCATACTTGTTCAATATTCACCAAAAATAAGAGTAATAACCATTCCAAATTAATGTGCGATAAATTTCGAATTAAATAGTATAAATTTTATGTGTATACCATTTCCCTAGACAAAATATTCTTTGTTCTTTTCCAAAATTTATACGCAATATCGAAAGTTCCATACTAATTGTATGGACGCCGGCCGAGCGTTGTATAGACAGATACCTGACTTTATGCGTATCAACACTTAACGGTTAAAATGACAGTCGATATGAATATGCTTTTAGCGGCTTTAGAAAGTTATCAATACAGAATAACCAAGGTTAAAAGAAACATCAAAAGTTTTGTTTTTAATAAAATAATACAGTTGTTGCTGTTTAAACTGATCATGATTATAATATTCATGTTGACTGTGTCCATGCCATAATCAAGAATATTACTGACGTCAAGGTATGTTTGATTTCGCAATATGTTTTTGAATGAATAATTTGAGAATATTTAACAGTAAACCTTTAATTAATCTCAGAATATTTAACAGTCACAAAAAAGAAGGAGAAGAATTTTCCCAAAAAAAAAACCGTCACTTTTTCCGCATTTTTATCCATGAATCATCAAATGTATTTAGGTAGCTATCTACTGTTAAATTTTTTTTATTTTTAATATTTTTTTTAATAAAAAAAATAAAATTTAACAGTAGATAGCTATATTATAAAAATAATATTTTGAAAGTGTGCAGTGTTTTATACCTACATAACTAGAACACCTGCAAAGTGTTGGTATCAATACAAATAATGTTTTTAGTATTTTATTTGTTATCAAGATACGACTAATAATTTTTCTATTCATAAACAGTGGTGATTTCGCTAGCCTAGTGGTATAGTGCTAACTTCCGATAAAGAGGCCCCGGGCTCGATTTCCGGTCGAGTCAGAGTTTTCTAAGTATTTTTTCACTTGATATTTCTAACCGGGGCAGGCTTGTCTCAAATTGGACGGAATCGATTGACTAAAAAACTGACGGTAATACCTACTGACATATGTTTTATGGAAAAGTTATATTTTATTCTAATTCGGCAGCCTAACACATTTTAGAAAAGGCTTTAGAAAGTTATCAATACAGAATAACCAAGGTTAAAAGAAACATCAAAAGTTTTGTTTTTAATAAAATAATACAGTTGTTGCTGTTTAAACTGATCATGATTATAATATTCATGTTGACTGTGTCCATGCCATAATCAAGAATATTACTGACGTCAAGGTATGTTTGATTTCGCAATATGTTTTTGAATGAATAATTTGAGAATATTTAACAGTAAACCTTTAATTAATCTCAGAATATTTAACAGTCACAAAAAAGAAGGAGAAGAATTTTCCCAAAAAAAAAACCGTCACTTTTTCCGCATTTTTATCCATGAATCATCAAATGTATTTAGGTAGCTATCTACTGTTAAATTTTTTTTATTTTTAATATTTTTTTTAATAAAAAAAATAAAATTTAACAGTAGATAGCTATCCTACATACATTGATAATTCATGGATAAAAATGCGGAAAAAGTGATTTTTTTTGGTGAAATTCTTCTTCTTCTTCTTTTTTGTCGGCTTGCCCAATTTTTTGAAAAAATAAAACCACCGCACACCACTGCTCCAAACCTACATATTTTTATAATAACCTCGATACATTTCACTGTACAAATGTTTTTCAGAGACTCAAGAGTGTTAATAAGTAAAAATATTTACCGTCCAACAACTTCCCATGGTATATGGCCATCCCGGCAACTCTGCCAATGAATTTGAAGTAATTCAAATGCTCCTCGTTGGCTACCCCACTGGCTGGGTTGATTTGTAAGGTGTAATTGTCCATAGCGGAGTATTCAAACAAACCATAGTAAGGGTTGAACATCTCTTTGGATAGTAAGAAAAACCACTCTCTGGCCAAACCACCATAATCTGCAACATTCAATTATAAACCAATCAAAAAGTAATTTGGACCAATTATACTCGTACCTAAAAGGTGTTTGGTAGATTGTTAAACAAATTGAAATGATACATTATATATATTTTTCTGTGAAGCAGCTGCTTCCCATCTGCCCCAGATGATGATTGGTGGAATCCAATCAAAACGTCGGGCGACCAACGGCTCTTTTCAGAGCCAACCTGAGTACACGGAGTACCCAAAACGTTTTGTTCACGCATCATATATATATAGAGAGAGAGGATACCATTAAGAACACAATATTGTTGTGGCTACTCAAAATGTATATAGGCTGCTCCCTTTTATTTACTTTAAAAAATTTATTGAGCCAATGCAAGTGTTAGTATAAACATAGTTTCCAGCTAAATTCTTTGATAGTCTAAAGTTGTTATTTATACCAAAAAAATAAAGACTTAAAGCTTGAAAATAGAGTATATTTTCCTAATCGTTGCTACTGGACACCAAGGAAATAATAACCAGAAAGACCTGTTTGGTGTAAATACACCTTTAAATGCTCAATTTCTTCTAATAATATTTTGATGAATTTAAAAATCTTTAAAAAAAAACACACAGAAAGGTGAATATTATATCCTTACCTAAGCCGACTTCAGATTCGAACTCAACCCACAGCTTTGTTTTCAATAAGTCTAACTTTGTAACAGAGCTTATGATCCGGTAGGAGTCTTCTAGTATTGAGCCTCTACGAACTTTGATCTCAAATTTATTAGGAACATTGGTCTGGAATGTAATCATGGCAAATTATGAGTTATATAGGTACTAAACTCGTAGGGAGTTTCAATGAAAAAGAGAGATTTGATAAGACTTACAGGTTTTTTCAGTTGATTTTTAAGATATTCGTATTTCTTTTTATAATCTCTTGAATAGGGAACAGCTGGACCGGCTATTTGAGGATTTGATAAGCGTGGATCTTCCCACTGAGTTGTCCTTGTATCTGTAATAATAAATAAATAAAAAGATAAATAAATAACACTCTTCTACACAAAGGTGTCACTATAGCCGGCCAACTTAATGCCTGAGGCCATTTTTTTTTAAGTCAACCCATCCTGTCCAATCCCAGGTAGAAATTTCAAGCGAAAAATTCCAACTCAACAGGGAATCAAACCGGGGACCTCCTGATCAGAATTTAGAGCCATAACACAAGGTTACCGAGATCGGTAAGTAATAATTAACAAATAAGTTATAAAAAAATTTGTGTAAGTGTATACAGAGTTGCACTTTCACAATTACTAATTATTTGAGCTAGAGTACTTTCTTCTAGCTCACGCAGATACTGTCAAGAAACTAAAGAATATTTTTTTAGTTTCTAAAGCGATTACCTTTGTACGAAACGGGGATATAATAAATTTACGTGACATCAAAAAATTTCATCAAACAATATGTGAGGCGTATATCTTATGCAAACATGGTATTTTATTATGATCAATTTTAAATGGTTAAACTTGAATTTGAATCACAACGCCATCTTTTACAGAGGGGATCAGTTTTCCATTATACACATTCACCAAAAGGATGTTAAATTTCAAATACTAGGCAAATCATGAGTATATTTAACATGTTGGAAAATCCCATGCCCCCTATAGGATTCGAACCTGCGTTCCTAGCTGTTCCACGCTGAGGTGATAGCACTCAGACCAAAGCTTCAACTTATGAAAATGTTGAGAAATCTTTGAAAGATTTTCCTGAATATGTGTCTTTGTTTTTTTTTGCAAACCTAGCCAGAGATGGATACATTTATCATTAAATCTTTCACAGTTCCGTGAAATGCATTTTACTGGAATTTAACACGTTGTAAATAACTAAAGAATTGAGTATACATACTATGGTCAATAAAGAATATTCTGCCATCGCTGTGCAATCTTTCCTCCCATCCTTCTGGTAAAGCTCCTAAATGATCTTCTATCGAGGACCCTCTCCTTGATAATGCTGTAGCGCTAGTTTTTGACAAGTCTCCACTGACGTCCCCACTGCTACTGCTTGGCATTGGCGACGCCCTACCTGAAAAATCAAATGAAGAAGGTTGTTGTAATTTAAGGTTAATTTATTAAAACCTATGAAAGGGGTTTGAGAATGCACTTTTCAAAATCTTTAAAACGTTGAAAAAACCCATGTCCGTGGTAGGATTCGAACCTATATCCCTAGGTATGTCGTGCAAAGCGCTAACCTTTAGGCCATAGGCTAGGTATACGAAACTGACAAGTAGTTGGATATAATTGTTATGATTATTGAAATGATGATACATCTGTTGTACATTATGAAACTTTTTAATCAAAATTAAGTATAAGAATAAACGAACATAGAGCCAGAACTGGAAAATAGAGTATATTTTGATATGGTCACCAAGAAAACAACAACTGAGAAAGAACCAAAACTCGGGCGCCCATAATCTGTCATGGCTCATTAATTAGTTGTTTCCATGGTGTCCAATATCAACGGCTACGGCTCTATGTTCGTTTGGTGTTAATGCACACTAAGAATAAACAAAATAATATTACCTGTTCTAGGATCTACCCATGTGGTTGTCTTCTCATTGTGGTCTATAAAGAACATCCTTCCGTTAGGAGCCAGTTGCATGGTCCACCCAGTTGGTAGTCCTGCAAATCACCAATGATCATTATCAAATAAAATATGTCAAATTTTTATTACAAATATTACATTATATGTGCACATCTATTTCTATCTTGGTTACTAACTGAAGATATTTCACTAGATGGCGGCACCACAAAAGTTATTTTGTGATAAGTCGAAAATACCAAGTGTACACTTGTGTTCTTGACTTTATCATGTTCAAGTTAACAGTATGCATTTGTGTTGTTGACTTTATCATGTTCAAGTTGACAGTATACATTTGTGTTGTTGACTTTATCATGTTTAATTTAACAGTATACATTTATGTTGTTGACATTATCATGTTCAAGTTAACAGTATGCATTTGTGTTGTTGACTTTATCATGTTCAAGTTAACAGTATACATTTGTGTTGTTGACATTATCATGTTCATGTTAACAGTATGCATTTGTGTTGTTGACATTATCATGTTCAAGTTAACAGTATGCATTTGTGTTGTTGACTTTATTATGTTCAAGTTGACAGTATACATTTGTGTTGTTGACTTTATCATGTTCAAGTTAACAGTATACATTGGTGTTGTTGACATTATCATGTTTATTGTATCTTATCATCCTTAGGTCCATTCGGACACTTGGAATCGTCATTTGAACATTATTTATCCAATTAAAAAAAAAAAATAGAAAATAAGACAAAAAATTTATAGTTTCTATAGAAGCAGAGAAAAGTCGAAAGAACATCATACAAGAGCAATGCTGGTTGGAGTTAAGTTAACAGTATACATTTGTGTTGTTAACATTATCATGTTCAAGTTAACAGTATACATTTGTGTTGATGAATTTATCATGTTCAAGTTAACAGCGTAATATGAATGTTAAGACTATAACTTACTCAACAAACAACATAATATACCTTCACTTCCAGGAATAACAGTGCTACTATTAATAGACCCTCTGTCACTTTGGCTCTCGTGA
Organism: Mystacides longicornis; assembly: GCA_963576905.1. Taxonomy (NCBI): domain Eukaryota; kingdom Metazoa; phylum Arthropoda; class Insecta; order Trichoptera; family Leptoceridae; genus Mystacides; species Mystacides longicornis. The sequence goes on from OY756427.1 coordinate 24,476,222, forward strand.
GTACTCTCCGATTCGGAGGAATGACTTGAATCCACGCGGTCTTCATTCTGAGGACAAAAGTAAACAATGTGTTTTTCGTTTGAAAATTATTTTACTTCATAAGCCCACCTACTACGACTGCAGCATTTCAGAATGAGTAACACTTGGTCATAGACTAGATACTGTCACATTTACTCAATTCACTGCATCCCTTACTAGTTAAACAAATGGAAGAGACTAACAATTAATATCCAGTCATACTTCACTATTTATCAACCTAAACTTTGTTTACACGCTTTATTCTCACCAAATTAAGTTTGTATTTAAACAAATACTTTCTTGCTTCTTTCTACAACAAATTTAGTTTGGAATTAATATTTTGTTATTTAAGTTACAAAAGAAAACACTCAAATAATCACACAACACTGTAAATTCCGAAAAAATATGTAAAACAATTTAAATGTTTAATTTAAGGTACAAGTTTTGAACAATTTTTCAGTAACAAATGTAAGGATGTTTTGTAAACAAGATTAAATACTCTATCTACGAAAAAAAAAACATGAAGAAAACATGCTATTTTACAAGAAACTATAAAGAAACATGCATATTTGGGCAAATAGGGTAGCTACATAGAGTTTTATTGGTAACAGTTAGATGACAGAGAAGAACACAAATTCAACAACACTTTACTCATAGGTGACTTTTTGTAAGCCGGACATATAAAAAAATAGTGTAAACTTTACAGACATTTGCTATATATTGTTCAAAAAGCTTTGGGTGTGCACATATATAAGCCATTTTAAATTCTATAGTGATAAACACAACAGTGCTATCAATTATTGACATACTGCAAGAAGGTCACCACATCCAGACATCAGAACGTATCCTTGATGTCAGCTCGATATGACCACAGATTCATCAAAAACTCACAAAGAATCAAAAGCCAACATCTCATAGTGAATATACGAGAATCATTTGGCAACATGTTTTGACACTTAATGGCCATAAACATGAACGTTAAATACGGCATTACGGATTGTGTGATTTTTATTCGTAATAAATTTACAAATAATGACTCTAAAATGTGATTTTATAAGAATAGTAACATGATTCTACATAAATAGCCTGAAGCCTTCTCCAAAAAATAGGATATCAAATGCAAAAAGGTTTTTTTAAATACTAGTTTCTGAATATTAGTTTCTGAAATCATAAAATGTTTTCAGCTTTAAATGTGAATTAGTATAGATTTGAAGTTAATTAATAAAACATTATTGACAGAGATTTCATCACAAAAGTGACAATTACTATAATATGAGAGTGTGCGAAAAATATTCAATTATTCCGTGTAAAATGTGTAGTTCTGAAAATGGCTGAGTGCCTGGTGTGTCCGAAATTCTGCCAATAATTATTTTATTTAACAAATTATGATAAAACCTGGACCCTAAATATGAGAATACTTGTAATAGATAATGAGAAGTGACATATGCAAGCTTTGTGGGTGACCTAAGTTACATTTTATTGCTAATATTTTACAGAGTGCACTAACCATAGCTTTGAAATAAAACACTAGACGGTGGGATCGATGATATTTTTAATATACATCACTTGGTGTTGGGAAATGTTAGTTTACAAAACCGTTTGTCAAATGAAAATGAGATAAGGAGCACAATACATAGACAAGACATACCAATCACAATTTTGTTAACTACTGCCTAGGACAAAGCAACACATGATGAAACCACAGGCAAAGTTCATCTTATCCAACCAACCTTACCTCCGAATCATCTTCTGTTGGATGGGCTCTTCTAGGTCTACTGGGTGTCCCCAAAACACTTCCACTACTTGGCGAACTGAAATGGTTTTCATCTATAACTAACTCGTTTGGGTCAGTGTTTAGAGTCTCTGCGATAACGGTGCACACTTCGTTTAACGCCTGCACCAACTCGTCTGTTGTTTCAGTGTTGCTAGTGTTTGCAGCTACGTCGGTTTCGGGTCCGCTGTCAGGCTGATCGTGAGAATCTACACTGTCAACGGGAGTTTCTTCAGGATTGCTCTCATTCTCCGTTTGATTATTTTCATTACTAATACTACGCTCGTCGTTTGCGGATTCTTCCGTAACGTTCTGTTCGTCGGGTTTAGGACTTTCTTCGTCCGTTTCTACAGCGAGGTTGTCAAGTTTCCTGCGTAGCTCTGGAGTAGGTAGAGGCGAATGATATGGAGTACCCTGCACAGAATCAGTTTGACTTTTTCCACCACTGAGACCGCCTCCACTCTGGCCACGCATTAATGGCAAACCAACGCACACAATGCCCAAGGCATAGAATGGCAACACACAACAAAATGTTTAATAGATACAAAATGGGTGGTAGTAGGTTGAAAGGTATGCAGTAGTAGTGGCAGTATCGTAAGAGTAGGTAACAGAGAGATTTGAGAATAGAATGCATGCAACAAAAGAAAAAATAAAATGTAAACATAGATTAGAAATACATGCAGGACAAATATGGAAATATGCTAAATTCTACATCTGAAATATTTCAATGAATAAGTTATCCACAACAAACTATATGAACCATAAAAGAAATATTTTGATTCATCTATTTTGTGCTGTTACCGTTGAATTATTATGTAGCTATTATGTAGGTACATACTAGTAGGGGCATTCGGAAAAAAAACTGTCAAAACGTTATGCCATATAATATTTATTGGAATTGTTCTCGTCTTGTTTCAAATCGCCAATTCAAACAAATGACTAGGTGCTTTAGAAACGGAGTTTATATTGTTCTCAAATTCACAGTAAGCTACTTAAATCTTGAGTTATGAGAGAGGAAGATGGTCGGCGCCTGGGATCGAACCCACGACCTACAGTACAAAACAGTGTAAAAGTCGGCGTCGTAACCGCCAACTCTAACCAAAACCAATTGAAAAAGCTTCCTTTTGACAGACATATTTTATGAAGGAATGCCGCTTCTAGCGTGTTGTACATACATTATTTCAATGGCTGTGACAGTACCAAAATTGAAAACAATTTCAAAACAAAAACTTACAGAATAAAAGTTTTTTTAAAAGAATAAAAGTTATAAATTTTAGTAAGTTCAATGAGTTATGTTTGCACTTCGAAAAACGTGCTTAAATAAAATTAAGAAACTAGACAATTCTTCTATTAATCAAATAAATTCAGACTTAAGAAAACTGAAAAATAAATCACTTAATTATTTTTTTAAACAAATTAATCCTCCGTTATCTTGCTGAAAAATGTGTTTTTTTACTATGTTAGTAGCATCCCAATAGCAGACTGGACTTTAATCAAAAACTCAGAATATAGGTTAAATACTATAAAAGTTCCCTGCATCATTCCTTTTTGAAAAAAAAAACGATTTTATTTCATCAGTGAATCAACAATTGATTCATCTAAATATTTATCTTTAAATTTTTTATATTTCTATACGAAATATTTTAAGTAGTAGCAGGTTACCCAGAATTATTGAAGAGTAAGCGTAAAGGTTATGCAACAGCATCTAAATTTTCATGTAGATAAAACTTTCTCAAGTTTTCAAGCAATTCTTCCGATATCGAAGAAAGAGTTTAAATTAATATGGAGACCCCCATAAGCCACAAGCATATCTTATTTGTACAGTGGGGTGGTTAGGGGGTTAGTGGTTCTTAGGGTGGTTCAATAAACCAGTAAGTTTTTTTTTTTAAATCTAATCCAAAACTGTTTCAATATTGTGTTTAGCAAAACTTCTGAACTCTGATGCAGTCATATAAGTGCAACTGACACTGAAAAATTGTTAAAACGAAGTCGGCATTCTAGAAATAACTTGAAAATTCTCCAATAGGAAGTTAGAAGATCAGAAATTGAACATTTGTAAGAATACCTATTTATAAATAAAACAAACTTCCCAGTATTACTATAGTGTAGATTATATTATTTCCCAAATACATTTTCGGCCGACTATGCGACCATCTTCAGCGGAGAGTTTTTTGGACTAACAAATGTTACTTCAGGTGAAAAACCACTCTCCGCCAGCTTAGACAGCAGCACATCATGGTCGACTCTATCAAAAGCTTTTTCAAAGTCGGTATAGATAACATCGACTTGCTTTCTGGCGTCAAGACTTTTGGATACACTCGTAACAAAAAATAATAAATTGGTTAGGGTCGATCTTGCCTTCCTAAATCCGTGCTGCTCATCTGTAACTGTAAGATGGTCGCATAGTCTGCCGAAAATATATTTAAAAATAATCTACTATAATAATACTGCAAAGATTGTTTGATTTATAAATAAATAGGTATAATGACTAAGTATTACAAAGTTACAAATAATGTGTTTGAAGAATTTGTTAGAATCTCGAGGCTACAAATGTAACATTTCCAACTAAAAGGAGACTATATATCTTGAAAAAAATATGTTTGGCTGAAGAATTAATACCTTTTTTTTAACAAACCTTTTGAACTGTTTCTAATATATTAACAATACGCTCTAAAAATGTTCATTATTCAATAAGTTAAATAACTCAGTATAAAAATAAGCACCAATGATTTTATGTGTTGTTATAAACGCAACAATAAAATAGTTTATAAATATAACATACTTTTTATAGAGCCAATATGTTGATAATAAAGTTTTAACGACCATTTGGTAGTAAAAATGCTCTCTTGAGATGAAATATTATGAAAAATCTACACCAAAAGTCCTACTATGAATTCTAGAGTTTGCACAAAACATTTAACCATAAAACACTGAATTAGATTCTATTAAAACCATGCTAGAAGTGGGGTGGTCTATCTAACCTGCAATCGCCTGTGTCCGTGATTGTGTGACTGAGCTTGTGAGGCGCTCGGAGTACTAGAATCGTGTGATATGTGAAACCGCCTTTGGAATTCAGTCACAGCTGACTCCATGCGACATGATCCACCATTCAACTCTTCTCCGCTGAAATCAGAAATTATAAAACGATAAATAGGCTTAGAATTTTTTTCAAGCTTTTTTCTAATTTGTTAACATCAAGTGCATTGTTTTTAGAAATTAAAACGCGAAAAATGAATAAATCAAATTTTGATGTCAAATTGTCGTTTGACACAAACTGTCAGTTGGTGCGATTGACAGAATTCGGATGGAAAATATGTGGTTAAAAAACAGATGCATCGTCGGAATGACATTGGTTGAATACAAGTAATTTTTATAATTCTTTTAAATTCGAATTCAATATTCATAGTTAGATCACAGGACAACGTCTGTCGGGAAAGCTAGTTTTGAATAAAAATGGTCGTTAAACAAACCTTATCGTGGGCCTTTCCCACTGGGTGGTACGAGCCGGGTGATTGACGTAGTATGTACGCCCGTTGGCATCTTGTCTTTCTTCCCAGCCATGAGGCAGGGGGGGCATCTGAAACCAAACATATTCAAAAGAAATCACACAAGAAGACAAAAAATACATTCAAAATTTTGTGGGAAAGAATTTATAGATACCGAATCCATGTTGGTAGGCATTGAAGGAATTAATTCCCAATCAGGATCGTTGCTCTGTGCTGAAGGCGGTCCATTGCTTCCGTTGGTATTTGACTGAGAGCCGTTGGGTGTAGAAGATGGCCCCCCTATTAAAGCGTGGTAAACGTCCAAATGTCCCCTCACTCTCGACCGGGCGCTACAATAAAAATATGTCTTATATTAGGAAAAACCTGAAAAATTAATTACTCACATTATTAAAGAACTAGCTGATAACCGTCTTGCTTTACTATCCCCCTGATGGATCTTTTCAACTAACATTTGATGAAGATCCTATCATTTTAGAAATTTGTTAAATAAACTAGAGAAAATGGAAGAATTTTCATTTAACATTAATTGCAACGATCTGCGATGATGAATTGAACGTAAAATCTGCAATATTATGAAATAACTAAATTATGTAGACAAGGGTAAAAAGTTGACTACATTGTAAGCTTATGGCTAAAACGGTGGAATTATTGCCAAAGCAATTTCTTTCATCCAACCAACATTTGATGTAAAAAAAATTTGATAAAAAATTAATAATTTTAAGAACCCCAGTTTAGGGATTGAATTTCCATATACCTACCCTACTAGCCCGAATATAATGGGACTCCGAAATTTAATTCGACTACAAATATTTAAAAAGGTTTTGAAGAAAAAAAAATATTCATAACAGAATTTAAAACTAATCACAGCTAACTTGATTCAGGTAATTGTAAGAAAAAACACAGCTTAAAACCATTTCAGAAACAAAACAAATTTCGAAAGAGATGTTAACACACGGAAACATAATAATATATATTGCGACATCAGAATTTAAGTGAGTCGATATTTTAACTGAAACTAAATGGTAGAAAAATATTGCACTATAAGGTAAGATCGTTTCTTATTAATTGAGAGTTCAAGCAACTCTGAGGTGTTACAAGGTATATCTCATACTGGAGGTCGTGGGTCTTCCTCTTTCACGACACAAGCTTTATGCAGCTTACTGTGAAAGAGTGTATTTGTGTTCACTTTGAGTGAGCACAGATTCATTTAATAAAAAAAAAATATTTCATAACAAATATAATTGTTAGTAGCTTAATTTTATTGATAAAAAAAGATGAAGCATATTGCTATTGAATACAAAATATGAGTCATGTTCATTTTGCATGCATTAAAATTTACACAAAATATCAAATCATTTATTTTAGTTAGTTACTTACCGTACCACAGCAAAATATCTATTTTTAGTGAAAATTTTAAGTAATTTTTTTGTCAAGTCCCATAAATTCAACAATAATAAATACATTAGTTAGCACACCAAACATTGAAACTACAATTAACAATTAATTAGTAGAATCTTGATTATCCAGACTTATTGGGGAAGATAATCAATCAATAGGTTGTGAGAATAGCATGTGTATTTATTTTAACATGTTTTCAAAAAAATAATTGGAATAGAACAATTATTATTGTGTATTCAAATAAAAGATACTGCTCATTGTCGCACACAAAGAGTAAAAATAATAAGCTAATAAAAAATCAGGAATTGAACATGCATTTTCAGTGAAATAAAACAATTTGTTTTGTCATTTAAATTTTATTGTATAATCTACATCAATGTTACGCAAACTTTTTGTGTTCAAGGTACACCTACCAAATCAAGAAATTTCAGATGTACCTACACCAATGAAAAATAGGGGTCGTTCAAATATTACGTGATATTTTAGAGTTATGACCCCCCTTCTCTCCCATTAAACGCGCCGTTACGTTTTTGTACCTCCCCCGTGTTTGATGAGAAAAGTGAGACATTTTAACTGAGCACAGCAGACGATCAAAATTTGGAGCAATCCTTGATAAGATTGCTCTCCTATCTTCATTGATCGTCCTAAAAGGTGGAATTCCTGAACGACTGTTGCGGCTTGCATTTTTCTCTGTGCTCATTTAAATGGGTAAATAGGTACTTATATACGGCAGATAAATAAGTTTTACTGCACATTCTTTTCTTTTGAACACAGAATCTGAAACATGAGCCTTCACAAACACTTGGGTCTCATTTTTTCACGGCACACCAAACGATGACCACGGTACACCAGTGTGCCGCGGCACACCATTTGCGGAACACTGATCTATATAACTTGCTTGTGAATTGAGCAATTGATTTTTTTTATTTACAGTATGTTATATTAAGAACAATTTGAATACAATAAATCTGGATAATGGAGGTTCTACTTTGTATTAGTTCATTGTGTTAGCTAAAACATTGTGTTGTTATGTGCAAAAAATATAAACAATGAAAACACATATGTAACATGTTAAATCAAAATAACAATCATATAACGGTGCATTTACATCAAACGAACATAGAGCCAGAGCTGGGAATAGAGTATATTTTCTTGATCGTTGATATGGACACAGAGAAAGAACCATAACACTGGCGCACATAATCTGTCATCGCCCATTAATTACTTCTTGTTCGTTGTTGTTTCCATGGTGTCCAACACATACAATAAAAGAGAGTATGCTCTATTTCTAGCTCCGGATCTATGGTTGTTTGGTGTAAATGCCCACCAATATAATATGGTGCTCCGTTCACTAGGGGAGTGAAAGAGAATAATAATTGATAGGGAAGTAACAGAAACTCATTTTATATCCAGCATCTGTTATAAAAAGCAGAGTTAAAAACCCAATAGGTTAATTCATTTCTGGCCATTACGGTTGGTTTGGCTTTTGTTCGGTCAAGGTTTTGTCTGCTTAAAAATCGATAGGATAAATATTCGGACAACTCTTGATGTCAGTAATCTTGATTGGAGTTTGGAATAAGAGTAAAAGTGGATAGGCAAGTCACTGCTAGAGTTGCCTTTCCCATCCTGCGTCATTTTAAAATGACACAACTTATAATAGGATATTTCTCAATAATTATTTTGTAAATTGAAGTGATTCATTCTTTACCACAATCTTGCAACCTCTATGGTACTGATTAGAGGTGGGCGTTTTCGCTACTTGCGGTTAACGTTAACGGGTGTTGATGTTAACCTTGTTTAACAGTTGAAGTTAACTGTTAACGTTAACTACGTCAAGGTTACAACTTACTCTAACATAACTTACAACTTACGTAACAGAAAAAATGAAAAAGTCTCCCACAGATTCTTAGATAGACAATACCTTGGTCAGAGAAGCCTCAAATGGAAAGCCCAGAAACGGTTAGTTTTAAATAAATATTTGATTGAATAATTGTTAACATAAAGCATAGTAATTCAACAAAAAAATACTGCAAATAATACCAACGACATGATTAATGCGATATTTAGATCAGAGTTATTTATACTAATTTTCAAATAAGACATTCGTTGAATATAAAAATATACAGATTGAGTCCGAATATGATGAGCACAACAACCACAAACAACAGATATTTCTGATGAGAATGACAGATTAGTGTTTTTGTGTTGACAGTCTGGATTAGCCGCCAACTTCACACCAATGCTGTCAAAATAAAAGAAATGTGATGCTTTTAATAAATTTATACGAGAGTAACGCCACCTTTTGCGATAAACAGAAATACATTTTAATTATTACATCTTTGCATTATTATCTTTTTGTTGAAACCGGTTTGGGGCACATCAGTTGGGAGGTTTCTAAAAGTGGACGTAGATAAAAACATATTTTGTCTTTTCTAAACATAGATTAATTGTTAATGCATAATTGGTGTGTGATAAAAATATACTGACACTGTTGACACTGTTACTGTTGCACTTTTAACACATTCACTGCCAACAAAAATAATTGATTTTATTTAAAAATGGCAGAAATATTTTGTAAAAAGGGGAATTTGTAAAAAAATTAAAAATTCAGGCATTTTAGAAGCAGCTTATGAAGTGGTTGGTAGCCTGGCAGTTACAACGCGTCTTTCGTACTGTCTCCTACTGGAGGTCGTGGGTTTAATCCGAGGTGCCGACCATCTTCTTCTTACACGACACAAGCTATAAGTAGCTTACTGTGAAAGAGTCAAGGATATGTTGCGAGGGAATACTCTAATAAAAGATACATGGACAAATAGATTAGAATAAATAAGAAACTGGAGCGAGTTCAAAGGCGAGCGACAAAGATTCCCACTGGGATGCGGAACATGGAGTATGAGGAGAGGCTGCTGGCACTCGGATTAACCACACTCAAGGCGAGAAGAGACAGCGGCGACCTTATAGAGACATACAAGATCCTGAACGGGTATTGCCACCTTCCCGGCTTTATTAATATGTTTACAAGGAATCCAAACAAATATCTAAGACGACATCACCTCAAGCTCAATCCAACTAAGTTCAACTCCAATCCGGCCAAACATTTCCTTAAAAATCGTGTACTTGAGGTGTGGAACCGATTGCCTAGTGAAATTGTTGAAGCTTCGAGTGTGAATGTTTATTTTTAAAGAGTGGACAAGTATTTGGAATATAGTTGATTATGCAAGCTTGATATGAGGACATCAGCTGTGAGCTGCTAGCCCAAATGTTTTTTGAAGCGATGAGCATCAATATGTATGTATTTGGCAGTGAATGTGTTAAAATGTGATCCGTCCCAATATCGCACTATACCATGCAGGCAGACATGCTGGTTACCACTGCTAGTACCCACTACTAGGACTACTTACACAGACCTGCGTGGACGTAACGGATACCCCATCTGCTCCTCCCTGGGAGCCTCGGCCAAGTTGATCTCCACCATGCCCAGAAAGTCGTCTCGCGTCAATCTGTTCTCGTCAAACACTTGCATTACTATTTTGTGCTCCGCCGGCTTCACACGGAAGAAGAATTCTTCGTTCCATACTGGATTCAGAGTCTGAAATAGAATTGAAAACACACAATATTGACTAATTAATAGTAGAAATAAGAGCGATTCTCATAATGAGTTGGGTGTCCGATGAGATTGATAATTTTAATATCAATTACAGATTTTCTACTAGCAAATTGAGTATTAGGTGTAGAAAAATTGATTATAACATGATCTTTGTATTGCTTTAATACGCAAGTAAGTTTAGTGTGAACCATAGTGTATAAATGTTGATGTACTGATGTTTTCTTTTACACTGAATCGTATTTTAAGTTCTTCTTTATTGTTTAGAACATTTTTTTTTGTTTTCTTGTAAGTGTGATAGACATATGGACAGCAAAGGCTTTTTGAAGCTGTTAAGTATGTTTCACTAATCGTTCACTGAATAAATAAATATATATTCCGTAAATTTCATACATAACTACGACAGTTGAATCAGACAAAAAAAGCACTATATAAAAACATATTCATCCCAAAGATGCTAAGAAAAATAAATTAATTCACTACAAATATACAAAAAAAAATGTAAAGTTATTGAAATTAAAATGAATAACTCAATAAATATTGATATAAAAAACAAAATAGTAAAGCCAACATCTATACAAAATACATTTTATGTTTGAACGCAATCATCTTCTATCCATAAGATTTAAAAAAAATCTTTTTGTATTTGATATCCTATTTCTTAGAGAAGGCTATTTAAAATATTTGTAGATGATTAAGAAGAAAAACTACACTGTCACTGACTCTTATGGCCATAGAGTATGATTCACACTCACATGAATTGACAAAAAATAAATAATTTACACGGCAAACAACTTTTAAAGCATCAGCTAGTGGATGATAAAATCAAAACAAATCTAGCCAAACTAAATGAAATCATTATAATAATTTAGTTTATAACAACTCACCCGTTTTTTAGTTTTGGTATAAACTGAATCTACGACAATGTCTCCATTGACAGTTAATAGATCAATCCGAACATAGGGATCACTGAAACAACACAAAATTTAGTTAGGTACTTCTTACTTCTCTATATATAAAAATGAAGCCTTTTTTCCTTGGTCATCGCATCACACGTGAACCAATTCCGCTAATTCTGTTTTGTTTTGACTACTGTCAGAAGGTTTTATTATTTAGAAAATTTAAGAAAACTTAATGTAGGTAACTTTCTTAATTGAATTCAACTTTTCAATTTTTGAATTTTAATCGACGTTTTACAAACTGTCAATGGTTTGATTGTTGGTGAGATTGTCAGAATGTGCTGTGCAAACATCGTTTAAAACACATGTCGATCGGTCTTAATTATATTGGTTAAATAGATAATTAGTTTATCACCATATAAATTCAAAATTCATAGTAAAGACAGGACAACGTCTACCAGGAAAGCTAGTACAAAATAATAATAATAATACATGCTACTTGCACAATAACTTTTTATGATTGCAGAAATACTTAATTACTATCAAGGATTATAACAAATTGAGTAGTTTTATATAACTCTAGTGTTTATTGACGGAACACTATTTTTCTCATGGTTTATTAGGAATGTATATTATGTATGCTGTTAGATTTTCTCTATTACTCTTTGGTTGGCAGAAATTACTTCGCACCCCTCCCCCACTACTGCGCTGGGTTCCTAGGGAGCGGTCCGTCGTCTGACAAGATGGCAATTTTTCAAAATTATTACAATGTTTTTTGTTACTACGTTAACAATGATATACACTGACACATTCACCGCTGTTTAATAGCAGTACTGTATTCTTAGAAAAACAAACCATAAGTAACACATTGATTCACAATCAGAAATTTAAAAAAATATTTAGGTACTATACAAATTTTGAAGACTTGCTACAATTAACACCATACATAATTAACTTAAGACTTGTACATAATTAACATAATTAACTTCAGACTTTCAGCCGGTTTCATACAAAATAAAGGAGACTTTAAGTTTCCTTTAAAAACTAACGTGTTTCATAATAACAAAATGACATTTTAAACCCGACTTTATTTTAAAGTCTCGTTATTGGCACTAAAGTCGACTTTAGTGTAGTTCAATCTTTTAACACCGGAGTTCATAGAAAATTTCGTGGCGCTTATCTGTCACAAATGATGAACATTTGTATACGGTGACACTGTGGACAATAATGACCAAAATAAGGAAAACATGGCAAAACGGGAAGAATATTATTGTTTATTGATTTCATTTACTAATTCATAAACCATAATAATAAATTAATAACAATAACAACACATTGTATACATTCAAAAAACGTCGCGACATTACTAATGTTAACACACATCAATAAATGCTCTGATAAATAATATTAATTTAAATGGTTTTCTTGAGTGTATTTATGGTATATATCATTCGGTGCAGTTTTGCGCGCTCTTTTCGGTCATAAAAGTGATTGTGCTGGACTCTTGATGTCTGGAAAATTTTTGACGAAAAACTATTTTCATAGGTGCTGAAATTGACATTTCGTTTTATGCTGGCAAATGGTGAAAAGTTCTTATATCTGTGACTCTTAAAGTGTTCTGTGTTATTGTGGACAACCAAAATAAAGTGGTGCTACAACATAGCAACTGGAAAACCCGTGAAAAGCTCATTTTCTTCTTTGACATTTTTGTGAATTACATGTAGTACAGGTTGCAATACATCATTTTGATAGCATTTTTTGTGTGGATTCCAAATCAGTTCTTCTTCATTCTGAGGTAGCTGATTGCTGGAGTGAGTTATACCCATTTTTGAAAAAATTTATTGCTATTGTGTATAAATGGTGCAAAATTGCTCCAATTACTGCATGTATAAATATAAATCTATGCTTGCTGAATAAAGCGCCAAAAATTGCGCATAGCAAACTTAGTAAACCTAAGCTATCCTGTTACTGGGAAAACTAAATCCAGCCGATACTAATTTTTCATGAGAGTACCCACAGTGCATTTTTGGGTTTTGGGTTTTGTTTCTAATTTGAACCACCCATTGAAGTCTCTCATATACTATATTCAAGTATTACACAGATTTGGTCCATTTCTTTGCAAGAAGTATTGGATTTACATTACTAATAGCAAATTGGCTTTTTAAGTCATCATAATGTCCGAGAGGAGTATCAGAATACCCATGATCAAATAAATCTGGGAAATGGAGGCTCTAATTCAGCTCCAACATCCAGAGACACATCTCCTGCAAATAATAGGAGGCTTCTGGAGAAGACAGAGGTGGGAAATGGATGCTCTTTTGCTCGGCAACTAGTTAAGGAGTCGATAGAACAATTAAATGGTGCTAATAATTTAAAAAAGAAATAAAGAAAAAAGTTATTGATAGTCTTAGAGAACTTCTCAGAATTGTAAAGGAGCTAAGTGCAGAGAATGCGAGTGATGAGAATCGTGTCGATAACCTGGAGATTCTTAAAGAATATGTTGGTGCAAAAATGCAGGAAAATTCTAATAAAATTGATGAAATATTATTGGAAATTAAAAAGAAAAATTGTATTTCTGCCTTGGATCTAGATAAACATAACCGCAATATTGCTCCTCTTCAAAAAACCTACGCTTTGGTTGTGGGTTCTAAAGATCCAATGAAAACTGGAGACGATATAGAGGGGCAAGTTAATAAAAATGCTACCCTAGAAGTTTGGGTATTGGTGTGAATAATGTGAGAAAATCAAAAAACCACAAAGTAATAATAAATTGTACAAGTGAAACACACCGAGACAAGTTGAAAAGTGAATTGAGTCTGACTAGTGACAGGAGTGGTCTGATAGTGCAGTGTGGTAGGGAGAGAAATCCTTTGATCGTCTTTAAAGGCGTAATCAAGGGAATAAATGAAGATGACCTAAACGAGTCCTTACAAAAACAGAATTCGCATTTGAATATAAAGGAAAAGGTAAAAATAAAGTATTTCAGGAAGCATAGAAATGGATTGCTGGCAAACTTGATTTGTCAGGTGGAACCTGGAACGTGGAAAATATTGACGATGGTGGGGAAGGTCTTTGTGGGTTTTCAGAGGATTCAAGTGGAGGACGAGTCCCCACTTGTCCAATGTTATAATTGTCTTAATGTGTATAATTGCCTACGGACATACCAAAAGATTCTGTACAGGACCCACTAGATGTGCATATTTTACTGAAGAACACTTAGGAAATGATTGTAAAAGGAAGATAGAGGAAGTGGGCACAAATCCAAGATGTATTAATTGTTCTGATAAGAAAAATAATAATCACTCTGCTTTTAGTCCTGAGTGTCCAGTGAGAGTACTGCTAGACAAAAGAGCCCGAGAATTGACTAATTATTTTTGCTAATGTTGATCTGGGTCTTCAAAGCGATAACATGAAAGATAAACTATCTGCATCTGATTTCTTTGAAGATATTGATGGATTTAAGCATATTGAGGCTAAGATTTTAAAGACTGCCGAGGAATACAAACAAATTTTTAATAAAAATATTGCTATGAGTGTTGTCCATATTAATATCAGGAGTATTAAACACAATTTCGATTCTCTGATGGTGGAGCTCTCATCTCTCGGGATGGACTTCACGGTGTTGGTGCTGTCGGAGTGCTGGCTTGGTGACAGCTTTACACCTAAACTTATTGATGGTTATTCGGAGTACCACACGACAGATAATTTTAATCGGAACAGTGGTCTTGTTGTGTATGTAAAAAATAATGGATTTGTATACAAGTGTCAGGAAATTACAATACAACTGTTTACAAATAGAAATCGACAAAAATACATCAATTTTCGCCATATATCGATCTCCAAGTGAAAACAATAAGGAACAATTTATTGAATCAATGAATAATATATTATTGAACACAAAAATGTACAGTCAGGTTCTTATTACTGGAGACATAAACATTGACATACTGTCACCTAATGTGCAGGGAACACAATACCTTACTATGTTGAGTAAGGTATTGGGTTTCGTCTCTGCTATTAATACTGTTACCAGGCCTGCTACGAATGTCTGGATCATGTGATGGTGAAATCCAAGAATAATTTGGTTTCTGCTGTATATGAAACTCATTTAACGGATCATTACATGACAGTGCTTGGTGTTGTGGGACACAATAATGATACCAACAAAAAGACTGTAAACAAATATGTAAATGTGAACAGAATTATCGAAAGAGTCAGAGCCATTAATTGGGACCCGCTAATTGCTGTAAACGATCCTAATGAGGCCATGGAATCTTTCTTGTCTACAATGAAATTGATTATCATTGAAAATACTACACAAAGTGTCAAAAGAACAAAAAAAAGTCTGAAATTAAAACCTTGGATTACTGATGGTTTGGTTGTGTCTATTTGTAAGAGAAACAAAATGCATAGCGAAGTTAGAAAATATCCTGAAAACCTGAATCTTGCCTTGGAATACAAGAAATATAGAAATATTTGTAGAAAGACTATTGAAACGGCAAAACACCTGTATTATGGTGATAGAATTGCAGAATCGGGTAATAATACAAAGAAACTGTGGAATATTGTAAAAGACTGTACGAACACAAAGAAGAATAAAACTGTAGAAATTAAAATGTTAATTGACCAAAAAACCTCTAAAAGAATAGATGAACCCGAAAGAATAGCTGATTCATTAAACGACTTCTTCTGTAATGTTGGAAGCAACCTGGCTAGTAAGATTGAAGGCGAGATTGGTCTGACTGAGAATGAACTAGTAACTAGGTTGAAAAATGAAAGGAGGATGGTATCATCATTTTTTTTTGCCCCGGTTGTGGAGCCTGAGATTCAGAGAATTATTTCTACATTAAAAAACACTTCCTCTTGTGGTTTTGATATGATCTCGTCTTAAATAATTAAGCTCTGTGCAGAATACATAGCCAAGCCGCTGACTATAATATTTAATAATTGTTTTACACAAGGTATATTTCCTACATGTTTAAAACATGCCATTGTGGTTCCGATTTTCAAATCTGGAGACCCTTACAATCAGACTAATTATAGACCAATATCATTGCTTAGTTGTGTCTCTAAAATTTTGGAAAAGGCTGTAAAACAAAGACTTCTGGATTACTTGAACAAACATAAAATATTATCAGGTAATCAATTTGGTTTCAGAGAAAAGATTAGTACTGAAGATGCTATGAACAGATTGACGGAGTATGTGGTTTCTCGTTTGGATGGTGGAAAAAGATGTCTGGCAGTGTTCCTTGACTTGGCGAAAGCCTTTGATACGGTTTCACATAGAATTTTGCTAAGAAAAATGCAATTTATCGGAATCAGAGGTATAGCTGGAGACTTTTTTGAAAGCTATCTAACTGGCAGAGAACAAAGGACTAAAATAAGCAATGAAGTGACAAGCAATACATCTAAATTGAATTTGGCGTACCCCAGGGAAGTACATTGGGCCCGTTGTTGTTTTTATTGTATACTAGCTGACCCGTCGAACTTCGTATCGAAATAAATAATATGGGTACTCTAGGTTTTATGCAACAGAGCTCAAATTCGTTTTTTAGTTATTTAACACGAATGACTATTTAGTGGCATTAGCAAAACCTGCATACCACGCAGCATTCATTGGGTCTGAGTTTATTTTTTTACATAAAAAACTTATGGGAATGTGGGAAGAGGTCATCATTGAGCAAGATCGAGTGCAATGGAGAGCTCTTAAGCCTCACTTTGCTCCTGAGTGGAGTTCAAAGGGAGTTTTAATTTTGATTGATTTGATGTTAATATGTAAAAAAAAGAATTTAGGTATGTCATTATATTCGATATTTTAATAGTTTTTTGCTCAGTTAAAATAATATTGATTGATTAATCAAAGTACGATAAGGAACATCTCCGTACCGATTCAAAATACGCATTGAGGTGTCAATACTTTTTTTGCCCATCACGCTGAGAAGGGGGTAGGCAGAGAGTATGGACTTCCATTCTTTCCAATCCAAACTTATTCGCTTCCTCCAAACGCATAACATTCCGCATACATGCTCTTATATTCCTCTTGCTCCTGACTTGGCCCTCACGTAAGACGGCACCGATATGGTCAGTCTATGTCATTGCAGGTCGGCCTCGTCTGCGTGCACCAATTCTTTCAGATTTATATATCCTTTTAGTCATTCTCACATGCCCAAACCTTCTTTCTTTATTCACTTTCATTCTAGTCACTACACTAACATCCACTCCACATTCCTTTCTAATATTATCATTCCTCACTTTATCAATAATTCTCTTTCCGCATATCCTACACAGTGATCTCATTTCCACAGAATTTATTCCAACTTCCAAATTTATCTTCCATGTCCAAGTTTCACTCCCATAAATCATGGATAGTATCAGGATTGCTTGTGCATCAACTGTCGATTTCAGAGATATCTTCTTAGAGGTCTTAATGCACCGCCTTCTCCCAGCCAATTTCCTTCTTTCAATCTCTTTTTCACACCTTGCATCTCTTCTAAATACCTAAATAGACATACGTCCAAGTTCTCGACATTCACTTTCACACAAAATTGCGTTCTTAAATCTTCTCTTTCAAAACAGTGGAAATAAATAAAAAGCACATTTAATGCAGTATCTGTGATTTTTGTTCTATCTTCTATTACAACATGGTGGAAGTTGGAAGTGTAGCAACTTTTATTTTCAATAAAGAAACAAATGCTTGGTCATTAGCAAATAATATCCAGCTTTTTTTTACATATAACGATGCAGACTATATTTACGTTATATGTAGGTATGTACTCATTCATCCTCTGTAAAAATCAGCCCATAAACGAAGAATTGATTTTCAAACAAACAAAAAAATATTCTACTTGTTCTTCAATATAATCATGTATTCCTTGTGTTAAAACTTATCAAAACTCCTTATAAAATGAACTTCAATTAAGTATAACTCCTTAATAGCAATATTATATTATACGATTCTGTTTGCTGGCGGTTTTAAAATGTCTGTAAATAAATAAAGTTTTCAAAACTCCTTACACTTCATTACAATAATGTATTCCTTGTATTTAAACTTACCAAAACTCCTTATAAAAAATAACTGCAATGAATATTATATGACTTATCCAATCAATCTATTTCATACGATATATTTTACATTCGCATTCTATCAGTTGCAACAACAATCAATCCACTGACAGTTCTTTCAAATGTCAATTAATAAAAATTCAAAAGTAGAACAAAATTATATTGTAAAAAGTACTAAAAAGATTACCTACTTTCTGTGTTTTCTTAAATTTCCTAATTTTCCATGATTTTTTCTTAATTTTTTTCTACTAAATCAACCTTCTCCTGATAAAAGCCTACACGGCAAAAAAGAATTAGCGAAATCGGTCCAGCCGTTTAGGCGCGATGCGATAACACCGGGAAATAGCTCTCCATTTTTATAGTGTTCTTAAATTTTCTAATTTTCCATGCATTTTTCTTAATGTTTTTCTACTAAATCAACCTTCTCCCGATAAAAGCCTACACGGCAAAAAAGAATTAGCGAAATCGGTGCAGCCGTTTAGGCGTGATGCGATGATATCGGGAAATAGCTCTCCATTTTTATAGTGTTCTTAAATTTTCTAATTTTCCATGCATTTTTCTTAATTTATTTCTACTAAATCAACCTTCTCCCGATAAAAGCCTACACGGCAAAAAAGAATTAGCGAAATCGGTGCAGCCGTTTAGGCGTGAAGCGATGATATCGGGAAATAAATCTAAATTTTTATAGTTTTCTTAAATTTTCTAATTTCACATGCATTTTTCTTCAATTTTTTGTTCTAAAAGGACACTCTCCTGATAAAAGCCTACACGACAAAAAAAGAATTAGCGAAATCGGTCCAGCCGTTTAGGCGCCATCCGATGACAACGCGAAATAGCTCTCCATTTTTATATATAAGATTAACGATCTGTGTGATTTGAACTTTGAGGGCGAGATCATAACTTTCGCTGACGATACGGTCTTAATATTCAGTGGAGACACATGGGGTGAAACTTATGATTTGGCTCAGAGAGGTGTAAGGATGGTTAAGAGATGGTTGGATAGTCACCTTTTGACGTTGAATACTATCAAGACGAAGTATGTACCTTTTTCTTTGACTCTGACATTCCAACCTAACCTTGGTGGAACAATTGTTTTCTGTGATTGTGATGAAGATTGTGTGTGTTCTAGGATAGAAAGTACCGATGTAGTGAAATATTTGGGTATTGTAATTGATAAGCATTTAAGATGGTCTGCTCATTTGGAGATCTTAGCGAAAAGATTAAGAAAACTTATATATGTATTTAGAACTATAAGGCATATATTAGACGAAAATATGGTTAGAATGGTGTACTTTGGACTTTGTCAGTCAATTATATCTTATGGTATTGAATGCTGGGGCGGTGCATTTGTTAACCACCTGTATTCTGTTAATATTGCTCATAAAGCCATACTTAGAGTCATTAATTTTTGTGGATATAGGCATCCATCTGAGCCACTCTATAGGACTTTCGGGGTGTTGGATCCTAGACAGTTGTATGTGCTTCGTATCCTGACCAGATACCAGTTTGAAAGGGATGTCTCTACTGCTGTACAGCATTCTTTTTATACAAGAATGAGAGCTCAAAAAATGCGAGTTCCTCCAAGAATGTGTACGACTCATGGTCAAAGGTTTGCAATCTTCCTGGCACCATTTTTGTTTAACAAAATAACTCAATGTATTAGAGACATAAAAAATAAATGCTTATTTAAGAAGCTTTTGTCTGTTTGGTTACTGGATGTAGGAAGAAAGAATGTGGAGTGTATGTTAGAGATACAGCGGTAGAGTTGTGTACTGGGATACGGTTGATGTGTGTTTGGGAAATGCTCTGTGGTTGATGAGTGTGATGTGTGGGGGTGATATGTGTGATTTTAAAGTGTTGATTTAAGTGATGCTAAGGCAAATTGGAGTAATGTGCAGTGAGATACAGTTTCTTCTCACTAGTTCACTGCACGAAGGATTTATCAATGAAAAAAAGGTTGAAGATACATGAAATTTAGTTGTAGATGCATAAAATTGTTATAACTATTGTTTTTGAAAAGCCATACCTAAGTATATGATTATATTTAATGTATCTGTATATATATATTTAAATTTCTGGAATACTCTTGTATTTAATCAATGTACATTTTGTTGAAAAATAAAATTATTATTATTATTATTACATTGATGATTTATTTAGAAACAAAATTGACAGATTAACAGAAATTCCGCTAAAATATTAGTAAACAACCTATGTTTTCCATAGATTTCCATGGTTACACTATCAACTGCTACCAAGTTTCAAATATTGTTTTTATGAAACGTGTCAACGTAAAGGATACTTTAAATTTTAAATGTTCCTTTAGCTAAAGAGTTCTTTAGTCGCTTTTTTTAAACCGGCTGTTAAACCATGTGAAAGAAATTATTAACGGTCCAGCTTTATTCAACAAGACCTACAAGTTGGTAGGCACCTATAATTCCTGTTTGAAGCAATTTTCGTTCGCACTTTATTGTACAGTGAAATTTAATAAAGTTCAAGATATAGTAATTAAAATGAAACAAATAATTTGTTATTCCAAATTTTTTCCACACCCTGACCAGTCACCTGTGACTATGCAGGACCTGTGCCTGCGAAACTAGTCAGGGTATTAAATAATTTGTGGAATAACAAATTGATTATTTCATTTAAATAATTCCACCATAAATTCATTAACTTTATTATAGTGTTAGATAATAATAATAATAATAATTAACAACGAACTCGTAGAATTTCTAAAATTTTTGATGTCAAAATGGAGAACAAAAATATCTGTTTCTCAACCTTCTGGAAAATATATTACCGATTCAATCCATATCAATAGAGGTATTTTTCAAGGAGATAGTCTAAGTCCGCTTTGGTTCTGCTTAGCTCTAAATCCACTGAGTAAATTATTGGAATCCTCAAATTGTGGCTATGAATTAAAAAGGTCTGGTATTAAATTTAGTCATTTACTTTATATGGACGATTTAAAATTATTTGGTAAAAATTTAGTTGAATTAGAAAAATTAATCAAAATTACAAAAAAATTTAGTGATGATATAAAAATGGAATTTGGCTTAGAAAAATGTGCAAAAATTAATGTTCAAAAAGGAATAATCCGAAACAATCATCAAAATAGTTCTTCATCTGTTACAAACATTCCTCTTTTAGATAATCAAAATTACAAATATCTTGGCTTTCAACAAAATCTAGTTTTTGACCACAAAATTATTAAAAATAACATTAAAAATGAATTTATTAAACGATTAAAAAAAGTTTTGAAAAGTTTTCTCTCCGGGAGAAATAAAATTATGGCCATTAATTCATGGGTTGTACCGAAAATTTTGTATTCTTTTGGAATCATTAAGTGGAACCAAACGGAACTAGACAAGATGGATTTAAAGGTACGTAGTTTGCTCACACAATATAGGATGCATCATCCAAGATGTTCCTTGATGAGATTATATTTACCAAGGAAGATTGGTGGTAGAGGCATGTTAAACATCAAAAACATGAATAATAAAGAGATAAACCTCCTCCAATCTTACTTTATCTCATCAAGGAATAAATTGGGTTATGAAGACCTCATTGCGTGTGATTTGAAGTACACGCCCTTAAATTTATCAAATCCTGTTTCACCACCGATAATTGGGGTACAAGATCGAGTTGATATATGGAAAGGCAAGTCTCTCCACGGTCGATTCTTCGAAACTTTAAATTCATCACATGTAAGTCTTGAAGATTCCACTGGATGGTTGAGGTTTGGTGAACTATTTAGCGAAACAGAAGGTTTTGTCTGTGCAATACAAGACCAAGTCATCGTAACCAATAATTATAAAAAATATATTATTAAAACACCTGACACTATTGATAAATGTCGTGCATGTGGCCAAACGGGAGAAACACTCAGACATATTTTGTCTGGGTGTTCTCTCCTGTGTGGTTCTGAGTATCTGCACAGACATAACGATGTGGCTAAAATAGTTCATCAAAAACTTGCCTTAAAATATGGTTTACTCGATTTTGAAGTACCTTATTATAGGTACACCCCAATTTCGGTAATGCAAAACAATAATACAAAGTTATATTGGGATATACCAATACAGACTGACCGAACGATTAACGCAAATCGTCCGGACATTGTATTGGTTGATCGTAGGAACGGGATAACCTATCTCGTGGATATCACTGTACCGTATGACGAAAATTTGAAAAAAGCCGAGCAAGACAAGATAATTAAATATCTTGATCTTGCTCACGAAATCAAGGATATGTGGCATACACCAACCACACACATAATACCTATAGTGATATCGACGAATGGAGTTATTCCTAAATCTCTTAAAGACAATCTAGGGAAACTTGGCATCTGTTGTGGTCTCAGATATGTCATCCAAAAGGCAGTTCTGTTGTCCTCATGTAGGATGTTAAGAAGGTTCCTTTCTCTGTAGTTCGAAGATCTCTCATGATTACATTACATCCTGATGTATCATGAGAGATAATACCGATATTTTTATATTTTGTATATAGCATTGTATTTAATTTTAATTTATTTTTATTAATTTTTTTTACAATGATGTATACTTCATATGATATATTGTGATTTAATGAATAAATGATTTGAAATAATAATAATAATAACTTTATTACATCAAAACAAATATGACATGAAAAATCAGATGTCAGATGGTTCTGACACCCTTAGTTTTTTCCATGTGAGTGGCAGACTAATTTTTCTTCTTTCTTTTTTATGAATAGTGAGAGTAACAATCTTCTTTTTTTAATTAATATATGACAATAAAAAATATTAATGCTCAAGTCTTTCATATTGGTCTGTTGAGCAACGGGAAGCTAGTTCAAATACCGACTGATCAAGCCTGACCATCCAAATCAACAACGTACAGCAAGACACTATCACGAGTTCATAATGAAACGAAATTGACTTAGAGAAAGATAAATGATTAATATTTTAAAAAGTTATTACCTTGCACCAAATATATCTTTTTTTGCTAATCCTAGGCCAGCTATAATTTTCAACTTTAAAAAACCGGAATCTTCATCCACCTGAAATATATAAAACAGATTAAGATTATTTTAAACTCTACAGTCGACATGATTGAATAAACATGAATGTGATGTTGGCATTATATTGAATTGAAAGTGGAAATAAAGAATCGATATACACCAAATGTGTATTTCGTTCGAACAACATTCGCTTATTTTACAGTCGCCATACATACACTCAATATTGTATGAGTGGGTACAAAAGAACCTATATTTTAATAAGTAATGCGGTGTTCACACGAGGCGATATAAGGCCAGACGATTTCGCTTGCATAAAAAAAATATTGCTCGGTCGCCCATTGATCGTGTGATGTGTTCACACGAGTCCACCGACATACATTGAATCTGTCAGGTGTGCTGATAGTTTTAAAAATGGCGGACGTCGAGGTAGAAGTCGCGGAGTAATTGGGGTTAGTTGAAAATATTGTTTTAGACGATATAAGGAGACTCCTAATTGAGGAAAAATAAAAAAATCACAGATATTGGGTGCGGAATTGGATTGTAAGGAGAAATAAATTTAGAGCAGTGCTGTCAACTGTCAAGAAACAGAACATACGGACGCCGCGCATATCTGCGCATGCGTGCATCGTTCCACCAGATACAAAAGTTGAAAGGTAGTCAACTTGAGGCGATATCGCTTTCAATTTGCCCTAGCACAGGCTTGGCCTATTTGGGCAACATTTTTGTAGCTGATTAAAAATGTTTGTAGTTATAAAATAATTGTTAAATAAATAAATAAATAAAATAAAATCATTTTTATCGCTTCAGATTTATCGACAATCTGTTCATACGGATCAATTGGCTGGCGATATTTTAGTGTCCTGGCGATATTCGCATTGTCTGAACACCGCATAAGGCGGTCCGCAATGACAATCTTCTTCAGGTATCATGAAATGGAATTGCAAATTTTTTCTATCATGATCCTCATAAAAAGTGTGCTGGGCTGCATGAAAAATCTTGATGGGTGGGCTACAGGTTGAGCACCATCACCACTAATAGGACAACAGAGAAGAAATTAAGTTGAAAGTAGAATTATGAAGGTCGAAATTGAATTTATAATAAGATACCTACAACATTTTGAACCAAAGATGCATACTGTACATAATCCAAATACAGAGTACATTGGTAGCTACTGTAGTTAGATATGACTTGAAATTTTAATTCAAGGTTAAATACATGATACTTCTTGAATACAAACTAAACAGCTAGAGTAGGTACGCCTACAAGGAAATAAGATTATGTGAGTCTATACGGGCCGACTAATACAAAGACACCTGCTTAAATACTTGGACAACCTTTTAGTTAATCCCGCAAACTAATATTTTCCCTAGGCATTTTGATGAATCATTTCTGGATTTAACTAGGTAGTCTATTTGTCAATGACTTCCGCCGAAACTATCAATTACGTCGTAGGCATAACTGGTTTCGAGAGGATTAGATCTCTCAAAAACTCTGAAAATGAAAACTTTGACCCTCTCGAAACTGGTTGTTAATATAAGTTATGATAAAATATTTATCCAGTTTTTGACATAACATGGATCTGTGTAGTAGGCAACTAGTCCGGTGTGTCTACTTCACTGATCCATGCTCTTGGCATCAAATATTTTTTTAAAGAATAAATTTACGTGGAATCATTCAAAGTGAACGCAAATACACTTTTGACATCTTTCAAATTTTTTGTTTACTAACGGAGATGATGGTCGGCACCAGGGATCGAACACAAACTTCTGAACGAGTGAATGAATCACTTTTAAAATATTCAATGGCGGTTTCAAAAATGTCTTTTTTTATTTTATTAATTTAATAAAGTTATATAAAAATCTGTTTATATATTTTATAACAATTATTGTGTACATACAGTTTACTTATAACTATGTTTTCTTAATATTAATCTTATTATAAATCTTCATCACTCGCTCGGTCCTCACTCACTACCTACGTTCATCCTTACATTAAAAACTAGATCCAACTATCAACATTTTTTGTATTCAAAAATTTTATGCTCCTCCAACTAAAAGATGGCAAAGTGGGTGCGCATTTCACATGAGGCAGCAAGTCGTTAAACAGCCTGAAACCTCTGTAATACAAGCTGCTTTCTGTACTCGCACCCCTTATTTATTTTACATCCCTCCGTAGACCCATTACGGGCACTTGGGTTTGTCATAATTACAAAAATATCACAATCTGAATAAAATTATAGATAAAAAGCAATTGAGAGAACAGCAATAATACAATAGCGGCTCTGATTTGGATGTAAAGGGTTCAAATCAGAGTTTTGTCAAATTACATAAAACATTCTAAGATAGACAAGTTCTGTTATTAGACAGTTCCATGTGTACAGTAATTAGCCATAAGATGATCCATCAATACCAAATGGTTCATTTAGCATATCGTCTATACAGTAAAAGTTCTTTTGGACAAGGTACGCCTTCAGCCTTCTCCCAAACATGTTTTCCCACATGAGTCCCTAACATGGTAATGTAAAACTGCGACCCTTTTTCCCTAAGGGATGATATAATTGATATAGGACTCTCAAACAATTATCACCCTTTTCTATGCCTGTCATCCAACAGGTTTTGCTGCTAATTACACATAATTTACACTACTCTATACAAAGATGTCAGTATAGCCGGTGTAACTTAATGCCTGAGGCAATTTTTTCCAGTCAACAGGTCACGTCCAATCTCGAGACAGGCCAGCAGAAATTTCAAATGAAAAAACACTGAAAAACTCTGACCCAACCGGGAATCGAACCTAGAAACTCTTGATCTGAAGTCCAAGCCATTACCACTAGGTTACCGAGGTTGCTATTTTAACTTTAGAAAGTTTTTATATAATTTAACAAATTTTACTTAACCTTAAAAAAAACAATTAACATCAACAAAGTCATGGAACTTGAAAATTAAAATACTTTCTGTCACATTCAACAGATACTGTTAATTACAGACATGCATCCTGTTTTTAGAACAAAAACTGGCGTGTGTGGTGTTTTAAATACGTTAATTTCCACAAATTTTTACAAAAATCTTAATAATAACTATAAAAACTGGTCATACGGGGTTTCAAGGAAACTACTAAATTGTACAATAATTACCTATGTAAGAAAAATAGAAGCAATGAACAGCGAGACTTACATTGTTTCCCACGTCTTCCGGGTTAGGAACATAGCCATAATGCGTATTTTGGGCCATCGCCCTTGTTATTTTATTATTTGAGATTGATCACCGACAATAAATTTTATTTTTGAAATTATTACATGCCATTTGAAGCAACAAGACGCGTGAGATGGACTAATGAGCTCTTTCGATGCAGATTCACATAATAACTTCTAGTGTGAGCTAATAAAAAAAATAATAAAACAGAAGGAATGGTCAAAAATTATTTGATAATTGTTATAAAATGCAAAACATTAAGCGTGAACATAATACAATTATATAAATTATCATTTCACGAACTACGAAGTACAATAATCTTCTGTCAAATGTCATCAGAATGACACATACTTGAGCCAGCGCTCAATATAACCAGAGACAATAATATTATTTTAATTGCACGTATATTTTAAAAGGCATTATACCATAAGGGACAGATCAATTCAGATAAATTAGCAAGGTATCATTAGCCGTGTATAAGACATTTTTATAAAACAACATTTTTTTACCTTTGTTTAGCAAAATTTTGAATCTATTTTTGAACAAAATTAAAACACACAAATCAACACAAATACATTATCACAAAATTAAAATACTAATAGGTATTATTAGTACTAGTATACTTTTTCATCTTGCTTCAAATACTGCCATAATATTTTGATCACACATTCAAAATGAGATTCTCAATGTTTAGCGCAAAGGATATGCTGAACAATGCTATTTGTGAGTAAATAAATATCCCTATCTGCTATAATACATGCAAGATTATTCAATTCGTTTTCATCACATACTCCCACATGAAAAAATGTCTGCTTAGAACAAACTCAAAGCCTATAACAAATTTATAATGCAAATTATTAAATATAGCACAACCTTTTCTACCTATTGACTTCCTTCATATCTTGTGATGATATATCCAAACTACATAATAGGTACTTACTTGCATGTTTACTTAGTCTAAGTAGGTACTCATTATCTACTATTGACGCCTTATTTCCTATTTTGCACAAACTGCAACTTCCGTATTGCGAATTCTACCGCTAGAGAATACCCTATGTCCTAAATTTAATAGAGGTACCAGAGGTTTTTTTACACCACTTTTGATTCACAGCTTTTGTTTATATTTAAAGAGCCCTCTGTTACTCTCTCATTCTCACACAGTAAAATTCCAATCCATTCCATCCTGTGTGCATTGATATTTTTGGTTCAATTACCAAAATCCATAAAGAAAATTTCTAAAGATAAAAAAGTACTTAACAGTAGGTATTCCTCTATTCTGCTTCGAACGAGCGGAACACAGTGTGAGAGGGTCTTCCTCGTCTTCGGGACCCTGATGGGAGGAAGAACAGCGCTCTCCTCGGCCAACTGTCATTCGGCATCCTTAACACATGTCCCAGCCATGTCCATCTCCTCCCCACAATGGTGGTGATGGGCTCACGCTGGGTGCGCCGGCGTATAGCGTCGTTCGTGATGCGGTGGTACCATCTTACGCCCAGAATTCTCCTTAGGCACTTCATCTCAAAGGCTGAGACTTTTTGTGTCTGGGCCTTGGTCAGGTGCCAGGACTCACACCCATACAAGAGAATGGGCAACACACACGCATCAAACAGTTTACATTTCGTCTCGACACTAAACGCCGACGCTTTCCAAATCTTGGTCATGTTGTTAAAGGCGCCACTCGCCATACCGATACGTATCGGGAGCTCAGCCCCGAAGGACATGGACATGGTGTGGGAGGAGGTCATAAACATTGCGCAAGATCGAGCGCAATGGAGAGCTCTTGTTGCCTCCCTATGCCCCTGAGTGGGGTCTTAAGGGAGTTTGGATTGGATTGGATTCCTCTATTCAACAAGATATTCTAAAACTTAAGGCGAGATTGAGATTGATCCATCACGGGCTTTCAACTTTCCTGCAACCATTTTCAATGGCAGACTAAATGTGACTTCACAAATCTACAATCTTATCCATCGTTAGAAGCTCCAGTACTTTTTACCCACAAAAAGACCGAACACTAGATTTTTTCTCAAAAGATGTTGCAAGTCTTCCATTTTAATTATTTGTGACCAGCCAACCAACTACTGTTAATTGAAACAGACTGATTGCAGGAAATGTCTACTTATATCCATTTTAAAGTTTTCTTTTTTATACTTTTGATATGGAACATGGTAATGCCCTGAATTTTTATACATTCTTGAATATTATAATATTTATCCTCAGTATAATTGCCAGACTTCAGAACAAGAGACTCTATATTTGCTTCACAGTTGACCGTTTTTTACTCAAAATTTCTATATCTTTTTCTTGAAAATTGATATTCTGAATCCTTTTAACAAATTGAAATGAGAAAAGGAAATGATTTTCCTGATTAAAAGATTAAAGGCATTACAATGGTAAAGCTTACTTGAGAAAACCTTCAATTATTCTTATCATTATAAATTGGAATAACATTATGATGATAAGATTGTGTATAAATTTACATTAACTGTTAGATTTGCTAAAGAAATTTGATTTGGCAGGTTCAAATTCAAAAAAAAAACTTTATTTACAGAAAAATGTTATATAATATTACAAATTAATATAAAGTCATTAAACAGACATTTCCCTTGAATATTTTTTTTGTATAACCTCTCCAATAGAGCAGGGCTCGTGTGAGGAGAGGGAAAGATATCTGCTAATGGTGCATAGTCTACAATAAGATTGATCTACAGTTATTTTTTTAAGATTTATTGGAAAGAAATTTGAAGATTTACAGGTCAACTGCTTCACAAAAATTTTTGTCTCTGATACCAACTAAAGATATTTTTTTCTCTATTTATTGAGAAAATTATAGATCACGTTTCTAAAGAGCTTGAAAAAATGATGATTCCCGTTTGCGAGGAAGAAGAAACCACTTGAAATCTCTCAAATTGCATTACAAGACCAACGTAAGACTCCCAGGAAAATAAGCATAGATATAGCTGAGAATCAAACCTCCCCACCATAAAAGACAGTTAGGCCTTAAATTAAAAGGAATAGGCCATAAATTGAAATTAATTAATAGTCTGGTACAATGATTCCCAAAGTTGTCTTTGTCTTCAGGAAAATAAAAACTGAGGGTTCACAAAATAAAAATGGGGGTCTTGGAGAAGGGATCTAATACAAGCAGGTCATGACTTTAAACTTTGGCATATTGTGAATTTATTTTTTGCTTGGTTCATTAGGGTGAAGGTTAAGAAAAAAAAGAAAAGGAAAATATGCCAGCGATATGTCAGAGATTAGGTACTAAATTTTCATTTGCATATGAATTTAAGTAAAATAGTTAAATTTTTTTTTCACACATTTTTTTTTGAAAATTTTTCAATTTTACTTCACTACACCCCATCAGGGTCTCGAAATGGAAGACCCTCTAATACTGTGATGCGTTCCTTCGTGGCAGATATGAGGGAGTTGGACATGGTGTGGGAGGTCATAAGCATTGCGCAAGATGGAGAGCTCTTGTTGCCCCCCTATGCCCCTGAGTGGGGCATAAAGGGAGTTTGGTTTGGATTTGAATTCAGTTATTTATTTATCATACCGCAAAGAAGAGGGATGTTTTTTGAACATTTTGAAATGATATGCTTAATCTTATCAGCTTGTCAGATTAGTCACTTGGCAATGTGTGTCAGTGATCTTATCACTAAGACAATTGATTCCAACTTAGGCTAGTGTATCCAATATATTGCAAAGAAACAATGTGGGATCACATTTTTTAACATCATCATCTTAAAGGATAACTTTTTTACTAAGACTTTTTAAACTATTGTACAAAGCCCTTGGTAGCCAGTAAGGAACTTGCTAACAATATTCAGTAGTGCATAAGACCATGCGATTGTCAACAGGTTTTGGAGCAATGATACAATACCAAATTATGTTTTAAAAAATACCGACTTATAATTTTATTTATTTGATCATAATGAAAATATAAGATACATACATACCTATCATGATGAATCTTTCTAAACATTAAGAATTGTCAAATACTTTACTTGTGTATGATACATTACGTAATATAATGTATCATGTTTATACTATTAATGAAAACTTGTTGGACAACATGAAAACATGGGTCTTATATAATTTGATCATCCTATAAATCAGTTATTGTCCCTTGAAGGGTCCCGATTTTGCAGACTGCGGGAAATATTGTATGTAGGACCAATATTTCTCGCAGATTGATTGTCAGAGAAGCCATTGACTGACTGACAAAAATCATAAGTATAAAATATATTTGCATGGAGTTTAAGTGTTTTACCAATTATTGTATTTGATTGTTTTCTCAAATTCTTTGATTAATATCAGTTGTACAAAGACAGACTTAAAATATAATAATCAACCTCCTGAAAATAAAAGAAAGACACACAAAGGCATGAAAATATTTACCGGTTGATGGAAGGAAGAAAACCGTTCTCTAGCTGGTGGTGCCCTTCTTGGTCTTGATCTGGAGCTCCATGTACTAGACCTTTGCCTTTGACCTTCCATTGCCCGTTGAGCTGGTGACACTATAGGAGCAAAGGCTGCTATATTTTGCAAAGCCGTCGGCATACTCTCTAACTATTTTCACACTACACAAATATTCAAAAATAATAACTTGCTATAGTATTTATTGATCCAAGATTTAATATTAAAATCTTGGATGAAATATAGTCACATTATGATGTATGTTTTATTTATAATAAATAACTTATAATTTATTTATTCACAATAGTTAAAAAAAATTAAAAACACTTTTATCACAAGAAAATTCCATTGCCAAAAAAACAAATTGAAATTCTCAAATACTAAAGTTTGATAAAATAATAATTAGTGTGTGTAATGTGTATCATCAGTTAAATGCAAACAATGTACTGTTTGATAATAAAACAACCTATGTGCGTTCTAACTTATAATCAACAGTAGGACATTTTTATCAATTATTTGGAAAATAATTTAAAAAGATGACCCAAAACAATGCCTAGAATATAATGTCATAAAACGACAAAGAGCTTGATTTAGCATCTCCAAATGGTCCCTCGAAAACTACAATAAGTAGATCAATCTAATACTTTATAACGCAAGTTCACTCTTTTACCTATTCGCTTATTCCAGGAAGTGCAAAAAAATAACCACTATGTGCTCGCTGTTACTTATTCCCTTATTCGAAATTCTATAATATGATCTCTAAAAATACAGAGGAAAATTGTGTTACATTTTTCACTACTCAAGTTTGATTATGATTACTTTTAATTGTTTCAAGATTTTCCCATTGTTTTTTGTCATATTTTACATAATATTAAAAGAATGCTGGTCAATTTTTTTTTTACAACAGCTCCTGGGTCAATTCCCAGTCAGGTTATATAATTTATTTTGAGTATCACTTAAAACTTCTACCTGGGGTTGAAATTGGAGAAAAATTTGATTGGCCAACGCAACAGATATTTTTTTGTTAAGAAAAGTAATTTTCAGTATTAGTCTATTTATTACTTATCCAAATCCTTCAGTGAGTATTAAAATAAAATTTGGGCTCATGTCTTCTAGAAATATCCATAAATATTGTATCACCTACATCCTAGACCTAATTAATTTCCAGTAACTCAAAACAAAAAAATTAAGATCCTCTGTTGTGACATATGTAACAGACAGAAGACTGTGTATGGGAAAATGAAATAGTTATTTCTCTATTTTCTCACGGTTTAAAAATACCCTGAGCTTATACAAATATTTTGAAACCAAAATTAGCCAAACTGGTCCAGCCGTTCTCGAGTTTTGTTGAGACACACGCATACCTAATAATTTTTATATAAAAGATTAAAAGAAACCGTTTCGAAAAATGTATGTAACTTGTTTAAATTTCAGACTCAGTTTTTCTTTTACAATACGAATAACTAGTACAACTACCTTCCCATGCTCTACATCCCAAATTGATGAAGTTTTGTTCTGGGAATTTATGAATTGAATAAATTGGTTTGTACTGTAATTTAAAACGAGAGACCCAGATAGTATGCTTTAAAGATAAGGTCAAAATTATTATCATACTCTTATCATGACGCACACACATGTATGTCAATACGTATAAGTGCAGACTAGAAATTAAAATAAAAAAAAGAAATGAATTCATTATAAAAAAAGAAATGTGCAATAGATATGAGAATAACATAGAATCGGGGAAGCATTCAGGATGAGGATATTAGTATAGAATCATAACAAAGAAGAAAGATACCAAATCGAGATGATTCAGTATTTTGAAGAAATAAACAGATACTTATAAAATACATAACAAAAAGGATATATTATATAACAGAAGGGGAAAACGTGCTGGAATAGGATGGTTCAACATCCATTACATTGGCTCCATCTTAAAGAAAGGCTAGGTCGGAAGAAACAAATATAGACCGTAGGATGAATGAACGCATTGAGCACCATAAGAATCCTGGACTCTGAAATGTGCAAGATGTGTAGAGAGTCACTCGAGACTCCCAGCGGGATGAATATATTCCTCTCATTGATCTGCATATATCAATGAAATATCTGTTAAGGTTAAATTAAAAATGAGATGATAAAAATATAAATCTCTTATGTGAGGCTAACCTATAAGCTTTAAACAGTTTTTCGCGCCTCCTTTAAAATTCACACATAAGAGGTTTCATAAAACCAACGACGATATATTTTCACATGATTAAATCATTCATCTGGAATGACAATTCTATGAATATCTAAACAAGACGAGATGCCTGTTTCTAGCTAATAAGGAAATAGAGAAGAGTCCGCACCTGACGAAACTAAGAATCTCCTAAAAATAAGCAACAAATAAAAGATGTAAAAATAAAAACAAGCATCTTCAATTTGCACTACTACATAATATTTTATTTACAACCATGAACTAATTTATGGTGGAACTCAGTAGCCTAGAGTTATGGGTGCAATTCCCACTCGGGTTGGGTATTTTTCACTTGAAATTCCTACCTGGGATTGGCTTTTTCTAAAGTTCCGCCGACTATACTATGACCTTTGTAGAAAAAGGGTTTATTTATTAAATTTTTTATCTGTAAACTACTATCAAGCACCCTCGGTTAAAACAATCAAAAGATCTTCAAACGACGGAGAAGTTATAAGCATTGTTAGATGAAGAGGTTGAGAAAAGTTTAGTAATGCAATGGGTTCATAGAGAACGGTGCATCGTCCGACAAGACGCCTGTTTTTAAAAATGGCTACAATGTTTTTTGTCACTAAGTTAACCATAAGATAATATTCTACACTGACACATTCGCCGCTGTTTATAGCAGTACCGTATACCTAGGAAAACAGACCTTAAGTCTCAATCCAACAGACTTCAAGGTTGCAAGATTGGTAAAATATCGCAAGAGGAAAATGTTGCATGTCAACGCGCCATATTCATTAAAAAAGTGCAATTTTGTTATGCAACTCTCTTCCAAATTACAAACAGTAAACATCCGAGAATTTGGTTATATCAACAATACTTAAAATGTAGTTATTTACATCTTAAAGATAACATTTAATATAATTTTGTGAACGCATGTCAATCCCTTATCTCGTTTCAGTTTACACAATATAACTACCAGACAAAATCTGCCTACTGCGCTTCTTGAAACAACACAAAATACCTGTTATACCTATGTGTAGTCCAAACCAGTGAAGATGTAGATAACATTTAGTACAAGAAATGTTTATTGTTTACATAATACCAACTGTGGGTTAGAACATAACTGCTTTTCTGAAAATAATAATCAAAACTCTCTTTTAGTTCCCTGTATGGTGAGTTTATGTTCTAGGTGAGAAATACATTTGTGACCAAGACTCCAATAAACTTGAGTCACACATTTTTTAAATTGATTGGAACTTATGTATGTTTAGTCACTGATAAAAAAGACATGCGCCTCTTTTGACATCTTGCATCAAACTGGCACGCATAAGACTTAGGAATCTACCTGTGCTGAAAGGGCAGGAACTAACAGCTTCAAAAAAGTGTGTGTGTGTGTGTATAAATCCTAAACTAATTTAAGAGATTCTTGCTCAGAAAATAAACTCAATCTACTGTCTTTATTATTTTTAAGAAAAAGCATGGCTACAGATATTTTTCAAAGCAAAATAAGGCTTTCATTTAATTTTTTAAAATGATCCCTTTCTGCTTTTTTGTTTGAAAAATGTTAAATATGCATATTGACAGTATGTAATATTCAACATTTTCCATGCTATGTATCGATTATTGTAATTTTTTTTCGGTATTATTAAAATTGTATATTAAAAGTGTATACTTAATATATAAAATTAATAAAATATATGGGGAATATTTCACAAAAAAAAAAAACAAGTTTTTTGAAGAGAGCATGCTTTATGCATTTGTTCACAAAATAATAAAGTATTTATTGTTTCAATTTCCACACAAAATAACAAAAATTTTATTCCAGTTTATAAATGCAAATTTACAACGACCAGACGTAATTTTTTTTTTTTAAAGAAAAACTTTTATCAATGCCAGATGAGGAGGTAAATTGGTGCACTAAAAACACCTCTTCATCATATTACTAAAAAAAAAATATTCAAAGACTCTATTACGGTTTTAATTATTATTATAACTTTACGTGAAATTAAGTATCAAAAGAGATACAAGATAAAAAAAAACAATTGCAATCTTGTTTTCTTTGATATCCTACAGATTAATAAACAAGTGGGAATTCTAAATAAATTTAAACAAAAATTAAAAGAGAAAAATATATTCTCACCTCAAGATACGTATCTCCAAAATATAAATAACGCAATATAAGAAAATTTAATTTTATGGATCCAAAATTGCACACTTTGATCAATTATTCAAGTTAAAATTTATCTATGGTAATAAAATTATGAGCAAGTTCATCGTTCGGATTTATAGAACTCCTTTCTGTAATAAACTTTTCTATAGTTTATGTTATTTATGAAAATAAATGCATGTTGGAAGTCCAATCATTAAGCTTTATATGAAAGATCAAAAACTAGAAGATGGTTCATCACATTTAATAGAAAATTCAACCTACCAATTATTCATTTATATAAACACCAAATAAACATACAATTGAATTTGATTACGACATATAGACATCAAAGTTTTTCCTCTCCATTTACTTTATTTTGAATTCTGATTAAAAAAAAAGAAAGGTTTACAATTAGATAATATTTTGAATATATATCTACCGACATTTTTAGATTCGATTTTCAGAAAAACATTTCAAAATTCACTTTTTTATGAACTAAAAAAAATTTCAGTCTCGTGCATATCTGGAACATTTTGTTGTTGCGTACATAATACGGCTCATGTGCATGCAAAATCAGACCTATGTGAACAATTTGATGTATCTCATTCAACTTTGTAAAAATTTGCCTTGGATCTAATATTTTTACACATGTACGAGTCGTATTATATAATATGCAATGTGATAATATAATAATATATCTTTGGTAACCAAATTCAACTGAATATGGAATATATTTTCACTTGCAACGCCTGAAATATATTTCAATAATTCTTTTCACCTTTAATTATTATGACACAAAAGAAATATATACCTACTTGAAAATAAATAGTATTTGAAGTTAGTCTGAATATATACGTGAAAAACAATATATTATACGCCTATGTGGCAAATGTAATCAAAATTGATAGTTAAGAAACAAGCTAAAATCAACTGAACTTTAGCTTATAATGGTAATATTTAAATAGTACGAGAAGTGTTTCGAAATTATGTGAAAGAATATATTATAAAATTTTTACATGTTTAAAAATATTGTTTGTTTAAAATTAATAAAGTTTACACAGCCACAGAAGTACAAAATGAACAATGTTCTAGTAAATAATATAAGAACTCTTCTTGTCTACGTTATTGATTTATAATATAAGATGAAATTGGTTACAAAAACATTGCGATCAAACATTTTTATAAACACACTTTACAATCAAATCAATAACATAAACAACGCATATTCATAACTTTATAAAACATATTTTCTGTAGTTATAAGAATATACCAATCGAACATGTTGATCTTGGACGGTGTTCGGTCAAAAATATACAATACAATCCGACAAAACTCTGCAATTTTATATAGTACGCATCCGTTTTCTCTTATTGGCATCAACATCGTAAAAATAAAATGATACGAAACACAAGCAAGCGTAATTCGTCTTCAACTGATTCTACGAAAGCCTTCGATATTACAAATTTGGTACAAAAACTTTTGAAGCATTATTTATACATAATTATTTCTTAAGTTGTTTTATTTACATTTTCATTCTATACCAGGTCCGTATTAAAATGGGATAATATCAGTAAAGATTAACCCGCAATCTGCCATTATCCATTCATCCATCTAACATCCCATTTTGGTCCATTGAGACCACACCACACATTTACAAACACTTGTATAATCTTTTTAAAAACATAAAAAAAAATTGTATTTACAATATGCACACTAACTTAATTTCTATACAAATAGATAATATGATACAACACTTCAAACATCTAAAAATGTACATAATATTTACAAACAATTTGATTTAGGTTTTAATTTTTTTATTTACTCTATACGAAAAAATCTATTTGCTACTTCCGGCAATCGCTTACAAAATGGATGACAACAGCAAATACTGTTATAAGTTTAGTTAAGGGAACCATGATTCATTTTATTCAATGTATAGGAGATTCCATTAAAAATAAAAAACCTTATTTTAGTGTAACAATTAAATTACAAAACTTGAAGTAAATAAAAAAAGCATTTTTTTTTCTTCCATTTGTTTATTTATGTGATGACTAGTTTTTTAAGCACACAGCTAAAAATATTTCTATAATCATTTAAGTACCTGTGCTTAAAAAACTAGTAAAAAAAATGTACATAAACGGAATAAAAATTTTTTTTTTATTAAAATTATATTATATTATGTAGTATTTTTCATTACTACTACAGGCTGTTTATTACGAAATGTCTATAAGAAACAAAAAGATTAAATTTTAGTTCATTATAAAAACGAAAAAAATGCAAAGTGATAAAATTTGCTAGGAATTATATTAAAATATCTACTAATTTTGCAATTTGCTTGTTGGCATGTCTTAAGTGACAAATGTCCCTAGTTTAATGAAGTAATTCATCCTATTTTACAAAGTCTTTTGTGTGCGAGAATATCTTGCATTCGATGTTGCGCAAAATTGAGTTTATTGCATCCAAATATTTCTTATTTTCTTTTTCTTCTCTACCATCTAAACTACTTGACATGTCAATACTATCAATATTTTGACAAACATAACATGAGTCATACACAGACATCTTAAAGCGTATCCACAATATGGGTCATGAACAATGCATATGATCCATTTTGAAAGTATTCTTTTCATTCAGTTTGTATTCAAAATGAGACAAATGCAAAAGTGTGCTCATAAAACCATACACAATATGATTGATAGGTATAATATACTCTGTGAAATTTAAGAATAAATGATTTTTTTTAGATTACCTATCTCAGAAATGTGTTTTACGTACGTACCTACTATGAACCAAATTGAATGCGCAACGACGATAAATTTCTTCTCCGAGTAGCCATTTATAAAATCATTGTTAAAACAAGTTACGAGTGAGACATTAAATCATCATTGTACTCAAAATTTTAAAATTTTTTGAGTACAGTACCGTGCTACAAAATCTGAATGGTGCATCACAGTTGCAATTTTCAAAAACAAACTACCATGATAAAACTTTTAGACAAAGAATCCATGTATATAGAAAACCAACGGGATATTGTCGTCACATGAATTACTCTGAAATGGTATTTTGAGATGAATACATCAATATCTATATTTACAATAATAATTATCAACAAAATACCATCATCACACTTTTATTTGATTCCTAATAAATATAACACATCAAATAAAATACATAGGAGCAAGCTTAGAATGCTAGAAATTGCTAAAACTCTTTTAAAAATCCCAGTGGTTCTCAAAGCGACTATATCGACCCCCTGGGGTCTACAGGGATCTGCAAGGGGTCTATTACATCCGAAAAATTAGGGGAATAAAATGTTAAAAAAACTTTGCAAGTACTTTTTTGTCTTATTAACTTTATAATCTTGGAATTTAAATCTTCTAAAATCAGTAGTAGAAAGGTATACAAAAAACATGATTAGGGGTCTACGAGAGAAAAAGGTTTGGGGAACTTTGTAATAGCAAGTTTCAATGGCTTAATCGACATTCTATATTTCATTCCTTGACTCCATTTAGGACTTCAATGAAGAATATCCCTGTCAGGAAAACATCCAAGAGATTTTTTCTAAAACATTTTGTTGACACATTGTGTGATGATGATGTAAAAAATACATTCTATGGAGCACGGATCACACACTTTTTTACATTTTCGTAGCGCTAGGGTGTAAGCCACACATTAATATGGGCTTTTACTGACTTGTTGGTTTCTATCACAAGAAGAATCACGCTCATAATTTTTTTTGTGAACAATACATGCGGTGACTGCCAACGCAAGGTCTTAACTGTATATCAATGGTAGGTACCTAGTAAGTTCAAACATTCTGGAATTTGTTTCCAATCTATTATTGAATTAATGCGTATTTAGTGTAGGTCTACATTTCCACAAAACTACGTGAAATGTGACCCATCATAAACATGTCTCGCAAAATGTGTAAATAATGAACCGGTATAGAAGGGTTCTTGTTGCCTCCCCATGCCCCTAACTGGGGTCACAAAGGGAGTATATTATGCTATAGAAGAGTATCGAATGACAATATCAGAGGCATAATCAAAAGGATTTTATAACCGACATTCAGTTTTACAAAACTAGTATTAAGCAGAGTAGCCACGATGGCCGAATAACCGAATAATGAATATTCAGTTTCCCCCTCACGTGTGCATAAAATTATTAATTTTAAATTACATAGGTTACTCCCTGTCTCATGCCAGTTCGTGCGGGAGCGACGGATGGGGCATATTTGTTTCATTTACGTAGTGATCGCGTTATGACATGCATCATTTGTTTATTGTTAGTTCAGTTTGGCAAATGAAATTGATTTTTATTTGAAAACTGGTCGCCTAAATCGGACGGCAGATCCATACGAATGGTGGTCAGCAAACGCAAAATCATACCCAGTCCTGACGAAATTCGCTAAGATTTATCTATCGTCTCCTAGCAGTAGTGTCTATAGTGAGAGACTTTTTTCAGAAGCGGGTATTATTTATGAAGAAAAGCGCAACCGTTTACTGTCAAGAAATGCTGAAAAATTGTTTTTATTCATCACAACTTACCATTGGTAAGTATTAATATAGTCATTTGTGATTAAAATATCGCATTTTTGAATAATATGTGCCGAATACCGAATATTAAAAAAAGTGGCCGAATACCGAATAATGGCCGAATATTCGTGGCAACTCTAGTATTAAGGACAATGCCATTTAAAAAAAACCCACCTTACATAATTATGTAATTAAGGAGTTATCACTAAAATCTCATTTCTAATAAACTTTACAAAAGATATAGGTATTCATTCAGAATTCAAATGATATATCTATACATATAAAGTTTGGATAATTATTTTCAATTTATAACAAAAACATTTAGCTATCAATTGGTACTGGTCCAAGTAACCCTCACTATCAAGTTGTTAATATTACTGAAGAATAAAACTCACTATGTCGTATTAAAATTATAAGTTGATTCGGATAATGAATGTGCACATTTCGTTTTGAAAAACATTAAAGAAAGATGAACATGCTCGAAATAAATGTGAAAAAAAGTTTGTAAAATCATTCTAACTTACGGGCCTAATGGGTGCATCTTTCGGCATTGTTGAACATATTTTTCAATGCTTCCAGATGCGTACTTTAGATATAAAAGTTAGTCTAAATATAATTATCAAAAAATTGCCTGTTATAAAATATAAAATCAAACAATGAACAAAATATTCAGTTACGCATGTACTTTTGTAATATTTTACATATCTTACAATTTTACAAAAACCGTATTTCTCTTTTGTACTACAATTGGTTGGAATAGTTAGATGAACATGCGAAACCCTCTCAAACACTTATGTAGGTATGTACAATAATTTCAAAACGCCTATAATAATATAACAAATTTAAGATTCTATTTATCATCACAACATTGCTATAGTATACCTATTATTTAAATTTCTTTTGCTGTTTGGAAACAGTTAAATTTAGAAACAATCAAATCATCTTGTGTTGAAATAAGAAATATACATTCATACAATTTTTCATATTAAATAAACTTTTACATTCAAATGTTTCAACCCATATTATTTTAATAATAATGTATTGTTGAAATTTTTGTCATTCAATATTTCTGATTTTTCACAGCTTTCAGTACGAGAATTTATCACATAATAAAATATTGTTATTCTAAATAAATTTTACCCCACCTAATGATAAAATTTCATTCAATAGCAACATTAGGTCGCTTTTCAGAATTAAAAACACCATAACAATGGTTGAATACAAATAAGTAATAATTTGGATACATAATGCTTCAAAAATAACAGGAATTTTATATTTACATTAAAAATAGTATTTGTTCAGTAATTATCAAATCAAAAATTCCAATACACAAAAGGTATACAAGTTGACTCGATTTGACAACAAAATATTAAGGCTCTGATTAATCTAGAAGTTTAATGTGTGTATAAGGAAAATTGATTTGATGTATCATCTTTAGGATTCCCTGATTCAACAGGTATACACAAACTGTTTTTGTACCAAATATTTATTCATGCTCGTGATTCATAACTAGATGTTGATGGAAATTAACAAACTGCTCAAACATTTTTTTTTTCAATGTTTTCAAAAGAGAACGGACATATTACGATATCCATATTTGGTGCCTGCAAATATATTCTTACCAAGGTAAAAGTAAATTCACATATCTCTTGGAAAACAAAAATCAAACAACTGTATCTATTTGGATTAAAATAAAAGCTACATTAATAACTAGCAACATGTTCTTTCACGTCAAAAATTTAAAACCTGTCAAAAAAATCATGATACTTGAAGGAAACAAAGAAAAGATTGCAATCAAACTTTTCACAATCGTTCACATCCCACGACTCTGGGAAGTGTGTTTGTGAGTTGATACGAAATCAAGAATCGTTTGGATGCAGCGGTATAACGAACTTGGAACCAAATGGCGAACTATACTGTATGCCGACATCGTTAAATATTTTTTTAGGAATTGCCAGATTACACAAATACAATTTACCATTCTCTTCACAGTGATTTAGGGGCAAAATAGGAATTAGAGAATACTTGGTGGTGATGCCTGGTGTCCCGACAGCGGGAGGGTCCAGGGCCAAAACGGGAGCCCTACTCTGACTGATCCACTCGGCTAAATGGGGATAAGCTGTGGGCTGATCACTGTCTTCACACAGAGCTGACACAATCAAATCCACAGAGGATGGCAAGTCTAACATGTTGGTGGTGAGCTTGTTACCAGTCATTTGGTAAACATTCAGATACTGCCTCAGTGTCCCTAGCACATCCGGTCCTGCCACGAGAACTACCGTCGACACTCCGTGACTTGCTAAGTGCCTGGCACAAGTGATACCTACTGCTCCTTGTCTGAAATATAATATAAGCAGATAATCAGGATAATTCTACACAAATTAACTAAATATAATATATTGAACTATATCTTGATTTTCTCACCGGTGGGGTCCAACAAAAAACGTGACGGTTGGTACTTGGTGATTGTTCCGGGGGTGTAATCTTCTAGTTCCTCCAAGTAATTGCAAAATAACCTCTGCCCCAGCCCTTCCAAATACTTCGCCTCCACCCAAGCCAACTTTGCCACATCCGGCCATAATCCGTCCACGCAATTCTCTTGTTATCGACGGAATAACCAATCCATCATCTGTAATCAAAGACAAAATTCTTAATCAGATAAAAGTTAATGTAAACATAATCTGTGTTATTAATAAACATGGTTAAATTTTCTGTCAAAATTTGATCCGTGGCTCAGCCACCCAGACTGGAATCACATGATCCTTGGTTGAACCACAGATTAAAGCGACAAGGATAATCTACCTGTTACATAATCAACTCCTCCTCTCCCATCTTCAGGTACTGAAATGACAGTGTATGTTACTGGCTGAGCAGCAAGAATATTCTCATCGTGCCTGTACTTCTGTTGAGACGGATTCCTACGCAAAGGATCACTTCCTCCCCCAGTCTGGAATCAAAAATCCTTTACTGTAGATACATTTCCCTTAATCTACAAATACGTAAGACACTTCATAAAGCCAGAGCCGTACATCTGGCAGCGGACAGAACATTCTGGAGACCAATGGTTCGAGAAAGAATTCATAATGGTGTTTAGTTGTAATCCATTTTCACACTTTAATTTGTACTACTTAGGTTTTCGGGAGCCAACCTTTTTAAAAACTACTTTATAGTTTAATATGTAGAATAACAAATTGAGGAGTTGTGTTATTTTTACATCAATGTGAGAATTGCAGTTGTTTGTTGCAAACTATCCTAGATTTCACGATAACCATATTTTGGGATATAATCGAAATAATGAGTCAACATCCAACCAAATGATTTGATTTACATAATCGAGAAAAATCCAGCTAATAATTTAAGAGGATATTAATTAGTTATCCTTGAAATATACAGGGTAACTGGTAATTTGACCAATTCCAAGAAAGGTGTTATACTAGAGGTAATTTGCAATAATTTTGTTCCCATTAATCAAGGGTCTAATGCCAGTGGTTTTTGAGTTATTAAATTTTTTAAATGATTTTCCAGTTTTCCCCCTTTTGATCTAAAACTGAGAATTATGAAAAAGGGACTTCACTTTAGGAACTTAAAATACATTTTTCAAATCAAGGAGTAACTTTCATAAACCTTAAAAATAAAAGGGTCTTAAATCACAAGTAAATTTTTTTTCT
Source organism: Mystacides longicornis (assembly GCA_963576905.1). Lineage (NCBI taxonomy): Eukaryota > Metazoa > Arthropoda > Insecta > Trichoptera > Leptoceridae > Mystacides > Mystacides longicornis. The sequence goes on from OY756427.1 coordinate 24,519,622, forward strand.
GACAAAGGTATAAATGTTGCCCACTTTGATGCAGGTTTAGAAAATAAACCTTATTAAACGATCAGAAGGCTCGGGATCAGTTCAAAGTTGCCACACTGATGCTGGGAGATCTATTGTTAGTGATTGGTCGGTTACCAGTCGCCCTGTGTATTTGAAATAGTTGAAATACAATGACAACACAAATACCCCGTCAGGTTTCAGCGCCTGGTTGAGTTCTTCCCATAATGATTTCTTATCAAATAAAGCTAAATTCTTTTCAAAATCAAAGTCCTGTCCCATGATGAGATCATCGTTTGGTGTTCCAAAGCACGCTTCGTTTTTACGCCTCTGTCTTTCCTTCTTGTTCGGGGTGCCACCCATATTATTTATACCTAAAAGTTAAATTCTTGAATTAACTTCATAAAAGTTGAATGCTGTGTAGTAAAAAGTTACTGAGAGCTATAATAATTATTGAGTTTGCGGTCTGATTCAATTTTTCACGATTTTTATATGAAACACATATCAACTTTATATGGAGATTGGTAAAGGGACCGTTCAAGTATTACGTAACGCATTTTTTAACCCCCCCCCCCCCCCCCGAGATGCATCGTAACGCTCTTTGTTACCCCTCTTCCCATTCTCTAAAAGTTGCCTAACGCGCATATTACAGCTATGTATGCCTCAAATCACAATTATTACTGGAAAGTCACTAAATACCTTTATTGCGGCGCCGGTAATACAATAGTAACATTTTACAAGAATAACCCCCACTCCTCCATATTGCGTTACGTAATACTTGAACGCTCCCAAATATGTAAGCATGTTATGGATTTATTTGACAACATTTGAAGTATTTTGTCAATTAAATTTAAAAAAAAAACAATTTTAAAAGTTGTATATTTTCTCATATAAACTTTTCCTTGCATGGAGTAATATTTTATTTTTCAATTCTTAAGGTTATGTTGTTTTTTTGGAAAATGAAGATGTTGCTGGTCATTGTCGTTTAGTTGGTCAATTTGGATAGGTTAGGGGATTTGATAACATCCCCGAATGACAACACTATGATTTGAATAGGTTAGATATGAGGAGGTAGAACCCCTCATACCTTTTGGACACCTTCCCGAGTGATAACACAACACTATGTTAGGATAAAACATATTCATTTAGGAGGGGGTTTATCAAAAATCTAATCAACCTGCGAACTTAATAATTAACAAAACTGTAGTTAGACTGAATGGTCTAGTTTTCTAACAATCAATTTCAATAACCTATCTATCTCCTATATTTTGTTAAAAACATCTTTCCATTTTAGTGCTTCAATGAACACAGATGATAGATTTTCTATCCAAATTTATATCCAGAGGTAGAGGTAGTACAACCATAGATTTACATATACATAACTGGATGGACTACTCGAGTTAATAAGCCTTTAAAGTGGTAAAAAGTACATTTCTCGTATGTACAACAACCATAGATAAAAGACAACAACATGCCGCTAGAACTGCACGATCGTCTTTCTTCCACTTTAACAAATGGCGGACGCGGACCGGGTAAAAATTCTCAATACAAAGAGAGTAGTATATCCAGTTATGTATATATGTAAATCTATGAGTACAACAGACCTTCTCAATGTCTATGGTAAATTTGAAGGGTTACCTGATAAAGTTGCACAGGTAACCATATGATTACTACAGATACTTTATTTAAGCTGGTGTTTGATTCCCAGTTAAGTCAAAAAGTTTCTGTATCTTTTCTTTTAATATTCAATGAGGCACCATATGTCCACCCGAGAAACTTATTTCTATATTTTCTTTTTATTTGAAATTTTACATAGGGTTAGCATCAGACGAGTTAGTCAAATGAGTTCATTTATTTATAAGAATAATTACCTCCTCCGTTGTTAACCCGATTGGATCTACCCTGGATATCAATGGGTTTGCTTTTACTATTATTGGAATGATAACCATTCATGTGTCCGTAGCCCTGCTGTTTGTGGTTACCATAACCATTGGTGTTGTTGTAATTGTTGTTCTGATATTTCCCACAGCCATTGCTGCCATTGCCACTAAACGTAAACCCGGGCAACTGTGGTGGCTGAGTGAGCTGATTGATATGGGACATGATGGCATTGTTAGGAAGACTTTGGCTCGTACTTGGTGCTGCCTCATAGTTGGTGTTACTATTTATTCCGGAAGTGGATGGCTTTTCACTTCCATTATATTGCTGGTTTTGTGCTTTGTTTACAAACTTCTTATTTTTGGTTACTTCAACAGTGCTATGCTTCTTTTCCTCTTTGTCTTCTGTATTTGCTTCTATGATTTGTATATCTTTAATGTCTGAAGCTCTAAAAATTAATGAAAACAATTAAAAAGATGAAAAAAAAAAACATGTTATGAACATAGAGCCAGAGCTAGAAATACAGCATTATTCCTTGATTATTGATGTTGTAAAAAGCAAACAAGAACTCTGGCACGCGTAATGTGTCATCGCCGTTTAATAAGTTCTTAGAGTTATTCTTGCTCGATGTTGTTTGCTTGGTGACAATATCAATGATCAAGAAGTAGTGTTCTCTTTCCAGCCCTGGTTCTATGTTCGTTTGGTGTAAAGGCACATTTACGATGTTTACCGCAACTGTCATTTTCAGAATAAAATTTTGAACAACGCTAGTTTGACTGGTTGAAAAGCACACTGGTGCAAGCGCCAAAACAGTGAAAATGAGAAAAACTATTATTTGTGTATATTTTTGGAGATTTTTATTAAAAAATTGAGAAACTCAGTTTGAAAATTAGTATTATAATAATTATATTCTGTGGATGAAAACAAATGTTCAATTAAAAAAAAAAACACAACATAATACTTATAGGTGTTTTAACTTGTTGTTTTTCTAATTCTTTTAATTATTTTATACTTTTGCTTATGTTGTTATTATTTTTGTATTCAACATTCAATTGATATTGTATATTAATATATTATATTTGTATTTTTTGTTAAATTTTGTTAAAGGCAAAATGTTGCCGTGTACTCACTAATAAATAAATAAACAATCAAATCATTTGGAATAAAAAAATAATCTAGTGTAACATACATATAAAATGACCTCAAAATTAGGAGTAGGTAGTGAAAATCAAGTAACACCAAAGAATGCATTATCATTACGCCAAGGGTTATTCTAAAAGTTTCAAATGTTGCAATAACACACTCAAAATACAATAGTAAAATTCGTAAGGGAGAAATAAGAACTTTACTATATACTACCTATAAGTAAACAAAAATAAATAAGGGATGAATATTTTGACTCCTGGGTCACATTTCTCATCTTAAGCAGCTATATAATTTTAAAGATGATCAATTCCAGAATTTATCCTCTTACTAAACTAATAATTTAGAAAAACATTTGGTTTATGCATCAAAACACATCATCAATTATTCCTATATAATATTCAACAGTTTCAAAAACATTTGGTTTATGCATCAAAACACATCATCAATTATTCCTATATGCAACAGTTTCAGAGTAGGTATAAATGGTTGGTTTTTTTTTTTTTATATATAAATACAAAACGAATTGAACTTGAATGATAAGTTGAATAAGCCATTTACATTAATAATCAATCGCAAAATTCCTCGAGCATACTTACTTGAGTGTAACTTGAGGTTTTGGATATGGAAAACCATTTCTAAATGCTCTTGTGAGAGTAATGGTTGCTCCATCTGCTTCAATTATAGTTCCTTGATAACAACCCAAGGATTCGTCACAACTTATTGAAACTCCACACCCTATCCACGCAGCCATCGTTCTTCAATAATCACTAAACTTTATAAATATTAACGTAAACATACAATATCAGTTACTAACAGTGAGTACGTATGTAAAAATACAGAACAAATATGTATTGTAGCACAACAGTCAATTGCAGCATAGATCATGCAATGTTCGCGTTTATTCACACAACTGCGCAAAAGTCTTTAAAATCATTAATTATCACAAATAAAGACAACACTGCTATATTTAATCATTTACATTGTGAAAAAAATACAGAATTCTCAACGATTAAGCATCCGACCTATTAACAAACTAAAATCACTAAACACTTTCGCCTTTCTTCGCATTTCACCAATGCAAACCATAGAAGATTGAAAAATTTGCCGCAATGACAGTTGAATGCATAGACAACTAGAAACCCTCCAAAACCGTCACTGTTTCAGCTTGTACCCCTATTCTGTAGCAAGTGTAGGGTAGTCACTTGAAAAAAGTAGGCGATACATTTTGTATGAAAAACGTCTATACCTACGTATCGAATGCGAGAATCGCATACAGACGTTTTTCATACAAAATGTATCGCCTAATAGTCACTTTTTTTCAAGTGACTACCCTACACTTGCTACAGAATAGGGGTCCTGACTACAAAATTATTAATTCTTCTCAAAGAATAATTTATTACCTCGGATAATAAATGGTAAATGAAGAAGTTGGTTGGCTTTGTAATGGGCAAATCGATGATAAATCCATATTAACTACTCAAATCCGGGAGCCAAGGTGACGATAGTAGTCTTGTGTAGTTCGCGAACGAACTAGTTCGAAAGAGCGCTCCCACAGGTGAACTACACGAACTAGTTCCCTCACTCCCCGTTCCATAGTTCATTAGTTCGTGACGTGATCGAATGAGCGAGAGTGTGTCCGGTGTGTCGTTCGTTACGAACTATGCAGTCTATTATTACCGCCGGTCGCTCACTGCACACGCGCGTCTCGTTCTTCGGCTCTTTCGAGCTAGTTCGTTCGCGAACTGCACAAGACTACCAGTGGCCACACTGTGACTGATGAAAGAAAAGTTTTAGTGGGCCAAAAACAAAATTTTAAAATAATAAGACACTGTTGTCATCGAATAAAATGTCCAAATTAATATTCTTACATAGTATTATGTAATTTTTATTGTATTTCATTTTTTTATACATAAATAAATAAAACTTAAAAAATTATAGAAAGGTATTTTAATCACTACTACTATTCATTCGGAGGTTTTTGCTGTTTTTAGAGTACACAATTTGTAAGTAAAAGTACAGCATTCATAGTCTTATCACATGCAGCCAGAGCAGTATCAAAACGAGCGAACGATCTGCCTTTCACTGATCCGAACTGGGAGCTGACGAACTAGAAGAGCGAACTAGTTCGTTTAGGGGCGGAGAACTAAACCGTTCGATCTCAGTCGCGAACTACTATGCCCAAGACTAGACGATATGTTTAAATAAAGGATCATTTGTAAGTTTCCCACTTTCAATCGTAACTAATACTAATAGATTATATATTTTGGGTTGGCTGGAAGAGATCCTGCGGAATAAGTCCGCCCTTTGACTATCGTGATGGATTGTATCAGGACTGCATTTTTGGAACAATAAAGCATTATTTATTTATTTATTATGTTATTGTTCCAAAAATCGCGGAATCTATCTGCATCTTCCAGCAGGATGATATATGACGAAACGTATTTTTATTAAACTTTCCTTATTTACGGAGACGAGCGAAGCCGATTGCTACCTCTATATAAAGAAATAAGTATTCATTCTCCATAATTTACCCTTATTGCAGTATGTTTGCTAATCAATTTTCGAAGTTGTACATTTTTTTGTGATCACAAGGTTATTTCTTAAGTGTTACTTACTAAACAAATCAATTAGTTATGCAAACATTACTTTTTTAACTATACGGTATCCGGCCGGATAGGTGATAGTTATCAGCATTTACGCCGCCGGATAGTTGCCGGATATCCGTTTCATCTGTAATAATAATAAAATACTTTTTACAGTATTTTCCAAATACCTAATGTAAATCAGAGTAGTGAGTACGTAACTTTTGCTATAGCACGACTAACCACACATCAATCTAACTACTCATAACCACGGCTTAACTACATAATAACCACGCTGAAACGCACAACTAACTATATTTGTAACGTTACTTACTCGCGCTAACTACACTAGGAAGTAGTTAGTCGTGCTATAGTGTAAGAACACGTAGAAAGCCGATTCCGATCCGCGCCGACCTGCGCAAAGAATGTTACTATGCATTTGAACGGGAACACCCACAGAAAAAGCAGGAACCCGCTTTCCGGCATGCCCATTTAAATACATTGAAACCATAGACAACAATCTATGAGCCGGTCGGCGCGAATCAGAATCGGCTTTCTACGTGTTCTTACCCATAGGGCGCGAACACGTAGAAAGCCGATTCCGACACCTGCCGACCGGCGCAAAGAATGTTTCTATGCATTTGAATGGAAGTGCGCTCAATAAAAACAGGGGCCCGCTTTCAGGGACTAGCACGCGACGCGGGCATATTTACCGGAATGAATTGGACATTCTTTTTTGGGCAGGCAGACCAAGGCAGACGCTGGTTCTGTCATTTTTTCTCTTGTTATGTGTCATTACTGTCATGTCGAGTCGTCATATTATTATAACTCGATGGATACCGGGAATTTTATTGCCGCGGGTTTTGCTAAAACTCCTATTTAAGATAAAGGAAACAAATTGCACAGCAATAAAAATGCCGTAGACAAAAATGTTGGAGAGAAATCTCGATTGGTAAGTTTTAATAACAATTGATATTCAGTGTGTTTATGTATCTACATATTGCAGTAACACATGGTTTTTAAATAAGAATGTGTGGATATTATTAGAGACCTTAAAGATCTTGCATGGGCATCACCACATTCCCAGCTTCAGTGAAATGTTAACATTGAATCAGGTCACGCACCTGAGGAAACACGAGCTTACTCGAAGTGAACACAAATACACTTTTGACGCCTTTATAAGACGAGTATTTGAAGAATAATTATTGATTTTGATTGAGCTAGATATGGGCACATCAGCTATAAACTGCTCGCCTATAGCTTATTTGAAATACAGTTTCTCTAACCTCCAAAGTCAGTTGTAATGAATTTGTAAGAAGCGCCCAAGCGCCTTTAGAACTATGGAATAAAACTGTTTGTAATTTTAAAACGTTTTATTCTGAATGTTTTTGAAATGTTAATGAAAATTAATTGGAAGATATCTCTGTCCAATGATAAACTCACCCTCTGTATATTTAATTGTATAGAATTTTATTGTTTTGTAGAAATTTATAATAAATCATTCTTATTTCAATAACAACTTATTACATGTAATGGTATTTTCATTTACAGAAATTAAACTGAGAAAGAAATGGAAATATTTAAGGAGCCAGTTCGCAGTTGAATATGATAAAATTCTACCATTAGCTCAGAAGATCCATCAACGACAATGTACATAAATGGCCGTACTATCAATCGCTCTTATCTCTTAGGGATATAGTAAAACCTAGGCAGTCAAGTGGAAATCTAAGAGGTCCAAATACACATGCAAATATTGTTTTAGAATCCCCAAATGATAGCTTCCTGTCTTCTCAACTCCCAAGAGTTATCAGTAAATTTCCAAATTACAGTCTTCTTTATGGTCGGAGCAGGAAGACATGCCACATATATCTGCAAGCATTCCGCAGTTGCAGGAAAAGATGCTTGTCATCAAATATGTAAGTACGATAAGTCATTAGATATTATTATTTTTACTATTAATGTTATCAGACAGGCAGCTATGCTGATATGTTTGATCTCACAACAGTATTCACTTGTTCAGTCTGTCAAGTCCACACTTGAACACATTAACTCCTGAAGCAGATGTTAGAGTGTCTCCAAGCAAATAAATATTAAGAATCATCTATTATCATTTAGAAGCAGGTTGCAAAAATTAGTAAAAGATTGTGTATACCAGGCAACATTTCCTACTCTATACTTCACAAGGGATTTATAACAATCACCCAGTACATGTGTTATCAATTTAGCATCGCTTGCGATAAAAATGACAATATCGGTAAGTGTCGCTTACGTCAAATAGCCTTTCAGGTATCAATACGATATAACAGCTGGGTACTCTGTTAAGGATTGACGAAATAAAGATGACAGTATAAATAATAGAGATACATATTAGCGAAGATGTTTATTTGGAAGAACATTATTTAGAAGAAATTTAATTTGTATGGAGGTGATTGGTAGTCCAATGGTATCAGTCGATGGCTTGCATACACACAGCATACTGAAGGTCGTGGGTTCGAATCCCGGTGCCGACCATTTCCACTTTCACAACACAACCCTTTGGTTAGTGTGAAAGATGTCAAAAGTGTATTTGAGTGAGCCCATACTCATATTTTTAAATAGGTGCATATAATTTTTATTCATGATTGTTGCTTTTATTTCTACATTTGTATTGTCTTTCTTTTTTTTATGCCATATTCATAAACAAGATGTCTTACTGTGTTTTGCAGAAAGTGCTTGGTGATGATCGCATTTATAGGAGAAATCACACCATCTACAGATGAAATTCCGCCACCTACCGAAAATTTCTCACAACATTAATAGCACCAATTTAGCATACATGCAAAATAAACAGTTTACCTTTTGATTCAACACCGGGATGAATATCAATTTATTATTTCACACAAAACCTTATTTCATAGAAGATTGCACAGAATATCTAACACACTTCATTTGCAGACACGGCAATCTAATTATTTTTTGCACCTCGGTAACTTTTCAAATATCCTTGTTACAAGTTTTATTTATCATTATAATTTTATGGAAAAAAGCAAGCCTTTTTATTTAATAGTGAATTAAACCTTCTTTTCTCAATTTCATGTGATGTCAAATTAATATCGGTAAGTACAAGACTGAATAAATTCTTACCTCTATTCTAAAACTCGTATTTAATTTCTGTACTCAAGCCGAGCCCTTTTCCATATAAGAAAACCAAACTATCTAACTTTCTCTAAAAGTCTACCCTCCTTATTATTCAAGACCATAAGAGCTCAAGGACCTAGTGACATTCTTGAGGAGACCTTTATATATAGTTCTATCATAAAACGATTCAAACATGAAGCGCTTTTCAGAGACTACCGTCTCCATTCAATCAAATGTTTAATATTCTGTAACACAAGTTTTTTTTTATAAGGAGGGTAATATATTGAACTATAAATGTGTTCTATGAATGACAATGTATAGACAAAATATATTCATTGAAATAAAAAAATGTGTAGTTTCTTTTTTTTACTGTAGAGCAGTCGACAAAGAAGTCCCACTGTGTGTATAGATAGAGATATCGCTTCCAACTATGAAACGAGGAAATTTAAATGGAACGTAACTTAACTTGTCTGCTTGATTTGTGTAACTTGACTTATTTTTGAATCTTGAATTACTTCTCATTGAATATATTTTATTATTTACTTACTAGATGTGAGAGTCTCTCCTATCTGACCACATGCACGACATTTATCTATAATATTAGGTATTTTCTATATTATATTATTATTAGGTTCCTTACGGTTGTTTGCTCAGTCTTTTTGTACCAAACAACAGGGACATATTATGTTATCAAGGGTCTTATTACCACTGTATGGAGCCATTGAATATAATTGGAGGATAAATCTGTTTCCAATCTGGATTTTTTGTTGAGTACAATAAAGAAACCTACGACTTTTTATGAACTTTAGAGTGGTGCTGGGGGTATCACCTACTTATTATGTATTTGTTTATTTTTTCTGCTTTGGAGATAAATTCATAACTTTACCCTATATTTATACTTTTTTCTATAACAGGAAATATCAATGTAATTGCCACTTGCTAACCTGATCGAGAAATCGTTTTTGTGTACTGCTAGTAATGACTGTACAAGTTTATTTTTGTATACGTACTTTCATTAATTAACCATTATTATTTTAGGTTGAAATGCACTTTAGAGATCTACTCGTACTTTGACATTACTACCAATTCATTAAAAAAATTAGGTTCGTTAGCATGTTTTCTAACTAACCTATTTTCATGACTGACAGTCATGAAAATAGGTTACCATACTTCTTCACAAGCACCCCCGAATCCATTTTACCCTCTGCAAACCGAACATATTTGAATTTTTGGCTTGAGTAGATCTCTAAAGTACATTTTTACCTTATTATAGAGTGAGAAAGTTAAAAAAAACATTAAAAGGACAAAAATGTATCCTTATCAACATAATGAAGCACTAATGCATTCAGTTGATCTCATCGAAGCAGTTAACTTTATTTAGAGAAACAGGAAAGAATTCATATTTCGAAATTGTACTAGGTGAGTAATCTAGGAACCACTTCATGTTCATGGATAGCCAGTGATAAAATAAATCCAAATTTAGCATCTTTAACGCAAACACGTCGAAGATTGCACCATAACACATCCTGGAGTACTGGTAGGAATCTTTCCTTGTCGTTCTTTAACTTTGCATATTGTGGTATCCGCCATGGGCGCCATGTACAAACCGATCACAATTAATGGGATGAACGCTCGTAACTTTTAATTTTATTGATGGGCACTAGATGAGAAAAAAATCATAATTTGAAAAGTTTTTCATTCATTACTGCGGACGACAGCCAATTAATTATGTTATTGACAGTTATTAACTTTGACAAGATCACAAGCATAGAGTATGGAGTATTTAAAACAGATTGCTAGACCACAAACAAACTTTGCCGGCGTTCTCTGTGTCCATGTACCCAGCGCAAATTTAAGCGGGCAACGGTTTCTTGCAACCGGAAACCCGCCACCTGCTTTCTACGTGTTCTCAGCCGTAGCCCTTACGTACTCTCCCCCCAGAGAACTTCTGTTAATCTAAGTACGCCGTTTATTTATCTATGTTTATAAAATCTTCGTATCTGTCAAAATATTCTGACAATTCGTGTTACGGCTGTTTTCCGTTTTTCTTGTTATTGTTTTGATAATGGACTTATAAAATAAAAGATGAGTTGTTACCGTGTGAAAAGTGTTAAAAAACTTTGTAACACTCATTTACAACAAATTTGTTCTAAAAGGCTTCAAAGTGTTATTTCTAATGCAAGCAATTCAGATTGGAAAACAGTTGTAGGGTTAGAAGTTCATGCCCAAATAACTTCTAAATCAAAATTATTTTCCGGTTCAGGAACCGATTTTGGCGCTTTAGTGAACAACTCCGTATCTTTATTTGATGCTGCTATACCTGGGACATTGCCTGTGTTAAATAAACGCTGTGTTGAATCAGCTGTGATGGTTGGGCTAGCTTTGAACTGTAGTATTAACAAAGTGTCAATGTTTGATAGAAAACATTACTTCTATTCAGATTTACCAGCGGGATATCAAATAACTCAACAAAGAGCCCCTATTGCCCAAAATGGTAAACTGGAATTTATGGTGGGTGATTTATTTATTTGGTATTGATTGATAATATTCTTAACAGACAATCATTTCAACTTTATGTAAGACCTGAATTTCATGTACTTCATCCTAAGTAGTAAAATGCAGTTTTCTATATTTTATTATTTATAAATTGAATGAATGGATATTTTTATTTGATTCACCTGTTCTTTCTTTACAGATACAAGATAAAACGAATAAAAAGTTTGAGAAAAAAGTATCCATTATTAAGCAAATACAGTTGGAACAAGACAGTGGAAAATCAATACATGACCCAGAACTTGAGAGATCGTTGGTTGATTTAAATAGGGCAGGTATGCCTTTGATGGAGTTAGTATTTGAGCCAGATTTACAGGTCTGTAATTTGAAGGTGCATTATTTTATTTGAATTTATAATCTTCTTCGTCTTTCTTTTTGCGAGTTTCACTCCTTAGAGTGTTCCAGCCATCTTTATATTTTAAAATTCTAAAAGTTGTATGTGGCACGATAATTATTATAGGATGGAGAAGAAGCAGCTTCGTTGGTTAAAGAGCTGGTGTTGATATTATCTCGACTCGGTTGCTGCTCTGGGCGCATGGAAGAGGGTGCTCTCCGAGTTGACGCAAATGTGTCAGTCCATTTACCTGGATGTCCATTAGGAACTCGTACTGAAGTAAATTGTTTTTTATTTTAAATAGCTGATGTATTGATAACCAGAATCAGCGTACAGTTTTTTTAGCCCATATTATGCCCAATCCTACCTTTGCGGTTTTAAAATTTATAATATATTAAATATATAAAAGTTACAATGCATAAATAAAAACAACACAATTAACTTAGTTTATCTTATGACAACAGACAGCAAAAAAAAATGCTGGTACAAGGGAATACCTAAGTAGTTGTTTTTTTTTTAATTATAAAACACAATACATTATAATAGTAACAACCAGCCAACAACATCAATATCTTATACTTAATCTAATCTATCATGTCTCTCCAATACTAGATTTTAATTTTTTAAGAATATTTTAGCACATTTTACATTTTTTATATTGGAGGTAAGCCATTGTACAATTCCATTACTAAATACAAAAAAAACCCTACTTTTCACTGCTAGTTTGTAGTTTATGAATTCCATATTTCCAAGCAAACTAATAACTACCTCCAATATGACACCACTACATACCACACACATGAAAATACGTCATTCAGGCAAAGTGAAGACTTTCCCTAATATTGTTGGTCTTTAGCTCGCAATCTGTAGATTGATTACGATGCCTCCATGTTGTCAGACAGTCTCTTTATATCTGCGTATGAGCTACAGCACATGTATCCAACACCAGTTTTATGTAGCTAATTGCTGTCCTCAATCATTACTTTGACAAATGGTGTTGTGGCCCATCCAAGTTGCTTTCTATTGAGCAGTTACCTTGTTCATCCAACTCCATAAAACTATGCATCCAATTACATAGGAGTTTTTTTTTACTACAATTATTCGGTGTAAAAACAAATTATTTTCGTAGATAAAAAATATTGGCTCAGTACGTGGTGTTGCTAATGCAATCAAATATGAATCCGAACGTCAGATTCGTCTCAAGGAGAGTGGTGAGGATGTTGTCAACCAAACCTTGACGTGGGATGCTCTTTCAAAAACCACAGTAGCCATGAGGGATAAAGAAATCAAACAAGATTATAGGTACAGTATAATTCTATTAAATTTGCAATATTTAACTGGCTAAAATATATTCGTTAGTTAGACTCTCTAATTCACAATGCTAACTCAATACTAAGGTATCCCTTGAAGATAATAGGTCTCATCAACTAACAGCACAATGAATTGTATAGAAATCTGAAATAAGGGGCCATTGAAGTATTACGTAATCTGATTTGTGAGATTATTAACCCTCCCATGTAACGCTCCGTAACGTTTCCGTTACCTTCCCGCCCCAGTAATATGGCACAGTAACGTTTTACAACTTTTTTGACAATTAAATCTGTTTTCTTAAAAATATAACATTTCAATTGATGAGAGCAATTTAGAGTTGTTTGAGGCTGGAATCTTTGCCTCTGACTTCCAGGACAAAGGTCCCGGATATAATATTCAAATCAATTATATTTCAGCATTGGAAAACAAATATTTTAAATAGCCACAAAGGAATGTTTAATCTAAATAATTCCAAATTTTTCTGTTTTGTAAATGCTACTATTTTTATTTTAGATATATGCCTGAACCAAATCTACCTCCTCTAGTTTTGAACACTTCAAATGAGGACAATCCTGATCTTGTGTCTGTGCCGTCGTTGAAGGAAAAAATTCCCGAACTCCCGGCCCAAGCAAGAGAAAGGCTCGTGACTACTTACGGTCTATCTTATCTTCATGCCGATATCATTGTGAGCGAAGATAAACTATTGAAATATTTCCAAGACATTACAGCTTGCAAAACTAGAAATCCTAAAAGTGTCTGTAACATATTAATCAATGAGTTTCTCACAATGTTGTATAAGAGTAATATAAGTCTAGAAGATTGTACTTTAAAGTCTGAAAAGATTGGGGAAGTATGTGATTTGGTCCAAAAGAAAGTTATAAGTTTGGTCACTGCAAAGAAAGTCTTGGATGTGGTAATAAATGGCGCTACAGATTCCCCAACTTCTATAGTTAACACAAACGACTGGAATCTAATTAATGATGAAGGAGAATTAAGAAAAATTTGCTTAAAAGTCTTGGAACAAAATGCAAATATTGTAAAAAAATATAGGAATGGAAACTTGAAAGTTTTTAATAAATTTATGGGTTTAATTGTTAAAGAAAGCAAAGAAAAAGCCAACATGAGTTTAGTTGTTGATATTCTTAAGAAATTGTTAGATTCTCCTGAAAGTGGTTTGTCATAGAAATAATAGACAATAATTAGAATGAGTTTGGTTGTTAAAGATTGATAAAGCTGAATATTATGCAGTTGTTTGCCAAAAATAATTTCCAAATAATAGAAGAAAAATTATATGTTTTTTTATTGACACCACCTCCAACTTTATCAATTACCATAAAACTTAACATTTTTAAATATGAAGAAGAAACTTTTATTTATTTTTTAATATAATATCTCACTTGGTTCCATAATGAGTAAGGATTTTTAACTCAATCTGGAAATTGAAATAATGAACAAACAAAAAATTCAATTTTATAGAAAATGTTGCCTACTACTTGCTTGCCGTGGGGCTGTCGGCTTAGAATAGCACCTCTGTTCTTTTTGCTGGTTTATCGAGCATCCTGTAAGAGGCAGGTAATCGAAAAATCAGATCGGGGTCGTGGGGTTGACCACACACCCTTAAACTCAAGCGGTCAGAAAAGGCAACAAAATTAAGCCTCGGACGCCTGGGCCGCACCAGGGCAGGGCCCAGGCAGCTAGTGTCCCCCCTGTGTTGACTACGGCTCGCTCTAACAAGAGCTTGAAAATCGTGCCGGCGCACCCAGCGTGAGCCCATCACCTCTACTATTATGTGGAGGAGATAGACTTGGTTGGGACATGTGTTAAGGATGCCGAATGACAGTTGGCCGAGGAGAGCGCTGTTCTTCCTCCCATCAGGGTCCTGGAGACGAGGAAGACCCTCTCATACTGTGTTCCGCTCCTTCGAGGCAGAGCTGAGGAATCTGGACATGGTATGGGAGGAGGTCATTGACGTTGCGCAAGATCGAGCGCAATGGAGAGCTCTTGTTGCCTCCCTATGCCCCTAAGTGGGGTCTAAAGGGAGTTTGGATTGGTTGCCTACTATGATAAAAACATACCTAACTGCTGTAGGTACTTAGATAATTATAGGTATTATTTCCTGCTTCACTATTTTGAAAGTAAGAAAATGATAAATCGGCATAAAATAATTTTTCAGTGCAAGTTTTGTTTGAATTGGTGTTTCACTCATTAATGTTGTGTTGTGTATTATTTTTCGCCTATGAAAAAAAAACACTTATATACCTACTTTTAAGTACCTAATTCATGGAAGATATTCTTTCTTGCTACGAAATTTCCAATATTTTGAAAGAAAATGATAACCACCTACATACATACATATATTATTCCTCTTTTAGGCTGAAAGTATAATAGCTTATATATACCTACTTGTTGGAAAAATATTTTATCAGTGCAATTTTTTCCTGGTTTTTTGTTACTTTTTTTGTTGGAAATTTTTGTTCGCCTTAAAAATGGAATACATTTAAATAAAAAAAGATCTTGAAAAAAAGAACGCATCATAAAAATTATGATCTCAATGATCGTGAGTAGGTATTGTCTGGCGCCTCATCGCACATGCAGGTATGGTGACCACTCCGCCACCTTGTATAATAATCACGCATACAGGTGGTCACAACAAAACACAATTCAATTTATTAGTACAAAAGACTAGATGCTGTGAGGTGCGCGTGCGTTTGACGTTTCTGTCCCTAGATCTTTTGATTATAAATGAAATTTCTGTTAACTTACGCAAAATATAGTGAATTAATATTTAGTTATAGAATTCAACGAATGTGTTCATAGTTTTTTGTGTGAGTTAAAACTTTTTTGAGTTATTAAAAGTTATACAGGTCCTTGGAGCAATATGAATCACAAAAATTTGCAACCAGGATCCGACAGTGGCATTTATACAATCAGTATAAACGAAGGATTCGTAAGTAACAAATGAATATCTACCTACATAATAATCTACTGTTTTTATTCTACATTCGATTTTCAAATTGTATGACAGATTTGAAAGTATCAATATTAACAGGTGTTGACATTATATTTTGTCGCTGTTTTACATTTCCAAAATATTAAAATACAACATGTAGAACTTTTAAGTACATGATTTGTAAATTTGCCACAGACATTAGCGCTTTTCATTACGGCTGTATCGTGATTTTGGAATTCACTGAATTCAGCATTGTATTGTTTACGTCATATCGTAACCAATGGTGACTGACCATAACAACATTCAAAATCAGAAATGGCACTTTGTGTAATGGTCAACTTTGTTTGAATGAAACGTTAAAATTATAATTACGTTACGGTACATACGTTCATTTTTATAAACATATGCTTTGTAAACGTACGACCTCGTGCACATATCATAATACAGAATGAGTCATTTGTGAGCAATGATCGTGCCTTCTCCGTATTCAGTCGCGACTGTCTCTCTTTTTTTTTTTAATTAATTGTGCGCCGATTTTTTATTCTCTACAATCAAATTAAACCATCGACAATAAAAACATATTAGATGGCTGTTTTTTTTTTTCATTTTCTATGTAGGTAAATCTAAAGGTCCAAATAGGTATTTATGATTCATAGTTTATTTTCTGAGTAGAGCCTTAATAAAATCTTCCCCATCACAGAATAACCTGTTTGTCAAGATATTATTATGAGGGTCGCGTGTGATATCCATACATACTTATATGAACTCTTGTTGAACAGGAATAACTACTGACTGACAGTCATAGGTAGGGACCTGAATTTTACGCATTTGGGATAAACCCTACTTTATTCGCGAAATTTAGATACTATTTATTCGCGAATAACGCGAATTTTCATGTTTTGGCAAAATAATGTCGAAATATGATTATATTAAGAAATAAACATAACGGAATTCGCAAAATAGTGACAAATTTAATAACATCAACGTTAAAAAAGGTACATAATTTAAATTAGATGCCAATTTTCTGCGGCTGAAGGTGACATATATCCAAGGCCAAGGTATGGCATGTTGTGAGGTTACCAGGGATAGAATTTGTCGAAGCTGTTAGCATCAGAGTATGGATGTCTTTTGCTAATATCTATTCAGAAAGATAATTATTATCATCTTACAACACGCTAGTATCTAAACTTTTTTTATCACTGTACTCGTTTTTGAGTGATTCGGTTATCTAAACATAGGGCACATTAAAAACAAAAACATTAGCAACACTATTAAAAAAAAAAAACAATGGGATTTTAGAATATGAATAATTCTATTTTCGTAGCATTCTAATATTTTTTGTTATTCACTGGAATCTTATTAATATAGTAAATAGGTTTTTTTAATATCTTTTAAAATTATACCGAAATTTATGAAATATTAAACCCAATCTTTGAAAAATAACACCAATTTTACCGTAAAAATAACACCGAAAAACACTGTTTTACGGAATAATAACACCACTTTTATAAAAATAACGCGAAAAATAACACCCCTTTTATGGAAAAAATAACACCGCTTTTCCATAAAAATAACGCGAAAAATTCAGGTCCCTAGTCATAGGTTATTATGAAATAAGCTTGAGATGGATCAAAATTAACCATGGATGCGAACTTACATATTGAAAAAGTTCATTTTTTTATCAAAATGTCATTTAGAAAATTTCAAATTAATATTGCAATATATCTTGCACACAGAAAGGAAACCGAACCCAACAGCTCTCGATTAGGTGTCGGTGCGATACATATTATAGAGATAATACGGAAGCACTCTTCACATTTTACAAAATTAATTTTTCAATTCAAAAAGCGAAATCGACAAAATTAGTACAGCGGGAAATCGAATCCGAGATCTCTCATATCAGGTTTCTGTCGACGCATATTTTAGCGATATTACGGGTCCATTACATTTGTAATTTAAAAAATAGGTACTTATACATTTGGGACACCATCGCGGAGGATTGCGGGAATCGAGTCCGCAACCCTAGTCCCAAACCAGAGGCGCTAGCCACTGTTCCAACCAACCCAACGACAACACCTTCGTAATACCTAGGTGTATATAAGCAATGTAAATAGTATTGATAGTTATTTTTCTTTTCGAATCCGGTCTATATGCCACACCATTAAGCACCGACAGTCATCGCCTTTTCGTTTGCCAGGATAAGGTCTTGCAGACAGCAATTTTCCCCAATCAATGTGCATGTCAGGAGGTGGTCGTCGTCTTAGAGCTTACCACACTCACATTCGGTCTCATCTGCAAATAGGTAGCCCCATCTATATAGGATCTTCCTACATCTGGTGAAACCAGCCCTGAGTCTATTGAGGGTAGTCCACAAAGCGTAAGTACGGCAAGTGATCGTCTGAAGTAATGCCCTCATGTGGGACTCAAGTCGCGAAGCAACTGCTTGGTGGTAGAATAAAAGGTCTCTGGTCATTTGTCTGCTTAAATCTCTCTGAATCTGCTGCTGACCTTCTTCGAATGCCTGGTGGAGCTATACCGATAAGTGGGTACAATTTCTCTACTGGTGTTGGCTTAAGGCACCCTGAAGTTATTCGGTATTAATAATTATTTTTTTATTAATTCGATGCTGAGACATCAGCTGTTGGCTGTTGGAAAGGAGAGAACAATGTAGGTAGGTACTTAGGTAAAACGAGAAGACATCGTCGTCTACAGGAAATCGGCGACATTAATTATTGTACCGTTGTAATCCCGCTGAGACTGGTCTAAAATCGACTTATGGTCCCCAATATCCGAAAGGAGTGACATTCGAGAAACGTTTACTTGCCTAAAAATGGGGTCAAAAGAAATAATTGTGCTTTCACTATAGTAATGATTATTATTTATTAATCATAACATTAAAAATCATTTACCGTGGCTAATTTAATTAATAAATATAAATAGGTACCTGTTAAAATAGCGATATTCCACCAAACGGTCTATAAAATCTTTGTACTAATAAACTATCTTTAACGGAGGTAGCCAACCTTTACAAAAAACGTGCCAACTTGCTCTTAGTCATCTCTACACTTCTGAATGAAGATTTCTACCATGCTTTTTCAAAAGTCATTATATTGTGTCTTATGAATCAATTTCTTTCCCGCGACTGGAATAAGGATGTTTTTCGAAGCTTCATTTCTTATTTTAAGTTGCTATTTGAAGAATCTTGAGTTTTTTTTGTGTCATCTCGTCGTTTCTCATCTCATATCAATGGGTGACAGGAAAATTGTTCGAAAGTACCTACATTTTTTCAAAAATCAATTTTCCGAAAACAGTTATATTATTTATTAAAATAAAACCCCTTTTTCGAACAGTTGTAATTCGAATATTTGATTTTCGAACAAATGTACTTTTGAACAATTTTCATGTAACTAGGTATATATCAATGCAAGATTCTCCGTGGAGTGCTGATGAGGACTGATTTTGAGAACTAAACACATAGAAGAAAAAAAACAGACAAATGAAGCAAAGGCAGACCACCGTAGCGGCGGTGTGACCAGATACAAAAATGACTGGTGGAAATTGTCTCATGGAAAACACGAAAGATTATAGAGACGTTTCGTACTCCACAATGGCACCTCATATAGGTGGTGTTGGGCACCACAGTTCAAAATCTTGAGTAGTGTTGCCTAAAGGTTCACACCAAGCCATCTTATTCTTGAGTAGTGGAAAATTGATTGAAAAGGAGGCTATAAGTATTACAAGTTATCTCAGACTCGTGTTATGTATTACGTATTTTCATATAAGATAACACACAGTAAACAGTTCATATTATTATTTGTTCGCCATGGTCTAGTTAACTAACATAAAGTCGATATATTATAATAACATGTCCTATAGAATATAGTTAATCACCTCTCGGAAAGTCCATATATGGAAGGATAGTCGTTTAATTAATCGAGCAGGTAGGTACCTAATTAAAATTTTCTAGACTTGGTCCTACATCGGATAGGTACCTATTTGGAGTTGTTAGGCACTCAAGTTATTAATTCATAATATTGTCTATAGTCGGTACCTAACTATTTGATGCTAAAATTTAATTGGATGTTCGATTTTCAATTTATTTTATTTCCAAATTTGAATAATTAAGAACATCTTCTACTGCTCATCATGGTGGATGAATAATTCATGATTGATGGTCAGAGTTTTCAATCAGTTTCAATTTTTTATGGTCGTCGTATATACACGGTGCTAAGTTGGTAGTGGATAATCCGAAGCAGGGAGGTAGAAGACCTCAATACCTATCGATTTGACCCCCATGTATGTTCAGCGATATTGGGTGGTTCAAAAGTTATTAACGTTTTTTTGAAATTTGAATAAAAACCGGATTTCTGACTAAACTACGTAACTGTGGCTAAACTATTTAGATTACGATCATGATTTTTTTCTGGAAATAGTCCGATAGTGACCCTTACGCAAGGTATTATTGCTATGAGTCAGCACCCGATAGCTTTTGTTTAAAAAATTTTTTTTTAAGAATTTGTTTCCAAGAACAAATTTTATAAAATCTTTCAAAGGCTCTAGACAAAAAAAATCACGGAACATTTTTTTTAGAAACTATCTTAAAAACTTCTACTATTCATGGAGAATTATTCCTGCAAATTTCATTTGGATGGTATAATGGGATCATGCTAAAACGCTCTCATAACTTGTGCAAGTATCAATATTCAACATTTTTTCATTAACACACAGCTTTGTTATATGGGTGTTAAAAGCCAGTTTGAAAATTATTTGAGGTACCTAAATGCATAGTTTGATGTGATATTTAAATAAAATAAATTATTTATTGAAACAAAGATAAAAAAATATTGTTATATGTACACTCTTAAACCTATATAATTAAAATTGTAGTACTTTAGAATAAACTGATGGTTCCTTTGTTTAGCCTGAAACCAATATTTCCCGTTATTGTTCAATAATATAAGGTATTTATTTTAATAAAATAGCTCTTAATAGGAACTTCCAAAGACGAAAGTCCATCGGATTTAAGCTGGGGACCTTAGGGGCTAGTTTATGGCCGCTCCATCGGCATGGGTAAATTATGTCGAAAAATGTTCTCACTTAATGGTTCTCAATGTGGTCCCTTTGAATCATTAGGGGACTCTAAAATCATTCAAGGGGTCCATATAAAATGAAAATCCATTTTAGGGTCCCTGAAAAACATTAGAGGGTCCAAACAGCTGTGTGTTAATGAAAAAATGTTGAATATTGATACTTGCACAAGTTATGAGAGCGTTTTAGCATGATCCCATTATACCATCCAAATGAAATTTGCAGGAATAATTCTCCATGAATAGTAGAAGTTTTTAAGATAGTTTCTAAAAAAAATGTTCCGTGACTTTTTTTGTCTAGAGCCTTTGAAAGATTTTATAAAATTTGTGCATGGAAAAAAAATCTTGAAAAAAAATTTTTTCAACAAAAGCTATCGGGTGCTGACTCATAGCAATAATACCTTGCGTAAGGGTCACTATCGGACTATTTCCAGAAAAAAAATTATGATCGTAATCTAAATAGTTTAGCCACAGTTACGTAGCTTAGTCAGAAATCCGGTTTTTATTCAAATTTGACAAAAACGTTAATAACTTTTGAACCACCCAATATCGCTGAACATACATAGGGGTCAAATCGATAGGTATTGAGGTCTTCTACCTCCCTGCTTCGGATTATCCACTACCAACTAAACACCGTGTATATGTGAAAGTTTTAACAAAATAATTATTGAGTGATTTACAAAATTTTTAAAAGATTTTGTTCTGGGCAGTTTGTTATATGGCACTCAATTTTTAATTTGCGTTTATGCCTATTTTTGCATATTACCTATAACGAAGCTATGCAGGTATGAAATGATTGAAATGTCGAGGTTCATAATATTATTACTGTCTACTGTCATGCATCATTATGCTAATACTTTTTATTCTAATGAATCTAAGCTCACTCAAAGTGAACACAAATACACTCTTCTCTTTCATAGTAAGGTACTAAAAGCTTGTGTCGTGAAAGAGGAAGCAGATGTTCGGCTCCTGGGATCGAACCCACGATCTCCAGTACGAAAGTCGTTTAAACTACTTTTTAAGATTTACACTATCATACTGTGTACCATTCCCTCAAAGCAAATCTGTTGTAATTGTAGTACAGGAGATTGGCATTATGCAAGATAGAGTGTAACGAAGAGTGTTATAGTTATTGCCTTCCTATGGTCTTAAATGAATTCGCAAAGTGAGATGTAGTAAATTTATGTAAAAAATATTAGTTACGAGAATATCCACGTAAGCAATTTTTTCTTAGTCACTCAGAAGTTATGGTGTCTGTATTAAGTCCACGATATGCGGAGAATACTGTGGAGTGTGGACTCTGGTTGCCAAAGACAGACGAACAAAGATGGCTTCGATAGAAAGCATTAATGCTTGTGAATTCACGGCTTCAGGACGATTCCTATGCCCTGCAGCCAGCAGTAGATGCTGAGAAGGCAGCTTCAGGATAGTTATCAGTACATTATAACTACTTATCCAGGGTCGCCTAAATGTATATATGCTTCAACGCAAATGTTAAAATTTGTTTTTCATGGATGCCGGCTTTTATATTTTCAACGAAAAATTAGCTCCACTGTTAATGCGTTGACATAAGAAAAGAAGTATGCCTACCTATAACTGAATTATGATGTAGATTATATTGTGTCTTTTCGTTTTCGATATTAAATGTGTGTCTTGCAAAAACATAAGAGTTTCTATTGTACCTACTACCGTTGAACTGAATCGGTGCAAATATTCTATCAAATCGTAATACAAACTGCTTTACACCAAACACTTCGCTTTTGATACATTTTCACATACAAATTAGAAGATTTTTGTAGCTGATTATTTCTAGCTTATATATCTTTGTTTGTGTTTGTATATGAAGATGCTACCTGTATTTTATTTCAATATAGATAGTGCAACTTACAAGAAACTTTTCTCGTAAGATTTAACATGGCGTTCTCGTCTAGAAAGAAAATAATACCTTTTCTCGAATGACAAGTTCACCATCCATTTTTGTACTTTTGTAACTTTTTTTTAATCAGGTAAAAGAGAAAACCAACCATATTATTAATTTATTAGGTCTCTTGCGAAACAGTTTGTCTTACAATAAATACAATTTAAATAGTTGCAATAAACACTGATGTGCAGATTAAAACAAAATAGTCAAGTAAATATATACAAGAAAGGAAAACCAAGTAATGGTCCACTTTTATTATTATCTATATGTAGTCAATATGCCCCTAAAATATTTTTATCCGTTACCGTATGTCCTAACTGGAAAGCGTTCACGCGTCCGCGCGACAAATTTCATATTATACTCAAATGCAGATGGATCGTTCAAATTCAGAACATTGTATGATTGCTCATCGCATGGTCGCGCAATCACTTTTCAGGTAGGACATAGACTTAGATTTATGCTGGATTGTCTATCCGGCACTTTATCCAGATGTGGTAAAACAGTGGGTTAAAAAAGGGAGAATTGTATTGAATATCCATAGGTACATTAATTAAAAAAATGTTCAATATCTTTTTTTAAATAACCTCGCCTTGTTATGTGCATAAAATAAACTGATCTTAAATTATTGATGTTTTCGGCGGGAACTTTATGAAATCCCATATTGAATAGGTACTTATAATAAAATTATTATTATTTTAAATAAATCTCTGTCTTTTTATTTCATTGAAGATGGTCGTGTGACCGAAAGGCCTCTGCCAATAAAAAAACGAAATAAACAGAGTTTTATTTAAAATAATAATAATTTTATTATAAGTACCTAAACTGATCTCTTCTTATTTTATCCTAATAAAATTGCTTCGTTTTACCATTTAAATTCTGCTTCTCTTACTACTGCAGATGCAGTCGATCCGCGTCGGTGTTGGTCTGCAACGGCTTCTCATAGGCACATTTCTATTTAGTTAAAAATGTATAGGGATTGCCTTTATTTGTGGTGCTAACTCTTGCTTTTTGGTTTTGGCAAGGTGCAAATGCAGTATCTTATCTATCTGAAATAATGGTTTACAGTTTACACAATATTTTAACTATGATAATAATGTAGTGACATATTACGGTATTCTACTACGATCGCCTGGTTTTATGCAACGTTTGATACACTAGAAACCACAACAAAAATGTGTATCAATATACCTATTATAGGTAAGGTAGGTACATAATAATATTATGATTCTTTCAACAGTGGATATTCTTTCATCAACCAGAATATCTTTGTAGGTATTGTGATATGTGTCAACTTCCATATGATTAAGTGTCATTATTTTTTCTCAAAATGTCACACACTAAAAAGGTGCTTACGCAATAGGAGCGTTAAAATATAAATATATTTTTCTATCCAGTCGAGTCTACAGAGAATTCTATAAACCTTGAACCCTGACTCGCATTCAAAGGTGAATCACAAATATTTAAACGTTTGACAGTTTGGTTGACAAAAAAGTGGAAGTTAGTGTTTCTTAGTGGAGAGTAGCTACTCAAAAGATGTTCTTGATTACTTTTTAAGTAATTTCAAATAAATCTATCCCCCATTTCTATAAAGAAAAACCAAAATATCTTTACTAACGAATCTATTCAACAACATTCTTTTTTTGACAACCAATCTGTCAAAAGTGGCTGTCAACAACACCTACTAGATAATATTATCTAGTAGGTGTTGCTGTCAATCAGGCTTCACTTTTTTTGCCATGAAATATATAGTAGGTATTTCATCTATGTGAATATCTCATGTAGGTACAGCATAAGTTAGATAACAATTTAGTGGCTGGCAACGAGAGAATATTTTAAAAAAGCATGCCATAATTAACTCCCCGGTGGTAGAAAAGTTAGCTTATACAGGAAATGTGAATTACGAGTTATTTGCAAAAAATTCTAACCATTTCGTGTAGACAAGAACTTTAGGTAAGATGAAGTCGAATGGTGACTTATAATAACCCCTAGTTAAAAGTAAAATAGAAAACAAAAGAATGAGCTGCTAACAAAAAAAAAGATTGTATATTATTATTATGTTTGTGATAAATCACGTAAAATCTGAGGCTATACTTCTTTACCTTTTTATATTAAATACTTAGCATTGAAAATACTTTAGACAATTCCTCTAGTGGTGCGTTTCATAGATCAGTGAAATATTACAATCACCCACACAATCGTGTAAGTAAAGGATGTTAGGTGATTATCGAGTCAATTTAACTCTGGGTAGGTACCGGTTACAAGACGACATGGATTATGATTCATAAATCCTTTTTTTTTTAATTTATGGTTCTATAATACATACATAAGTACACCGTGTACTAAACTGTAATATGTAATGATACCTATGGGTACCTACTCGACGGGTTGCGTTAGGGCCCATCAGTTTGTGTTCGTCCGTGTCGTGTGAGAGGCGCGCTCCCTGTGTGGAGATATTGGCCTAACTTAAGACGAAACTTCGATAAACAAAATATTTGATTCGTTTCGCAGTTATCGTTATTTCATAAATACGATATTTTTAAACCGAATCAAGTATTAAAACTCTACAGATTTACATAAAAGTAAATATTTTCATTTATTGTCTATGTTCTTCAGTTTGATAATCTCTTTTCTTGTCAAATGTTTCAAAAAATTCAAATTTCATTTTTACCGCCTATTAAAAATTTATTCTAAATTTAAAAAAGACAGGAATATTTTCCATAGATATTGTGATAATTTGTTGTTTACCAAAATACGCTCTGGGGAGTAATAACATGTTATCACGATTTGTTATTGTTTGTCACAGATGAATTAGTCATTTACTTTTTGATTAAATAAAAACATTAGTTCATGAATTAATCATATTTATGAAATATTTCATATTGATGTCGGCTCGCTTAAATAGCCACTTCCTACATAGATAAAAATAATTCTAAATCATTTTATAAAAAAAAAAACAATTGTGAAATTCATAACATTTTTGAAATCTCTTTTTTTTACAATACATAGACATAAAAATAATCATGGATAGACCCCATGTGAAATTCTCACTTATGGTAAGATGAAAAACCGTTTGCAAAGTAGAAGTTGATTTTTGCTAATATTTACCATTACTTATTGTTATTTTAAGCACCCCTATCCCTGGTGTTAGGGTTGTCACCTCCAATAAACAAATTTAATTCTACCCTTAATATTAATTATTAGTAGATTAATTGCATTTTTTATTTAATTTGTGTAGATTTAATATTTTTTTTTGTTTTCTTTTTCACCCGTAGTTAGTTGTGTGAGTGTGTAGTGTTAACTGTTAACTATTTTGTTAGTCATTAACAAAATAATTCACACAATGAGCATCATTTTAGCTGGCTTCCTAGATGTAAGTATTTTTTTACCAATTATCTTATTATTTTTAATCATAACTATCCAGTATCTTTTGTAAATAATATTAATTTCATAACCTATCATTCACAATGTATTTGATAGATGTTTCTATGCAGATTTTGAAATTTGGTTCTGTATACGCTTTTTATTTTTTTTTGTTATCAGCATTTAGGTACAATTACAATAGGTTTCATAAAAAATAAAGGAGACAAAGTTTCTTTTAAAAAAATAACGCGTTTCATAACAACAACATGACATTTAATGTTAAAGCCCAGTTATTGGCACTTAAAGTCGACTTTAGTGTATTCCAATCTTTTACTATCGGTGTTCAAAGAAAATTTCGTGGCGCTCTCTCTCTCTCTGTGACAAATGATGAACGTTTGTATACGGTGATACTGTGGACAAAAATGACTAATATAGGGTAGAAAACATGGCAAAACGGGAAGAATATTATTGTTTACAGATTTCGTTTACTAATTCATAAACCATAATAATAAACTTACAACAATAAAGGCACATTGATGCTCTATTGAGAAATGAAATAAACAGATTAACAGAAATTCCGCGAAAATATTAGTAAACAACCATTGTTTTTCATAGATTTCCATGGTAACACTACCTACCAACTGTTACCAACTTTCAAATATTTTTATGACATTTCAAATTTTAGCTTAAGTAAAACTTTTTCTTTCAATGTTATAGATTTAAGAGACTATCTTTCTTGTCATTATTTCTCAGATTTGTAAAGTTTTAAACCAATCGGTTAAGCACAAGATATTTCTGCATGCAACACGATGTATTTTTGTATCCTTGTAAAAAAAAAATTCTCGTTTTTTTTTCAAGTTTGATTTCCATCCAATTAAATAAATAGGAAACAATAAATCGTCCATTACGTCGCGACGGTGCAATAATTACAAGGGTTCAAATAGTTTGTAATTCTTCAATGATCGTTCTTCGATAGTGAAACGTTATCAGACTAACAATAATAATTACTCTGTAATACCTCTGAAAGTGTGCATTCATTTCTGCTCAGTGGCGTTGCGTTAAATTGCATTAGTTATATCATTAAATCTGATGAATTTTGATGTTTATGAATCAATTGAATCAAAAAACCATATTTTATACAAAAAATTATTTTATTCAAATATTTCACGGTTGATCTTTTAGTTTTGGTGACCTCGGAGCTGAGCTCCCGATACGTATCGGTATGGCAAGTGGCGCCTTTAACAACATGACCAAGATTTGGAAAGCGTCGGCGTTTAGTGTCGAAACGA
Source organism: Mystacides longicornis (assembly GCA_963576905.1). Lineage (NCBI taxonomy): Eukaryota > Metazoa > Arthropoda > Insecta > Trichoptera > Leptoceridae > Mystacides > Mystacides longicornis. The sequence goes on from OY756427.1 coordinate 24,547,147, forward strand.
AATGTAAACTGTTTGATGCGTGTGTGTTGCGTGTGTGTTGCCCATTCTCCTCTATGGGTGTGAGTCCTGGCACCTGACCAAAGCCCAGGCACAAAAAGTCTCAGCTTTTGAAATGAAGTGTCTAAGGAGAATTCTGGGCGTAAGATGGTACCACCGCATCACGAACGACGCTATACGCCGCCGCACCCAGCGTGAGCCCATCACCTCTACCATTGTGGGGAGGAGATGGACTTGGCTGGGACATGTGTTAAGGATGCCGAATGACAGTTGGCCGAGGAGAGCGCTGTTCTTCCTCCCATCAGTATCCCGAAGACGAGGAAGACCCTCTCACACTGTGTTCCGCTCCTTCGAAGCAGAGCTGAGGGACATGGACATGGTGTGGGAGGAGGTCATAAACATTGCGCAAGATCGAGCGCAATGGAGAGCTCTTGTTGCCTCCCTATGCCCATGAGTGGGGTGTAAAAGGGAGTGTGTGTGTGTGATCCTTTAGTACGACCATCATCTACAGCTGTTTCGATCACTTGAGTTTTTTTTTCAGCATGTTGATTGTTGAGTATACCAATAATTACCATGAAAGGGATTTAAATATGTGTTCTTACCAAATGACGTGCGATGATGTCGTAAGAGATGAAAAAAAAACCATTGGATACAATCATTAGGTAAATCAAAAATTTATTACTTTATTACTTTGTTTTAATTTGTATAAGAGAATAGAGACACCAGAATCACTTACTTCTATAACTTACTTACTGAGCGTGTAAACTTTGTTGGTCCATTAACAGTTGTTAAGAGTTAATTATGTTTTGTAAATGACTGTGTGTTCACATTGATAAATTAAATTAAAAAAAAATAAAAAAAAAATAGGGCTCGATTTTTAAGCGGTAATTTTATCCACTGCGGACGACCGTCTTCTATTGCTGTTTCGAAGGCTGGCTTAGTGCGATCACTTTGTGTTATACACTGGAATACCAAACAATGACCCAGCGACCGAATATTATGATTATAGGAAACTTTTTAAAAATTTGACAGGCAAGCTTGTTGCTTGCGCTTATCCAAACATTTTAATTATTTTACTAAATGACTATTATTTATTTTGAATAACTTATGATGTGATGTACTGTATACCATACGATAAAAATAAATAAATAAATCATGTAAATCCTCGAAATACCAAATCATGGAAATGTCCCAAATATCAAAACTACAAATATCAGTATGTCAGAAAATTTCACACAAGGGGCTAACTGTACAGAAATGATAAAAATATTGTATAAGTACAGATTTTCAATGTAATGTTTAGTTTCAATGTAAATAAATTTTTCACGTTCACTTCATTTCTCACGTGCTATGTATGTATCTCATGTTTTGAATACTTTACAATACATGTTCTATTTTCTTTTTTTTATTTTTAGGGATTTTAGGGTACTTACCTAAATCCAACACTTTTTTGTCTTTTTTTATTTTATATTATGTACTTATTTATCACTTATGGGATTTAGCAGTGTCCTGCAAGTCCTAAATTTTTATTATCATTTTTATTTTTTATTTGAACATTGTAGGTATTGGTTGTTTATTTACAAAAATGTGAGAAATATATATTTTTTCTATTCTATTCTATTCTACGTAATAACCTCCGTGTAAGAGCGTGATTACCACCATATTTAGTCGTATTCTTTTGTTTGTCTGTTACAAATTTCGAACTCGATATTCAACTAAATTCCCAATTAGCTAGGATAGAGTCTGGACATTTGAAGCTTTAACAATTGCTCAGGATACGATGACTTGGACTCGATTCGTTTGTAGCAAATTTTCCTACGGAAATTAAGGTCTAAACATGAATGATTGTCAACTTTACTAGGTTTTCTCGACACTTGATCAAACAACTTGTTTGAATAATGACGAGATGGCTAACAACAAAAAAATTGGCCGCTTATTTGTAGAAAAAATAAATGAAAACAAACAGTATGAAATTCATAAAAATTATAAAGAAGCTTTTATAAAACAAAAAAAAAACGCATTTTCATCGAGAAATTTTTGTCTATTAATCGCAAATTTCATTTGATTAAGTGTCGAGATAATATATTGTTTTGATTAAACAGAAAACAGAAAAAGGTGTACATAGAGTTATTTTCATCTTGGTAGTATAACTATATGTATACTATTCATACAACTTTCCACCTACAAAAATCGCTATGAGAAACTGTTAAAAAAAACTCACGTTTCTTAGCCGTGGTACGCCATTGCCCACCTATCATTACTAGCACACGATGCAATGTTCATTACAGGTATAAGTATGGGCTGGATTATCCAACCATTACTGTAATAGCTCTGAAGGTATAAAAGCAAGCGGTAGAATCTCAATAATGAGCCCACAGCTAGTGCTTAGATAGGCGAAGAGTGGAAGAAACATGCTCGAGTTAAACAGTTGAGTAATGCGCTATGGAACGATCTCAGAACCAATTAAGTCCCGCGTAATAATTCTTGGGGACGACGTGTTTTATAGAGGGCCGAGATAAATGGACCCATTGTCCTTTCCGCGCTGAAACTACTTGTCACAAACTTGGACATTTTAATTATGTTAACATTTTCACTGCATGCCGATAGTATGTTTCAATAGAATATGTAACTAGCAGTTAAACCATTTTAAAAGGGTCATTAATTTTCCTATAGGTCGACCTAACATTTATAAATCAGTTTAGGGTCCTAATTTTACTTTACCACGTTGAGAAATGCGGGCAATTTCACATTTCATCCCCTAGAAACATTTCATTTATTGCTTAAATACAATATTTCCCGCGAACACTTTCAATTATTGGTTTAGTCATTTGTGTAAAAAACAATGTTTTAGTGTTTCATCGAAATAAGTACCGAGTTACGGTCGTTGCTAACGAACTTAACGAATTATAATATTAAATGATAATTTGGTTTTTGAGGCTTTCACGAGTTGACTATATCTTGAGTAAGTACCAAATTTTGCTTTGCTGCTTCTGGAGGTGTGGTAATGACATCGTTAATAGCTGGATACACACGTAACGATTTATCTTTACGATTTGAACGATAAACACTCAATTGTTTTCTTCGTTAAGATTTGAAAAATTAGCGATTATCGGTCAAATCTTAAAGAAAAATCGTTACGTGTGTATCCAGCTATTAAGATTGATATTGTAGGTAATTGAAATGCAGAGAAACCCCCCTGGGCCCCGTTCCACCATCATATTTTGCACATTGCAACATTGCATTATGCGAAAATCGCCTACCGCGAAACAATCTTCTTTCACGAAAACAAAATTTTCGCTAGGGGGGCGGCGCCGGCGTCTAGATCATTAGAAAACTCTTTCCAATTGTACAGTGGTATCTAGTGCGTGTTGAAACAACAACTTAATACCGCAAATTTGAGACGTCAAAATGGTTTTTTCAACTGATTCGCAAAGTCGTAATATTTTTTTAATGAATAGGGTCTATGGTGAAACAAACTGTTTGTCCTCTAGAACAAATAATTTGAAAAACTGCAAAGTTGCGAGGTAAGATGGTGAAACGGGGCCCTGGTCTACAGAATTTGGTAATTATAATGCTCATGACTCGTCTATAGTTATGCGCCTTGGACTAACTAGTACATTTTCTTTCAATTTCTTCGAGGCGAGTAATATAATGTATTATTTATGATTACTTTCGAAACCGGGGCATGTTTCGTTACGGTCCTTTAAACTCGATTCCACTCATGTTATTATTCTTACACATAAACCAAATTAAATCCCATGCCGCTTCTCGACTTTTAATGATATATCGACACGTCCCACCATAACTCTTGCCTGCATGGTGTTTATCTTCGGGGCTGGACGCTGTAACATGAAACGTAATTTATAATGCTCCGATGATGATACAAATATAATGCAAAACCCTTACAGGCACCTTATTCGTGTGTAAAGGATATCGATGTACGATGTCTCTATCTATATTATACCTATTTATCCTAGTTGTGCGCAAATTTGACTGTGAAAAATTTAGTATTCAATTCTGAACAAATTTGCATTAGAACAATGCATTTTGTTTGCGTGCACTTTATTTTATTACCACTGTATGAGTATTTGAAACACTTCTTGATTTTGATCAAATTTCGGATTCTGCAACCTGTAGAATTTCTCAGGTTTGACGTCTTCGGCGTAGTACCCCGTAATTTATACCAACATCAGTTTGTAGCCTTGCTGTTTGAGGCGCTGCTGGGCCAATTAATTACCTCCTTATTGATTGTATGACAATCTTTGTAGGTCACATTTATGTTGTCTACGGTTATCTCTTTTCTATTTTGTCTATGCTTTTTTGTTCGCTTTTCTGTTGTCAATAAAGTTGGTGTGATTGGTTTAGAACTATCTCAAAAAAGGCTTTTTATTCCCCTTTTCACTAAATTTAACACCCCTATAAGTACTTATGGATTTGCCGGATTTCATTACCGGTCGAGTTGTGCGATTTTCACTTGAATTTCTATTCGGGGTTGGCCTATTTTAGGTTGGAGGTATCCGGTTCATAAGAAGAAATTGTCCCAGGTATTAAATTCCACCTAAGTGTCAATTTACTTATTAATATATTTATTTACTTTAACCAAAAGACTGAATATCATATTATAGTAACCAACCCAAGAAACCGACTTGAAGAGTTCTATCTCAATACTCCAATATTCTTAACTGAGAAAGTTTACAATATCTGCGAATAACTTCGTGGTGTATAAATTAATTTTGCCTGTTTGTATGTTTCATGTCCCGCAGTGTTGGATCGGTCGAGAATTGAGTGGGAGATTGTGTATGACCTTTTTTTAAACAGAAGCCGGAGGGACGGCTGTCGCACCTCTCTCGTGATATTCATATTTCTATGACATCTTCTCTTTCTTCCAAATCATCATGATCTTGATTCTTGCGTCCTCTATTCTTTCGTCCCCCTTTTGGGATATTTCATCTGACCACGTCTACTTTGATCTATAATGAGATTACTTTCTGAACCATGATCGTTATTTACCTAATTCCTCACAATATATTTTGTGGGTGTAAACTTTTTACAGTTTCATTTATGTAGGTACTGCTTGATATCTGAAATTGATTAACTTCTTGACGTAGGTATACAAACAACCACGTAGTTACAATTCTGCTTAAAAAATTTCAACATGCATGGGCAAGTTGGTTGATTCTGCTTGTAGATTCGTTGAAAGAACAACTTAATCCAGCTTTCAAAACAATAGTAAGAGATAGTCGTAAGATCCTTAATTTAATATTATCTCAACGATTTTTTACCTTATGTGAATACATAATGAATACAAAAAACTTTCTTTCCGATAAATTCACTAATGACGGTCGATTGGTCGCATTTAATTATAATTCGAAATTAAATAAACAAATATTTGTGTTTTCATATATATCATAATTTAAAAAATCTGAAAGCTTACCTTTCTTTTGTCACATATATTTTTAACGTGTATATAAATCAAATGTCACGTTCTCACGTAGTGATGCCATATATTATCATTGTGATCTGTAGTCATGCACTCGGCTAGAACACTACGCCTACTATTGTTCCCATCACTTCACATTATGGCACGCAAATTGATGCGAAAGAGATGATCATTCTGACAGATAACCGAGTGCGTATTTGTTTGATGAAATGTAAACCATGTTAATTATTATCAATTATGATTCTAACAGACAGTACAATGAATAATTTTCTACGTAGGTACCTTGTTTATCTATTAGGAGCTTTCAACAAATTGAATACTATTGTTATTGGAATGAATGTCTCTTATTATCGTGTAAGGCGGCCATTTTCAATGTGTACGGCGACTCATTGTCTGCCTTACAACATAAACAAATCACACGGCATCCACCAACCCCAGCAATGAGTAATATCATATCCGAATTCCTCCTCCCCGCCACCAAACACAAGGGATAACGGATGTTATGATCCTGAATGAGAGGGACACAAATTATTTGAAATTGCTATTGTGTTCTACGTTTTAAAGGTTTTAATAAATTAGCAGACAGGGTTTAATTGCGTCGACTGTTTAAAGGAGGCAAAGATCCTCTATGGTTGGACGTTCTACAAGTGACTTCTTCTAAAATGTGTCTATGAAAAGTAAGCCATTTATAACCCGCTCCAAATGGATGAAATCAAAAAAATGATAAGGGCACGAACCTACATATTATGTACCTACCTAAGAAAAGATAATGTCTGCAATCACCTTTAAGTGCTACTTTTCCCGCGTAAAACCCGTTATATTGTGTCGTATTTTGAAGAATGAACTACGTTCCAGGAAAATTGCATCAGTAAAAAATGTAACATCGGTCATCGATCGATTATTACGTATGGTAATACAATTTTTCCGCTTTGCTTGAAACCAATAAGTTAAGTTTTTTGAGATAAGCTAAAATAAAAAGACTTTTAGTTATTTTGGTACCTACTTGCCTAGTTTTAAAACGCAATTTCAACTGCCTTTGGTTTCTAATCCCGCCTTTATAGATAGACTAGCTGACCCGTCAAACTTCGTTCAAAATCTTCGTACGATAATTCTTTCCAAAATATCAGCTTCCTTTCTGAGACATCATGGGAAATAAGAATGTCCAATGACAAACGCCATAACCTCACAACATATTAATCAAACATAATTCACCTCTTTTTATTCATTTTTCGCGTTCCAATTTTTAATCAAACTAAAATCATCTCTTTTGATTCACATTCTGATTTTTAATTTTTTTTTAAATACGCTTAAATGTTAAAAAAAATATTTCTGAATGCTTAAATGAATTTCTATCTATAGCTGCATACACACGTAACGATTTATATTTACGATTTGATCGATAATCGCTCATTTTTTCAAATCGTAGCGAAGAAAACAATCGTCAAGATTTGGAAAATGAGCGATTATCGGTCAAATCCCGGCCGTGTCGACCATTTTCCGCTTTCACGACACAAGCATTTGCTTACTGTGAAAGATGTCAAAAGTGTATTTGTGTTCACTTCGAGTGAGCACAGATTCATGTTAAAAAAAAAAAATCGTAAAGATAAATCGTTACGTGTATATGGAGCTAATAATCTTAATCTCTGCTCTTAATCCGTACCGGTGTTTTGAAACTCAATGGTTGTTAGGTAAAAAAAAGTTGTGTTGTTGTTATTCTGTTATCCGGAGTGGAGAAGAATCCAATAAACCAAGCATCGTACAAATCTGTTCAGCCGATCTCGAGTTATAAGTGTTCGCACTAACCCGGCTTCCTTTTATATTATAGATAATGTTTACAAGTGATCTATATAGATAGATAATGTTACCTATACTGTATTAAATTTAATTCTGTCGGTTTTGTACTCGTATGTCAGTTACTCAGTTTGAGTTGACCACAAAATTGTGGACGATAAGATTACGTTTCTGTAGTACTAGACTAGTTAGATTATTTCCACGTTTATAACATAAACTTACATCCACGCATCATCAAATTACGACAAATTGTAATATCGATCTCAAATTAAATCGATCGTTTGATGATTTTGACGAGCGTTTTTCGAGTAAATTCCTATATTTCTTGAAAAATTTCTTGTTGGAATAGTAGAGAGAGATAGATAACATTATAAAATTCATAAAAATACATCGGCTTCGATGGTTGGGGCATGTCCAGCGAATGAAGGATGACAGACCTTCAAGGAAGATCCTTAGTACAAAACCAGAGGGGAGACGTAGTGTGGGAAGACCAAGGCTGAGGTGGATGGATGGCGTGGAGGAGGATCTCAGGGCAATGGGGGTGACTAACTGGAGGAGGCGGGCGATCGACAGGGTAGAATGGCAGAGAATTCTGGAGGAGGCCGAGGCTCACAATGGGCTGTAGTGCCAATGATGATGATGATGATAAGTTTAATAATGAGTTTTTTGTGGTTCAATTGTCCCAGAAACTTCGAATCACGAACATAGTTAACTTGGATTCGTATCTAAACAAGTACTTACAAAACAAAACAAGTACTTCAAATAAGACTTCTAATGTTGGTCCATTTCGTTCATCCAATAGTGTTCTAGTTAAACGGCACGTTGGTTGTACCGAAGTATGTAGGTGGTGCACTGCAATGCATCGGAGCACATCACAGGACCATGAGAACCAAAATGCATCGTGTCATTATAAATATTAGAAGAGGAAGTGTTTGATTATGAAAATAGATCTGTGGGGGCCTAACCTAACGTTCGTGTCTACCTCTCCACGAAGGCGGCTAAGTGATTAATGATCTATGCAGTACGTAGATCCATGCAGTATACGGAACATTGCAACCGTAGCTCGCTGCATTCCGTAGCCTCAAACCAACACAATCTGTCATTCACTATAAAAGAGACTATCACGATCTATCTATTCAAGTGTATTGGTTACGATTTAACTACGAGAATTTAAGGTGATACGCTAGTCATAGTATTTTATTAAAAGAATAGGGTATTTGACACTTGCGTTCTTCTATTACTTTTAATCCCATTTCGTCCACTGATTTTAGAGAGCTCGTTAGTCTCTGAAATTGATATCATACCACGCTGCCCATGCAGGTTGGCATCAACCCCATAAAAGTGAATCACGGCTGCCAGATTCGTTAGTTTTCTAGCAGGAGGTACCACATCCAGGTGAGATTGACATTTGGTTTGGATAGGTATTTTGTCGCTATCACCTCTTTCTCCTCCATAGTACTAGCTAATGGCTGCGAAACTATCACCTTCACAAAAAGAACCATACAAAAACTCTGCGTAACTATTAGATAGAAAGATGATAAGAATTTTATAAGGGGACAAAAATGTGACAGATGAGGACCTAAAACCGGCATCACTAAAATGGAGCCGAACTGGATACCTTGTCAAACAATAGATGACCGATGAGGGGATGATCCAAAGAACCTCAGTGACGCGACCAAGAACAAGTAGCGAAAAAATAATATGGAGACTACAAACAATGATCAATTAAAGACCATAGTTTTGGAAAGAATGCTTTTCTCGCCCTTGACAAAACCATACAAGATAACATCTTCAGATCAGTCACAAAAGTTCCATTATGGGACGCAGTGACGGCGGCCTCCATGGAGGCTGCAGGCTAGTATACAAATAAAATAACATCTTCAGATATCATCTTTCAACAAAATGGTCCCTTGGTACGGATGAAAACTAAATGGCAGTTTAGTGATCTACTACTGTTAACAAATTTGCGTTGGTAATAAAGGAAATAGGAAATGAAGACCCAAGCTTCTGCCGTGTTCTGGACAATGTGACCATGTCCGCAGATACTCGCACCGATGTCCAGGTCCAGCGATCGTCTACTTACGGCGACACTTTACGTAACAAGCCATTTAGCATTTCTTTAATTAGGCTCAAACAACGCTCAGTTGTCCAGGAAGTAAAATGTTGTAACTCAATAATAACGAGGTCGTGTCACTCGTGTCTATCGGCTTATATGTACCTATATTATTCAGTATTATTGAGGATATATTTTCTTTTTGATTGACTCTTTAATAAAGGATTGTTGTGTCTCCACAGATGGCATAGATTGTTTTCAAATAGGTATCCTATGTAAGATGGGATTTTAAGATATTAGACATAAAATTCACCATCCTGTATTATGCAATAAAAATTATTATTATGTTACATGCAGATTTATCCATAGTTTAAAATCAGTTTAGCGTGAGGAAATGTCGACCAAAGACAACTATATAGGTACCATAATTTTTTCAAGATTTTTGTTTTTTTTTGTAGATTTATTGTTTAGGTATAATATTTTGATTGTATTTTTTACACTATCTCTTTTTCGTCGCAAGTCCTAATTCATGTCAAAAGTTGGTTTGAATTTTGTAAATATTAGGCTGATTTTGATATTAAGGTTTTCATTATTATTTTATTTTTATCTTCTTCAGTTTTGCTAATTCAGTAGTTTTGGAATGAAATTAAACAAATTGATAAAATAAATTCTTCAACGTTCATTTAAAAGTTTATAAATATTTCTCATAATATATGGAAAGAAAGAACGTACAAAATCCTCAAAATTAATACCATAAAAAATGACCATCATTCGCTTTTGTCAGACTCATTATTTAACTAGACATGGTTCTACATGTTGAAAAATAAGTTTCGGACCATAAAGATAAACAAACTATTGTGGTTTATGAGTCTTTTTGATGTGACCCACTAAGAGTTTTATTTTTTTACACAAAGTTATGCGGTTTCCTCTGCACAATGTACCCATTGGAATCATTATCTTGTTAGCCTTTTAAAAACTTGCAGTTATTATTTTAAAATAAAAACATAATAAAGAGTGCGTCTATCAAAGATACGAGCTTACAATCTGCAGAATCAGAGAGGGAGGCAACGAACTATTTGAAATGCTGAAAGAGCCTTGAGCGGTTCAAGATCCTACGCTGTAGAAGCAATCGTGATGATATGGGCAGCTGATAAGACAGTTGATACTCGCTACATGGCACCAATTAAAATGGAGGTCAACATTGCAATTATTTTTTATTTAAAGTCAAGCTTAATGATCATCAATCATTAAACTTGCAAAAGTGTTGGAACACGTTATTTTTTCGAAGGTACACTTAAATAAACAAAAAAAAATTGTAAATCGTACTCTATTTAAGAGATAAGGTATAATATTATATGTCCTTAGTTTTCTGCGGCCAAAATGCTTCTATTGAGACAGATTTTCATTCTTGGTGTAATGATTTTTTTAATAGATCTGCCATGTCTTCTACTATCTCTTCATGGGTAGGTTTATGATACTGATACCCGCATGAAGATATGTTCTTTTTTTGCTAATATTGGCTTTAACGCCATATTCTCAAAGTATACTGCCCCCTAATTTATATGATAATACTCATGATCGCAACGACACATATATCAGTTACATATTTCTTTAATTTTAAAATAGGACGTTTAGGGGAATCTTAGTATATATACACTCCTATGAATGTCTATAAAGTCCGGATATTACACTTGTAATGCCTGCCATTGGCTTCCTCTGTTATGAAATGCTGGTTTGCTAATTATTACTCTACTAAATCACTATTCAAAAGTTGGGCATTTAAGCCCCACGTTGGGCGCCAAATATCGTTAAACACAGAGCAGGACATGTAACATACAAACGTTGTATTTGACAGGCCTGTTTTCTCACGCTGAAAGGGCTCTTCAAGTTTACATAATATGATATTATTTGCTTTATGTAAGTTTATAGTAATGAAATACTCGCACGTAGCGCTCAGGTAACTGCCCACTAAGGTAACCGCACAGCCCTCATATGAATCACTACATGGCTTAGGTAGGTATCGGTGGCGGGTACCTACCTTTGTCTATGCACGTCCATTGCAAAATAATTCCCCGCGAGTTAAATTTTAAAATATAATCATCGAACGTCATGATTTATGGTTTTGCGGTAAAACGTATGCGTGTGTCTATTTATCTTTGCGCCTAGATAAAGATATGTTGTATTTTGTTTGTGAACACACTGAGAAAATCATTTATGACTTTTTGAGTAGCTGTTCTAGAATATGTTTAAACCACAATCTTTATTGAACTGTTAAAGGTGAAAAAGATTATAATGATTCACTCACAGTAGATTTATTGCCATTTGAAGTTCAGTACAAACAGTAAATGAAAATTTTCTTTGAATTATCTAATGTTTACGGTAAGAAAACATAATAAAAGCAAGGAAATCATATCTCAAAACCATTAGGGTACTAAAGGCCTTCATACAATAGATATTTGTAAAACAATATGGCGATTTAAAAAAAAATTACCTAATTATCAGTAGCTGAGAAAAAAAATTAATGAAATATAAAAATCTGTCTAGAACCATCTCATTTATAACTGATTATTCCAATTATATCTAATACTTGTATGCATTCATCTTTATTTTTTTTTATCGAATATCATTATTTTGATTTTATGAAAATGCGAGAAAATCAATTCCAATCCTAGATTGTCCTTTAGAAAAATAAAAAAAAAAGCAAGAGTAAAAATTTTATAACTTTCGTATACTGTACTTTTTTCTTGATTACCGGCTTTCCGTCCGACTTCGATTTACCTACTGTCAAAGAGAATATAATACCTTACGGATAAGAGACGCAACTCCATAGATGAAGAAATGTACTGACTGGTTTGTTTAGCCAACATTGAAACAAAATTTTTATTATGGTGATGTTGCCTTTCTGGTACTTGACAGCTCGGTGACAGCGGGCAGTCATGGTCATACCCAATACCCAAGCAATTTTAAATTTCTCATAAGTCATTGGTTAAAAAAAAAGTATTTAATTTAATGATAGCTTTATTGCAGTTTTACAAAAATTTACACAAGAGTATCTATACACCTACTAGATATTTATAACACTTTTGACAAAAGTTTTAATACATAATATTTGTTGTACACATATTTTTAATACATAATATTTGAAATTTTTGAAAAAAGTGATAAAAAAAAATCATCACAAAAGTCAAAAAAAATAAACATCACAATTGGTTTCTCATCACTTTTATGACAAATGACACACCTTTTGCGCATTATGATTATCTTTGAATATCAACAAAATGACCTCAATACTCAATCCGTAGGTTTTGTATTCTCTTCGAAAATAATACAATAACACTACAGACCGCTAAAAATGGCGTTAAGATTTCAGTTTAGTTTGATGTTTTTCAAACATAAACAGTCGCGTCGCAACAACAAGTTTGCAATTCATGATATTATTTTTGTTTTTCAATGTTGGTACCTAAAACCTGTCGCCATCCATACAAAAAGTGATTTGTATGACGGTTTCGACCCACTGCCTACTGTATTTGTATTCAGTCAATACAAACTATTACATACTATGACACATTTCAAATATCGATCGTTTTGAAATGTCTTTATTGCAGAATAGCAAAATCATAGATAGTAGAAAATAGATAATAAAATAATAATTATCCATGTCTAACGACGCTGTTTGACTGAATAATTATTATCAGAGAAAGAGATTATGAAATAAGTTTAATCTACGGTTATTTGACGAATCAGGTAACTACAACATTTCATGCTTTATTTTATTGGCGAGTGGGAAGAGAAAATTGGTTTTATCTATGGATTTCAGCACGCCTTAATAATTTGTAGGAAATATAAGGGAATGCACTCTTGATAAAGTGACAGTAGCGTGGGTAGTAAGTATATGTCTGCTGTTATAATATGACGTATTGTATTTATAAATTTATGATAAAAAGGTCAAGCGTTTAACATAATTATTTATCTGGGCGAGCGTGAAAAAAGTTCATTGGAACTTGAGGCGCGCACGCGGTCCTGTTCTTGAGTGACAGTTCAACTACAATAATTATGAATGATTAGTGTTAGGTAGGACGCTACAGGCATAAACATTATGTATTCCATATTTGAAATAATTTATTGCTGGCTTTATTTCTCACACGGGTACTTATTTACTATGATGCAATTTTATCTATGCTCGAGTCCGTCAAAAAATGAACAAAATTATGTTAAAACAAAAAGGACCATTGTTATTTTTCATCTTTATTCTTACAGGATTCTCTTCATCGTGGTATCTGAACCACCGTCAAAACATTCATCGTTCCGTAATCATTCTGTTAGTTTTGTATCTTATACAACACAATAGAAGCAGCTCAGTCACGTTGTGTAAATATGACCAGGAAATGTCTGGATGTTTCTCCGTAGATGGGTCTAGAGTTCACGAGTTCGTCTATTCAGCATAATAAACTTCACAATGAAGAATAAATATGTCAAATCTTGCTCTAACGAATACCATACTCGTTATAATCACCCTTTATTTTCAAAATAATGTACAAATACAACATATTTGACATCGTGCTCTATAGGTCTCAGGTCAAATCATTATTTGCCCTCGTTAACTTTCAAATAAATCCAGTGTTTAGGAATAAACATCAGAAACTAACAAGGCTGGAGAATTTATATTTTTTCTTGGCAGTATGATAGATGATAATTTTGTATAATATCTCATTGAATTTTAAGGCTAAAATTGCTTACGATATTTTTTTGGCTGTGCCTTTTTTGTCGATTTCTAGGTAGGTACATACCTACTCAAGACTTTTTATCTTCCCTCGATATTTGCCGTGTCTTTTTCAATCAAGCCAAAAATGCGTTTGATTTTAAATTGAATTGAATTTAATACAGTTACCCGAGGTATTTTTTTCTCATAGATTTATTATTCATTTCGATTGTCGAATATTTTATAATACGTAGATCATTAGTACCTATAATTTTCACTATTTTGTTTATTGATCACAAATCACTCTGAGGGTGGAATGCCTAATTGATTATTGATTGATTAAACCAATGAACTGGCGAAACATGATTTTTCCAAATAATAAAATATGAAGAGATTACTTATAACATGAGATCTCACGAAGGAGTGAGAAAAGAATAGAGAAAACAGAGTGGAAGAAAAAGGAAGGGTAATAAATGTAAAAGAATGAGGTACTGCAAAAGTAAGATTGAGGGATCTGCTAGATTTTTAAAAACGAGCTGTTGAATTCGTATAGTAATCGTATATGTATATTATGTTTTGTATATATGACAAATACATATTTAATGTAGAACCTTATTCACCTATGTACTCATAACAAGCATGACTTTCGTGGCCCAGGGACATTGTAAACATTACATACTATTTGATAACTGTGTCTGTCAACTTTGTTTACCCACTGTCGCGGGAACTTCTTTGTTTCATGCAACCCCATATATTATTTTATTATCAAACGAATTGTTATTTCAGGACTGAAGGCACGCACACTTCAATCGAATATATTAACTACTCGAAAAAAAACAACAATCTTCATGCAACAAAGTAGGAATACTATTTATATATTACTATTATGTAAAACTTACCGTTTATCGCATTTCTATAATCAAGAATAATTGTGTAAATATTTCGTATAATTTAGGGTTGAATTGTTGAAAATCAAGGTCAGTACCTATATGATTGTTAGTTCCTGTGTAATATTGAGAATATTATATTAAGCCTCTAAATTTAACGGTATTTTTTTAATTGCCACGACATGAGCAGTAGAAGTAAAATGGTATAGTTTCGATTAAGAAACTTCAAAGCAAAGCATCGCATTTTAGCCAGGAAATAAAGGCTTCATACATAATATGCTACAGCAAAAAAACGGGGTAGATTTAGTGGAGGTTTCTTAGATGAAATTTTACATAATATCTGGTTAGACTCGTATTCAATCATAAATTATTTATTTACCTACATTGAACGTAAATAAACACATTCAATGATAAAAAAACCTTTACAAATGTCCTTGAAATGTCATGTAGTTAAACATGTCACTTTTTTCATTTGGAATTTGAACGCCTTTACGGGCCAACGTCAGTCTTTTACTGCTGATGTTTCAAAGACTGACTTTTACACTGATTCATTATTTGTGCCGATACATTGAATGTAAAATACGTGAGATTATCCATAAGCTCATTTTCAACAAATCATCCGACAAAGCATACGCCTGCGACATAATCCAAACCCTTATTACCATCTGTCCTACGGTATCACTCTAGCCGCTAGGCCCAGGCCAAAAAAAAACAAATAATACTTTTCTTTATCAAGCAGATTCTATGAGACGTCTGCTGCTAATAATAATTAGAACTATTTGTAACCAAATGTTTGCTCAGCGACTACTCATTAGCGATTATTGATGGCGCCAAGTTATGACTATAATATTATATTTCTTCTATAATTTATTTCTAATCTTTCAAAAATTCCTGTACCTAAACATTTTACTGATTTACGAACCAAATTTTATCCGATGCGTATTTTTTTTTCATTTTTTACGTAAACCATAGTATATGGGATCAAAGCTATATATAAAGCTATACACAGTGAGTCAACATCGTATAAGGCGTCCAAAATGAAAATATTGCGACGCATAGCAGAAAAACTTGAGTGGGTTAGTTGCAAGAGACCGCGTCTTTGCAGTAAGCTCGCAATGGGTCCCCCTCTGTATATTGGTTGTTTATTTTGTGCTTTTATTGATTCTGTAATTTTTTTCAATGTTCAGTAAAGTATGTATCTCGGTATATAAAAATGGAGCCCTATTTTCTGTTTGCTATTATCAGAAGAAGATTCTTATGAAGAAAAAAAAAACAATAAGAAAGTTGAACGGAATATTATTTAACTCTCATTTTGAAATTAAATTAGGGTTTGACAGAAACCGTCGGTTGTTTGATAGTTGGTGCCTTTGACAGAATGCGGATGGAAAAATTTGGTTGAAAACAGACGCATCGCTCGGAATTATATTGGTTTGAAGGTAATTAATTTATCATTATGCAAATTCGAATACACTATTACAACAACGTAAAACGTCTGTCGGGAAACTAGCAAATAAATATAATCCCTATGAGAAATAGTCCCCAGTAATGAGTTACGTATGCAATGTCTTTGGAGAAGATTTTGGCGGGACTACGTCGAAAGCGCCATAATTGTAAATGTCGTTATGCGGGGGAATCCCAGAAGGATCCCGGCCACCAAAGAGAGTGAGTAATATTGTTTCTCAACACAAAAAAAACGGAAATTAAATTAGGAAGAAGTTAGAACATAACTACCTAATTGCAACTCTGCTCATTCAAAAATGCACCTAATCTATAAAACCAAGGAAGTATATACTGAGTTGGAGGGTTCCCTAGGTCGATAAAAAGGTATTGATAAGTTTTCTGCAGTCAGCCACCCCTATGCCGGCAGTTATGCTAATGGTTGCATGCGTCCCTCGCATAAAAATCCCCATAAACCCGCACGAATTCACATATTAGGTATAACATATTTCCTAGACGTGTCATTATTTTAACGTACTTATACGTATAAATAGTTTGATACTGAGCTGTTTGTTACGATTACTGGGAATTTTCTTATTAGTCATACTACTATATTACGTACCTACTACGATTTGTGTAAAAAGTGATTTGTTCATACTTATTTAGACGTTTGATATTATATATTAAGAACTAGCTTTCCCGACAGAAGTTGTCCTGTGCTATGAATATTCATTTCGAATTTGTAATTTATATAAAAATACGTTTAAAATATGTTTGAATGTTAAAAAAATATTTCTGAAAGCTCGTAGAAGTTCTATCTAAAATCTGTTTATCAATGTTTTGAAACTCAATTAATTTATGTGGGGTCGGCTCTCCTAGTCCTCATCCTCCAAGTCCCTCTGTCCCCCGCGTCCTCCTCACGAAGCCTTGCCTCTCTCAAGTCCCTTTTTATTGTGGACATCTACCATTATGTGGAGATGGACTTGGCTGGGACATGAGTTAAGGGTGCCGAATGACAGTTGGCCGAGGAGAGCGCTGTTCTTCCTCCCATCAGGGTCCCGAAGACGAAGACGCAGAGCTGAGGAATCTGGACATGGTGTAGGAGGAGGTCATAAACGTTGCGCAAGATTGAGCGCAATGGAGAGCTCTTGTTGCCTCCCTATGCCCATAAGGGTGGGAACTTAAGGGAGTTTGGATTTGGATTGGATATGAAAAGTATCAGTATATGGCTAGAAAATAGTTCGACAATTCGAAGGCTTCCGACAGTGTCTGTCATTATTTTTTTATTGACCTTATCAATTTTTTTCACAACTTACATTATAATTAGGTACCTACCTTTGGTTGTTTATGGTTTCTGCACGCTATTTAATTTTATAATTAGTACTTGTTGACATTCATGAATATAACAACGTATCGCGTGGGTAATGCACGATGTTCTACTTTAAATGTGACTAAATCAATGACATTTTAGGTTATGTGTCTGTACTATGAAAATACCATCCAACCTCAGGATTACGCGTCGTGCCATTTATATTTTATGCTTGACAAAAAGGGCAAATTAAGGCAGGGAGCCGTAAATAGATTAGGTATAGAACATACACGAAACATTCCATTTAGGTACATTAATGGCGATTGATAAATATCTACACACCATAAAACATATTATCTGTGTGGAAAAAAGTGGAAAAATAGAGCTCAGCGGTAGAAAACTTGCGATCAAGCCGGCGTCGGTCGTCGAGGTAGTTTAACCCATTCGAATTAGGCGATAAATTTTGTATGAAAAACGTCTATACGTATCGAATGCGAGAGTCGCATATAGACGTTTTTCATACAAAATGTATCGCCAAATACATAGTCACTTTTTTTCAAGTGACTACCCTACACTTGCTACAGAATAGGGGTCCTAATCTCTGTAGATTTTAGCCCGCCATGTTTGATTTTACGTCAACTGACAGCTGTTTACAGAATACAAAAACGCTTTCTATAATAAATAATATACTGTTTTTAAGTTTTTTTTTCAGTCCAATTAGGTGCTCCCTTCATATTTTGGTCCATTTTGTTTTGGTTTATCATTTTAATAGAAATTTTAAACAAATAAAACAAATATTGCATTGCCGTAATCATCGAGTTCTTACAACCATGATGCACCAACTAAATTTATGATAAATATTATGACGTTTTGAAGAAAACATTCAAAGAGTACTTTTAAAGTAGGTACAAATATTAAAATTGAAGTGATAAAACATAAATTAGTTTATTTTGGCTAAAACATAAAAGTTTCGTGTGATTTTATAACAATATGTTGATAATATAAATAAAAAAAAATAAGGTGTGGTACCTAATCTGCACCTACTCGAAATCATTCAAATCTGACATAGCGCATCTCTGTTTGTTTAAATTTTGTATGAAATGTCATCTTCATACGACATAACAAACGCGGATTAAATATATTGTTTATAAATGAAGTAAAAACTGATCGGTGAGTTATACGTAATCTTAGGATTAAAGAATTTTTTATGAGTAAGATGGGTTTTCAAATGAATCTGGATTCACCCAAATACACTTTTGAAATCATTCACAGAAAGCAAAAGCCTTAGTCGTGAAAGAGAAATTGTCGGCACAGGGAATCGAACCCACGACCTACAGAACGGAAGATGGCGTCTACATCACATGGCCATCTATCAACCTTAGATAATATCATCAACATCAATCTCCTTTTGAACCCCACTCAGGGCATAGGGAGGTAACAAGAGCTCTCCATTGCGCTAGATAAAATATTTAGTCAGCATTTATAAACCTTAGATAAATTGACTTAATATTTAAAACCTTTAATATATAAAAATGGATCACTTTTTCCCTTATTCATCCTATAGTTTATTATAGTCAGGAGAAGCTTCATAAGAAAGAAAAAAATAAGAAAGTTGCGCTGAATATTAGAAAATTTAACGTTGGTAACCTTGGTGCTTTTGACAATATAAACATTTCTGTTTTTGAATTTCAATAGGCGTTTGTCATTTTTGTCAAATGTTGATAGTTAGTGCGAAAATGTTTAACAAAATAAAATCTGAAGATTTATAAGACTATGCTACGCAATATCGTTTAGTTAGAGCTATGTCCTGCCCCTGCGTATATACCTATCATGATGACAGAAGTGAAACAATGGGACAAAATAATATCTCATTTCAATATGAACATAATCGAAGTGCCATGTCATAGACACTCTCTATTGTTATAAGTTATAATAAAGAAACATGGTCTATATCATTCAAATTTTTATTCCATATTCAGTACATTCAGTGTGAAGATTAAAAAATAGACAGTTGTATAATTTAAATCTCTATGTTTTTTTAAGAAGGTATCCGCCCAAAAATGACCTCTTAATATGAGAGGTCAGGACTGTAGTGTTTGGGTCTAAATAACACAACCTAGCATAACCATAATAGTGACTTACACTATCTCGTGCCACGGTGTGAGAGGCGAGACGCGGAGCAGTTAGTCAGTCTGCTCGAGGCCACGAGCGAGATAAGTAGCGTCCCTGTGCATACCGTGTGTTGGCGAGCCAGTGAAGTACAAAGAGAGAGCGTACATTACAAGGACAAAATACATTTAACATTATGTTGAATAACTTACCCGAACAGATAATATCTAAAATAGGTCTAGCCTAGGGAATTAAATGTCTTTAATTTAGTTATTCAGTAGGTGTTCTATTATGGCTACATTTTCTCTCAAGTTGCAAAATCCAACATCCATCAAGTTGTCAATTTAAAAGTACCGACAGACTATTCCAAGGCTTTCGATCGTGTTTCTCACAAAGGTTTGGTAGTCAAACTCGATCGCTGGGAGTGGATGGATAACTCCCGCCATGCTTCCAATGTTATTTGGAAGATCTAATTTATTAATCTTCTACTGCCTTACCAACCAAAAAAGTGGACTAAATAGGTAAGTATATCTTACTTTTCATGTCGACCAAAGTAGGTACAATTTTTTACATAATGCATTGATTAAGTACTGAATAATCAAGATGGTATCGACACTGTTCTCTTAATGATCTGATTTTAATTATCTCGTGACTTGCGTTCGTGATTTTCTTTCAATCGTTCCAATTTTAGTATATTATGTACCGCCTATGCTTGCACAGTAGGGTGTCTCTTATATGATCGAAAAAAAATTCATCGCAGATATTTCTACCTAAGATACTTTTGTGTAAAATTTTAACCTATTTACATGTGACTCAAATGTTCCAAAAATATACAATTTCTATATTATACCTTGAGTAAAAAATATAGAAGGAACAAAACAGTTTTCAATGTGACATTAATAAAAAATACAAAGTAATTTTAGTTAGGTTGTGTCGCGGGGTTGCTGGCCAAGATTAGCACCTGTGCTATTGTTGTTGGTTTTTCGAGCATCCTGTAAGAGGCAGGAAATCAAAAAATCAGATCGGGACCGTGAGGTTGACCACCTCGCGTCCATAAACCTTATCCGTTCAAGAAATGGCACAAATAACCTTGGACGCCTTCGAGCGCAATGGAGAGCTCTTGTTGCCTCCCTATATGCTCCTGAGTGGGCTTAGGCCTCCCGCGTTGCGGGGTGGTTTGGAGGGGATCCGCGGTCCGGCTAAGAGGTCGGTTTCGTGCGGGTCGGGTTTACTGCGGATTGGTCTCCTCCGGGCTGACTTGCGGTGTACGGGGAGCCTTAAAGGGAGAATGTCATGTAATTACAGCCAATTTTTTTACGAAAACGTAACACTATTTCGTCCTCGGAATTTCCTTCAAAGAAAATAACGGGTAGTTCCAACAGTTTCTTATAATTGTCACAAACAATAAACTTTTGCAGTTCATGGTTTAAAAACGTTCAACAGTCGTGTCACAAAGGTTTAATGGCTATAATAAATCATAGCTTGAAGTACCTATATAAACAGGCACTCTTGCTCACTAACTTAGTAGTGATGATAATTTTCTGCCTCTCTTTGAAATAGTCATAGAAATTATATGTACATTGTACAAGGTAAGAGTTCCTCCACATTTCCTTCAAAGCTGGTTGATGGTTATTTCAATAGTTCCCGAAGACATTTTGTTGGAGTCTCTTTTTCTACTTTTCTTCGTCTCGCTTTTCCTTCTTTTTCATCTTATTTCTTGTCTACATATGCTAATAGCTCAGGCGTCACAACACAACCCTCTTTGTAAAAAAAATGTACATTCTTCTATTTGGTTTCATGAGAGTGCATTATCAAATAAATTATTCAAATACTTCAGGAGTTTTTCCTCCGGGCGTTTTCTGGCAACTCTCTCCAGTCTTGATAAAGATCTATAAGCTTCTTTACAAGGATGGTGGAGGTTTCAGCGAGTAATTCTAGCCTTTTCCTACTTGTGCCCACTTCTGGCTTTCGTATTGCTGAATTCGCATGCGAGTCTTTAATGTACTTGGTTGATTGAACTCTTTATTGCAAACTTATGTATTTGATTGATTAAACTTTTTATTACGAATATTGCATTCGTTTGACATTCCACCGGCTATATTTTTTGTATATAAAAGAGTATTTATATGCATTTATTTTGGAATTTATGCACATAAAATTTAAATGTAAGCGACCATCAGAATAAAATCTTACCTTCATAGAAGATTCGAGTAGGTAGATTTTAGTTAACACTTTGGGACATAACCAATATTTAAACATGGTATAAGGTAGCTATGTTCTGCTATGATTGTTGCTGGTGTTGCTATGATATGTACGAGTACATACTTACATTTATGGTCCGCGCTCGCCACTGTTGACTACTTAACTACTCAAATACAGATGTACTAATTTACTCTACCGTCACTTACATCTACGGGTAACTTAGGTATACAAATAACCATTAGGGATAATCTGCAGATATGACCAACTCGTGGCAGAGGAACCAACCTTTAACTTTGTTTTCACATATTATTATCTAATTTTATTAACCGGAACATACACGTGCTGTCGGTCCTTCCATCGATTGATATTGTGATTCTATCATCGATCCATCAATCGAACTTCCAAAAATTTCAATCAACCAGCAAGAGATACTTTCACTGATATCATTTCCGCAGTTAGGCTGGTTGATGTCAACACCACCTATATAAGAAGGCTTTAGTGCAGCGTCACATCGGGAGGCCCACCGTTCGCTGGCTTATGTCTGTATGTACTTACCTGTACACTTTGATATCTATCTATACGCCGGCGGCCGTGACGCGAGAGGCCAAAAATGGCCGCCAGCACTAAGACCTTCTTATTATATAGGTGGTGTTGGGTTGATGTCAACAAAATATAATACATTATATTATAAATAATTAATAAATACACACGGGTGGTGGTAGCTTAGTGGTTCAGTCGGCGACTTTCAAACAGAAGGTCGTATATTCGATTCCCGGTGCCGGCCATCTTCCTCTTTCACAACACAAGCCGTCGATTTCTGAGAAAGATGCCAGAAGTGTATTTGTGTTCACTTTGGGTCAGCCCAGATTCATTTTTATACGTAACCAACGTAACGTTGCATGCAACGTATCAAAATTTCATAGTAGGTGGCTCGTCACGAACCACAGTACATAAAATTTTTAGCATTAAAGTATTGTCTTTGTTGTTGATATCGGGATTCGCCAAGTATTTATTTGTAAGAATCCCTCTATCTTAAGCAATCTTCTTGTGTACGATGTTTACAGGCGCCTAATGCAGATATTTTTTTCGTGTTTTTCTAACTAGACCCCCACCACCCTTCTGTGATGTTTCATGATTTTTTCTGACCCCTCCACTTCCACCTTACAAAACTAATAAACTGAAATTCATTGATATTGTCTTGTACTTACCTATTTCTGAAGTTATTAATCTGTCAGTGTATACGGTATTTGTTATCAACTACATCTGTACCTATTGTATTTTAGTCAAATCCTCAAAACGTTTAAGAGTTGTTCCTATTTGGTAGGTAGAACCAATGGTTTATGACGCCAGCACATCAATAGGTCGGCAGTCGGTACTGTGTTAGTGTGATCAACTTATTATTTGGTTGGATAGCTTGCTGTAGAGTAGTAGGAGTCCGTGTATTGGTGTAGCTGGGTGCACTTGTATCCCGTCATACGTTGATCATGACCCCGCAGGACCAAGGTACACAAAAGGACAATCAAATTATTTTACACGTCAACATTCTTCATTATTTATAGATGGATGACAGTTTAAACAAAAGATATATTCATTAAAGATATAAATTAGATGAGTTTATTCATACGAGTACAAATTGAAAGCTTATTAATGATTTTGAAAGAATGACGATATATTTTTTTTAACCAATCACGCCTTGTCTCTAAGGTAGAACGGACCTAAAATCCTTTCTATCCCAACACGCTTGCTTTGTTTCTCACCTTACTATGGTCTTCTTTATACGGAGGGTATCAATGCATTTGATCGCCCCTTTTCAAACCTTTTCTTTCTTTTTCTGCGGTTTCAATCGTGTGGATTGGTTTGCAGCAAGCGCGAACATCTCCTTCTTCACTCCTCCCGGTTCTCCGCTGTTCTCTTCAGTGGAGTATGAACTGCACTCCATCTGCTGCAAATACTCCTGACGCGGGATTCCTCCACCGATCGAACCCTCGACCATTTCTTCCAATATTACACCCAGTAAACTTTCATGTCTAATTACATGCCCCAATAATTTCGAGCGTCTCTCTGATATGGTTTCCACAAATTTAATAACCTGACTAGTTTCGCAGGCACAGGTCACAGGTGACTTAGAAACGTTTAGAATGTTTATCATTGTGTAAAATAAGATTAACTGTTAAGAAGAATAATGTCAAAAACAGAAAATAAAATATTAATTTATTCTTTACTAGTGGTCGATCATTAGCTCGAAATTCGACCTTTACTTATTTCAATTATAAGTTTCGGGCGAAAGCTTTTTCCAAAAATTTTTTCATAAACAATGACATGGATACATAAAATTTGAAATGTTAATATGTACAAAGTTTTTTCCTATTATTATTAAAAGCAAACAATATTAATCTATTCTCAATTTGACCACAGATAAACAAAAGAATAATATATGCGTCTGTGTCAATGACAAATATATCGAAGTATGCCTGAGTTTCAAATACACAACATTACAGTAGTGTTTTTTTATTGATTTAATGTATTTTTTATGCACAATTTAAAAAAAATATACATATTAGCACTCCTCCGTCCGCACAATTTTCGTAAAAATGGTCATTAATATTTTTGCTTCACGTATTAATATTATATATAGATGCGTCCATTCGACATTTTTACTTAATGTTTAGTTATTTTCCATTTCTATCAGAGTTTTTACACATAATATCTTACGTAGACTGACGGTTGATGGCGCGGCCATCAGATCCATCGTCAGCTGCATCGTCTCGCGATGCACTGTGATCTTCACACCTCACCATTAAAGGGGAATACATTGGAAAACCATTAAATCACTTAACATTATCATTGATAAATATTTGTAAAGCCCTGCCCAATTTCTTTTGATGCAAGTAGTAGAAGCAACCAAAAAGCGACGTTGGTAACCCCATGATGTTTTATTTTATCTGTCACTCTCTCAAAGGGTAGGCAAATTGACAAACTTTTAACCATTTCTCATGTTACCTCTCCTGCTTTTTTTCTTTGTTCCGGATTGTCCCTTTTCATTACATTTTGATCTTCCACGTATTTTAACCCCGTTTTTTTTATTTTTTACGATAAAGAATAACTACCTACTTATTACGTACATACCACTATTATTTTTATAAATTCGAATCAATGACAATCACTAACATAATTTTCCTATTTATTTAAAATCGGGCTCTTATGTCAACTTTTTAACGAGAAGAATGGCAGATCAGTCACACAATAATGTCAACAGGGGCGGTGAAAAGAACTTGAGCTCTTATAAAAATATGATGAATGTGCTGTATATTATATTTGAATTAATAATTCATAAACACGAGTAGCTAGATAATTACTAAAAATGTGAGGTAAATTGTGTTAGATTGTGCCTATAAAGCACTTGTCGTAATTTTTGTTGAGCGAAGTTCAAATTTAAAAAGAGAACAAAATATGACAAGTGTTACCACCATAAAGGAAGTTTAAATATTTGAATATTGCTATTCGAGAAGTGCAACACCTTACGAAGTTTGTGTAAGGCGAAACGTGACTAATGTGATACTCTATCAAGAGCTCCCCTAGTGCATTCCTTCACACCTCTACACATTTTATGATAATGAATTTCAACGCTCGCTTCTTCTATTATCTCTGTATTGACTGGAGTCATAGAAGTAATAACTAAGTAAGTACCCACTTCTGCCATCTCACTTATGTAATATCATGTAGCTATAAATCAACTGTACCTACCATAGACACATCAGTCAGTCAATCTTCGGGCTTAGTTTATGATAGGGAGTTTTAATTTAAAAAAAAGAACATTTGAAAGATACTGTACATTCATAACCTCACTTTTACCTAGTTAAGTGTCAAACAAATTTGTATAAATTTATCAACGGTTTTCTATTCAACAGTTCGCTCGATTTTCTCATAAAATACATATTGAAATCTCTCAGCTCCGCTTTCAAGGAACAAAAAACAATTATAACGGTTTGAAAAGGGGTTTAATGCTAATTTGACAATATGCAATGTTTTATTTGCCTTTCAACTCGTTTCGAAAGGTTTAAGAATATTTACGTTATCAGCAATTTGATTGAATCTTAAGACTGTAGATTAAGATAATAATATTAAGAAAATATGGATTCAACATCAAGAATCAATTAAATACAACTTAATGCCGCAATATTAAATTTATATGATACTTCTGTATGATAATATCATAACTAGTATTGCAATTATATCTATAGGTTTAAGGCCCTAATCATACGCAGGCTTCATATTTATAAACCGTTCTTTTAACATCCGCGCTACTGAAGTACGGATTTTTACATTTTCAAATCAGTACAATACAATACAATATGCAGTAAAAATAACTGATCGCGTCTATGCGAACCTACTCATACTTTTCAGGTAAAATTTACTCTAACTTTATGTAGAATGAAAAATGAGGATGAAAATGAATTTTAAAAATATTAGAATACATTAATTTTAATTTGCAGGAAATTCTAAAATAGCGATACGTCGCCTGTAAATACGTTGTATTTGTGTGAACAGGGCTTTAGCATGTCATTTCATAGTAATACATATTTACATTTTGCGACACAGGTATATTAAATTAATCACTAACCGGGTTTATTGTTGATAAGATGCTCTGCATGCCGTGAAGAATTTTACCGGTCGAGTAATGCTCTTTATGACAATTTTGCATAGTAAGATCTAACAAATAAATAATATGTAATCTTACTTTAATAATTATTTAAACGCAATATTATATGGTACCACCGCATCACGAACGACGCTATACGCCGGCGCACCCAGCGTGAGCCCGTCACCTCTACCATTGTGGGGAGGAGATGGACTTGGCTGGGACATGTGTTAAGGGTGCCGAATGACAGTTGGCCGAGGAGAGCGCTGTTCTTCCTCCCATCAGGGTCCCGAAGACGAGGAAGACCCTCTCACACTGTGTTCCGCTCCTTCGAAGCAGAGCTGAGGGACATGGACATGGTGTGGGAGGAGGTCATAAACAGTGCGCAAGATCGAGCGCAATGGAGAGCTCTTGTTGCCTCCCTATGCCCCAGAGTGGGGTGTAAAAGGGAAAATTGTATTGTTGTTGTATTGTATTATAACTATAACTACATATTATTTTTATGGCGTGTGATCGCGAGATTGTGTTTCAGATACATAAAGGTAACTTTCGGTATGGTTATTGGCGCATTATACACGGTGTTAAGTTGGTAGTGGATAATCCGAAGCAGGGAGGTAGAAGACCTCAATACCTATCGATTTGACCCCGATGTATGTTCAGCGATATTGGGTGGTTCAAAAGTTATTTACCTTTTTGTGAAATTTGAATAAAAACCGGATTTCTGACTCAACTACGTAACTGTGGTTAACTATTTAGATTACGATCATGATTTTTTTTCTGGAAATAGTCCGATAGTGACCCTTACGCAAGGTATTATTGCTATGAGTCAACACCCGATAGCTTTTGTTCAAAAAATCCGATGGACTTTCGTCTCTGGAAGTTCTAATTAAGAGCTATTTTATTAAAATAAATACCTTATATTATTGAACAATAACGGGAAATATTGGTTTCAGGCTAAACAAAGGAACCATCAGTTTATTCTAAAGTACTACAATTTTAATTATAGGTTTAAGAGTGTATAACAATATTTTTATATTTATTTCAATAAATAATTTATTTTATTTAAATATCACATCAAATTATGCATTTAGGTACCTAAAATAATTTAAAAACTGGCTTTTATCACCCGTATAACAAAGCTGTGTGTTAATGAAAAAATGTTGAATATTGATACTTGCACAAGTTATGAGAGCGTTTTAACATGATCCCATTATATCAGCAAAATGAAATTTGCAGGAATAATTCTCCATGAATAGTAGAAGTTTTTAAGATAGTTTTTAAAAAAAAAAGTTCCGTGAATTTTTTTGTCTAGAGCCTTTGAAAGATTTTAGAAAATTTTTGCTTGGAAAAAATTTCTTGAAAAAATTTTTTTTGAACAAAAGCTATCGGGTGTTGACTCATAACAATAATACCTTGCGTAAGGGTCACTATCGGACTATTTCCAGAAAAAAAATCATGATCGTAATCTAAATAGTTTAGCCACAGTTACGTAGTTTAGTCAGAAATCCGGTTTTTATTCAAATTTCACAAAAAGGTAAATAACTTTTGAACCACCCAATATCGCTGAACATACATGGGGGTCAAATCGATAGGTATTGAGGTCTTCTACCTCCCTGCTTCGGATTATCCACTACCAACTTAACACCGTGTATAATATTATATACCTCTCGCAGTTATTTCGTTGTACCAAAAACAGTAGGTAGAATAGTTACGTTAGGACACTTTTTCATATTCGATGACCTAAGTGACATCGAATATGAATAATTAGGTACCTACTCGAAAAGCTATTATTACCTGATGTATTTTTAGACGTGTATGGAATAGAATTTATTTATGTAAGTATTTTGCGCATTGTCAAAACTATAATATGTCATATTATCATTAATGCGGTAAAAAACGACATTTGAGGCGACTGATAGGTGTCAGTTAGAATAAAAATATCCCGCCTTTTGGTAAACCGCCGATGTTTCGAATACCGACACCCACGCATGTATATGGTAACGTCAAATAATAAAACTACATATTTGTTTGTTATCTATATATTATTTATCTATCGGGAATTCCTTTTTTGTTCATAATAATTTACGTTCAGCTGATGCAACAATCCGACTAGTATCCAGAATCTTTGAAAAATGGTTAATTATAATAACTACTTATTTATGTAAAAAAGAGACGGGGGGTGTTCAAAAGTATTCGCGGATTGGATATTAAAAAAGAATGAATAATTTTAAATAATTAATTAGGTATATTTTCCTATATACGCCGCTTTAAACGATATAAATAATCTCTTCGACAGCCTCCAAAAAACCTTTAATCCTTCTGTGAAAAAATATGATCGGATTTCAGACATTTGAAAATTGCTCTCCACTGATATCTTTTTTCAGTTTCGGTGACAAAACTTTTTGGTAGGCGTTAGGTCTACGCTGTAAAGTGAATGATTGATGTTTTTGGAACCACACTCCTGAATAGGAGCCTTAGCAAATCGCGCGTGGAGGGGAGAGATACTTGAGACCAGTTTTCTTTGGCTTTTTAGTTTATTTTCTTTTTTCGTTAAGATTCGTTAAGATCTAGTCCTGAAAAATGGTCATAAGAATCTAGACATAATTGGAACGTTGTGCACCAACAAAGCCAATAGGCAATAAAGATGAGACATTAACAAAAAATGGATATAGTCATATCCTGGCGCCAAATACATGACTTCAAGTGCAGTCTTTAAATTTGGTTGCTCTCTTGTTCTTAATAATTTCCAACTTTTATCTCTATATTTCATAAATTTTTAAATTTCTACTTACTATTTCTACTTTCTAAATAAGATTTTTCGACATGTTGAACATGTCAAGAATTGTCATGATTAGGAGTTTCGGAGACTTAAAACATCACCTAATGGCGAACGTTGTTAACGTAAAGTGATCACACTAAGCCAGCCTTCGAAATAACAGTAGAAGACGGTCGTAAGCCCGTAGTGGTTTGTTCCATAAAAAAATGGAACATCAGTAATGAATTGTTAGTCATTAGTTGTTACATATTCGTTAGTTTCTTTCTGCCTTCCTTCAAATAAAACATTTTGCAGCGTAAGCTCGTGCGGTTATATTTTGGTCCATTTTGGTAAATTTAGTAAGCAAAATCACTTTCGAGTTGCAAAATTGATATCGTGGTCATGATCTTTTCGACCGATTTCGAAGGTACAGCACCTCCGAAGAAGACGCTTGACTTTTTCGGAGATGGTGTACTTGATTGCCACTCTATTAACTCGCATTTGCTGACTTCTATTAACGTGAAAAACTAAGGTAAACGTGTGGTCGAAAATACTACTAAGGTTTTCACTATAAAAGCTCCTAAACCTCTATAGGTACAATAAAAATTCTCGATTATAGTAAATATTTTTTTGTTACACTAGAATCACGATTGTGAAAAAAAACATAAGCGGTAGCAATACAATGAAATTTTCTACATCTCACTTAAGTTAAAGTAATTAGTATACCGTAAAAAAAACTAATCTCGTTGCTAACAAAAAAGTTGTCATAACGAGAATACTTTGAACTGTCCTCGAATGAGCAGAAAATTCAATATCAAAGTGTTCTTTCTTTCCTTAATGGAATCCTATTTCCCAAAAATGTTTAATCCTTCTTTTTATTAGATTTTATTTGTAGACTTTACACAGTATTCAACTTTTGTTCTGCATGCTATTTATTGATTATCCTGATTGTAAATTTGAATGTTTCTTGTTCTTTTCAGACTGGGGACAGCAAGGATGCAGACAGCATGAATGGCATTGACGGCTCCAACAGTTTGCCGCTGCCAGCACCTGTCGTGGCATCCATCAACGCCCACAGCAAGAAGGGCCAGAGTAAGAGTTGCAGACTGCCACGATTGCGATGGACCTATTGGTTTAACGTACCCATAGCTATAATCAGTAAGTCGAAATCCAAAACAGCCAACTATTTTTCTTTCAACTTTCCATTTAGTCATAAAAACACTCTGGTTTCTACTTTCAATACTTTACTGCATAGAGTATAATAATACTAAGTACTTTAAACTAATGCTTTACTGCCTAGGGTTTATCTCCATTTTCAAAGTCTCAAATATTTGACTAATTCTAAACTTAATTTTTTTCGTTAATCTAATATCTCTCTGTGTACCTACGTACGTTCTTATTGCATCTTGAGAAACTATAAAGTATTTCTCTTCTCTTTATTATTTTCTAATATATTTTATAGATTATTTAATGGTACCATATTATAGATTATTTAATGGTACATAAACAGTATAATTACTAATTACGAATAAATCGATTGACGCATTGATCTAATATTACGAGTCGGATATATTATTGTGGACTTGCCTGCGGTGCACCGCAAGAAATTCGGAAGTGCCGCGGATTGTGACGCAGCGTCGACTCATTATTCTCAACTCCCTTGGATTCACCCGGAATATTGTCGTAAACCTATCCTTATTGTTTGTAAACGAACATTGTTATCAATAATATCTTTCTTGATTTGTCCCATTTTCATACGGATATAAATCATCATATTGGTGATTTGTTCCATTTAACAGTTTCTTACGCAAGTTTCGTAGATGTTGTAGAATAAAGGGGTATACCCGCCGGATATGCTTCTTGTTCTTGTGTTAATACTCGCTCTTAAAGAATCAAAAGACTGTTTAATCTGATACCGACCTATATACATTAATGTGTTGGATATTCTCAAATGTCACCCTCACCCTTAGTAGTTTCATATTTTATAAAGCCTCTATATGTGTATTTGTAATGCTATAACTTTGTTTGTGGCCTCAAGCAAACTTCTCCAACATACCATTTCCTTACATCAGTGCTGTACTTCTATCTTTTTCAGTGCCATTCAATCATTGCAGTTTCACTTTCCCTATACTTTCCAGTGCTCACGCTTATCCAACTAAAGATAAACCACCGTAGGTACAATTCCAATTCTCCCTTTACATATCCTCTCCCTCCCTTTTAGCGTTGTTCGTCATGTGGTGATCCCATATTATACCCAAATTTTTCCAGAGGTTCTCCAAACATTGAGATTTGTGCCTGGGCTTTGGTCAGGTGTCAGGACACACACCCATGTAGGAGTACGGGTAACATTTCGTCTCGACACTAAACGCCGACACTTTCCATATCTTGGTTGTGAAGGCGCCACTTGTCACACCGTACGTACCTGTTATCGGTACAGATTATCTAAATGTAAAATCAATCTAGTATAATATTAACTACTTAGTGGATTTATCGGATATCTTAACCAAATTATTATTGTGTCAATTTCGTTATATCCATATTACGTTACTCGCCTTATTAGGTAAATTCCAAGTAATTGGTTATTTTCTAGCTAGTAATTAAGTGAGCAATGCCAGATCCAGGAGCGCTTGGTGGGCCGGGTCGGGAGCGCCCTTCCAATTCGTTTTAATGGCCCTCCAGATCTTATCTGCCCGCATGGAGAGAAACATACGTGTTATTTTTTACTTACAGCACAATCCTTAGTTATTCCAACCGCAATCTAATAATGTGTTGGTTAGGCGTACACACACTAGGATGTACATTGTACGTACACGCGACGTGTGATTGTATGTAATTTGAAGTAGTGAAACTCGACGTTTCCCAAATGCCAATTCAAAAATTTTTACGTAGAAAACCGAGACTGAATGCTTGATTCTTCTTCTTCTTCTTTAGAATGTGGCAATCCACTCTCGAGAGAGTGATCCATGGAATGCTCGATTCATATATTAATATTTTTATATTGGTTATTTTTTTGTTATATATATTATTACAATATTATTTATCTCGTACGGTTTAAACAGGCCCATTCTAAGTTGAACCCGATCTAAGAATAATCTTTTCTCTAAATTTGGAACTGTAAGTTGATAATAATAGTGCATATAGCATCAAAAAATATTTTTACATAGGTAACTATTGATTTCTTTAAGATTATATCAGAGTAAAAGATTTTGTGCTATAACGTTTTAAGACTAGGTATAACTAATATAAATATATAGGTACAAATGTTAATTGTTTCAAATTCACCTTTAGACCGGTAGTACAGATTAAAAAAAATTAAATTGAAATAGTGTTATAAGAACCGGATTGATACGAGGAATATTACTCATAGTAGGTACCTATATGGAATATACATGAGTCTTGTGATCGGATTTCAAAAAAAAAATAGATTTCGCTGAAATTAATTTTCTCGACGTTTTCGAGGGTGTAGATTCCAAAAAAGCAAAAAAAAATTTTTTTTTAGAAAGAAAAGAAAATTTCCGCGTACCCGTACCCGTACGCGTACACCAAAAATGTGTGCGCACCCATAACTCATAGTAATTCTTATCCGATTTGATTGAAATTTGGTAGAACGGTTAGCCCCTCGATGTAGATGAGTCAGTAAAATGTTGAGATCTGTAACTTCAGGGGAACCCCGTTAAAGTATCCAAAGAAAATTTCACTTGTTCTAGAAAAAGGGCTAAAAAAGAAAAAAAAGTCTTAGATTTTCATAAAATTTGGTATACGGGTTGATCTTATGCTCCTACACAAGCACGTAAAATTTGAGGTCCGTAACTTCAGTGGGTCCCCTGTAAAGTACCGATTAATATTGAATATGTAGTTCTAGAGAAGATAATACCTAATTGTCTTCTGGCTGTTATAATATACTATGAGTTCTGGGCTACCCTAGGTTAGCAGCTTTTTTTTTCGCTATTGGGTGGAAAGCCATAGTTGCCACGCTGAAATTACCAAATACAGATATGCAGAACTTTATAAGGTTGCGATTGGAATATACATGTCCTTATAGCATTACCACTCGATTGACCATAGCTTAATCTCATTACGAATCTTCTTAGTTATTTTAAACGACGTTTATACTCTTCAAAACAAATTACGAGTTACTTAACATAAATGTGAAACAATTGGATGTTTTTTTTTTCATTATTATAACCAATTGTAACTAATTTTTATAATGAAAATGAATTGGCTTATACTCTCAAATTTAAGGGTCTCTCAACAGACTCAGAGAAATGTGGGTAAGAATGCTTTATTACTGTACCACACGACTCGCGCGCGGTACAAGGGACTGCAGGTGCAGGCTCTAAAGAATTAGCCAGCTACCAGGGGAATGCACTATGTCGCTCGTCGCTTGCGCAGAAGACGGGAACTCTCTAATAATACTGCGGGCCCTACTCAGTTCAGGCCCCGTATGTTCGAGAAATGCTTCCCGCCTCAGATCGATCTCCTAATAACACGCAAGACCCTACTAGCTTCGGGTCCGCAATGCGTTCGAGAGCTCTCTCTGTTCGCCCGGCCGCGTCCTTGGATGGAGGAACTCCTAGTAACAACGCAAGCCGTACTTAGTTCGGGCCTGCGATGCGTTCGTGAGATCCGACGTCTTCTTCTGCGCCCTGCGCCCTCGACGAGAAATCTCCTAATAGACACGTAAGACCGTACTCAATTCGGGTCTTAGCGCGCGTTCGAGAGAAGTCTCGGTCCAGTGGTATCAGCCAGAGTCCAGGTCCTATTGCAAGGGTCGAGTCCACGGTCCAATGTGCCAGCCAGAGAAGGGTCCAAACAGTCCAGAGAGAAGTCCAAGGTAGAAGTCAGCCAGTTGAGTAGTCCAGAGAGAGAGCAGGTAGGTAGGTGTAGTCAAAGCCAAGAGTAAACGAAGAATGATATATTTCATACAAAAATGTCTGCTTATATTCACGACATAACGGTATCTGGGGAAAACCCAGTGTCCCCCGTCCGTGGCGAACGGAGCGGACGCCGGGAACGGGCTCAGAGCCTCGCCCCGAATCGGCCTGGACGTGCGACGGACCAGCGGCCGTCGCGGCCGAAATTCAATTATTCTAATTATCGACCTTTCGCGGATTATCTCCGCGGATCTGGGGCATATCCCGATGTGTTTGGTCTCGTTGGAATCGCCGCGCGATTTCCAATCGGGACATGCTCACCAGATCGCGCTAACCTTGATATATCGGTTTTCGGTATTTTCCGATCAATCCGCGAAAGGTCGATTAAAATCTTAATTAATTGGCCTACCCCGATGTATTTGGTATCATTGTGATCGCCACATGATTTTACATCGGAGTAGACCATTATTGGGAGGCTGCACCCTACCTCCGCGTGTCCTGGCTCGCAGGCCTCTTGGCCCTCCCTCAAACAGTAGGGGAGGGGATACCACGTTTAAGGGGTTTTTAGGCGCGCGTCGCGCGCAGCCGCCGTCATTCTATTGTTGGACACGGGGAGATAGGGTTGTCAGGAGCTCCCGCAGCCAGGGCTGCCTCAATATGCCAATGCATTTTTATTATCTGTTACATAATTATTTCGCGGGCCTCGCGCCTCGGTCCGTTCGGTGGGAACTAAGAACCCTTTATTTCTGTGGCCGAGGCGCTTAGCTTACATGATCGAGTCATAATCATATCCATATTATCAATAAATCAATCATTTTATGCAATATTATCTATACAATTCAATCAATGTCATTTACAATCGAATTTATACAAATCAATCTTATTTCAATATTATTTGGTTTTTACTTCGCTGATCCGATTTAATGACGCCGTCCGGTACACTCCCCCCGTGAGAGCTTCGCTTCACCACCTTCAGCTTCCGGCGGCGTATCTCCCAGGGGGATGCTGATCAGCTTGCAGGCCGGTCTGGTGTAGGTCCCTGTGGTGGTCCGGATCTCGGCCGACCGCACCTGTCCATCAGCAGCGGTGTTGACTTTTGTGATCACCCCCTTTGGCCACACGTTTCTGGGTTGCGTGGGGTCCATAATCCAAACCATGTCACCGGTCTGGAGGGGGGTGGCTGTGGTACGCCAGCGGCTGCGCTCCTGCATCGTCGGCACGTACTCCCTCAGCCAGCGGCGCCAGAATTTGTCCGCTAGCTGTTGGGCCAGTCTCCATTGTTTGCGGAGACAGACCTCGTCCTCTTCGGGACCGTAGAAGGCCAAGCATGGCCTGCCGCTGGGCGAACCGATGAGGAAGTGGTTCGGCGTCAGCGGCTCTTCTTCTTCTGGGTCAGCCGACACGTGAGTGAGCGGTCGGCTGTTCAGGGTGTGTTCTGCCTCAGCTAGGGCAGTCAGCAGGGTTTCTTGCTTCAGTGCTTGGCTCCCTAATGTCAGCCGGAGAGCCTCTTTCACGGAGCGCACAAGGCGCTCCCATGCTCCCCCCATGTGGGGGGATGACGGGGGAATGAATCGCCATTCAATGCGATCCCCCGCCAGTTTGTTCTTCCATCTTTCGTCGGCCAGGACTTCTTCCACGGCGCCCTTTATTTCTTTGTAGGCACCGTGGAAATTGGTACCGTTGTCGGAGTACATTATGCTTGGACTCCCTCGCCTGGCCGACATCCGGCGGAGCGCCATGATCATGGCGTCCGCCTCTAGGCTGTGCACCAGTTCTAGGTGCACAGCCCTCGTTGTCATGCATGTGAATAGGGCGCCGTATCTTTTCTCATGCCGGCGCCCTATCACTACCGTCATCGGCCCGAAGAAGTCCACCCCACAGTGGGTGAACGGCCGCTGACGGTAGGCCAGCCGCCCTTCTGGCAGTGGCCCCATTAGTGGTTGGTTGGGTGCCGCCTTTTTCTGGCGGCACTGTAGGCATTCTGCCACTATCTTCCTGGCCGCCGTTCGTAGTCTGAGGACGGCCAGGTCTCTCCTCACTTCCGCCACCGTCTTCTCGCTGCTCACATGTCCGGCGCTCTCGTGACGGTGGCGGATCAGCAGTCTGGTGAAGGGCCCGTCACCATCCAGGATGACGGGCGTCTTCAGGCCCTCATCTAGATCGAGGGCCTGCACGCGGCTCCCCATTCTGAGGAGGCCGTTCTCGTCGAGGAAGGGAGTCAACCCGGCTAGTCTGCTGGCCGGGTCTATCTCCTTCGAACGGGCAAGCGCCGCAATTTCTTGGGCGAACGCTCGCCCTTGCTCGCCCCGCATCCACCGGAACTCCGCCTCCCTCAGCTCCTGGGTCGTCAATGGCCCCTGGCCGGCTTGGCCGCGGCACCTGCTGCAGAACCTCAGCACCCACGCAGTAGTTCGGATGAGTCGCGTCCAGCTGGAGAACTTGGCCGCGTCCAGGATGGCTGGGGGGGATCTCCGGGTCCTCCCGACGAACTGCTTGGCCGCATCCTCTTCAGGTGCCGCCGCCTTGTCTGCCGGCCAGGAACTCTGCTCCCCTCTGATGAACTCTGGCCCCCGGAACCACAGGCTCTCTTGGCTGGTGTCCGGCAGCTCTCCATCTCGGGTGCCCACGTCTGCAGGATTCTCCTTTGTGGGCACCCACCTCCAGTCCCGGAGGCAGGTCAGCTCGTCAATCTCCCCCAGACGGTTGGCCACAAAGGCCGTGTGGGTCCGGGGGTCCGTCCTGATCCACTGCAGGACGGTTGTGGAGTCTGACCAGTACCATGTCTTCTGCACGGCCAGACTCAGCTCTTGGCGGATGGACACCGCGAACCTAGCCGCCATCAAGGCGGCTTGCAGCTCCATCCTCGGTACCGACACGGGCCTCAAGGGAGCGACTTTTGTCTTCGCTCCCAAGAAGGAGACCCGCACCGGCCCACCTTCTGTGGGCTTCTCGGCGAGGTAGGCCACCGTGCAACACGCCTTTTCTGACGCGTCGGCAAACAGGTGGAGGGTGACCTCGGCTTTTGGGTGGAGTCGGCAGCACCGGGGAATTCTGGTCCGGGCTGCCTCTACGGCGGTCAGCCAGTCTTGCCAACGCGCCGCGTGTTCTTCGGTGACCTGCTCGTCCCAGTCCACCTTGCTCCTCCATACATCCTGGAGGAGGATCTTTGCTCTGATTGTTAGACAGGCTATGAAGCCCAGCGGGTCGAAGACCCGCATTACTGACGCCAGCAGGCTTCTCTTGGTGGGCCAGGCCGTGTTTCTTGGCTGGCTCCACTCACATACTAGCATATCGTCGGTGGGGTCCCATTTCACGCCCAGGATCCGTTCCTGGGCTTGGTCGGGACCGCCTATATCTATGAGGGACTTCGCCCTCTCCTCTCTAGGTACGGCCTGAAGCACGGCCGGGTGGTTCGAGGCCCAATTTACAAGGCGGAACCCCCCGGCGGCTAATGCTTGCCGTACCTCTATTACCCGACGCGACGCCTCTTGACTCGAGTGCGCCGCGTCTAAGTAGTCGTCCATGTAGAAGCGGCTTTGGATGACGTCGGCTGCTGCGGGGTGCTCCCCCCGTTGACTCTCCGCCACCTCGTTCCGAATGTACTGCGCGCTGGCAGGGGAGCACCTCGCTCCAAACAAGACACTTGTGAACACACACGTCCGTGGAGGCTCTTCTGGATTGTCCCTCCACAGGAATAGCTGCGCCATCTGGTCCTCTTCTTTCATTCTGATGCGCAGGAACATCTCCTCGATGTCTGCTGCGATCCCGATTTTCCCCTCCCTGAATCTCAGAATATTGCCGACCAGGGAGGAGAGTAGATCGGGACCTGTCAGGAGCCTCTTGTTCAGCGAGGCTCCTCGGCACTCTGCTGCGGCGTCGAATACGACTCGGATCTTGCCGGGCTTGCTGGTCAC
This sequence comes from Mystacides longicornis, assembly GCA_963576905.1. NCBI lineage: Eukaryota > Metazoa > Arthropoda > Insecta > Trichoptera > Leptoceridae > Mystacides > Mystacides longicornis. The sequence goes on from OY756427.1 coordinate 24,585,253, forward strand.
GGCGAAGTGTGGCAGGAACCATCTGCGTCCCGCCGCCCTCTCGTACTCGCCTTCTCTGATGGGCCTAGCGTAGCCCTTGGCGAAGTAGTCTTGCATCTTCGCCTTGTAGGCGGCGGCCAGCTGCGGGTCGCCCCTCAACTTCTTTTCGAGGGACGTCAGCCTCTTCATGGCGGCCTCCCGGTTCTCGGGAAGCCAGCTGTCGTCCCTCTCCCAGAGGAGTCCTGTCTCCCAGCGCCCATCTTCGGTGCGCCGGGACGTCGTCCTCATCAATCTGACGGCCCGCTCTTCGGCGGCCGTGGGGCGGTGGGCCGCTGTTACCCCCAGCGAGTCCACCGCGAAGTGGCCCCTCACTAGTGCGTCGAGATCGGCGTCCCGACGCACACACAAGGCCACGGCTAGGCCGGGCGCTTCACAGGCCCCGCCGTGTGCTGTCCATCCCAGCGCCGTCCTGGACAGGATGGTGGGGTCGCCAGCGGTCTCCCGTAGCTCGCGGGAGACGATCAGGTGGGCATTGTCCTGCCCTATCAGCATCAGGGGAACCACCGGGTTCCCCGGGCTCCTCAATTCTTCTCGGGTCGCGGCGACGATCTGTGCTGGGAGGCCCAGCCAGTGCACTGTGTTAGCGTGCACGGTGTATGTAGCGCCGTCGCCGCGCACCCTTGCCTTGATGCGCATGGAGCCCGCCTCTGGTGTTGTCATCGACTGCACCCCGCTGAGTCTGAGCGGGGAGCTGCGGCCCTTGGCTCCGATTTCTCGGGCCACAGCTTCTTCCAGCAGCGTCACTGTGGACCCCTCGTCCAGGAGCGCGTAGATATCGCGCTCCCCGCGGGGCCCCATCACCTTTACAGGCAGCACTTTCAGGAGGACCGGTAGTTCGGCCCTCCAGGTATTTGTAACAACCGCTTCGGCACTCACGTGCAGGGTCGGGTGGTGTGACTTAATGCACCCTTCCACTGCGCACTTCGATTTACACTTTGTACTGTTATGATCTGTGCCTAAACAGGCGAAGCACAATTTCTTCAGTCTCACCATGTTCCACCGATCACTTGTGTTCTTAGCTAAGTACTCGCGGCACTTCGGGGTTCTGTGATTCGGTAACCCGCACAAATTACACTTCACTGTCACTGGTCGCTTAGTCTCGGCGCGGGTCGTCGGTATTGCAGGGCGGAGAGGCTGTTGCCCCCCCTCATCGACGCCCTCACCGGACTCGGCATAGGCGGCCAGCACTGGGCGGGCTCGTGTTTTCGGGAGCTTCAGCTCCCGCACAAAGCCCGCGTTTTTCAACATCTCTCTCCAGCCGTGGTAAAATTCACTAAGCTCCAACAAGGAGCGATCACCGCGGCTGTTTCGATGGGTCTTCGCCCAGTCCACACATTCCCACGACGGCATCTTGGCGAGGAACTGCCCCAGCAGCCTCTGGTCCGTCAGCAAGGCACCGTTCTTTGCTGGCGCTAATGTAGACACTGCGTTGTCCACGAGCAAACAAAACTCGTGGACCTCGTCCAGACACACTGTGTCCGTGGACCGCGGCTTGAATTTGGACAACAAGTCCTTCACGACGGCCTCGGCGTTGTTCGTACCGCCGTAGTGCTCGTCAAGGGCCGCCATTACACGGGCGGCGGCCCCAGAGCCCGACCAGTACAAGGTCGGGCCCACGACGCGTCGGGCTTCTCCACGCAGCGCGTGGTTGAGACGGGCGCGGTTCTCCGCGTCCGTCCACCCGAACGTTTTCGTCGTTTCTTCAAATATTAATTTGAAGCCTTGCCAGTCAGCGGCATTCCCGTCAAAGGGAGGCAAGTCCTTGACTCCCGTCTGGCGGGCCAGGACGTTATCTCGCCACTCGCGGTCCCTGTCGCCGTATGTGAGGCGCGGGACATCCTCGTACTGGGGGCGACGTCCCCCAGCCTCCATCCAATCTTGGATGGCACTCACCCTCGCGGGGTGCGCGGTTCGGTGGTCAGACGGCCACGATGGATCACTCGCGGGCGCCGTGACGCGGTACGCGTCATTGTTCAGTACAGCCGAGCTCCCCGGCAGGGGGGCTCGGGCAAGTTCATGATGCACTGCACTATTGGCGGGGGCGCTCGCGGGCACCCTTACGCCATCACTGTTCCCGGCAGCACTCGCGGGTGCTGTTACGCGATTCACTTCTGCAGCGCTCGCGGGCGCTGGTTCGGTGCTTGCGGGGGCACTCGCCGGTGCCTGGCCGCGATCGGTGGAGCGGAAGGCTGCTAGCTCGGCTTGACTGGCAGCCAGCGCCTTCCGCAGCTCGTTCATCTGCCGCAGCATCTGCTGGACAGTGTCATCCGTTCTCGTTCTCGTGGTTGATGCCGTCGAAGAAGCGTCAGAGTCGTGGTGGCTCTCGGCGTCCTGCTCCGCACTTCTCCCGGCGCCGGCATCGGAACGCAACGACATAGGCATCCTGGTAGCAGCTGATCCCGGCTCTGAAGGACCAATTTGTACCACACGACTCGCGCGCGGTACAAGGGACTGCAGGTGCAGGCTCTAAAGAATTAGCCAGCTACCAGGGGAATGCACTATGTCGCTCGTCGCTTGCGCAGAAGACGGGAACTCTCTAATAATACTGCGGGCCCTACTCAGTTCAGGCCCCGTATGTTCGAGAAATGCTTCCCGCCTCAGATCGATCTCCTAATAACACGCAAGACCCTACTAGCTTCGGGTCCGCAATGCGTTCGAGAGCTCTCTCTGTTCGCCCGGCCGCGTCCTTGGATGGAGGAACTCCTAGTAACAACGCAAGCCGTACTTAGTTCGGGCCTGCGATGCGTTCGTGAGATCCGACGTCTTCTTCTGCGCCCTGCGCCCTCGACGAGAAATCTCCTAATAGACACGTAAGACCGTACTCAATTCGGGTCTTAGCGCGCGTTCGAGAGAAGTCTCGGTCCAGTGGTATCAGCCAGAGTCCAGGTCCTATTGCAAGGGTCGAGTCCACGGTCCAATGTGCCAGCCAGAGAAGGGTCCAAACAGTCCAGAGAGAAGTCCAAGGTAGAAGTCAGCCAGTTGAGTAGTCCAGAGAGAGAGCAGGTAGGTAGGTGTAGTCAAAGCCAAGAGTAAACGAAGAATGATATATTTCATACAAAAATGTCTGCTTATATTCACGACATAACGGTATCTGGGGAAAACCCAGTGTCCCCCGTCCGTGGCGAACGGAGCGGACGCCGGGAACGGGCTCAGAGCCTCGCCCCGAATCGGCCTGGACGTGCGACGGACCAGCGGCCGTCGCGGCCGAAATTCAATTATTCTAATTATCGACCTTTCGCGGATTATCTCCGCGGATCTGGGGCATATCCCGATGTGTTTGGTCTCGTTGGAATCGCCGCGCGATTTCCAATCGGGACATGCTCACCAGATCGCGCTAACCTTGATATATCGGTTTTCGGTATTTTCCGATCAATCCGCGAAAGGTCGATTAAAATCTTAATTAATTGGCCTACCCCGATGTATTTGGTATCATTGTGATCGCCACATGATTTTACATCGGAGTAGACCATTATTGGGAGGCTGCACCCTACCTCCGCGTGTCCTGGCTCGCAGGCCTCTTGGCCCTCCCTCAAACAGTAGGGGAGGGGATACCACGTTTAAGGGGTTTTTAGGCGCGCGTCGCGCGCAGCCGCCGTCATTCTATTGTTGGACACGGGGAGATAGGGTTGTCAGGAGCTCCCGCAGCCAGGGCTGCCTCAATATGCCAATGCATTTTTATTATCTGTTACATAATTATTTCGCGGGCCTCGCGCCTCGGTCCGTTCGGTGGGAACTAAGAACCCTTTATTTCTGTGGCCGAGGCGCTTAGCTTACATGATCGAGTCATAATCATATCCATATTATCAATAAATCAATCATTTTATGCAATATTATCTATACAATTCAATCAATGTCATTTACAATCGAATTTATACAAATCAATCTTATTTCAATATTATTTGGTTTTTACTTCGCTGATCCGATTTAATGACGCCGTCCGGTACAATTACTGCATATACCTCTTTTTAGCATTGGCTGCAAAAGTTAGTAGCAATACTTCTTCACAAAGGAACATTAACATAGTGAATAAAGGTTGTGATTCCCTTACTTATCTTTATGTTTATAATAATTATTACATAATACTTACGAATACATCTTTAATATAAAAGAAAGTCGGGTTAGTTCGAACACTTATAACTCGAGATCGGCTCAACAGATTTTTATCATTTTTTGTTTATTGGATTTTTCTGCGCTCCGGATAACATCAGAATAACTAATAAAAGGTTGAAAAAAAAAATGGATAAGAAATAATATAAAATGGTATAATATTAAAGTTAGTATTGAACGAATTTCTCGCGACGCCATCACAATCTATGAAAATTCCATAACAATACAATTGTTATTTACCTGACAATCATAGAGTTTCAAAACACTGGCACACAGATTATAAATAGAATTTCTTCAAGCTTTCAGAAATATTTTTTTAACATTCAAACATAATATTTTAAACTCATTTTTGTATAAATTACAAATTTGAAATCAATATTAATAGTAAGGACTACAGGACAAAGTCTGTCTGGAAAGCTAGTATGAGATAAACAATAGTACTTCTGGTTCAGGTTAAATTTGTATAAACTCATCTTTACTTTTAACTAGCTTTCCCGACAGTCGTTGTCCTGTAGTCCTCAGTATGAATATAGTAAGGAGCGGAGAAGAACCCAATAAACCAAGCATCATAAAAATCTGTTGAGCCGATCTCGAGTTATAAGTGTTCGAACTAACCCTACTTTCTTTTATTTCTTTAGAATTTAGATGATACTCATAAACGGGCCATAACTCTGCTGAAATATTTACTATACAATTTTTCAACAATGTCCCGGTCAGCTTAGAAATATTTGCATGTGGTGTCGCTCTTATAAAAACAAAAAAAAAAGATGGAAAAAGACAGTAATCCGTTGGAATAAAAACCCTCCTGGCTTTAAAAATATATTTACTATGGTTACTTTTTGTATTTACATAGAAGCAATGTTGAAAATCATAATACTAAACATACAAGAAAATGCATAGTTGTTACGCCGCATCAATCAGAACAAACTTCATTTCACATTCAAAAACCTACGCACTTATTCTGCAAGCAACACAATAGATCTAAGAATATTTTTCAGTATTTTCGATAGACCTTCGATCGCTTCATCCACGTACTAGACGCGGCATGTTTAAATTATATTATGTACATACAGCGGTATCATTGTGACTCATCATTGGCGACGATGTCGTGATCCTCAAAAGCCTCTTCCTGGCGCTCGCAACAATAAGTGTTGTCACTACTATACGGGCACAGAATTCGCGATATCGGAATCATCAAATATACCTAGTAATTGAAGTTTAGCGACAGAGAGAAAGTTGAATTCCGCAAACATTATTATATTATATCACCTACCTACCTACATTGTCAGTGATGATGATATTGTGTAGATATGTAATATCTGCACTGTCGTGTTTAAAAAGAATGTTATACTTAGTGTATAGGTTATAAACCAGTGGCGTGCTGCATACCAATATTCTTAGTTTACCCTCAGTCGCATGACAAAAACCTGATTGCAAGGCAATCAATAAAAAAACATAATTTTAAATCGCGTAAATACTCCTACATACATTTCTCTAAATATCTTATAATATAAACGTTTCTGTCACTGCCTCGCTGCCTGCCTGACTGACTGACTGATGTCATTAACGCTGTTATTTCCTGCGTTTCCCAGAAGATGGCGCCACTCGCAACTAAAGATATATTTTGTTCTACTAATGTTAAATGTGGCTGATAGCTGAAATATTATTATGACTGGTGGCTGAGCACTTTTTTTAAAGATCTTTTTTGAAGACTCACGTGCGAATTCAGCCATAAGAAGGCAATGTTTACATGAAAAAGTTTAGCAAAAAGTTTAATCAATCAAATAATTAAATGCCCTATCATAAAAGACATTTGAATGCCAAGTTTGTTATAAAAAGTTTGAGTTTTTTGAGTTTTCATAAAGATTTCAACCAAGTACTTTAAAGTCATGTGAATTCAGCCATAAGAAAGCAAAGTTTGCAAGAGAAGGCCATAAGTGGGTGGCACGGGCGCCTTTAAAAAACTAGTTAACAATAATTCTATTTATCCATCTCTCGACGAATATAGAAAAATATACTTATAGCCCTTTGTGTGACTCGACTTCCTCCAGAATTAATTGCTACCCCCCACTTAATCAACCCGTGAAATAAATCACTTTTACGAATTTAATTATTAAGTTTTTCGCATACTCACCTAAAATATCGTTGTATAAAGAAGTCCCATTGTGAAATATGGGTTTACTCTCATGCATATTTAGAATGACGTGCCGAATATTTGAATCTGTTTGGGAAAGCGATCTTTCTTTAATGACTCTGGGCTGACTCAAAGTGAACACAATTAATTAATTTTTTGCGTCTTTCGCAGATATCAGAGCTTGTGTTGTGAAAGAAGAAGATAGTCGTTACTGGGGATCGAATGTACGACCTTCAGAACGAGAGTCGGGGACTGAGCCGCTAGGCCACTTTTAATTCTTCTTGTGCCCTATCAGGTTTCCCCGACATGGGTTATATTGGGTAATCACTTCTTTGAAGGTCTCTCTACCTCTTGCTACCCGGAACAGCTCCTGCACTCGCCCTATCTTTCCCGACAGACGTTGTCCTGTAGTCCTTACTATGAATTTGTATAGTTATACAAAAATACGTTTGAAATATGTTTAAATGTTTAAAAAAATATTTCTGAAAGCTTGAAAGAAATCTTTTAAAAAATCTGTGCCCCAATGTTTTGAAACTCAATGATTGCCAAGTAAATAAAAGAATCCAATAAATTAAACATCGGAAGAATCTGTTTAGCCGATCTCATGTTATAAGTGTTCGCACTAACCCGACTTTCTTTTACATTATAGATGAATCTATGCTCACCCAAAGTGAACACATATAGGTAGGTAAACCCTTTGACTCTTTCACAGTAAGCTACTTACAGCTTGTAAAACTTACCGGCGACGTTCGATAGTATTTTGCCTTCAACTTTTTTTTAAATCTGAATACATCGGTACGCCATTGGAATTTGCGTACGATATTGAGCATTGGTGGGTAATGAACCCATATCCTGCTCTGCCACTTACTCCAAGTGGCCACATAATTATGTCTTTGTTCTTAGGATCGCAGCGACAACCCTTCTTCCATTAAATCTTCGTGAATGAATGCTAATCATTTCAATACATATGTACTTACAAACGAACAATCCAGCGCCTACCTACCTGGAAATTGTTATTTAGGTGAGGATATAAAAGACTCAAATTATCTGTGTATATCATACAGCATAGACATTGTCAGAACAAAATTTCTTTCGAACCAAAACTATCTTTGAGACAGAGTACAAAATAGAGATATCCAATAGGTGTGCGAAGCCGAAGACATTGACAGATGGGGTGAATGAGAGAGAATAAGGTTCTGAAATAAATATATCTTATCTACATGGAGAAAGGCTGTCACAGCGGCAAAGGCATTGTTTCCCAATTCGTTAGACCGTAAGTAGGATCCCCAAAATATGGAAGGACATATTATATAGATATAGTCTATGGTGCAGCATAAAAATGACAGGCCTAAGAAAAAGGATTGATATAGCAAGCAGTCAATTTTCCAATACCGCTTTTCTAAATTTACCTGAGATAAAGTACCTACGCTGGGGTAAAGTTACAAAATTTTCGTATAAAACGTGTATAGAGCCCCCACCATACAGTATTCCCGTGATTTTTTCCACTATCCTTATATAGTGAGTAATTTTTAGAATATAGGGATGCAGGACGAAATTATATCGGGAACAGGCTAAGAAGTCCTCTTACGGATGGATAAATTGGGGTTTCTTTTACATGAGGTCAAGTCCATAAGGGTCATCCATTTTTTTCTCATAATCTTATCTCTTATCTTTATATTTCACGAATAGTACTTTCATCAAATGTCTTACAATTAATTTAGTTTTAAAAGCGGGTTAATAGTTAAAGGCATGTTTCCAGTTTTACACACAAAAGCAAAAAAATGTAACAAGAAATGCAAATCCTAATCTAGAAAAATATTCTGATAAACAAACATTGCCTTTTAACAATTTTAATGCTGATACCAGCGCACAATAATAAACGTCAAGCAAAAGAAAATTCTTAGCCACTGTACTAGGATTCCAATACCATCTGTCGGAAAATTGTTTAAGCTTTGATTATAACAACAAATGTAAGCGTTCAAACATTTTTTAGAATTATTCAAAACGTTTCAAGATTGCTTCCACAGATAGCGTTTGTTAATTGTAATACCTACACAGGCTATTTAAACAAAATGACTTAAGAGGAAAATATTATGTAGGTAGGTATTCGATGGAAAATCTCTATATAATATGGTGTAAGAATGTGTTATGTTTCCATTTACTAGTTATGTGTGTATGTCATCATGATGTAACCTATCCTATTATCTCAAACTAGTTTTCTTCAAGTATTTAAGTGTGCAAACATTCAGTACCTAATGTTTGTAAGCACGTGCATGTGTCTTTAAGCGTAAAATATCTATGGACAATGCAATCTTTTCAATACACTTAGATGTGCAATATATGAACCTATAGACAGTGTATTGATTAGGTACCTACTTACCTACTCAATACTCATGCCTAAGAACAAATCTTGAGGGCTAACATAAGTTTTTCATGCATTTATTTTTCTTTTATCTCAAACTAGCTGCAAAACCTGTCGGATGACAGGAATAGAAGAGGGTTGCAACAGTTCTAGGTATGCAAGAACCTCTTCTCACGTATTTTTTTTAACAATTTCAATAATTTATTCGATATAATATTTTCCACGGACACCTCTAACAACTATCGACTTTTTGACAACTAATAATATACCTATGAAAAAAGACGAGCAAGACCCTATCACACCGTGTTCCGCTCCTTCGAAGCAGAGCTGAGGGATTTGGACATGTTGCGGGAGGAGGTCATAAACGTCGCGCAATATCCAACACGATGGAGAGTTCTTGTTGCCTCTCTATGCCTATGAGTGGGGTGTATAGGGAGTTTGGAATGGATTGGATGAAAAATATTTCCCGTTGTTAGCTGGATTGGTTTTCTTATATATGTATGAAAAATATTTCGAGTAGGGTCAGAGAATTTCAATAAAAATACCGAATAACGAACAATCCTACTAATAACTATTACGTAAGTGTAGGTATAGGACATCTTGTTTTCTAATCTCTCTCTCTCTCTTAAAAATTGTGCAAGAATTCATCTCTGATAATTCAAAGACAATCCATACTTCTTAGAACATCTATCTATATATTAATACGCGAAGGAAAAACTTTGTGACTATTTTTACGAAAATTGCGCGCACGGAGGAGTATGAAACATCGCACACTTATATACAGTCTAATTTATAAAAATCGTTGATTACAACGATCACTTCCGATACGCCGATCAATTTTCACTTTATTTATAAAAGCATATTTGAATACGCGTCTTTTATGTATGAAAATGACATTTTGCCCAAAATTTTGTTAACAAACAAAATAGTAGTGTAGCCGGGCAACGCGAGTGTTTACAACCAAGATGATTTCGAGTTATTGATGTAAAATCTTATTTTTTAATAATTTATTTTCTATCAAAATATAGTCCTGAATTTTATTTCAGAAAATAAAAAGTTTTTGGTTCAACCTTTAGTACCAAATGTTTATTATACTAAATTTCATATTTGAACCTACTTTAAAAGTATTTTGTTTTTTTTTCTTCAAAACGTCATTATCTTTATTAAAAATTTAGTTTGTGCATCATTGTTGAAAGCGCTCGAATGATTACGGGAATGCATAATATATGTATTTGCTTTATTTGTTTAAATTTTCTATGATTAAAATGATAAACTAAACTATGAAGGGAGCACATAATTGGAAGGAAAAAAAACTTAAATACAGTGTATTTATTACATAAAGCGTTCTTGTATACTAGTAACAACTGTCAATTGACGTAAAATCCAACATGGCGGGTCAAAATCTACAGAGATCAGCTCACAATCATGCGATATGGGTTAATCTACCTCGACGACGCTTGATCGCATGATTTTCTATCGCTGAGCTATTTTTTCCACTGATCGGAGTTTATAAATAAAGAAGGAGTGGGGAATGCTAATATTTTTTTTTATTTATGCGGAAAAATAGATTGAATCAATAAAAAAACATTGCAGACACTACTGTAATGTTATGTGTTTGATACTCACACACACACTACTTATAAAGATCATCAACATCATAGAAACAAATGTAAAGCGCCGCATAATGGGCGCAGAAAACTTTTTGAAGGCGGTATATTCAAATGGAAGGTGGAGCTCGAAATGGCGAGTACCTAAATAATAATAATAATAGAAAAAACTTTGTACATTTCAACATTTCAAATTCGACGTAGGTATCTATATGTCATTGTTTTTTAAAGAAAATTTAGAAATAGCGCTCGCTCAGTATTTGACAATGTAAACTTAATACTGTTCAAACTTATAATTTAAATAAGTTATGGTCGAAATTCGAGCACTGGTCGACCATTAGTATACAGAGTAAGGTATATGAAAAATTGAGTATTTACGAAATGACATTAATGGTTATGAGTGAGAATTGCCCTGTTGACCGCGACTTACCTTGGTTCATTCATATAGTTGCCACGCGGGGGCAAGGTCCCACGATTTGTTTCCTTCCATAGCACAGCCTGCCATGTGAGATTTCCGATCTTTTTTGTTTGAGGATCAATCGTAAAGACTTATGAGTAGGTATACGTTCCGTAAGGCCCCTTTTTGAATCTACATAATTCAGTTACGTACCTACTTATATTCTTGTCACAGTATCACGCATAAGCCGCAGACTTAACTATTTCAATAATCCATGAACCTTGCAATTGTAGTTGTTAATGTAGGTGTGATTTGTATCTAATCTCTTGCAAAACTAACCTTACAATTTTATACCTTTTTTATTCCCAATAAATGATATTTTGCAAATTATTTATTTATTTTGCAAAAATAAAGTAATTTGTTTTTCCACGAATTATTTAATACCCTGCCTAGTTTCGCAGGCACAGGTCCTGCATGGTCACAGGACTCACAGGACTCACAGGACACAAAGAAACGTTTCTTGTGGAATAACAAATTAATACAGTTATTTGTTTCATTTAAATTAGGTACTCTATTATATTTTTTTATTAAATTTAAAATCTTACGTATGAAGAAAGAAGCTGGTTTGTGTTGTGTATAATTGTGAGAAAAGCATTTGATTTAGTTTTAAGGTAAAGTATTAATTAAATGTTAGAGGGTTAAGAGAAGTGTTATGTCAGTTATGTGTATATATGTTAATTTAACAAGTTTTCGAAGGACTTGTACGCACGTTTGTGACAGCGCGAAACCTGACATACGGGGACCAAACTTCGTCTCGGATACAAATATCTGCATGGCTACCGTCGCGGAAAGATTTCATTACGAAGGTCTTTTCTTGAGTCTTTTTTATCCTTATTGGAGTGTATACCTATGTCAAATCTAGTTTGGTGGATATTTTTAAAAGGTTTACCTCGAACGATTTACCTCATCTGCTGTGAAACAACTGTATATTTTCGATCATTGACGATTCTACAGGAATCGATAGTAAAATTTTGTTTTAATGATGTTCTTATAGGCGTCCATAAATGCTTCTTTGTATATATTTCTTAAGCCCTGCGCTCGTTTTCGAGTGATTCGTAAAATTTTCTTGATCTTGGCTATCTTTATTATTTTACTATATGAGAGCTGAGTTAAGAAGAAGATATCATGAGATGGTGTAGAAAGCGAAGAAGAAAGTGGTAAAGAATAGAAAATACCTGACTCCGTTGTATCAGACTTAACAACCGGCCAATATATCTCCAAAAATTGGAAAAATGATCAAACCCAATGAAAATTTAGACTATTTATTTATTGTACTTTACTTTATTCATACTTTACTGTACATTGGTAGAGTAACACATAAAAACTTAACATAACAAAGACATCACAGAATCAACATACAGAGGGCGAGCTACCGCAACGAAGTTGTGGTCTCTAACAACTAACCCCAATATAAAGAAAATAGAAGAATAAAGCAAAGAAAACAAACTCAAACAAAAAAAAGGAAATGGAGGTGGAGGTGGATGGGGTGGGAGTGAGGGAAGATATATGAGATTTTAGGACACAGAGACTGTATTTGAGGAGATCATCATCTCTTTAATTGCTCGCTTGAACGACGTCAGACTTTGGGTCAGTCTATGGTTCGATGGGAGATTGTTCCAGCAAAGAGCACCCTGAACTGCAAAAGAGTTCGAGACGGAAGTTGATGTTCCGGGATTGAAAGGATGCGCTGGTTGTTGGACCTAAGAGGCAAACCGTGAGTCGCCAGGTATTCAAAAGCTTCCCTAATATAATAGGGGAATGAAGTTTAATATAGTGCTTTGTGCACAAAAGTGAGTAAGTGTAGTTCACGGCTTTGCCGTACAGTGGGCCATTTCAGGTCATTGCGAAATTCGGAAGAGTTGATCCATTTTGTTGACAAGATCCCGATTCATGTCCACATATACGACATCAGCGTAGTCGATAATAGACAGCAAAGATTGGACCAATAATATTTTAACTTTTGTGTGTAAGAACTTTCGTAGCATTTTTAAAGTGTGGAATTTAAAGAAAAAAAAATTCTACAATGAATTAAATTGATATTGCCAAGAGAGTTTCAGGTCAAAGATTACGCCCAAATTCTTAACTGTCGCTGAAGATGGTATTACTACGGAATTCATTACGGTAGGAGGTAAGGTCATGTTTTTAGTCTAGATTAATTGAATTAGGTATAAATAAATTGTGATAAATGGCCATACGCTAAATAAATAGTCTAGATATAGAGTACGGGCTGCCAATGAATATTGTTTGGGATTTTGATGCATTGAGGAGAAGTAATATAGGTACTTACTCAAAAAATCTACGAAAAAATCGACACATTTTCCATATCAAATGAATTATTATTCTCATGAACTAGTAACCTAGCTTATTGATTAAAGGTTATGTCAGCTTTTCTATGAATGCTATTACGAATAAGCGCATTTAATTCAATGGAAGGGATCAGATGGTTCTCATGGACTACAGGAAGGTCGCTCTCTGTACCTTGGAGGTACCTACGTAACTGGCGATGATTTCCGATTAATAAATAAATGTGTTTTGACAGCTATCCGTCTAGAGACAGATCGTTTAGGGATGTACCTACCTCTCATTTTGGTCCTGCCCAATGCCGCTCCGATTGACTGACATTGACATTGCACGGGTGATGTATGGGTAAAGGTCGACACACACAAGCGTATTATGTTTGTTTATGATCTCAGTGATGGCATGATGTGCCAAATCACCTACCTATGTTGATTAATACTACCAACTTACTCATTATGTCTGTGCATAACGCCATCCTGTACCGTACTTATTGCTGTATCATTGTACTGTATAGGACATATTATTATGTAGGTAACATTTTATTATAACTTGATATGAGTGGCTTGGCGTGCATTTACTTTGTTCATGAGACACCTATCTTTCTAAAATACTGACGCTTCTATTGCAATAAACGTAGCAGTTACTTGAGACTGATGGCCAGTAACACCAACAAGGTGAAGGCCATTAAAAAAAAACCTAGTACCTACTATAGAAACCTTTGTAAGCATCGCTGACTTATTCAGTTCAGTTGAAACGTTGCATCCTTAGAGAAAATGATGATATTACAAAAAAAAAATACCTAATATGTTTTATATTATACATTTTGGACCAAATATCCAAAAAATTTATTACTATTAAAGCGAGATTACGTACCTAATAATTCTTTGCAAATATTAAAACATGATTTTCACTTTTTTTTATTTAGTGAATAATCTACAAAGCCAAAAGTGTCCATAATATTTCACTCATTATAACTTAAATAATTTTTTTTTTCATGATATTATTAAAAAGTTTAAATGAAATCCAGTAGGTAGGTACTCAAAATGTTGAATTTCATTGCTCATTAACTCAAAACTGAATAAATGTTAAATAGGCACCATTGCCTCTGAGCCACTCTTATGGCTTACCTATACGAATGTCTTAACATGGTAAAAATGTCGAAAAGTTCCATGAGGCTTCAGACCAAAATGTAAATGTATGAAGTAACAATTATTTAATGTTTGTGAAGTTTCAACTCTATATTTGTCGAACTTCAGCTGAATTTGAAATTAAAAAAATCTTAAGATTCTACTATGGAAAAACGGAGTTATACATATATAGACCATTAACGGCCACGTGGAATTTGACATTAGCCGGGAGGCATAAACATAAACAAAAAGTTTAAGAGTTGGTATGAGTGAGTGAGTTTATTTATACATAAACCCATCACTATGGTTTGTATATGTGTGGTGTGTGTGTCGCCATGGCCGCCATTTTGCATCCAGCCTAATGTCAGATGACGCCATCCTTTAATGGTCTATACGGCGCGGCGGTACAACCTTTAGGTATCATTATTATGAAAATGAATAGGCATACAGTCGTCAATAAGGAATCTGCTTGCGAAATATCCGCCTGGCTTTACAAAACTCTTAAACATACGGAGTAAATTCAATCGAACTACCTAATTTATATTAAAAGTTTGAAAATTAACAAGCTTCCATTCCATTGTCATTGACTGAACGAGAGCTATTTCACAATTTTCTTTCAAAAACAATCACATGGATAGGACTGATAGGAGGTACGTCAAATTTGAAATGTTGATAGGTACCTACGTACAAATTTTTTTCTATTATCTATTATTAAACAATATTAATCTATTCTCAATTCATATCCCGCCATTTACAGCTCCACCTTCCGTTTGAAATTTGAATATACCGCCTTCAAAAAGCTTTCTGCGCCCATTTTGAAGCGCTTTTCATTTTACATTTGTTTTGTTTCTATGAAGTTAATGAAAAAAAACTTAAATACAGTGTATTTATTACATAAAGCGTTCTTGTATACTAGTAACAACTGTCAATTGACGTAAAATCCAACATGGCGGGTCAAAATCTACAGAGATCAGCTCACAATCATGCGATATGGGTTAATCTACCTCGACGACGCTTGATCGCATGATTTTCTATCGCTGAGCTATTTTTTCCACTGATCGGAGTTTATAAATAAAGAAGGAGTGGGGAATGCTAATATTTTTTTTTATTTATGCGGAAAAATAGATTGAATCAATAAAAAAACATTGCAGACACTACTGTAATGTTATGTGTTTGATACTCACACACACACTACTTATAAAGATCATCAACATCATAGAAACAAATGTAAAGCGCCGCATAATGGGCGCAGAAAACTTTTTGAAGGCGGTATATTCAAATGGAAGGTGGAGCTCGAAATGGCGAGTACCTAAATAATAATAATAATAGAAAAAACTTTGTACATTTCAACATTTCAAATTCGACGTAGGTATCTATATGTCATTGTTTTTTAAAGAAAATTTAGAAATAGCGCTCGCTCAGTATTTGACAATGTAAACTTAATACTGTTCAAACTTATAATTTAAATAAGTTATGGTCGAAATTCGAGCACTGGTCGACCATTAGTATACAGAGTAAGGTATATGAAAAATTGAGTATTTACGAAATGACATTAATGGTTATGAGTGAGAATTGCCCTGTTGACCGCGACTTACCTTGGTTCATTCATATAGTTGCCACGCGGGGGCAAGGTCCCACGATTTGTTTCCTTCCATAGCACAGCCTGCCATGTGAGATTTCCGATCTTTTTTGTTTGAGGATCAATCGTAAAGACTTATGAGTAGGTATACGTTCCGTAAGGCCCCTTTTTGAATCTACATAATTCAGTTACGTACCTACTTATATTCTTGTCACAGTATCACGCATAAGCCGCAGACTTAACTATTTCAATAATCCATGAACCTTGCAATTGTAGTTGTTAATGTAGGTGTGATTTGTATCTAATCTCTTGCAAAACTAACCTTACAATTTTATACCTTTTTTATTCCCAATAAATGATATTTTGCAAATTATTTATTTATTTTGCAAAAATAAAGTAATTTGTTTTTCCACGAATTATTTAATACCCTGCCTAGTTTCGCAGGCACAGGTCCTGCATGGTCACAGGACTCACAGGACTCACAGGACACAAAGAAACGTTTCTTGTGGAATAACAAATTAATACAGTTATTTGTTTCATTTAAATTAGGTACTCTATTATATTTTTTTATTAAATTTAAAATCTTACGTATGAAGAAAGAAGCTGGTTTGTGTTGTGTATAATTGTGAGAAAAGCATTTGATTTAGTTTTAAGGTAAAGTATTAATTAAATGTTAGAGGGTTAAGAGAAGTGTTATGTCAGTTATGTGTATATATGTTAATTTAACAAGTTTTCGAAGGACTTGTACGCACGTTTGTGACAGCGCGAAACCTGACATACGGGGACCAAACTTCGTCTCGGATACAAATATCTGCATGGCTACCGTCGCGGAAAGATTTCATTACGAAGGTCTTTTCTTGAGTCTTTTTTATCCTTATTGGAGTGTATACCTATGTCAAATCTAGTTTGGTGGATATTTTTAAAAGGTTTACCTCGAACGATTTACCTCATCTGCTGTGAAACAACTGTATATTTTCGATCATTGACGATTCTACAGGAATCGATAGTAAAATTTTGTTTTAATGATGTTCTTATAGGCGTCCATAAATGCTTCTTTGTATATATTTCTTAAGCCCTGCGCTCGTTTTCGAGTGATTCGTAAAATTTTCTTGATCTTGGCTATCTTTATTATTTTACTATATGAGAGCTGAGTTAAGAAGAAGATATCATGAGATGGTGTAGAAAGCGAAGAAGAAAGTGGTAAAGAATAGAAAATACCTGACTCCGTTGTATCAGACTTAACAACCGGCCAATATATCTCCAAAAATTGGAAAAATGATCAAACCCAATGAAAATTTAGACTATTTATTTATTGTACTTTACTTTATTCATACTTTACTGTACATTGGTAGAGTAACACATAAAAACTTAACATAACAAAGACATCACAGAATCAACATACAGAGGGCGAGCTACCGCAACGAAGTTGTGGTCTCTAACAACTAACCCCAATATAAAGAAAATAGAAGAATAAAGCAAAGAAAACAAACTCAAACAAAAAAAAGGAAATGGAGGTGGAGGTGGATGGGGTGGGAGTGAGGGAAGATATATGAGATTTTAGGACACAGAGACTGTATTTGAGGAGATCATCATCTCTTTAATTGCTCGCTTGAACGACGTCAGACTTTGGGTCAGTCTATGGTTCGATGGGAGATTGTTCCAGCAAAGAGCACCCTGAACTGCAAAAGAGTTCGAGACGGAAGTTGATGTTCCGGGATTGAAAGGATGCGCTGGTTGTTGGACCTAAGAGGCAAACCGTGAGTCGCCAGGTATTCAAAAGCTTCCCTAATATAATAGGGGAATGAAGTTTAATATAGTGCTTTGTGCACAAAAGTGAGTAAGTGTAGTTCACGGCTTTGCCGTACAGTGGGCCATTTCAGGTCATTGCGAAATTCGGAAGAGTTGATCCATTTTGTTGACAAGATCCCGATTCATGTCCACATATACGACATCAGCGTAGTCGATAATAGACAGCAAAGATTGGACCAATAATATTTTAACTTTTGTGTGTAAGAACTTTCGTAGCATTTTTAAAGTGTGGAATTTAAAGAAAAAAAAATTCTACAATGAATTAAATTGATATTGCCAAGAGAGTTTCAGGTCAAAGATTACGCCCAAATTCTTAACTGTCGCTGAAGATGGTATTACTACGGAATTCATTACGGTAGGAGGTAAGGTCATGTTTTTAGTCTAGATTAATTGAATTAGGTATAAATAAATTGTGATAAATGGCCATACGCTAAATAAATAGTCTAGATATAGAGTACGGGCTGCCAATGAATATTGTTTGGGATTTTGATGCATTGAGGAGAAGTAATATAGGTACTTACTCAAAAAATCTACGAAAAAATCGACACATTTTCCATATCAAATGAATTATTATTCTCATGAACTAGTAACCTAGCTTATTGATTAAAGGTTATGTCAGCTTTTCTATGAATGCTATTACGAATAAGCGCATTTAATTCAATGGAAGGGATCAGATGGTTCTCATGGACTACAGGAAGGTCGCTCTCTGTACCTTGGAGGTACCTACGTAACTGGCGATGATTTCCGATTAATAAATAAATGTGTTTTGACAGCTATCCGTCTAGAGACAGATCGTTTAGGGATGTACCTACCTCTCATTTTGGTCCTGCCCAATGCCGCTCCGATTGACTGACATTGACATTGCACGGGTGATGTATGGGTAAAGGTCGACACACACAAGCGTATTATGTTTGTTTATGATCTCAGTGATGGCATGATGTGCCAAATCACCTACCTATGTTGATTAATACTACCAACTTACTCATTATGTCTGTGCATAACGCCATCCTGTACCGTACTTATTGCTGTATCATTGTACTGTATAGGACATATTATTATGTAGGTAACATTTTATTATAACTTGATATGAGTGGCTTGGCGTGCATTTACTTTGTTCATGAGACACCTATCTTTCTAAAATACTGACGCTTCTATTGCAATAAACGTAGCAGTTACTTGAGACTGATGGCCAGTAACACCAACAAGGTGAAGGCCATTAAAAAAAAACCTAGTACCTACTATAGAAACCTTTGTAAGCATCGCTGACTTATTCAGTTCAGTTGAAACGTTGCATCCTTAGAGAAAATGATGATATTACAAAAAAAAAATACCTAATATGTTTTATATTATACATTTTGGACCAAATATCCAAAAAATTTATTACTATTAAAGCGAGATTACGTACCTAATAATTCTTTGCAAATATTAAAACATGATTTTCACTTTTTTTTATTTAGTGAATAATCTACAAAGCCAAAAGTGTCCATAATATTTCACTCATTATAACTTAAATAATTTTTTTTTTCATGATATTATTAAAAAGTTTAAATGAAATCCAGTAGGTAGGTACTCAAAATGTTGAATTTCATTGCTCATTAACTCAAAACTGAATAAATGTTAAATAGGCACCATTGCCTCTGAGCCACTCTTATGGCTTACCTATACGAATGTCTTAACATGGTAAAAATGTCGAAAAGTTCCATGAGGCTTCAGACCAAAATGTAAATGTATGAAGTAACAATTATTTAATGTTTGTGAAGTTTCAACTCTATATTTGTCGAACTTCAGCTGAATTTGAAATTAAAAAAATCTTAAGATTCTACTATGGAAAAACGGAGTTATACATATATAGACCATTAACGGCCACGTGGAATTTGACATTAGCCGGGAGGCATAAACATAAACAAAAAGTTTAAGAGTTGGTATGAGTGAGTGAGTTTATTTATACATAAACCCATCACTATGGTTTGTATATGTGTGGTGTGTGTGTCGCCATGGCCGCCATTTTGCATCCAGCCTAATGTCAGATGACGCCATCCTTTAATGGTCTATACGGCGCGGCGGTACAACCTTTAGGTATCATTATTATGAAAATGAATAGGCATACAGTCGTCAATAAGGAATCTGCTTGCGAAATATCCGCCTGGCTTTACAAAACTCTTAAACATACGGAGTAAATTCAATCGAACTACCTAATTTATATTAAAAGTTTGAAAATTAACAAGCTTCCATTCCATTGTCATTGACTGAACGAGAGCTATTTCACAATTTTCTTTCAAAAACAATCACATGGATAGGACTGATAGGAGGTACGTCAAATTTGAAATGTTGATAGGTACCTACGTACAAATTTTTTTCTATTATCTATTATTAAACAATATTAATCTATTCTCAATTCATATCCCGCCATTTACAGCTCCACCTTCCGTTTGAAATTTGAATATACCGCCTTCAAAAAGCTTTCTGCGCCCATTTTGAAGCGCTTTTCATTTTACATTTGTTTTGTTTCTATGAAGTTAATGATCTTTATAAGTAGTCTGTGGAAGAGTGTATGACTGTGTGAGTATCAAAAACATAACATTACAGTAGTGTTTGTAATGTTTTTTTATTGATTTAATCTATGTATTATTTATGCATAATAACTTTAAAAAATATTAGCATTCGCCATGCACTCCTCTATATAAACTATAAGTGTGCGAAATTTCATACTCCTCCGTCCGCGCAATTTTCGGAAAAATAGTCAGAAAGTTTTTCCTTCACGTATTAATATAGATAAGAATTGATGTGTCACTTTTAAGTCACATAAATGGGGATGGATGCTCATAGATTAACTGTACAATGTAATAATTCTATTAGAGAAAAAAATATCTCTAGAATTCCTTTCCTTGATTACATAATGGTGCATTCCTCTCGCGATTAAAAGATATGAGTTAGGTACGGCAATTTCTAAATATTATTATCAATTATTTTAAAGAAAAAAAAACACAATCATTGACATTTTCATTTCAATACAGACCAGTTATGAGAATAAGAAATGGGGCTAAAGTTTATAGTTTTTCACGTTTATTTATTTCATTTTTATCTAAATCTACCTTTCCCGACAGACGTTCTACTGTAGTCTTTACTATGATTATTGATTGCGAACAAATTGCGAATAATAGTATTAATACAAACATGCATGCGTATAAAATGTTTGAATTAAAAAAAAAATATATTTCTGAAAGCTTGAAAGAAATTCTATCAAAAATCTGCGTGCCAATGTTTTGAAACACAATGGTTGTCAATAAAAATGGTGTTGTTATGGCATTTTTCACAGATGGCGTTGTTGTCAATAAATCCGTTCCATGCTAACTTTGATTTCATATTTTATATCACTTCTTATGGATTTTTCAGCTTTTTAACAGTTGTTCTGTTATCCGGAGCGGAGAAGAATCCAATAAACCAAGCATCATGAAAATCTGTTCAGCTGATCTCGAGTTATAAGTGTTCGCACTTACCCGAATTTCTTTTATATTATAGATATAATATTATCTATAAACCTTGTTATCTACATAAGATTTTTGTATTATGTATGGCTAATACATTAAAAATAAAATAAATAAAAGTGAAAAACTAAACTTTAGTCGATTTCACTCGTCTTCAAATTCGTATAAATCTCAAAGTTAATATGTGTTACAGTGTCGGTATAGACATTGTCACCTAAGATTTGGCGATTGCTGGATTAACCTTTTTAGTCGTAGGTATTAGGTAATTTGAAAAAAAAACTTCGTTTTGTGACCAACATGTGATAGAGGCTGCTTGTCTATGTGCGAGTGTTACGTGTACGTCATTATGACGTCATCCAACTCTGCCGGCCACAATCTATGTAATAAAGAGGCTATCTACTTATGTATATGTTGTAGCCGTCATCCATTCTAACAAAGCTGTATAAAATCATAACCAAGTGTCGACATGCCATTTTTCAAATTACATTTACGTGTTCCAAATTTAAAATTATATTTAAATGTTTAGTATAATTATGCTGGTTGTAAACTTACCGTCACACAATTCTTACGTTGTCAATTATAATATACTTAATACAAGCCAGAAAAACACGTATTATTTATCAATTGTCAATTATACCTACCATAAACACGTATAAAGTAAACTTTTTTTCACATTGAATTGATAAAACATTCGAACTTTCCTATAAGTTGATTCGAAATCTGGCTAAGTAGGTACATATACCTAATATACGTGTGGCAAGACTCAACTCAGGAAAAATAAAAACATAATATGGAATCCTTCATTAAATTTTTATTATTAAACGTAATGGGAAGTCTCATCGTTTGGCGAAAATCACACGCCCGCTGAAATTAGAAAATATTTAAAACATACTACATTACTTCATAAGTAAATTTTTCATTTAAGTGCATATATGGGAGTTAATAATATATTTTGAAACCTTAAATATGCTTCTTATACCAAGAGCTGATTAAAAAAATATATAAACATAAAGTCTTAAGAGATATTAAATCTTTAAAATTATAGGTTCAAAAACTTAATTTTCCAAAGCGTGTTTCAATTTCCTTCACCTCATCATTAGCAAAATTCGACGCTAGCGCCTCTAACAGTGAGATAACTAACTGAAACTGAGGTTGGTAGAAAATGTTTTCCTTAATTTGACGTGTAGTGTTACCGGGGAAGTGTTTTCTCAACTTTCCGTTTAAAAGTTTATATCTAGTTTAATTATTTAATAATTTACGCAAAATGTTGCGGCACCGTGTGTCCAGGAATGCTTACAGGTTTCATTTAAGCAGAACCGTTTATAGTTAGCATTTTTCATGTCATTGAAAATTTGTATCGGAATATATTTTATTTTTAATAATATTCAGTTCTTTACTGTGGAGAAAACATTGCATGTTTACTTGTAGTCTTGCTTTATTTATTTAGATAGTAAACCGAACGATTATTGGCTCTTATTGAATTTGAAAGTTATTATTTGTTTAGTAAATTTTTCAATTTGTGTGAAATTGTTTCACATACCTTCATAACACTTAACTTTTATTCAAATCTGAAAAATATATTCACATTATTATTAATTATTGTTTCTAACTGACCAAGTTTTTAAAATATAATAAAGTTCTTAGAAACTTCAGAAAGTTAGTTTTTACCAACATCTTATTATTACATCAAATGAAATTTTTTATAATATTGAAAATCTGTGAAATTGTAGGTATGGGAAATATTTAAATTTAACTTGATAATTTGTTTGTTTCAGTTATTGTAGCGTTAATATTATCTCTGCTGGATATAATCCCACATCACCATGGGGGTTTTTACTGCAAAGATCCTTCCATATCATTCAAGTTTGATGGCGACACGGTGTCCATTCGGAATTTACTACTTGTCAGCGCATTAATTCCATTGTTTATGGTAAGTTAAGCCAGTGTATAAATCCACAAAATATGTGTATTAATTAATAAGCAAAAATCCTTTTTAGCTCAATATTAAATGAGCATTTTTGATAGGTGGTTGTTGCCAGTAGTTTACTCCTTGTTCCGATTTTGTTTAATGGCAATATTTGTACCATAAACTATGATTATTATTTTCAATACCAATATTGTTTAATCCAACACCACCTATATAAGAAGGCCTTAGCGCTACGTCACAGCGTGAGGCCCAGCATTCACTCTTCTATATCTGTATGTACTTACCTGTACGCTATGATATCTGTCTACACGCAGGCGGGCGTGACGCTAGAGGACAAAAATGGCCGCCAGCACTAAGGCCTTCTTATATAGGTGGTGTTGGTTTAATCAAATAAATTTTGTGCATCCTAGAAGTATCTAAATGGAACAAAATTTTATTTAGCTTTCTATGGCTGTATTTTTATATTTTAAAACAAAATCAATCGAGCATCCTTTTTGTCTATGAAATTTTAACACATTTTACCATAAATCTCTGATTCGTTGATTTAAGTCTGTATTTCCTCAGCTAGATTGTAAATATATTTATTTTCAAGTTTGTTTGATTTTCAATACACACTTGAGTAACAAGTTGTTGAGGAAAATTTATGAAGGATATGGTTAACATGATATTCATACAAGTTACATTATAATGTTAGATTTGTTTTTTTACGATTTTTATATAGCTTGATATCATACCACTTAATTTATATTACTAGCTATAAGAGATTTGTATATAGGTAGATAGTTTTATTGTCAAAGGTCTTTCTGCCGTTATCAAATTTCAGACTTTTTTGGTATATTATAACCATTGAATTAATATATATTACCTACTAGAAGCGATGTTTTCTCATGAAAAGGGCGTCACCATTACAATGGCCTTCGTTCCATAAAAGTCTTACAGTCTTTTCAAAAGTCTCTCAAATCAATCAAATCTCTCTTTACACCCCACTAAGGGAAGCAACAAGAGCTCTCCTTTGCGGTCAATCTTGTACGATATTTATGATCTCCCCCCACACTGTGTCCAATCCCTCAACTCTGCTTGAAAGGGGTGGAACATGGTATGAGAGGGTTTCCCTCGTCTTCGGGACCCTGATGGGAGGTAGAACAGCGCTCTTCTCAGCCAACTATCATTCGGGATCTTTAACACATGTCCCAGCCAAATCCACCTCCTCTCCACAATGGTAGAAGTGATTTGCATACGCTGGGTGCGCCGGCGTATAGCGTCGTTCATGATGCGGTGGTACCATCTTATACCTAAAATTCTACTAAGACTTTGTGCCTGGGTTTTGTTCAGGTGCCTGGACTCGTACATCAAAAGTCTACACTAATTTAATTGTTTTATTGCTATCTTGCTTTGAGCAATCAGTCATGGAAAGAGACAGACGATAGATAAAGAAACCATTCAAATAAATTTGGCTCCACCCCGAATAAATAATGTACTGTATCTCTAATTATTTAGACTAAGTGCAATTATTTTTTGACATTGTCACTACTTTTCTTTCCCTCCACATCTCTTCACTTTCCAAATACGAAAATTATGTTTTGAATGCTCCTCTAGTACCTAGTACTTTTATATCAATGGTTGTAACATGTCAGCTCAGTTTGAGACTGAAAATTTTCAAGTTGGTGATACATGGAATTGAAATTTTTTGCAGATATTATTTGTGGAATTGGTGCTGTATAGGCCTGAAACTGTTTCTCTGTCAAACCCAAGATGTAAGATGGCGTTAATAAATACCAGAAAATGGTATGGAGAATACTTGCTGGCCTTCATATTTAATTTACTCTTCATGGATACAGTGAAGATTGTCGTTGGTGAACCCAGGCCGCATTTCCTGGACACATGCGAACCTGATGCCGCTGTCAACTGCACTGCTGGAACGTAAGTAATTTATTTTACCCATCACGTGTCCTTAACAGCTAGGCAAACACACTTCTTTCGCTTCTTCCACCGAAATTACATTTCTCATAAAACCTCTCCTATTTGTGTTTACTTCTGACCTGGCATTCCTTGCGGGCATTAGTTAAGTCTCTTATAATTATTTGAGCTTCCTGAGATTTGACTTTTTGAAAATAAAATAATTTAAAGATAATACCCAGAAATACGTTGACAAAGGAATAGTTATGAATTCATTTGTATTCTAGTTCAAAAAATATCCTAAAACTCTTATCAAATATTTCTGGTCACCTTGTATGTTTCATTTGTACAATTTCTTCAAAATTTAATATCTATAATCGAAATGAAACCCACGGAAAGTCTGAAAAATTTCATATCTTTTACTGTACCTATCTGAAAGTGATAATATAATATTATATACATATCCAGATTGTAATTTCATACCCAAGGCATGCCTGGTATAATGCTAGCAGCAGTTCACTACAACTTTATGCATGGTTTTTTTATTTATCAAATAAGGTGTTGTATTAATTGATGGAATTTTTATGTTTGCAGATACATCTCCCAATACAAATGCACAAGTAAAAAATTTTCCCACTACTTTGTCATGGACTCTAATAAAAGTTTTCCATCAGGACACACCTCACTCTCAATATATCTGGCTATCTTCTTATTCGTAAGTATTTATTTCATACCAACTATTCTTTTCATTAATATACTAGCTTTCTCGACTTTCTCCTGTCTTTACTGTGAATATTGAATTCGAATTTGTACAGTAATAAGTTAATTACATAATATAATTCAGACCAATGCATCTGTTTTAAACAATGTTTAAAAATAGAAAAATGTGTATTGTGAAAAGACCACAGAAAATAGGGCTCCATTTTTATATTAAAGTTAGTGTTAGAAAAGGACAGTTTTGTAAGGAACAATAAAGAAACAATATTTACCGATCAACGAAAATAGTTTAAATAATTTAAAAAAAGAACAGATTCAAAGGTTACAAATCATAGACAATAATAATCTATGTGTGGCATTTTAATTAGATTATCAATACGTACCTACCTATTATGAAACATAATTATTTCTGACAGATAAGAGAATTATTTTAATTTTTTCTTTTTCTCAATGATATAATGTGGAATGAAATATTTTGTTCAGTGCTACCTACAAGCCAGAGCATGTTCACTACGGCCACGCTTGGCGGGACCAACGCTGCAAGCTTTAGTGGTGATGTGGGCGTTGGTGTGCTCTATGACACGCATGACAGATCACAGACATCATTGGTGGGATGTATTGGCTGGAGCATGTCTTGGGGTTCTCTTATCCTACTATTCTGTAAGTATATTGTGCTACTATGTTATTCACTTGTTAATGAATACAAAGTTAATTGTAATTTTTTTTTATTTTAATAATCTGGATGTCATTTAAAGTGCACTTTTGAAATCTTCTACGATTCATGGGATCAAATCTTCAGTTTGCCATCTTAGAAGTTTTGTACATTCAGAAACTTTAATTTTGTCCAAATGTACTAAAGAATATTTAGTTGTAACGAAATCAATTTTATCTCATGTAATAATCCAAATTTAACTTTGAAGATATTTAAAATCAGCATATGTTTTAAACAATTCCTGAAATTTTTTATTCAATCATAAAATCTCTAGTATTAATGTGAATAAATAAATAATAAAAAAAAAACACTTTATTGGGTCACAATAATTACCCAATTGATGTTTTTTTTTTTTTATAACCCTAGTGCTTTCTTCACGTCAACTATTTTAGTTCATTGTGAATGACCCGATTGGTGGTTTTATTCCCTTGGGCAATTTCTTCACACCCACCAATTGAAAGGAATCGTACTAACAATGGTAGGGTGCGTTTACCTAAAGGAACATGGAGCCAGAGCTGGAAATAGAGTATCTTGTCTTGATTGTTGATATGGACACTATGGAAACAAGGAGAACTCTGGTGAGCGTAATCTGTCATCGCCCATTAATTAGTTCTTGCTCGTTGTTGTTTCCATGGTGTCCAATATCAACGATAAAAGAAAGTATGCACTATTTCTAGTTATGTCTATCTTCATTTGGTTTAAATGCACCGTTATATGAAGTTTCTAACTGATTTTATTATTAATTTCAGGTTGTAGTGTTATGTAAGCATTTCGTTTGCGACAATCCACCTTTATCGAGAAGTGTAACATCAAATGGCGACAGTGGTAATTCTCTAGATAACCACACGTCCGTGAGAAGATTGATATCCACCTCCAGTATGAAACAAGATGACAATGATTCCGGAATAACGCCAGTCACGTAACAATGCACTCCTTCCTTTGCAAGTAGAGTATTACTGTGACTACAAATCCTATCTAGATCTTAGTAATGATTCTACCAATTTAACTACGCTTATTGTTGTTCAGAGGAATCATCAATGTATTCATTGTAAGTAGGGTGTAAAATAGTTTTAAACCTTATCGTTATTAGCACCCCCAGGGTGGAAATAAACATGTTTTTCTTATAAAAATATATTTGGCAGCTTTGAATGAATATATCGGAGTACCCCAATGTTATGAACAATATTGTACCTTCATATTCATCACTAATGGCCGAAATTATAAAGACTGGATCAAATTTAATAATGGTTTATATTTCAAATAAAAAAAATACACTCTTAAAATTAACTTAACAACTAAACACTTCGAAAAATATGTTTTTGTTAAGTTGTTTTGCTGTAAGCCGTGTTGTTTATTTATATACATATTCAAAATATAAAAGTAAGTGTCGATTATATAATTTTTTTTATCAATTTTGTGGAATTAAATCCGTCAAAAGGACCGACAGCTACTGCACTGCTCTTCACAAGTTGTTAGATAAACCAATAATTGTCGTTTCTTTTTTTCGCCGTTTAAACTAGAAATAAAAAAAACTTTAAACCGTTTAAATTGGATAACTAGAGTTCCAACTGCCAATTAAAGTCGATGGTAACATTTTATGCACGTTTATATGTTTTTTATTTACTTTTATAATTTGGGCCCTTACTGACATCACATCAAGTAAAAAATGAAGCATTTATTGAAAAAGTACTGATGCAAGACTAAAAAAAATATCGAATAAATTAAAATCTAACCTTGAATAGAAGCAAACTTTTTTGCTTATAAATAATATGAATCATCAAAAATTGGTAGAATAAAATAATAACTAATTAGTATCTAATGATAGATGAAAATTATTTATTTTTTATTTGATTTTATTACATCTGTATTTATTTGTCACACTGTACAAATACAATGTTAATAAATTAGTATTAATATGGAATATCTGGTGTAAATAAATGATTTAGATAATATTATGAATGTGTGAAAAATATATTGTTGCCTTTGAGTTGTGCAAAAATGAATTACTTGTAGACTTGATTAAGGAAAATACTTTCTAGTACATTCTAGACTTTTTTAATTAAGTTAAGATACTTGTCTTTATGATCTGACAAACAAAATACCCTGAACTGACTTTGTCTTTTTTAGATGTATGGATTGCAACACATATCAAAGTGTACCTTGATTTGCAACTCTGCTAACGCCATTATTAGAAGTTAGAAGATTAGAAGTAGAATCCTAAAATTGGTCTACCACAATATCTCGATGCTGTTGCAATGTATCTCTCTTTCTGCTCAGTTTGCCATACTCGCTATTTAGTTTCATCTGCTTCTTACATGATTTGAACAATGCACCCTAAACAAGCATTGCATTTGTGGCACCACATTTGCTTTCCTCAACGATAGAAATAAAAATAGATGTGCTAATAATGTGGTAATTTTATTTCTACACTTGCATAAGCATTGACTATGAGTTAGCAAAGTTGCAAATTAAGGTGTCACTTTTAACATTATTCTTATAAACAAGTATTCCTTTAAATTTCACTATAAAAACAGGTACTTAAAACTATCACATTATATTATTATACTACCTTCATTTTTTTGTTTGCTGTTAACACTATGGATCAAATAATATTATATGAATCAATTTTTTTACTGATTTCTTCATTCTCAAAGCTGATCCCTATTGTGCAAAATTTTTTTTTTTAAACTTTCGATGGTGAATATTTTTAAATCATGTTGTAATGGGTCAAAGTGGTGTTGGTTACCTAGCAGATTAGTCATCTACTTTCGTTCCGATGGTCGAGAGTTGGATCCCAGTTTCCAACCATCTTCCTCTTTCAGTACACAAACTTTTGATTAGTGTGAAAGATGTCAAAAGAATTTTTTTGTTCACTTTGGGTGAGCTCAGACACTAAAAAAAATCATTTCAGTGCTTTTTAAAGCGCATAAGTCAAAAGTCTCTTTTTATTTTAATTATAATTGTCTTTTATCAATAGTACATACATCAAATAATATGTTAAGTTTTTGACTTGTTTGCTTTGGTACAAGTGTATTGATTTATAACCGAAAATGATTTGAGAAAAAATATAGAATTTATGACTTATAAGTAGGGACCTGAATTTTTCGCATTTGCGATAAACCCTACTTTATTCGCGAATAACGCGAATTTTCATGTTTTGGCAAAATAAAGTCAAAATATGATTATACTAGCTGATCCGCCCGTCGAACTTCGACCTAATCCAGAATAAAAAAAACAGTTTTACTTATTACATGAATTAAATAGGTACAGTTTATGACATAAAAACTCAATTAAATTTAGCTAATAATTCATTTCATTACACGTATGTAATAATCATTGTTGATTCGGATGCGGGATGAAGTTCGACGGGTCATAAGTTTGTAATAAAAAAAATAATTTCCTCTATAGATGTGTAACTTTTAAAAGAATCCAAGAGATGGCGGTGTAGTAGTTAATAAATCGTTCACATGTGATACACGTTACGATATTCTAAAACCAAATTTTACCGAATTATTATGGTAAGGATTAAGAAAGAAACATAACGGAATCAGCAGATAGTGACTAAATTAATAGCATCAACGTTTAAAAAAGCTACCTTATTAAAATTTGATGCAAATTTACTGCAACTGAAAGAATTTGCCAAAGATGTTAGCATCAGAGTATGGATATCTTCTACTAATATCCATTCAGAAAGATAATAATTATTATCTTACATCACGCTATTATCTAAACTTTAGCACTATACTCGTTTTCGAGTGATTCGGTTACCTAAACTTAGGACACATTAAAAACATAAACACAGCCCTAATATTTAAAAAAAAAAAATGGGACTTTAGAATATGAACACATAATTCTATTTTCCTATCATTCCAATATTATTTGTTATTCAAAAATATCCACTGGAATCTTATTGATACTATACTATTACTTCATATCTTTTAAAATTAGGTATACTGAAATTTGTAAAAGATTAAACCCATTATTTGATGAATAACACCACTTTTCCATAAAAAATAACGCGATAAATTCAGGTCCCTACTTATAAGCTTTAATCCCCCCCAAATCGGATATAGAAAAGAATTTACCCTTATAATAATGCTTATCCATTTTTGTTGATTTAATAATTCTCATACTAATTAATGTAGTGTTTTTTAAGCTTTTTTTCCTCTTGATTTAAATTTGATGACGTTTATACGATTGAGATTCTTAAAATTAATTAATAATGTTTATTATAAAATTGTATTTCTTTTTTAATCAATATAAAATGTCTTCTCTATTATACAATTGAACAAAAACTCAGAAATGCAATACAAAATATTTCAAAGCAATACTTGCTACTATTTTGTAATGCATGCATCATAGTTGCAATCATACATAGTTGTGTGCATTTGATTGCTAAGTGTAAACCTATAGTCATTATTCTAAGAGCTGTGAGAGTCGGAAAGTATTAAATAAATCAATAATAATTAATAAATAGACAACGGTATTGAGAATTTATATTAGATGCAGTTTATTTTATAATTATTGTTGATTATAGATTTTGAGGTTAAAAATAAAATAATATTTGAAAATAATTCACTCAATTTTCTTTATTTACAAGAATATTATATTATATAAACTTAGTAACTTATTAATATTGTATTGTTTTCTACTTTTGTAATTTATACTATATTTATTATTGAGATAAAAACTATCATTTTATTATACTTAATTGATAAGATCATTCCACATTTTATAATAATATAAAATTTGAAATACGCACATATACCTATGTTACATTATTTTACATCACTTCAACAAAAATATAACTTGTTATTACCTATGTTAATATTTAAAATGATTTTATTGGAGTACCATCACATATTTTTGTATATGGAATTTCATTTCATGCATCACACTAAGTTAACTATCAAAATCTAGTTTGGTGAACAATTCTGTTATCGGATGATCAAATTAAAAATCCGACTCCTTAAATGCGTATCTTTTAGTGTAATATTAGCATTGATAGTATTGGTAATATTGTTTTTTGAAATGTTGGCAAATTTTATAGTTATTGCATAAGAATCTAAATTTTTTTAATGGTATTTCCATACATAATTGAAAGGAATTGAAAATTAAAAATGCTTAATTCTTCAATATAATACATGATTTATTTTGATACATCCAACATTTTAGTGATATTTAAAATTTTATAGTTATTGCATAAGAATCTAAATTTTGTTAATGGTATTTCCATACATAATTGAAAGGAATTGAAAATAAAAATGCTTAATTCTTCAATATAAATGATTTATTTTGATACATCCAACATTTTATTGATATTTAAAATGATACGATATTATTGAAAAAAATACATAAATAAGAATATAAGATCTGTTGCTAATGTTTAATTGGAGGGAAACATGTAAATATTATTAGATATTGTGCACTGTGATGATGTTGAGAATCCAAACAGAATGTCAATTATCGTAACAATAAATAATTATTTATTATCTTTTGTATTTGAGATTTTTCCAAATCATCCTAAACTACCGCTTAGTTGATTGAGAACTTTTTGCTACCAAAAATGTCTGACGAGAAGTAATGAAATGGATGTTAAAAAAAACCTCCCAAAAAGAAAGGTCAAAAGAAGTTGGACAAATAAGTAAGTAAAGGAAAAAGCGCAAATCTGCAAAAAACAGAAAAGAAAACAACTTTTGAAGTAGAACAAGGGATGAAACAACGATTATTAATGCAGGGGCGCCATCAACGTAGCAAATGTCACTGCAACATTACGTTTTCCCAAGGCACCATTCTCTGATGTTATTGACACCTAAATTGCCAAGTTGTACTTCATTATTATCTGACATTAAACTTTAAGTCCATATAAGAAGTTTCACTCAATACTTTTTTAACAGGTAACACTTATGACTAGAGACCGGATTATATGCAACTTAAAATGATTGAAATATGCATCATAAATTAATTGTTGAAATATGCACCAAAATCGCCAAAAAGTGCTTAAATATGCAACATCAAAATTAAATAAATACCATAAAATAACGTTTTTATAATCTACTAGCTTTCCCGACAGACGTCCCGTGTTCTTAAATATGAATATTGAATTCGAATTTGTATGGTGATGAATTAATTATCATTTGACCAATGTGATTCCGAACGATGCGTTTGTTTTAAACCATGTATATCCGCATTATGTCAATCGCACCAATTGACAATTTCTGTCAAAATTTCAAAATTGCAATTAAAATGTTGTCTACGTAGAGTTTTAATTAATTTTCCATGCATTTTTCTTAATTTTTTTCTTCTAAAAGGACATTCTCCTGATAAAAGCCTACACGACAAAAAAAGAATTAGCAAAATCGGTCCAGCCGTTTAGGCGTGATGCGATGACATCGGGAAATAGCTCTCCATTTTTATATACAGGGTGTTATGAAGAACGTTAGCCAAACTGGTAGGGTATATAGAGGGGACCATTTCCAACATCGTTTCCATACATCAAAATGTATACAGGGTGTTACTTTTTTTTCTACGATTTTTTAAAAAAAAATCGGAAAAATCCCAAAATTTTACCTATTAGTTTATTAGTATCTATAACTTTTTTATTTATCAACCAATCAGATTCATTTAAATTTTAGTATTATCTCAAATACATGCTTATTTAGATAAACATGAAACCTGATTAAAAAATTAACGTTAAAAAAAGATATGATCCGACAAAATCCAAAAAACGGTCTGAGAAAAAAAAATTAAGTTAATTTATAAATCAATTTTAAAAATATTTAGAAAAATGGTTGAGTTCTTAATATAACATCAAAATTTCTCTGAAGTCTCTTCTTTTAAATGATATATTGCATGTGTGTATAACATCGTCGACTGGATGCAGAACTATTATAAGTCGCATTTTCAACAAAAATCAATTTTTGATGCAAAAAGTTCCACCAAAGTATCCTTTTTATTGTGCAGAAATATTATAAGTATCTTCTCAAAATTTATATCATAATTTTTATTTGTGCAGAAGGATTTTAAGTGTTAAAAGTATTTAATTTTCCTGCAGAACTATTATAAGTACCAACAATGCTACTTAACCCTTTCCCTCCTTACGGTACTTAGAAGTACCTCCACATTTTTCGTCTAATAACTTAAGTACGAAATAACTTTATGTTAACAACAACTGACGTTCCTTTAGAGTACTGTTTCCGTAAGCCAATCACAGCGCGTTATTTGTATTACCGCGCGACATTGTCGAGAAATTTGAACAGCGAGTTACAACTGGTCGGACGTTTTTTCACTTTACTGTGCGGTGTAATTGTAAAATGTTTATAAATAGAATATCATAGGTAAGTACTATTTTTTTTACTAATTACGTTGTTTATATCACGGAGTACATTTATAAAAGCTGGTATAACATATTATCACTTTATTTTATAAGAATATTTGATAAAAACTGATGAGGACTTAAAAGTACCGTCAGGTGATTTTAGTCTAAAAAATCATGAACTTTGATAATACACATACTCGATGAAGTAGGTATTTTGGTTTATCAAACATTATTGTTTTTTCTTTTTATTATTTTTTCTGAGCTATTTTTTTATTGTTTTAGCCATTGAGATGGATATTACTAACAATACTGCTCTAATTGAAGCCCTGCTATTAGAAGAGATTCCGGACTGTAACGAAGAGTCTGATGCAGGTGTGTCCGATGATGAAGTGGAAAATATTCAACTACCCTCACCAATAGGCTTCGATGAGATTTTTGAAAGAGCTCTAGAAAATACTTTAGCCGAAGATCCGCCATCATCGCCTTCAAAACAAGTTGAACTGGAGTGCCCTGTAAATCAGGTACCACCATCACCAATACCTGGATCTAGTGTTCAGACTGATCTACCGTCTGCAAATACGTCCTCACACAGAACTAATCAGCGATTACCTGAACCAAACCGTAAATGGAAAAAGAAGGACCTAGATACAATTTTACCGGAATACGTTCTAGATACTGGAGTAATAGAAGACTACTTTGCTCACTGTAACACCCCGACTGATATATTTTTAGTATTGATTGAAGATATTATTGATAATATTGTGTACCAAAGCAACCTTTATGCTACTCAGAGAGGCAAAGTATTGAACCTAAAAAAGGAGGAACTTCTAACATTTATAGGTATGAACTTTTTTATGGGTTACAATACTCGTCCGGCGTGGAGAGACCATTACTCTTCGGCATCTGATCTCAACAATGCACTTCTCTGCAAAACAATGCCCAGAGACAGATTTGCTATTATTTTATCTCATCTGCATTGCAATGATAACTCCCAAATGCCTAGAGACTGCAAAGATAAGTTGTATAAAATTAGATTGATGATTGATGCACTCAATAAAAAATTTCAAGAGGTTTATAATGGTACTCGCGAACTGAGTGTAGATGAATCTATGATTAAATTTAAAGGTAGGTCTGTCTTGAAACAATATCTTCCTATGAAGCCCATAAAAAGGGGATACAAGTTGTGGTGTCTAGCTGACCAGAGAGGCTATATAAAGAAGTTTCAAATTTACCAAGGAAAGGACGAAGAACTGAACTCTAAATTTACCGGCTATGGCTTGGGAGAGAAAGTGGTTTTGGAGCTGACGGAACAAGATTGGGGTAAAGGGAAGATAGTTTACTTTGATAATTTTTTCTCGTCTGTTGCTTTGCTTGAGAAACTGAAAACTGAGAACACCTACGCCTGTGGAACTATCCGAAGTAATAGAAAAGGACTAGCCGGAAATATGATCGCTGATTCTCAAATGAAAAGGGGCGACAGTGATCATCGATTTTCAAATTTAATTGGATATTGGAAATGGAAGGATAACAAAGTGGTTCATTTAGTATCAAATTTTCATGGTAATGAATCGGCAACTGTGTTACGTAAAGAAAAAAATGGATCCAAGTCTGCCATTACATGTCCTGTGGCTGTCAAAGATTATAATAGCTATATGGGCGGCGTAGATACAGCTGATCGTTTGAGAGCCCTTTACTGTATAGATCGCAAATCTCCGAAATGGTGGCACAGGTTGTTTTGGGGTCTTCTGGACATCGCATTTGTCAATTCATATGTCATTCATGGACTCATAATGAAACAAACCACTGTAAAAGATTTTCGACGCTCTGTTACTCAAGGCTTGATGACAATGAAAGATGTTAGTCAGAAAAGAAAGACTTCTACTGATAATACTGCGAAAGCTGGCCCTTCCAAAAGACGCAAATCTGAGTACTCTACTATAAAAGACGTTCGCTTGGGTAATAGAGGCATCCATTGGCCTACTTTCGTAGAAAATAGGGGAAGGTGTGAGGTTTGTAGTTTGAAAAAGATTCAGTCGAAACCTCATAGTAAATGTTCTCATTGCAACGTGTTTTTGTGTGTAAATGAAAAGAAAAATTGTTTTGCTGAATACCACGAGGTCAATTTGTAATTAAAAACCTATTTATTTAATTATAACTAAGTAAATATTGGATCTCATTATTTTTGTAGTTTCTATCATAGTTCCTAACATTGTAATAACACAAAGTTCCTGACGGTACTTTTAAGTCTAGGTCTTGGAAATAATACTTCTAGGTACAATAAAAATCTTAAAATAATCTGAGCGTTTCCTTTTACCTACCTTATTATGATAATAAAGTTGAAAAGCGGAAATTCGTCAAAAATCACTACCCCGGGTGGAAAGGGTTAATATTGTTCTGCAGAAAAATATTTGGTTGTCTATGACACTGATCTTTTTTAGGGACATAAAAAGAAATATTGAATTCATGTAGAAAAATATCCCTAAGTACAATAATAGTACAGCTGCGGAACAGCACTCCATGCAAATGGATTATATGCTGCATGGGATAAATAAAGAAAAATGCAGGGAAAAAAAGGATTCTGATAAGGAAAAAGCTTCAAAAGATTCTTCATTCTGTGCAGCAGTATTTGATCTGCAAAAGGTACTGCAGTGTCCTAAGACAGAATCTTCCCAGCTATACTACCGACGAAAGTATGCCGTATATAATTGCACGGTTTATGATTTAGCAAAAAAACAAGCCTACTGTTACATGTGGCATGAAGCTATAGCATTGAGAGGTGCTTGTGAAATTGGAAGTTCGGTGTTTTTATTTATAAAAACACAAGTCGAAAAGGGGGTTAAAGAATTTAGTTTCTTTTCTGACAATTGTGGTGGTCAGAATCGAAACCGATTTCTTTATTCTCTCTATATGTACTGTTGTGCCCAATTTAAAATTAAAATATCCCATACATTTTTAGAAAAGGGTCACACTCAAAATGAAGGCGATTCGGTACACAGTACCATAGAGAGGACCTCCAAAAATATACCAATATTTACACCTTCTCAATGGTATAGTCTTGCGCGTGCTGCATGTAGGAAGAAGCCTTACATTGTGGAAGAAATGAATCAAGAAAATATATTTGATGTGAAATCGTTAATGACTGCAACCACAAAATCTTGGGATAAAGATCAGGAATGTTCCAAAATCAAGTGGAACAATTTGAAATCATTGTATGTTGAACCTGATCATCCCAATATTTTATTTTTTAGATATTGCATGACTGAAACTTTTAGATGTCTTAATGTCGTTGAACGGAGTAGGCGGCAAACAGTAGATTTTTCTGTCTACTCACTTAAACCTTTGCGGGACAGAATGTTGACAATATCGACTGAAAAATTTGTAGACTTAAAATTCTTGTGTGATCAAAAAATAATACCCCTTGAATATCACTCCTTTTATTTATCTTTAGCACACGGCAGATGTAGAAATGAAAATGATTAATGTAAATAAATAAAATTCTTTTAAAGATGTTTTCTTTTGTAAATCAAATTTGTTTATTGAAATGTGTGTATTTTTTTATAAAATAATACCCCTTGAATATCACTGCTTTTATTTATCTTTAGCACAGAAGAAATGAAAATGATTAATGTAAATAAATAAAATTATTATAAAGACGTCTTTTTTTGTAAATCAAATTTGTTTATTGAAATGTGTGTATTTTTTTATAAAATAATACCCCTTGAATATCATTCCTTTTATTTATCTTTAGCACAGAAGAAATGAAAATGATTAATGTAAATAAATAAAAATATTTTAAAGATGTTTTTTTTTGTTATTAATAAATCAAATTTGTTTATTTAAATGTGTGTATTTATTTCCTTCAATTACTCCTTTATTTCTTCCATTTAATTACATACCTAAATATAATGAACTCCACAATGGTTTTCACCTGGGATTGGCTTGTCTCAGATTGGACAAAACCTGTAGATTAGAAAAAAATTGCATAGAAAAGTGTTAATTAATTTAAATATAAAATCATTTTCCCTGAAAGTATTACTCGAGACACCCCCTGTCCCCAAGGCCTGGTTATGAATAAAGGTATTAACAGTGTAATTACAATACAACAGCTGTTTATGTGACATTCTGTCCATCAGAATTGTATGATTTTTTTGTTGCAGAAGTATGTTAAGTAACACCATGTAAGTTATAATAGTTCTGCGCGCATTTTTCTGTGTGCTGAAGTATTATATTTGTACACAAATCCAGAAATTTTGATTTTTTATCAAAATTCAACACCTGTCATTATATTTATTTATTTCATTACAAAGTTATGTCAATTTTATACTTGGTATACGAATTTTACTACGAAAATCGAATAAATTATTTAGAAATGATAAAATGAAATCTTTAAAAGGCTCTCCTGAACATTTTAGTGAATTGCACTTATAATCCAAAAACAAAAAATAAAAACCAAAATCTGAAGGATAGTCGCTATTTCATATGAGCCTTTTCTACCACAGTATAAACCGACCTCGGTAGCCTAGTTGTACTAGCGTGGACTTCAGATCCGAGGTCCCGGGTTCGATTCCCGGTCGGGTCAGAGTTTTTCTAAGTGTTTTTTCACTTGAAATTTCTACCCGGGGTTGGCCTGTCTCAGATTGGACGGGACCGGTTGACTGGAAAAAATTGCCTCAGGCAATAAGTTCCGCCGGCTATACTGACACCTTTGTATAGAAAAGTGTTATATTATATTATATTATAATTTTATACGGCGGCATAATGTTCTTTTTTTCACATATCTAACAAAATAGAGGTACCTACTTACATATTTATTTTATTTTATGAATAAATCCAATCCAACTCCCTTAAGACCCCACTTAGGGGCATAGGGAGGCAACAAGAGCTCTAAAGATTCATTATAATTTTAGAAGAAAGTACACCCAAATATGCAAGATCATAAAATTTTAGTCGAAATATGCCATGTCCTAAAAAATAGCCAAAATATGCAAATGCATATAATCCGGTCTCTACTTATGAGTTATGACGCACGTTTCTGTCATATTTCCATCATTTGAGGTTATAGTATTAGAAATGAAAAAGCGAGTCTAAATTTTGTAATACCACGTTTTATTTTAATTACCATTAACCGGTTTTCGAAAGCGACTGCTTTCTTCCTCAAATTTAGACTCGCTTTTTCATTTCTAATACTATGAATAAATACCACCAAGCACCTTCGGCCCAAACAATCGAACATTTGAGGTTATGTTCATTTTGTTGTCTTGTGGCGCTCCGTGTGGTTAGTAGTGAATTTCTGTATCTCAGTTAAAAAACTTTTTTGAAAATGTCAAAGAGGACTAAATACATGTTAGAAATGTGTAAAAGGCGTTTAACGGAACCCCACACTGGTAAGTAAGATCAATTTTATTGTTACTTTCTAATATAAGGTGGTTTCAAAACTATCTACAAATAATTTCACATATGACACGTGTATTCACACCTGCATATTCATGTGTATTTCAATTGTCTCATACTGTTGAATCGTTATTTTACAGATTTCATGTCATCTGATGCTTCAGATCATGATAATTCTTTAAAAATTAACCAGCCTTCAACATCAACCAATAACGGTGAGTTACATCGTCTAATTTACATAAATTCTGTAAAACCATGATTCTTGGTGTTTATATTTCAATTTTCTAATACTGTCAATTCGTTTTGTTACAGATTTCTTTCTACCAGATGTCTCAAATCATGATAATTCTTTAAAAATTAAAAAAATTCAGCCTTCAACATTTATAAGCTGAATCAACCAATAACGGTGAGTCTCATCGGCCTATTTAAAAAAAAAATCTTGTCAATCATGTTTCTTTGTTTTTGCTTTCAATTTTCTAATACTGTCTATTTGTTTTGTTACAGATCCGTCATATTTTGATCATTCTTATTATATTTCTTTGGAAAATTGTCAAGATGTTGACGACAATATTATGTATGACAGTGATAAAGATCCTGAGTGGGTTCCAGAAATTCATTCTCATCCTGATTCTTCTGTACCAACACAGGAAGTCGTTATAAATGAAACGCAAACCAATTATATTCCTATGTTAGTAAAAAAGAAAACGACACGATTTTTGAGACGTGAAAGAACTGCAGCATTGAATTCTGGTGATTCATACATCTTGTCATCTGGGAAAAAAATTGAAAAACGAGTTTTCAAACCGTTGATGGATTGTCGCCTCAAATGTAAACAAAACATTACAGAGGAGATGCAAACAAAATTATTTGCAGAATATTGGGCTATGGGTTTTCATGATGGGAGAGTTTCTTTCATATCAAACTTGATCACAGTCAAGGAGACATAAAGTATACAGTCCATCAAAGCAAAAGAAAAGGAAGTTTACATATGTTTATGTTATTAACTATAAAGAGAGGACCAACAAAGTTTGCAAAAAATGTTTTCTTCTACAAGTTTTTGGTGAAACTGAAGGTTTCATAAGGCAAACAGTTAGTAATAAATTGAAGTCCTTCAGTGGTACTGCCACAACAACGGACAGAAGAGGGAAAAGAACCCCTTCAAACAAAACCCCTGAACAAAAAATTTTGGGTATCAAAAATCACATTAATTCATTTCCGGCCTATGAATCCCACAACACACGCAAACATTCACAGATTAAGTATTTGGCATCCAATCTCAACTTAAACAAAATGTAGGAATTATACAAAACAAGTGTCGAAGATCCAGTCAAAATAAAAATTTACAGGGACATATTTAAGTCCATGAACTTAAAATTTAAAGCTCCCAAATTGGATATGTGCAACAAATGTGATATTGCTAGTATCATATCATTTAGCATACTATGGACAATTTAGTAAAGGAGCAGTTGGCGCGGAACTAAAGCTCCATCAAGAAAATGCAGATTATGCATATAC
Organism: Mystacides longicornis; assembly: GCA_963576905.1. Classification (NCBI taxonomy): domain Eukaryota; kingdom Metazoa; phylum Arthropoda; class Insecta; order Trichoptera; family Leptoceridae; genus Mystacides; species Mystacides longicornis. The sequence continues at coordinate 24,625,733 of OY756427.1, forward strand.
ATGTAAAAGTAACGACAAAGAAAAGGAAAAGATTGATTCAGCATATAGAGTATTTACATTTGATTTGCAGCAATGCTTGCCAACTCCCTATTTGAATACATCTGTTGTGTTTTACAAAAGACAGCTCTGGACATATAACTTAACGATCCATGACTGCACTACTGGCCAGCCATACTGTCTTATGTGGCATGTTTCACTTTGAACGTGCGTAAGCAAATATGCCAAATGGTTATTTTGCCAGGATATTTTTAAGATACGTGCATGCAACATTGGTTCATGATATATTATTGTTGACAGAATTACGTTGAAGAGCGTATTGAATGTTTCTTTTTGAGGTTGTAATCCGAACCATATAATAATATTGTTATAAAGGGATTTCGTGTAGATTGTTTTGTGTATTTATTTAGTCATTAATAATTATTGTTTCTCGTTCATTGTTACAATGTGTTCTAAATGTACGGTTACCGTGGATTTTATTAAAAATAATCGAGTTTCGTTTGAACAAAAAGTTCATTCTTTGACGAGACTACTGGGTGATATTAAATATTGTATGTACAGTGCCCTTGAAGTGCAATGCACTAAACGGCGCTATATAAATTGTCATATTATTATTTGAAAGATTGTAAGCTACCTAGGCCACACTTAGATATTGTTCAGTTGTGTAAAGCTAAAACTGTAAACAGAGTGTTTAGAATGAATCTATACGTTTGTGATCTCATCACAGTTGGGATATCCAATCGTTTCGAATATACTCATCATTTAGTTACTGCAAAACTATTTTTCACCTATAAGTTTGGTTCCTACAAGAATCATTTTCCGGAAGATGAGTTTTCGGTGGCAACAAAAATCTATAATTTTCTGGATAAAACGAAGTTCAGAAGTGATTTGTATGTCGTGCTTTATTCTCGTTACAACTTTGTTAATGCAGACAGTGCGATACTTATCCATTTTATAATTATTTTATAAATTTAGTCTGGAAGAATGTTTTAGTGAAACAGTGAAACTTTTGAAAATAGATTGTAAAAATGACAACTGTGGAGAGTGAACGGTTTTTTTCGACTCTTTAAACGCATAAAAACCTTTTTAAGAAACACTATACCGCAGGACTGTCTGAACTCTCTATCCATGATGTGCATCAAAAAAGACTTAATTGCATCAATCCCTGACTTCAATAAACGTGTGATCGACGTTTTTGCTCAAATGAAGGGCAGACAGATGGATTTTCTGTATAAATAAAAATACGGTATGCAAAATACAATATATTTATGTAGGTATTTATTTTTTTTAAATGCGTTGTATTACAAACTTCTGTCTATGTTTCAAAAAAATAGGAGAGTAAAATTAATATAATTAGTGTCAACAATTTTCGAAGATTATCCATCATAATAAGTATATGTTGCGATCATATTTTTATTGAAGAATCGATAGAAGTAAAATGATTATGATCTCTTGTAAAACCATGATAGGGATTAGGTTAACCCAGACTACCTGCAGGGGAGACCAAGATGGGGGCTAGACAGGCTAATTACACTTGTGTGCGAAATTCCGAGAATCGTCAGCTTTACCCAAACACAAGGGTTTTAATTTTTGATAAACAAAGGGGAGAATGGAGGTACCTGTATAAAGAGCTCTACCAAGAAAGGTAGAAATTCTCAGAAACATGAATCCGTACCTAAGCAAAAATAATAATAACAGATTATCCCAGAATTTTAAATCAATAATTTTTGTTTTCAGTGAATAAAAGAAAAAAACTCCAGCGCCGAGATGTAATGATCACTCCAAAGAAAGTTAAGAAGATGCAAGAAGGTGGTGTGAAAATCGAGGACATTCCCACAACGCCTAAACGAGCAGTTAGAGTTTCGAGTGCTCTTGCACAATCTCGGGCATTGGCTTCAAAAAGACTTCGGGTTATCAAAAGAGAGAGCAAACGCAGTATACCTTTTGTAACATAATGTGTGTATAAAACTTTGATCACAAGACATATAAATAAACATAAAAAAAAAACAATAATTATTTTATTTTAGTAAATGGTATGGAGACAAGAATCTAGATATACTTTCGAGTACTTAGTTGTGTACCAAACGTGTCAATAGGCAATAAAGATGACACATCAATAAAATGATATTGTAGCAGTGAATCTCAACGGCATTTTATTTTTGTATTTTATATCATATATGCGTAGCGCCATCTTCAGAAAAGGTAAAGAGCCATCTAGCGGAATGCGCCGGAGACAACTACTACTTATCAACAAGGAAGATTCACCACCTTTTAGCAAGAGTACCGAGCTTAGATTATTTCGCACCAGAGGGAACATACTTCACTTTTTTGTACAAATATATTTGTAAGAATAAAGCCAGTATATATAGATATTTTCTCTGCCAAAAAATTTACTCTTTCCCTTCAGAACCAACAGTGCACAATCTTGTAATTAGTTTTAAGTAAAAAATATTTCCTGTGATAATTTTGTTTAAGTTTATTAATATAGTGTTTGTGTAATTTAAAAGTTAAAAATTTGGTTTCATTTCGGTAGTGAGTTGAATTCCTCTTAACTGTTCAGATTTACTCATAAAGAGAAAGTGAAAGCTGGTGAGTACTAAAGATATTCTCAACCCTCTGCTGAACTCATAAGAGAGTTTTCTTGTTTTCTTATTAAGATCACATTTTCCTTGCTATCATTCAGCCTTGAGAAAAGTTCCTTATATCTCATCTACATCTCAAAGATATTGATCAGATCATGCCAATCTGACACCATAATATATTCATACTCTGCCCTTAACTACATGACAGCAGTCGCTATCTATAAAAAGTTGGTTGCTCTAATTGTTCTCAAAATTTCCAACAGATACATAGAAGACGGCCGTAGGCCCGTAAGTGTTTTGTTCATACCCTTTAATATCGAACATCAGTAGAGAATTGTCAGAGTCATAAGTTGACATAATATTATAATCATAATACATATAAGTGTGTATAATTTTTATGATTTCAATTTTATGTTTTTAAAAATCGTCAATACTGATTTTAAATTTTATTTCAGTTTGCTTAAATTTGCATCGTTTCTCTATTGTTTTTATTTTCTACTACAATTTTATTTATTAACCCTTAAACCATTAAGACCGTCTACAGACGGTCATCGGTAAAATATAATTAAATTCAAATACAAAAATCTGCGCACTTTACCCACTAAGACCGTTTAATGTCGATAATATTCGCTACCGCTACCACATGTTTGAACACGCTCACTCGCATAGTCTCATTGTTATGGTCAGTTTTGTTTATACTTTCGGGCAAACGGACGCCATAATTGTTTTACATTCCGGTACAAATTGAAATTGCAAAAAAAATATATTCCAATACTTCTATTGACTTGATCTTTTTTAGGTAAGTTTCTTTATATTATGTTTTGATAACTGCATGTTAGTTTCATTCTTATTTCTTTTATTTTTTTAAACAAATTTTTTTATGAACACCTTCTACAGACGGTGTTAGTGGCTTAGGTGAAAAAAAATCACCCTATTTTATATGTATGAAATTTTACTATCGTCTATTTTTTTGTGTTATTTTACTCGAGTATTTGTATTTTTGTTTTAGAAAATGTCACGACGAAATGATACAAAGAAAACGTTCAACATTTCTTCAATGAATGACGAACAAATCCAAAATTTCATGGATTCAATTGAAACTGATGACGAATGCGATGATTTTGATGACAGTTTCGAAGATCCAAATTATCATTGTGATGAACTTCAGCCTGAAGACAATACAGTAAAAAATACTTCTTCACAATTAATGAACACCTCATCAATTAACAACACAATTACTTTTTCTATGAATATAAGCAATATCAGTTTGAATGAAATTGATGAACCAGGACGAAGTACTACTTCCAACGAAGAGATCAATTCAAAAATCCGACATTCATACATTTTGTACGAAATGTAACCTGCATTTGTGTTTTTCGAAAGCGAAAAATTGTTTTAAGCTTTATCATTTATAATTTTTTTTACCATTTATTGATTTTTTTTAACAATATTCCTCTTAGTATAATTTTTATTTTTACCATTTATTTATTTTTTTGAACAATATACCTCTTAGTAGCTTATATGAATCAATTTATGCAGAATTTGCGATAATTAAACACAATTTTTTACAAATATTTGTTTTTATTTTCTTTAAACTAACCCACTAAGACCGTCTACAGACGGTCTTTCTTTTTTTTACCTGGCTCTCACGGGAAACATTTTTTTACGAATGGACTTCAAAATCGTATTTTCCAGCCTAAAAACATTCAAGATCCAAAATTATTATAACTGGATTCTTCCAATTTCTATTCCAGTGGCTTAAGGGTTAAACACGAATATTAGATTTTTTAAACTCAAATTAAATTTTTTTATGTTTATATTTTTTGGTTATGTTTAATCTTATTGTTTATTGATAATTATACATTACACAAAACATTTAAACAAACAGTTTATCATTATTTTGACATTTTATGTTGCAGTGTTATTTTTTTACAATTGTATTTTTGTAAATGGCTCACAAGGCCGTAAATAAATAAATAAATTAAGAGATATTTATTTAAAACGTATTTTATGTATTTGAATTTCGCAAGTATTGCATCGATTGAGGTCAATTGTAAATAGCGTATTCACATCCCTAGTCACCCACACTACTACATACCTGCAACCGCACACAAACAAAAAAAAAAGGACACACTCAAAATCAAAATACTCTGTCCATTATAATAATATGTCTATGGTTTTGTTAGTGTCCTTTTTGGATATACATATTATGTACATGTTGTTTTTGTTTTGGTTCCCAATTAAAGTGTCATTCTGTTACCCATATTTTATTTGGTAACGATATAAAAAGCTCTTTAAAGGTGTAGCAAATTATTATGTCACATTGTTTTTTGGGACAACAATCAATGCTGAACGGTACTGTGAGACCTTGAAAAATCTTAGACGTGCAATTCAGAACAAGAGAAGAGGAATGCTGACCAAAGGAGTGCGTTTTCACCATGACAACGCCCGACCGCACACCGCCTATCGAACCACAGCCCTCATCGAAAAATTTGGATGGAAAATGGTGTCTCACCTACCCTACAGTCCAGACTTAGCACCAAGTGACTTCCATCTCTTCCCCGAGTTGAAGAAAAACCTTGGCGGAACCCAATTCAAGACAGATGAAGAGGTACAAAATGCTGTTGTTAGTTTTCTACGCGGACAGGCGGCAGAGTTCTATGACTCTGGTTTAAAGAAGTGGGTGCCTCGAATGCAGAAGTACATAGAACGCAACGGCGATTATGTAGAAAAATAAAAGAAGGACTGAACTTTCCATTAACCATCACCAACAAAATAAGACTATTTGGGTGATGCAAATCTAATTATAAGCCACAAGTGTTCGCTACGGTAGCGAATGATATTTTTTTTAAATGCATATTTTATAATACCTACGAGGCTTGTCCTTAAAATAAGTTCCACGGACTGCCGCTGGCGCTAGGATCGTTTCTATGCGCGACCAGACAGCAGAGGCAGGTTATTTGGTTCCCCCACTACAATTCCTCACCAATACCTACTCGTAGGTATTATAAACCTCCTCTTCTCTTGTTCTGAATTGCAAGTCTAAGATTTTTCAAGGTCTCACAGTACCGTTCAGAATTGATTGTTGTCTCAAAAAACGCTAGCCATGATTTTTCCGGCAGACAGGATTTGTTTGAACTTCTTTGCTCTTGGCGAAGAAGGGTGCTTCCACTGCTTCGATTTCTCCTTTGTTTCCGGTGTGGTGTAGTGTATACAGGTCTTGTCGCCTGTAACAATAGAGTCCAGAAATTCCTCTTCGGTTGTTCCGTGAAAAGCGAGAAATTCTTGGGCCGCTTCAACCCGCTGCCGCTGGTGATCTTCAGTGAGCATTTTTGGTACCCATCTTGCGCAGACCTTTGAATAGCCTAAATGTTCAGTCAAAATCTTGTCGATTGTGGTTTTGCTGTCCAATTGTTTCGTCGGAAACCGATGGCCGCCCTGCACGGGCTTCGTCGTGGACGTCTGTTCGGCCATTTTTAAATTCCCTGACCCATCTGCGCACCATCCCGGAGCCCATACACTTCACAAAGTTCTTCGTGAATTTCCTTCGCCGATTTCTTCTTAGCGGCCAGGAAACGAATAACAGACCGCAACTCGCAGCTGGCGGGAGACGCAAGAGGAAGCTCCATCGTTGACGGCTGCTGGGCCTAGACTCCTAGACTAAACGTCGCAGCGACGCTGGCTTGGTGAGGAATTGTAGTGGGGGAACCAAATAACCTGCCTCTGATGTCTGGTCGCGCATAGAAACGATCCTAGCGCCAGCGGCAGTCCGTGGAACTTATTTTACGGACAAGCCTCGTACTTAATAGTTGGTGGAAAATATCCAATGTTAAAGATTTAATGACCCATTTACAGAACCAATAAGAAACGTAGAAGATGAGAATGTTAAATTTTTGAAAAAAATGGTTAAATGACTGAAGTGTTTCAATGCCCATTAGTGATTCACTTTCGGCACAAACTTTTCAATCGCTTATTACTTTTGATATAACACTTAATTTGTCTATGGTTGATAGACACGGGAAGAGGCATATCTGTGAAACTACACTTCTTTGATTGTCAATCAACGAGTAAGACTGGACTTATAATCCAATATCTAGTGTAGTGAAAATAATCCATATGATGAAAATAAGTTAAAGGAAGTGGAGTGGTTGGTGACCCAGCGGTTACAACGCCGGCTTTCGTACTGCGGACGTCGTGGTTCGATCCCATGTGCCGACCATCTTCCTCTTTCACTACACAAGCTTTCAGTAGCTTACTGTGAAAGAGTCAAGGAGAGTATATTTTTTTATCTATTTTCAAGATGCCAGACCCTGCAGTGACGTTGAAAGAACCCGCAATGCCAGCTCTGACGGAACCTATGCTCCAGACTATACAACGTCTGTAGCTATTTGACGCACAAGCGTGGAGTAATGTGAGATACTCTAAGGTATTGAAGGATTATGTGGCAGATCCTGGGTTCAAAGAGCTGGAGGTAAATGGAGAGCTTCAGCCCATTAACGCTGGCAGTTCCATTATGGCGGGCATGGAGAGAGCATTCGCAGCCATTACACATGCTGCCTTGCAGCAAAGAGCAGCTGTTGAAAGTTCGCTGAAGAGTTTGCTGGCTGACAAGGAAGAAGGAATCCAACTTGAAGCCCAAGCCCTTTCTGGCTCAATCCCGGCGGGCAGACCCCGGGAGAAGCCCTCATACATCTACAGGTCCCGTACGTTTACGAAGCGTAAAAAATATATTAAGAAAGTGTCAAGAAGACAAAACTGATCCTTACATGGCATTGTTACATTATAGAACCACACCTAAGCAAAATTTACCTTCTCCAGCTCAATTGTTAATGTCTAGACAGTTAAGATGTAATATACCTATATGTAAAAAAGATTTAAAACCAAAACTAGTGCAATGTAAAGAATTCAGAGAAAAAATGAAAAGATATCAAAATAATATGAAATTTTACGCAGACAGAAATAGCAAAGATGATGATTTACATGTCGGTGACAAAGTTGTATTTAAAAAACATTCTAGTAGTTTTTGGGAGCCAGCACAAATAGTAGAAAAATTAGCTAATTATCCTAGATCATATATCATTAGAGGTGATAATGGGACTTTGTATAGAAGAAATAGAATTCAATTGAAGTTAAATAAGGGAAACATTGGAAAAGCAAATACAAGTAAGGAAAATAGTTTAAATTCAAATATTAATAGCTCATCAAATCGTAATTTTGCAGATAATTTTCAACCGACATTGCCAAGATTTGATTTAAATATTCCAAGTACATCCAATGAAGTTGTTTCAAGATATGGTAGAGTCGTTAAGCGTCCAGATAGATTGGGTATTGAATACACTTACACTGATGTTATTTAGAAAAACACGCTATTCTAGGTATAAACTATGGTATAGTTACGCCAGGTATAATTTTGTTATGCCTGGTATAACGTATTGTTATTTAGAAAAAAAAAAAACTGCAGTTTTATTATACCATGGTTGTACCACAGTTTTCATATAGCAATACTATTTTTAGCGGCGCTATGTTAGTACAACGCCGTGTTTTCTATAGACACGTGACGTTTAGGTGACATTTTGGCGCGTTAGTTTGTGGTTGAGTTTGTTTGTGTTGATAAGATCGGTGATTAAATTTATAAATATATTTAAAATGGAGAATTCGAGAAAGAGATCGTCTAACTGGGATGATGGGGAAAGAGTAAGTGTTTGTTATCATATTAACCTTTATCATACCATGGTCTTAAAATCTCCTATGCACCCATGTGGTAAACACAGTTAACTGCTACTTTAATTCCAATCATTATTGAAGTATTTGAATGATACATACAAATATGTGGAATTTCACTGGTCATCTGTTGAAACCTATAAACAGTTTAGTATGTATATCACAAGAAATTTGGCATTTACATTTTTCTGAAGAATACATATTCCTGTCATATTATGATACTATATCAAGACTGTTGTACTATCACACGCATCAAAATCAAATATTGAATTCTTTAACAACTAAATTAGCCACATGGGTACACATGAGTTGATCGTATTCATATTAGTTTAGTGTGTCAACAAATATAAATATGTCCAACCTCTTGCAGGCTCTATTGAGAGAAGTGATCACCCCTAGGATTTCAATAATCCACAATAAGAACACCGATTCCAATACAAATAACGCAAAAAAAAAAAGCATGGGAGGAAGTTTTCAAATGGTGAGCTTTTTAACTAATTTATTCACAACATGCATTATAAATATTCTTTTATAGGAAATCTAAGCAATGTGTAATAATATTCATGTATATTTTTATAGTTTCAATTTGATGAACACCCGACCAAGAAGCATGGTGGAGTTAAAATCTCAGTGGAAGACTTGCAAAATGAGAGCCAAAAAGAGCGACAGCAATTTTAAAAAACAATGCCGACAGACTGGCGGGGGTCCCAGGCCTGCAAGTCCTTCCACTGAGGACAAAGAGATAATGTCTCTGGTCCCCTCGGAGTTTGAGCAGGACCACAATATATTTGATGGTGATGGTGAGCCTGTAAGTTTGAACCTTGTATACTTGAATTTAAGGTATCCAGTTTCTTTTTGCAGATAGTTGTAACCATGTAATTGGTTTTTATTTTTAGGAAATTCTATTCATAGAATCAGAGGAAAAAATAGAAATACAAATGACGCCAAATGTGGAAGAATCGACACCAATGGCATATCAGGTACAATGAATTTACAATCTCAATTATATTTATTAACTTGCAGCAATCAGGACACCACCCATTCTCAATGTCTATTTGAGGTGCAACAATTTAATATTATGATAATTGGAATAGCCCTCACACTGACCCTCCAAATTACACTATGATAAAGTTTTTAATAAATAAGAAGAAAAAATGCTGCAGGAATAGTTACATTAATAAATTGCATTATTGGCTCACACCTGCAGATATTAAAGTTCTGGTATTTGATTTCCTTATTGCATCGAATAATGACCTTGTCCGAAAGACGTGCCAGATGGATTGGACACGTAATCCGCCAAGAAGGTCTCCCACACACCATCATGGAGGGGATGACCGAGGGGTCAAACGCTCGGGGACGACCGCGACGGGAGTTCCTGCAAGACGTGTACTCCGACGTCTGCTGCTCCTCATATGAGGAGCTCAAGAGGACTGCAATGGACAGAGAGGAATGGAGAATGAGATCCAATGCTATTGCTGCAAACCAATCCCAGGATTGAAACTGCAGAAGAAGAAGGTTGTACCATATGCTGAATTTAAAATATCGTCGGCTTAACAAGAATTCTTGCTAACTCCACTTTTGGTCAAAAATGATCTAATAATGGCGTTTGCTTCCTTTAATATGAACACATCATTTACGTAAATATGACAACTCCAGAATATCAAAATAATGGCAAAAACGTATTCAAGAAAATTTGATAACTCCACTGCGAGTGGAAGCGCCACAAAATTTTTGACAACTCCGCCATCTTGTTTGTGCGAGTGTGAGAGTTCGGACGTCTTCCGCGTGCTCTTGAAATAATTGGCTTATAACTGTGTTTTTTAAGTTTTTCTGTGGAAGAAATATATTGATTTAGTCACTGTGAGTATAAACCTCATTTATTACTAATTTTTTAGTGATTATTTCACTAAAATATTGAAAAATACGAATGAAATGTATGTAATGGAGTTAGCAAATTTTTCTGTATGCAAATAGTAGTGTCGCATGCAGATTTATGAGGAGTTATCAATTTTGCATTGTTGCATACATTTTGATTCGGTTTGAATAGTTAATAATTACGAATTCATTTTGATTTTTGTACAAACTCGTATTAAAGCTTGTAATATTCTGTTTTATAGATGAATAGTAGGGGTAAAATAATGGTTACATTGGCAGAAGAAAAGCAGAGGAATAGAGATATTGATCTTTCTACAAATTTACGAGAAAATCCGCAAATGATTTTGGATTTATCAATTTTATTAATTGAAGAGGATGCCACTGAAGTCGAAAATATCAATATTCAATCCGATAATATTGTGAAAAATGTAGATTTATTGATAAGTGATGATGAGTTTGACAATACAGTTAACACATCTTTAGTTCCATATTCCGATTCTGATTCCAATTCCGACCATACATCTATAGAATTGAAAAGAAAAAGAAAAAAGAGGTGTCATATGGATACTTCTTTGTGGCAATCTGCAAAGAATAAACAAAAAAGGGAAAAGGGAGAGCAATACTTCGGGAGGAAAAAAGTAAATGATGGGGCATGGAAATATGATTTGCTGAAGGAAAATAAATCACTTAAGCAAAGATGTAAATGTGATGGCTAAAAAAAAAATCACTTTTAAATGTTCCACATTATCAGATGTAGAACGAGAAAATATTTTCCATAAATTTTGGAGCTTGAGTTGGAAAGAAAAAAAAGTTTATGTGGATGCATTAATGAAAACCATTCCTATAAAAAGACCGAGAGATCGAAAAAATTCAGACAATTCAAGAAGATCTAGTTCGCAACTTTATTACTTACTAGCAGTCTGTTCCTGCTTCGCACGGGTAGGTACATAGGTATTTAAAAAAATAATTCAGTGTTCTTATGATCCTTAAGATCCCTAACTTTATCAAAATATTCTATAGGCTATGTTAATCTGGAATAATGTAGCATTCCAATGGTCCCCTCCCGTCCGGCTCGTACCCCAGTGACGCCTATATCTCTGCCGCATTTCAAATTATTATTTTTTAATAAATCAACACTTATTGTGGCATTATTATAATAGTTAGACGTATGCTGTCGCGACACTTTTTGTAGATAATTATGTCTTCTACAAAGTTGTAGTACATTATTTTACTCTATCTTCAATAGTTTTCGCAGCGTTCGCGATGTAAAGAATATTTTAGGTAATTTTTGCACCTTATTGGAGTTTTAGTAAGGATCAAAGGCTATATGAAAATAAAATATAGCCTATGTTCAGCGGGGAGAGTGTAGCTTCCCAACAGTGAAAGAATTCTTCAAATCGGTTCAGTAGTTTCGGAGCCTATTCCCGTCAAACAAACAATCAATCAAAACTTTCCTCTTTATAATAGTAGTATAGACGAAAGAACGATGTTGATATCCGTGTTTGTAGAACTATGTTTCTACACACATTAGACTTAAACAGAATGACAATTCACAATTGGAAAAAGGGCACTCGTTCACAACCAAACGATATAAATAAGCATAAAGGAAACAACAGTCGGAATGAAAACTTAAATAAAAGTCTTGTAAGTTTTGTAGATTCATTGCCAAAGCTTGAGTCACATTACTGAAGAAAATCAAGCTCCAAACTATATTTATTACCAGAATTTAGAACAAAAAGAGTTGTATGATTTTTATAGCACTCAATGTATGGAAAAAAATGAGACACCATTATCTATTTGTTCTTTTTCAAAATTTTTGCAGAAGCGAAATATATCTTTATTCCAGCCAAAAAAGGATGCTTGCGAAAAGTGCACTGCATTCAAACAAGGCAAAATACAGAAGGAAGATTTTGAACTACATCAAAATAAAAAAGAAGACGCTAGAAATGAGAAGAACAGAGATAAAGAAGAGCAGGAGCATGTTTTCACAATGGATCTTCAGGCTGTACTCCTTGCTCCTAAATCAAATGTCTCAACAATGTATTATAAGACAAAACTATGCGTGCACAATATGTGCTTTTATAACTTGAAAACGAAGGAAGGGTATTGCTACCTATGGAACGAAACGGAGGGTGGCCTAAATGCCGAAGAATTTTCTTCAATAATAAGCATTTTTTTAACCCAAAAGGTAATAATACCTAAAATAGAACCGAGAGAAGGGGCAAAAATCACCCTCTACAGTGATGGGTGTACATACCAAAATAGAAATTGTACATGATCAAATGTGTTATTAAATATTTCCCAACTAAACAACATATCGATTGAGCAAAAATTTCTGGAGTTGGGTCACACCCAGATGGAAGTTGACTCTATGCACGCCTGCATAGAGCGTCAACTAAAGAATAGGACAATATTCGCCCCGGCAGAATATTATGGGGTCTGCAAAGCTGCCAGACGCTCTTCTCCATATGATGTGACTTATTTGGATCACACACATTTTAAAAAATTTCAAGAAATACAATATTTCAAAACAATAAGGCCAGGCAAAATAAAGGGAGATCCAAAGGTAAAATATTATACACCTAAATATTTCATACAATTACAATACAAGTAAAAAATATGGAGGCATGTTATAGGCATTAAGTTTATACAGATTGTATGTAAATTTCAGGTTACTGACATACGGGCGCTTTGTTATACTCCTGAGGGCTCGGTTTTTTATAAACTTAGATTCTTTGATTCCTGGATAGTATTACCTCAAAGGAAAAATAGATCTGTAACAGCAACCGCTTTCGAAAATCTCCAAGACTTGTATCCATCAAGGCTGAAGATAAGTTTGAGAAAATATAATGATTTGCAAGACCTCCAAATAATAATACCATTTGATTACCATGAATATTATAATAACCTTCCGCATGAATAGTTTCTTTGACATTTTTATTTCTATTATTTTATATTCTAAAGACCTAATCATTAGATAAATAGGGAAATTTCCCCTGCGCTCTAATCTTATATTGACCTTATAAATTAATTAATGACTTGTAAAAAGAAATTTGTGATTTAAAAATAGTGGTCACACGCTAAAAAAAGAAATATTCTAAAAAATATTGAAATGTTTTTTTACATCAAAACACTTTTTTCAATTACTGCTATGTTATTTATTCCGTTAGTAAACTTGCTAACTCCTATAATACAATTCATCTTGAACATAATCAATAGTTGAAAATTTGCTAACTCCAAATTTCGCCAATAAAAATAATATTGTAAGAGTTATTTCAAAAATGTTTCGTTGAAATTGTGTATTTTCATTATAACTATAATTTAAAATAACAAGAATTGCATAATAATAAAATTGAAGGAAATGCTCAGTTTTTTCATTCTCCTGTATAATTGAACAAAGTGGAGATAACAAATTTACATGTTAAGCCGACGATATGCTTGTCTACTACCTTGAGCCTTCTCTTCTTCTTCTTCTCGGAGCACACACATAAAGAGAAAAGTCAAATTTGATACAAATGTATGGGGATTTTGAAAATTTTGTTTCGTCTATTCGTTTAATAATGTCGTGGTGATCTATACAATTCATCTTCCTCTTCTCTCACGTCCTGTCAATTGTTACAGCACCAAGAGAAACTTTAATTCGAGTTGTAGAAAAATTCTGGTCATATAGTGAATTTCCTAGGCGACAAAAATTTTCTTTTCACAATCAATGTTGATTGCTTATATTGTTATGTGCTTGTCTACTACTTTGAATCTTCTCTTCTTCTTCTTCTCGGAGCACACACATATTGAAAAGGGTCAAATTTGATACAAATGTTTGGGGATTTTGAAATTTTTGTTTCATCATTTTGTTTAATGATGTCGTGGTGATCTAAATTAATTTTTTTTCTTTCTCTTTCTTTCAGTCATGGGATTGAATTGTTGGCTTGTTCCAATAACTTCTTAGATTCATACTGATAGGATTGAGTACTAGTTAAACCACTTGGTGACTATCTGTCAGTAATATAAGGAATTTTTTTTTTCTTCTTCATCTTTCTTCCTTGTCTCATAGTGTGGATGTGTGTACCACATCTTCCTCTTCTTTGTACACATGTCAGTTTGTATATCGCCAAAGACAGAATCCTCATAGCATTTTCGGTAGTTGCAAATACCGAACTGGTTTTTTTATAATTTCAGTACGATTCTTAAATTATACCTCTTCTTCTTCGCCTACGAATATTCCCTTGAATTGACATCATGTCTGGAGTCGCGGATTGCCTTATACCTCGCATAGATTATGCTACACGTAAAACCCTGGCGAAAGCTTTAACGTTACGAAAGATTGTTCCCCTAACAACATTGGAAGCTATGCGAGAACAGTGTCGTCATTATAATAACACTATTGGTTCAGGTACGGGATCTTCAGAGGAATCTCCTCCTGTTCATGATCCTAAGGAATTTCCTAATATTGTAAGTGAAACTAATGCACTCCTACCCTCGCGACCTTCCTCTTCACTCAATTTACTCCCGGATGTCGTGACCCCGACTCGGTTTAATAGAAACAAGTCTCCACTGCTACCTGACCAAACTAAAACTGACTGCCCCAGTACCCACATACCTCTGTCAGTAAATTTTTCTGCTTGGCCCGTACCACAATATGATGGTAATAGTGAAGTCCGTGAGTTCCTTACACGATTGGAGGAAATAGCAAGATCTCGTAGATGCCCCATTGAGTACTTAGGTACCATCCTACCAGAATTTTTGAAGGGCCGTGCCCTATTGTTTCATCGTACCACTTATTCGAATTCACATTCTTGGGCTTACGTCAAGAGCTCCTTCATGAGGCGTTTTGAAACTCCAGCTTCCTCCAATTATAAGAGATTGCAACTCCTTTCTGCTGTTCAGGAACCCCTAGAGAGTGCTGGCGACTATATTTCGAGAATCATATTGTTGAACCAATCCTTCGACAGTCAGATGTCCTTAAGGCATTAAAGAGAGGTCTACACGAACGTTACGCCAACGCCCTAATAGCTAGAAGACCCGCAACGATTGCAGAACTTGAGGGGATTTGTCTGGAATTGGAAACTTTAACGGTGACACGTCCCAGACCTCGTTATAATTTCCCTGGCCGAGTTTGTCGTCCGCCTATACAGGTCAGCACCCCTTCTGTTTCTCCGTAAACTATAAAGGAGTCTTTAAGTTTTTTTTAATTGTCTTAGTATTGTCGTGTCTATAAAATGACTCGACGATGTTTGGTGTGAGTATGTGCCTACCTACGTATTATACGTCATAATACAACGCAGCTATAGAGGTCTCGTTCATTCTAGAACTCACCTTCTGATATTCAAAACGCTATTTCCTTTGTTAAGCCTATATTATATGCCCGTCGTCGGCAGGAACCCCTTAGTGTCATCAGGTCTAATAACCTGTCACCTTATTGCCCTGTCCCTTTTGGTAAATGTGCTTACTTTTCCCACTACTCTCGCGTGTAGTTACGCGCCTTCTATAGACCACCCGTCTTGATTATTTCTTCCTGCATTCATTCGCATTTTGGACCTGCTTAGAGATAGCTGTTCCCCAGCACCGTGAATCAAAACTATATAATTATTCCGTTATTTTCGAAATTAAGAATTGACTCATTATTAAAGTAATATCTGAGCTGCGAATAGACCATTAGTGAATCGCGATGCTGGTTTTCTTATCCAGATCTATAAATTGTGCTTGTGTATAATTGTGATTACGTGAAAACATTGCATCATCCTAGACGCCTTCAATTTCCGCGCATTTGTGTGCGACCGTTACACATATACGTTCAAAATTCAGATCTTCAATTGAACTCTTAGTTAATTTCATTCCGGCTAAGAAACAATTCAGTGTTCTATTACCCAGACATTTCTAGTGAAAACCACTAAAGTTATACTACGAGCTGTCTTGAAACATTGTCTGTGGCCTGCTCCTTCTTGTAGCCAACCTGATGGTTTCGAACCCAGATTTAAGCTGCCTTCTCGCTTGATGCTCATCGAATAGTGATGCGTGATATCTTTCCTTCCTCCTACCGAAATACTAACCCCGTTTAAACCTGAGACGCCTGCTCTTCATTCGTACGTTGTTCTTGGAACCCGAACCTAAGGATTCCCTTAGACGACCAAGGATGACTATTTCATCTACCGTAGAAGACCGTCTTCCAGTTTCAATCCTTGCGTACCCATCAATAGTTCAATTACGAGGATGACACATTTCTTCCCAGGAATCATCCAGCCGCATCTACCTGTTGAATCTACCATGTAAGCAATTATTTATGTAATATTATAAGAGTTATTTTTTCATATTGAGTAGTAAAACTGTTCTCCCAAATGTAAAAATTTGTATGCTAAATTCTGAACAATATATAGAGTGAATGTAACTAGAATTTTTCTTTGATTGATATCACTATTTCACCTCCATTCTACCCACAGTACCTACAGAACGCATAGTGTATTGATCAAAGTATACATTATCATAACTATCTATACATATAAAACTTGAGAAATATATTAGTGATGGAATGCACCACTTACCTGTTGCAATGTACCTCTGGTGGACTTTAAGGACATTATCATAACAACCTCTCTCTCGGTTATCTAATATCTCATCCTTCCTTCTGGACAACCCTAAGAGTGAAAGGAATTAACCTCTCCTCATAAGATGTCTCAGCTCATAAGATTATATTATTTACTAGAAGAACGCTAGCCTGGCAGATGATAAGATTCAGATCAAAGTTAAGTATTTGCATACAATAAGTCCCTGTGTAGTTATTTTTCTTCTTCCTCTTATTTTATGTCACCACAAAAGTGCTGTTGTCCCCTAAAGGACACGGCAGTATGATCTAGTTTTTAATCCTAGTTTTCACCATGTTTGGGAACTAGCAGAGAAATTACAATTCTACAAAATTGTGAACTTTGATTTGAAAGTTTATATTACGCCTTGTGGTATTAGTCCACAAGCCGTGTGAACACAGTGTCATTATAAAGACAAGGTGTTATGAACGTATACGGAGTTATGGGTTGGGAATTCGAGAATATTCGATTTTGGTGCACGGCTCACTATAGGATGAGCATGTGTGAATAAATGACACAAGTTGTTAAGTGACTTGATCATGTGAGGACATGAATTAGAAAGTTTGTGTCATGTTATTGAGCAGATTGGTGTCTTATAGAAAAGAACCAATAGGCTCCACATTAAAGCGATGCGGGCTTAGAGTAAGCAAATGTAAAAATTTTTCTTTTTGCCGGGTTTGTTGAAATTGTTTCGAGAAATGATCTCTTAACTCGCAGATCCTCGGCTTAGATATAGTATTTATTAGAATAATTCTTCGGCTAGCTTAAGTAAACAATCGTTGGTATCTAATGGTCTCTAGTTAGACAATTAAAATATACTCTTCGAATCCCTAGTTTAAGTAAATCAATTTTTTACCAATGTAGTTGGTCTTGTTGTAAGATTGTTTTAGGTTCGTGATAAGTTGGGACGCCTCTTATTCATGGGACCATATTGTTTGTTTTCTAAGATATCTTTAAGGACAATTGAATTTTCTATGCAAGGTTTTTCTGTTCCCTTTAGTAAAGATAGAATGGCGCCTTCTTTCCCGAGCTCAGCTCTGTATTTTCCATCAGAACATTGCTAGCCTTCGATATCAAGACCTTCGAATACCTCTGTAAATACTTTAGCAATACAGATTTTTATTTTAATAATTTATGTTATATTAATTATAGACTCTGTGCATGTTGTTGAATGCTGAAAGTCACCCTTGGCAAATCTATAAATAGATCTCTCTAATACTTTGGAGCTAGCATCGCTCAAGTTTAGGCTGTGTATAATAAAACAAAGTGAATACATACAGTGAGAAATAAGTGACGGCCTCAGTTCATTTTGGAATCTGTGGTACGCCAATTTAACATCAAAAACTAATAATATTCAATAACTACACAGATAGGGATATGTATAGTGTTATCTGAATTTTATACTTGTTATAGCTGTAATATTTATATATGTGTTGATCCTTGGGTTCACATTGACCCACGGATTGTATTGTCTGACTTTTATACTTGTTATAATTGTACTATTTTTATATGTGTTGATCCTTGGGTTCACATTGACCCACCAATTGTATTTTAAGTTTGTTTTTGTATAAATTTATATGTATTGTTCGTAATGTACTGATCGAATATTTGGGATTCGCTCATTGTTTGATGCCTTTAGAGAATTATGGGTGAAGTAAGCATGTTATATAATTTTTTTTTGGATCCAACTTTAGTCTTTTGTATGAATGTAGGAAATGTAGAACGTGCGGAAGGATGCAAGATATGTATGAAGAGTATATGCGAATGTAAACAAGTGTTCACCTAATTCTTCTCTCTTGGTACGATTTTAGAGCCACTCCCCTTTCTAAGTTCGACCAGTGCAGATCAGACTTGAATAGTAATACCTAGATTACTCTATAAAGTATGTTCCATTAATAGTCAAATTCTCATATATGATTTGTACGGAAGTTTTAAATTGACAATCTCCATTTATTCATTATCATTGCATTTCATGCTTCCTTGTTGAGTGCACAAGAAAAAAGGGAAGGCCATTGCTCGCCTATTCAGGGGTGGCATATGGAAATTGTATAATGTATACGGTCAAGTGTTCCTGGTGTATATGATGTTGCTTTGACTTTTGTCACTTGCCTTTGTTGTGAGTTTGCAAATATCCTATGATACTGGATTCTTGAAGTTGTATAGTCCCTATTGAAACTGTATTGATGTTGATTGTTCTAATGTGTTTAAGTCTATTGTATGTTTGGCCTTATATATTGGTCATGTTTACCATAACTAGCTTTGTTGTCCGGCTTCCATTTTGCTAATGTCTGCTAATGTCAGTGTTTATAACACTGGTTTGAATTTTCTTTTTTTCTTTTATCCATTTTCTTTTTTTTCTTCCCACTAAGCTGGAGTGGGGTGTAACGTGTCAAAATTTGATATTCCATTTAATAAAAAATAAATAAATAAGAGTAATGGTTTCAACAATAAACTTGATTAGCCTTAGAAGTTTAATAGAAAAATAAAATTTCAGCCAATCAGGCGTCGACACGCAACATTAAATTTTGACAGTTGTGCTATGACCGTTTTTTCCTCCGCGCCAAAACCACGGCGTCACTTCCAAATTCTCCGGTCCGCGGCGAGGTGTGGGCCTTGTGGTCTGCGCAACGGACCGACGCCATTTATTGAAAACGATATTTAAAAAAGCCAGTGTATAAGAACATAATTTAACGGTGTTTAAGTGATAAAAGATAAACTATAATATGATAATATATAGACAAAATACTAAAGATCTGTTAGATTGGTTTGGATTGTTAAAAAGAATAGTGTGAGATCAGACTTGAACACGTGTGTGAAATTTAGAATTATTGTTTTGTTCTTGATGATAATATATAAAATAAACTTAGTTAAAGTGAATTGGGTTTTCTTCAATAGACTAATACACCTGTGTGTCGTTAATCTTAGAGGAACAGTGTCTTCCCAGCAATTTCTCGCCTTCCCAATGTACCTTGAGAGATTACAGAGTAGTGTTCCACCTCTGAGCTACCCGGCAAAGAATTCTTACCAGGAGAGAACCAGCCTCCTTCCAACCACTTACTACAAAGTTAAAGAGCGCCCAAATTCCCTGAGATGTTCTAAGGAAAAGCCATGGTTCTAGGGTAAGTGACTAATAAGAGGTTATCTCATTAGAAGATTGGTTCCTGTTTGTTCCCGAGAGGACCACTGTTCATCGTATCTGTACAGAGAGGTATTTTCTGTTTACCCCGTTTCATACAGTCACCTAGCATATTTATTAAAAAATAAAAGTGAAGTATCCGAATATTTAAAATGTTATATCAATGAAGCAGAAAGGGAAAAAAAGGAAAAAGTGTCTGTTCTACGATGTGACAATGGTGGCGAGTACACAAGCAATGAATTTAAGAAATGGTGTAGACAAATGGGAATTAAGCTTGACTATTCAGTAAAATATACCCCACAGCAAAATGGCAAAGCCGAGCGTCTAAACCGTACTTTATTTGAAAAAGCTAGAGCAATACTTTTTGATTCAGAACTAACAAAACAAATGTGGGGTGAAGCCATCAGAGTAGCAACACATCTATACAACAGATTACCTACTGAAACTAGTGTGACGCCATATGAACAGTGGTTTAATAAGAAGCCAGATGTTTCAATAATAAAGCCCTTTGGGTGTAAAGCATTTGTTAAAAAATTAGGGCACTTGAGAAAGTTGGATCCTAGATCAATGTAGCTCAAGATGATAGGCTATGCTAAAAATGGATATAGACTATGGAACAATTTCAAAAGAAGAGTGGAAGTACAGCGAGATGTCATATTTGATACGAAGATATATAAAGATTTTACAAACTCGCATGAAACAAACGATAATACATTCCTTCAAAATATTGAAATTCATTATTTATTAGAGAACGAACCAGAAGACATTCTGAATGAACCACAATTATATTGTCAGAAGATATTTCAAATGAACCTCAGTTACCAGAAGATCCTGATGAAGAAAATTCTGTAAGAAGTGATAATGAAAATATTCAAGGTATGCAGGATATTGTCAATCTAGAAAGCGACGAAAGTTTTTATGAATGTGATGTCAACACTGAAGATCAAGAAATAAATCAAAGACCAAAGAGAAACATAAAGCGTTCACAAAGGTATGACGACTATGTATTACTGACTTATAATGAAGCTGTGAGTGGTGATGACAAGGAGGAATGGATGGAAGCAATTAAGAATGAAATTAACTCGTTGAATTCCAATAACACATGGACTATTGTCGACAAAATACCAGAAGGAAAGAAGCCAATTCATAGCAAATGGGTTTTTAAAATAAAGAGAGACAACGATGGGAATATACTGAAGTATAAAGCAAGACTAGTAGCAAAAGGCTTTGAACAAAATTTCGATGACTATTTAGAAACATATTCACCAGTTGTTCGGGTAAGTTCTTTACGTGTCTTATTTTCATTGGCTGTGCAATTTGATTGGTATATTGATCATTGGGATATTGAAACAGCGTTCCTACATGGAACATTAAATGAAGATGTTTATATGTATCAACCTGAGGGTCATATTGTTAAAGGAAAGGAGAATGGATTATGTAAATTAAATAAAGCTTTATATGGTTTAAAGCAGGCAGCAATGCATGGCATAATGAAATAACAACAGTTTTATTAAGTTTTGGTTTTGAAAAATCTAAGTATGATCCATGTGTATTCATAATTAAAAATGTAAATCAATATCTTATATTGGCTATTTATGTAGATGATTTGTTTGTGATAGGTAATAATTTTGAAAGAAAGAAACAATTATTTAATGCATTACAAGATAGATTTAAAGTTAAAATATTGGGTCCTATACAAAATGCTTTAAGTTTAAGAATTCGTAGACAGAATGATGTTATGTATGTTGATCAGAAACATTATATACAGTGTATTAGAAACATTCAATATGACTGATTGTAAGACTGTATGTATCATCTCCTATGGTAATGGGTCTAAAATTAATTAAAAATGAACAAAAGGTTGACCCTAATATCCCATACCAAATTTTAATAGGTAGCCTTATGTATATAGCTGTAAACACAAGACCTGATGTGTTGCATTCTGTATGTTTACTTTCACAGTTCAATAACAGTTAATGAACATTTTTCTCATGCGAAAAGAATTCTCCGTTATTTAAAGGGTACAATTGATTTGTGTATGATGTATAAGAAATCAAAAATAAATTTATATGGCTATGTTGATGTGTCATGATTTGGCAATCACAACGCTAAGTACATCATCCATATACTTATTACGACCACCCCTGAACGCATGATTTTACACTTCTTGGAATTATTGTGAACACCTGCAACACAATTTATGATTATTGAGAAAAGTAATGTACGATTCTAAGATGTGAATTCTTGAATTATTTATACCCTTGGAAACGTATTATTACCTTTCAGAATATCACCTGCCTATATAAAAACCGAAAAAGGTCCCTTTTTAACAATATTATTTTGTGCATCTTCAATCAATAAATTGCATTGCATAATGGCACCCACATTATCTATAAATTTATGTCTATTCTTTGTTTTACTTGGAAGGATCACCAGGGTTGAACCTTCATCCACATCTTAAGATAGTATAATAGATAACGCAACCCTAATAAATTTCATAGTTGCTATTGTGTCCCCAAACCCACTGATAAGATCTGACCAGAGCACGAAAAATCAACAAAATAGATTTTTTCCCACAGTCTCTAGATTCAGACGTAAAGAACTTTTGGGCCGCAATCATTAACCGGCATTAAATTAGTGGACCAAATTGGATATATCATAAATGTTTTATTGTAAATCTCCCTAAAATATATTGTATTGTGAAATTGCTTAACCTACCTTGTATATTAAATGTTAAATATCACCATATTCATAATGATTGATATTAAATTGTACAATAATATCGAATTATCACTATTGTTAATGTATAACTTTTACTATGTGGAAACTTTATGAACTACATACTTGCAAAATGCATTTCACTGAAAATTAATATCATTAAATTTCGCGTCCAGATTTTCATTTACGCAACATATTTTTTAGTTGTTGCGACCCCAAAACGGGTACAGGTTGAGAAGCCCGGCGAACAGCCCTCACACCTGTCTATTCGAAATTGTATATAAACCAATAGACCTACCCCGGTCAGATTAGACGAAATGTAGCCTTAGCGCGTACTTCTTCTCCGTGTGAGCCTACTTACAGGCCCTACGTGTCGTTGTGTTGATATACCGATCCCTTAATTATATTCATAACTTCATCTTTAGACCTTGTATCTAACCGTGTTGTAAATTCCCATCCTCTGCTAATTACTAATAGTCAAGTCATTCGCCGCGAACAGTTATCATAAAGTTTCCACCAGTGCATATTTGTGTAAAAATCAGTCCAATATTTCATGTCGTTCATTTAACTTTTTGTGTATTTACCCACTTCAAATTGTAAAATTTATAACATTTTGTGCATCCTAATAAACTGCAGTTAACCTTGTTCGGAGTTATCATTCACCCCAATAACCCGCTGACCACACATAACAGATGCAGATTGGGCTAACTCTATACAAGACCGAAGGTCTTATTCTGGATTTATTTTTAAAATCGGTTGCAATACCATTTCATGGGAATGTAAGAAACTGAGTTGTGTTGCTTTGTCTTCCACAGAAGCAGAGTATATTGCTCTCACTCATGCAGCCAAGGAGGCAATATTCTTGAGAAATTTTATTGGAGAATTATACAGTGAAATACATCTCAGTCCAGTTTTGTTGTACAATGATAATCAGTCTTCTCATAAGATAGCTCAGAATAGGATAGTAAATAACAGAACAAAACATATTGATATTAGATACCATTTTATTAAGGATTCCATTGTTGATAATAAAATAGATGTAAAGTACTTATGTACTGAAGAAATGGTTGCAGATGTTTTAACAAAAACACTGCATGGACCGAGGTATAATAAATTTTATATAGGTAACAAAGTATGTAACAAAGAATAACAGAACATAATTTTTTCTTTTTAGTTTGTATGGTTTTGAGTTGTATAAATGATTATTTTTGTTGGTTAATCGAAATGTTGAAAATTGAGTGGGCATGTTGAGATGTATTATTATTTTTAGTTATGGCAATTTTCAAGATTTTGATTTGGATAATGTTGCTGAAGATTTTTATCTATACATCTTATATTGCAGTATTCAATGTTAGAAAAGATTTATAATAAATAAAAAGTTACTGTTAAAATACAATACTATGTATGTTAATTTTTTTTTGTTTGTTTGTAAGTTTCGAGTGTCCTGTTAAAGTCAGGTGTATGTCAGACATCATCCATGCAGAGATAAAACGTGACACCCAATAAGATATAACATCTACAGATTGTCAAGAAAGAGTTGGTCTCGGATTAATTTGGAACTAATTTTTCTTCTTACTGGTAACACTGACGGGCCGCGTCGTCAAATGACAGTTCGTTGTTTTGAGCGTTTTGAGTGAGGTTTTGTAGCTGTTTGTTGTGTGGATTTTAATTTTTTTAACTCCCGAAGACTTTAAACAATATAATAATGAATAAAACGATTCAAAGTAGACCACGAAAAATTGTGTATAATGTGTTTCTGAAGTGTCAATCAGAAGCAATGGACGGAAAGTCAGGCGCTGACATTAACCACGTTTTC
This sequence comes from Mystacides longicornis, assembly GCA_963576905.1. Lineage (NCBI taxonomy): Eukaryota > Metazoa > Arthropoda > Insecta > Trichoptera > Leptoceridae > Mystacides > Mystacides longicornis. The sequence continues at coordinate 24,650,153 of OY756427.1, forward strand.
CAACGAACAGCTGAGTTAACTGGTACGTATTTTAACTCTTTTAAGAGTTTTTATACATTCTATTAATATATTCGCCATTTTAAGAACATGATTCAATTTTTTTAAAACTTTATAAGATCTCACAAAATCTATTGAAGTTAACCTATAAATAATAATGACAGGTCTCTGACATTCAAGCTTTGGTTGTTGAAAACCAAAACACTGTATCCGATTTTTTTATTATTATTTTTCGTAAACAAACACATGTTTTTTTTGGTTTACAAGCTTTTTGCTTTATTGTTTCAAGCATTTCATTGTCCAGTGTACGAAGAATAGTGAATGAGGGAAATTCTTCCGGCGGCATTTTTCAAACGCCTGGAAAACAAAGGAAAGGGCGCCCTAAAAAGGAATTGGATGATTTTGATATTTGTGCAATAAGACAAAAAGTCCATTTTTTTATACAGTAAGAAAAGAAGTGCCCACTCTCAGGAGCTTACTTAGAGTTGTTCGAGAAGATCTCAACTTTGACGGAAGTCATGAACTCTTGAGAAAAATTTTAATAAATATTGGTTTTTCTTATAAAAAATGTGGGTCAAATAGATCATTGTTAATAGAAAAACCGTATATTGCTGCAAAAAGGGAAAATTATTTGAGGACCATCTTGGATAATAGAAAATTACCAAACGAATTACAAAAAGATATAATTTATCTTGATGAGAGCTTTATACACTCTTCCTATAAAGTTAAAAAATGTTGGCAGTCCATCAATGTACATGGTGTCCGTGAGGATATAAATAAAGGAAAAAGATTCATAATCGTCCATGCTGGGAGTGAACATGGATTTATTCCAAATGCTTTACTAATGTTTACCGGTAATAATAAAAATGCCGATTATCATTCAGATATGAATGCGGTCAATTTTAAAAAATGGGTCACCGAAAAGTTATTGCCTAACATTCTCAAGCCGTCGATTATTGTCATGGATAATGCTCCTTATCATAGTGTTGTCATCAATAAAGCTCCCACGTCCACTGCAAGAGTGGGTGAAATAAAAAATTGGTTGGAGGATAATAATATACGCTACGACCCAGAGCTGAGAAAACCGCAACTGTTGATGCTTGTAAACGATCATAGACCAGAAAAAGTTTATGAAATAGACGAGATTATTAAAAAAAATGGTCATATAGTTGTACGACTTCCTCCCTACCACTGTGATCTGAACCCTATAGATGGGCTTTAGTGAAAAAAAAAATTAGTATGAAAAATATAGATGGGAGAGATATTTTAAAATTGGCAACAGATGCTTTTAATATCATCACAGCTGACGATTGGAGAAACTGTTGCAAACATGTGGAGAAGATTGAGAAGGAATATTATGGTAGGGGAGCTACTCTTTACGATAATATCGATAATTTAATTATAAATTTGGGAGACGATAGCGACACAGATACAGATTCCTTCAGATACAGATTCCTTATCTGGGATCGAATTTTTGAACGCTGAAGGTGAAGAAAAAGAACCTTCGGAGGAGGTTATTATGGAGTTCCAAGACGAAGAATATTTGGAAGAATATTTAGATTCCGATTTAGACTAATATGTTACTTTTTTGTATTTGTTATTTAAAAATAAAATTTGAGTTTATTCTTTGAGTTAAGATTGCTTGTATTATTTCCACTTTCCTCACAAAGAATTATTAGAAAGTAGAATTTCTGCCGTCCTAAGCCAAAAGGCGTTATCTCAACAAAACCTACTTTCGAGATAATTGATATTTTGTAAAAATCATTTTCGCACTAACTTTTAATAAACCAATTGTATATATTTTTATTGCTTTTAACACTATTTCATGTCTATTTATTAAAAGTGCAAACAAAATATCACTACATTATGTATTTCAGTGTTTTTTATGAGATACCGCCATTTTACTTAAAATATTTTGATTTAAAAAGTGAGTTAACGCTTTCGCTCTTAGGCTTAGTATGCATTTTTCTATACAAAAATGGAAATATTCAGTTTGGTGAAAAATTGGTAGTTCTATTTTGAAAATAAGGCCGATTTATTTTTTTTAAATAATTTTAATATATTAAAAACAAATTACGATGAATTAAAAAATGATAGGATGTTATTCGAACAAAAATAAATCCTCAAAAGTTGCGATTTCTCTCCAAAAACTCAATCTGTTTTCAGGTCTTATAGGGTTTGGAGTGATTTCAGAATACCATATTTTTGCCTTTGAAATTTCGATCGGGTTAGTTTTCTTTTTTGGGGGTGGCAGAACATTTTCTTTTAAAATTTTACACCCGACGATACTGGCTGTTATAAAATCATTTTCGAACCTAGTTTTATAGATCAAATCGTAGCTGCATCTGTTTACTTCGACTTGCACAATGTCATTGATATAGGGGCGCGGTGAAAATCGAGAAAGCTTGTATTGTGTCGTGTAGTCATGCCTTTCATAAAAGTCGTCATTGTCTTGTCTTGAGATTTGTTCCGGTAGAACATACCTACAGCTAGAAAAAATCTTCAAAAAACATCACAGCGAGCAGGTTAATCGTAATAGTTAATAGACAAAAAATACCCAAGTACCAATATATTTTTAGACTAATTAAAACCTTACCTACTTGTAAACAATTAACGTCCACTTTCCTGTAGAACTGTGGATATATCTCCGGTAATCAAAATGAATTGTTAAATTTGCGGAATATAAAGATAAACTGAAGAGTGTCGAGAGAGAAAACAATAATTGTCGATAAATTAAAACTATGAGATAATTAAATTTTAATGCTTAGGTAAAACTTATTTATTTATTCAAGATTTCAACGGCTTAAGAGCCTTTTAAATTAGGTAATTTTTATACAGAAACAAAAGAAAACTTAATAAAATATAATTACATGCTAATGATAAAAAAAAAAACAAATAAACTACGCAGTATCTCCTGATCCAGTGTAACCAGGTACGTGTCGCTCCATGATTATATTATAAAGCGATATTTCAGGAAGCCAAATACATTAAAAAATGTCTTTTGTAAAAAAATACGAAGCATCGAGGCGGCAACTCCAAAATCCTTCGGAACCGAAACTTAATTACTGTCTTTTACCTTAGTAATTATGTTTGTGCTACGATCCCTATTTTCTTAGCCTTTTTCATGTATCTTTGACATACGGCTCTTTAGCTTCACAAAAATAGCATACGGCTAAATTTCTTCAAAATTTAGAGTAAACTTGAGATACGAAATATATTCTTAGGTGTTTTTTTCTATGTTTTATATGAGATATGAATTTTTGGCTTAGTCGAATAGATACAGACTGGTGTCAGCTATCAGAAGCGATAAAAAACAAAAAATCGATTTTTTTTGAGATACCGCCATTTGGCTTAGCACGGCAGTATACCAATTTCTGTTTTTTTAAAAAGAGTTCTAGTTAAGACAATTTCTTTGGGAACAATACATATAGCGGACTTATTTCAGGTAAGATTTTTTTGCAGCTATAATGAATGAATGATAATAAGGAGAGCATTTATTTATTTGACAATACAGACACTGGGTATTGACAGACTGCACCACGATTATTGTTTTAAACATCATCATCATCATCTCTCCCTTGAAGCCCCCCGCACACCGCAAACCAGCCCAGAGGAGATCAGTCCGCAGCAAACCCAACCCGCACGAAACTAGCTCCCCAGCCTGATCGAAATAACCAAACCAAAAAGCCAGCCCCACACAGACCAAGCCCGCAGCGGACCTCCCCCCCAAACCAATCCGCAATGCAGGGGGCCTAAACCCCACTTCAGGAGTATAGGGAGGCATCAAGAGGTCCCCATTGCGCTGGATCATGCGCCTTCACAGGGGGGACACCATGTTTTAAACAATAGAATAAAATTTATGTACAGTGCGAGAGTCTTCCGAAACAAAAAAAAATGTTTAAAATTTTGCGAACAGTGTTTTTGTTTTCTACAGTTGGTTACAAATGTGGTGTTGCAATATAACAAAATAAAGCGCCCTCATCGAAAACCAACTCTTTCTTGACAATCTGTACATTACACGCATTTGATCTACCACTGAGTCAACTTGAGAGATATGCCATAAAAATATTAGTGAACACATATTTATTTCGTTCAATTCAGCATATTTCCCCTATAGCAAGGATATGGTTTTCCGGAATGCAGAAACATCCAGAACATCTTTCTTTAATAGCTTGAGGATTGGCTGATTATTTTGAAACCTATAAAAACTGAATTTCATGTTGACAAAATCTCAAATCGCGGTGGTACTATCTATACAGATTGGTATTAAACCGTATCGAAGACTTGATATCAGGTTATCCCAAGAACATAATGTGACTTATGCTCTATCCATAGTCCCAATAATGAACTGGTGAAGAGTACAGAAAAAAAGGAAATCAGGGGAAAATTTCCAAAGAAAGGCAAAGAATGATCACCATCTTTAAATATTTTTGTCAAAAAGGTAACCTAAGACCTTACATACCATCAACCTCAGTAGACGATTCCTCCACAACGGGCACAACCTATGTCATCCAGGAATAGCGGCCACTCGTCGGACCTTACGACAAAAGGACACCTGGAAAAACTTCAAGTCATAGTACTAAACGTAAAAATACTTACAACTTGTTTTGTTCTATAAAAATGCCAAAAGTAGCTCCAACGCGGTGGGAGTACAACTCTAGAATGGTTAATGTAACATTTAACCAGTTAATGAATTTGATAGGAGTATTTGAAAATATAGAGGAAAATTATATAGATTGGGATACGTATACAATCGATAAAGTTCGTAATTATTTATTTGTGTTGAAAAGTTTTAATTTTTACTTTACGATATTTCATAAAATTTTTGAAAAAAAAACCGTCGTGCTATATGGTGTAATTCAGAGTGCGAAGTCGATATTCAAACGTGTTTAAAAATAATAGAACAATTTCTTTTTTGGCTTCAAAATTTTCGCTTAGAATTTGATTCACTTTATGATGCAAACGTTTCTACCTTTTCTCAGCCTAAAAGGAAGCATAATATAGATGACCCTAAAATTTATTTTAAACAGCCATTTTTCGAAATTATATTTCATCATAAATTAATATATTAATGCTCTTTCTTTTTTCAAATTACTTGAACAGAACTTTTTTGAAGCTTACAGTTTAAACTTTCCTAAAGATAATTTTTCTAGTTTAAGATGTTTTATGGGGCTTTTTTCGATTTTGATCGGCTTCAAAATCAATTATCTTTTCTTTATAGTTCCCCAGATTTGAAAGGACTCAATTCCTATGAAATGATTGAGAAGTGTTTGGAACTGGGTTTGAATAAAGTTTTGTCTGAGTTGATAAAATTAGCTAAATTAATTGTGAGGATTCCCGCAAGCAGCGCATCTGCAGAACGGTCGTTTTCTGGCCTCAAACGTATTCACACTTACGTAATTCGCAGGGACAGGCGCGTCTTTCAAATCAATCTTTAATTGCCTTAGAGAAAGACCATGTTACTAATATTCATATTCAATGAACTTTGTAATAATTTATTTAATGACTGTAAGTTTGTTTGAATAAAATAAAATAAAAATATTAGAAAAACAAAAAGTTTTTACGACGACGTTTTGCAAGAGTTTATGAAAAAGGATAGGGGGACAGATTTAGTTTACAAATAATTGTTGTTAACTTCAGTTTATTAATAATTTTGATTGTTTGCTAGTTTTTGTCATTCACTGTGAACTTTAGGTAATTTACTGTTTTCGACAATTCAAAACCTCTTGGCCTTTTTAAGGCCGCCTTAAGTATATTTAAGGTGGGTGTTTATTTAAACTGACATTCGATATGAATATGCTTTAAGCGTCCTTAGAAGAATAACTATGGTTGAAAAAACATCAAAATTTTTGTTTTTTATAAAATAATACAGTTGTTGCTGTTTAACCTGATCATGATTAAATTCACATTGTCTGTGTCAGCATCATTGTCAAGAATATTACTGACGTCAAGGTATGTTTGATTTCACAATATATTTTTAAATGATTAATCTCAGAATATTTAACAGTAGATGGCTACCTACACACATTGGTATAGGTACAATGTGTTTCCCGAAGCTTGATCAAACGAAATGTTCAAACAAAAGACGATAATTCATGGATAAAAATGCGGAAAAACGACGTTTTTTTTTTTGGAAAAATTCTTCTTTGGGTTGGCTTGCCCAATTTTTTGAAAAAAAAAAAACCACCGCACGCCACTGTTGTACAGTTAAGTGTAAAATGTGTCCTGAACACAAGTGCGTAAAAAGTTGTACTACCTGATAATGGTAGTCAGTGAAAATCAGGGTGAAATTATTAGTTGCCAGTGTCATGACTGTGCGGCTTCTGCTGGAGGGTGTAAGCATGCAATTGCTTTTTTAATGTGGGCTCATCGTCGCAGTGAGGAGCTTCCAAGGACATCCATCGCGTGTTATTGGAAAAAGCCCACTTTGTCTAAAGTAGGGATCACATTGAAATACATCACAATACAGCAGATGTGTAAAAAAGAAGTACCGCACAGACCAAGCTCATCAGCTTTTTTAACAGAGTTCCTTTCGGAGGCCGAGAGGGAAAAGATACTTGCGAACTGCTGCGCTATCAACCCCAATTTCATCATACTGGTGTTATGCAGTATTCAATGCACTACATAATATGTTGCTGTTTTTGATTTACAGAAGTGTTTAGAAACACCTAGTATAAATACTAGCGTTTCTTTTACAAAAGGAAATTGTGGACGTGTGACCTGACAGTCCGCAACTGCAATATTCGTGAGACATATTGTTATATGTGGCACGAAGGTATTGCAAACAGGGGAGCAAATGAAGTGGCATCTTGTTTGTTCAAATTCATTATGGGCTTGCCGGACGAAGCACAAAATTTAATTTTCTATTCTGACACATGTCCTGGTCAGAACAGGAATACAATTATTCCAATAATGTTTCCATATGCTATACATATGAAACCTGGGCTGAAGGAAATAAACCATAAGTTTTTAGTCCCTGGTCACACTCACCTCGAGTGTGACTCAGATCACACCCTGATCGAGAGATTCAGGAAGCAAAATAGCGGGACTATTTTAGCTGTACCCCAAGATTGGGTTACATTTGTACAGTTATCCAGTCGTAAATTGAAAACAGTTACAATGCAACAGTCCGATTTTTACAGTTTTTGAAAGTTATTCACTACAATATCTCAAAAAAAGACTGTTGACATTGAAAAACGTAGCTTTAGTTGGCTAAAAATCTTTTGGATCCACATTGCCAAAGCGGATGCTGTGGGGACGATTAAATTTAAATTAGATCTGAGCGATGGTCCCTTCAGAAGCTGCTCTTTGAATAAAAGAGGACATGTTCAAAGCGTCCAGTCCATCACATTGCCCCAGGCACCAGTTACACCAGTCCTCTAGTAATTGATAAAAAAAAAATATGAAGACATAATATCACTAATTCAAAAATTTAAGAAATGCTGCCTCAGTTCAGTGTGTAGACACGGATAGTGATGATGATTATTAGGAATGATTAATTTATGGTAGTTCGTTGTTTTTTATTATGATTTTTTATGTTGCTAATGAATAAATTGTGCTAATTAAAATAAATAACCTTTTGCTTTCCACAAACCAGATCCATTTCATTTCATTCTAGATATAATCTCAGAATATGATGCTCAAAAATAGTGATACATTATACACTATGTGTATTTTGCTTAATAATGAATGATCATAATCTGATAACTGAACAGTTCGAAGATTAAACAACACATAAATAGATAATTTATCTTTTCGACCGTGGCTACTTGGTGGAACATACTTCGAACTTATTTTAAAGAAACAAAATATTTAGTTTTTTCCACAATTTTATTCAGCTAACCGGTTTTCGAAGACCGTACGTCTTCTTCGTCAGGCTAGTAGATGTTAACTAAATTACAAAAAGTGATCCAACAGAAAATAGAAGCTATATAATTCAAAATTAGAGAGACAAAACAATATTATTCTTACATACTAGAAAGAGACAGAAACAATGCGGTTGGTCGAACAAAGGCAAGTAAAGATGTTATTAAGTGCTCCAAAACAATTTTTTAAACGGAGAGAGATAATAATAACAAAAGACATTGTTGTTAATACATAGTACCTAAAATAATCCATACCTCGAAAGCTGATTCTATATTATTATATTTTAAAAGAGAAAGTTTTTGTTTATATATATATATTTTTTTTCCCCCCGAACAAGTACATAGCTGTATGACAAAGAATGTAATAAGAAAGAGGAGACAGGGGTAGAGAACTGATACAAAAAAATAAAATAATAATAATTATAATAAAAATAATGTTGAATAGACCTCCAAATAAAAAATATATATTATAACAAAACTATAAAATTATTTTTTCTTGTACGGAGACTTAATATGTAGTGTATTATACACGACATGGAGCAAAAAAAAAAATAATAATATTATTAGTATTATATAGGTGGACATATTATGTAAATTATAGAAATGTTTTATCGTGTACAAAACAATAGGCAATTTATTATACAGGGTTTAAAACTACTACCCAAAGGCAATTTAATATACTGGACATAAATTTATTGTACAAGGCTTAAAGTAATAATAGTAATAAATATATAGGACATAGGTATATTGTGTAAATTAATGGAGATATTTTATCGTGTACAAAACAAAGGCAATTAGATATACAGGGCTTAAAACTACTGTCGCGAACAACTTGTTTTGGGTATGAATATCTACGTATCCTAAATGAATTATCACAAACACAAACACTGATTTAGGTAGGTATGAATATCCGTATCCTAAATGAATTTTCACAAACACAAACACTGATTTAGGTAGGTATGACTATCCGTATCCTAAATGAACTAACACAAACACTTGTCGAAGATAATATTATGTAGGTATATCCCATATCTTGTCGACGCTGCCGACTGGGCTGATGTGGTGTAGTGGAGGCCAAATGTTCACCATCCCTGGAGTGTATCTGAAACAATAATACAGCGGTGCGGTATCAAAGGCCATAAGGGAGAGAACACGAAAAAGTGATAATGTTAGGATTAATTATTATTATCAAAGAATAATCAGAATTTTGGTATAGGCTTTAATAGGGGCGATGAGTTTTGTAAATCTAATTGATCATTGAGTATGATTTTGTTCCTATCCTGTTTTAATTTATTGATTTCTATAGTCTCTAATCTATCTAATACTCTACCTTTATCGCACTTATGTAAGATTTTGACGTCTGTGTCCCAATTGCAAACATGATTATGGTTATTCAAGTGTTCTGAGAAAGAGGATTTATCATTCTTTAATCTATAACTAGCTTCGTGCTCTTTTATTCTGCTCTTAAAATTCCTGCCCGTTTGTCCAATATATGACGCATTACAATTACTGCATGATAACATATATACTCCACTATTCTCAAAGTTGTCTATTCTATCTTTATTATTTACTAGATGTGTCCTTAATGAGTTTTTGTTATAAAAAGCTATTCGTTTCTTATTTCCTTTAACAATTTTTAAACAAAACCTAAACCCAAAGCATACAATAGAAATATTAGATTTATTTAACTTATGTATTGACCAGAATTATTTCCAATTCAATAAAGTGTGGTATAGACAATTGGACGGGTTAGGAATGGGTTCACCAATCTCTCCATTTTTTGCAGACTTTTTCATGAACTATTTAGAAGAAAAAATATCGATACTACCCATGTTTAAGAATCTTGTTTTTTACTACAGATATGTTGACGATATACTAGGTCTGTGGACTGGCACAAAACGTCAACTTGATTTATTCCTGACGAACCTCAATACGATTAACGACTCGATTAAATTCACGATGAAAGTGGGAGGAAACAGCATTAGTTTTCTAGATTTAAGATTAAACATACATAACAATAAAATAGAATTTGATGTCTTTAGAAAACCAACATACAGCGACAATATAATTCACGCCAGTTCAAACCATCACATTTCACATAAAATGTCAGTATTTCATTCATTATTACACAGATTACTAGAGTTACCTTTATCTAAAGAGAATTATAACAAAGAGATCAACACAATTAAAGTATTAGCAAAAAACAATGGTTACCCTGTTAATGGTATAATTAAATTATTAGAACGTAAAATAAGGAAAAGATCAGTAAAATTGATAGCACTGGGGCTTAATACAATACAAAAATCAGACAATGAAAAATGGGCAAAATTACATTACATACCGAGAATTTCACAGAAAGTGTCAAAAATTGTTAAAGGAAATAAGAAACGAATAGCTTTTTATAACAAAAACTCATTAAGGACACATCTAGTAAATAATAAAGATAGAATAGACAACTTTGAGAATAGTGGAGTATATATGTTATCATGCAGTAATTGTAATGCGTCATATATTGGACAAACGGGCAGGAATTTTAAGAGCAGAATAAAAGAGCACGAAGCTAGTTATAGATTAAAGAATGATAAATCCTCTTTCTCAGAACACTTGAAAAACCATAATCATGTTTGCAATTGGGACACAGACGTCAAAATCTTACATAAGTGCGATAAAGGTAGAGTATTAGATAGATTAGAGACTATAGAAATCAATAAATTAAAACAGGATAGGAACAAAATCATACTCAATGATCAATTAGATTTACAAAACTCATCGCCCCTATTAAAGCCTATACCAAAATTCTGATTATTCTTTGATAATAATAATTAATCCTAACATTATCACTTTTTCGTGTTCTCTCCCTTATGGCCTTTGATACCGTACCGCTGTATTATTGTTTCAGATACACTCCAGGGATGGTGAACATTTGGCCTCCACTACACCACATCAGCCCAGTCGGCAGCGTCGACAAGATATGGGATATACCTACATAATATTATCTTCGACAAGTGTTTGTGTTAGTTCATTTAGGATACGGATAGTCATACCTACCTAAATCAGTGTTTGTGTTTGTGAAAATTCATTTAGGATACGGATATTCATACCTACCTAAATCAGTGTTTGTGTTAGTGATAATTCATTTAGGATACGTAGATATTCATACCCAAAACAAGTTGTTCGCGACAGTAGTTTTAAGCCCTGTATATCTAATTGCCTTTGTTTTGTACACGATAAAATATCTCCATTAATTTACACAATATACCTATGTCCTATATATTTATTACTATTATTACTTTAAGCCTTGTACAATAAATTTATGTCCAGTATATTAAATTGCCTTTGGGTAGTAGTTTTAAACCCTGTATAATAAATTGCCTATTGTTTTGTACACGATAAAACATTTCTATAATTTACATAATATGTCCACCTATATAATACTAATAATATTATTATTATTTTTTTTTTTGCTCCATGTCGTGTATAATACACTACATATTAAGTCTCCGTACAAGAAAAAATAATTTTATAGTTTTGTTATAATATATATTTTTTATTTGGAGGTCTATTCAACATTATTTTTATTATAATTATTATTTTTTTTTTTTTGTATCAGTTCTCTACCCCTGTCTCCTCTTTCTTATTACATTCTTTGTCATACAGCTATGTACCTGTTCGGGGGAAAAAAAATATATATATATAAACAAAAACTTTCTCTTTTAAAATATAATAATATAGAATCAGCTTTCGAGGTATGGATTATTTTAGGTACTATGTATTAACAACAATGTCTTTTGTTATTATTATCTCTCTCCGTTTAAAAAATTGTTTTGGAGCACTTAATAACATCTTTACTTGCCTTTGTTCGACCAACCGCATTGTTTCTGTCTCTTTCTAGTATGTAAGAATAATATTGTTTTGTCTCTCTAATTTTGAATTATATAGCTTCTATTTTCTGTTGGATCACTTTTTGTAATTTAGTTAACATCTACTAGCCTGACGAAGAAGACGTACGGTCTTCGAAAACCGGTTAGCTGAATAAAATTGTGGAAAAAACTAAATATTTTGTTTCTTTAAAATAAACACATAAATAATTTGATCAATACCTGTTGACGATATTTCCCAAATAATGTGGAAAATGGAAAATCCAAATATATATGGGTTTTTATTCATACTTTTAGTAAATAAGATGATTTTAATGATCACAGTCTTATTAAACCCTGATTTACAAAAATAAGTTGAATCTTTATTTTACTCCCCTGAAAAAGTACTTACCAATTTGCAGATAACCAGCGGTACTAATAGAAACTGCGTTATAACACCTTTATGACGGGAATAGTTATTCCGGAATAAATCGCTTATTCCAAGCGCTAATAATAATCAATTTTATTCCACGGTATAGCTATTCTCTTGCTACAGAATAGTTTGGCAACCTCGCATTTTTTCAAATTTGTCTATGGTATTTCTAAGCATTTATACACAAATTTGACAGGAAACTTGCGTGTTTATTGTTGGTAAATAATTACGGAGCCGCTATTTTCACTTAGAAACTACTGCGCATGCGCAAAATGGACCAATGGGGGGGTCGGAAAATTCCGCGAAATTTAAGTTTTGTTTACATTTTTTTTGACAGCTTTTTTTCCGCGAGAAAGTGGTTATTTTCACTTAGAAACCGTCTTTAGTGTCAAAATATTCTAATATTAAAAAAAAAATCGCTTTTTTTTTTGTTTGTTTACAAACGTAAATGTAATACATACATTATCGTCGTTCGTGGTTCGACTTTTGTGACGTATATTGCATTCAATTTTCTCTTAAACAATTTAGTGATATTTTCTACAAATTAAGTGTTTTTATGTCGCTTATATCGTGTAGCTAAAAGTCGATTCTGGATTTTATTATTAAGTGTTTTTGTGTTGTTTGTAGGTTAAATTTTTTCATATCGACAATATCGTGGATATTTCAAAAATCTAAAAGCCGATTTCTGGTTTGAATTATTAAGTGTTTTTGTGTTGTTTGTAGGTTAAATTTTTTCATATCGACAATATCGTGGATATTTGTATAATATCTCATTGGGATATTTCAAAATATTATGATTATTTAAATTCTTGTAATTTAATGTGCAGCTAATATTGCTCACGAAATTTATATATAAAAGATTGATTTATAGAATAAAATAGAAGAAATATTACATTTTTTTGTTATTCTTTATTTGGTTAATATAGATACCTACTACATTATATACTTAGTATTACATACGCAATCTGTCACATGTGCGTATGCCGTATGTATACAAGTATTTATTCTATGGTGACTGGTGAGTGCCATAGATTGGCCTGAGTATTGTTTGATTTTAATTATTTTCACAGTTTTTGTTTCATTCAGAAAGAGAAAAAAAATATAGGAATACTTATTGTTTATGGTAAAAATAAGAAAAAAGAAATTACAAAATTCAAATTATTGACGGTTTCTAAGGGAAAATATCTATTAATAAAATTAACCAACTCGTGAACATGCATTTCTTGATGGATATATTTGAAAATAATGTTCAAATAAAACAATGTTTAACTTATCCACAAATTTTTATTTTCCCGACTAGTTTCGTAGGTACACGTCCTACATGGTCACGGGAGACTAAGAAACGTGTACCTACGAAACTAGTCGGGAAAATAAAAAATTTGTGGATAAGTTAAACATTGTTTTATTTGAACAAAATATCTATTGCCAAATAATTATAATTGTATAGAATTGAAAATAATCCTAGATCGAGGTGTCCTAATTGGGATTTGGAAGAAAGAGTAAGTATTTCATTGACAATTTCCGTAATATTAGTACTCATAGGAATTAAATCCAAATCCAAATCCAAACTCCCTTTAGACCCCACTTAGGGGCATAGGGAGGCAACAAGAGCTCTCCATTGCGCTCGATCTTGCGCAACGGTGATGACCTCCTCCCACACCATGTCCATGTCCCTCAGCTCTGCTTCGAAGGAGCGGAACACAGTGTGAGAGTGTCTTCCTCGTCTTCGGGACCCTGATGGGAGGAAGAACAGCGCTCTCCTCGGCCAACTGTCATTCGGCATCCTTAACACATGTCCCAGCCAAGTCCATCTCCTCCCCACAATGGTGGAGGTGATGGGCTCACGCTGGGTGCGCCGGCGTATAGCGTCGTTCGTGATGCGGTGGTACCATCTTACGCCCAGAATTCTCCTTAGGCACTTCATCTCAAAGGCTGAGACTTTTTGTGCCTGGGCCTTGGTCAGGTGCCAGGACTCACACCCATAAAGGAGAATGGGCAACACACACGCATCAAACAGTTTACATTTCGTCTCGACGCTAAACGCCGACGCTTTCCATATCTTGGTCATGTTGTTGAAGGCGCCACTTGCCATACCGATACGAATCGGGAGCTCAGCCCCGAGGTCACCAGCGGTGGTAATGGTTGCTCCCAGGTACTTAAATTTATCCACCCGGGAGACCTGGTGACCATCGATGGTTATCGGTTGCTGTTTATCGGGGCAGGCATTATTCGCCATGAGCTCCGTCTTACTGGCATTGACTCGAAGGCCGAGGCGTGCTGTTTCGTTGCAGAGTCTTGAAACACTGCGCTGTAATTCCTCCACTGTCGTACTGAACAACGCTAGGTCGTCCGCGTACTCCAGATCGCACAGTTCGCCCATTAGACCATCTCTCTGTGTTATCGGTATACCTCTTGCTCCTTGCATGGACTTTCTCAACAGGAAATCCATGACTATTATAAATATAAAGGGAGCTAGTACGCAGCCCTGTCTGACTCCCGTGGTGATCCTAAAAGCTTCAGTAGGACCACCTGGCGTTTTCACGCTACACTCAGAGTCTTCATACAGGGACTGCACCATTTTAACTATTTTCGGAGGTATACCATACAGAGCAAGTATTTTCCATATTGATGGTCTATGTGGGCTGTCGAAGGCCTTTTCAAAATTATATTAAAATATTATATTATATTAATTATATTAAATAGGAATTAAAACCAATCTTTATAACCTGTCTCCACTTGTCCTACTAATTGTTAAATAACATTATTTAACAGAGCTTACTTGGAACTATATTAACTCCATATTTGTCAATAGTGGAGAACAAATGTACATCCACTATGATAAATAACAGTAAAAAGAAGGAAGCGTGGGAGAGAATCACACTTGAGTAAGTGGACATTTTCCATCAATGCCGTTATTGTTCATGATAATACCTTATGTGAAGCTTATTAAATTTTGAAAAGAATATGTGTAAGTTTATTGGTCATTTTCTTTTCAGATATAATGCAGCAAGTCAGAGGGAGAGGTCCCTTAAAAACATCAAAAACCAATGGACAGTTATGAAAATTTCCAGTAAAAAGGCCTTCTCAATTTTCACCAAGACCTCCCTCTCCTTCCTTAGAAGATTCTGAAGTCAGAGATATGATTCCATCAATGTTTGAAAGGTCTCGTAATATATACGATTGTGATGGACCTAGTGATGAGGTACCTACAACTTCCCTAATTCGTAATGTTCACATTTATTGGAATTAGTAATAACTATAAAAAAAAAACTCCTCAAGTGGGAGTAATTATAATTTTGTTCCAAAATCAGGTTATGTTTTTATGAAATAATGCAAACGGTAACTGTTATATTTACAGGTAATGGAACAACAGGAGACTGGGTCAACGATACGATCTTTCAGCCACACGATTGCTTTTGCAGATGTTGGGGTTTATTTTCAGTAATCAATTTCTTTTTGTTTTTGCATGCACTTTCCTAATTGTGATGGTCATTTTTTTCAAATAAGTAATAAAAAAAAAACTCGAGTGGGAGATATTGCAATTTTAATTTTGTTACAAAATCAGGTTATGTTTTTATGAAATAATGCAACTGGTAACTGTAATATTTACAGGTAATTGAACAAGAGACTGACTTAATGATGCCATCTTGCAGCCGTTCGGTTGCAACCACAGATGATGTTTGTTTTCAATACTCAATTTCTTTTTTGTTTGGATGAATTAACTTTAAGTAGTGATGGCACCCTAAATTTTTCGGAACCGGTTCCATAAAGTCATGTAAGAACTAGGAACCTATTTTATGGTCATCTGGCAAATTCATAACAATTACTTATTTTGACACTTTTTTTTTAAATAAATATATTACTTTACTATACCCTATTTATATTAAGACGTTGCTGTTGAAGAAATGCGGTGGAACTTCATTGATCATCCAAGTTGATGTTTTTGAGGATCAAAAAAATTTTATGTCCGCTGTTATATATTAGGTACTGTTAGATAATCCTTTATCAATTCCATGTAAATAGTGACTATTATAACCTATTTAAAAAATTTCAATACCTGGTTGATATGTTATTAATATATTACTTTGAGTGATATTATGCAATTTTGTTCACAGGACAAAACTGGACAAACAACTGAACAAAAACAGACAATTTCTCAAAAAAGAGTGGAGAAAAAGGAGAAAGTAAGTAATTAGTATACATGCTTGTGATTTTCTTGTTTTATACTTTTGTTGGGGTTTCTTGATTTTTTTAGTACTTCCATACATTATTATTTTATTATATATAATAATTAATTTTTTTTTAAACTTATGACATCTTTCACAGAAAGCAAAACTTGTGTTTTGAAAGAGGAAGATGGTCGGCACCGGATGTAACCGCTGGGCTACCAACCACTTCTATTCTATATAGTTCAAAGATATGTTGAGTGATTTATAATGCATCCGGATTGGATGTCCCATCTTCATAAAATAAAAACATAAAACCCATCTTTCAATGTAGAAACATAATAATAATATAGACAAAGATATAAGGAAATGGGGAACATTTTAAAAGGACTTTAACCCAAGCCAATGGAGGTTGCAAGCACTCAGCCCTACTGTCCGTGATCTGACAAGATTATTTCCAATAAGTACATTCTACTATTTTATCATAACATGAAGTGGTTGGTAGTTCAGTGGTATCAATCGTACGGCGTATTAAAGATCGTAGGTTCGAATCCCGGCCATGCCGACCATTTCCGCTTTCACAACACAACCCTTATGGTTAGCATGAAAGATGTCAAAAGTGTATTTGTGTTCACTTCGAGTGAGGACAGATTCATTTTTATAAAAAAAAAATATTTGCAGTCTTGTTAATGTTCTTTGTTATATCTGATTACAGGGGGCCAAACTGGATCATTTTTACGAAACAAAATTAAGGGCTATGCAGGAAGAAGAATTTAGAAAAAAATTAGAACATAACATGAGACTATCAGTGTTAAGAGAGGAGATGGAAATTCAGAGAATGACTAAACATTTAAGCATAGCCGATGATAACAGACAGGAAGAACTGTGTAAGAAGAAAATTAGAACATAACATGAGACTATCAGTGTTAAGAGAGGAGATGGAAATTCAGAGAATGACTAAACATTAAAGCATAGCCGATGATAACAGACAGGAAGAACTGTCTAAGAAGAAAATGGAATTCAAAATACTACTTTTATACGTACTTTATAATAAACATTTATTCTTTATTGGCAGAGGCCTTTCTGTCACACAACCATCTTCAGTGACACAAATACTAGAAGTTCTAGTATTTGTGGCACTGAAGATGTATGTTTTAAATTACAGACAATGCCTGTGATAAAAAGCTATTGCAAAACTTTACTCCGTCTGAGGTGGATATTTTGACGGACCTCGTGAAAGGTAGGTGGTCCATCATCGAGTGTAAAAAAACAGATGTGTGCACGTGGAAGGATAAAAGCAGGTGCTGGCTAGAAATTGATAAATTATTTAATGCCAGCAACAAGTCCAACATGTCTTGCGGAAGAAGTGGGACAATATAAAAAAAAACATAAAAAGCAAAGGAAACAAACACAAGGGAGCACCTTTGCCAGAGGTCCCGCTTTCTCAGACGAAGGAAGACATTCTGGACAGGCTGTAGGAATGACTGGTGAAATTGATAATGATGAAGACTCTTTACCATTACCGGAGGTGAGGTTTTTATATTTTTATGATTTGCCTGAGAGATACATTTGAGTTTTTTATATGACAATAATTTTATGTGAAATTTATTTACATCACCAATTAGGTAAATTGTAGTGAAACATACAATTTTGGTTTGTGAAAGTTGTAATTGTGTTTGAAATTTATAAAATTTTCCAGGTTGACTTCATCCAGACAAATTCGCCACAGGCTCAGCCAACTTGGATGGACGTAAGATATTTTGATAATCAGTTTTATAAAGTAAATCATATGTTGAGAAACTTATGGTTGCCAGAGAAACTCAAGCGCGTATACTAATTTTCCTAATGAAACTCACCACCTCAAAATAATTTCATGATCAATGATTGAAATAAATACAATTTCATATTGGATATTGTAGAGATCACTGTAGATTTAAATAAAAATATTGATTCCCAAATTCAGACAACATTGTGCACACCCATAACTTTTATGTCAATAAATTAAAAAATACCCTTGAAACTCATGCAGATAATATTGAATTTGAAATTGTAATTGACGCAGATAAAAAATCAGCTGATGACCATCCTGGAAGATATAACTCTCCATCTACTTCGGAAATAGCTGCTTTGGTAGTCGGTGAGACTCAAAATAAAAGAGACATTATTTTGAGAGCTAAAGACAATGCATTACAACGAATTGCTGAAACGTACACAGAGCATACAACTGTCTGCAATATCCAATTTTATTTTGTGGCGGGGAAGACAAATCAAATGAACCCTTGTCAGGTAATGTTTGTACCTGACATAAAATAACCTAAAAGGGAACCGTTTTGACAGCTATCAGTGGGTACTAATTAGATGAATGTCTATGACATTTCGTATGAAAGGACTTTTATCTTTGCTGACGCCTCGTTTACACGCTCTCTCCGGTTTTGGCGGTTAGCCAACAGGGCACGCATTTGCGTGCCCCATGTTTAAAATCAATAAATAAAGTTCATGATTGACTAAAAGAGTGAGACGATTTCTCCGCCGGTTTCCGGTTTCCGCGTCTGCCCTCACAAGTTCTGTGCTTAAAACGGGTTGAGACTTCACAAATCTACAAAGATTTGATATCGGTTCAGGTAACCACGCCGCTTCGGAGTGCCATTTTATTTCAACATATTATCAGGTAACATCAGCACCTTTTCATTTGAGGAAGCCTAACTACCTCCTGTACAGTTGTAGCCACTGGAAAAGCATACCGTTCACACCTCTAGATGAGGATTCCATAGTTCTCGTCAGGAAGCCCTCTACATTCTACACAGTGCAGCCACTAGAAAACCATACTGTTCACATCGCTAAATGATGTTTTCCTAGTTCTTGTCAAGAAGACTAACTACCACCTATATAGTGCATCCACTAGAAGCCATACCGTTCTCATCTCTGGATGAGGTTTTCCTAGTTCTTGTCAGGCCGCCTAACTATGCCTCACTTAGCTTGCGGACAATAGAGATGTGGATGATTTCCTGTGTAATAACTTGTACCTTCAGTTCAATATAGTCTATATGGATGATTTCCTGTGTAATAACTTGTACCTTCAGTTCAATATAGTCTTTATGGTAAAGTCACCTTTGTTTGTTTTTACTTCAACCCTGCCAACACACACTGGACAGGGATCAACCTAGAGGGAAGAATCCACCCACCGCCTGTAAGAGTCTCATTAAGAAAGTGAGGTTATGTCAAGAACATGACATTAACCTTTAATATCTGACACCCTAATAGCGGTGAATTCACTAATAAAAAAGTTAACTGTATGCAATTTTATGCACATTTAATAAAAGTTAGGGATTCCAAGAGTCATTTATTAGGGGGTTGAATTAATTCTCGCCGTTCTAAAAAAATAAAGAAATAATTGTAATCTTAATATTTTTTACTGCTGTTTTTTTTGTTTTAGTGTTTCTCGCTCTGCGCAAGCTCCACGTGGCACTTTCAACCGCTCATATCCTTCAAAACGGCGAGATTTTTGACTTGCGACATGTCAAACTTTGTACCATCAAAACAAAACTTGCGGGAAGCCTTGCTTTTCTGTTTCCACCTCAAGAAAACTGCTGGTGCTGCTCATCAAATGCTTGTGGAGGCTTATGGGGAGCACGCCTTGTCTGCTAGAACATGTCGGGAGTGGTTTCAAGCATTTTCAAATGGTGATTTTTCTACAGACGACAAGCCACGAACTGGCCAGCCAAAAAGAAGAAAAAGAGCTGCTTAAAGCAGGTGAAACAGTTACAGCAGAGCGCTACAAGGAACAACTAATCAAGTTAAAGGCAGCGATTGAAGAAAGACGACTAGAATATGCAGGCAGACATGAGTCGATTCTTATTCAGCACGACAACGCAAGGCCCCATGTGGCTAAAGTGGTCAAAGACCAGCTAAATTCTTTTGGTTGGGAAGTTTTACCCCACCCGCCCTACTCGCATGCATAATGGCTCAGTCCAGTGTGCATCGACACCACACTAACAAACATGTTATCTCTTTCAGGTATACACGAACACATTAACACACGCACTCATTCATTCATTCATTCGGTCGACATGTATGTCAAAGTGGAGACCGAAAGCCATATTTATATTAAACAAAATCAAACTAAATTGCAGGTTGAGAATTATGTTCATCTACAGGACGTGATACGTACAGATGGCAATATAGAAAATATCGGAAAATTAGTCATATTACCTGCTACCTTTACAGGTGGGCCAAGGTATATGCACGAAAGAACTCAAGACGCAAAGACATATGTTCGTAATTTCGGCAGACAGGATTTATTTATTACTTTTACTACTAATCCCAAGTGGGAAGAGATAACTCAGGCCATTGATTCTACACAAAATCCTCACGATAGACCTGATATAGTTGCGAGAGTCTTCAGACTTATTTGCTGGCAGAATTAGAGTCGAATATTATTTTCAATTATCAACTGTGACACATTTAATATTAATATTTAAGTTTTTTCAATACATTTTTCTAAAACTGTTCCATTAAATTATTTGTAATTTTTTTCATAATATAAATTCCGTTAAAGTAAGCTCTTAATTAGGGCTCGAGATAAATAAATCTAAGACGAAAATTGTGGTAGTTGATCGCCACAACCAATTGGAAACATCAAATACCTTGAATGGTATGGAGGTTGTCCACCTCTATACTTGTTGACGTCGAAGATGGTGGTTTTGCTACAACCATCCATATAACGTCAACAAGTATAGAGGTGGACCGGGTATAGGGTTGTGGTCGTCCCATATTGTGCCGTGTTATCCAGGAGATTCCAAGCTCACATTAATGTGGAAGCATGTCAATCGGTTAATTCTATGAAATATGTTTGTAAATATATAAACAAAGCCTCAAATCAAGCCACATTCTCACTCTTTGATACTGAGGAAGTTCAGACTTATCAAACAGGAAGGTATGTTAGTTCTTCAGAGGCAGCCTGGAGACTTTTGAGTTTTCCCATACATGAGAGACATCCAACCGTCTGTCCTTTACATGTGGATCTAGAAAATGCTCAACGCGTATATTTCACCGAAGGTACTATTCCAGATTTAACAACACCACCAAAAACTACTCTGACTGCATTTTTTGAACTCTGTACCGTCGATGCTTTTGCAAAAACACTTTATTACTACGAAGTTCCAGAGTACTTTATATTTAATTCACACAAAAAAATATGTACGTCGGAAACAGGGTACACTGGTACCTGAAACAACAAAAAGAGTGATGCTCTCGGCCGAGTGTACACGGTGCATCCCAGTAATAGTGAATGCTATTACTTGCCATCGCTGTTACATAAGATCAAAGGGCCTACATCAATCGAGTATTTACGCACAGTCGACGGTTTCGTACATCCAACCTACCAAGCAGCTTGCAAAGCTTTAGGATATCTCGAAGATGACCAGCAGTGGGACAACACATTGGAAGAAGCTGCTTGACTAGCTCGGGGAAGTCTTTGAGATATCTTTTTGCACTCATGCAAAATGTGTGCAATTTGACCGATCCCATGGGTTTGTGGATTAAATACAGAGAATCTCTGTCTGAAGATGTCTTACATCGGGTAAGAATATCTTCTGGCAACTATGAGATTGAGTACTGTGAGGATATTTTCAACGAATCATTGTGCCAATTGGAAAATGTGTTGCTGAGCATCGGGGGTAAAAAGTTGACGAACTACAATTTGCCAAATCCAATGTGTGATGCAGATTTCAATGTTGATAATAATATACTGTTGAGTGAACAAAATTACAACATTAATGAATTGACATCCTATTTGGATGACAATCTATCCAAATTAACGGAAGAGCAGAAATCTGCATATGAAAAAGTATTACACAGCTCAGAAAACAATTTAGGCACAATGTTTTACCTGGATGCACCAGGTGGAACGGGTAAGACTTTTTTAATAAACTTGATTTTGGCAAAAGTTCGTAGTCAGAATGAGATTGCTTTGGCAGTAGCATCTTCGGGAATCACAGCCACTTTTTCGTTTGCAACGTCAGCAAACGTAGTATTTTATTAGGGTTGGCTGGAAGAGATCCTGCGGGATAAGTCCGCCCTTTGACTCAATCAATGTTTCTATGAATAATTGTTTTTTATTTCACAATAAAGTTATATTTATTTATTTTAGCAAAAATATTATTGCGATGCAATATAATTATATGGGATGAGTGCACCATGTCGCACAAAAATATTATTGCGATGCAATATAATTATATGGGATGAGTGCACCATGTAGTACAAAAATATTATTACGATGCAATATAATTATATGGGATGAGTGCACCATGTCGCACAAACATGCTGTTGAAGCCCTCAGTCGTACTTTAAAAGATTTGTATGGAGACTCTTCAAAAATAATGGGACCAATAACTGTGGTGTTTTCTGGTGACTTCCGCCAGACATTACCAGTTATTCCAAAAGGAGCCCGTGCAGATGACATGAACGCGTGCTTAAAATTGTCACTCATTTGGTCCAATGTCGTAGCACTGTCACTACAACAAAATATGAGAGAACATTTATATGGAGATCAAGATTCTGCTGACTTTGCTAAAGTACTACTAGACGTCAGTGATGGTAGGCTACATAATACTAACGGATGTATACATAGACCCAACAATCTGGGTGTCGTCGTAAACAGTATGGGTACTTTAGTCAAGGCAGTATATCCTGATCTCGAGAACTGGAAAAATAAATCAATGTCATTATGGTGTGAACGTGCTATCTTGCTATCTAGACTGTGCGATGGAACTAGACAGTAAATAATATAACTTCAGTCTAATGTAGTTGAAGTAAAAATTATGACTGGGTGCGCTTCTGGTGAAAATGTTTTCATCCCTCGGATTCCACTCTGTCATTGAGTTTAAAAGATTACAGTTTCCTATTAGACCAAGTTTTGCTATCACCATCACCATAAATAAATCCCAGGGCCAAACATTGTCTATAGTGGGAATCCACTTGCGATCACCATGTTTTTCCCATGGTCAATTTTAAGTTGCTTGCTTCAGAGTGAGCAATTGAAAAAATCTGTGTATTACTTGATATAGGTAATGGTGAGTTACTTATAACAAGCAATAGTAGTGTTAGCATTCCACAATCCCTTTGCACTGTAGTTAATAGCATAGATGACTTAGTCAAACTCGTTTATCCTGACCTCCTTAACTTGAACAATAAACCTACTTCTTGGTGGAGAGAACGGGCCGTTCTCGCCCCAAGAAATTATGCAGTTAGAGATATAAATGAATATATATTGAAACATTTTAGTTCAAACGAAGTTATATATACATCAATAGATAGGAATATTGATGAGAATCAATGGGTAGATTTTCCTATAGAATTTTTAAATTCACTCGATATTTCGGAATTACCTCCCCATATTTTGAAACTTAAAATCGGTTCAATTGTTATACCTTTTAGAAACATTGATCCTCCACGATTGTGCAATGGTACAAGGTTAAAAATTTCACAATTAAAGTCCAATATTATTGAGGGCATCATTATGACAGGATGTTCTGAAGGGGATAAAGTTTTAATTCCTAGAATTCCCTTTATTCCGTCGGATAGTGTCTACGAGTTTAAACGATTACAATTCCCTATACAGTTGAGTTTCGCTATTATGATAAACAAATCCCAATGTCAAACACTGTCTGTTGTCAGAGTGGACTTAAGAAATCCATGTTTTTCTCACGGCCAATTATACTTAGCCTGCTCTAGAGTTAGTAGCAATAAAAATTAGTATGGACTGTTATAAAATGATTCAATATCTACCAAAAATATTGTTTATTAAGAGGCACTACGTAGCGTGTGTCATTTAGGCGAAGCTAGTTGGGGAAAGAAATTTAAAATATGTAGCCAACTGCAAAGCAACTAAAGTTGTAAGACCGTGCACTGCCGATAAATCCCGCCGTCAAAACTGGAATAAATTCTATAGGTATAGTACAATTACAATACAACTTCAAAGTACAAATTATGCGTTCATGCTGCCTATTGTAATAGAGGGGGAGTGGGAAGACAACAAGCCGCCCTGCGCATGCGCCGCCGCCTGCCCACCGCATACCTACGGTCAAAACTTTTTATAATTCGTGTGTTAGTCAATATTGATTAATTGTGGCACGATATGCCTAAAACCCAAGTCTAAAAGTTATTGATGTCCTAAAAGAAGCAAAAACCTTCTTTCCCGAAACGGGAAAAATTTTGATTGCTCTACCTTGCACAACCTGTACAGTAGAACGATCGGTTAAAAACCTGGCTAAAAAGCAATATAGGAGAAAATCACCATAATGGTCTGGTCATGATGAGTGTTCACAGAAAACTTAAGATTTTCATAATAAAGTAATCGAAAAATTTACAAAAAATCCCCGAAGATTATGTTTTAATTAACTTCAATTGCAATTGTGCCATCTATGGTGAATTAATTTTAAAGATAAATATTACATTATGGTAGTTATATATAAAAATCTATGGATTATAAGACTTTTAGTTTATGGAAAATAGAATGTCGCTATGGTTGAGTCGTGAAAATATTTGCTCAAAACAAAAGCAACAAACAATAATCTTGAATAAATGGAAGGCCACGGGCAAAATTTGTCATTAGTTGCGAGTGGCGTGCCATCTATCGGCGTTAATGACATAGGTCAGTGAGTCAGTTTTCAAGACAAATATTACATAGATATCAATTATAAAAATAGTGTAGGTACATTATCATTAGTTTGTAAATATTGCAAAGCTTTAAAATTTTCTGGCGAAACTCCTGGGGGCCTATTTTCATATCGTGCGATAATTTATTTCGTGCGATATTTCTATGGATTTTCTATCACTTTCTATGGAATGTCATTATCTACGACTTTTTGCGTCGAAAAGCGTATTTTGGTATTTGTCGTCGATAATTATCTATCACATTTTGAGCGATAATTATCTATTGATATTTGTAGTCGATAATTGAGAAAAGTGATAGAAATAGTCAGTGTTTGACAGATGCACGGTTTTCGTTGTCGTTTCTCAGCGAATAAGTGATATTACAAAGGTATTTATTAATTCAGTTTGGTTTATAAGTAACTAACTGTTTACTCTGTTTGATTATGAAACGTCTTGTGTATTATTTGTGTCTGTAATTTAATCAGCATGTGTCCATATTTTTAGCAATTTAAGATGATAAGCGTCGAAGACATCATGTTCTTAGAAGAAGTGGAAAATTTGGAAAGAGAAGAGAGGCCGCAAAGGAGAACGTTTCAAAGGAATGATGCTTTCAATTTGAGTGATAGTCAATTCATAAAAATTTTTTTTTTTTTTTTTTTTTTTTTTTTTTATAAAATGAATCTGTGCTCACTCAAAGTGAACACAAATACACTCCTTGACTCTTTCACAGTAAGCTACTGAAAACTTGTGTCGTGAAAGAGGAAGATGGTCGGCACCTGGGATCGAACCACGACGTCCGCATTACGAAAGCCGGCGTTGTAACCGCTGGGTCACCAACCACTTCAATTGTTTAGATTATCGAAAAATTTAGTCCTTAGACTAATGGAAACTTTAACGCCTTTTATGACAGAATCTTCTAGATCGAATTCTGTAGATATCAAAACAAAGGTAAGGACTTAAGACTAATGAATAGGAAATTTTGCTATAAATATATAGTTATGTCAAGAGGACTATCAGACTCTTTAAAAAAATTAACCCATAGAATAGCAGATATGAAATGCTCAAAGCAATTTGTGACATGCCCTTTTATAATGTAATGTCATGTATGTGACAATTTGTAATTGACAATGGTCAATAAAATTTGTAACATAATATATGTTAACTGATTTATGTAATACTTTCTAGATCTTGCTTGCATTGAACTTTTTTGGCACTGGTTCATATCAAAATCCCGTTGGCTGCAATTTGAATATGGCAGTATCACAAGCCACTGTGTCAAAAGCCATCAGCGAAGTTGTCGATGCATTGAATCACCCTTCAGTTTTTAATGAATGGGTTAAGTTTCCATCCACAATAGCGGAGTTAGAGGCTAACAGAAATGCGTAAGTGTATATTGTTTTGAAAATCTCTCCAAAATAGAAAAGTATTTGTTGTGACATAATAATTGTTAATTTATTTCCCATTTATTACAGATTTTATATTAAATATGGATATCCTGGTGTTGTTGGCTGTGTAGATTGCACGCATGTGGCAATAGTCCCCCCATCAAACAGAACACATGATGAACGTGCATATGTTAATAGAAAACATTACCATTCTATTAACGTACAGTTGGTGAGTACTTGGAATTTTTCTACCCATCATGTTTACTTATTTATTTTATTTTAGATCGAACAAAATTATAGTCATTAAATAAGTTATTACATAGAGAAATATAAAAACAGAGTTGTAGACCATTACAATTGGTATCCTTTATTTCTTTGAAAAATGAGTCTTGTCGAGTCTTTTTTTGCTGATTCGTGATATAAATGCAAACCCAATATGATTATACTTACATCTTGAATGCCTTTTGTTAAATAATTAAAAATATTATTGATTTAAATGTGTTTTAGATTTGTGATGCGCGATTAAGAATAATTCATGTAAACGCGCTCTTTCCTGGAAGCACACATGATTCGTTTATTTGGAGAAATTCCAGTGTAGATCCCTTATTAGAAAGCTTGTACAGAAGGGGACATCAAGGATTCTATGTTATAGGTAATAAATCCATTATCTTATGTTATATAATATACCCATTTCATTTTTCAAATTGCTCAAATATGGAAACAGAAACAAACTAGTGAAGAAGAAATGTAAATATGTTGCAGAAAATAAAAATTATTTCTGTCCTAAATATACATTGCAGAAATCAGGAGTGCAATTTTTGCTCCGACTGATGTAGTAAATTGATTATAATTTTATTACTATTTGTCTTTGCAGGAGATTCTGGGTATTATTTACGACCATGGATATTAACACCCATACCAAATGCTGAATCTCATACACCTGAAGATCGGCATAACATAGTGTTTAGAAGAGTACGAGCAACGATTGAGAGGTGTAATGGCGTTTTAAAAATGAGGTTCAGATGCCTACTCAAACACAGATGCCTTCATTATAAGCCTGAGAAAGCTACAAAAATAATAAATGCTTGCGTTGTCTTACACAACATGTGTATATTAAATAACGAAAGTAACGAATTCGAAGAAGAATGCGTATTCGATTTTGGTTCTATGGAATCAATTAATGATGCCGAGGGCGCTTCCACATCCACAAATGTGGACTTGCTTGCTGGTAGGGCGCTTCAACAAAGAGTCGTTAATAATTATTTCAGGAGGTGATTGGTGATGGAATATGTTGGATATGAGCTGTTGAGCAATATATCTCTATCATAACTGTGATTAACTGTTATATCGTACGCATTTATGTATTTTTGATATAGTTCTATTTTTTTTTATTTACTTTATTCTTCCTTTGCTATCGTTTTTTTTCTGTCCTGCTTAAAATGTTCATGGTGTGTTATGTTTTCTCCAGTACCTCTTCTTTTTTTATTTTCTTATCAATGAACTAAATTTTTACCCGAAATTAATTATTAATTTTTTTAATTTTATTATGCTATTTTAATTTAAAAAAATATCCTACACAGTGTTGACTTTATACATGCTCGAGTTGATTTGTGTTGTTTTGTATCATATTATTATACTGTTTTTTTTTTATATATATTTTCTTTTGTGTTGCTATTAATTGTAATTAATTCTATAAAGGCACATCAGTGCCGTGTACATGTTGAATAAATAAAAAAATAACCAACCACACCAAATGGAGACAAGAGTCTTTCAGAAGAAAATATTCATCAATATTGTCCATATTACACTATTATGTGTACTTCATTTTGTATATTGTAAGATGTTAGTTAAGTATTTTTAAGATGAAAGTAATTTATTAAACGAGGTATTAACTTGGTAAATATTGCATAATTAACAATCTATTTTAACCATTATCACATGTATCTAAAAATTATTAAATATTAACCCTAATTTCTTGATTTTGTTTTATAAACCTAATCTTTCAAGCATATAGTAAAAAAAAGAGTATGACTGTAAAGTATGGCCGAGGCGAGCGCTGTTCTTCCTCCCATCAGGGTCCCGAGGACGAGGAAGACCCTCTCATACTGTGTTCCGCTCTTTCGAAGCAGAGCTGAGGGATTTGGACATGGTGTGGGAGGAGGTCATTGAAACCGCCCAAAATCGTGTGCGGTCCTCGCAGACATTTCCTTACGAATAGAGCTGTGGATGAGTGGAACGGTCGCCTGCCCAGCTAGTTGTTGCAAAGAACACCAATGCATTTAAGAATGGACTTGACAGTTAATAGTGTGGCACAAGTGTGGGATATCAAGCACATCAGCTCCAAGCTGCCTGCTTGATGGCATTTAAAATATCAATAAATAAACGGAGCCAGTACGCAGCCCTAGCTGACTCCCGTGGTGATCCTGCAAGCTCCACTAGGACCACCTGGCGTTTTCACGCTACACTCTGACTCTTCATACAGGGACTGCACCATTTTAACTATCTTCGGAGGTATACCATACAGAGCAAATACTTTCCATATGGATGTAGAATAGTAAATGCCAACATCCTCAAGGATTGAGTGAGTTAATTCTATAGAAATTGTTTAATAGTCCTTCATCTTTCCAGGGTAAGATCAGTCTGATGCCAGGTATTGTACAATACCTACATCAATAAGGAGATATATAAATTTTTGGAATGAAACAAAAATATTATTGAATACAATTTATTTAGTCATTAATTAATCATTTAACAGTGATCACAGAGTTTTTTTTTAGAATAATTTAGTTATCATTTACCAATAAAATAAAATATCAATTACAAAGATAATAATGTTCTGTTTTTATCACCTATCATCATTAATAATAATAAACCTTTATTGATAAACAAAAAACACACAATATAAATATACACAAACATTATTATATAATAAACTATTTAACATAATTTTTAACAAGGTACCTCCAGAAAATGAGTTTATAACTCGTGCTTCTGGAGGGAATTCTTCTTCATATACTCTTGTTGATTAAAATTCAATACAATTTAATTAAAATGATAGGAATTTTCCATTTTTTTTCTTTTTTATATATATATATATATATTTTATTTTTTTTATTTTTTTTTACTACAACAAAATATTATACACTAAATACACATTCATGTTATTATACAATGTTTATATGTTCATTCATTATTTATATGTTTTCTCCTCCATAAATTTAATGATTTTTTTTAAACTTTCATTCATTTCTTTCAACATTTTCTGGTTTCCTCTTTCTAACTCTAACCTTTCTTTTTCGATATTCAGTTTGATTTCTTTGAGAGCCAATTTTTTTTTCTCAATATTTAAAAACTCCTCTGAATTTTTTACCATAGCCATCGCAGCCATCATGCTCCCTTTTGTTGTCTTTTTCTTCCCCTTCTCTTCCTCACACTCATTGTCCGATTTTGATAATTCCTCATTGAAAGATATAGCTATGTCGGCATTTGTCGAGGCAGAGCTTGTTGATGAAGTAGCACCTTCATCAATGTTAGATGGCGGGGATTGGATCTCGTTGTCCTCCATTGTGAAGGACACAATCGATTCAGATGCCCCAGAATGTCCACTAATTAAGGCTGGGGCTATAACTGCCATTATCTTTGCTTCTTCCTCCGTCAAATTTTCTTCTAGAGGCGGTCCTCCCCCAGTTGCTCTGGCATGGCGGTTTATGTTGGCTTGTTTGCCTTTCATTTTGGCCTTTGAGTCTTGCCAGCACTGAAATTGCAAAGAAATATATAAAGTTAACAATACACAGTAAATTGATATAGGGAATAAATAGTGAGTCTAGGGTTTGATGCCCAATAGGGGTATTTAGCAACCTAAAAAGTAAGCTTACTATAAACCTAGTAGTCATTTTCAAAACTTTCGAACAATACATAATTCTATTTCTACCGACCTCGATAGCCTAGTTGGTATAGGCTTGGCCTTCTGATCAGGGGTCCCGGGTTCGATTCCCGGTCGGGTCAAAGATTTTCAAAGTGTTTTTTCACTTGAAATTTCTACCTGGGGTTGGCCTGTCTCAGATTGGACGGGACCGGTTGACTGGAAAAGATTGCCTCAGGCAATAAGTTCCGCCGGCTATACTGACAGCTTTGTATAGAGAAGTGTTTTTTATTAATATTCTCTATTTATTACCACCAATTAAAGTATTTGTCATACCTAATAACAATTACAAATTGATAAGTATTGGGTACAAGGCAACAAATTTCTTATTAGGACTTATCTGCAAGTATTGTTATCAATCGAGGAAAAAAAAGTAAGTAAATAGCATTTGGAAGCCGGAGAACATGAAGGTAGGAGAGAGATAGATGTGGCTGCACACATTTGTTTTTACCATTACTTAACTGTGTGAAAATTGTATGGAGACAAATAATTGGTACTTTCCTCCATTTGTTTGTCGAGGTTTTAGTGAGACTGAGTCTTAGGTTCGTTGGAAAACAGACAGCAGACTGCTTGGACTGTATTTCAATAAATAAGTAATGTTATAATTATAATGTGATGGTTTTGTGTATAACAAAACCTAAAAATTTTGAGTATATATTTAGAAATAATTAATGTTAGATATAATAATTGTAATTGTGAGCTATGCTGTCAAATTAACAATGTATTTTAATACAATCATTGTGATTACCAAACTGAACCATAGTGTTCACTGATGGTTTAGCATGCATCATGAATTGAGTCTTATGTGAACTTTATTTCACCGATTATGAATAAAAAATTGAAGACAGAATAAAACTTACTTTCCGCCATTGCTTCCAATCCTTGCATGGGCCTCCTCCACATGCGTTAACTTTCAAGGCAATCTCCTGCCATCTCCTCTGCGCCACCTTGTAGGAGAATTTTTGAGTGATCTTTCCACCCATCAACTCTATGTCGGACGTGACAAGGTCTGCCAACATCTTCTTCTGCTCACTGGTGACATAGCCCACTCTGCGAGGGGTACAGACGCTACTGTTTTCGCCCATTGTAAGAGCCACTTATGCAGATAACAGTATGTTTATGAAAAAAACAATGGAGGTCCAAAAAGAAAGCCGGGTCAGTAATACTATATAAAACAGTTTCGGTATGAAAAAACAGAAAAGTCCAATAAGAAAGCCGGGGTCAACAAAGGATATCGATACACAAAAACAAAGAAAAGTCCAAAAAACAAGCCGGATTCTAGATTATAAACAATTTTCAGAATGAGTAAAGCAAAACGCAACAACACCACGAAACAAACTGACAGATTTCAAACAAAATTTCTGTAATCTGTGGATTGTACGCATGGGTTACCATATGAATGTTTTTTTTTTTGCGTTGTTATGTTGGTACGGATATCGCATGGTTTGAGATTATCTACGACGTTCGAAAATACGGATTTTGTGATAGAAAAAAAAGTGATAGATAAATTATCGCATACTTTGAAAGTGTGCGATATTTTATCGCACGATATGAAAATAGGCTCCCAGGTACAGATTGTCAAGAAAGAGTTGGTCTCGGATTAATTTGGAACTAATTTTTCTTCTTACCGGTAACACTGACGGGCCGCGTCGTCAAATGACAGTTCGTTGTTTTGAGTGAGGTTGTGTAGCTGTTTGTTGTGTGGATTTTAATTGTTTTAACTCCCGAAGACTTTAAACAATATAATAATGAATAAAACGATTCAAAGTAGATCACGAAAAATTGTGTATAATGTGTTTCTGAAGTGTCAATCAGAAGCAATGGACGGAAAGTCAGGCGCTGACATTAACCACGTTTTCCCAACGAACAGCTGAGTTAACTGGTACGTATTTTAACTCTTTTAAGAGTTTTTATACATTCTATTAATATATTCGCCATTTTAAGAACATGATTCAATTTTTTTTAAACTTTATAAGATCTCACAAAATCTATTGAAGTTAACCTATAAATAATAATGACAGGTCTCTGACATTCAAGCTTTGGTTGTTGAAAACCAAAACACTGTATCCGATTTTTTTATTATTATTTTTCGTAAACAAACACATGTTTTTTTTTGGTTTACAAGCTTTTTGCTTTATTGTTTCAAGCATTTCATTGTCCAGTGTACGAAGAATAGTGAATGAGGGAAATTCTTCCGGCGGCATTTTTCAAACGCCTGGAAAACAAAGGAAAGGGCGCCCTAAAAAGGAATTGGATGATTTTGATATTTGTGCAATAAGACAAAAAGTCCATTTTTTTATACAGTAAGAAAAGAAGTGCCCACTCTCAGGAGCTTACTTAGAGTTGTTCGAGAAGATCTCAACTTTGACGGAAGTCATGAACTCTTGAGAAAAATTTTAATAAATATTGGTTTTTCTTATAAAAAATGTGGGTCAAATAGATCATTGTTAATAGAAAAACCGTATATTGCTGCAAAAAGGGAAAATTATTTGAGGACCATCTTGGATAATAGAAAATTACCAAACGAATTACAAAAAGATATAATTTATCTTGATGAGAGCTTTATACACTCTTCCTATAAAGTTAAAAAATGTTGGCAGTCCATCAATGTACATGGTGTCCGTGAGGATATAAATAAAGGAAAAAGATTCATAATCGTCCATGCTGGGAGTGAACATGGATTTATTCCAAATGCTTTACTAATGTTTACCGGTAATAATAAAAATGCCGATTATCATTCAGATATGAATGCGGTCAATTTTAAAAAATGGGTCACCGAAAAGTTATTGCCTAACATTCTCAAGCCGTCGATTATTGTCATGGATAATGCTCCTTATCATAGTGTTGTCATCAATAAAGCTCCCACGTCCACTGCAAGAGTGGGTGAAATAAAAAATTGGTTGGAGGATAATAATTTACGCTACGACCCAGAGCTGAGAAAACCGCAACTGTTGATGCTTGTAAACGATCATAGACCAGAAAAAGTTTATGAAATAGACGAGATTATTAAAAAAAATGGTCATATAGTTGTACGACTTCCTCCCTACCACTGTGATCTGAACCCTATAGAATTAATATGGGCTTTAGTGAAAAAAAAAATTAGTATGAAAAATATAGATGGGAGAGATATTTTAAAATTGGCAACAGATGCTTTTAATAGTATCACAGCTGACGATTGGAGAAACTGTTGCAAACATGTGGAGAAGATTGAGAAGGAATATTATGATAGGGGAGCTACTCTTTACGATAATATCGATAATTTAATTATAAATTTGGGAGACGATAGCGACACAGATACAGTTTCCTTATCTGGGATCGAATTTTTGAACGCTGAAGGTGAAGAAAAAGAACCTTCGGAGGAGGTTATTATGGAGTTCCAAGACGAAGAATATTTGGAAGAATATTTAGATTCCGATTTAGACTAATATGTTACTTTTTTGTATTTGTTATTTAAAAATAAAATTTGAGTTTATTCTGTTAAGATTGCTTGTATTATTTCCACTTTCCTCACAAAGAATTATTAGAAAGTAGAATACCAATTTCTGTTTTTTAAAAAGAGTTCTAGTTAAGACAATTTCTTTGGGAACAATAAATATAGCGGACTTATTTCAGGTAAGATTTTTTTTCAGCTATAATGAATGAATGAATGATAATAAGGAGAGCATTTATTTATTTGACAATACAGACACTGGGTATTGACAGACTGCACCACGATTATTGTTTTAAACATCATCATCATCATCTCTCCCTTGAAGCCCCCCGCACACCGCAAACCAGCCCAGAGGAGATCAGTCCGCAGCAAACCCAACCCGCACGAAACTAGCTCCCCAGCCTGATCGAAATAACCAAACCAAAAAGCCAGCCCCACACAGACCAAGCCCGCAGCGGACCTCCCCCCCAAACCAATCCGCAATGCAGGGGGCCTAAACCCCACTTCAGGAGTATAGGGAGGCATCAAGAGGTCCCCATTGCGCTGGATCATGCGCCTTCACAGGGGGGACACCATGTTTTAAACAATAGAATAAAATTTATGTACAGTGCGAGAGTCTTCCGAAACAAAAAAAAATGTTTAAAATTTTGCGAACAGTGTTTTTGTTTTCTACAGTTGGTTACAAATGTGGTGTTGCAATATAACAAAATAAAGCGCCCTCATCGAAAACCAACTCTTTCTTGACAATCTGTATCTGTTGTTCAGCTGGCAAAATTGAATTACCATTGTCATTTGGCCCAATTGTCGTAGAACTGCCACTACGAAAAAATATGAGAGTACATTTATATGGAGATCAAGATTATGCTGACTTTGCTAAAGTACTACTAGACGTCGGTGATGGTAGGCTACATAATACTAACGGATGTATACATACAGACAATCTGGGTGTCGTCGTAAACAGTATAGGTACTTTAGTCAAGCCAGTATATCCTGATCTGGAGAACTAGAAAAATAAATCAATGTCATGGTGGTGTGAACGTGCAATCTTAGCACCGAGAAATGATGCAGTAAAAGAAATTAATGATTATGTACTCCAATTTATTGATTCTGAAGAGTGAACATATAACTCCATCGGCACAATAATGGACCAAGACAGAGCAGTTGACTTTCCAGTGGAATTCTTAAATTCATTGGAATTACTCGAGCTTCCACCACATAAATTGACATTGAAAGTAGGAGCAATTGATATTGCTGAGAAATTTAGATACACCAAGACTGCGAATAATACAACTTCAGTTTAATGTAATTGAAGTAAAAATAATGACTGGGTGAAAACGTTTTCATCCCTTGGATTCCACTCATACCGACAGACTCTGTCTATGAGTTTAAAAGATTACAGTTTCCTATTGGACTAAGTTTTGCTATCACCATAAATAAATTCCAGGACCAAACTTTGTCTATAGTGGGAATCGACTTGCGATCACCATGTTTTTCCCATGGCCAATTTTATGTTGCTTGCTCCAGAGTGAGAAATTGAAGAAATCTGTCTTTCTTGCTGAGCGATCAGCAAAATAACAGTAATTTCAATATCATTTATCCCGGGGCATTAAAATAATTACTAACTTTTACATACATTTTCCCAGGGTAAAATAGATGTAGCGTCATCTGGCATTGCTGCCACTTTATTGCAAGGTGGTCGCACCGCTCATAGCACTTTTAAATTGCCTATTAACTTATCCACGACAGATTCTTCCAAATGTAATATATCTAGGAATAGTTTTAACGGCAAAACTATTATTAAAGTGTAATTTAGTAGTATGGGATGAATGTACGATGTCTCATAAGACGGCTCTTGAGGCAGTCAGCAGAACGTTGCAAGATTTATATAATGATGTTACAAAAGTGATGGGACTAATCACTTTCGTGCTCTCGAGCGATTTCCGTCAAACTTTACTCGTTGTACCCAAAGGTTTCAGAGCTGACGAAATAAATGCCTGCCTAAAGTCATCCCACGTTTGGGATCACGTATCAGTTTTAAAATTATCGACCAATTTGCAAGCTCAGTTATACAGAGATGAAGGTTCGGAAGCTTTTTCAAAAATATTACTTGATATAGGTAACTAGTTTTTAAAAGGCGCCCGTGGCGCCCACCTGTGGCCTTTTCTTGCAAACTTTGCTTTCTCATAGCTGAACTCACATGTGAGACTTCAAAATACTTGGTTGATTCAACTCTTTATGAAAACTCAAAAACAACTTAAACTTTTAATTACAAACTTTGCATTCAAATAGCTTTTAGCATGTGGGTATTTAATTAAGTATTTGATTGATTAAACTTTTTATTGCAAACATTGTATTCGTAAGGCTTTTGCTCCGCTACGTAGTCAAGTGTTTGAGTGTTATTTTTCTGATTTGGTTAACTTATTCATGCAAACTTTGCATTTGTACGACCAAATTCTTATGTGATACTTTAAAGCACTTGATAATAGAGGTCTTATGAAAATTAGTAAAAAACTTCAACTTTCTATAACAAACTTTGCATTCAAATGACTTTTATCAAGAGTTATTATTTGATTGATTAAACTTTTTATTGCAATTATTGCATTCGTATGGCGTTTCTCCGCTATGAGTTCGCATGTCATTCTTTAAATTACTTAAGTCTGCAAACTTTTTATTGCACACATTACATTAGTAAGGCTTTTCTTCACTATGAAGTCCCCCTGTGCATAAAAGTTTACCAATTTGGTACACTTTGCTTTCTTATGGCTGACTTTGCATGCGAGTTTTTAAATAACCCGAAAAATTGATTTTCTCCACATCAAGACCTTTAAAAAAAGTGCTCAGCCACCAGGCATAATAATATTACTATGTTACTGTCAGCCATATTATATTAGTAGAACAAAATTTGTCTTTAGTTGCGAGTGGCGCGCCATCTAGCGGCGTTAATGACATCAGTCAATGAGTTAGATTTCAAGACAAATATTGATGGCTATTCTCAAATGTCATTGTTAAGATAGCAATCAATTGCTTGTTATCTTAACAACAACAACGGCCATCCAATTGGTTGTTATTTAGCTATTCTGAACGCACTATTGCCACGTCTGTGTTTTTTGGAAGCAAACCGTAGGATAAACAATTGTACCGAACTTCACGTTGTTTACAATTTACGGCAGCCATATTTAATTCTGTCAGGTTTCGTGCTTGTGTTTCGTTTGGTGGTTTTTCTTTTAAATTTGCCTTAAATTGTTTTAAATGAATAATAAAATGGCCAAAATGACTGCATCACAAAAAATATTAATGTTAGAGTGGTTAGAGAGACCACAAAATGAGTGTGTTTT
Source organism: Mystacides longicornis (assembly GCA_963576905.1). NCBI lineage: Eukaryota > Metazoa > Arthropoda > Insecta > Trichoptera > Leptoceridae > Mystacides > Mystacides longicornis. The sequence goes on from OY756427.1 coordinate 24,687,195, forward strand.
GAACGGTAAGTTAGTTAAACATGTAAATATTTTTTATTACACAAATACGTCCTAATTTTTCAACTATTTAAACATACTTCACCTCATTTATGTATTTTTCTGACTATTTCAAGGGTTTGTGTCGTGACCTTAAAGGAGTTGGAGGCTTATTTACATCCCGTCGTACCACCATATAAACCTGGTGCTAAATAGCATCCCCTTTTGCAGGCTCGTGGCGGGTGGCGAGTATGGTGGACGAATAAAAACAAACAAATGGATGGAAATTACAACTCGACTAAATTACCGAGAGGAAACTCAGCGGTGTCCAAAAATGTAAAAATAGAAGGCTGACCACACAAGCAGCACAAGAGGGCACCACGAAAGTAGCACCTCAGAAAAGGATCTGACCTCAGAGCAAGAATGAGACCATCGAGGCTCAAAATGAACCTAAAAGGGTCAGAATGGAAGGATCCTACAAAGGGGCGCTCTGTGGAGTGAAGATGGCCATAGTGGCCGAAAAACACAAAGAGAGTGCCCTAACTGGTGACACGGCAGATGCCATCATGGACCTGCTGTTTAGGGCCCTGGAGGCCACCTCAGATCGCCTTCTAAACAGTGACAGTGGGATCCATGGTGGCGGGGTTCTTCCATGTCACATGTGAAGACCAAAGAGCTGTTAACTGGCTAAGGGAGTCAGTGAACAGCAAAACCGTTCAAACCATTAAGGTACGAGTGGTGGAAGCCAAGGACATACCAAAGCCAGTCCTGGGTATGCTCCACAGGAAGAAGAACCAGGACTACAAACCCAAGAATGTGGTGAAAACCTGGAATCCTATGTCTCTTCAGACAAAAAAGAGTGATGTTCTTTTAGCAAGAAATGAGGCAAGCCAGAACATGCGGGAGATGTTTGGTTTGCATAAAGAGATGAATAGCATTCAAATAGAGGCAGCAAAGCTCGATGTCCGGTTAAAAAAGGAGGCATTGGAACACCAGCGGTTGCTGTTCACTATTGATATGGTGATAAAAAAAAAGCATTGGAGCAACAAAGATTACTCGCTGAAGTTAAAATTAAACGGGAGCTCAAGGCTTTAGAGCTCCAGGAACAAGCTCTGGACCTGCAGCGCCAGGAGTATTTGGCCAAGATAGAAAATATGAAGTAACATTAAGTGCAAATGAAAAAAGCTATTTAATTTAACATTTCATTATATCCATTATTATAAAAAAAATTATTTATAAAGCCCCAAAATAATCCACCAACTCCCTCCTCACATTATTTTCACCTCAAAGAGAAAGTGACAATAACAACATAAGAACTTGTGCCGTATATCCTAGCCGTCTGAAAAGGCGCACAAGATTTTCTTGCAAGCCTATGAGTCTTATTTGTTGCAAGCAAATTTGTGAGGAGTGTAGAGTACTAGCGAACTCTTACTTGAAGAGTACTTGCTAAATTTTAATGTGTTTATATTTTTTTATGTCTTATAAGGATTTTGTATTTTTTTTATATTGATATTTCTTGTACCTAAAGCTAACAACCGAAATATAAAAGTACATACATACTTGAGACATACAAGATCCTGAACGGGCATTACCACCTTCCAGGCTTTAAATATGTTTACGAGGAATCCAAACACACACCTGAGAGGACATCACCTCAACCTCATCAATCCAACTAAGTTCAACTCCAATCCGGCCAAACATTTCCTTACCAATCGCGTAGTCGAGGTGTGGAACGGATTGCCTACTGAAATTGTTGAACTTCGAGTGTAAATGTTTTTATGTAAGTATTTGGGATATAACTGATTATGCAAGCTTGATATGGGCACATCAGCTGTGAGCTGCTCGCCCATAATCAATAATTATACTTGTATTTCCTTGATCTCATAATAAATATTTATTTTAAAATGCATGTGCTTTGTTTTAATTTATCGATTTCCTATTCTGTGCTTGCAAATAATTTATATTTGATAATATTAGCTAAGAAAATCGAAATATATATAGCCAATATTGGCCATATATATATTTCGAATTTTAGATCTGTCCGACGGCACCACTGTGCTAACATTATAGAAAATCACCGCAAGAGTTAAACGTCCCTTAGTGCGCTATTGTGAGGTGAAACAGCCCACTAACTAGTTCATTAAGGAGTTTAATGCTCCTATAGCCGCTATTGGACCGTTGAGAGATCCGTTTATTTCTCTAAACAGGCATTAGTGAGTTAATTCTCTGTTAAAACTTATTGAGTTGTTTAATTGTTGATTGAAAGATCGGCCCTTAATTATTTATTAAGTTTAGTTTGAACAAATACACATTCAAAACTTATTTGTCCATTACTTCAAAATAATGTTTTCCAAACAACATTATTATTAGTTCTATTTGGACTCTAGAAACATACATCACAATGACACAATATCTTAACAAAAACAATTAAAAACATAAAAAAATTCAGTTACTTGTTATATTATACAATCTCGGTATAACTTAATTAATGGCTGGTGTACCCGGTGAGCCTACAACATCGATGATTTCGGCATTGGGTTTTGTTTCAACTTCTACCGGTGTTGATATTGAAGCAGGTATCGTTAGTGTCTGTAAAACAAAAACATAAATTCATATCCAATCCTGCTTTAACTAAATTCAGAAAGATTTAAATTTTTATATAAACCTCTGTTTCTATAAGTAAGTATAAGTAACATTCAATTCAATGAACAATTGATTCATACAAATAAATTTGAAGCCCCATGCAATATGCATATTGACATTTATTAACTCTGAGCATAATTACCTTTCCAGGGGATAACGCTTCATACTGGTGTCTCAGGGACTGCAAATCAAATTCACATGATGTCAATGCCGCCTTCAACTCCAACGCCAAAGATATTTCCGAACGAAGTTCATTAAAATGTTGGCATATTTCTTGAGTAGGAGGTGGATTACTCTCTGTAATTTTAACATAATACAGGTACAAATTAGTAAAATGTTTAACAAATAGCTGTACGTGATTTAGTATCAGATATAAACTGGAAACACTTCTTGACCAACAGAGCTGTCAGTGCTTGGAATCAGTTGCCGGAGTCAGTGGTGCTTGCTCCCACCATCAACACCTTCAAAAATAGACTGGATGGAAACACAACAACAACATAATTGGGATTTGGGTCCAAACAGCGAAAGCTGCCTACCCAATAAGAATAATAATACAATACCGATGTTTAGCTGCTGCAGAGCTTGATCTATAGCTTTAGCCTTTTTCTGCCCAACTCCAGGCGGTAACTTCATCCTCTGTGATCTCAGCCACACGCCCGAGCCTCTCGCTTCTGGAAATCTAATACCGGCTCCATCCATACTCTGAACAAGAAAATAAAATCGCGAGTTAAGACATAAAATTCTTATATTTTTTCATCATACTTTATTAAAATAACAGCCTAAATAGTCCGTAAATTAAGGGCAGATTTCAATGACCTATCTATCTCCTGTAGTCTGTTAAGAATCCATCTAGTCTTCCGTTTTGATGTTTCAATAAGCAAAGAACTTTGTACATATCATTCGTAGTACCGTGAGCTATGCATTCTGTAGAAATTGCTGATAGAGTTTCAAATGCCTATCACTAGGAACTTGTGAAATTCTATATTATATCATTAGAGTGATTATTGTTTGTTTTAACATAGGTAACGGTAGAGTAGTAACTGGTTAATTGTTAGACAGCAAAGAAGTAGAAAGAACAGAACTTACAATGGAATCAACAGTCTTGATGGGTCTATTGTGAGAAGGCACTTTCTTTTTATGAACTTTTCTGTCATGTCGCCTTGGAATGGATCCACTAGCATTTCCTGGAGTGCCTGCAGTACCCCCTTCCATGGTTCCTGAACTGCCAACAGCTGCTCCGATGTTTGCTCCAAGATTTGAGCCACCATGATCTGCTTGCGAAATGAGTTTCTGTAAATCCTGAGTCTTTCTTTCTCTTTCTTTTTTTCTAGCTTCTATCTTCTTTAATTCGTTCATAAGCGTTTGTTCTTCTTCAATCTAAAAATAAAAAACATTTCAACTTAGACGAGAAAGAGGAAACTTAACCAACTTAGAGCTCTATCAAAGAAAATCATCACGACCGCATGAGACATCTGGAGATAACAGATGAGGTTACTCGGGATTGGATAAAAAGACTTACTTGTTCAGGTGTTCTGTCAAATAATCTCCGAAGTTGTTCTTTCCTTCTTTTTTCATGTTCTGGATCAAATATAAATTGTTTTTTATCACCAGCAACACTAATGAAGTTCCCATACCAACTGTTGCCTTTCACCTTAAACAATTGAGGTTAGGTTAGAATACACATTTTAACTACGCATATTTCATTATGACAATTTTTTTATTGATTTATTACCTTGGTTAGCACATTGCAGACATGGTAATATCTCTCTTTAAGGTCTTCAACAGTGCGATCTCTGAAAGCTGCACGGTCCCAACGATCAAATATTACAAGAAATCTTAAATCAAATCTTTTACAAAGTTCCAACAAATGATCTGTCTCTGCTTTGGACCAATCTTCGCTTCGCAGATGGGATGAATACTCAGCTTCCGAATATGACGGAACAGATACTTGCTGAAATTATAAGATAAGAATTACACACAGTTGTTTCTACCAGATCTGGATTATAAGGGACAAGGCTCACTGTTGTTGCAATGACTAATGAAAAATGTTGCATTATTATTGTCATAACATAATTTTTACCTTATTAAACTGAGCAAAGGGGTATTCTCTGGGTTGATCAGACACCCTCTTCCAATGATGAAATATTGCTCCATCTGTTCTAGCCGGGTTAGTAAATGGCGTCCATACCCATTTACGCACTTTCCTCATGCCCAATTTCGCTTTCACTTGTTTGTATCCTTTCCCTGTGTCTGTTGGCAATAACGGTGGAGCATCGGAATTGTCATTGTAGAGTAAAGCAAATACTTCCCTATGCATTCCTTCCGGACGTTTTACAGTAGTTTTTTGTGGAAAACTTCTGCGTTTATTCTTATCTTGGGACAAGAAGCTTTCTTTCCTTACTTCAGCTCCCCCAGTGGGCTCTAAGTCTAAAATATCCCTTACATCCGCCATCCTCAAGTACAATAGCTTAAACGAACGTTTCGAAAAAAGTCTCTTCTTAAAACTTAATCACACCGGCAAATCGCATTCACGCAAATAAAAAAAATGCAACGCGCTCGCTTTTAACGCGGTTAAAAATCTTGCTATTATTTTGACAATTGTTTTTAAAAGAAAATGTCATAGACTAAAATTTAATTTCATCTACTATCTATGAAGTTCTGCATCAGCTTTGTCAATAGGGTATTTGACTAATTTCCAGAAACCGTTTTAAATTATTCTACGATACATTATAAGCACATTCTCTTTATATTTTCTGAAGATATGCCATATTTTATATGAAAATCATGTTTAAATATCCAAAAACGCGCGTAAAACGCTGTCTTGTATAATGGCGCTGGTCACGTGGTGCATTTTACGTCACACTTCTGTATTGGTATGAGGCTGATGACTATCATTTATCATCTATCCGTAAGGTATTATATTCTCTTTGTTACCATGGGGTGACGTCACCTTGACGTCACGGGGACCACAGTCCACAACTAATCACAAGGCGTTTTCATCGGTGACTAGTTCCATAGAAATATTTGGATTTTTATTACGTGTTTTTATAAAAAAATAAGCCTATTTAAGTTGTAAAATAAAAGAAATAAGCTTTCTTGGGCCATTTTCAAACAGGATGACCACAATCTGTATCTTATTTTTCATAGTGTCAAATACCCTATCTTTGTGGTGTTGTTGTAGTCTGTGGCATCCGTAAGGTATTATATTCTCTTTGGTCTGTGGTGGCGGTGATAGTCAGAAAAATCTATCTACGAAGTTATTACTAAAAAAATATGAAAGTTTTTATTTATTTTCACATTAATTTACATACAAACATACATTCTCTTTTTAAACCCCACTTATAAGGAGCAGAAAACCAACAAGGGATCCTCATTGCGCTCGATCTTGCGCAATGTTTATGACCTTCTCTCACACCATACAAATCCCTCAGCTCTGCTTCAAAGGAGCGGAACGTAGTATGATAGGGTCTTCCTCGTCTTCGGAACCCTGATGGGAGGAAGACGAGCGCTCTCCTCGGCCAACTAACATTCGGCATCCATTACAGTATATTATATATGCATTAAGAGAGCAGCAGGTGGATGTTTTCGCGGCATTTTTGGATCTGACGAAGGCTTTCGACATCGTGAATAGTAACATTCTTTCGGAGTTCTGTCGGAATCGGCTTTCTACGTGTTCTACCCTTATACGGTAGTTTGCTACCTTATTCCTAATATTCTTCTTAGGAATTTCGTTTCAATGGATAAGAGAATGACTATCACTGCTTGAGAAGGCCACAAGCCACAATGGGTTGTAGGGCCTTATATGTATTCAATGAGATATTATTTTATCAAGATATTTAATTTTGAAATAATCGTTATAAATTTTATGGTTCATTGTAAAAGGAATGACAAATCTTTAACGCAGCTGCTATTTCCACCGCCATAGATTAAAAAAAAAAAAGAATTAATATGTTTTGTTTATGGAACCTTATTCTTACGACCATAGACACAAAAATAATGACAGATCGTTGACAAGTGAATTGGAAATGATGTCAGTCGTGTAGGATTATTATTTATTTTGATCAAGAATTTTTGTGTGGACTACAGCGGAAACCCTAAATATACATGAGAATTCTTTACGACTTGAACATTGTGTCATTCGATATGATGTAACGTGGTTATCAGGAAGTTTTGGCTGTTCAGGCCCCTGCGTCTTGAATGCATATTAAATGTTTCCTGGTCTATTTCGTGCACTGTTTGGCCAAATGCATCAACATGATCTAAAGTGCATGCTTCAATGACCAAATTATTAGAATCCTTATTAAATTTCACTTTAACTTCTGCCAGACACTTTTATTTATAAGTTTTTTGGAATAGACGCACGCCTTTCCATGAAGACGTTTTAGAAGGCCTACCATGTATGCAGCTGAATGTAATAGAATAATAGCATATTTTTATGTTCTCTACGATTGGATTTTTTGTTCTTTGGTTATGCGCATCTATTGTAATTGATTTTTTTTATGCTAAATATGGGATTGAAGGATGAGACCCTGAAACGTCTCATAGTACTCTGCAAAAGTGTTCCAATTGATAAATTCTTGATACAAACGCATTTTGACTGAAAATTACCGAAAATAATGTAAGTTAGTTAATGTTCATCAAAATATTCTTCGCAGCTAACTACTAACCTCACTTTCAACGAATGAAAACAAAACTTTCAAACAATCTGACAGATATAATAACCATAGACAATAGTACTGTATAATAACTTGCGCGAAAAGAATAGAAAACTCATTTTTTGTCTATGGCGGTGGAAATATTTAACTTCTGTAAATGACAATCATTATTCCAAAGTCTCAGTTCTCCACCAGGTGGCGAAAAAGGAAATATAAAATGTGTTATAGTCTAGAATTTAAACGTAAGATCATATTTTTTTGGGTATTATTTATTTTTCCTCTAAATTCTTGTGTATTCTGCTTTTTAAGTTGCAATATTTGAAAAATAAAACGACAATTTCATTTCTATTATTTTTTTCATATTGCAACACCATAAAAATAAAAAAATAAAAATTCTTTTTTCTATGGCAGTGGAAATAGTGGCGGCCAATATTTAATTATTCGTTTGTTCTGAAAGTTATTTGTTACTTCATAGGCAGTAGCAGTAGGCACCAGTATTTTTTTTACATTAAGTGATTTTTTATATTGTTTAGAACAACACCACCTATATAAGAAGGCCTTAGCGCTACGTCACAGCGGGAGGCCCAGCATTGGCTGAGAACACGTAGAAAGCAGGTGGCGGGTTTCCGGTTGCAAGAAACCGTTGCCCGCTTAAATTTGCGCTGGGTACACGGACACAGAGAACGCCGGCAAAGTTTGTTTGTGGTCTAGCAATCTGTGTTAAATACTCCATACTCTATGCTTGTGGTCTTGTCAAAGTCATAGTCAATAACATAATTGGCTGTCGTCCGCAGTAATGAATGAAAAACTTTTCAAATTACGATTTTTTTCTCATCTAGTGCCCATCAATAAAATTAAAAGTTACAAGCGTTCATCCCATTAATTGTGATCGGTTTGTACATGGCGGATACCACGATATGCAAAGTTAAAGAACGACAAGGAAATATTCCTACCAGTACTCCAGGATGTGTTATGGTTAGAGACTGGAAAATTTCGCGATCGCGATAAAACGAATTTTTTTCGCGAATTTAGAGGTTTTTGTGCAAATAACGCGAATTTGGAAGTTTTTGCGCAAATAGCGCGAATAATGTGATTTTTGGAGAAAAAATGCGAATTTCATGTCTATTTTACAGAAATAATGTGATTTTGTAAAAATAAAATTTATTTATATAGCGTATGGCCAGTTCATCACAAAAGATTATAATACAATCGATAAGAAAAGTACATTTTTGTATGCAGTAAAAAGGATTGGAGCGCAGGGGAAATTTTCCTATTTGTCAGACTCAAATGCCCTGATTTGGGCTAACAAATCGAAGGAAAAACCTTAGCTAAGACAATCTTTCAACAAAACAATGTTTTTTTAGTATTATTTCTGAACATAGTTTCAATTATTGTATAATTTTCTGTAGTATTAATTTAATTTTTTTTTATTTTTTTTAATGAATCTGTGCTCACACAAAGTGAAATTTGATTTTTGTTTTTGTATTATAGGTGGGTACTACTTCTTTTAATCAGATTTTTCATTCATTTGGCAATGAATGTTTATAAATATTGTTAATTATACTATAAATTCTAAAAATTGCTATTATTCTTTGTTTTGCTATAACATCCGCCTTCATTTTGAACAAATCAACGTTGAAAAAATAACGCGAATTTCCGTGTTTTAGAGCAAAAATAACACCGAATTTCTCCAAAAATAACACCGAAATTCTCAAAAAATAACACCACTATTTTCCAGTCTCTAGTTATGGTGCAATCTTCGACGTGTTTGCGTTAAGGATGCTAAATTTTGGTTTATTTTATCACTGGCTATCCATGAACATGAAGGGGTTCCTAGATTACTCACCTAGTACAATTTCGAAATATGAATTCTTTCCTGTTTCTCTAAATAAAGTTAACTGCTTCGATGAGATCGACTGAATGCATTAGTGCTTCATTATGTTGATAAGGATACATTTTTGTCCTTTTAATGTTTTTTTAACTTTCTCACTCTATAATAAGGTAAAAATGTACTTTAGAGATCTACTCAAGCCAAAAATTCAAATATGTTCGGTTTGCAGAGGGTAAAATGGATTCGGGGGTGCTTGTAAAGAAGTATGGTAACCTATTTTCATGACTGTTAGTCATGAAAATAGGTTAGTTAGAAAACATGCTAACGAACTTAATTTTTTTAATGAATTGGTAGTAATGTCAAAGTATGAGTAGATCTCTAAAGTGCATTTCAACCTAAAATAATAATGGTTAATTAATGATAGTACGTATACAAAAATAAACTTGTACAGTCATTACTAGCAGTACACAAAAACGATTTCTCGATCAGGTTACAAGTGGCAATTACATTGATATTTCCTGTTATAGAAAAAAAGTATAAATATAGGGTGAAGTTATGAATTTATCTCCAAAGCAGCAAAATAAACTAATACATAATTAGTAGGTGATACCCCCAGCACCACTCTATTAAGTTCATAAAAAGTCATAGGTTTCTTTATTATACTCTTAACAAAAAATCCAGATTGGAAACAGATTTATCCTCCAATTATATTCAATGGCAATAAGACCCTTGATAACATAATATGTCCCTGTTGTTTCTTTGTCGACTGCTCTACAGTAAAAAAAAGAAACTGCACATTTTTTTATTTCAATGAATATATTTTGTCTATACATTGTCATTCATAGAACACATTTATAGTTCAATATATTACCCTCCTTATAAAGAAAAACTTGTGTTACATAATATTAAACATTTGAATGGAGACGGTAGTCTCTGAAAAGCGCTTCATGTTTGAATCGTTTTATGATAGAACTATATATTATAAAGGTCTCCTCAAGAATGTCACTAGGTCCTTGAGCTCTTATGGTCTTGAATAATAAGGATGGTAGACTTTTAGAGAAAGTTAGATAGTTTGGTTTTCTTATAGGGAAAAGGGCTCGGCTTGAGTAAAGAAATTAAATACGAGTTTTAGAATAGAGGTAAGAATTTATTCAGTCTTGTACTTACCGATATAAATTTGACATCACATGAAATTGAGAAAAGAAGGTTTGATTCAATATTAAATAAAAAAAGGCTTGCTTTTTTCCATAAAATTATAATGATAAATAAAACTTGTAACAAGGATATTTGAAAATTTACCGAGGTGCAAAAAATAATTAGATAGCCGTGTCTGCAAATGGAGTGTGTTAGATATTCTGTGCAATCCTCTATGAAATAAGGTTTTATGTGAAATAAACAATAAATTGATATTCATCCCTGTGTCGAATCAAAAGGTAAACTGTTTATTTTGCATGTATGCTAAATTGGTGCTATTAATGTTGTGAGAAATTTTCGGTAGGTGGCAGAATTTCATCTGTAGATGGTGTGATTTCTCCTATAAATGCGAGCATCACCAAGCACTTTCTGCAAAACACAGTAAGACATCTTGTTTATGAATATGGCATAAAACAAAGAAAGACAATACAAATGTAGAAATAAAAGCAACAATCATGAATAAAAATTATATGTACCTATATATTTAAAAATATGAGTATGGGCTCACTCAAAGCAAACACAAATACACTTTTGACATCTTTCACACTAACCAAAGGGTTGTGTTGTGAAAGTGGAAATGGTCGGCACCGGGATTCGAACCCGCGACCTTCAGTATGCTGTGTGTATGCAAGCCATCGACTGATACCATTGGACTACCAATCACCTCCATACAAATTAAATTTCTTCTAAATAATGTTCTTCCAAATAAACATCTTCGCTAATATGTATCTCTATTGATAACACATGTACTGGGTGATTGTTATAAATCTATTGTGAAGTATAGAGTAGGAAATGTTGACTGGTATACACAATCTTTTACTAATTTTTGCAACCTGCTTCTAAATGATAATAGATGATCCTTAATATTTATTTGCTTGGAGACACTCTAACTTCTGCTTCAGGAGTTAATGTGTTCAAGTGTGGACTTGACAGACTGAACAAGTGAATACTGTTGTGAGATCAAACATATCAACATAGCTGCCTGTCTGATAACATTAATAGTAAAAATAATAATATCTAATGACTTATCGTACTTACATATTTGATGACATGCATCTTTTCCTGCAACTGCGGAATGCTTGCAGATATATGTGGAATGTCTTCCTGCTCTGACCATAAAGAAGACTGTATTTGGAAATTTACTGATAGCTCTTGGGAGTTGAGAAGACAGGAAGCTATCATTTGGGGATTCTAAAACAATATTTGCATGTGTATTTGGACCTCTTAGATTTCCACTTGACTGCCTCGGTTTTACTATATCCCTAAGAGATAAGAGCGATTGATAGTACGGCCATTTATGTACATTGTCGTTGATGGGTCTTCTGAGCTAATGGTAGAATTTTATCATATTCAACTGCGAACTGGCTCCTTAAATATTTCCATTTCTTTCTCAGTTTAATTTCTGTAAATGAAAATACCATTACATGTAATAAGTTGTTATTGAAATAAGAATGATTTATTATAAATTTCTACAAAACAATAAAATTCTATAAAATTAAATATACAGAGGGTGAGTTTATCATTGGACAGGGATATCTTCCAATTAATTTTCATTAACATTTCAAAAACATTCAGGATAAAACGTTTTAAAATCACAAACAGTTTTATTCCATAGTTCTAAAGGCTATTGTGGGCGCTTCTTACAAATTCATTACAACTGACTTTGGAGGTTAGAGAAACTGTATTTCAAATAAGCTATAGGCGAGCAGTTTATAGCTGATGTGCCCATATCTAGCTCAATCAAAATCAATAATTATATTTCAAATACTCGTCTTATAAAGGCGTCAAAAGTTTATTTGTGTTCACTTCGAGTAAGCTCGTGGGTAAACATGAGTTTTAGCGTCGCGAACATTTCTATTCGAATTATCCATAACTGTCATTTTTTATGACGTTTGGCGTTTCCATAGATTTTTACATAAAGGTATTTTTAATGTATTGTATTACTTTATTAATATTCATTCTGACGGTAAAATTCGGGGGTAAACGTGATGATGTTTGGGGGGCTCCGCCCCCCAAACCCCCCCTATAAATATAACCTAACCTAACCTAACCCAATCATATAATAGTAGAAAGCTTGCTAACGCTAACCTAAAATAAAATTGTATACTAATACAATAAAAAATCTATGGAAACGCCAAACGTCATAAAAAATGACAGTTATGGATAATTCGAATAGAAATGTTCGCGACGCTAAAACTCAAGTTTACCAGCTCGTGTTTCCTCAGGTGCGTGACCTGATTCATTGTTAACATTTCACTAAAGCTGGGAATGTGGTGATGCCCATGCAAGATCTTTAAGGTCTCTAATAATATCCACACATTCTTATATAAAAACCATGTGTTACTGCAATATGTAGATACATAAACACACTGAATATCAATAATTGTTATTAAAACTTACCAATCGAGATTTCTCTCCAACATTTTTGTCTACGGCATTTTTATTGCTGTGCAATTTGTTTCCTTTATCTTAAATAGGAGTTTTAGCAAAACCCGCGGCAATAAAATTCCCGGTATCCATCGAGTTACAATAATTTTGACGACTCGACATGACAGTATTGACAGTAATGACACATAACAAGAGAAAAAATGACAGAACCAGCGTCTGCCTGCCCAAAAAAGAATGTCCAATTCATTCCGGTAAATATGCCCGCGTCGCGTGCTAGTGCCTGAAAGCGGGCCCCTGTTTTTATTGTGCGTACGTCCATTCAAATGCATAGAAACATTCTTTGCGCCGGTCGGCAGGTGTCGGAATCGGCTTTCTACGTGTTCGCGCCCATTCAGGGTGGGTTTCCCGATCGTTAGTAATAGCAAAGCGTTAGCATTAGCAAAGTAATAGCAACCTGTTAGTAAAAAAATGCGTTGTTCCACACAAATGTGACGTCATAATAGTAAAGTACTTTACTAACGGATTACTAATCGCTTACTACGCATTCTACCTGTAGTAAGAGTGAAGCATTAGTCATAAACGTCAAAAAGTTTCAATTTGACGCTTGTGAATGATACAACAAGTGAGTATTTTGTAGTCAGTTTTAATTAATTTAATCTCATTGTACTATTATATACCTACTCCTTTTTTTCTTTAATAACATTTGATGTATTCAAACTCATAGGAAACGAGTTTATAACAAAGATGACAAATATATAGATAGATAATGTTTTGCTTATGTTTAAAATTTATCAGATATTATTATGGTTAACAGCTATTACATTACATTTTCTGTATCTTTCATAACTGACTTATCACTTTAATGATTTATAAAATGATTTCATTGCAGGAACCGTGCCATACAAACTAATGAGAACGAGACTGTACTCATTTAAATACAGTTTCAAGGTAACTGAATTCTAACAAAATGACATGATATCAATTCATTTGTATGGGAATTTTCTGAAAAAAAAATCCAAAATCTTTATGTGCCTATGGCAATAAGGCCTGATGATACCTGGTATAGATGGTTTATATTTTACCTCTGCCTTTCTCAGCTATGGCGTCTTTAGAGGATATAAGAATATACCCCAAATCCCAACATTTTAACAATTAATGTATCTCAACAACCTCAGGTTCGCAGACGACATAGTCTTGTTTGCCAAAGTGATGAGTGCTGCAAGTCAGCCCCATAACATCCAGGTGGATGGTCAGACACTTGAACAAGTTGAGAGTTATGTATACCTTGGCCATACAATAAACTAGGAAGAGAAAATCAAGAAGCGGAAATAGACAGAAGGCGAGGACTGGCATGGGCAGCATTCGGTAAACTGTCCTATATCCTGAAGTCTCCAAATTATTTCAATTATTTAAAGAGAAAACTCTTTGGTGCATGTATTCTCCCTGTGCTCACTTATGGCTGAGAAATGTTTGTGTTCACTCAAAGAATATTAAATAAATTAGCTGTAACACAACAAGCTATGGAGAGGAGGATGCTAGGTATCTCATTGAGTGATAGAAAGACTAATACATGGATAAGACAGAAAACATGAGTCACCGATGTGGTTCAGAGGGTCGCAAAGCAAAAGTGGAGTTTGGCTGGTCATGTAGCCAGAGTAACCGACACCAGATGGACCAAGAAAGTTCTTGAGTGGCGCCCGAGAACTAGGAGGAGAAGTGTTGATAGGCCTCAGGCAAGGTGGTCTGACGGCATCAGACGGATTGCCAGGAGTGGGTGGATGCGGCTGGCGCAAGACAGAGGACGGTGGAAGTCACAGGGGGAGGCCTATGTCCAACAATGGACACGAGAGGGCTGAAGAAAGAAAGAAAAGTATCTCTCTCTCTCCCTGGCTTGCTCCCAGCTTAATGTCTATGAAGACTGCTAGGGTCAGCTCTCCTCGTCCTCAGGCTGTAGACTCCTCTGCTGCGCTTTTTTTTTTAACAATTAATGTATCTTTGTGATAAATAAAAACAAAACAAATGTACCTATCTAGAATCTTTAATATTTACACTGAATATATATTGGAATTAATATAACATCAAAATGGGTATAAACATAAATTTAAACATATTAATTATAATTAAAATATGAAAATCAAGCATTTATTTATATGTGTGATAATGTCATCATTTATTTATAAGCGTTATTCATTTTCTAATTTTTTCACTTCCAACAATAATTTTTGTTTTGCTAACATCTTTATCTGCATGTCTAAAGTGTCCATTTCCTGTTTTCTCATATTGTCTTCAAAGGCATACTTTATCAAATCGACGTAATATTCATCTTGTTTTTTTTTTATCTTAACTCGATCTTCAGTCAAGTCTAAATATTTCTTGCGAAAAATAGCCTGGTTGCCTAGAATGTAAAGTGCATAATGAAAATTGTATATTTAATTTAATTATATTATTATTATATATGTATATGGAAGTAATTGCTTGTTTTTAT
Organism: Mystacides longicornis; assembly: GCA_963576905.1. NCBI lineage: Eukaryota > Metazoa > Arthropoda > Insecta > Trichoptera > Leptoceridae > Mystacides > Mystacides longicornis. Next base: position 24,702,367 of record OY756427.1, read on the forward strand.
TTTTCCTTCATTGAATAAAATTTCAATCAAGTGATAATCGAGATGAACAAAGTTATTTATTTATTTATGATACACAAACACAGAACAGATATGAATATACATAAGAAAAACATGAAGGTAAGGTACAAGCTGAGGGGTAATTTGTTCCACAATTACATGTGCATACAAATTGACTACTTTTGAAACATATAATCATAGCTTAAATCAGTTATAAACTAAAAAAACAACAAATTACAAAAAAATAGAAACATTAAATCATAAAAGAAAATTTCAAAGAAGGGGAAGGAAAGGATAAATAGGAGTAAGGAAGGATTCACCTGGATTGTAAACACTGTAGAACTTTCTTTTTAAGCCGCAGAGAAGACGCAGCGAACATATCTATACTGTCAGAGAAGAATTTGTTGTGTCGGCCATTCTATATAGGGGATTTCTAAGGCCTGCAATCGTGTTGGGTTTGTCCATATAGAATAGATTGCATGAACGAGTTTGCGATGGCACCCGGAATAAGACAAGCTCAAGTAATGATGGCGTGTCAAACTCGGAGGTACAAATTTTTCTCAGAGTGGTCATATCAAGAAGTATTCGTCGATTAGATAGTGTAGTTAAACTGGTTATGTCTACCCTATATCTCCCGTTCATAAATTTAATAAATCTGTTTTGCATACCTTCAACCTGATCAATTTATTTAAAGTATGGGTTCCATATGGTTGAACACTATTCCAGTTTGCTTCGCACTAAGCTACAGTTTTAAAGTTTTTTGTTGATCTCAGAATGAAACCTAGCAGTCCCCAGTGATATTATTTATGTGTTGGTCGAAGTGTAATTTAGAGTCCACAGTTACTCCCAGATCCTTGGTATGAGTCAATTCCTTAAGCCCATATGTCCCTGTAAACTGTAAGTACATATATGGAATAGCTATTTTCTTTTTGTTTTATTTTCTACACTTATCGATATTCAAGTAGAGTTTATTCTTCTGGCAATAATCATTTAGTCTGTTCAAATCATCATTCAATCAGTCACGTCATGTATTTTAGAATATACTTTTAAGTCATCAGCAAAGAGTACAAAGTTTAAGTAGACACAACAATTGGCTATGTCATTTATAAATATCAAAAAGAGCATGTTATGAATGCATGCAAGCATGTTTAGTAGGGATGAAAAGTGTGAAAAAAAACGAACATAGGAAAGTTGCTGCTTACAGGGTGGGCGGTGCACAAAGACCTTTAATGAGAAACAACAATGTCTCACTACAAGCAAAGAAACTAGTGCATAACGCAATTCTGTTACCAACGATGGGCAGGAAATATGCTCTGGAAAACAGATTAAATAATATTTTCAAAAATTATTATGAACAACAAATGTGGGTACACTACAGAACTGCTTAGACATAAAAAATATACTTACTTGGTAATATTGGAATCTTCGGGATTCATATTTTATTTCCAATTAAACCGACAAATAGTCTTAGCCTTAAAAAATATAATATTGACGACGCAGCAGCGATGCACGTAAATATAACCAAAAAGTTATGAATGACAATAATGACATTGCACGCCACAGAGCACATATACTCTGTAACTGCACGCGCATGCGTACATGACATTTTATAATAATGTTGCATGATGAAAAAATGTTTTTAAGCATTGTGATGTTGGTATGCATGTTACTAATCGATTACCTTTTACTTTGACATTCCTTGCGATCGAGCAACACCTGATAGTAAAGTACTGTGCTAATACTTTACCATTACTCGCGGCTTCGAGAAACCCACCCTACTCTTCTATATCTGTATGTACTTACAGTCTGGCTAAAAAGAGTAGAAATTAATTATTGATGAACTAAAATGTTATCACTCTGGCAACACTGAACATAGGTTATTGTCTGACATTACAAATGTTTACGAATGGACAGCAATTCTAACTGGTAAATACAACATCCAATTCATTTTAAAAATTATTAAGTACCTTTTACTAATTTGGATATTTTTCCGACATATTTTTTTTGTATATTCCTATAATATTCACTTAAAAATAAATTATAGGTTATGTTTAAACATTTTGACATTTATATGATGGATATTCGGCCATAGAATAGTAAGCAGTTGTAAGCACCATTTTGTGGATTACAGCACTCATTATATTATCTTATTATCTCTTGTTTTTTGACGCGTTTTGCGTAGATTTTTTTCCCATCTCGTTTTTAATGCCATGGCTGGTACAATTCGTTATTAAATTCTTTTAAATAACCTCTACAAAGCATTTCATATAATACCAAATTGAATAGTATTTTTTTTTTAATATTTTGGCGGTTACAATACTTTACTTTATAAATGTAGAGTACTTATTAAATGTTGCCATACAAACGACTGCAGCGCCCTCAATTATTTTCTACTCTTTTTAGCCAGACTGTACCTGTACGCTATGATATCTGTCTACACATAGGCGGACGTGACGCGAGAGGCCAAAAATGGCCGCCAGCACTAAGGCCTTCTTATATAGGTGGTGTTGGTTTAGAATAACAAAATAGTAAAAAGTTAGGAAGTGCCTCTAGAGCCGTAGCCGGATCCCGTACCCGCGTCCGTAGATTTGTGTGTTGCCATATTATTGCAGTTCATACTATGGTAACACTCAAATGACAGTTAATGTCAAAGCGTGAATTGGCGCGAATTTCGTACTAGTACCAAAGGACAGTTTGAATTTCGTTCGAATCTCATTGGGGATACATGGGATACTACTAATAGAAATGAATTTGTGTTTAAAGCCGAAAGCCGTTTATATTATGTAAAATAAAAAAAATATGGCGGATTACCTAATTCTAGGAATCCCAAATTTATGTCTCAATACTTGGCAATTTTGCATGGTTGATAGTGAAGTGTTAATATTAATCAATTATTCAAAAATGAAAGTTGGTGATACAAAGATTTCTCAAATGTTTTGGCTGATAAATATAATAGACGCAAGGAGTATTGAAAATCAAATAAAGTGGCATCATACAGAAAAAGATGCTAAGGAGTCTTTAAAATACTATTATGCAACATTAAGTTGTATTTAAGAGGTGGCAAGAAATACCACTCAAAAAGTGAAAACTCCACAAGAAATATTTTGTCACAGATTGTCCCGCTTCCATCCACCTTCATAGTAAAAATGTAGACAATTCTTTACTGTGACAACTGTAATAACCATGCATCCTTGCAAGTTTATTTTAATGCATTGTGGCAGCAGCTACTTAAATTTCCTCCACGTATTGAATAAGAAGCTCAAGAGCAATTGAGATTCATCCTCATCTTCATCGGTCCCTCAATTCTGAGGATCATGACCATCATCATCGTATCAGCCCGCGAACTCAATAATTACCAAATATTTTTATACGTTTTAACTTCTAGAATGTTATATTGTGGCAACCATACTTCTAAAAAATAAAAACATCTACATTAATAAGTATTCTATTGTTACTATTGCTGATAGTTGTAATTTTGTTATACAATTACATTATTGATCAACAATATTAATAATCAAATCCGTGCTCAGCGACAATTTAATATCATCTGTCAATGTCAATCGTCGGCTAAACAAGTGTCAATTTTTAGTTGTCTATGATAAAATATTGTCTATGGAGATCTACGGACGCCGTACCAAATTTTTGATGTTTCCGGCTACGGCTCTAGAGGCACTTCCAAAAAGTTATTAAATTTGCGATTTTATTTTACTACCAAAATTATTCAAAATAATCGCTAGACCCTTGATAGATGATTAATTTCTCTATGGGATCTTTGCAAAGAGTCAGAAGAAGACAAAAGATTTCCCGGAATTGTGTAGATTTTTGTTTATACTCCAATTATTGGCAATTATCTATGACTTAATCTGACAGTCATTTTCATTCATTTTTGGTGAAGAATTTCGGGTATCCGTCAGTGATTGTTTTAGTGATTATTTATTGGATTTTAGTTATTATAACGTGAAGTAATTATACTGTGATATATTGAAATATCATTGCGCAAATATGACGGATATTTCAAAGCTTAAACGTTGCTTGGCTGAGTATAGGAATGCAGAGGTTGCCAAAAAGGACATAGTTACTTTATTACAAAAATACAAAGGTTTGAAGTTCAACCTTGAAAAGTATGTATTCAATGACGGTGCTGTGGCTGAATTAGTGAATCTGTCTGGCACCATCCCAGTACAATACAAGGGAAGTGTTTATAATATTCCTATATGTATTTGGCTAATGACAACACACCCGACTCATGCCCCGCTGTGCTACGTGAGACCGACTCAAGATATGACTATAAAAGCTTCCAGAAATGTAGATCACAATGGACGTATATATTTACCATATCTCCATGAATGGAATCCCCAAGAATCCAATTTAATAGGGCTGGTACGGGTGTTGTGTACCATTTTTGGACAAACACCCCCTGTGTTCACTGTTAGCAAGAATGAAAATACAACTCCCTATCCTACTAACAACTTTATGCCTTTACCAGGCGGTGGATTCCCTCCCTCAACGTCGTCACCATATCCAGCATACCCGAATCCAGGTGTTTTACCATATCCTGCATATCCATACCCGATGCAACCGCAGCCTTCTTTTCTTACTCCTTATCCACCACAAGATCATTCATCAATACCTCAACCACAAGGGTTACCATATCCCACTTCTGATATGTCATCTGGAGGCACCATCACAGAAGAACACATTAAAGCTTCATTGCTTTCTGCCGTTGAAGACAAATTAAAGCTAAGATTAAGAGAGCAATTCTCACAGAATCAAGCTGAATTGGAAACATTAAAGAGGACACAGCACGAGCTAGGAGAAGGAAAACGCAAGTTGGATGAAATTGTAAACAGGCTAAAGAGGGAAGATGAAGAACTAGACAGGAACATCAGTGTGTTGGAAGAGAAATCCAAAGAGTTAGAAGAAAGTGTGTCAAAGTTAGAGAACCAGGAAGAAGTGGACATTGATGATGCCGTCATGACAACCGCTCCTTTGTACAATCAGTTACTACGTGCCTTCTCACAAGAAGCAACTACAGAAGACACTATCTATTATCTCGGAGAGGCCTTGCGCTCATCTACTATTGATCTTGATGTGTTTCTTAAGCAAGTTCGCGCATTGTCTAGGAAGCAGTTCACATTGCGAGCACTAATGCAGCGCTGCAGACAAAAGGCTGGTCTGGCTTATTAGTATATTTCTATTATAATATTCATCTATTTGTAATCACATTATAAAATATTGATTGTAAGATTTAAGTTTATATATTTATCATGGTACAATGTTGGCCATAAGATGAAATATACAGAGTATAATATACATACAATCTTGCAATTCTACTTCAGGTCAAATTGTGTTAAACTGGCAATAGAGTGTAATATTATTTTTGATCATATGCCCCAATCAAATGTTTATCTTCTTAAAATGGAAACATCTTAAAACTTTCTTTCATCACTTTACAAATAACAAATTTCATTAAAAAATACCAAATATATTTTTTTCTAATTTGCAATACTGATTTTGTGATTTTATTACCAAAATAGCTTTCCTGGTTGATATTGTCCTGTGGTCCTAACTATGAATGTTTAATTTGAAAAAATGATAAATTAATTAGGTACTTTTTAAACAATGTAATTCCGACTGGTGAATCTGTTTTAAGTCGTATATTTTTCATGTCCATTCTGTCAATCGCACCAACTATCAAATAACTGACAGTTTCTGTCAATTTTATTTCAAAATTAGAATTAAGTTATATTGTAAAAAGAACTTGAATATGTTGAGATTGAATACTCAATTATGGGAACAAACACAATGCTCAACAATAGTGCCTTTGTCAAAAAGACAGATACCAAATTAGCCCCAATATCTTCTTCTGCAGTTTCAATCCTGGGATTGGTTTGCAGCAATAGCATTGGATCTCATTCTCCATTCCTCTCTGTCCATTGCAGTCCTCTTGAGCTCCTCATATGAGGAGCAGCAGACGTCGGAGTACACGTCTTGCAGGAACTCCCGTCGCGGTCGTCCCCGAGCGTTTGACCCCTCGGTCATCCCCTCCATGATGGTGTGTGGAAGACCTTCTTGGCGGATTACGTGTCCGATCCATTTGGCACGTCTTTCGGACAAGGTCTTGAGCAGGTGCCTTCCTCCTTCGATTCTTGTGAGAACAACGTCATTCGTGACGTGGTCTCTCCAAGAGATACCCAGCATTCTTCTATAGGACCACATCTCGAAGGCTTCAAGTCTCCTTTTGTCTCTTTCGGATAGGCACCATGCCTCGCAGCCATACATCAAGATACTCCACACATAGGTCTTGGTGAGGAGCATTCTAGTTCTGAAGTCAATATTGTTGGACTCGAGTATTTTTGATTTTTTTTTTTGTGTGATTAATTTCTGTTGAAAAATCAATTTGCACTAAACATGGGGTTTAACATGGCTGCTGCAGTATACATGGGTACCTGCGTGTATTAATATTTCTTGTGTGAGATGTTAAAATCAAAATGAATGTAACTTGTATTATTACTGAAAGGCTTATCTCTTGAGTTTTACATTATTTGAATCCTTCTATAAAAATTTTGGAGTCCCATTATATTTGGCTAATTCGGTGTATATTTGGAAGCAATGAGCGTGGATCGGCAGTGTGTTACTGGTCTAAAATTAAATCTGTAAGCCAACGTGTCTTATTGGCTCGGATAGACTATGCGCCATATGTATATTATGTATTTAAGTCATTTCACCCAAACAAGTTGGCTCTCAGGTACAGAAATTTTCTGCTATATATTTATATCATGTTAAATAAGAAAAATGAACTGAACTATTACAAAAAATTGCAGATATATTGAGAAAATTTTGTTTAAACAAAATGTGTATCTACCAATTCATTTTTTTGTGAACAAATTAATAATAATAATATAACACTTTTCTATACAAAGGTGTCAGTATAGCCGGCGGAACTTATTGCCTGAGGCAATTTTTTCCAGTCAACCGGCCCGTCCAATCTGAGACAGGCCAACCCCGGGTAGTAATTTCAAGTGAAAAAACTCTGACCCGACCGGGAATCGAACCCGGGACCTCGGATCTGATGTCAACGCTAGTACAACTAGGCTACCGAGGTTGGTGTGGTCAAATTACTGTGAATTTCATTACTTTGGTTTTTAATTATATTAAAATTGCCTTATTTCTATGATTCATTTCCAATAAATTCTGTTTATGAAATAAATATATTTATTTGAGTCATGCTCTGCCAGATGATTCATTAGTCTATTGTTTAATGAAAGATGACAACTTTCATCTAGGTATATCTTTAATATAAATGAAATGCAGGTTAGTGCGAACACGTATAACTCGAGATCGGCTGAACAGATTCTTTCAATGTTTGATTTATTTGATTCTTCTCCGCTCCAGATAACAGAATTACTAATAAAAAGTTGAAAAAATGGGTAAGAAATGATATAAAATATAATATCTAAGTTGGTATGGAATGGATCACCTGTGACGCGCCAACGCCATCGTGGGTAGTTCCCTCTCATTCTTGCAAACGTAATTGCCGCTCTTACAGTAGCCCATCCCACTTACTCATACAAAAGTCAACATCGGGCACATATAGGTAGAATGTCTGCGCGCGCATATTTTATTCTCGCGTTGTTCGCGCCTGAGTTTTGAATACGAATGAAATATGGATATTTTGGTAATATTTTATTCTTAACTCAATCGAATTAATTATGTATTTTTTTATAGGGGCGCAGTGCACATTATGTACATATGAACGGGCCGCCTCGGTCAACGTCTGTCGGGAAAGCTAGTTAATATTATAAAGAGGAAAGATTCTGATTGTTTGCATTGAATAGGCTCCGAAACAACTGAACAGATTTGAAAAATTCTTTCACTGTTGGGAAGCTACACTATCTCTGAGTGACATAGGCTATTCTATATTTTCATAATATAGTCTATAAGCGAACCGGAAAACCGACATAAACCCGAAGCTACCAACCACTATTATATTTCAACAGCGTTTTAAGTTTTTTCAAATTTAGTGTCTCATACATTTTGAATAATCTTGTAAGCAGGATTTTGTGTGTGGCTTTTCTTTTCATTTCAATACTGTTTTTATTTAAAACAAAATGCGCTGGAAGCAAAATAATAATGATCAGTTGTTCACATAAAAAAATGTATATTTGATAAGAGGCATATTTTGTGTGCGACTGCTATCTCCCTAACCAAGAACAGTAGTAATCTTTTAATACAAGGTATCTCATATCTAAATGTTGTAACATTTCATTAAAAACTACATAATCCCGTTTAAAAGAAATAAAAATGAATTATTGTTGCTTTTATGAATTAATTATGTTTAACCAATCATGATAATGTAAATAAGTTCAACTTTGAGGTAGAATTAATTTTTTTTACAATATTGACAAATATAAATAGTTAGTACTATATTGTTTTTCCATATTGAGAAATGCATATATATTCAGTACGGTGACCATGACGCAATATTGACACTCATACGGAGTAAAAATATTGTGAAAAATAAGTTATACATTTTATAACGACATTTTTACCGGAACAGGATCCTGTTTCAAATCAAATAAAATGGCCGCGAAGATAAACGTTGAATATGAAAAATTGACAGATTCATATCATTTGAATTTGAAAAACCTTGCACGACATCACCTTAGATACCTTCATTTTTTTTTTTATCTGACTTAGGCTCCTGGTAAACTACATAGAAATCGGTCTGTACCGACAAGGCAGGTGGATAGCCAATGGCGTGTATGCATGAAGTCTAATCTCAAAAAAAAAATTAGATTCTTGTCCAGAAAGTAAACACCCTCTACTGTTTGTTCCAAGTTATTTACTTTCATATAATCAGTCTTGTTATATTTCTGTATGTATATATGTGTCACAAACACACTATGTTTATCAAATATTATAGAAATAAATAAAATTTTATTTAAATCCAATAAAATCCTCTTTAATTGATTACAAAATATTACCCGATTGGCGAGCTTATTGCTTTACGCAATTTCTTACAACTAAATAAACATAATGAACAGAAAAAATGGAGAAAGGATTCCACAGCACCCAAAAAAGGGTGCTGTGGAATCTATATACATCTAAGATTGAACTGCTGATCTGGATGGCAGACTTTTTAAGTGGAAGAACCTTTTGCATATGGGTGTGTGACTTATTTTCCAAGCAGCACCAAGTTCTGAGAGCGAGTGCCGCAGGGATCCATTCTTGGTCCAATACTGTTAATTCTTTACATCACAGACCTCCAAAGTTTCATCTCAATTACAGAATTCCTTGCTAAGAAGGTAAGATACAGTTTTTCTTGCCAATCCATTAGTGAGCATCTCACAGATACGAGATGATCTATGCAGAATAAGCAGATGGAACTCTAGACTGGTTGATAACTCTTAATCCTGAAAAGCGCACTGTCTTACATGTCTTTTCATACTGCCTCGATGGTGTTCAGTTTAAAGGGGTTAAGACCAAGTGGATTTGGGTGTAACAATTACACATAACCATTCAGAATGCGCTGAGGAGAGTTTCTATTACCTTTGATATCTTTTAAGAAAGACTTAGCAAATACGTAGTCTGATTTCTCCATTCCACCATCACTTTGCACTATGTGAAAATCGCAAAGCAATCTTTTTCCACAAAAACAAAAAGGTTCGCTTTGCGGCTTTTAAATCGTTTGAAAACTTTTTGCAATTGATGGTAGCAACATCCAGTGGTATCCAGGGTAGTACTTGTTAAAAGAACAACTTCTTATGTAATAGACCATTAACGGCCACGTGGATTTTGACATTAGCCTGGAGGGATAAACATAAACAAAAAGTTTAAGAGTTGGTATGAGTGTGTCGCTATGCAAAATACTTTGATACCCATCACTATGGTTTATGCATGTGTGTGTGTCGCCATGGCAGCGATTGTCCCACCAGCCAATGTCAGATGACGTCATCCTTTAATGGTCTATGCAAAGTTGAAATGTCAAAATATTAGTTTCAAGTTTATTTTATGAAAAAAGTCTATGGTGGAACAAAACTGTCAGTTCTCTTGAACAAAAACAATTAGGTATATTTGAACAAAGCTCTGTTTTTGTCATGTCAACAATTTCACATAAGCCAAGGTAAATAAAAAGAGAAAGTTACAGCAATGGATGGCCACAGTGGCTGATTTATTTTGAATTGATAAAAACATATTTCGTATGAATCAAATCCAATTGATTTAACATTTTAAAAAGTTGTAATGGATTACATTGGTTTATAAAAGTAATATAAAATCTCACTGTCTTAAAAAAATCCACATATCCATGCCATAACACAAAAAAGTATACTGCATAACAAAAATATTCAAGCCTATCGGTGAGATTTTCAGTGTAGAAACTTTAGCAAAGTGAGAAAGTATCACAAACGTTGAAATGCATTTCTTATAATAATTAGTAGATGAGTTAAGAATCTCCACCTTCCTTCTTCTTCTTTCCTTTCTTACCAGATGCAGCCTCAACGTCTATTGGAGCTGGTTTCACAAACGGTATGATATCTTTGTACTTGGGGGGCATCCATTTCTTTAGTACATCAGGAACCTGCAAATGCAACAGAGTGAAATTGTAAAATTTAAGTATGTAAAATGAAATTGAAAATACAGTTGCACTAAAAAACATCTCTAAACAAGTCATTCTTATACGGAGACAGTGTCTGTTCATTTTGTATGGATTGTTTCCAGTGAAAATTTGTTTACTTATTAAAATTAGTAGGTTCGTCCATAAATCCGTAACTAACCCAACCCTACACAAAATATTTTTGATACATAAGACAAAACCAATCGAAGGGAAATATTTTTCATACTTATAATACTATGCGTCTGTGGTTGATATTCGTTATAATAGTGTCAGCAGGAAATATTATATCGACGAAATATGTGTTACTTGATTACCGACCAGGTAGCCTAGTTGTACTCATGTGAACATCAGGTCCGAGGTCCCGGGTTCGATTCCCGGTAGGGTCAAAGTTTTTCTAAGTGTTTTTTCACTTGAAATTTCTATACGAGGTTGGCCTGCCTCAGATTGGACGGGACCAGTTGACTGGAAAAAATTGCCTCAGGCAATAAGTTACGTTGGCTATACTGACACCTTTGTATAGAAAAGTGTTATATTATTATTATTAAAAGTTCCTACATTCAAATGTGGCTACAGGAAGAGATTTCAAATTGTCTACAGACGCCAATGTGACAAAGTAAAATTGGGACAATCAAACAAATCAATAACCATTCTCTATGTGTCGTCTGACATGTTTGGCTGCTTGGTTGTTATAACGAGGTTAATCTCGTATCAATGAAAGAATGAAGAGAGAATCTTTACCTTGATACCATCTTCAGTTTGATGAACCTCCAAAATAGCACAGATAACTCGTGTTGTAGCGCACATTGTTGCATTCAACATGTGAACGTACTCGGTCGTTGCGTTCATCTTCTTTGTCTGACCGTATCTTACTAGAAGCCTTCTAGCTTGGTAGTCCAAGCAATTGCTGCAAGATACTAATTCTCTGAATGCACCGGAACCAGGGAACCAAGCTTCCAAATCCAGCTTTTTGCTAGCGGCGTGATTGAGAGCGCCGGAGACAATATTGACAATCCTGTACGGGATATTTAAAGATTTACAGAAGTTTTCAGCATTATCAATCATCTCGTCCATCATTTCCCATGACTTATTGTCGTGTGGTGATGTCAGGACAAACTGTTCAACTTTCTCAAACTGATGCACTCTGAATATTCCTCTAGTGTCTCGGCCGTGCGAACCAACTTCTTGTCTAAAGCAGGTTGATAAGCCCGCGTACTTGATGGGAAGAGAAGATTCTGGTAACCATTCGTCTCTATGGTAAGCTGCGATTGGCTGTTCCGATGTTGCTATAAGATATTTCTCTTCCACATTGCCCGCCTCGTCAGCTTTATCGGCACCCTTACCAACCACTTTATACAGTTCTTCATCAAACTGGGATAATTGAGCAACTTCTTGCATAATCTAAAAAATACATTCAAATGATTATGTTTATTAAAAAATCATCCCTCGGGGATTTTGTAGTTACTGAGTTATTTATACTATGCTCACTCAAAGTGAACACAATACATTGACATATTTCACACAAAGCAAACCTTGTTTGTGGAAGAAGACGATGGCCAGCACTGGGGATGGAAACCTGAGACTAAAAGTCGGTGACTGACCGAACAGGCTACCAACCCCAACTAGTTATGTCTTTTTTTATAATAAAACTATATGCACAACTGGTTTCAACGAAATGAAGATGACAGGGCTGGGGACTTAGAAAGATGCAATAAAATGGCTGCCATTATAACATTTTTAAAGTATGTTCAAGGTGATGTCGCGATATGGTGCAATTTTGATTCAAATTCCAATTTAAATGTGACGATTGGTCACATTGAATCGTCAAAATGGTAGCCATTTTGCTACATCTGACTTAGGTCCCTGATCTGTCATCTCCATTCACTCAGTTTTACACAAAAAGTAATGTTTTTAACATAGTACCTAATTATAAAATAAGGTTTAAGAGATTTCGTACCTCTTTTCTCATAAAAAATGGTGTGTATAATGGAACATAGTCTTTTTCTATCAATGTGTTTAAGGCGTGTTGAATAAGAGCTTGTTCTAAAAACACTGCAGGTCCTTTAAGATAATAGCCTCTGCCGCCCGATACCATGGCACCACGTTCTCCATCCATACCTAAATTACAACCCAAACGTTATTCTAAACTAGAAATATTTAAAAACATTTGTTCGTAAAACATTTTAAGAGAGTTGATTCTGTTGAACATTCTTTTGAAAATATTTGGTCATTTGATTTTCATTAAATTTCACTGGGATAACAAATAGAAAAAAAATACAAAAAAAAAAACATAAATTATAGAAGTATTATTATCAAATAAAGATAGATTTTTAAAAGATCAATAAGATTTCATAATAACAATTAACAAACACAGCAGCAAATGAGATATGTAAAATACAGGCTATGTGTAAATACATATGGTTACTAACATTAAAACAGTTTCGATGCCCATGTTTATACAGCTGTTGGTAACATTTGATAATCAAAATACATTATAAGCTTACTGAGTAACAATAAAATTTTATTTCAAACTGATCAATATTTAACATAAATGATAACATTTTCCAGAAACTCGCTTTAAGAAATCCAAAGGTTGAAACAATTTTCACTCTTTTTAATTGAATGTAAAGGAAGCAAGCAGTAGGTATTTATAAACTAGTCAAATTTTCCCTAATTCTTTTTAACCATCACACCGTTTCCCGAAGGGGGTAGACAGAGAGTACGGACTTCCATTCTTTTCTATCCATACAAACCTCTTTTGCTTCCTCCAAACGCATAACATTCCGCATACATGCTCTTCTATTCCTTTTACTCTTGACTTGGCTCTCCTGTAAGACGGCATCGATATGGTCGGACCATTATGAAGTGGTTGGTGACCCAGCGGTTACAAAGCCGGCTTTCGTACTACGAACGTTGTGGTTCGATCCCAGGTGCCGACCATCTTCCTCTTTCACGACACAAGCTTTAAGTAGCTTACTGTGAAAGAGTCAAGGAGTGTATTTGTGTTCACTTTGAGTGAGCACAGATTCATTTTTAAAAAAAAAAAATGTCAGTCGAGGCCGGCCTCGTCTGGGTGCACCCATTCTTTCAGATTTATATATCCTTTCAGTCATTCTCTCTACATGCCCAAACCACCTTAATTTATTCACTTTCAGTCACTACGCTAACATCCACTCCACATTCGTTTCTAATATTATCATTCCTCACCTTATCAATCAGTCTCTTTCCGCATATCCTACGCAGTGATCACATTTCTACTGCATTTATTCCGACTTCTAGATTTTCGGATTTGCGGAACATCCATATTGCAAATATAAAGCGCCACCTATACGGAATGAAAAAAGCCATCTAGCGAAATGCACCCGAAACAATTACCAAATTTCAGCAAGGAAGATTCCTGCAGAACAGTAACTTAATTGTTAATAATGATACACACCAGAGGGAGCCTGTTTCACGATTTTTTCCAAATAATTATTGTAAGAATAAACGCAGTATAAATTAAAATTCCACCCTTAATAATCACTCTTTTCCCTTCAGAACCATCCAAGTGCACGGTACATGTAACTAGTTTAAGTGAAATATTTTCTGTGATATTTTTTGTTAAAAATCTTTAATATAATTATTTGTGTTATTTTGAAGTTAAATTGTTTCATTTCATAGTGAGTTGAACTTTCCTTGTTTATCAGTTTTGCTTATAAAGAAAGAGCCAGCTGGTGAGTACAAGAATCTTCTCAAATCTTCTGTTAAACTCATAAGAGAGTCTACCTATTAAGCTCACAGTTCTTTTTGCCATCATTCTGCTTTGAGAAAATCCCTTAATCTCTTTTCATCTCAATAGAAATCACTTGCAATTAGATTGTCAGATCTCCTGGAGAAACTATGGATCAGATAATAAATCAGACCCCATACATCCATGTCCAAGTTTCACTCCCATACATCATGGATGGTATCAGGATTGCATTGTGCATCAACTGTTTGGATTTAAGAGATACATTCTTATTTCATTAGATGTCTAAGTGCACCGCCAACCCTTCTACCAGCCAGTTTCCTTCTTTCCCTAATGCCAATACCCTTATAATGATTGATGCTTTATAAAGAAATACATAGAAAGAAATTTTACCATCAATCATGCAAATAAGATCCACGTGGGAGTACTTCTGTCTAGCCTCAGTGTCACCAAATAACCTCTCAACTTTGTTATTGTCTTCATCGTCTGACACGGGCACGCTGTGATGCAAATGGTTTCCCACCTCCCTGAGTGCACTATTCCTTTTCTTCTCAGTTGCTATTAGATCTAATTCGTTATTCATGATCGCCGTATCCACCAAACCACGAACCTGGATATTAAGTATATATTGATAATCCAGTTTTTTGAAATAAAATTCAAAACATAATATTTATACACTAATTGATTAAGTAATTATACTAAGCTGGTTAAGTTTGTACATGAATATTTTATAATTTAGGGGGGTTTGGAGCAAATTCTCTAAGCTCAAATTAAAACTCCCTTAAATATACAAAGTATGTCATTTTCAAGCCAGAGTCATCAAACACCTAACACAGCAGAGCAATGGAAAACTATCAATTATTGATTTTTCTATAGGATTTTTTTTTATTTTCTGCAATTCCACTCACAATTGAGTGATTTATGCAATCGATTGACAATTTATGCAGTCAATTTAGGTACCTACTTTACCATAAAAGTAAATTAAAGCTTTTTATTGTTAAGTTGGAATACTTTTGCAATAAATGAGTTGATTTCAATAGAATTTTGGGATAGGAGAAACATAGTATTTATTGGGAAAGTAATTTTGAATACTGTCAATAAGGTAGGTATTATCAAAACGTTGACAATTAAATAAAATATGGTCAACTGTTTCGTCGTTAAACCCGCAAGCACACAAAGAAGAATAAAAAACATGTATTCTGTAAAGATGCGAAGTCACACAACAGTGCCCGATCCGTAATCGACATATTCTATAGTCTATAGGATGTTATTCTCACTTGATAATTTTATGAAAAAAAAAACATTCTTAATTTTTAATGTAATGTGTCAACTAGTCCCGTCCAACTTAAGGCAGCAGGCCAGCCCCAAGTGAAAAACACATGAAAAAATTGTGACAAGACAAATAATCTAACCTGGAACCTCTTTATGAGAAGTCAATTAACCTACACTAGGCTAAAGAGGTCAGTTTTAGTACTTTAGGATGTTAAAAAATTCTGACATAACTCGGAAGTAGGTTGCTTTAGTAAAAAATTGATGAAAGATATCCTTTATAACCCAAAACTTATTAAAAAATTACATGCATACCTTTTTAATTTGATTGACTGTGAGTGTTTTGAGCATTTCTGATGAAATATTCTCCAATTCTTTCACGACTTCTGGGGGAACTTCAGCTCCTTCATCACCTTGAGGTTCCTTTTTCTTCATTTTCTCACCAATTTCTTTGCTACACGCATTTTTTATTTTATTCCAATTGTCTGCCTTATGTCTCATCTGCCTCCAGAGGGTATCTTGTTCTATTACTGTATCTACTAGCAGAACATCTTTAAATCTTAACTTCTGATTCTCTCTCACTTTTTCTAAATTTCCCCCTTTATCTTCTCTGAATAGATCCAAATCTAACACCATATTTGCTTGGTTTAATTGAATAAATTAATCTTTAAAATAACAAACACCGACAATGACAATCTCTCTATGCGCCAACTATGCACCAAACTCGTGAACAAAGAGAATATAATACCTTACGGATGATGTTCGTGAATGATGCAAAGATGTGTAAAATAAAATAACGTGGCTACTCTCGCAGTAGTTACACCAAACGTCAATTACAATTTTCTCAACTGTCAACGTCACCCAACATAAAAGTTGCCACAATTACAAATCTGTAATGTTTATTTTAAGCGGGATAGTGGCGAAGTGGGCGAAGCTCGAAGTAACACTTCTTTCATGAATATGTATGTATACACAGAAGCAAAAGCTTGTCATTTTGATATATTATTATGTGATAAAATATCACTAGATTTTCTCTTTTTCTCAAATCATGCAGTCGTCCTTTTAAGTACATCCATCAAATTTTATTAAAAACAACTTCTAGACATTTAGCTTAGGTTTAAAATGATAATGATATTCAAACGACAAACTTCAGTACATCCATCGTACCTTTTTTAAACGTCCTTCTTTACAAATTAACTTCTTACTTTCTTTATAGAGAAACTATGTAAACAATAAAAGACGGTGAGAGTACATAATAATCATATTATATAGTTTTGGCACGAGCCAAGATAATATTATTAAAGTCTGTCGTTTTTTATTTAGTTATAATGAATTAAAGTAATTAATAAAATTTTATTTAGTTATGCAAGTAGTTACAAGGTAGGTACCATGTAGGTACATGTTATTTATTAGCCCGTGTAATTTTTCTTTGATTTGTGATCTTTGCATTATTGTGATAAGCTGTCAAAATGTCAGATTAATTGGTCTTGAATGAATCTGTGTTGGTCTGTATTCCTTGTTTCCGTCAGGGATTTTGCTGTTGATAAAGATTATTTTTTATTGTGTTGGGATAGTGTTGTCTCTGTTTGTTGGGAGTAATATGACTCCTTTTCACGATCTGTGTTAAACTAAAATATAATTATATTATCTGCCTTAGTGATGTGATAATTTTTATGAGTTACTTTGAAATAGTTTACGTAGATATTTTGCGAATAAACCGCTTTAAAAGGGTAATTTGATATTCCAATTTAGTCTGTTTTTAATATTACTTTTATATACTTATTTCAATGAGTGACAATATAATCTAAATTCCTGCCACACCAATCTATGGTTTTTGAACTTTATAATGATTTTAAACAAAATACTCTTTGTTGTACATACTATGTATACATATTTGTAACATTACATGGTGTTTAATTAGTGTTTAAACGAATATCCCAAGAAAGTGGAGTTTATTTAAAATCTCATAGGTCTTCATTATAATCCATCAATCAATTTTGTATTGAATATTATTTGAATAGTTAATTAAATACACTAGTCACTCTTTTTAATTACTTATAATATTTTAAATCAAATAATGGGTGTGCGTTATTTAGTTGTTTTTTACTTACATGGTTTTTACCTATTATGTTTTTAAAATTAAATTCTTTTTCATTTTAGCAATGACAAAATGATTCCTATAAAAGATAATCACGACATTTCGTGCTTCCTTGTCACCAAACATTCGTGGAAGGGGAAGTACAAGAGAGTGTTCTCGATAGGTACCCAAGGTATAACCACTTATAACCCTGATAAATTGGAAGTCACCAACAGATGGGTATATTCGGATGTGCTTACTCTGACATCATTAGGCCGTCCAAACACTGCTGGAGCGAACGAGTTTTCCCTAGTAATGAAAAAGGATAGAAAAGTGGATACAATGAAATTCTCATCAGATCACAAAAATCTGATTTTGACTGAAGCTTTCAGATACAGACACATGTTTGGAGAGAAGGTTAAAGATTCATATGTAAGTGAACAACTTCAAAATTCTAATCTTATAATTTGAATGTTGTTCTGTTTTCCAGGATTCCATCCAATCACAAAAAGTATTACTTGAATGTTGTTGAACATACATTTTCATATAGGTGTAAAGTAATTGAAATGTGTAATGAAATTTGATAGATAAACACCTTGCCGTCTTTAACATCTGATTATCAAGATGGTAGTCTATGGTATTCTAGTCTATTTTTTAAAGAGAACTATGCAAAACTGTGTTTTATTTTAATATTGAAGTATTTACTCCTTAACAAATTCACTGCCAACTAAGCCGATACGTGTTCTTCACTCTCTTCTTCTTCTTCGTTTCCTCATTACTGAGGGTCGTGACCCATGGAACTAAAATAGAAACTTCACTCTAAAATAGAAATTAAATTTGTTATTTTGACAAAGGCACTGTTGTCGAGCGCTGTGTTCAAGCTTGGATCATATTCACTCACAACATATTTGTAGACGGTTTCTAAAATATCTGTTTTATATACTTAACTTTTTATTACTGCTTATAAAAAAACCATTTTAATTCAATATTTCTGGCATTTAAAAAAAAACTTGATTGTTTAGATGGCAGTTTAAGTGTTAAAAAAACATCAAAGAAAAAAGTGTCTAAATATCCTGTGATCCTGGGGCACCTGTATGAAACTTGTCTGGCAAAATGAACCCGTGGAAGAGTGCTAGAACAGATTTTTGGTTAAACTTCATTATCCTTATATATCCTAATTTCAGTATCTTAATAATTTTGGCTGCAAGAAATAAAATAAAACTCTTATCAAGTAAGTAATATTTACGTATCAGCAATAATAATTTTTGTATGGTTTTGCAGAGATATGAAGCATACAAACATCACTGGAGTGACACAAGATTACCTGTCGTCCTAGAAGTGACTCCGTGCTCTTTAGACCAGCTGGACCCAGTGACCAATACTCCGTTAGCTAGCTACAACTACACAGATATCGAGGGTATAATATCAGTGGAGGATTATGCCGGGGGCTTTGTTATAGCCTGCGGAGGTTTCAGTCGTTTACATCTGTTTGCTGCGACAAATCATAATGAAATAAAAAATAAGATGCTGGAGTCAGCGCTGAGCACACTAGGTATCACCATCAAAGTGTTGCCAACAAAAATCACCTTAGATGATTTTAGAAGTCAACGATTTGGCAAATATAGGTACTTGTGCTACTTTGTATTGTTTTTACATGTATTCACTTTCACTTTTTCTTCCATTACCTCATTTCCGACACCACATTTCAAACGCTTCAATTCTGACTCTATTTCTAGCCTATTGAGTGATGATTTCACTCCATAAAAATTAGAAAACTCAGGTGTGCATACAATCTTCGCTTTTCTGCTTCTAGATGTGTTTTTGCCTCCATATTTTGATGTTTCTTTCTCAATGGTGCTGCAGCTGATATCAAGCTTTGGCCTCGTTTACTTTCTTACTTTGTCCTGGCATGTCAGCTTCGGTCTTTCGATATTTTTTCTTTCATTTGGATGATCATCAAGAATGGTTTAAGAAATCAATGATGAAGACATTCTCTCTTCATATTCGGCTCATTTCAGCCTGCTTAATCTTGCATGTACAGAATGTCTAAAGTTTTGTAGATGTATACTCTAGGGTCCAAGGATATTGCTCAGCACCTTTATCTTAAATAATATGTCCTAAATATCGAAAGATTTTGCCGTCATGCATTTGCATATTTATAGTTTTGTACAGGATAATTTTAGTTTCCTGTGGACATTTCTGGATTTAAGGACTGGTCGTATAAGCTGTTGATAATTTCAGCCGAGGGTGCTTGGTAGTAGTCCATATTCACAGATGTAAAAATAATCTAAGAGTATTCTATTTTTGCTACTACAAATAATTACTGTAATTTTCTTTTCTTTTATTTTTACATCTGTGGTTGTCCAAGGTTTATCTCTTTGTAATAAGATGTTTGTCAAAAGGAAAGAGAATGTTATTTTTTATATTAATAAATCACTGGAGGGATTATGTAAGTAGAATCGGCGACAACTGTATAACCCAGATGGCAGCTGATGGTATTCCACAAGGCAGAAGACTGCCAGGCAGACTGCCCAATATGTAGACACACAGCTGGCAGTCAATGCCCATCAGATCTCAAGATATAGAAGAATACATCACTGTTGCACACATAATATGATTCATGTACAAGTTTCAGTTCGTTATAATACCTACTTAGGTGCAAAATTTGTTATAGTAACATACATGTTTGTTTTGTATTGTATTACAGTGCTGACTTACACCAGACATCTGTCAGTGAGTTTGTTATACACAAAGTGAACTCGCTACGTCACATTGAACCGCCCAGACGCATTCTCTGCTTATCTGACACTTGCCTGTTGGAGCGTGATCCACAAACCTATTCTGTTTGTTGTTTGAGGCCCTTGTCTGAAATATTCTCTCTGGTCAGAGATTCAAACAATCCCCAGTTATTTTTCATAGAATATATGAATGGACATACGAGGTGCTACTTAGCAGCCGAAAGGTAGGTATCTATGGAATAATTCTAAAAATAGTTTCTATACGGCCTGTGTTTTATTAAAAAGGCAAATCAACTTTTCATAACATTTATACTGTAAGGTCCCAATCTATCCGTCCAAATGGAGTGATGTCACTCCAAAAAATTACCGTGAGTAAGGAAAACTAAATGTATGATGTGGAGTAATAGGGTGAGTCGGATATCCATCGGTTCAAAATTCAATTGAGACAAGCTATTCGTCCATCACTCCAAACGGATCGTCAAAGGGGAAACTCGAAAGGCCGCGTCCAAGTCACTTGATTGTCAGTGTCAAAAACTTGCTCCAAATTTGTCTCATTTTGTCATCATCCTTCCACCAGGTTTCATGTGTTGCTGTTTTTATGTAAATAATAGCACAATGCATGAATTAACCAAGTGAAATTTCGTTATTATGATTGAAAAAAAAATACTCAAGTTGCTTATCTGTCAAAAATGTGACATCCATTTGGAGTGATACGGGATTAATTTTTTGGATGTCATCTAAATGGATGATATCAAATCGAGTTATGTGAATGGGGGCTTAAGAATATTCTGTTTAAATGAGATGTTGGTTTGATTCGCCCCTTTAAAAAACGTTGATGATTATAAAATGTGTTTGTTGGATGCAAGAAATTGTTAGAGAAGTTATTCTACCTATGCAAATTTCCTAAACATTTTATATCACTCAAGTCATACTTTTATTGGCTAGAGAAACTTCAATTCATACAATATAATCTTTAATACTGAGAATTCAGTAGATAATTATAAAAAAATATTCAGCGTTATTATTTACCACACCCGAATTCTGGTTTAGATATTAAAAATGCAAGAGGAAAATTAGATAAGATTTGATTTTAATGATTACCATTTTATTTGTTATGAAATTGAAAAATGTATGTTTATGATACTGCTCATTAATTTATCGCAATATGAAAGCACACTAAAATGTTTTTTTTTTTTTATGTATTTGATGAATTCGTAAAAGGTCTGAGAGCCTCTTAACACCAAATATATGTATCATAAAACAATGCTTGTGTCTCTTTCATTTATCGATACTCTAATATTAGAAATATGAAATAAGCTTTTGCTTTTAACGGTAGGGATGCCCTGTTAGCCAGCTTGTTAGATGGTGTACGAAGCTCTGGCAATAGAGATGTCCATGTTAAAATGCAACCAACACCAAGGGGGAAACGCTTTGGTCCGTTGCACGTTCCTGTCGATGAAGAGACTGAATCCAACCATTTGAGGTAACTGTACATATGTAATTTGTTTTAAAGTATATTCACATGATCTTGATTTACTTTTCGTCGTGATATATCCTCACTACTGAGAGTTATCTCACCCGAAACATTGCAACTCCGATGAACTGTGGATGATCTTTCTGTGCCATTGGTTTCTCTTAATACCGCCAAGAACCACCAATGTTATCTAGAGACTAAAGACTGTCCGCTATCTTAATACGAATTACAACTTACCAACCTATTGATGATGAACTTTTTTTTACGAAAAATTTAGATCACTACGGGCTTACAATCGTCTTCTACCGTTGTTTTGAAATCTGGCTTTGTGTGATCACTTTTACGTTAACAACAATCCCCTAAGGTGGTCAAATTTCAAATATAAACCCATTATGATTGTTATCCTCATGTCAAACGTGCTAAAAAATCCCATCTTACAGAATAAACTCATTACTCCTGCTTGCCATTAAAGGCTTAACTGACTTCAACTCCACATGGGCCTTCATTTTACTACTAGATATAATATTTAGTATAGATTTAACATTGATTTATCAAATTTGCTACAGGTTTTTGATAAGTTCGACTGGACATGCGAGACAGGACTCCATAGAGAGATTCAATGCTAATATTGCTTATTCCGGACTTTTGTACTCTGTCAATCAAGATGTAAGTAAACTTTCATATAAAAATACAGTGGAACCTCATACAACAAACATAATTATTCCAGAATCTTACTCATTATGGAAACAATTTTTCCCACACTAATGTATGAAAAGTACAATGATGCATTCCATGCAGAAACAAATACTATTTTACATAGTACTCAACTATAATTATTCTACATCAATAGGTCTAAATTAGTAATATCGAGGAAGCCCTGAAGAGTAGTCATGGGTAACAGATCACTTTGGAGTGATCTGATCTGTTCGTATCAGATCACTACGATGATCTGATCTGATCGAACAGATCAGATCAGTGATCCGTGTCACGGATCTATCTGGTTGCGACCCAGCCCAGATATGATACATACACGGCTCACGGCTCTTTCCGGTTGCGGCATATTATGTACCTGTCTGATGTATCTTCGGATCAGATCTGTTTCCGGTGTAGATACATAGATCATTCTCTATGGTCGACTGTATCCTTCATACAGTACAGAGATTTTTACACTTAGGTAATATCTGGACGGAGTAGATACTCAATATTTATAAGAATAATGTAGTCGAAACGTTCATTCATAAGTTGATGATAAAACTACGGTTCTATTGTTCGTAATCCGTAAAAAAAATATAATATTTATACACGCTTGGTTTTGTCGGAATGTATTTTTACCTTTAACCAGGGAAGTCCTGCGCATAATTATTGTAAAAAATAAGTTAACTCTAGAAAGAGATAAAATATAAAACATATGTACATGTGTGAGAAAACGAAACTATCCGACCTCAATCGTTAAGTACCTACCTACATGTTATGAGCGTAGACAATAGACATTTCTCGATATGCCAGTAAAGTGTTGTCGGGCTATATTATTATTACCTCCACACGGGGAAGTCCAATATTTTAGGACAGTATGATGAACATGCGTCACGAACCCCGTCCCCTGCCCATAGGGATGTTGCTATAAATATCATAGATATAAGTATGTTGTATTATAACCGACCTCGGTAGCCTAGTGGCAAAGGCTCCGACTTCAGATCAAGGGGTCCCGGGTTCGATTCCCGGTCGGGTCAGAAATTTTCAATGTGTTTTTTCACTTGAAATTTCTACTCGGGGTTGGAATCCTGTCTCAGATTGGACGGGACCGGTTGACTGGTAGATAATGTTTCAAGCATTAAGTTCCGCCGGCTATACTGACACCTGTGTATTAAAGAGTGTTATTTATTTAGGGGGCGTTCAAGTATTACGTAACGCAATTTTTGAAGATTTTTTACCCCCCCTCCCCCCCATGTAACGCGCCGTAACGTTTTTCTGTACCCCCCCTCCCCCCCCCTAAATGTTACGTAACACTCTGGAAGTGACTATTTTTTACTGAACTCTCGTATAATACTATTTATTATGTTCCATAAATTTTTCTTTATTTTTTCTTTTGATGTTTTTCAAATTTCATTGGTATTTTTTTGACATTGATGCGTTGGAAAGTCAGCATGAGAGCCTTTATAGGCCAAGAACAGTTGATTATGTAAATCCACCGCTTTTGTGGACATTATAGTACCTCACTTTAACAACGCTCACTACAAGCAATTTGTGTTTATGCGTACTGCGTGTTTAAAGCACTAACGAATACTAACAACGAAAATAAAATAAAAATGACGTAAGTATAATACAGTCGAGGGATTCCCCGTAAAAAATAAAAGAAAAGGTTTGCTAACTTAGGAGAGCGAAATGAAAATTTCGACATACAATGCAGTCGAGGGACTCCCCGTAAGACGTAATCGAAAAAGGTTGCTTTTTACGCAGAGCAATAAAATTACGTACAGTAGAATTGAGGGACTCCCCGCATTACATAAACGAAAAATCGAGGGACTTCCCGTAAAACATTGTCCAAAAGGGTTGCTAACTTCGGAGAACAAAAAATGATGTACATTACAATCGAGGGACTTCCCGTAAAACATAAACGAAAAGGGTGTCCAACTTGGAAGATTTATTTCACAATTTTTTTTTATTTAAGAAAAAAAAAAACGTTACGTGACGCATTGTTCGAACCCCCCCTCCCCCCTTGTAACACACAGTAACGTTTTGCAAGACCCCCCCTCCCCCCCAAATTGCGTTACGTAATACTTGAACGCCCCCTTATGTTGGCATTAGGGAATTCAAGATAACACTCTGAATCGATGTTTAAGTTTTACATTGTTTTATCAATACTTAAGTAAATTTTTATTTTTATTGTATACTTAATATAAAAAAATATAAAAAGAATAGTTTTAATTTTTTTATAAATTTGGTTTTTATTTAAAACAGATTAAACTTCTTTTATTAAAAAATAAATATTTTGTGTCTAAACCAGAAACCTAACTCAAACAGATCTTTGGGTCCTCAATTCAACATAGATCCAACGAGTCCGCGATTCAAACAGATCATTACAGCTCACACAGATCCGTTGATTCATTGATCTGATTGATTCATTGATCTGTTGAACCGTAGGACCCGTAAGTGTTCTGTAGATCAACAGATATCCAACGGGTCCGCAATTCAAACAGATCATCACAGCTCACACAGATCCGTTGATTCATTGAGCTGATTGATCTGTTGATTCATTGAGCTGATTGATCTGTTGAACCGTAGGATCCGCAAGTGATCTGTAGAACACAGATCAATTAAGAGTGATCCGGATCTTTGATTCAGATCAGATCTGAGTTACACATGACTACTGAAGAGGCCTTCCACTAGACTGCATATGAAACCTTGTCAATATATTACGCCGCTGAACACAACCACTCTCACAAAACAAAATTTTCAGTAATAGAAGTAGTTGGTAGACTAGCGGTTTCGCGCAGAGGTCATGGGTTTGATCCCAGGTGTCCACCATCTTCCTCTTTCACGACACAAGTTTTAAGTAGCTTACTGTGAAAGAGTCAAAGAGTGTATTCGTGTTCACTTTGAGTGAACACAAATTCATTTTTGTATAAAAAAAAGTCTGGTCGTAAAAGCCTTAGGAAACTATATTAAAATGTAGTGATTTTAATATTGCTGGTGTGTCTTAACAGATTGTGAATAATTTTTATATTTTGTAAGTAAAAGCAAATATCCTTTTTTTTCAGAGATTATTTTCTGAGAATAAAGAGAAGCTAATAGCGCAGGCGCTGCAGAGCTTAGTTCAAACAGATAACAATAAAGAATCCAACAACAAAGACCCGGGAGAGCTGGAAGCACTGTTTCACGCCATCAGAAGACTGGGTGCTAGCAAAGTTGGGTTCGCCTCTTTTACTACGATCCCCGGGTGTGTATCTTTAAAATTATTCCTATATTATGCAGATTTTGAAATCAAGCAACTATCAATTCTTTGCTTTAATTATACTTAAACAAAATATTTTTAGTAGAAAAATAAATTCATTTTCAGTAAATATTATTTTGTTTTGAATGTGACAGTTGATGATAGTGGCAATATTATACTCTCTGAAAGTACCTATCTGGGTTAGGGAAAAGTTTACTATAAAAGTTCACCGTATTAGGTTATTTAAAAAGACATTTATAAATTCATGAGAATAAAAGCCATGTGTAACATTTTCTTCTTCGTCCTTGCATTTCTTCCATTATTTGGGGTCAGCTCTCTTAGTCCTTTTTCGCCAAGAATGTTTTTTTTTTTTTATTTATTTATTATTCATTATAAATTATTTTACACAATTATTTGTTACACATAAATCTCTTACGGCTATTTTACAATATTGTGTAGTCCATCTCGTCTAAAGCAACTTAATGCTTGAGCGACGAGATGGACTTTCTAAAACTAAATATTCACACAATTAATTATATAGGTATTGTCAGCATTAAGTATACCCAATGATAGGCAAACATTTTTCCTTCTGCAATCAAGTACACATATAACATACATGACACCAAAAGAAATGTTTCAAAAAAAAGCTCCCACTAAACACCAGACACACACAAAACAACCATCAACACAAATACAACCACCCACAAATGGACAAGAGGACATTAAACAAGGATTTCTACGCAGAAATTGTGTTGTCGCAGGGGCTTCCACCCATCTTGTAATATTTTTTAATCTCAGCCACCATGGTCCTGCAATTGGACATCTCTCTTATTTTCTGGGGAAGTTGATTAAAATATACCTCACCCAGATAAGAGTAGTGGTGTTGGGCGAAAGTACTCTTCCTCCTCTTTTGTAAAAACTTATGTGTATTTCGAGTTCTGCTCTCTACAATAAAACAATGTTCCCTAGGCTCTTTTAAGATCTAAAGAGTTGCATATTTTCTGTATATATCTTGAAACTTTTGGGCCTTAAATTCCTCAAAGACGCGCTCTGTGGGGTAATCCCTAGGTCTGTTTAGGATAATTTTTATAATAAGTCGCTGTGCCACTATTATTGGTTTCAGAGAGGTCTCATATGCTCCACCCCAGCCAACAACCGCATATTGCAATGTCGATTGGACCAGTACATAATAAATACTGTAGAGCTGTCTCAGTGTAAAAAAGTTTCTAATCTCCCTAAAAATATAAAAAAGTTTTCTAACTCGCTTTACCACTGTCTCAATTTGCCCCTTCCATTTCATATTACGATCGATAGTGACCCCCAAATATTTTACTTCCTTTACATTGTTGAGCACCTGGCAAGACGAGCAGTTCTCATCCAAACATTGTTCGGCATGCATTTTAATTATGAACTCCAAGGGGCAACCGCCAGCTACGATGGAGAAAGGCAGGACGTATGTTTTATCGCTATTCATGGTGAGGGAATTTACGTCCAGCCACCTTTTCATTTTCTTCACATCTTCACAAACTTTGTGCTGTAGGTCCTCCCAACTCCTTCCCGATACTACAAGTGCCATGTCGTCTGCATATGCTATCACTTTCCCATGAAGATTCAGCTTCATAATGCCGTTGATATATATATTAAACAGCAAAGGTCCTAAAACTGTGCCCTGAGGGACTCCGTATGTCGACTCTCTTTCCTCACTAAGAACATCTCCCAGTCGCACAACTTGTGGTCTCTTATGCAAGTAGCTTCGAAAGAATCTTAAAACCTTGCCACCAATTCCAGCAGCACGCAGCTTGAGCATAAGTGTTTCTATCAAACACCAGATCTGGTTTCATTTGCAACAAAAAAATCACAGAATCAGGTGGTTTTGAAGCATTTGTATAATCATAGTAAATTGTCAATTAGATTTATCAGAAAATTTCTTTTTATCTTATGTTATTTTTAATTTTGTTGGGTTGTAGGTTCCGTGAAGCCTTAGGCACAACAGTCGTGGCTGCACTCAGAGGGGGAAATTATGGTGTAGCCCATGCTGCGCTAGACTCATTGTGTGCCCTTTTACACCCTATGCACGCACATTATGATCTCCGACAAGAACAGTTGAACAAGTCATCTCTCCTATCATCCCCGTCGTTCCTGGAGGGTTTACTGGATATGTGGACTCAACATATAACACAAGGGAGTGGTGCACTGGTAGTTGCCGCCATGTTGGATTTGTTGACATTCTCGCTGTGCGTGCCATATAGTGAAACCACGGATAGTAGACATTTTGATCAGTTGTTGGACCTTGTCGCACAAAGAGGGAGAACTGTCTTCAGATTATTTGAGGTTATTAAAGTTTAATATTTATCTAATGTGTTTGTATGGTACAAATCTTACTATTGATTTTTACTAATTTTACGACTATTTCAACTTTTAGAATAGCAATGCATTCTTTGAATACTTTTAGTTACCTTTAAGAAGAATAGAATTGCCTGTAAATTTACCATAACCATACCATAACCTCATTCTCTATCTTTTGTGATGTGCATAAACTGTAAAAAAAAGTAATAAAAAACTTTGTTTTGTATGGAATGTTGTATAAAAATCCTCAAACTGATGCCTAGATCAAATTCTAATACTTAGTGCATAACTATTTCAAATTGTTTCCTACAGATGGCAGTGGCTACCTCATATAAGTGGTTATTTTTTGGGCACATAGAATAGTCAAA
This sequence comes from Mystacides longicornis, assembly GCA_963576905.1. Taxonomy (NCBI): domain Eukaryota; kingdom Metazoa; phylum Arthropoda; class Insecta; order Trichoptera; family Leptoceridae; genus Mystacides; species Mystacides longicornis. The sequence continues at coordinate 24,730,909 of OY756427.1, forward strand.
TTGATATGATGCAACACAAAATTTATAAATGTAGTATGTGAAAAGTTTTTTTTGAACAAATTTATTTTTGTTATAACACAGCATCCATCTATGGCCATAGTGAAAGGTGCTGGGTTGGTGATGCGTGCTCTCATCGAAGAAGGCAGCTGTGAAGTAAGTGCCCGCATGCAGACCTTAGCATTAGCCGAGGCTGCTCTGCCTCGTCACTTGCTGCGTGCCTTATATCCTACTGTTACATCGCCGTCATATCGTACAGCCAGCGCTCCGTCTCACTCCCATACACACACCCATTTATCCAGACATCTCGTTGCTCTTTGGACAACTTCACATCCTCCAGCTATGTCCTTATTGGGAAGAATTATTGTAAGTATAACGATGTACACACAATTCTATGTGAACAGCTATTATAGACTGCCAATGTTTGTTGCATAAATTACTTTACTCTTTTACTAGCTTTAAATAATTTTCTACTGTTGTTTCAAAAGATTCAGTGTGATCACTCTTTGCATAATAACTTTGCCATTAGTTGGTCAAATTTTAAACCCACAACTCATCATCAGAACCTTCAAAAGGAAAAAAAATCCCATGTTCTTTCTTAATATGAAAAGCGATCATGCTAAGCCAGCCTTTGAAATTGCAGTAGATAATGTAATGGTCTGTTTTCCTATGAATATGGCGCTGCTATCAAAGAGTTCCATAAATAGAGGGGCTAATAGGAAGAAAATTCACTTTAAATTTGTGTCCAGTTTGGTGGGAGGGACGGGAGGTGTGCGGGTGATGTTTAAATAATGCGCCGAAAACATTCATAACGATGACTTAGAAAATTTTAATTTTCGATATAAATGACTTATACTGCGAATGTAATGGAATTCAACCTTTTTACTTAGTGCATTGTTTATATTTCAGTAGATATTTGTTTACTATAGTAACAAACTGTTTACTAAGCAACAATGTTATTATTATGTTGCTATGGTGTCGATACATTGATATACAATATGGATAACTGCATTTTTGACAAAACGATTTACCTAATGATGGTATAAAAATTCTGTATTCAAATACACATTCTTGGTGATTTCGGCAAATCCAACATAATAATAAAATGTCTTAATAACACCTTAAGAAAAATAGGGAAAAGTTTGTTAGTATTACAACGTTTAAAATGCGCAACTCTATTCTCTATGCAGACCGAGATTGATTGATTGAGATTGAGAATTGTCTTGGATAAATTCAAGATGAAACTGTATACTCATGACATTGATTAAGAAAATCGTTTGATTGAATATCATTACAAGCACAGAATGAGGAAGTTTTTTTTTATTTTAATGTTGTAAGAGATTGCAAGAACATTACGGTCAACAGAATACTCAGATTCTGGTGAAAACTGAGATTCTGGTGAAAACTGAGAGATATCAATCTTGTAAAATTAAAAGAAGGAAAATATGTAGCACATAAATTTTCATGGGCCTCAAATTTAAACCAGAAAAAAAGAGAAATATGAAATACTTGGGTAGAAAATTATACTTAAAACAGAAATAAAGCAAACCTTGGATCACAAATTAAAATGATAAAAAAACAAAAGGGCATGAGGGTACATGAACAACGATTTCATTAAATTATGACTTGAAGAGTTTTCCATATCTAATAAGTTTGAAGAAAGATGTATATGAAGGAAAGAATTTTTTTCTGTTACTTTCACTTGTGATTGCTAACCTAAGGGTTACGAGACCTGGGCCCCGTTCCAGGTTCCACTTTGCGGGGTTTTTTTTTTCAAATTATAGAATCGTTATGTATCAAAATTATGTCGTTTTTTTTTCATCCAATAAAGTTATTTTTTTGGAGTTACCCAATTTGCATATTGAGGTATCGATGTGTCAAATAATATTGAAATATATTGTAGAAAATATTATTAATTATTAAATAAAAAAAACATATAACAAATTGTTTTTAAGGATTAAAAGATACAATATTGTCACTTTTATTATCTTATTGCATAATTGGTGCAGTATCTCATTACACATGAGGGCAATTATTTTGTAAGCTACACGATGCGTCACCTAGCAACGTCTGTGACAGACTGAATTCCACGGTAGTGAAACTTCCATACAAACCATAGACAATATATTTGACAGATAAGTTTGACACCTCATGGTCCTTGAGCCAGAACTTTTTTTTCGGAAATTATTGGAACTACAGCCACGCAGCCGCATGACTGCTGTTATTGAGTTGCTAAGAAGTTGTTGATTGTTGCTAAGAAACTGTTGATTGTGTTGCTAAGAAGTTGTTGATTTAGTTGCGCGATTTTATATTTTTTTCACCATGTGTCAGTTTCTTTATATTTCGAAGCTTGATATGATAAGTTTTGTGATTTCATTTTACGTAAATATATTATTTGTATCGTTGTATGATATTTGGACGCTTTATTCCCTGTTTTCATTCATGTGTTGCGATATAAGTCGCTTTGTTTTGTTTTCATCAGTGCAGCGATGTTTGAACGATCTGTCTCGTAATTTAATGCAAAATCTGTGGTTAAATATTGGAATGCCTGAGTGATGAACAAATCTCAAGAGATAGGAGGTTTTGTGATAATTTTCTTTAAGTCTTCACTCGTGATATAAATTTTATTTTTAAAAAAATATTATGTCAAAGCATTAAGTATAAAAAACAAATAAATGTAATTTATTTTATTGGATTGTTTTATTATTGCATTATAACATCTCAAATTTTAAATCCTTTTCATAAAATATATAGTCTTAAATATTCATCAACACACTGACATAATATTCAATTTTGTCCATAACTTATGAATATTTATAGTTTCTTAAAGTGACTTATCCTATTTCTAAAATGGATGTATATATATATTTTTGTTTTAATTTAACATTTTAATCTTGAATGTGTAAAAAAAAGTTTAAAATGTTACGTTAAAATAAAAATATATTTGTTGATGAAATAGAGTAGGTCATTTTTTAAACTATTTATATTCATAAGTTAAGGATAAAATTGAATATATATTGAGGGGTATAAGATTTGAAAGCGCGCATGCGCGTAATTTTAGTACGATGAACAAAATATGGCGTTGTATTCCCAGTCTACAAAAAAACGCTCGAGTTGCCACTCTATTTTAAGTAGTATTATTATACTCTATGCTGAATTCATAAAAAATACGCAGCGGTTAACTGCCTCATATTGAGAACATAAAATACAAGGCAAGTAAGCCGCTCTATTTATGGAACTCTTTGGCTGCTATAAACAATGGTGATTATTGTCAATATTGTTACCGTAGTTACAAAAAACATTGTTATATATTTTGAAATACTGTCATCTGACAAGACGACAGACCGCTCCCTAGGAACCCAGTGCATAAGTTAACTTTAAGAATATACAGTAGAACTATCAAAAACTGGACCCCAATTATCCGGATCGTTCAAAATAAAAGATTTCAATTTGTAAGTCAAAATCATACTTTTAAAAAAATAAAATAATAATAATAATAAAAAAATACTTTTAAACCACTTTTTACCTTTTTGATTTTTTTTTTAATGTTTTTTTTTTTATTGATTATTGCTGGTATTTTAACATTTTTATGATCTTCATTGATGTCATTGTTTTTTGTTTTTATTGCTCTTCAACCTCCTCTCCAAGACAGGCATTGCCTAGTGGAGGGAGTCACCAAATTGTATTTTTTAATTATTGTGTTGTTTTTATTGAATAAAGTTATTATTATACTTCACTTATCAATAATTATGTTTTTAATCGATTATCCAGGCTTCTCCCATCCCCGATATGTACGGATAACGGAGGTTATACTGACTTTAGAATTTTAACGATAAGATATTTTGTTACGTGGACAATAACAGATGTTCAATTATACTTCTTTAGCCTTCAGGTTTACTAGGATTTCTTGACTCAAATGAAAAAGTTCCCGCTTCAGCCATGGACGATAGTGAACTGGAAAGAGACAATCTTAAAATCGCTCAAGAACAAGACCTGAAAAATAAGAAAGGACCGCACTGGATAGCCATCGAGAGACAACTCAAAATGGTGGAAAAGCACTGGGAGGTATACATCATAACCACTACAGTATAAATTTCACATATTATTTTAGTGGAATTTTATCATTCTATGTGAGTTGTATTTCCAGTATTACAAAGACGTAGCTCTGCAACATTGGGGCGCCCACACGGGGCTGGTGGTAGAACGAAAAGAGAAACAACGGGAGAGACCCATCACACTGCGAAGACGGAGAGAAAAAATCAAACCAGATGCAAACTGGCCGTTGTTTTACTATCAGTTCACTAGAGATCATGCACAGTACAATTTGATCTGGAACCATAAGGTATTCTATATATTTCCCTGACTTAGGATTGCAAAATATAAGAAACTAGAGATAGGAATCACTCACTATTGTTTGACAGACTCCTTTGCCAATTTTTTGAGAGGTACACTTTTGTTAGCCAACTATAATTCTTGTTGTTAATACAGTGTAACCTTTTCCATTGAAAGAATATCTCAATTTATTGTATTTTTTCTGTAATTCAATAATTGCTATGACAATTCAAATAACAGGTGCAAACAGGAAATATTATATCGAAGGAATGTGTGATACATAATCAGAGGCTCCGACATACAACTACGGAAAGAAATGTCGAATTGTCTGCAGTTCTCAATGTAGTGTAGTAAAATTGGGTTCCTTTAAGTGATAATATAACTGATTTATAGGATGATCAAACAATTAGTGAGCCCCTTCAATGCCTTGCTGCTAGTCTAATATATTATTTGTGTTGTGTTGTAGACTCGTGAAGAATTAAGATCAGCTCTTGAAAGTGAGATTCGTTCATTCGACAAAGATAGAGAGTTGAGTGGTAATTCCCTTGTCTGCTGGAACCACACAGAACTGGAGGTGTATTACAAGAGCTTACAGGACGAAGTGAGGATTGGAGATTACTATTTGAGACTATTGCTTACTTCAGATGATCAATTTGATTCGCCAATTAGGAAATCGTAAGTAAATTTGGACTTGAATACTGTAGAATTGATCAGTGTGATTTTTTGTTCATACCGCAGTGTATTTATCTCACTGCCCACTTATACAGATGTTTAGCAGGAAATGCCAAGAGATACAGAGCTGTTTATAGATGTTTTCTTTTTTTTTCTCTGTGACTAGGAACTTGGCCCCCAATAGCACTGTGACCCTTGATGGGTCTTTTGTGTTTGTGTCTTGGTGTTTTGAGTGTGCAAGAGTCCATTGTCTACCCATCGACAATGGTTCATCTTTTCCGTACTTTTGCTAAATTTTTTTTGTTTTTACTGTGTTTTTCCTTGCAAGTATCGTTTATTTTGTCTTTCTAACGTTGTGTCTAGCTCTATAGTTTATTCTAATTATTTTTTTATTTTGCAGATACGAGTTTTTCAATGAACTCTACCATAGATTTTTGCTGTCTCCAAAGATAGAAATGAAATGCATGTGTTTGCAAGCAATGTCAATTGTGTACGGCAAGTATTACGAGGATATTGGACCGTTCACCGATACCAAATATATTGTTCAGATACTGGAAAAGTCAGTAGATAGAATGGAAAGAGACCGTTTAATAATATTTATACATAAGTTAGTGCTACATAGAAAGAATGTGCGGGACATACTAGAATGGAACGGAGTGCGGATCTTAGTGGAGTTGATGACGTTGGCTCATTTGCATACTTCGCGAGCAACGGCGCCAGCTCAGAATAACTTGCTGGAGGCAGCCCCGGATTCTATGAGCAGTGCCAACAACCAACACAAAGAGTGGTATTATAATATAGAAGGGCCAGAAGGAACTGTTCAAAGAAAGGGACCTGTGTCATTCCAGGAGGTGAATTATTCAATAAATTATACTTTTTTTGTCTTGTGAGGAGGGAATAATCCTCATGGATGTAGAATCGGATTCCTGAGGCTCAAGGGCAGACCTACCGACTAAAATCCCTTCTCTGGATACTACGACGGAACTGCATTTAAGCATTACTTCGTCGCAGTGTTGTCTGGTCTATGGCTGTGGTTGTAATATCTTCCTGTTTCTTTCATCAGCCTTAATAAATTATACTAGATAACTTGAAGAGCTTGTTAGCGTAGCGGACCATTGCCTACTTTCTTACTGTTTCCTCCTGGAGGTCGTTTTTCCATCTATCTCTTTTACAACACAAAGAGTCAAAGAGTGTATTTGTGTTCACTTTGAATGAGCACAGATTCATTTTCAAAAAATAGAAAATTTAAATATTCTGTATGTTAATATTGAAGTCCGCGATGGAACTCTTGAACTACAAACCATGTCATTTTCATATAATGCTGGTTGTTGTTTAATTTTAAAATTATTAGAAAAAATATTTGAGGAATTATGTGGGTTTGATCCCCGGCGCAAAACATTTTCTATTTCAAGCCACAAGCTCTGCTCATCCTGAATCATGTCAAAAGAAAATAAAAAAATTATAAACTATACGCTACCCCAAGTATGTAAATAAATAAATAAATATCAAGATTGCCAATCATTATTGAGGCAATTTAGTCTATTTGGAAATCACTTTCAAATTGATTCAAACATTTAGTACCGCAATATGTGATGTGTCTTCAAAGGCATATGTCAAAAAGATTAGTGAGGATTCTGGGATAGAAATTTGCCATTCTTATGTGCTTGTTTTTGGCTGCTCACAGAGTATGAGAATCATGCATTTCCTATGAGAGTTATTTTTATTGGTACTCGGGGTACGTGTTGTTTTGTCAAACAAAACAAAATCCAATATATCTTTGCTCTTTATTGCAGATGAAAGAATTGTTTCAAAAACAAGTAATAAATGCAAGAACCAAATGCTGGGCGGTTGGTATGGATAATTGGAAGATGCTCCATTGCATACCGCAGTTGAAATGGACGTTGTTAGCTCGTGGTTCCCCTGTGTACAACGAATCTGATTTGGCCTCATTAATATTAAAAATCCTCATTAAGTGTTGCGAATATTTTCCTAGCAGGTAACACATAATCTTCTTACGGCCAGATTCAATGATCTTACCTTTTTGGTGTTTCAATAAACAAAGATAAAGATAAGATACCTAGAAATTCTTCTGGAATTTTTTCTACCTGAGATCTAAGAGTTCTATAAAATATAGTGATAAACCATTTCAATAACCTATGTCTAGTAACTTTTTAGATGTATTATTTTTTCTATAGTTAAAATCCCCTAAATTGCATGGTTTTGACAATTTATTACAAGTGACAATTAAAGTTGTTTTTCAATAAAAAAATGCTTTTTCATCAGTAATGAGTTTGAGTCTGACTTTGATGATTCGTCATCGAAGTCAGACCTTCGGATCCAGGATAGAATGTTCACTATTAATCATATTTCAGCATTGTCAAGTAAATATATCGTATACAAGTTTCGATAAATAAAAATAGCCCTAAATGATTTGTTGATCAAAATAATCCTGGCTATCATTGTTTACTGAAACGCGGGTAATGGTAGAATAGTTTACATTGTTAATCGCCAGATGGCATTTACCTGATTACTACGGATACCGTATTGTAACCGGCTGTTGGCTAAAGTTGGTTATTTCATTTTTTAGGGACGAGGACGGCGCAATAGTTCGTCCATTAGCCAAAGTCAAGAGACAACTCAGTGAGAGCTGGTGTTTGTCACATTTGGTACAGCTGTTGCTAACTTTGGATCCTATTTTGGTCGAGCGTGTAGCTACACTGCTGACGCTATTAATGCAAGACAATCCATTGGCGTCACGCTTATATCTCACGGGCGTATTTTATTTTATATTCATGTACACCGGAAGCAACTTGCTACCAATAGCGAGATTTTTACAACTTACACACATGATTCAAGCGTTCAGAGCGGAAGATGTAAGTGTATTTGCTTTTTTTTTTCTTTTTCCGTAAATGGCTTATATTTTACTTTTGTCTTTTAATCAATGCTGGATGTCTTCTGTTATTCCAGACTTCCACGTCAGACATAATGCAACGCTCCATATTAGGACAACTGTTACCAGAGGCTATGGTTTGCTATTTACATAATCACGGTGCTGAAAAGTTTGCACAAATCTTTTTAGGTGAATACGACACCCCAGAAGCTATATGGAATTCAGAAATGAGGTAAGCATTGCTGCTTTTTTGCCAAATTTTAGATAGACAATGAGCTTTTTTAAAATTAAGGCTTTTTAAATCAAGTGTTAAGTTTTGGTTAATGATGTTCATGTGAAAAATATTTATTTATTTTATTCATACTTTACACATTAAAACTTAACATAACAAAGACATCACAGAATCAACATACAGAGGGCGAGCTTGCCACAACGAAGTTGCGGTTTCTAACAACTAACCCCAGTAGAATTACTTTTAATACGGAAAATTGTACAACAAATTATTCTTATAACGCACCTATGCAGCGTCTGCTTAGAAATGCGAATGCTCTGGACGATATAGATATATTCACTACAAATATAAATTATTTAACCCTGGATAGCTAACCTTCTCGAGTACCCTGTTAAAGCTAACCATCCGCCTAAACGACGGGCATTAGAAAAACTATTTTTTTTTTGTAATAAGTTGAAATCTTAGGATATTTATTTCTTTATATTACGATTATTTAATAGGTTTCTTAATTTAAGAATAAAAATTAATTGAATATTTTTATTTATTTTTCAAATTATAACGGTTTTTCTTAGACCTCTAAAGAAAAATAGACATTTTTTCATCAAAATGTTTATAATGCTCAAGTTACATATTTTTTTAAAAGAATAATCAGTTTTTTGGCGTTGCATGGCACATGGAAATATAAAACTTTATTTTTTAATACAAAATGAACTGTTTTATATAGCACATGTGACACAAAAAATAGCTTAATGTTCACCACATATTGCTAACTTAGAAATACTTACTGTTATCAACTTTTTCTTCCCAAAAGTATTTTTTTAAACGTTTTTTTCTCTGTAATGACTTTTTTTCATTTTCTTAAACTTGAAGAGAACCTTGACCCGAAGGCTGCTGCTCTTGACTGGTGGATAGCTGCCCTAAAAGATCGCTCTCGATCTTTTCTTTGACTTGCGTTGGCATCATTGTTTTAGCCAGTCTTACCATAGAATATGATACTGCTTTGTGAGGTTTCTGAAGGAGCAGCATCCGAGGCCAACCCGCTGACAAGCGTCGCCTTGTATTACCAACTATCCCACGCATATATCAAATTCAATTCAGAAATTGTCGGATACGGAATACGAGGGAGGCCGTCATCCAGCAGTGGATGCTTAAGGCTGAAAAGAAGAGGAAGAAGAAGACAACATTCTTTCACCGTCTAAATGTATGAGATAGTGGACTCAAATGTCTTTCTTCAGAGACTGATGGTTCATAATTTTCGTCTAAAGAGACGTCTAAAGAGATGTCCAAAAGGACATCATCTTCCGCCAAAATGTCTTCGGTTTCACTTTCAGAATCGACATTCAGATCATTGTAACTGTACTCCTGGCTTATCACAATAATTATCGTATCTTCACTTACATAAAAACATCGAAAAAATAAAAAAAGAAACAGTTTACAATTAAAATATGCACGTGTAGTGAAACTAAAATACTAACGCTAAAGCTAACCATCCGTCGAAACGACGGGCATCAGCTACATATAGCTCAAAAAAGTATGCCACCTACCCTATCGGCGAGTATGCTATTAGGACAACCTCATCGCCGGCTGAGTTCACTAGCCGAACCAAGATGATCGGATGCATCGTTAAAAAGAGACAGCGATATTACTATGTGATGCCCGTCGATTCGACGGAGGTTAGCTATCCAGGGTTAAAGAAATTGTTATATGAAAAATACCACTGAACTGAACTCCCTGTATGTCAGCCATTACTTTTTGTGAGAGAGTAGGCGGTGCGTGTAGTGTGCCAGTGTGACGAATGCTGTTTAACAATAATAATATTATTTGGGTTGAATATTTGTGGTTCCCAATGCAACTATTTTAAATGTAAATTTATGTACAAATTTATATAGGTGGGTACTCATGTATCTACATACTATTAAATTTTTTCCCTTTATCTTCAGGGCAGCGAGGCCTTTGTGTTTGCTCCTCTTGCATGGTTTTATTTTTGTTTGTTTTAATGAGAAATTGTGATTTTTTTATGTTATCTTATAATAACCATGGCGTTATCAAAATGTATAATATATTTTTAATGTAAAAGCAACAATTGTTGCGTAGAGAGAAATAAAATAAAATATAAAGAAAAAAGAAGAATAAAGCAAAGAATACAAAAAAAAGAAAACAAACTCAAAAAAGTAAGAAAAGGTAAAAGGAAAAGGAGGTGGATGGGGTGGGAGAGAAAAATATATCGATGTTTTGTGATATAGGTATCGATAAAAAATGTTATTTATTTGGTATCATTAATGTAGGTACTTATAATAATTGATATTTATAAAATTTGCACTTATGTCTAATTTGGCATTCCCAAATTTAAATATGAGTCGTATTTTGTGTGCATTGACAAATAAAAGACTGGAATGCTTGATTTGATTTCAGCCGAAAATTACTACCAACTTTGTATATAGAAATATGAATTAATTTGTTTTTTAGGCGCATGTTGATACTGAAGGTTTGCGCGCACGTCGGAGATTTCACCCCTCGCCTAAGAGCTCATATTGGTGCACGTTATGCATATTTACCCATTCCTGCTGTGCGATATCCCCAGTTGGAAAGTGAACTATTTTGTAACGTGTTCTATTTACGACACCTATGCGATACACAAAAGTTTCCGGATTGGCCCATTCCTAACCCTGTAAGTAATGCAAATGTATTAGTTTCCTGTTATTTCCATCATTTGACAAGTGCTCTCATACTCGTAATTTCTTGATTCAGGTGAAGTTGTTAAAAGAAGTTTTGGAATCCTGGAGGAAGGAAGTTGAGAAGAAACCGCCCGCGATGAGTGTCAAAGAGGCCCACGCTGTGTTGGGGTTGCCAGCGGGAGAACATCACGATGAAGCTGTCCTGCGTAAAACGTACTACAGACTAGCGCAAGAGTATCATCCTGATAAAAATCCAAATGGCAGAAATAAGTTCGAAGAGGTCAACAAAGCGTACGAGTATTTGTGTAGCCGCAGTGTGTGGTCGTGCGATGGTCCCAATCCAAACAATATTGTTTTAGTATTACGAACACAGAGCATATTATTTAGCAGATATTCAAAAGGTATGACTAAATAAGTTTATTCAGTACTTTCTCAGAATAAGGTATAAACATATTTTAAGGCCTTTGTTCTAACCTAAGTGGTAGGCCTTAAAAATGGTTAATATAGGGTGGTGCAGAATGTACATTACTGTTTGAATTCATTATAACTTTCTTTACTTTTGCGATAATTAAAATAGCTTTTTTTTTTAAATACATTATCTTAATGGGAAATATTTTTGAGTCAATTATGAAAATGATGTACCACAAGTGGTAGCCGTTTTCTGTCGGGGTTCTTTCCATAAAGTTTCAGGTGTTCTGGCAGCAATTTCATTGCAAATGCTGTTTTTGTGATTGCAAAATGGTTTTAGGCTTATTTTTTGTTAAAATATCCCCAAAGGAAACAATCAGAAGCTGTTAAATCCGATGAACACCGAGGCTAATGCAAATCGTTTGTTTGTGAATGTTGCACCTGCACGCTGATTCAAAATAGGGCCGTTGATTTTAAAAATATTGTTGGACAATTTGGGGTTATTGTTTGATTGAATATGGATCCATTTTAAATACAGATTTGTAACATTTTTGTGTTTCAGAGCTCGAACCATATAAGTATGCAGGGTACCCTCAGTTGATAAAAACTATACAGCTAGAAAGTGGAGACAACACATTGTTCAGTAAAACAGCGCCATTGTTAGCAGCCGCCTGCGAACTTTGTCATCACACTGTTCGCTGTTCCAATCTGAACGCTCAAGAGCTAACCAAAGAAGGAGGCTTACAGGTATACATCCACTGCTTTAGGCCAACTAATATATTCAAGATTAGCCCGACAGTCGTTGTCCTGTCTTAAATATTGAATGAATTCATTCATTTATCAATTTAATTCCAACCGATGCGTCTGTTTTAAACGATATTTACCCCACTTAGGGGCATGGGGAGGCAACAAGAGTCCTCCACCGCCCTCTATCTTGTGCTGCTTCAATGACCTTCTCCCATGCTGTATCAAAATTCCTAGAAAATTAGACATGGTCCTTAGGTTTTCTTATTCGATTCAATGTTCTACGCAACTTTCTTAATTTATTATTTCATAAAAACTTTCTACTGGTAAGGGCAAACATATCTAAAAAAGATAAGCATAATTTATCCAACCGTTCAAGTGTGATGCCGTGACCAAGAGTAATAGGGATTCATTTTTACACATTGCGATATAGATAATGTTGTTTAAAATTGTTCTGTTTCAGATATTATTGGAAGCCTATTCGAGATGTGTTTCAGTTGTGTCACTTGCATCTAAAAACACGGACGTTGCCGTACAAGTGTGTGAACATATCAGCCGTTGTTATGCTGTTGCCGCTTCGTTCACTCATTGCTTGCAACATATGCTGCAGATGTCTTCGTTGATTACAGATCTGTGTAGATTATTACATTTTAAAGTATGGCAAATTGAATATCCAAGCTTGTAAATTATACTATTTGTATAAAAAAGCAATTATTGTTAATGTTCTGTGTTTGTTTTTAGCATTTGGGTAACCTCTGCTGTAGTGGGGTGGAGTGCGTGGCTGCATTATCAATAGACCCCACGCTACAGCGTAGACTGATTTTATGCGGGGCCCTGTGGCCGCTCATATCACATACTCTAAATTATGATTACACGTTAGACGAAGGTGGAGTAGAAAGATCGAAAGAATCTACACAACAGGTAATCAATCAATTTCTTTTCGATTCAATCATTTCTTTGTCAGCCTTTTTTATTGTCCACTGCTGAATACATACCTTTGTTACGTGCATCTTCAAACATTTCTGCATTGAAAGTTATGTATGTGAAAGTTTTTGGTACTGAAAGGCCACCCTCTTCAAAGGAATTTCTTATATACTGTATTCAATGCGGTGGTTCATTATTACAAAAGCCAAAAAGCCTGGTTATCAATGTGGTTTAGATATTTCTACAATCAGTTGATCATAAGTTGACTCTTTTAAGTTTTAATTCATTTTTTAACAATGTTTGTTAAATTTTTGACCAATCTACATATATTTTAAAATCTAGAGTTTTTTCAAAATTACGATAAAAAAGTTCTGCCGGCTATACCGGCACCTTTGTATAGGAAAGTATAGTAAATAAAATACCATCCGTAAATAGTACAAAGGGACAAAATTCAAACCGCTAGTATTATTCTCAAAAGTAACTTTTTACCACTATATTCTGATATTTTTATTTGTAGGAGGTATCTAACGAACTTGCTAGATTGTGCGTTAATGCATGTGCCAGACTAGGAGGCTATGTCAGTACAAATGATGAAACGCAAAATGTCAATTCCGCCACAAATGCAGGGATACAGAAAGTGTTTGAAGCGCTGCTCACGTCACATCTTGCTGCCAAACTTGCCACAGATAAAACTGACGAGGTACTGTTGTCTTTGAAACACCATTTTGTCTCGACATTATTTAAGTTCTTATTGAAATTGTTCTAAACATAATTTTTATATTTTCAGCTTTTAAAAATGCTAAATTCAAATTGGCGTAATCCATATTTGATCTGGGATAATAGCACCAGGGCAGAGCTATCAGACTTTTTGCGAAATAGAAGAAAACACGGCTTAGATTTAAGAGCTGATGAAGAAGACCCTGAGGGAGAAGAGGATCTGAAAGCTGCCAAAGAGATGAGCTATTCAGCTCATGAAGGACAGTTGATAATAGGAAATATATTTATTCAAATATACAACGAGCAACCCACATTCCCTATAGAGGTATATGTTTATACAGATTCTCTTGCATCTGACCTGCCCTTCCATAGTGACGAAATCAATGTGATCCATCTATGCTGCGCTATTTTGGTCAACCACACATTCTCTCTTTTCTTTTCAGACTTATTTATTCTTTTCATTACTGTACAAGTACTTATTCTTGCCCAAAATATCTCAACTTATATCTGTTACAAAGCTTACTTTCATATCACTTGCCCAGAGTTTTTTTGTAAATTCTATCTAAAGCTCTCCTCAACTGCGTTTATACTTTGTTCATCTTTTTTTCATGTTCATTGTCCACAGTTGACATTTGTACTTTATTGATGGCTACAAATGTTTAATTTACATTTCAGAATCCTAAAGGATTTTCTTTAGATTTGTTAAGTTATTTAAGTAAACAGTCGCATGGATCGATGGACAAGGACAAATTAAAGAATATAGAAATGGCTTTAGATGCTTTGGCCAATGTCATCAAGGCGAATACAGGTATAAAGAGATCAAAGATAATAATTAGTTCTGTAATGATTATTATGACAACTTAACAATAGATATTTAAAACTGGTTAAATGTTGTTGCAGGCATAGAGATACAGTGTATTGGACATTTTGGTTTAATATTTGGGCTACTGGGTGCACAAGGCTATCCGGGGATACAACGTGCTGCATTAGAAGTCATCATAAGATGTGGTGGATGTGTGGAGTGTGTTGATGACATCAGTGCTGCCAGAGTTTTGGGACATTTGTTATTGATGATTGGTGGTGGAGGTCTTCATCAATTGTTGGCGCTTAGGGCACTGCAGCCACTATTGACCTCTACACCCATCGTACATGAAGCTTTGAACAAAGGTAACATTTTGGATTTTTAGCACCTTCAAATTTGGTGTGAAGCTTCATATTTATTCTACTCCTTGCTGTTCCGACAGACGTCATCTTGTCTTAACTATTAATAAATGTGTCTTAAACAATATTTACGAGCGCATTCTGTCAACAGCCTCAACTGATAGTTATGTCAAACTTCATAAGGTTACATTAGAAAAATTTATATTGTCAAAAGCAGTAAGAATATTAAATTAGAAAAATTAATATGCTCGTTGAGTCTTCCAAAGTTTTTTAATTTTCTGCACAACTCTCATTTACCCATGTGCTACAATCATCATTTCAAGTTCACCCCTGATTCATTTTTATATATATATAGATCAATTTGAAATGTCTTGTTTATTTTTAGGTGCTGTGATGTATTTATTAGATATATTTTGTAATTCTAACTCGGAAGAATTTGTTGATATGACATGTGATCTTATTTCTAAAATGATGGCTGATAAATTACATGGACCAAAGGTAAAACTACTATTGTGTATTTTATTCATAATTTTTTTCTCATCCCACCATCTTCAAATCCCATAATTGGCAACACAACAACCATTAGTAGGCAGTAAAATCTGCACTTATATTATCCATATTATCAAACTTCTGATATAAAATTCTATCTGTAAATGAATCCGATCTAAATGTTTTAAATAAGACATCATATGACAGTTTTTTTTAATTAGGTAGGTACTTTTTGTTAAGAATAATTAACCTTTTTTTAACTTTCTTAATTTCTTTAAAAATTAATATTCTTAACCGAAACATATCTAAACCTATATAATAATTTCATATCCATAACATATCTACATACTCCAAAATGGTGTAGAATAAACATAGCCTTTTACGATTAGTATTATATAAGTAGATTTCAAAAAGTAGTTGTCAAAATCAGAGGCGGCCCGTTCATATGTGCATAATGTAAACATGTTTTCGGGAGCGACTGTTCCCTTCTTCAGATGGACAAAGTCTTGACGTCAAAAACATGTATTCGGGAGGTAGGTACATACATTGTCTGTATGCACTCCCTGTGATTTAAGGCACGAGCCTCCTCTGATCAAAATATTTCTATGTTATTTTACAGGTAAATCTATCAGTTTGCCGTTACTTGCCAAGCATATTTGGGGATGCCATGAGATCTGGTGGGGCCGAGGCCGCATCTAGGATGTTGAACACGCCACAGCAACATCCGGAATTAGTGTGGGACGCCTCATGCAAGGAAAGAGTTTGTGCATTGTTGGCTAAGCACAAAGAACAGTTAGTGTTATATTATTACTCTGTTGATCACTTTCTAAGCATTGTATCACCTATATACTAAACTTCAATTCTAGACACTCACAATAGAAAAAAAATAATGATCCTTTATTGTAACACATTTGAATGGCAGGAATAAAATAAATTGAGTTTTTGTCTATTTCCCTTGGAATTTTTCCCCTATTTTCTACCGTTTGATCTATCTTAAGCTTATACGAATATCCCGATACCAAAATTGGCCATATGGATCCAGGCATCCTCGAGTTTTAACGAGACATACGTACGGCTAATCATTTTTATATATTTACTAGCTGACCCAACAGACAGTGACCTTACAGACAGTGATGAATTTTGAATTCGTATTGGTAAAGAAATGCCAGAAACACTAACACCCGAATTCATAGTCGTTTACTTGAGTAATACTTGGCCGAGGAGTACTCAAGTAAAAGGCAATACTCAAGTAGCGGATGCATTCTATGGACAAACATTACCCCTTTACTTGTGTTACTTGAGTGCTGTTTTCATTTCATAGTCATACAAAACTTACCCAAGTAGTACTCAAGTAGCTGTCAAACTCAAGTCGTCGACGAACACGACTTGAGTGTTACTTGGAAATGTCAAACGCTACTTTTTGTAAATGTATTTTGTCGTTTTCTTGCAGTTTGTGTTTAATAAAGTATAAAAGGGCGAAGAAACTATATATAAATAAATTATTTGCTAAGTAGCCAAGTACATAATGAATATAATATTTATTTATTAATTAAGTATACAAAACATGCCTGTCATGTCAGATAACAATGCAAACGTCACATTTTGTCCAGTTATTTGGCATTATTTTTTTTAATAATTTAGGTTTGTGGATAAATATAAATTAAGTCATAATTTATTTCAAACATATTTCTTAATTCAAAATATCAATTTATATTTCATAATAAATAATAGGTCCTGGAGAATCGGCTTAGTACTAATTGCTGAGTAGTTTTTTTTTTGATAAAAATATTCATGTACTTATACAAAAGTTTGCAGGTTAGATAATAACTTTAATCAAAACGC
This sequence comes from Mystacides longicornis, assembly GCA_963576905.1. NCBI lineage: Eukaryota > Metazoa > Arthropoda > Insecta > Trichoptera > Leptoceridae > Mystacides > Mystacides longicornis. Next base: position 24,747,992 of record OY756427.1, read on the forward strand.
AAAAAAGAACAAAAGAACGCGACGCTGAACGAATGAACGGTTTGTCGAAAGCTGATAAAATTAGGTTTGTCGTTTATAATTTTTGAGTTTATGTTAAACCGTAGACGTGTGTTAAACTGACAGGCGTAGTGACATTTAACGATCATTTTATGTTAAAATATATACTGAAATGTTAAAAAACAGTATTAAAAAGTTTTAATCGAATTATTACAAAAAATAAATTGAGTAAAACCGTGTTATATTATGTCATTCATAATTGTTTACTTGAGTAATACTTGGCCGAGGAGTACTCAAGTAAAAGGCAATACTCAAGTACCGGATGCATTCTATAGACAAACACTACCCCTTTACTTCGCCAAGTCAACGCTTGAGTAGTGGGGTAAATATTATTGTGGCGAAAAGCGTTGCCACAAAACAAAATGTATTTTTAATTATGTTTTAGGACATTTCTTTTTTATTGTTTATTAAACACAAACTGCAAGATAACAACAAAATACATTACAAAAAGCAGCGTTTGACATTTCCAAGTAACACTTAAGTCGTGTTCGTCGACGACTTGAGTTTGACAGCTACTTGAGTACTACTTGGGTAAGTTTTGTATGACTATGAAATGAAAACAGCTACTTAACGAGCACTCAAGTATCGGGGAATACTCAAGTAACGACTATGAATTCGGGTGTAAGAAGGTTACATTAGAAAAGTTTATATGGTCGTTAAGTGTTCTACGCAAATTTCATATTTTTTTCTTTCATAAGAACCTTCTGACAATAGCAAACTCAACAAAATAGAATTGGTGAAATTGGTCCAGCCCTTCACGCTTGATACAATGACCATGGGAAATAGGGTTCCATTTTTATATACAGAGATAAGATTAATTCAGATATTTTCTTAAATAAATATGATTTTCTATTAAAGGACATTTTGCTTTGCAGACATTACAGCGCTCAACTGCGCGATCCCAGTGTAGCATTTAGTGCGACGGAGGGCAGAACCTCGGGAGACAGTTGGGTGCCCGAGGGCGAAGTTGTTGTTGGAGGAGTTTATTTGCGCCTATTTGTCGCCAACCCTCACTGGACATTACGGTCACCGCGTACATTTTTATCTGATTTACTGGATTGCATATCAGGAGCTTTGACCAAAGGAGGACAGGTACTTAAACTGATCATACACTGTTTTAATATTTTATACGTTTACAATGAAAGATTGTGGTAAAAAAGGTTGTGTTTTGAAATAAGTACACAACACTATCTTTTTTAAAAATAAAGTAGTCCCTAATTGCAATGCCCATTCTTCTATATGAGTGTGAGTCATGGCAAGTGACCAAAGTATTCATCTTTGAAACAAAAGAATAATGGGTATTAGATGGTACCACCGCATCACAAACAATGCTATACCCCGGCGTACACAGAGTGGAATCATCACTTCTATCTATGGAGAGGAGATGGATGTGTGTTAAGATGCTGAATGACAGTTGGGGGAGGAAAGCGCTGTTTTTTTTTTCCCATCAGGGTCCTGAAGACGAGGAAGACCCTTTCATAGTGTGTTCCGTTCCTTCCATGTAGTACTGAGGGATTTGGACATGCTTTGAGAGGAGGTAATTGAAGCCACGCAAGATCAAGGGCTGTGAAGGGCTCTTGTAGCCTTCCTTTGCCCTAAATGGGTTCACAATGGGAGTGTTGATTAAAAGATATTATAAAATGTGGGAGTTCTTAATTGTTTAAAGTTTATTAAAACATTCAGTTGATTTTCTTGATACTTTTTATTTTATGTTGCCTAGTAGTGCTAAGAAAATTTTAAACTACCTTTGTTTAGTTGCGTGTATTTTGATTTATTCAATTAATAATTCAAAAATGTTAATTTTTAGAATGAATTGCTAGAACTTTGTACAGTGGCACTGTGTGGCCTATTAGAAGCGCAGCCATCATTAGCTGATTTTGTTGCCGCACGGGGACATCTGCCACGGTTATGTGCACATTTGTTGTCAAGTCCTCAGCACGCTCTGCCTTTATTGAATACAGTGGCTAACAACCAGGTATGTACTGAATATTATGCCTAATTGTTTTTTTGTTATGAATAAATGTTTTATAATTAACCATGGAATTGTAGGTATGCGTGAGCTCTTTAGCACAAACCGACTGCATGTCAGGCCTGAAGGAAACCATTAGGAGTAGAAGTGATCTGGTTGGGATGGCTTGTGAAGCTCTCTCTAGGATATTCACCAGCTCGGCAAATACGGACGAACTTGTATTACAGGTATATTTTATTATTAACTAACCTTCCTGACAGATATTGTTCTGTAGTCCTTACTATGAATATTGATTTCGAATTTGTTATTTATACAAAAATATGTTTGAATGTTAAAAAATTATTTCTGAAAGCTCGAAAAAAATTCCATAAAATCTACGTACCAATATTGTTAATGTCAATGGTGGTCAGGTAAACAATAATTTTGTTGTTATGGAATTAATCATAGATGGCGTTGGCGTCGCAAGGAATCCGTTCCATACTTTTTTTTTTTTTTTTTTTTTTTTTTTTTTTTTTTTTTTTTTTTTGAAATTAAACTTTTATTAAATAAATAAATATACACAAGCAAACAGAAAGATACAATAAGAAACTTATTTACACAATATTTTACACAGAAACAGTGCAACAAATGAGCGGAACCCGTTAAGTAAAATATTATATTAACCCGTTTAATATTATATTTTATAGTATTTTTTATGCATTTTTTAAATTTTTAATAGTTATTCTGTTATATATAATAGTTATTATGTTTGTCTTTATATAGTTAGTAAGTACAGCGCCCTTGAGGTGACCTCTAGGCCACAAAACGGCGCTCTTAATATAAGTTATCTTAGTATTATTATTATCCAGAGCGGAAAAGAATCCAGTAAATCAAACATCGGAAGAATCTGTTTGGCTGATCTCGAGTTATAAGTGTTCGCACTAACCCGACTTTCTTTTATATTATAGATTCCAAAATTATTTCTTAGGGGTGTTCAAGTATTACGTAACGCAATTTTTGAAGATTTTTTACCCCCCCTCCCCCCCATGTAACGCACCGTAACGTTTTTCTGTACCCCCCCCTCTCCCCCCTAAATGTTACGTTACACCCAAGTTACTATTTTTTACTGAACTCTCGTATACTACTATTTATTGACATAGCGTTGGCAAGTCAGCATGAGAGCCTTTATAGGCCAAGAACAGTAGTTGATTATGTAAATCCCCCGCTTTTGACGACATTATAGTATCTACAAACTCACTTTAACAACGCTTACTACAAGCAATTTGTGTTTATGTGTACTGCGTGTTTAAAGCACTAACGAATACTTACAACGAAAATAAAATAAAAATGACGTAAGTATAATACAGTCGAGGGATTCCCCGTAAAAAATATAAGAAAAGGTTTGCTAACTTAGGAGAGTGAAATGAAAATTTCGACATACAATGCAGTCGAGGGACTCCCCGTAAGACGTAAACGAAAAAGGTTCCTTTTTAAACCTTTTTACGCAGAGCAATAAAATTACATACAGTAGAATTGAGGGACTTCCCGTAAAACATTAATGAAAAGGGTGGTCAACTTCGGAAAAAAAACAAAATGACGTACAGTACAATCGAGGGATTCCCCGTAAAACATATACGAAAAGGGTTGCCCAACTTGGAAGATTTATTTCCCAATTTTTTTTATTTAAGAAAAAAAAACGTTACGTGACACGTTGTTCGAACCCCCCCTCCCGCCCTTGTAACACACAGTAACGTTTTGCAAGACCCCCCCTCCCCCCCAAATTGCGTTACGTAATACTTGAACGCCCCCTTAGAATTTTTTTGAGTTTCTTATTTTTTTATTTAATCTTTTCAGGCCATGGAACATGATTTAGTAGGAGAGCTTTTGAAGGTATTAGAGAAACCAGGGGTTGGACGACAGGCCATAGCCCAGGCCGTTGCAGCGTTGAAAGGTATGGCATCCAGCCAACGTCATGGCGAAAGAATGAACACATTATTAAATTCACATCCAGCCTGGAAAACATACGCCTTACAGCGACATGATCTGTTCATAGCAGACGCACCACAGCATCACTACCTAACAGGTAATATGTAAACATTATCACTCTTATTAATAAAAACCCGTTGATATGTGGATTTGAATGTGGGTGGTTGGACCATAGATAACATTTTTCTTTTTAATATCTACAAATAATTGATCTGTTTCATAGACATCTGTTATTGTTATTGAATGAAGATTTGACGACTCGAAATTTTACTCTATATGTTGGCACTTGTTTTTTTTTTTCCAAACAAAGTCATAACTGGGCAACAGCATGTGTGTTTGCATTGGTTAAAATTAAAAACCAAATTTGATGGACCCAAAGATGAAACAGGCACAAAATTGAATGGAAAAAAACTTAAATAAATTATGAATAGCATACTTGTACATTCGCAACAACCATCATCTGAGGTCAAATCTGACATGGTGGGGCAATGCTCAGGTTTAACTACCAATGATCAACAATAGTTTAATCACACTGATCTGGGGGTTATCCCTTGTCAGAAATTTGAACCACATTTATTAATAACAAGTATTTGATGAAACATTATAAAGTCAGAGAGTATAATATTAACGTCGTGTTATTCTTGGTTACAGCTGGAGTTCCACAGACTGCTGGTTATCTGACGCAAGCACCAAACCCAAACATAACACTACAGCCCCCTCCCGTTGATTGAAATTATTCTCGCACATTCAGTACATTCCCATTGATGGGTGATATTTGTTTAACTAACATTACCAGCTGAAGAGTACGTGTAAATTTGTCGAAGTGAAGATCTTGTGTATTTTTATGTATTGTATAATATATTTTTGTATTAGTATTTACATACCAAAATAATATGTATAATAAATTGCTGTGTAGGTGTGCACATAATCAATGTAACTAGAAGATACATTAAGATACTCTTTGTATTATAAAATAATATACTTACTACACTTTCTATTGTATAATTATTATAATAAAAAATAAAATCATCTCTTTTTTTAACTCTAGTATCACCATCAATTTAGTGACAAAAAACATACAAAATGTATCCCAATCGACCAGTAAAGGAAACGTGGATTTTGACGTTTGCTTGATGGGCAAACAAGAGTTTTTGAGTGTGTTTGTCAGTTCAAGATTCGGGTCTTTCCAAATCGTCCTGTGGATCTACAGTACCCGTATTCTAAGTCTTATTGGAAGGTAGTCACGGAAGTAAAGTGAGTATTACACAATACATTTTGTATGGAAAACGTGTACAGCGCCGTCACAAGTATATTCTAGAAACAAAAGGGATTCTCGCACTCGATATGTATGTGGGCTACTAGGTTGCGCATGCACAGTTTACCCTAGGCGACTCCCTCAAGGTGGTTGGCGGTATGATGCGAGCACGCCAGTTGCTGCCCTTACAGGGAACGGCCTGGATGTAGAAACGCTGTATCTTGTTTGACATATTTGTGAATAAACGAGTAATATAAAGTTATTGTTTTATATTAAAGCCCTCACCCCTAGACAACAACCCACATGTATACACGTTTTCCATACAAAATGTATCGTGTTACTCACTTTACTTCCGATAAAACTTCATGATCACTTAGTACAATACCTGGATGAGCCATAATGATCTGTTTGAGCCGATGACATGTAGCATTATCCACGGTGAAAATTATAGGTTGCCAAAATCTTGTCCTAATAAATTACTCTCTGGAGAGTGGATTGCCACATTGGAAGGAAGAAGAAAATCTTGACCTATTTACTATAGTCAAATTTCAGGTATTTACCTTTATATTCTTCTTTGAGGGTGGAATGCCTAATTAATAAAAACTGTTTTTCTTAGATACTGCTGTGTGTTGATGAAAGACAGTCAATTGAATATAACAAACTAAAGACTGGGATACTGGGTATATGAGAAAATTTCAAAGTTTTTTAATCAACTACAAATTCTTCCTTTTTTGACCCTACTTAGAGATGCAACGAGAACTCCCCACTGAATTATCTAACAACTAATGACTCTAAACTCCCCACTGCACTCGATCTATTGCGGTTTCAACGACCTCCTCCCACGGCATTACCCTCTGCTCTGCCTCGAAAGAACGGAACATGGTATAAGACAGTCTTGGAGACTGTGATGGGAGGAAGAACAGCACTCTCCTTTGCCAACTGTCATTCGGCATCCTTGACACATGTCTCAACCTTTCCTCAATGGTGCGCCAGATTATTTATTTATTTATTTATTTACATGTATACGGCACCACTGTGCCTTTAACAGGTTATAAACATTAATTGAAATAACAAAAAAAAAATATTTACATAAATGAGTAACTTAAACTTGTATACTCCTAATTTTAATATAAAGAAGTAAGACCTTGTAGACTAGTAATTTCAATGTAAAAAAGTGAAGTTTACTATAAAACATTATTATAATATCATAAAAGTAAAAAAGTATGAAATCATAAAAAAAAAAAAATAATACCACAAAAAAAACATAGGTATGTATAAAAAAACAAATTGTGTCAAAATTATCCCAAATAAATAAATTTACCAACGCAAAATCACCCATACAGCATTGGACACACAGTACAATACACAACTTGAATCAATAAGGTTGGATAAAAATAATTAAGATACAGAATAAATAAGTAATACATACAAACTATAATTAAAATATAAAAAAGTGAAGTTAATTTAAAAACAAAATTGAAAGAATTATTATAATATTATAAGAGTCAAAGGTATAAAAAACGTAAATAATAAAATAATCGAAAATATTGAGAAGTTTGTATAACTATAATTAACATATAAAAAGTGAAGTTTATTCAAAAACAAAATTGAAAATTTTTTTTTTTAAATATTATAAAAGTAAAAATTAAAAGACAAAGGTATAAAATCGTAAAATAATAAAAACATTTAAACAGCGAAAAATATAAAAAGTGAAGTTTATTTAAAAACAAAATTGAAAAAATTAATAACATATTATAAAACTCAAAGGTATAAAATCAATAACAAAATCATTGAAAGCAGCGAAAAGTATATAACAGCCAGACGAAGTGAGACAATGATTCAAAGGAAACCTGGTAGCGCAATTTAGGACAGGAAACACAGTAGAAATATTATCGAGATGAGCCACACACTGCGCTCCTCACCTGCGTCTTGAACTGAAACAATTCAGCTCGAAAAATATCAATGGATTCCAAACATTGGTTCCCCAAGACATGCAAACGAGGCATAACCATATTGCGCAAATTATCGCATTGTTCCTATATTTATTTATCTAAAATGCCAGTTCATTTGGCCCAGATTTCTAAAGCTGCTATTCAGGAGTATGACTTCACAAAAAATCAATCTTCTACCTTCATGTCAAGAAGAACTCAAGGCGGTCACAAACAATAAATAGCCGGCGGAACTTATGCTTGAAGCTTCTCTAACAGTCAACCTGTCCCATCCAATCTGAGATAGGATTCCAACCCCTAGTAGAAATTTACAGTAAAAATCACAGAAAATTTCTGACCCAACTGGGAATTGAATTCGGGACCTCTTGATCAGTAGTCAGTGCCTATGCCACATGGCTACCGAGTTTTAATCATTCACCAGAGTAGGAGTTATTTTTTAAGGATATTAAAAAGATGATTTTAAGTGTATTGAGATTGCAGGGAAGTAAAATTCTTTCTGATTTTTACAATACTATCAAAACATATCTAGCTCACAGTTATAGCCCTCATTTCCTGAATAAGAGATAAGAAATTGACAGCTATGAGGTCATTCAAGTATTACGTAATGCAATTTTTCAAGATTGTTGACTACCCCCCTGTGAAATACTCCATAGTTTTTTGGTCCCTTACCTTCCCTTTCTCTAAATGTTGCGCAATAACCATATATACCTATTTTTTATAAAAATGAATCTATGCTCACTCAAAGTAAACAGAGATACACTCTCTCACAGTAAGCTACTTAAAGCTAGTGCCGGGAAAGAGGAAGATGGTCAGAACCTGGGATTGAATCTACAACCTCCAGTACAAAAGCTGGCATTGTAACCGCCAGGCTACCAACCACTTCAAATTCAATTTTAAGATATATAATATGAATATGGGGCCGTTCAAGTATTACGTAACGCATTATTTTAAACATTATTGACCCCCCCCCCCCCCCCCCCCCGAGATGCACCGTAATGCTCTTTGATACCCCTCTTCCCATTCTCTAAACGTTGCCTAACGCGCATATTACAGCTATGTATGCCTCAAATCACAATTATTACTGGAAAGTCACTAGATACCTTTGTTGGGGCGCCGGTAATACAACAGTAACGGTTTACAAGAATAACCCCCCCCCCTCCATATTGCGTTACGTAATACTTGAACGCTCCCTATTCTATATACCTTAAAATCACAATTATTATGTAATTTGCGCAAGGTACTGGTAAGTCACTCAAACATCTTTGTTTGAAATCCCCTTTCAGCCCCGGTAATACACGGCAACGTTTCACAAGACCCCCACTATATCGCGTTATGTAATACTTCCCTATATAGTATAAACATAAAAGCGAAAAAAATAAAATTCCAATTGTTAGGTAAATATTTAATTTACAATATACAAGAGATGTAATTATTATCTATGTAAATGTAATATTGTGTTACAACAATACAAAATAATATAAACTCTCATCGATTTATGATAATTAAATAATCAAGACAATTTTATTTATGGCAACCAGATTGATTTGTTTCTAAGTTAAAATAAATATTCAGTTTCTTTTAAAAATATTTTCTTATCAAGTTCTTAATCATTCGAAAAACAAACACCTGATTTTACTCATAGATTAAATAATATATGAAAAAATCAGAGACTTCAAGAGAAAATTGAACTATCGATTTGAGATGAGATGTGTTAAACATGAAAGGATTGTCATTATGATATTATACTAACAATAGAAATCACATGTGGGCAACCTTTGATAATCTCTGCACTGAGAGTGTGCACATCACTAGAGGATAAAAGAGATTATTTCTTTACAAGGGCAGCCGCTTGTTTTTTAGCTTTGACAAGATCAACTAGTTCTTTAAACCTTTTCATGCAATCTTTCTTAGTTCTGTTGGGTATGCATTCGGCAATTCTGTCCCACCTGTCCGGAGTGCTGACTGGATAGGTTCTGATGGCCTGTTCTAACAGCTCCTGCTCCATTTTACTCCAAGGCTGCTGCTCCTCTTTCTTGCTGACCTCTTCCACATTGTTGTTCACTTTCCCATTCACCAGGGAGTTTTTATCAAATGACAAGGATATGCCACCATCGGTGACAACGCACTGTGGAGGCTTCTTTTTCTCTTTTTCAAATTTATCAAACGCTTCTTGGTTGGCTGCCACTTTTAAAGAATTTTTTGAAAAATCAGAGTTTTGTAAATCTTTAGCTTTACTGAGAATATTTTTTGCATTGAATCTACGGCTGTCCTGAAAACTTCCGTGGTGATTCACAAAATTTGCTATAACCTCCCAGCGTTGATTTGTACCCGCTGGGAAACAGTTGACAGCCTTAATGAGTGTTTGAGTTAGTTCTGGGGTCCAGGCGGGTGCTCCAGAGAGCTCGGCTCCAGTCTTACGGCTCTCTCCGCCACCCCCAGCATTAAGAAGCAGTTCTTTTCTTTCATTTTCTAATCTCTCTTCAGTTAAGTTAACTGTTTTGACAAATATAGCTCTACCATCCTCGCAAGTTTTACATTCAGTTAGCTCCTTGTTTAACTCCTGCAACTCTATTAATTTGAGAGTTTCACAAATTTTCTCCACGGCTGCCATATGCTCCAACAAATCATTGCTCGGCCCTGATGACTCCACATAATAATTATTAGATTTACAGAGGTCTCTGAACACTTTGCGTTCTTTCTTTACATTCTTCTTTATAGCTTCTCTTTCTGCTTTAAGACTTTCTGCTTTAGCTTTTTCTTCTTTTTCAGCCTGTTCCTTCGCAAGCTGCTCTTCTTTCTGTAATCTATCTTCTTCAGCTTTACGAGCCTGGGCAGCATCCTAAAAAAGTTAAAAAAAAAAATATATTATATAGAAAGAAGTCAAGAAAGTTCAAACAGGAATCATACAGGTGTCAGATATAAATTTTGCAATCATACAAAAAAATTGTAAAAATTCAAGTTGAATCACTAGAGCTCGTTGGTCTTTATAAAAAAAAGTTGAATAAATTTGAAAAATGTGAATTTCTTTATGGATTACCTGTCTGGCTTTTTTTAAGGCTAACTTTTTATCTTTGTCTTCTTGTTTAAATCTGACAATCCTGGGATCATTGTTATAGGCTAAATCAACCAAGGACCGAATTCTAGCCATCTCCTCCTTTTTCTTCTTAGCTCTGACAACTTTGTTTTGTTTCTCAATCCACCTCCTCTCTTCTCTATCCTGCCCCTTTTCTTTCTCTTCCTCATCGTGGTAAGAATATTCTCTCCATGATTCAAACTCATACCAAAAGGAATAAAACTTCTCCACTGAAGTTCTGGGAGTTGAATCATCGCCTAGCAATGGAACATTTTTCTTTTCAGACCACCTTGCATTCATTTCAAAGTATTTACTAAACGTTTTGTAAAAATCTTTTTTCAATTCACTTTGGGTAGGGAGGGAATCGTCAAACTGTGGATCGACAGAATCGTAAGACCTCCTCTTAAGTGGCAAGCCTAAAATCTCGTAGGCTTTCGTAATGCATGTAAAGTAATCAGTTTCACTGTGGACAGTTTCACCTTGTGCTTTTCTTTTATCTGGATGGTGTTTTAAAACCTTAAATCTGTAAGCTTTCTTGATATCTTCATCAGTCGCGTTGAAACGTAACTTCCCTAATCCCAGAACTGTGTAGTGATCCTGCTCTTTCCATTCCTTAGGATCCAGAGATCTCAGATATTCGATATCATCTTCGAATACAACATCCTCTTTGTTCACATCGCCAGTACCTTGGTATCCTTTCGTAGATCCTGCCAAACCATGGTCTTTGATACTTCGGTATAATAGGTAAGCTGATCCTACACATTCAACACGACGATTTACCACTTCAACATTTAAAGATACCTCGAAACCTGTTCTTTCCGTATCACACATGTTGAGAAAAGATATATAACATAACCTCTTTCACTAAAATCTACCACAATCACTACTCTTTTATAGGAACATAAATTTGTATTCTACACAGAATTTTACATAAAAACACTTTCTCAGATTGAATATTTTATTTCTAAATCTCACGCGAACATCTAAATTCAGAATCACAGATACTCAAAATTGCTCAAAATCCACTAATCTGTCAAAAACTAGTCGAGGTCTCTTTCAACCATAGACTTTTATATTATATACCTAGACAGCGTAGTAGCCGTGGAAAATGTGACGATTTGCGCGGCACTTTTTTGTTAGCTGGTTGGCAAGAAATTGGTTTCTGCTATACGTTTTCTTGGTGGTTCCTCGTGTTTCGTTATAAAATCTTAATATTATAAATATATATCCATTAAACAGTATAAAACATGGTATTAATTGAGGGTTTGTCTAGTGTTTTGTGTTAATTATAATCCGGTTTTACTCTTTATTTTAAGTTTTGTGTAGTTTTAAAACATTGTCTATATAGTTTCTATTTTTAATATTAAGCTATTTTTAAGTCAGTCACAGCTGTTTTGGTAATATTTTTATTGTTAACATTCGTGGTTTAACTATTATTTACATTTTATTATTATAGTTAAAAGACTTTCTAGAGGTATAGGGGGCGTTCAAGTATTACATAACGCAATTTTTGAAGATTTTTTACCCCCACTTAAATGTTACGTAACACCCATGAGACTATTTTTTACTGAACTCTCGTATAATACTATGTCTTTTTATATTTGTATATATAATACTATGTATATTTAATTTATGTTCCATAATTTTTCTTTATTATTTATTTTTTCTTTTGCTGTTTTCCAAATTTCGTTGGTATTTTTTTGGCATAGCTGCGTTGGCAAGTAAGCATGAGAGCCTTACAGTCGAGGGACTTCCCGTAAAACATTGTCGAAAACAGTTTGCTAACTTCTGTGTATGTGATCAGAGACGCATATTTTAAAATTTTCGATAACTACTGACATATTTTGGTTTATAGTACTTATTGATCTGGATCAAGGGTGGATCCAGGGGGGTCAGGGAGGTCATGACCCCCTCTGGGCTAGGTCCAGGTCTTATATCTTTAATTACAGTACTTACATTTAATAATAAAATACCTACTTTCTATTATAATTATATTTTTTAGTAGGAAAAGTGTTGTTTCAAGATTCCAAATTTAGGAAATGACCTTTTTTACTATGTGACCCCCCCTGGCGCCAAAGCTGGATCCAAGGGGGGTCAGGGGGTCATGACCCCCCTGGGCTGGGTCCAGGCCTTATATATTTAAGTACAGTACTTACATTTATTAATAAAATACCTACTTTTCTATTATAATTTCCTATGGGTCGTCAACAATATTGTATTGTAATTGTGCTAGTATTTTTATTACTAGACATTTCAGTTGCTTTCTTAATCGATTCATAATAATGTTTTCAATTTTTACATCTTTTTTTCGTTGAATAAATGCGAAAAATACACAGCATACTCCGCATTTCCCATACAAATCGCAATGTTCTTGCCTACCAACTGTGCGAAAGAGATAATTCAAGATTGCCTCACTTCGCCGCTATAAAAAGATAGGTACAAAGGTACTCTGTCTAGGTATATGTATAAAAGTCTATGCTTTCAACTGAAATGAAATTTTCAACCATAGGCAAGTCCATAGATTACTAAAATATTAGTATGCAGAATATAATATAATAATATTTTGATACTCATATTTTGTAAAGTCGTCCGCTTAGAATATTTTTAAATTTTCAAGAAACTAAGCTATACTAAATACCAATTTCCATTAATTATTTGTGGATATTTTAGTAATAATTTTCATAATAATACCTATTTCAATAAATTCATTAACACTATATTATTAGAACCATTAATTAATTATATTTAGAACCCAAACAAGAAGCCAAACCCAAACTATTCTATGTAGGTACAAAGTTGTCAGTGCAGTCGGCGGAATATATAGCCTTTTTTTCTACCCATCATGCCGTGTCCTATAAGGAATAGGCAGAGAGAACGGCCCTCCACTCTTTTCTATCTAAGCATACTTACGCTTCTTCCATCGACATAACAATTCACATACACCCTCTCCTATTTCTTTTACTTCTTACCTGGCCTTTTTTTTTCTCTCAGGGGATGTTTTGCGCTCCGACCTGCAGTGGTCTATTGTGCTTTCCCTACTTGCTCATGGTGTTACCCAATTAGAGCTTCCCCACTAATCCCAGACGCTTCAGAAAGTCCAGCATTAGGAGGGGATCCAAGGTGGCGAGGTCCTCCACCTCTATCCTGTGTTTACCAAAACTTCTTGCTCTCGCATAAACTACTGCATCGCAGTCTGTAAGTAGGTGGTGAGGCGTTTCCACCCCTTCTTCACAGAATTTACAGGTTCCATCATCTTCGAGTCCCAGCTTCCTCAGCTGTTCCCTAAGTCTGCAGTGACCGGTTAAGAAGCATGTTAGGGTTTTAAGACCTATTTTATTTAGGCTTAAACATATTTTGGTTCTTCTGGAGTCAAACCCACCAAGAAGATCCTTGGATTGCCTAAGTCCGGGGAGGTTGTTCCACTGTTCTTCTCTTTCTTCCCTTCCCTTCCTTCTTATCTCTTCTTGGAAGAATCTGTTACTTAGACCGCAAAAAGGTTCTGGCCCAACTAGGTGTGTTGTTGCACCTTTTTTCGCTAGCCTATCTGCTTTTTCGTTACCCTTCACCCCGACATGTCCCGGGACCCAGAAGAGAGTGACATTATTATTCTTGCCTAATTCATTCAGTTTTGATAGGCATTCCCATACCATTTTAGAATTGATGATGTTGGAACTCAACGCTTTAATGGCTGCTTGGCTGTCAGAAAATATGGCTATGTTGCCTTTTTTATATCTTCTGCCCAGGTTGAGCTGGAAGCATCTATCCAGAGCGAGTATTTCGGCCTGAAAGACACTCGGGAGTTTTCCCATTGGTTCAGAGTAGTTTATTCTGGGAGCATGGACCCCTGCTCCAACTCCGTCTTCGGTTTTTGATCCGTCAGTGTACCATACAATGGTACCTTTTCTAAGAGAAAGGATAGCTTGTTCGCTCCATTCTTTCTTTGAATTCAGTACTGTAGAGAAGTTTTTCTCAAAGCTGAATGTCTTGATCATTGTGTCTTCTGGTAAGTCGGCAAGATACGCGCAGTTGGACAGGATTTTTTCAAGTCCTTCTCGCGCTGCCTTGATAGATCCGGCTTTATATAATCTGAGGTATGCTTTCTTGGCTGTTTCCTCTATTGCAATGTGCAAAGGTCAACATCTCATGGCCTTCCTCTGCGGTCTGCTGCGGGTGGCATCCTACAAATCCCAACACATCGTTCTTCATTTTTCACTTCATCTTTCACTGCACAGGCGGCCAGGTTATGGAACCAATTACCTGATGACATCAGACTCTCTCCAACGTTATTCTCTTTCAAAAATAGATTGAAGCGTCATTTCCTTTCTTCTACTCCTGCTCCTGTCTCCTGATCCTCTCCTTCCTCGCTATACTTGATTATTGATTATGTGTCACATTTTATTTTTTATTATTTTTATTTTTATATGCTTATATGTGTGTGTTTTTGTATACCTATGTATGTGTGTAACTGTATGTATTATGTATTTATTTGTTTATATATGTGTATGTATTTTTTATATAACATGCAACAGATTAAATGTTATATCTATAATAGGTTGGTTGGAAGAAATTGCCCTAGGCAATAAGCCCGCCAATTTTGGTTAATTATGTATATTTTTACCCAATAAAGTGTTATATTATTATTATTATTATTATTAAAGGTGTCAGTCCCAAGATCACCTCCATGGCTGCTGTTAGGCATGTTCTCATGGCTCCTGTGATGCACAGGCAGGCCAATCTTTGGACCCTCTCGAGTGCTTTCCTCGAGGTGATGAGGTTTGTTCTTCTAGACTATGCTAGTGATCCATACGTGATGATGGGCACGACCATGGCAGTGTACATCCACAGTAGTATATTTGGGTTACATCCCCAGTTTTTCCCTGCAAATCTTCTGCATGTCATAATAGCTGAAGTAACTTATTTAGAGACGACCTTCTCTTGTTGTTTGTTCCACAACATTCTTTTGTCTACTATCACGCCTAGATATTTTGCTTCGTCGCTCCATTGTATTTCATTTCCATCTAATTTGATAGATTTCATCACCTGGCCTTCCTTGGGGACGGAATTATATCAAGATCTTTTTCATTCATAACGTCGATAATTTCATTGATTTTTGCGTTCATGCATCTCCTAACATTCCACACACCCACTCTACACTTGTCCACTCTCCTCTTTGCGCCTCCCCTTTTTAACATGACATGGTGGGTGCCGAGCCTCACCGATCGTAAAGTAATTTTTATTTGCCTGGGTAGAAATTTCAAATGAAAAGCACTACTTGGGAAAATACTGACTGACCCGATCAGGAATCGAACGCGGAACCTCTTGATCGGGAGTTAGCGTCTAATACTACTAAGCCAGGGGTTCCCAATCTTTTTCAGCCCGCGGCGCCCTTACAAGTTTAGTATTTTGTCACGACGCCCTACTACTTTAGTAACCTATTTGGTATAGGCATAAAGTGACTATACATAATCCTGGAAAAGGATCATGGATCCACGCAAATTTTTCGACATTATCAAGTTGCAAAGTACTTTGAAAACCATTCTGTGAACATCGATAGGTTCTTCGATTTTGTGCCATCTGCAGGTCTATTTAGACGACTAATTGATTAAAAACTGCATTTATACAAGTATGAGAAGCAATTTTGACCGCTGCCTTCATTTAGTTTTTTTTACCACAACTGCACTTTCTTCCTAAGCGCAGCAATTCTTTCCAAATGTTTCTGAATGTATGTTTTGTTGCCTGGGATAAAGGATTCAAATTCGTGTGTGCGAATTTCTCTGTGTATTCTTGGTGTGAAAGCCATCGTGAATTGCAGTAATACAGCAGGAACCGCTTGTTCAGCTCCCATATATTTGCACAGTTTTTTTTAAAAAGTCTGCCCTTTAGAGGCCTAGCTTTTATGTAGTTTACTGCACCAGTGACACATTCTAGTACTAGTTCAGTTTAGAGGTCATTGAGGTACTTTGATGCAAGAACTTCCTTATGGATCACGCAATGGTTCCACATAGCATTCGGTGCGACCAGTAGATATATTCTTATGTCTTTGAAGATAGAGCGCTCAAAATAGGAATTAGGAATTGTTGTTTTGTAGGTAACCGGAAATTTTTCTGCGCGGTATCGTATAATGATCGGTGGTTTCGGATTATGATAGAGGATCGACTCACGGCGCCCCTCTTCACTTCCTAAGGCGCACCAGGGCGCCGCGGCGCACACTTTGGGAACCCCTGCAGCCCGATTCACGGAAAAGTTTAAGTCTAAGTTCGAACGAAGTTCGATTCAAACTTTTGTGAATAGGGCTGCTGGTAATAATAATTATTGTAGGCGGCGACTATCTACAGTCTATGTACCTATTCACGGAGGGTTTGAATCGAACTTCGTTCGAACTTCGAACTAAACTTAGACTTAAACTTTTCCGTGAATCGGGCTGCTGTACTAGGCTACTGATGTCGGTTTCTAAATAATTAAATTTACCAACCTATTAATTTATTGGTTTAGTAATAAATATTGAGAATACATGGACAGTCAAATAGAAAAAGAAAAGTTGGAAGACTTTGGTTATAATGAGAAGACAAAGGGATGCGACGAAGCTTCTCCGGGTTGCGGGTTGTAGAGCTGTGTCAAGGCAAAACAAGGAGTTCAAGACATGAAGGGGCTCCCTTGTAAGGGTAGGGGTGGCGGTAAAAAGAACAAGATCAATTTATAACTATGGTCTTTTATTGCTTACCTATGCTCCTATTTTGAAGCTAACATTGAAAACTTATAAAATGAAACAAGACATTTTAAAAATATTGAAGACCTTTGAAGCTAGTAACGTGACAGATCCACAGACAAAATATCAAAGTGTGATTATTGTACAAGTACGGAGATTCGTACATACAATTTTTATTATTATTAAAATAGTAGGTGAAATGTCATTCGAATGTGAGCTGCTTTCTCGCGTGTGCGTAATGTGGTGTTAGCTTTGATTCTCTGCTCCTTCTTTCGTGACTGCATTCGTGCATTTTCCACGTAAATATTGAATAGTGATAATGTGAATAAGATGAATTATAACATAGAATGGATCATACCAAGGTTAAGAAAGCCTGGCACGTTGTGGAAATGTGCCAGTTCAGTTACTATCGCAGTCGTAGGGTTGTTTTCCAAAATTATTGCAGGTTAGAAATTTCAACATCCTTATTTTTTTTTTTTTAGAAAGTAGCGCATTTGACGGAATTTGCATTTTGCTAAGTATGTCATATGACATGAATATTATGATGGTAGGTGGTGTTTTATTTACGTAACTTCGAGTAGGTATGTAACCAACTAGTTGTTGCACCTTGACCTGAATAATTTGTTATTATCTAGTCTTTAACGCTCTTCCTGATCTGCTTGCCTAATGTAGTAATAACGAGATGAAGCAAGGCAGCGTAACGAATAAGCAATCGACCGCAATATTGTACCGATCAGAAGGTTTCACTGACCATTCAGGCATATTAATTACATTTTGATTGAACGGGAAAACCCTATTGGAAATCCTTTTTTCTTCTTAAGTGTCCTATCAATTGTGGTCCATTTATTAAGTCACATATTGACAGTTTTCATAAAAATTATACAAAGTTATTTCAGAAAAAAAATTTGACAATAGTGTTAGCCCTATTTTCATTCCCAAGATTCAAAAAGAAATGAATTTTCATTTATGAGGATAAATTACATAAATAATGAAAATTTTATTTATTTAGTGGTTACTAACAATTTTAGCCAATAATTTTTTTTCTGCATTTAAGTATGATATTATAACCAGCTGTAAAATAACAGAATTGAATGATATTACTATTCATGATTCACAGAACTGATTTGATTTTTGATGTGTTTTCATTCTATATTTTGCAATCCACTTTCATTACCCATCACGCCGTGTCGCGTAAGGGGTGGGCAGAGAGAATGGACCGCCACTCCTTTCTATCCAAGCACACTTCTCTTGCTTCTTCTTAAAAATGTTTTCCCTTTTTGATAGAGAAATGGAAGACCCTGAGAAATATTCCATAACTCTTTATTTAGTTATTTTTTATGGATGATAATTCCTCTCGGTTCTTCAAAACAGGAAAAAATAATTTGTATAGTGGAAATAAAATACGCACTAAACGCCAAAAACTTCATTTTGAGATAATCTAATAAAACTGATTTTTCCCCCATACAAACATAGTACTATGATGATTTTTGGATCTGTTTTTTTACGCCTTTAGATCATCGATATGGACTTAGTGCAATATTTAGGCTATTGACAATGGTTTATAGAACATTTCCTCATACTCAACTCATTTTTTTCATTTTTGGCGTTTAGTGCGTATTTTATTTCCACTATACATTTGATAATGAAATAAAAATCTCTTTTTAAAATTGCAGTTTGATTAATAGCTATTTGGCTTTGGCCCTCTCCATATTATGCATTTGGGCTGCTTTTTGTATAACATTTAAAAATTCTTGGTTCAAGTCCTGTTTTAAGTTAATTTTTTGTTATAAAAATAAAAGAAGTACAACACACAAAATGATAACAAAACAATGTTTATGGTGAGAACAATAATAAATTGAATAGTGAAAATCCCAAAATAATGCTGCTGAAACTTACATAAATCTTTAATGGACTGAAATGATTTCGTGTCTTATTATGAGTTACCAAAATTATAAATATAGGTATAAATTGACACTTTTCTATATTTTAAAGGTGTCAGCCATATATTACACAAAACTTATTGCCTAAGGTAATTTTTTTCTAGTCTCCCGTCCAATCTGACATAGGCCAACCCCAGGTAAAAATTTTAAGTGAAAAACTCTAACTTAAACGGGAAACGAACCCGGGATCACTCGATAAGTAAAAAAGTTGGTATATGTGTGTTTATTTTGAACATCAGATTGGTAGTTTATTTTTCTTGATGTCAGATATTTTAACAAGAGATTCTAGATGGATTCCAATTAGTTCTGATTTTCAGCATCTGGTCTCAGAATAGACTTGTAAAAAATTTCCTTTTGTAATTAGATTGTAAGGACAGTTATATAATTTCTTAAATGGTCCCATTAAACTAAAATTGTATGAAAAATATATCCCATAATCAGATTGGTTTTGTCATTAATTGTAAGAAATTATTTCGCATAGGGGTAAGAGCACTTCAATGAAAATACCGAGTGGACGAACTGACCAATTATTATTTACAATTTTATAATTATAACAAACTATTGTGATTTTTTAACACAAACTTTCCATGGTTTTAATCAAATCTGTTTAGTGTTTAGTGATATCTACTCATTATATTGTTAAAAACAAAAAGCAAATCATAATTTGAAATACTACTTGGTATATTTTACTAAGCAAGCATTTAACAGCTTACAATTTACAGGTTACAATTTTCTTCCTCAGATTCAATTTAAAGCAGTTCAGCTTTACAAAATCGTTTTATGCTTATTTAAAAATAAATGTTTATACAGTTCAGCTTTACAAAATGGTTTTATGCTTATTTAAAAATAAATGTTTATAAAATAAAAATAACGTTAAAATAAAGTTATTTTTATTTTATAAACATTTATAATGTCTAAGTATTACAAAGTTGAAAATAATGTGTTTGAAGAATTATTTAAAAATATACTCGGTGGTAGGTATATCAAATTTTCAACAGGAAATTTTTAGTCGTAAGTTTTTCCTTTGTAAAAATTGAAATAAATATAGATTTTTTTTTAAATTTCAGAGTGGCTGAATAGGACAAAGATCTATAATAAACATGTTATGAAAGATATGTTCAATAGACCGGAAACAACACCTCTAATAACTATTTCCAATCACCATTCATGTTTTGACGATCCTGGATTATGGGGTAAGCTATATAAGGTCTTCTACATTTTGTTCTGTCCTTAGGATTGCACCAAAACAGCATAACAATTATAAATTGTAAAAGTGGTAGATAGCAATAAAACATGTGTACAAGATAATTCTGAGTTGAGAATTTATGTAATATTTTTTAAAAATATTTTAATTTCTTCATTATGGATACTAGATAACATAAATGCCTATATCCTGTTTTATTTTTGTTACAAGTGATCTCTTTCTCTTAATGGCGATATATTAATTAGACATGTCATGTAATTATATCAATCAACAACTGTACATAAGCATGTATGTTAAATACTTGCAATTTGATTATAATATGTTAAGTATTTGATTTGTTTGCTTAGGCACAGCTGTTTAAAGACAGACAAGTGAACTTAACACAACAAAACATGGAATTTATGACTTATGTGCTTAAGTCTACTGACCCTAGATATAGTAAGCCCTTGTTTATTGTGGTGAATGAGTACAGAACCGCTGCCATAAGCTATAAGCTGCAATACGACTGCCGTTATATATGTTGCGAAATTTTCTTTTTGTTTTACCCATCGTTCCGTGTCCCTCTTCTCTACAAATGTGTGCTTGTAGACAAGAAAGAACAAGTGTTTCTTTACCGTAATTATGTTTCTCATACAGCCTCTCCTATTTCTTTTGCTTCCGACCTGGCGTTCCTTGAGTCGGTGTGTTCAATCCACATCATTCACGGTTCTTCTTCACATTTTTTATCAGCCTTATAAATTCGTTCGTTCGATATACTCATACCATCTCAACTGATTAACTTTCGTTTTTGTAACAACATTAATTTCCATACCACATTCCTTTCATATAAACTTAATAGAGCTCTCATCTCTACTGCATTTTTATTAAGTGCATTCTTATTTCTTTACCCATCTCCACGTTTCACAGCCACACATCAAAAGATCTGATTGTAGATTTTATTTTCGTATCCTTTTTTGGTTACTTTGCTGTGAGCTACAATACGTTGTACCTACTAAGTTTGTGAGTAGAAAATAAACGATTGGTTGATTTTCTACTTTCAGTGCTTCTTTAGGCTCTCTTCTGTGTTTTCACTGTTAATTTTTAATGATTCTGGGCTCACTCACAGTGAACACAAGCAAAGCAAAGCTTAAAAAGAGAAAGACGGTAACAAAACTAGATGACTGACCCTCTAGGCTGTACTACTTCATTTCTCTTTTGTCCCATTCTCATGTAATTTCCACCTATCAATTTGATGATGTCCCTTTTATTGAGTCTATAAGCACTTTTCTTATCTGTCGACGCTACTGCTCTGTGGGCTTATCTGTCATCACCCTGTCTTGCTCATTGCCATTGTTTTTGCACTACGTTCAACATTGGCAGTGGTTATCTTTGTTCTGTCTTTTCTCATAAAGGGTTATGCCAGCTGAGTGTCTCTTGATGAATCATCAAGTGTACCTACTGATTTAGTTTTCATTTTGTAAGGATTGTTTTTGTTTTCAATTCACGAGTAATTTGCAATTACAAATGCACGAGTTGAACGCCTTCTTCTCAGATTTATTTTTTTGATGTTTTCAAATACCTACCGTTAGAAACGGTGTGGAAATAGAATTAGGTACTTCGGTTTTTTAAGTAAGTATAAGTTTGTAGTCAATTCAATTGTTGTACTTTTTTTATTGATAAGTTTTAGAGATAATTATTAAATAAATAGGGAAATAACATGACAATAATATTAAGATTATCGTTGTATATTGTGTATGGAGTATATTGTAAGAGAGATATCGTCGATTTTCTCATTGTACGTAACATATGTGATGCAAATGGCCTTTGAACTAATGAATGCAATCTATATTAATGTGATGAGACGTAGATTCACCATTTTGTATCATTACAATGAAATGGTTAATGTTCCTAGAAAAATATTTGTTACATGATATGATTTTCCTGCCCACTCATATTTTTCCAAAATATTGTTTTTTTTTGCACCGGTTAGATGAAAACGTTTTACATTAATCTGGTGCAATGCCTAATAATTAGTGAAGGTTCCAAGTACATAATACATAAAGTTCCTCATAGACAATATTTATGTAATATGTTAATAATGGCAGACTTTGACAGATAATTTCTGTTCATTTATTTCATGTCTGCTCACTAGCTGGAAGCTTTGGTAAGAGATATGAACCTGCATACCAATAGATTTAAGTTTTTTCCAGAAACGCTATGTTGTACTCGTGAAAATTATGCAACAATTGTTGTTGCAGTTTGCTATATGTACTTGTGGTAACTTACTTAACCTGTTCCACTAGTTCAGCCTTTCCACTTGTAGTAGCCGTGCTCTATGTTATGATTCTTTTAACGCATAGTCTATTCAGTGTATTCTATGTACAGTAGGCAAGCAATTGTCAACTTTTATTATATAGGTCAGTATTCTATATATACATAGGTTCAGTAGCTTTAGAAGTAGTGATGTTTACTCTCCAAAGTATTGGAAAAAAATCTCAACATACGGTTAATCTATCAGATTTCTAACAATCCTTTAACCGAAGCCAGTGGAGCTTGTTTGCTCTATACTCAACTGCTTGAGATCTGAAACATAGGTACAATTCAGTTTCTCTTCCGGAAGAATTATAAAGAAACTAAAATCTCTAACATGATAGATAACAAGGTGTTTGAATCTTCTTATGGGTGTTTTTAATAACCTATCTATCTCCTATTTTTTATTTAAACTCTATCTTTCTATTTTGGTGTTTCAATAAAGAAAAATTTGGTGGAGTTTCTATCCGAATTTTGTATCTATCTTTCTATTAATTATATAGAAATCAGCCATACACCATTTCAATAACCTATCTCCAGTAGCTTGTGACATTTTTGTGATTACAAACTTTTTATGGTTTTTTCTATCCCCCAATTTTGACAGTTTTGTGTCACTTTCGTATTTTAATGAAAAAATGGCATCTTTAAGTGACATAAAGCGATTAAGAATTTTATTGTTTGAGGCTGGAGTCTTTAGCTCTTCATTTCGAGGATGAAATTCCTGAAATATAGATTATTCGTATAACCTCAGAAATAGGGCTAATAAAAATAGCGGAAAACTTTGAAGATCAAAATAATGGCAAAATTGTGCGTAATACATGACACTATAATAGGAATGTTACATATATTTTTGCACAAAATACACAGTTTCTATGACAAAACAGAAAGCTACCAGATAGAAATCTTATCTTTCTTTATTAGTGGTTAGCTTCGTTTATCGAAATGCAGAATGTCGGAAAGCTTTTAAAAGATTACTACTGATACATAATTGAAAGCGGTTGTTTATGCAATATAAAAATGGTTATCTTTCATATAATTCTTTTACAACAAAACTGAATCAAAAGGAATAATATCCAGTTGTACCTAAATTAGATTTTTTTTTTGCATCTTACTGATTGGAGTTGCCATTTTCTTTAGGTGGGTTGGGTGTGAGGCATTTGTGTTCGCGACGGCATCTAAGATGGTCCCTGGCAGCTCACGACATTTGCTTTACAAATGTGGCTCACTCCATATTTTTCATGTTAGGGAAGTGTATACCAGTGGTTAGAGGCAAAGGTGTGTATCAGGTATGTCTCCCCATTATTATGTATTTATTTTAAGTCATACAAATCTGACAATACTTACCCTGTGTTACCACCAGTCTCGGATTGACCAGGAGACGTTGTTACATAAGTTATATTTTGTATTATCAGGAAATTAGTGAAATATTTGCAATTTTTAGGAAATAACTTTGAAAAAATTCTTCTTTTTTTTTAAATTTAATTTCTCCCATTTTTAAAGGCTTTTTTTATCATTTGACCGGAAAATTTGCTCCTGACAACACTGCGACCCTTCTTGGATCTTTTGTGTTTGCCACTTTGATTGCAGAGCGCAGTCGATCCCAATGTCCATCTAAGAGTCGACAATGTTTGGGATATCCCTGGATATTGTATTAGCTTCCCCAAGCAGTGTCGGTGTTTTTGCACATTAATGGTATGCACTCACACAGAATGTGAAGTAGCGTTTCTAAGGCCTCATTACACACACCGTTTGCAGTGTATCAAAATATCGTTTGTTGATTGTCTAAAGAGCGCTCATTATGTTGTTGAACCTTTTTGAGTAATGCTTCAAGTTTAGGATAGCATAAAGATTACTAATTAATTATGAATTTTTTTTAAAATTGGTATTAATTAGATAATAAATTTTTCAGCCGGCTTTGGATTTCTGTCTGGAACAAATGAACAAGGGGGCGTGGATTCACATTTTTCCCGAAGGCAAAGTTAACATGACCAAGGAAGATCTACGACTGAAATGGGGCATCGGGCGGTTGATATACGAAACTCCACAAACGCCTGTGATAGTACCAATATGGCACGAAGGCATGGACGAAGTGTTACCAAACAAAGAGCCTTATATGATTAGGATCAGAAAAACTGTTCACATAAACTATGGAAAACCTATTTGTGTTAAGGAACTGGTAAAAGGGTGAGTTCGTCAATTCTACTTCTTGCCTTCATGGAGTGACAAATTGCTTCTCTCTGTGCCAAAAGCTTATTTATTTTGATCTCTTTGATACGCCCAGTTGATAAGTCTCAAGATAAGAATCAAGCATCAAAATTCATTTAATTATCAACAGGCACAGCACATTTTATAAATTTAATATAGTTACAGTAGGCGCTGGATAATGTGATCATGTTTGTCCCAGTGTGTTTTGATTCTATTAACCGGCGATTCTAGTAAGCGGCGGCCATAGAGAATATAGATACATACCTACTTATATTTCAAACAAACATAGGTATCTACGCATTATATGAGAAAAGTTTTTTTGAAAAAAAAAATTCTACAAGAAATCAAGAAAAAAAGAGCCTGTCTCATTGTCTCAGATAGTTTTTGAAAATCTGTGACTTCATTCAAGCATTTGTATTAGAAGTGTACATCACTAGCAAGTGTTTCACGCGTTTAAACCAACTGGGAGATTTGCTTCTTCCAAAAACTAAAATGTCATCAGCCAATCATAGCGCACGTTAATAGTACCTATCCTTATTCGGTCTTTTATCTTTTTGCCTGTTCCAGTGGCAGAAATATAAGAAAGTGTTGTAAATTTTTTGAACAATTGATTCTATTAACCGAAAATGTGATTCTATTATCCGATAGAAATTGTATGAATCGGGACTTGGACTTTTGATATAAAGCGGCTGATTCTATTAACCAGTGATCACAATAACCGGCGCCTACTGTATTTATTTATTAATTATTTTTTTTAAAAAATCTGTGCTCACTCAAAGTGAATAAACTCTTTGGCTTTTAAAAGCTTGTGTCGAGAAAGAGGAAGATGGTTGGCACCCGGGATCGAACCCACAATCTTCAGTATGCTGTACACCATTGTAAAAGCCTTTGTTTAGTGTGAAAGTGTCAAAAGTTTAGGTATTTGCGTTCACTTTGATGTATTTGAAAAAAAATTCTGTGCCATAGCCATTCTCCTAACATAGGCCACCTCAGCTGTGGCCTACCTGCTTTGCTTGGCCTATTTTATATGTAACAACACAAAAAACTGTTTAGAACATCATTTATATGTCTGTCCATCTCTGACTTATTTGAATTTATCGTATTTGCAGTTTACGCTCGAATGCTGCGTCTCCCGAAGTAGCGAGGAAGACTATAACAGATTACATTCAAACCAAGTTGTATGAACTGAAGAAAGAAACGTTGCGAATAATCGACGATGAATATCTCAACAATAATAAACGGTCATCATAACATGGGGACACAGGTACGGTGCAATATTATTATCATTCAGTTAAACTACGATTAAACCTCGATGCTACAAACCAGTTGGGGGGACGAAGTGTCCCTTTTATAAAAAATAGGCTTAAAATGAACAAACAACTTTCTGTAATGTAATGTAATGAATACAATCCACATAGTCTTGGGTATATTATAAGCAATTCCATCACTCAAGTTAACACTTTCTTTTTGTTTAGAACAACTTGTGGTGGATATGTCGTACAATTGGTTTGAGACAATTGTTACTGAGATTTCGATGAAGAGATGCATGAGGCAGCTATCCATCCTCCTGTTTGGTTTCTGTTCCCTCACTGGATTTGACACAAGTCCACTTCAACAAGTTGGTCTGAGTATTGGAATAATATAATATTTCTACAACTGCCTAGTCAATTTGTCAGTGTGATATAAAGTTCTTTTGTGAAAATTAAGAATGTGTTATCTTATTCTGAGTTGGTTTAGGAATGTTCAATTTGGAGTTGGTTAAAATTAATGTGATAAAACAGCTTCATTTATGTAAGTTTTAGCAAAATTTTATCAGAGGTTGTTTTTATATGTGGAAGTAATTTTCTAGAAAAATCATGTTACAGTGTCTCATAAAATGTTTTTTTTCCATTTGAAATGTTTCATCACAATATAACTAGAGACTGAGTAGGGATTGTTCACCAATATCACAAAACGAACACCGTGTAAGTAGGGATTGTTCACTTACATTACAAAATGAACACCGTGTAAGTAGGGATTGTTCACTTACATTACAAATGAAAATAATATGAGTATTCTAAAATTGTAACTTTTTTCAATTGAGTTATTGCAACTTCATTAAGATACATATACGCTTATTTTTAGTTTCCTTTAATAATTAAAAAAGAATGAGGTTATTGATTGTACCATAATATGTTTATTTGTGTTATTTCTTTGAAATGTATATATTATGTAGGTTATAGATTTATTCCCTTATTTTTGTATATATGTATAATCCATGTTCATGAGTCTGTAAGTCCTTTAGATATTATTCACTTTGATTGCAGTAAACACGCATCACATTTATAATAATAATTGTACATGATAAAACTGCATTATGCTATAGTTAGATCAAAATATGTATTTTGTTTGAACATTTTTTTATTTTTACTTTTAAATTTGTGGTATTGGAGGAATTCACCTTCAATTAAATTTCTTGCATTTTACGCTTATTTATACATGGGTAATCTATCTCAAAAATTACCATAGGAATTTTATCAATAGGTATGCACTTTTCGAATTCTTCAACAATTATTACGAAGCTCATTATATGCAAAATGAAACCATCTTCCAAAAATGGAGCCCTATTTTTGTTTGTCATCAAATCACGCGTGAACGGCTGGACCAATTTCGCATTTTTTTTTTTTAAATGAATCTGTGCTCACTCGAAGTGAACACAAATACACTTTTGACATCTTTCACACTAACCAAAGGGTTGTATCGTGAAAGCGGAAATGGTCGGCACGGCTGGGATTCGAACCTACGACCTCCAATACGCTGTGCGCATGAAAGCCAGCGATTGATACCACTGGACTACCAATCATCTCAATTTTTGTTGTGTTTGATGCTGTCAGGAGAATGTTCTTATGAAAGAAAAAATTAAGAAAGAAGCGCGGAAGAATAGAAAATTTATAACCAGTTTACTTTACTAGCTTGTGAAAGGTATAAACATTTCTATTTTTGAATTTCGATTGACGTTTGACATCTGTCAGTTGTTTGATAACTGATGCGGTTATCAGAATGTGCCCTGTAATCGTCGTTTAAAACAGGTGCATGGAATAATTGTATTCGTTAGTAATTTATCATTATACAAATTCAAATCTAATATTCATAGTAAAGGCTCCTACAACATCTGTTGGGAATGGTAGTATCTAACAAAATGACTGAAGCTGTATATTTTTGTTGACGTTAATAATGAATTTTAGATAACCCCTAGAAACATATACAATGGAGGATAAAACATAAACAAATACAAGAACTTTTGCAAAATCATTATTTTGCATCTTAATTTCAAAGTTCAACTCTTCATTTTTATTATTTTAATCATTCGATGGTTGTCTCCAATTTTTATATTTTGCTCAAGTTATTTTATTTTATTCAAGTTTCGGGGAAGCATAGACAAAAGAAACAAATGATAATTTTTCATCACATTGTTTTGTATTTCTAATAAATAAATCGACTGTGTTAAAATGTATAATAATATCGTAATAATACGTACATACATCACATTAGAGGAGGGGGATGAGAGGGTTTCAGAATTGAGGGCGTGACAGGAATACAACAGTTACATTATTTTTTACAAAAGTATTAATTATTATTATTGCACTTAACATGACTTTCAACGTGTGTGTCGACAATTTTCAAATAAGCCTAGGTCCACAAATGTTTCTTAATAAAAAAACAAGTTTTGACAAAAGACACCAATTCCAAATCTACTGTGCTCATGCTTTATTTTTTTGTATTTTTATCAAAAAAAAAAAAATTTTTTTCCATATTTCGTAAAATTCCTTGTGTTTTATCGTCAAAATAGACTGAAATAATTTTTTTTCCTAATAGGGACGTAGGCTCATTTGACTATCGTTGACACAGATTAAAAATGTAGTAATATTTGTATGAAATTGTGATTGTATTATAGATTAGCGTTTGTCGTGTTGTAAACATCTTATCAGTCAACATTATTTTAGTACATAGTGTGAAATTGCTTAAGTTACCAGGCTATTATGTTTCAAGACTCCTGTACAATAATTGACTAAATAATTACATAATATCAACAAATAGTTACACACATAGGGTAATTATGTAGATGTGTTTTTTATGAATACATGAACGGCTTTTTACCTCTATCATTACAACTCATAGTTTTTAAATGCTAGATTTTCCAATACCATAACTGCACTTATATTTCTTAATTAATTAAGTTCATTGATTTTGTGCAGGATTAAACATCTGTCAGTTTATTATTTTTTTTACTAGCAATACGTAGTGATATTTTTTAAAATATAAAACTTTCAGAGTTTTTTGTTTGTTTGTTTTATTTTTTAAGAGAGACAATTTAACTGATAAATTAAAATTTCTTTGTTTGTACGTGCAATGTCTTTTTAAAGTTTGTACCATTGTTGCACATAAAATTTATACTTAATCCAATTTTGCGTGCACTAAATTTTCTACGTAAGTCAAATTCGGTGTGCAACAACGGTAATTTAACTTAAAAATGAGGTCGAAGATGAAAAGTATGTCATACTTTTTTCCAGCGAATTATGTATATGATAATTTTGTTTTTTTTTTTTTAATATAAAAATCTTTATAAATTAGTACAATTATGATATTATAATATGTTGTATAATTAGAATCAAATCATTCTTGTCATTTTATTTTATCATCAATTATGTATTTTTCATGCAACACATGTGTAGTATTTTAGAAAAATTTGTGTGGCCATTGGACTATCAAGTTTCCTATTAAATTATGTTTCGGTTTTTTGTATATATTATTTTTATGTGATCGTTGAGTTTAGTCGCACTATGTGCCAGTAAGTAAATTAGTAAAACAAATATGAAATTAGGTAGGTATATATAAATATTATATACACAGTGTGGTTGATTTTTCAAATTAGTGCATATTATACAAATTTTTTGTTACGTATAAATGTATATGGCACGAAAAATGATCTTAATTAACCCATTCCGGCACAAGGCAGGGGAATCGTCAGTATAATATCTTTGAGTGAACATTTTGTAAACAAAATTCGATAGGCAAAGACTATTTTCATTTTAAATTATTTTATCTTATTTTAAAATGTTGACTACAGGTAATTTTAATTACACCAAGGCAAATGTCAGTACCTACAAAATGGCCGCCAATTACTAACAGCCATTACTATATAACATGGGTGTTTATAATACTAACAGCAATTATAAACACCCATGTTATATTTTAAAAATCCAGACGAGATTATTTAAGATATGTTCATGAAGAATAAAAGAGAGTACCTCGATGTAGCTATGCAGATTGCATGGCGGTTCTGTAACTGCCAAATTAATATAAATAGAACCACATTCTTCAAGGACTACTTGAATATTTTGAATAATAATTGATTATTCAGCCAAAAAACGAAAAAAAGGAATTGACATTTTATGTTTGTTAATCCGTTTTAATTGAAGTGATTCTTTAAAAAAAATCTTTTAAAATTAAACAGCGTCGTAATGGGTTAAAAAGAAATTTTTGTAATAAATGTAAGTAAGGTCTATTTCACACATATGCAGTGCAGTACCTTTCACTAAACCGAAGGGACTTGTTGCATTATGCGTGAAATAGACTGAATGGATGATGATGTATGAATAGGTTAACATGGTAATACACAATCAGAACACATCGACTGGTTGTTCCAAAAGTAAAGATACCTGATAATATTGTTACAAGTTTTCTAACTACATACAGATAGTGTAACGTCATATTAATTAAATTAATTGTACCTATACCAAGTTATAGAAATAACAATAATAGGAGTTAGAGTCAGTACAGTGAGTAATACTAGTGAAGAGACAGAAGGTATAAGAGAGGAGAGGAGGGGAGGTTTATATCCACTCGCGAGTCGTGCACAGGGGTGTCGGGTGGATGGGCAGCCCTCATATGTGCTCTTCCTCAACGTCTGTCGACAGAGAAAACAACATATGTATATAAGTTGCATATTCAATCATTATATTAGTTGCATATTCAATATTTTATCATTGTGATCATGTATTATATCTATGTAAGTTAATAATACTTTGCCAGTGTTTTCAAAAAAAACAAAAAAAAATGAATGTCGACACACAAGGACTGACATTAGACATAATATATACATATGTTGCCATGTATGTGGTTCGTAAGAAACGCCACGTCCCGTTCAGATTTTCGCGAATAGAATTAATGAAATTCTCACGAACAACTCGCTTAAGTGAATTTTTGTAAATCTTGCCTTATTACCTCTCCACTAGAACCAGTGAGGTTTTGCTTGTTCGTCACTTGGAACCGTTTCGTCACACGATATTGAGCAGACGTTATCCCTTCAGGACCGAGTGGAGTGAGCCATAGTGCAGTCATATATACAAGTACATACATAGATATAATACACGCACAGTTTCATACGACAGTGAAAGCCAAACATGCTCTACAAGTAAATCTCGTTAAAAAACAATGCCACTTGTCACAATCATTTGATGGTTTGTTCCATACAAAGCGGGCTTCAATTAAGCAGATAGGGTGCAAAAAGCAACTATTAAGCACATTAATAATTATCATTTAAATTGGAGAATAAAGCATGCAACGATTTATTATTAT
This sequence comes from Mystacides longicornis, assembly GCA_963576905.1. Taxonomy (NCBI): domain Eukaryota; kingdom Metazoa; phylum Arthropoda; class Insecta; order Trichoptera; family Leptoceridae; genus Mystacides; species Mystacides longicornis. Next base: position 24,779,222 of record OY756427.1, read on the forward strand.
CTAACATTTTGTAGAAACATGAAAGGATTTGCAAAGAAAAATAAAAATCAGCTTTGTGTCCCAATTTTGTATCGGTTCCGCTAAAATTTAGCATCAACTAAAATTTTGAATTTTGTGGGTAATTCGAAGTGAACATAGCTGGAAGTGATTTCAAGTGAATGAATTCCAAATGTCCTAATTGCTGTCAAATTTGCATTTTTTCAAACAAATTAATCTTGATTCAGAAATATAACACAACAATATTCACATGTCTTTTATGATGAAAACAAGAACACAATAAATATTTAATATACACAATTCTTACTGAAAATAATAAATTATTTTGTTTTGATTGTTGTTTTTTTAATCGAGGCACCTATCTTTTCGAGGATTCTAAGAAGCTTTAGCGGAATTTTTATGGAATCAAGGTAACGGTGTGTTTAGAAAATAAACTAAAATCCAACAAAGCACGATTTACTGAAGCGTAATATCACCATTTGATCTAAAACAGACCAGTCAACATATTATTTAACGAGATTTACATAAATTTTTGTGAAAACTTTCATTTTTGTAATATGGATTCATTAATAAATTTATTGTAAGTAATATTCTCAAAACATATTATTGGTATGTTCGAATTGTGTTTTTTATTCATGATGAATATTTAAGAATCTGGCACTTGAAAATTACAGTTGAAAGAAATTTTTTAAAAGAATCTAGGTAGGTTAATATAATATCTTGGCAATTTGGCCCTGATTTAGAATTATTTTTATTTTTTTCTCTGTATTTTTCATCACATTACTTTCACAACATTTCCCACAAGATAACAGAAGTTTAACATTTTATTTTATATGTGCCATAAAGTTAAAAAGATGAATATGTATCTTAACTAGAAAAGTTTGTAAAAGTCCATAAATGTAAATTTATTAAACACCTTTTTTACAACAGTTTTTAAATTATCGTCACTACACTGAAAATTTTACTAATGTGGAAGTTTTAGCGCACATAAGATTTGGTGCAAATTTCCACATTAGTCAAATTTTGCGCGCAATGTAAATATAATATGTATTATGTATATGTAATCTTGAAATATTTTTGTTAAAATAATGCATGATGTGAATGGCTCCATTACATACTCTGAATTGACAGTAATTCCATAATGGAAAGTACAAATTTGTAAATAATAATATTAAAACACTTTATTGGTAAAATAATAAACCAATTGGAGAGGAAAGGGTTCTAATGAGGACAGGACCTATATTATTATTAATTATCGTGTGCACTTGTGTGTGTGTGTGTGTGAATACATTTCCATGTAATAAACATCAAAACATTAATAAACATATTAAATTACCCTATGATATTATCTAAAATAATGTTTTTAATATTAGTAGGTATGTTTTCTTGTTTTTACGAGGTTTTTTCTCCTCACATACAGGGTAAAAGCTTGTATGCAGAGATATACCTTCTTTTTAACTTTTCCCTCTAACATTACATATATTAACGATCATATTTCAAGCTAGGTTTATTCCTTGTCCCTTATTTGCATATTTGAGGACAAAGATGGGGGTTGGCCTGTTTTGACGAAAGGTATGTCTCTGAATACGGGTGCCAGTGTTCGTCCTCTCAAGCTTTATACCAGTACCTGCTCTCGTGTAAAGGAATATACTACTATAACTATTTAGGTAGATAACTCTGTGTTTATACAAAACATATTTGATATTAATAATTAAAAATATGTTAAATTATCGAATAGGATTGTCAAAGTGTTATAAATATGTAGATAATAAAAGTATCTTGTATAAATATATGTACACTGTGTTTTTTTTTCAATTGTCTACCCAAATATGATGTACTCCCCTGGAATATTCAAACTCTGCTCAACAAATTCATTCTAATTCCTAAGAACTATTTCTGCAGTATCAAAGGTAAAGGACTTAACTCACATTTTTTGCCTTAATGAGTTTATACATGAATTTAACAGCACATAAGGAAAAAATACGACTTGTGCCCCTTTGCTTTGACGCTACAAAATTTATTATTTTATAAAAATATCTCCTAAAAGTGAGTATTTTAATTTTATTTTGAGTATAGCGCACAACCGAAACTTAATATCAACCGACAATATAATTAAATAACTTAAATATTTATATAATTATTATAGGTACTTCCTCACTTGGGTTGAGCAAATTATTTTAAGAGGTATAGACAATATTGAAGCAATTTTATTTTATATAAATGGATGACGTAAACCGAAAATAAATAATTATATGAATAACTTCTCATTTTTTTTGTAATTTGTACATATAGATTTAGGATTATTTTGATTATATTATCATTCTGTAAAATATTTTCTGTTTTATGTATTTAATTAACTATACTAATTTTATTTACATTCCGAATGTTTGAGCTTAAAAGTGTGAAAACAGGGGTATACAGTTTGAATATTATCCTACAATTATAAATAACTAGTTTAGAATACAGTTTAGGTCCAGTACATTTTGATTCTTGTGAAAAGAAAATAAACGTGAATAAATGAATAGGATAAAAAGAGTATGAGTTTTATGTTGGTAAGTTGGTAGGTTCTATAAAATTTCTTGAAAAGTTTTAATAATTATTAACAAATAATTTAAATATATTTTTTTTATCATAAATATTACAATAAATATTTTCACATGAATAATTTAAATCTATTTTTTAACAATATGGTATTTAATTGGCAGTACACACTAATTACAACAGAATTCCACAAGATTTTTCAATTCCTATATTGATTTTCTAGACTGACATATGATGAATCGTTATGTTTTAACTAAAGCTTAATAATTTAAGATGGTTATTGCGTAAATTTTAGTCTTAAAGAATCTTAAAAAGATGTTAAAACTACTATACTTATTGCTACTAAATTTTCATACCTATTAAAATACTCATTATAATAAAGATTTAGAGGCCAATTTTCTAAGATGTTTTTACTTAAAAAGCACAATAAAGCTTTGCATAATGTAGCATATGAAATACTGGAATTTGTAGACATTTTGAATGCAACATAATATAAATTAATTTTTTTTTCTTTCAATAATTTAACTATATGGAAGGCATTTATTAAAGTAATGTGTTATAAATTTCTTCGTTACTATTTGATACACCTGATTCCAGATCAGGGATCTAGCAGCTAAATCTAGTAGGATAATAATATAATAGATCTATTTCTATGTATACATTAAAGTGATAAATCTATCAAATGTCTACATACACCTACGACTACTAGTGACCAGTGGTTTATATCAAGATACTTTCTGACAACCAGTGTCAGTATATAGATATGGGTTGAAAATAGGACATTTTATTTGGAGAAAGTTTAGAAATGAGTTTATAAGTGACTCTCCTGTAAAGGGGACAGGAGGTTTTTCCCCGCGCGCTACAAATAGCTCTCGGACAGTTCTGCGTCTGACTGGCTGCATCTGTTTGAGCGTAGTCTCATAGCTGAAGAATCTAACTCGGAAGCCAGCTCAGATGTCATGGTGGCGTAATCTGATGTCATGGTAGGATGGTCAGCTGTTATTATTAAGAGGTTATTGTTACCTTGAGTGATGGTGTGTTGTCCATCCTTATTGTTAGTGATTCCAACTGAAATTCCAGTGACGATAGTCGTTTTTCCTTGTTGGCCTTCTTTCTCCGCTAACTTTTGTTTCAAGCTGCGAATTTTCTCTTCTTTCTGCAAATTTACAAATTAAATAGTACAATAATTAGGTAACACTAAAAAACTCTTTATTTATTCAGACAAAATAAACATCATATTACATTTTATCACAACAATAATGATGAAATTATCATTGGGAATCACATAAAACATCCAAAATACATCCTAGATAACAGTAAGAAAGAATACAATAATTAAAGCCAAACATTTATATACCTACAGTAATGAACACCTACGAGTATTCACATTCGGGGAAAAAATTCTAATTAATTAGAAAGACAGGAAAAAGAATAATTATAATAAGAATCACGAAACGGTAGGTACTAAAATTAAACAAAATTACATAAAATAAACAGTAAATGAGCGCTTTCTTAAAAAGCAAAATAAATAATGGAAAGAAATAAGAGACTTACATAGAGATTAATAACACGTCATGGCGAAAAATCAATAAATAAATGAATGAATGAATGATCCGGCAGAACTTTACTATCTTGGACCACCAACCCGAGGTTGGTTATCTTAGAACCAATCATAAGTACTTGAGTTGGGTTATGCTTTTAAACTATATTTATTTATTTATTCACGGCGTTAACGCATTTTACGTGTCATTAATTTATTAAGAAAGTGAACAAACAAAAATACCAACAATATCACACAAGTCGAACACAATCATACAATATAGTTAAAACAATAATAAAAAATTAAAATTTATGATAAAAAAAGCACGATTCAATTTTAATTTAATTTAATTTAAAACAAAAGCAAAAGGAAAACATTATCTACGTGTATAAAAATATTAAGGATAAAATAAAAAATGAAAATCAGTAAATATACCAAAATACAATAATCTTCATCAGACCGAAATAATAACGAACGTCAACAAACCCTGGATTAAAAACAACAAAGAAGGCAATGACACTGTACAAACAAAAAATCCAAGGATACAAGATGACAACACATGATTAGCACCCAATAGACTGATCAATTATTGGGAATTCGTTAATACGAAAAGTGTAACAAGAGTTCTCGTTTAAAACTATCTATACCCGCCTGGAAAATATCCACAACATGACCGAGCTCATTACCCACCCTGTGAAGACGCCGCATCGTAGAATTGTGCAGATAGTTAGTCCTTGAATAAACCTCAGAAATTTACGTTGATACCTTCAAGCCTTTTAATGTGCACGGCATAGTGAGGTGACCAAATAGGCGTGTTGTACTCTAGCAGAGGGCGCACAAGTGATACATATAGGGTTCTAAAAGACCATAGACTAGACAAATCACGAGAGAGGCGCAACACAAAACCAAGCGTTCTAGCAGCAACATCAGCTACACCGATTGTATGATCGACGAAAGACAGATCTTCGCTGAATGTAATCCCAAGATCACGAATACTCGTGACGGATTCAAGGGATGAATCATTCAACCGGTAATCAAAAACAGTTTTTGTCCTAGATCTACCGAACCGTACAACCTGACACTTGGATGCATTGAGATCAAGACTATTCCTCACACACCATCGAGATAGGCAATCAAGAGAAGACTGAATAAGCTCGCCGTCATGCTGGCAAACAATCTCCCCTAAACAACTTCATGTCGTCAGCGAACATCAATACATTAACTGCCTCATTGATCGACAATACTATATCGTTTACGAACAGGTTGAAAAGCAAGGGTCCTAGGTGAGAACCTTGAGGGACACCACTCGAAGCAAGAATTTTATTAGATATATGACAACCAATTCGCACTCTCAGGGATCTATCCGTTAGGCACTCCTCAAACCATCTCAATAAAGAGCCGTGTATGCCGTATCCAAACAATTTCAATAACAAAATATCATGAGGGACTCGGTCAAATGCTTTGGAGAAGTCGGTATAAACCGAGTCCACCTGAATTCCCCGTGAAACTGCCTCGACCAAATAGTTGCTGTAAATCGTCAAATTTGTCTGGGTTGATCGAGAGGGTATAAACCATGCTGGAGGGGGCTAATGACTCTACAGAAAAAACCACCGATTTTCGAAACCAAAATAGATTCGAACATCTTAGGGATTGAAGACAATATACAAATTGGTCTGTAGTTTGTGACTAAAGATTTATCACCCTTTTTGAACACAGGAGTCAAGAAACAATCCTTCCATAAAGACGGAAAACATCCGGAGGACAGCGATTCCTCAAACAGGCAAGTTAGAACAGGTGAAAGCACATTCATGCAACCCTTCAAGAAGACATTGGGGACACCATCCGGCCCAAAAGAAGATGATCCCTTCAAATCACGAATAGCACGCCGCACGTCCTCGTCCAGAATATGAATGCTTGACAGATCGACTTCAGCAAATCAAAACCGTTAGCCAGGCCCACTGTGTCGACAAAGAGATCAGAAATCTCGCGCAAGGAATCAGCCGATTCATTACCGTAAAACAACTCATGTGGAAATGCACACTTTTCGTCGCCAATGGCTTTTCTGTATTTCCACAAACTATTAGCGTTACTCGGCATATCTGCCTCGATAGAATCTATGTAGGTCCGATAGCATTTTTTAGACGTTATGGAGCATTTCTGTCTTAAATCCGAGATATGCAGGTAGTCGTTATGAGCCATCGTTTCCTTATAGCGTCTGTGGACTAACTTCTTACTCAAAATAAGCTGCCTTAATTCCGAAGTAAACCACTGTGGAAAATGTGAAGACTTCGCATATCTAACCGGAACAGACAGCTTTATAGTGTTGCGTATGTAGAAATAGAACTTCTCCAAAATTTCATTCAGCTCCACCGCCCCAGAGAATAGACAACCCCAATCCAGTCCGGTCAAGTAACTAGAGACCCTGCCGTAATCAACTCCACAAAAATCATACATAACAGTGTAATCATCAGACCTCCGCGAAAGAGCTCGGCATCCCTCCATGGATATCTCAATTGGGGGATGATGATGATCAACACCCAGCAATTCCAACGAGGCAAGGCCAACCGAAATCGAACCAGTGTCGCCTGATAGGACCAGCTCAAGAATTTTACCATTTCCGTTTCTTACTGAGTTAAATTGATTCAAATTCAAGTAATTAGATGACTCCAAAAATGCCAGCGAACAATCATCATCCGAACCATCCGCAGCCACACAGCAAGCGCCATCAAAGGGGCTAGTACGAGTTTCATCGAAAGCTAAGTGCACGCTAATAAGCGCTTATAAACGTGCAAATAGTGTTCTAAAATCAAACGATCGAATCGTTCGATCATTTTTGTATGGAAAATTTTCGAAACTCTTTCGATGATCGTTTCGATACTTATACTAGGGCTACAGGTTCCACGACCCATTCAATGCGAGGCAGGTTATAGTCGCCCAGAACAAGCATTCTACTTTTAGGAAATCTGTCCATCAGGACCTCCAAGGTGTTAAAATGTTCGGCGTATCTATCAGAATTAGAGCCTGGAGGAATATACACGCAGCCCAATAGAATATTATGTATATGTTGAAAGGGAAAAGGGAATTGTACATATAACCATCTTGGGATTTATTTTACAAAATAATTATATAGCTGTTTAGGTACTAACAGAAGTTATGAGTTGTTGAAGCTGATCATTCTCCGTCAATAACTTATGGTATTTTTCTTCATCTTCTCTGCTTTGTCCAGCATCTGGATTATATTTAGACTCTGCTCTATCTTTTGGATGCCTTATCACTTCTATTACCTGGAATCAGAACATATGATTATTTGATAAATTCCTGTTCCGTGAGTTCTCGACTTAAGTTTCAATGCTAAAAAACTTCACTAACCTTAGGAACAAATATGAGTGCCATGCTTAAGAAACAACAAAATATTACAGCCAATGAAACGAAAGCAAAGTTGGCGTCCTGCTGGCTGGATACTACCAGTGAAACCGGAGCTGTGATCAGACACAAGACAACCACATTGTAGATGGACATCCCGACATATCGGCTGTCGTTTATTTGCCTTAACTTGACGGATCGAGTTTCATAAGCTAAGAATAATCCAAAAACCAACACCAATCCTTTATATCCGTATATAGCACCTGAAACAGTAGTTTTATAGTTATTATAGGATTCCTTGTGTTACATAAATATTTTTCATTGAAGTTGTTTTTAAGAGGAATTAAAAAATGACTAGCCGACGAGAGTATGGGGTGCTTTGCATGCCTGTCCAACACGCAGATGGCATACTACACCTAAGTATGCATGACTATCGGAGGCTCCCTGATACCAGGCAACATCAGGGTGACTTATTGCTTACCCCTACATGTGGGGCTCTGTAGGGGCAGATTTTTATTCCCCTAGCTCTGGCTATGGAGAATATACCTGGCATTTCTGTAGAGACAACCTGATGTGGTGGATATACTGGGTACTTCCACATCAGTGGTCAAAGAGGACGTTAGGTTACATGACCAAAAACAATTGTTGCAACTGGGAGATGGGAATTCTTTTAGAACCCATCTTTCATATGATTAAGTGGACTTCTTGATCAGAACAGGAGTCCGGAAGAGGCACTGACACTCTGCAAGAGGCCTCTAGTCTGGAGACGAGGCACAATAAGAGGCAGCACTTCATGAATAAATTGAAGGATTTCACAATGGACACAATAGACCTATTTTGGTCACAGTGACTTGAGGGGCATGTTATGATCCCTTAACATTGTTTATAAAAAAAATATGAACTCAAAAATTATTCTAGTTTGTGGTATGTGTTCAATGTTTATATTCTTGGTGATTTTTGTTTACTTAAAAATTTGTGCATTGTGTAGGTACATCTAAATATCTATTCAATTAATGTAACTTACCCAACCAAATTGCGTTATGATCACTCTCACAGTGTTCCAGTTCAGGTCTTATTTTGCTGTCATCCAAAGCCGATGGGGGTTCCTCCAAAGGGAACTGTTCTATCCTTCTCAACAAGGGGTCTTTTAAAGACCAAGCTAACAAAATTACTATATCGATCAGAAGTAAGCCGGAGACCATCGTGTACAACTTCCATGGTTCTACTTTTTTCTGAAAAACAAACACAATTTTTTGTTTAATGATTCCAGCGCTGGATGAAAACTTTGAGTGAAGATACTAGTAAAATTCTAAACCGATCAAGGAAATGAACCCAAGACACTTTTTTTTTATCTTGTGTAGGGGTTATCGCTGATTGCTATTGAGGCATCTCGACCCTTGGGATCTTTTATACCTGCCCCCTCCTTAATCAATGATGGATTTCAAGTAGTTTATTGTGCTTTCCCTTGGGATTGAGGCATAATCTTTTGGTCTTGGGTAATGGATACCCATTGCCCAGCATCCTGTGTCTCTTATTTGCGAAAGCGTCGCAGTTACATAGTAGATTTTCCATAGACTCTTCACTATCGCTGCAAAATCTGCAATTGGGATCCTCCACAATTCCCATTTTGAATAGACACTATATTTATAATTTGAGAGCCATCTATTGAGATCATCATAAGTCCACTTACTTTAGGGTCAACTTTGGCTTTGGTTGTGAATCTATGTACCCTCCAGACTTTAGAGAACATGGCACCATAAGCCAGTGTGAATCCGATACTTAGGAGCCAAAGTCGGGCTTGACAAAGAGCTGGAAACCCGTCAGGTGCCACAACCCTGCCATCTGCCCCCAACACCAAGAGTCCAGCCAGACAGAGGACACACCCAACAAGCATGATGGTGTTGCAGACAGGGTGGGATGACTGGATCACTCTGGATATAAAACAGGAAACCATTATAATATTGTATGATCTTAGAAGGTAGCTACCTAATATTTTGTATTTAGGTACCTCGTGTTTTATTTCATTTTGTATATTTTATTAAATTGTTACCTATTATTGTATATATATATTTTTAATAACATATTCATAGAAGGTAGGTATTAAAAGCTCTGATTTCCTAGAAAAGCTGTGCCGTGTAGCGGCTGTAATATTTCGGACGCAAATAGATCGGTAAAACAAAAACGCGGTGTCAATTACCGCTGTCTATAGGAAACCACGCCATTTGATTTAGGGTGCGTTCAACCATATGTTCGATCTCGGTCCCGTCTCGCTCCGTTCTCGGTCTGGTCAAAATTAGTTAAATGGAAACCAACGTGACACCAATATCGGTGACAGTCTGGTTCCGATCAAGCTCCGGTCCAATCACCTTCCATTCACGTTCCCGTCACGAATCAGTCAGTGAACACTCTTTCGTTCCTGCTCGAAGTGACGACTGCGTCAAATATAATATTATTGTTACATAATTCGTATTGAATAATTGAAAAAAATATTGATTATTTAAGTTATCTATGTAATAACGATGTCTGTTTGGACTTTTGAAAAAGGTTATTTATGCATAAACAATAATTGATTTTTTAAATGATATAACATAAGAATAACACACCCCCTTTGTAACCCCACTTAGGGGCATAGGGAGGCAACAAGGGCCTCCCACTGCACTCGATCATGCGTAGTTTCATTGACTTCCTCCCTCACCAAGTCCAGATCCCTCAGCTCTGCTTCGAAGGAGCGAAACACAGTTTGAGAGGGTCTTTCTCGCCTTCGGGAACCTAATGTCATTCAGCATCCTCAACACATGTCCTAACACATCATATTAACGGAATTTTATTACAGTTGCGAATGGTGCAAATTTAATAAATTATTATCTTTTATATTATAGAACCAACATTTGATGCAAATCATTGAATCAATAATTAGTGTTCGATTTTAAAAGGTATTTTTTCTCATATTTGAACCACTACGGGCTTACTTAACTTACCTTTCTTAACATTTTCTTCTTCGTCGAGAATTAAACACATACCACCTAATTCTTCCATCGATAATTCATGGACATTGTCGGATGCGAATAATATATGTACAAGCAATTAAATACCAAACACACCCGACTTCGTTGATTGACGGTTGAAGACTGAATCGTGAACTGAGTTAGAATGTTACCAGAGCGCGCTCGGAGCGAGACCAGACCGCGAACGAACTGTGATCAGACAGCGACCGGAGCGGTATCGGACCGAGATCGAACCTATGGTGTGAACGCTCCCTTACATAGATAGCGTTCAAACAAAAATAGCGCCCACTGTATTACATACATACATTCTCCCTTGAGGCCCCCTACACATCGCAAGCCAGCCCGGAGACCAATCCACAGCATACTCGACCCGCACGAAACCAACCCCCTAGTTTGATCGAATTAACCAAACCAAAAAGTCGGCCCCACACAAATCAAGCCCGCCGCGGATCTCCTCCAAACCAACCCATAATACAGGAGGCCTAAGCCCCACTAAGGAGCATAGGGAGGCACAAGAACTCTCCATTGCGCTGGATCATGCGGCTTTACAGGGGGGACACCATCTGCCTAAACTCCCCTGATGAGACCCAGGTGCCCGGGGATTATTCTTGTGCCTTTGCTGACATGTTGGGGTTTAAGGACATGAGATGGTCAATCTCACGGTCCCGATCTGATTTTTCGATTTCCTGCCTCTTACAGGATGCTCGAAAAACTAGCAAAAAGAGCAGAGGTGCTATTCTTAGTCGGCAACCCCACTGTATTACGGCACCGTTATTCTTGGAAATTGGAGCTTTAGGTATCATAATTCGTATTTTAATGAGATCCTCGATCTCTGAAACCCGGTAAAAATGTTGGTAAAATCTTTTCACCCAATATTTGCATCATATTAGAAGCATTGGGCTCATTATATTAATACTGATGTGAGTATTATGATATGTCACCTTCTGTGGCTGTTCCAAATGTTGAAGACTATAAGTCCTACGGCTACACACATGCCAGCGATGGCTACAGCGCTGATGCAAGCGTACAGCGGCAGGGACACTAGGCGCAGCTCTCTTCTGATGATGGTGCGATCCTGAGGGACTTTGCCACCTGGAAGAATTCGTTAAAGGATTGAATAGAGAACCAGGTAACATGCATGAGTGGCTAAAGTTTGCTGGAGATACTGACCCGCCCATTTCTCCTTGTTGAGCCATGAAAGGTTATCAGCTTGCGTGTCATAGTAGCCCAGTTTGACATATTCTCCGTCTATCATCTGTTCTATCTGCGTCAGAGCGATTCTGTCTCCTTGCGAAGAGAACGCCACCGTACCCTGAAAAAAAAAATAGAAATGCTTCAATGATCATTCCTTTTAACCAGCAAAGTGTGACGATTTCAAAGAGCTAACTTACAGAAACTCCCAAGAATGAAGTAGAATTGATGGCCGCATAAATATCGTCAGCGATTTCTTTATCTGTATAAGTGAAATTCTTCAAGCTGACACTTCTGCCAGATCTGGCAAGACGCTCCATAGTTTTGTTCAAAGCTAAAAAAAAAAACAATTGGTTGTTGAAGTATAGTTCATTGAAAGAGTACAAAATTGAAAATATTTATTAGTTGTTGCCCAACCTAGAGCCACAGCCCAAACGGCGTCATAGGCAAGAGGAGCTTCTTGATACCCCTCCGGATATCTGCCCTTGTCAATGTCGTAGCCTTCGTCCCGCAGAGCAGCGTTCAACCTTAAGCTGAAGTCCTCAGCAGTCATGCCTGATATGGTGGGCTGGTGTCTGTTTTGGTTCCACATGAGGGCTTCGGTTGTGAGATGTCCTTCGGCGGCTGCTCTCATTTGCACGGCTGTGCATTCAATACCTTCTTTTTCTAAGTTCACCTCGAACCAGTTGTCTTCATACCACCCTGGTGAATAAGAAATAATATCTTACGAGACTCGGCAAGTTTTGACTAGGATTAAAAAAAAACAAAAAAAAACTTACCAATGAAAAACCACACATATGACTTCCCGTAGAGGTTCTGTTTGTAAAGGTCGCACAACACTCGCCGCGCCGCTACTACGTAAAAGAGTCCAACGATAATTCTGGCGTCCTGACGTCTAAGATTGCGCACAGCGTCGGTTGGATCAGACAGGAAGGATTGTCTGGTCACAATTTCTATTCCTGCTTCTTTACATCTCGCTTCCAAATCCTCAACAGTCTAAAAGAAAAAAATCGCTTTTTTTTTGATTTTGGTTAAAGTAGATGATCAGAAGTGATAAATTTATTGAATTCTATTTTATGTTCAACAGAAGTAATTGGTTGTTTTGAAGCTGTGAAAGTTACAAGCTCGAATCCCGGTGGCTATTTTACTGCACATGGTTTAAAATTTTGATGTATTTGAGAGAAAAGTTTTGCGTAGAATCTTGGGACCAGTGAGCGATTGGCAGTGAAGCATGGAGATAAGGTTTAATGAAGAACTATATAACATTTACAAGGCCCCACACTCTCTGCACACGTAAGATTGAACAGGCTTAGATAGGCGGGACATGTGCAGTGGATACCATCGACATTCACACCAAAAAGAACACTGGAAGGACAGCCAGGTGGGAGAGAAAGAGTTGGCAGGCCTAGAGTGCGGTGGGAAGATGAGGTCGGGAGAGATGCTGCACAGATAATGGATATTCCCAGTTGGAAGATTGCAGCAGAAGACAGAAGAGGTTGGAGGCGAAGTTTACTGGAGGCCAAGACTCGATATGGGTTGTAGAGCCATCGGAATTTTACGAAATGTGTTTGTATTACTTAAGTGTTTGGGTTCTGTTTTGTTGAATTCTAGATTGTAACTTTGCGAATAATGCCTGTGTTTGGAACGATAAATATCTTGCGTGTTTCGGTGTGTTTAAAATACACTTTTTATACTGACCGATATGAACACTTCTTCAGCTTGTTGGAGAATAGCAACTCTGGACCATCCGAACTTCTTCATCAGTTTTATTCTTGTCGGATTATGCACGGTAGCTGAAGGGTGAGTTCTGAAGAGGGTTGGAAATCTTCTTCTGTCGGAGAGAGCTGGACTGCTGGCGCCATAACACAACTGGAAGAAAATATTTTCACTTTTAATATTAAAATAACCTTATTTTAAAGAAACAAAATATTTAGTTTTTTCCACAATTTTATTCAGCTAACCGGTTTTCGAAGACCGTACGTCTTCTTGTTCGATTGTTGTTCCATTTAAAAATCGAACATTAGTAATGAATTTTTAGAGTCGTTAGTTGTTATTTTTTCTTTAAGATCTAGTCCTGAAAAGGTCACAAGAATCTAAACATAATTAGAACGTTGTGCACCAACAAAGCCAATAGGAAATAAATATGAGACAGTAACAAAAATGGATATAGTCATATCCTGGCGCCAAATATATGACAGCAGTCGCAGTCTTTAAATTTGGTTGCTCTCTTGTTCTCAATAATTTCCAACTTTTCTTCTAACTCTATTTTTCATTAATTATTAAATTTCTACTTGTTTCATACATGAGAGTTTTCGACATGTTGAACATGTTGAGAATTCTCATGATTAAGAGTTTCGGAGACAAACATTACCACCTAATGGCGAACGTTGTTAACGTAAAGTGATCACACTAAGCCAGCCTTCGAAATAACAGTAGAAGACGGTCGTAAGCCCGTAGTGGTTTGTTCCATATTAAAAATCGAACATTAGTAATGAATTTTTACAGTCGTTAGTTGTTATTTTTTCTTCTTCGTCAGGCTAGTAGAAGTTAACATCTACTAGCCTGACGAAGAAGACGTACGGTCTTCGAAAACCGGTTAGCTGAATAAAATTGTGGAAAAAACTAAATATTTTGTTTCTTTAAAATAAGTTCGAAGTATGTTCAAAAAGATAAATTATATTAAAATAACCATTTATGAATGCTGAAAATATTATACGACTAATAGCGGTATTGGAACACTTCGTAGCCATGTTTTGAAACAATATAGAGGTTATCTGAAACGAATTCGAATTTTGAAAATATACCAACAATATATTCAGTTATATCCGAATGTTGAAGCGAATTACCAATATCTTTTGTAGCTTACTGAACTGTGCTGATAATAAATTTATTTGTGTTATCGAAGTAACGCCACGTGACGTATTTTTGAATGGAGTGAAAATTTGTATTTGTTATAATAACTCAAAAGAAAAGTTTACACACGATCGCATTGAAAAACTGGTCATTGTCTCTTGTTGCCAAATCCTTTCAAAAGACCGCAGATTGCAGAAGGTAATATAGTTAAAATCCGTCCATTTTAACAATGGACTTTAACATTTTTATGAGCGATTTTTTTTATCCATTCCCGTTTCCCAGATGGGATAGACAGAGAGTTCGAACTTCCATTATTTCCAACCTAGACTCTCCTCTTTCGCTTCATTCAACAACTTAAAGCTCTACATAAATTTTATCTTATTCATCACACTCCTGAATTGGCCTTCCTTTAAGACGGCAGCAATATGATCGATTCACGCCATTCTCGGTCACGTCTCTGTGCACCCATTCTTTCAGATTTATAGATCCTTATTGTTGTCATTCTCTCTTCATTCATTATCTCTATACGACCAAACCACCTAACTATTTCTAATATTATCATTCCTCTCCTTATCAATATGTTATGTGTTTTTGAAGTGGTTGGTGGTCTGGTGGTTACGTCGCCGGCTTTCATACTATTTCGTGCGGAGGTCGTGGGTTCTATCCCAGGTGCCACGACACAAGCTTTAAGTAGCTTACTGCGAGCCAATAAGTGTATTTGTGTTCTTTTAGAGTGAGAACAGATTCATTTTCCAAAAAAAAAAAAAAAAAATACCTATATATATTTTTTATCCAATAACCATCAAATCATGATTATTTTGAATCATTTACCTATGTAATACTTTTTTTTACTTCGTTATTTATTTTATTACAAAAAAAGGCTTTAATAGTTTATAAGATTTATTGATACTCTGTTGGGAAAGGGTCTACCTAATAAAGAAGAAAATATACATTTTGAATTAGAAAATAAGGTTTTTATATTCTTGATACATCCTTAGAGAACAGAACATAACCAGAGAGAAATGAAATGCGGAAGAAAGGTTTTCTATTTTTTTGTTCCTTCCCTCTTGTTTAAATGGAAATCTTTTTGTCTTAATTACTTTTCTCATTGCGTTTGTTTTAAATTAATTCTAACTTTACACAGCGAGGTAGGTACCTACTATACCTCCACCTACCGTTGCTCGGGGTAGGTACGGACAGTTGGGGCCTACATAGTTGAAGGTCTGCATTTAGATGCTTCCGTTAACGCACTATCTGTGGGTTCAAAAGGGAAACATCTTTCACGAACATGGTGGGTTACTCTTGAAACTCGATCTTAATGTCAACCATCAAAAGGTAACTTTTAATGCTATAAATACTTGTATATGTATAATCTTTATTATGTATTTAAAACAGACCTATGTGAACTATTTTGATGCATAGAAACCAAAAACTAAATGTTCGATACTCACTCACTGTTGCGTCATTATTTATTCATCAAAGAATTATACAGCTTGATACACCTTCGTTTTCTGAGCCCCTTTGCTGCAGAAAATCGAGAGGGTGCGAGGGACTTTTCGTCATCCGGCTAGCTCACCGATGTCGGTATAGTCCGCTCGCTGCATCAACAAACAATATAATCTCTCCCTCTTTCCATGGCTCCTCGGCTTTGTGACTTGTATGGGAAGGAACATGCATGATTTTAAAAACGCAAATTAATAAAATAATAAAATTTATTCATTTATATTAAACCTAATTTAGGGCAAATTCAAATAATGGCAAGGACGACGTTAAAATCAGTAAAAATCATACAAAAAAAATGAAATTAATTAATTGGCATGTCGTGTACGGATATGGTGAAATTTAATTATTCTACATTACGAAACAACACATCAAAAGGCTTAAATGTTAAAATAAAAATACCTATAGCTTTGGGATGGCGGGTGGCACTAAACACTGTATCTTTTATTAGCCACTCACAGTCCAAAGTCCATACACTAATTATATTGTCATTGTCTGTTCACTTTGTCCTCACTTTGTTCTCGTTCGAAGTCCTATCATTCGCATCCACTTCCTGAGTATCTCCACTTGCCGCAGCCGCGCAGGCAAGGAGTCCTCTCGTCCATTCTTCCCGTAGACCCTCTGTCCGGTTATGTGCGGTCCCCATCTCTGCATTCGCAGCTTTGTCGGCGCCCTCCAGACCTCTGGCGAGACGCCCTCTCATTGCTCCCCAGGCAGACTCCAACCTCACATCCATCGTCTGGCCTTCCGGCACTGTCAGATGTGTGGGCAGCACGCCGAGACGCTGCCCTTTAGACGAACGCGTCACTTGACCGTTACATATGTACGATGTTTCCGAAACACTTAGATTTTGACAATCTTCTCTTTTTTTTTCTCTCGTGACACCTCTCTCTTCTTTGTTTTTTTCCTTCTCTCCCGCTGGCTGTCGAGTACCTGCTTTTATAGCAGGGTCTCTTGACCACTTCTCCGTTATGCTAGGGCGGACCGTTCACATCCCTTACTGGTCCCCATCCCTTCGTTGGGCCACGCCTCCTTCCTTCGACTTATGTACCTACCATCCCACCATCGCCAAGTAATAATAATACAATAATTATTGTTTAAATTATGTACCTACTAAACTAAACAATCATCCTTAATGAATCCACCATTGTTTAATCCGTACACGTTGCCTTTTACATAATTTACTAACAATTAATTTGTCAATATTTTTATAGACAATATGGTATGGTTCACCTTAAATCAATCCGTACACGCTTGTAGGTACATGCCTTTACAAAAATCTTTTTTTGAGGATTACAGAAATTTATAGTTTAAAAATAATAATTAATTACATCAATGTTACATAGGTACCTGTTATCATAATTTGCAAATGTCATTTTAATTCGATTGTCCAATATTTATTTAAATCATAATTCTGAAAGTCTCTACATTATTACATACATTTTAAATTGAACAGCAAGAACCATGATTATTTTTCTTTTGCAATTAGGTGCATACATTTGTCAAAGAATATATACCTACCTATCTTTACTGCTTGAAAAAAATCATGTTCGACGTCTCAAAGTGAGAGCCGCTTTCTAAACATCTATATTTTTATTTGACTTCTTTAGTTAACAATAGGTACAATATTTTTTTTCACGAGGATACGCTACACAGCCAAATTTACACATGTTCACATTTGGACGCACGTGTCAAATATCTGCGCCAAGATTCCTTCCCGTTATTTAATTTTTTTATAACCCTGGACCTTTTGAAGAAAGGACTCTATTCAAAACAATATTCGTTTCATTTATTTATTTATTTTCTTACAGAAAACAAAGAGTCGTCCCTTGCCATTATTCGTATAACATAATTTTTCAAGGCCCACTATAAGTCAAAGCATCCAAATACTCTTAATTTAACAAAAAAAATCGAACAATAAGCACTTTGGAGTTTTGCCGCCTACATATCGACTATATCAAGCTATTGCAAGTTTTATAAACACTGTTCTAAAGTAGGTACCTACTCGTAAAGGGGAGTAAAGCTGCATTTTGAATCTGGAAAAAGTCACTGAGCCAGATTTCAAAATATGAGTGTGGCTGTTCGCGATGTTTCTCTTTTGGAAATTCCTTGTGTGTTTAAACCAAATGCGAGTGGGAGGCGCGTAGGCAGGTGAGAGTCCTTACACAGTTGTATTTTTGTGTGTTTTTAAGTTTAATTTTGAAAATATTCCGCCACATTTATGAATTTATAAGGTACCCGACTAAAAGTTCTCTGAAATTATACGAGTACTCGTATATATATATACAATTTTATAAATTAAGCTATCTTGTGACATTTTGACTGTCATTCTAGTTAGCAAAATGGTTGAATTGTATCTCAAAATACAACTTTTTATATGGAAAAAAAATCATAAACTGGATATTATATAATATACACTTTTATTTTTTTTATTTTATTTTACTTTAATAATCATACTATGCCTTTTCGCTGAGTGCACTTATATACAGATGAGTGAGTAACTAAAAATTTTTGTCCCCATGGTCATGAAAATAAAAACTTTTGTCAAAAAATTATATACCTAATATTCATCGCAAATACACTAATAATAAATCAATTGTCTGCAAAATATTGTATTTTTTTTTTAATGAAACCTTTTTACTTATACATAGTTCATGCATTTTATTTCAATGGGCGTCTTGGTTACTGCGGTATCCAAACTACGCAATGAAACTTCACATCCGGCTTACACTGTTTATTTCGCGCTTTTGTTATTTTACTACGATAAATATAATGCCTTGTACTTGTCTGAAAGAATACTGGGATCGTAATGTTACGATCCCGCTTCTCTATTAAACCATAATATAAGAGCCTAGTGACTTTACACCTGGTTACTGGTTGGGATGCATGGTGGCCGCATCACGTGCTTGCTAATTTCCTTGTTATTTTGGTTTGCGACACATTGACGAGATGTCTATTTTAAAAAATATCAAATATCTGCCTGGTGAGCATTGTGATTTTCTACTATAGAGGTTGCATAAAACAAGGCGCTTACAGTTCATATTGTCAAATCTTAATGCTTTTTATACCATTAGTTTGCGTATGTTGCTTTTTAATATTTTCAACTGATTTCCTGGAACTTGAAATTGAACCATACGTAATGATAAGTTGTTGATAGCCTAGTGCAGACGTCGCCTACTGATGATTATTTATTTCAAGCTTAGCTTATTGTGAAGTGTGTCGAAATCGTATTTTAGTTCACTTTATTCAATGGGATCACATTGATCTCTAAAAATAAATATTGATGGAAAAATGCTTTTTACCAAACAGTTTAACGCAATCTTGGCATCAGCGAGATTTGCCGATACGCAGACCTTGACTTTATTGAAAACAGTAAATTCATCAGTCGTATCCAACGGAAAATCTTCGCAATTTATAAAAAATATACAATATTACGTCAACAATATGGACATGAAACTCCGACTTAACTCAAAATACTAATAAAAGTGTATACTTAGAGTATCTTGACGTATGTCTGTGCGACTTGGTGGCTATCTGAACAAAACAAAAGAAGACTGATGATGGATTGACAGAAAACTTTTGAGAAAAAACACTAAAAAAAAAAAAAAAAGCTAAGGAGGAAGCCACTTGCTCAATACCCTGTCTGAAATTAGCGCAAGATAAGAAATGTAACATGCCATAATGGGGAATGATCGCGGTATCAAAATATAAATTCGTGTAGATTGCTACAAACCAGTCCTAGGATTGAGACCGATAAAGGAGACAGTGAATTTTACTACTTCTTTTGTACGCATGCGACTATGTTATCTTGGAATTACAATATTTTAATTACAATTCGCGTCAATATTTTAAAGATACTCTACTCCTCTAGGCGTAACCCTGTTAATCTTTTCAAGTGATTCCTGAATATCTTTTCTTTTTTTAATGAGAATTGAAGTGAATTGTTGCAAAATGTACACACCTTGTTAGTTTGATTATTCCATATTAGGTTTCAAACGTAAAGTAGAATGAAATTCGTTTTAAAATTTTCGCAAATATAACCTTAGAATTGAAAATGTATGAATTCAAAGGTATAGAATATAATATAAGTGTGCTTGTATCTCAATACTAGGCTTTCTATTTAGAGTTGAGACAAGACAATATGTGTGTGTTCTGCGGAGTAAATTAGATGGCTCCTGACGAAGGCTGAATTAGATCGCGCAGAGAAACAAGGTATCGTTAGCGATGCCTTTGTGTGTAAGGGTAATTAAACAAATAAAACATTTACATAACTTACCTGTGTAATTAACTTCAGTTACCTGACTCTCTCCTTGTGTATTCGTGTATCATGTTTGTAGGTAACCTAACCTATCCTCTAGTGACTAACATAATAATGTAAACCTACGAACTTCTATACTGATGTGGTCTGTTTTTCTTTCAAAAGACAAACTCTTATTACCTAACTGAACCTTTGAAAAATAATTTTACTCAGCTGCGTGGTTATCTGGTGTACTTATTTATTTCTTTTCATCTACGCGAGGTGCGAATTTCAGTGTCGGTTATTTTCGAATGAAGAAGCACTCCAAAACCGTGGAGTGATGGAGCAAGTTGGATATTTATCAGTCCAAAATTAAATCGCGTCACTCGGAAACTCGAAGTGATGTGGTACAGGCAAGGGCGGACCCAGCTTTGGCGTCAGGGGGGGGGGGTCACATAGTAAAAAAAGGTCACCACTCACCATAGCAGCTTTCGCCTTTGAGATGAGTGAATACATATTATAACTTACACTTATTTTGGTAGCATGGCTCTTTTCTGTTTATATTTTATGGTACTTAATGATTCACCAGTAGGCGTAGTGAAATATTTTTTATGATGGCTTGCACAAACAATTTAATAATATAATCTGAAAAATAGGCTATAAAGTCCATCACATGGCGCTTACTAGAATGGTTGTAAAAAGATTCTGTAGTCTTTATTGAACTTTCAGTACTGCTTGGATAGTTGAAAAAAAAGTCTTAGGCCAAGTCCACACTGACAGGTGGCTTCCTTAGCGCCTATAGTCTATAGACATATCTCCTAGTTACCACACGTTTGCTTATTTGGTTACACTAGAGTAGACACCAAAAAATTTTATAAACGCTTGTTTAAGTATGTAAATTAACCATCAGGTGAGTGGCTTGACTCTAAGCTAGCCACCCGCAAGGGCGGGTTTAGCCTTACACAACTAGTAAGAAAATTAAAATCGAATAACCTTAAAAGAAAATATAACACACTATTTTAAGATCATTGACGTCGGCATCGTGGCTTTTCTTATTCAGGAATAATGGTTTAATAATAAGTATAATAAGTAATCTTTAAAGTTTTTAATTGAAATTCTTCCCCATAAACTTTCAATTTCATTCCTTTTTAAAATTAAACTTAAGTAAGCTATATAACCAATACATATATGATAATAAAGGTATATTTCCTTTAAAACTTGAATGAAAGAAGCCAGACCAAAATGGGGAAATTTCTCGACTGAACACATTCAGTCTATTTTATATACGCACATGACGCCGGTTATACACGGTCAAGCCTATCGTCATGCTCGCAGCGGGCTTGAAGCGGCGGCGTGGGTTATACTTGATGGTGCATGGCTATCAATTGGCTTGGCATGCCAACTTTGACAGACAGACAATCAGTTTTGCAGCGTCAAATAAACTAAACTTGATCGTGTAGGAATATGAGCGGTCAAATCACGCGCGCACGCAAGTCACGAGTGCCATATCGAAAAACACAGCCAATTATTTTTAAAGTACCTACAGAAATAAGTCTAAAACCATAGACAATATTATCGCTGAATATTTTAGACAATTAAATATTTGATATCCCTGGTGAAAGAAATCTTCATGATTGGTCTTTCATGTGCCAAAAAGCATTTTTTTTTTTTAATGAATCTGTGCTCACTCAAAGTGAACACAAATACACTCCTTGACTCTTTCACAGTAAGCTACTTAAAACTTGTGTCGTGAAAGAGGAAGATGGTCGGCACCTGGGATCGAACCACGACGTCGTCCGCACGAAACAGTACGAAAGTACGGCGCTGTGACCGCTGGGCCACCAACCACTTCACTTTTTTTTAGATAGTTAATGTATTCTTTCTGATTTGGATGTCACCCAAAATAGGGGATTTTCATTCATGTATTACGATAATTCTTTAAAGCAATGCTCCTTCTTTTAGAAAAATTCTATGAGAATTTTTTTCGTGTCAATTACTAGTTTTTTCATCACCCTTGATTTTTATATTCTTTATTGCGGGAAATAAGCTAGGATGGATAACGCCTCAACGTCCCTCATTGGAAATGCAATGGTTTTTTCTATTGGTGCACGATATAAGTTTGACGGCAAAATATTTGAACGCGTGTGGTCTATGTAGACGTACTGCAAATTGGACATTGCGTCAAGTCTGCTGCAGGCTTGATGGATAGGTTGATCGTATATTGCCGGCATGAGCGTATTCACCTAGGTAGAATCATACACCGGCTCACATTATCCATTATCGTACAAGGACCGACCCACCTAATGCTGTTTGGACGTCACATAGACCGTAGCACACCGCTGCTGGTCCTCTGGGAATTCAAAACAAATTCCATTTGTTCACCACACTCAGGCGTTGCTGGTTCAGAGGGGCGCTTTTGTAGTTTTCTACGAGGCCTCCAACGCTATTTTATTCACGTATTTACTTAAATAAAAATATTTTGGTTTTATTTTAACTCAGACTGGGACTCATTATAACATAAATAATACTACAGCCTTTCGAAATTTAATGGAAATAGGATTGAGTTAAACAATAATTAAAAAAACTTACAGTCAGGATTTTTGATAAAACTTTGAGTATTTTATATTACTAGTGGTCGGCCATTACGAATTTCGACCATAACTAATTTAGGTTATAAGTTTGAACATTATTAAGAATCCTTTGTCAAAGACTGAGCGAGAGCTGTTTCTTACAAAAATAATGACATGGATACGTCAAATTTGAAATGTTGATATGTTCAAAGATTTTTCTATGGTTATTTAATGCAAAAAATATTAATCTATTCTCAATTTGACCAACGATAAACAAAAGATCTGTGTCAAATACATCGAAGTGTGTGTGAGAATGAAATACATATAACATTACAGTAGTGTGCGTAGTGTTTTTTTATTGATTTAATCTATTTATAAAATATGCATAATTAAAAAAAAATATTAGCATTCCACTCCTTTTATACACGGTGTTAAGTTGGTAGTGGATAATCCGAAGCAGGGAGGTAGAGGACCTCAATACCTATCGATTTGACCCCCATGTAAGTTCAGCGATATTGGGTGGTTCAAAAGTTATTTACCTTTTTGTGAAATTTGAATAAAAACCGGATTTCTGACTAAACTACGTAACTGTGGCTAAACTATTCAGATTACGATCATGATTTTTTTTCTGTAAATAGTCCGATAGTGACCCTTACGCAAGGTATTATTACTATGTGTCAGCACCCGATGGCTTTTGTTCAAAAAATTTTTTTTCACAAATTTTTTCCAAGCAATAATTTACTAAAATCTTTCAAAGGCTCTAGACAAAAAAAATTACGGAACAATTTTTTTTACAAACTATCTCAAAAACTTCTACTATACATGGAAAATTATTCCTGCAAATTTCATTTGGCTGGTATAAGGGGATCATGTACAAAAACTCACTTAAACTGTACAAGTGTCAAAATTCAGCGCTTACTCTTTAAGACAGGCTTGTAATATTGGTGGGTAAAGAATGTTTTTTTTAATTGCTTATGGTACCTTACCGAAGCAGGAAGGTAGAGGAACTCAAAACCTATTAATTTGATCCCCATGTATGTTCAGCGATTTTGTGTGGTTCGAAAGTTATTTACCTTTTAGTGAAATTTGAATAAAAACCGGATTTCTGACTAAACTACGTAACTGTGGCTAAACTGTTTAGTTAACGATCATGATTTTTTTTCTGAAAATAGTCCGATAGTGACCCATAAAATTATGGAAGGTTACATACCTGGCACTTCTCGGTCTGAAGGATTACCCAGAACTATAATAGATCAAGTCAAAGAAGTGTTGGAAAAGGTGCAAAGAGTGTGCACAGAATACTACATACCGAAGGCTTGCACCCGTACCATTTAAAAAAAGTGCAAGATCTTTTACCAGCTGACTATCCACGCCGAGTTAGATACAACAATGTTAATGCAACGATAATTTTTATTCTTTATACATTTTTTTTAAATATAACATTTATCTGTGTAGGTAGGTAGGTACCACAAATAATTAAAAAACAAATCTACCTATATTACAAGTCTGTCTAACAAAAAAACATTAAATTTTGATACTTGCACAGTTTAAATGAGCTTTTGTGCATGATCCCCTTATACCAGCCAAATGAAATTTGCAGGGATGATTTAACATGGATAGTAGAAGTTTTAAAGATAGTTTGTAGAAAAAAATACTCCGTAAATTTTTTTGTCTAGAGCCTTTGAAAGATTTTAGATAATTATTGCTTGGAAAAAAATTGTTGAAAAAAAGTTTTTGAACAAAATCTATCGGTTGCTGACTCATAGTAATAATACTTTGCGTAAGCGTCACTATCGGACTATTTCCAGAAAAAAAAATCATGATCGTAATCTGAGTAGTTTAGCCACAGATACGTAGTTTAGTCAGAAATCCGGTTTTTATTAAAATTTCACAAAAAGGTAAATAACTTTTGAACCACCCAATATCGCTGAACATACATGGGAGTCAAATCGATAGGTATTGAGGTCCTCTACCTCCCTGCTTCGGATTATCCACTACCAACTTAACACCGTGTATATAAGTGTGTGAAACTTCATACTCCTCCGTCCTGAATTTTCGTAAAAATAGTCACAAAGTTTTTCCTTTACGTATTAATCTTATATATAAAAATGGAGAGCTATATCCCAATGTCATCGTATCACGCCCAAACGGCTGGACCGATTTCGCTAATTCTTTTTTTTTGTCGTATAGGCTTTTATCAGGAGAGTGTCCTTTTAGAAGAAAAAAATTAAGAAAAATGCATGGAAAATTAGAAAATTTAAGAAAACTATAAAAATGTAGAGCTATATCTTCGATGTCATCGCATCACGCCTAGACGGCTACACCGATTTCGCTAAATCTTTTTTTGTCGTGTAGGCTTTTATCAGGAGAAGGTTGTTTTATAGATTTTTTTTTGGAAAATTGCGTGGAATATTAGAAAATTGAAGATAACTCTAAGTAGGTAACATTTTTACTATTTTAAAATATAATTTTTATTCCAAATGTGAATTTCTCAAATTGGCGATTGATAAGATCTTAATTTACTTAGTAACATGTTAACAATGATTGATTTCAAAATGTAGGTACCTACGCTATTGCTTACATAATTTCATTCTAACTTATCTATCATGTGCATCGTTGAGAAGCTGGATATAATTTGCTTATGATCTATCATTGTTTACTTAATTGAAAAATTAAAAAAAAATTGAAACACGTCTGACAAGGTTAAAATTGAAGATATATATGAAAAAATGAAAGATACTGCTTTAAGTAAGCTTTTTAATTATTTCCACTATATTCGATCAATCAATATCATTTTAACTGATCAGAATAACTATTAAAATAATGAGCTTAATAATTATTCTTTTTTTACATTTTACATAGGTTATGATTTTTTATGTAAAAATTAACTCAGACACAATGAATGCGGCTTACATAGCATGCAGGTTTTTATAATGCCAGTAAATGGTCATCCGTGTTGAAGGTATAACTAAAAACCGAATTTCAGCTATGTGACATAAAACCTAAAATACCTTTATTATTTACTAGCTTATACCCGTCTTACTTTACGTTTTTGATTCCGAATGTCAGGCTTGATCGGTAGATGATTAAACAGGGTCTTGTCTAGCTTCCCGTTGCTTTGCAGACCTCTATAACTGACAAAAGCATAAAAAAAAGAAGAATGAAACTTTCACAATTCATAAAAAGAGATAAGAATGACACTTTTAATGTTTATCAAATTTTGTATGAAGATCCTAAAAAATAGAGTTTTTTAAATAGCTCTAAAATATATTAAAGTTAATGCAGCAAATTGTATTAAAGAACCTTCTCCGGCATTTTGCACGGCTCTGCGCAGATTCATATCTGACGTAGAATTTGTATTTTGAACGTGATGCTATGACATACGGTAAAAAGCAAATAAAAAAACATTTCTTAATTATTATGTAGATTTCGATACGAAGTTCGACGGGTCAGCTAGTATATAGATAATAAGCAAAAAAAAAACAGAATGAAGTGGCAAACGTCTTACTTGCATATGTTAGAATTTAAGAATAGTTTCTTAAGTACATAATTTCTGTGTGTCTGGTCATACAATTTTCAGGTATGATTCTTTGATTATAAAGAAAATCAATAAAATAAAAAGATATAAGCGATAAATAATTGTCTTTCTTGAAATGTTTCACACGTATAAAAATAAAAACATCAGTTTTCAACTTGTACTACCATTTACATAGTATTTATAACAAGTTTAAAAATATTATTGTCCATCTGAGAAAGAAAAGGGAGCAGTCTCTCCCGTCGGAAATCGAAATATAGTACTCAAAGTGAGCGTCAAAAATACTAATTATTATTGTGGGGTACTGAAATACTGAATGGGCGAAAGACTGAGGGCGAACAAAATTATTGAGAACGGCGAGTCGTAAAATACGATTTTGAGTTACAAGATATTCAGAAAGATCAGTAAAATACGATTTTGAGTTACAAGATATTCAGAAAGATCAGTAAAATACGATTTTGAGTTACAAGATATTCAGAAAGATCAGTAAAATACGATTTTGAGTTACAAGATATTCAGAAAGACCAGTAAAATACGATTTTGAGTTACAAGATATTCAGAAAGATCAGTAAAATAATTCTTTAGCGAAAAATATTGCAGCTGACATTATATTCAACATCTGGCATATATTTTATTCAAAGTGTGCTGCGTTATTACTCAATCGAGGTTATTCATATATCATGTTGAGCAATGAACCACAGGCTCACTATAACTCAAATCGGTTTCATAAAACACTCGCTTGGTATTGTGTTCGCCCATTCAGTATTTTTTTCGCCCACACTTGTATTTTTTACTAACATTTCGAATTTTCGTCGCTAGTTTAGAATAAACGTTTTCCACTGTTGGTACATAGCTCATTTTATGAATTTTATGTCATCGCCAGTTAAGCATACTTTTCGCACAGATATTAAAATGCCACTCAGTTTTGTATCTCATTGACAATCTAGCATAAAATATTTTATTAGACCTATTTTTTAAACAACACGCTTGTAGAATTTTTTTGGAAGAATGAATGAAAATTATTTTATTATTTTGTCAATAACTTTTCAAGTCTATTAACTAACGTCACACTTCAAAATTGACTAACGTCACACTTCAAAATTCTTTAAAGATATAAAAGTTTTGTACCTACATAATATACCTATAATTGAAGTCAATTGTTTCAGTTTATTATTAATCTATACCTACTTTTAACAAATATGGGGAAGAAATGCTGCTAAGAGGCGTCTGATAGTTTATTGACGTCACTATATAGCTAATACCAATGCTTAAATCGTCAAAGGAAGGGTGTTCCAGAACAACCCTTTGATCGTTATGAAAGTCAAGAATTTCAGAACCAAAGTTAGCGATTAATTAATTTTGGATTAACTGAGTACCAGTTATTTATTTTATACATATTATGTTTATTTATAACTAGTTTTTTAAAGATGCCCGAGGCGACCGCTTATGGCTTTTTCTTGCAAACTTTGCTTTCGTATCGCTGAATTAGCATGTGAGTCTTTAAAGCACTCTTTAAAAACAACATAAACTTTTTATTAGAAATATTGCATTCGTTTGGCTTTTCTCAGCTATGAATTCACATGTGACTCTTTAAATAACCCGAGTAGGTAAAATTGTTTTTCTCCACATCAAGACCTTTAAAAAAAAGTGCTCAGCCACCAGTCATATTATGTTACTGTAAGTCACATTATTGGTAGAAAATTTCTCTTTAGTCGAGTGGCGCCATCTTCTGGTAAATGCAGGAACTAAAAGCTTAAATGACATCAGTCAGTCAGTGAGGCAATGACAGACCCATTTATACTACATTTATTAACAGTTTTTTTTATAAAGTCAACAGAACTAAACAACGTTCGTGTACATCAATATTCAATATGGTTGTATTACATTATTTTATTTTTGTTAACGTCTGGGCCATACTTAAATACCAAAGATGTGTGCAGTAAATTAATTATTCACTTCATTAAGAATATCTTAGGACATGTTTTGATTCATATTAGGCATTCTTAATATAATAAAGTTTGAACCAAACCACATCTGCAAATGTTAATAATCGACACGAGTTAAAGTTTGGTCTGCTATACATTTATTCATAACCATTAACAAGTTTTTGAAAGTAATTGTTAGCTTTCTCCGCTAGTATACATATACCAGCCATAGGCACATTATTTAACTTTGTTATTTTAGAACCGTAGACAATATAAAAATAACAAAAAAAATACTGTCAACTTTTCTCCAACAGAAAGAGCCGATATTTTTTTTTGTTATTATAACGGTGCGATATATTGGCTTGTTTTTGTTGTGCAAGAAGACGAAGGCGTGTGAGTATTGGCCTCACATCTCGTACGATGTGGTATGGTGTTCCTGTGTAGGTTTAATTCTCTCCCGACCAATGTTTTCCTTAGAAGCATGAACACACCCCTCCCGTCCAGATAAATAGATCCCTCATGAATATTTTATGAGACGTACAAAAAGGGATAGGATGGTTGTTAAGGTGTCCCACAAACTACCCGCAAGATAGTTATTCAGTGCAGTCGGATGAACATGTGTACTCTACGGTTTACACCACTGTAAGTATTAGTGTGTCACATGTTTGGAACCTACTTTCAGGATGTCATAACTTGGACTACATCGTATAGTGTAGTCTTTCCTACGCCTTTCAATAATTTTAACTGTCAGTTACCTATCACAAAATTTGAAAATGTACCTGCTTGCAATTAATTTTTTTATGTTGAAAACAAAAAAGTCCCTTTTATCTTAGTTAATGTCGAAAAATACGAAAATGTGTTAGTGTATACCTAATTTTGCCGTGGGTTGGCGGTTAAGAATAGCACCTCTGCTCTTTTTGCTGGTTTTTCGAGAATCCTGTAAGAGGCAGGAAATCGAAAAATAAGATCGGGACCGTGAGGTTGACCACCTCACGTCCTTAAACCTCAACCGGTCAGAAAAGGGACAATGAGACTCGGACGCCTTCGAGCGCAATGGAGAGCTCTTGATGCCACCCTATGCCCCTAAGTGGGGTTTAGGCCCCTCGCATTGCGGATTGGTTTGGGCTCACCCAAAGTGAACACACATACATTTTCGACATCTTTCACACAAAGCAAAGCTTGTGTTGTGAAAGTGGAAATGGTCGGCACCGGGATTCGAACCCACGACCTCCAATACGCTGTACGTACGAAAGTCACCGACTGATAGTACTGGTCCACCAACCACTTCATAGTGATTCTTTATTTTTTCAATTGTAATATTCGTCCAAATAAGCAATTAAACTGACGATGAAATTCCACTGCAGTGCCACTCATTTGATCAAAGCAAGCGAAAGAGTGACGACAATAATCACCAATCAGAGAAGTCTACGATGCCGTTATTCGGGTAGTTACGCGCCGCATCAGTTATTACATAATAACACAACACGACAGAATTATAGTCTTCGCATATTCTTAACCGAGTCTGAAAGGCGTCTCACCAACATACATTCTGTTGATACCTTGTAATTTTTTTTATACAGCGTGTTATGTAGAACGTTAGCCAAACTGGTAGGATATATAGAGGGGACCATTTCCAACATCGTTTTTATACATCAACATGTATACAGGTTGTTACTTTTTTTTCTAGGATATTTTTAAGTTTTTTTTTGGAAAAATCCCAAAACTTTACCTATTAGTGTATATAACTTTTTTTTATTTATCAAAGTTTTGGGATTTTTCCAAAAAAAAACTTAAAAATATCCTAGAAAAAAAAGTAACAACCTGTATACATTTTGATGTATGGAAACGATGTTGGAAATGGTCCCCTCTATATACCCTACCAGTTTGGCTAACCTTCTACATAACACCCTGTATATGCACTTCACGATCATAAACAGGTATTCAACTCAACCTTTGCCAGTTACAGCTTAATTCGTCTAAACTAATTTATGTGATATGAGCATAATAATTGAGTCATTTACTTTCAGGTATGATTCCAACAATTCAATTTTTCTTGATTGATGATGGCTATTTCAATCGAGTGACAAAGTGTTTCCATCTGAGCTGAGGCATTAGAGGTGGAATGGAAGGAGATGGAGAGAGGGTTTATTCGGTACGACTGTCTTGGCGGAGGAGTCCGTTCAACGTTGGGAATCGTTTTTATACTCTTTCCCGGAAAAAGGTGTTTATTTGATGAATGTATAAGTCTATGTCACATGATGAACTTTAAGTATGGCTTAAATTAAAAGATAAATAATTTTACAAGTTCTTGTATCAAAGATTTATTCTATACTTATGTAAGAGAAACTTCTTGCATTGTCACAGGATACTAAAAACCTGTTTTTTGACAGAATTTATAAAATAATTAGGTAATAAATAATAATTTAAAATGCACGATAACTTTTTTGGAAAAAAATATTCATCCATCACCGACAACATGACGATAATGAGGATTTTTTTCTAGTATGCCTATCCTGTCCTACCTGAGACAGGCCGTTCCCGGGTAAAAATTTCAAATGAAAATTTTGAATCGAATCCTGTAGGTCTGTGTAACCACCTTTGGTAGCCTAGTGGTATTAACTTTGGATCACGAGAACCCGGGTTCGATTCCCAGTCGGGTCAGAGTTTTTCAATTGAAATTTCTACCCGGATTTGGCCTATCTCAGATTGGAAGGGATCGGTTGACTGGCAAAAATGCCCCAGGTAATAAGTTCCGCCGGCTATACTAGACTAGACACTTGAAAGTGTAAATTTATTTATGTATGTACCGTTTGATAACTTTGTTTTGACAAAGGCCACCCAGCTCGGTAAAAAATAAATAATGTCTAATAAAAAAAATGACGATTCCAATTTTATCATAACACGGGTGAAAATAGGTTATCTGTTTCTTCTTCTATGCTAGCCTAAATACTAATCTTTCAATAACTACATTTTATTGAGAGAAATCACAGCTTAGTATAACTGTTGGTTGTGATAATTCTACGTGTGTCTGTACACAGTGCCGCCTGCTGTGCGCATATGGAGTTGGCCGGTTACGATTCATACTACCGCGACACAGTACCTATTATTACACGACTCTTACTACTTATTATTCCACTGGCGTGACAATAAAACGCAGGCTTTATTATTTCTTGATAATAAAGTCTGTGTTTTATTTTGCAGAAAAGTGTGTGCCTATATAATAACAGCACAAGGCTGATAAACAAAGAATGCATTTAAGACTTTCGTATGTATATGAAACAACCACAGCACAATCTTAGCACACAATATAATGTGGTTACAAATTTCATAGATAAATAAAACTTTTTGGACAGACATAGACAAAAATAGGGAACTCTTATTTCATAATGATATTGTTTTTTTGTATGTTTAGTTAGAGGTTAAACCTTGTGATAATTTTAAACAACGCAGGTAGCTGACTTTTACGAAAAATTCAGTGAGCTCGAACGCTTTCGTCAGTTTTACAATCACTTTATCTGGTCTTTATGTGAATGTGAGATTCACGAAAGCGCCCCAACCCATCAAATTTATATTGAAAGGGTTGAAGTAGAGTATGGTGCCGCGACCGAGACACAAGCAACACCACTACTTGTCAGGGACCGAGAAAATTTCGTTTCGTATCTCGGGATCTGGCGCTCAAACAAACCTTATTGACAAGAAACTATGTACTATGTATCTTAGTCGCCTGTCTCTGTCGGGAGTCGCGGTCTCGCGGTTCGGTCACGGCGCTAACTTACTTAAAGGTTTTGTAGATAATATAACAGTACAATCGACGATACTAGTTGTTTTTTTAATAGATATATATGTTTTATTTCAATAAGGAAGTCGGAAGTTTTTCACTCCTGTCGGTTGGACATATAAACATATATCCATTTTATTTATAATGAAACAAAACAATCCTGAAAAGTACTCTACACTATTTTGCTGAATATAGAGCCGTCTATGTTTACAGCGCATGTGATAGACATAAAATATGACATTACGATATACGTACGTATAACGTAGGTATACGCCTATCGCACATGTAACTGAAGCAATCTCTGCCAGATATTGGCGTGTTCCATTCACCGCTCGGTTCCATACTGTATATAGACACTAACAACAATTGATATTCCCCATGTGCCTTACAAATTATTATACAGCACTTGGTCGCAGTGACGGGAATGCTTATTGGAAATATTACGAGATTTGAACTCACCACCATGAGGTTCCACATCTTGGCAGCTTCAGCCACGGTAGTGCAGACCGTACTGCAACCGGCCAACAGCAGCAACTTCTGCGGAGGATTGTAGAGCAGGTTGTACATGACGCTCGCCCCCAAACCGGGTTCACACTGAAACAGAAAAGAATGTGATTGATATGGTGAAATTGATCATTCGTTACTTTTTGTTGGAACATTCCAGATAACACGGTTTTGTACCATGGAGATGAAGCTTTTCAAACTTGCTTATCTACTAGAATTGTATGATCCGTTTAAAAATAGCGGTTAAGTCGACTCCATGTACACTGACTTTTCAAAAGCTTTTGATAAAATCGATCACGACGTGCTAGTAAATGATTTATACGGAGTTCATGGTGTTTTCTAACGGTGGATCGAAAGATATCTCAAGTAGAATATACATAAAAGTCAGGATTTACAATAACTTGTCATTGTGAAATTCTGAAAAAGGATGACATAGCCCATCACACGACAATGGGACAACTTTACATTTAATTTTCCTATATAAATTATTATCATAGATAAAAATAGAACAATAAGCTCAACGCCATCTAGAGATAGATGGATAGAATAATAATTTAAACTAGCTTTATGCGATCTGGTGGTAGGGAAGGGAAATATAATTTTGTTTTCGTAATAGTTAGTGTGAAAGCGTTATACAAAAGCACAGCTTATTATGAGTGCGGCAATGGGAAGATGCATGTAATATAGCCTGAATGCATCCTCACCTGTATTGTCCATAGCTTCGTACAAGAATAATAAACCGCGGGAATATGGTGTGTTGTAATGTAGTGGCTGTTAGTGTCTTGAGAAGCGAGATGTATGCAAATACTCCAACATTTATCATTAAGGATTTAGCGTGAGAGGGGGACCTACCCCCTTCCTTAAGAAAGAAAGGGGTGTGATGAGGGGCTAATTGAGATGAATATTTTATTTTCAAGCATTGCTTCAGAATCTTCAAAAATTATTTCAGAAAACACAAAAAGTTCATAAATTCATAAATAAATTGAGTAGAAGTAAACGCGTGTAGCTTGAAGTTTTTCGCAGAAGCGGAAGAAACAGAATTTTATTGCTGTCTATTATAAAAGCGAGAAATGTCGCAAATCTGGAGGGGTACTCATGAAATGGTCTAAATAAGACCTGTATAGTTGTGATCAAAATCAAATCTTAACCCATTCGGAGACCATTTTAATCTTAACAATAAATATCCCACAAAAAATCAAATTTACTTTCACAAAAATTTTAATATTAACATTCAATGTTTTAGAGAATCACTCGTTTATCACTTAACCCAGTTAATTTTCTGCAAATTGTATTGAATCGATCTTAATCACTTGGGAAGAAAATAAGTTGTCATAATTGTGTTCGTAGTGTTGAGTAAGTCAACCCAAAATTTTGCCGAAAATAAAAAGTTTGAGATTAAACATTTAGATTGGTAATAACATTCAAGGATAGAGAAATTTTGAATGGTAAGTAGGGGTTGATTTCAAGAAGTTCGACGACTACTTCGAGGCCCGCCTTAACTCTCAACGGCCCTGGATGTGGGTACTGCATGACGCGACCGCCTCTGCCACTGTTAATTACTCAAAGCTTACTGCCTTTAGGTAAACCTACATACCGACTAGATAGCTTTTATTAGCTGCTTCATAAATCAGCCATTGGAGCAGAGCTGGGTTTCACAAATTAGCCATCACACCAGGGCCGCCTCTCACGGAATAAAAGCAAATGTCAAATTTTTGTATTGGAGCCAGAGGTGAGCTGGGAGCAGCTGAAAAGATTATGAAATGACGAGTTCCTGGAATAACTACTTTAATTTAAAGAAAGAAAGAATGTCTTAAGATGAATGTCAATGAGACAAAGGTGCTTGTTTTTGAAAGAGAAGATTTAATAAGAACGCAATGTTGTGTGAAAGTGAATGATGAGAAATTGGAACAAGTGGATGAGTATGTCTCTTTAGATCGTCTATTTAGCAGAGATGGATGTGAAAACGAGATTGAAAGAAGGAAACTGGCTGGTAGAAGGGTTGGCGGTGCACTTAGACCTTTAATGAGAAATAATAACGTATCTCTTAAATCCAAACACAATGATGGACGAAAAATCTGGAAGTTGTAATAAATGATGTGGAAATGAGATCACTGCGTAGTGACTAGAATGAAAGTGAATAAATTAAGGTGGCTTGGGTATGTAGAGAGAATGAACAAAGAGAGAATGACTAAAAGGATATATAAATTTGAAAGAATAGGTGTACGCAGACGAGGCCGACTTCGAATGACATGGTCCAACCATGGTCCAATCGTTGCCGTCTTAAAGGAGGGCCAAGACAAGAGTAAAAGGAATAGAAGAGCGTATGCGCAATGTTATGCGTTTGGAGGAAGCGAAAGAAGTTTGTTTGGATAGGAAAGAAACGAAATCCGTACTCTCTGCCTACCCCCTTCGGGAAACGGCATGATGTTTAAAATGAAAGAAAGAAACAATGACATTATGACATCGAACAAAACAAACAGGAAGAGAACAAGTGTAAAGATAAAAGAAACATAGTAAGGAAGCATAAACAAAGATTAATATCATAGTGTCAGTTTACACTGTTGACCGTAGAACAAGTATTTACAAGGTTCCTGTTGATAAAGCATTTTTCAACAAATTATAGCAATATGGGAAAGTATTTTCTTGAAAAAAAAAACTCGAACAATCATACCCAGGACCGCCCTGTTAAAATCTATCTTCTAGACTCGAAGTCTGGGTGCAATTTTGTTTTGGAGTTTGAAGATCAAAACCAACGTTTTCCACGGTCAATTTTCATTTTCAAACCTGAACACATGCCATGTTTCAGGCTATGTCCTAACTGAAAAGTGATCGTGCGACCATGCGATGAGCGATCATACAATGTTCTCAATTTGAACGATCCGTCCGCGTTTGAGTATAATATGAAACACGTCGCGCGGACGCGCGAACGCTTTCCAGTTAGGACACACGGCAACTCCTCTCTATAAATAGTTGAAAGTATACTTTCGGTAGGTAGGTGTACGTGTACATATACAGCGTCGTTCGTGCGATATGTAAAATTTTACTCCAAGGTCTAATTTTTCTACTACATTTTGTTTCAAAGTATGAACCTTTTTGTGCTGGAACTCATAATCAATACATAAGAATTTTTATATACATATATTTACGATTCTTATCCTCGCAATTTTGTCCTCGAGAAATTAGTTTCTCCTTTTATTGAATGAATATTCGGCGTAAGTCATAAAGATACTATGGACAATGTCATTGAAATGAAAATGCGCTAACGTGAATTGCCTTTAATATCATTAGCCTGTAGAATTGAGAACTTTGTCGGAAACGTGGTTATACCGTTCGCCAGCGCAATATTGGGCATAAATGCGTACCTACCTACAGTTATCATCGTTAGTAACTGGCCGCGTTCACTGAGAGTATATCGGGCATTTATCATTGAAGCAGCTAACTACTTGTAATTTGCATTTCATTAGCTGAACCCATCCACTAGTTGGAGTACCGCGGTGAAGAATGAACATGGGGCAAGTAAGGGAGAGAGAGAGAAAGAACGGACGAGGGTGTGGGGAGGGATCTAAAAATTAATTATCTTCAGAAGCAAAAAGCGTACATGTCAAAAAAGATTTTTAAGCGTTATGCTGAGAAACGCTGACATAAGTTCAATAACGGTGGATAATTTGCTGATTCAATGAAATGTAATATAATTGTTATAAATTTGAACAAACACAGTTGCACTTTCACGGTTTTTTATTAAGGCTCGAACGCTTTCGTCTAACTCTCGTTGACATTGACTTTCTACGTGAGTAAGACGAAAGCGCTCGAGCCTCAATTAAAAAATCGTGAAAGTGCAACTGTGTTTATTAAATTCATAAAAATTTACTTTCACTACGTAAATAAACAAATCTTACAAAAAATTATATAATTAATTGTCATAATTAAGGATTTCATCATGTAAATTTTCCATTCCTGAAGAATTTTTTTTGCATTTTACTTCACCGACTATACTAAGTCGTTTTCGTATAGGAATTTTAAGTCCTTACAAGAGTCGTTTGTGGTTTTCCACATACTTCATATACATGGCCAACTGACTGAAAAAATGTATTTTTTAAGCATCAATTTAGGTGTTGAGTGTACACTTAATTGTACACAAAGCGGGTACATAACTAAGGGTGTGCCTACACCAAACGAACCGAGCACAGATATTATTTCTCGTTTCACTCGAATTCTTATTTATTACTGACTAATCATATATACATAATTTACGTTTTTATCACTGACGTTTATTGTTTTTTATTACTGACTCACCATATAAAAAATTTACTCGTTAATCGAATTTCTCACTTGATATGACAAAAAATGCCATTATTTCATCACTATATCCATACATCCATAATTAATTAATTTATTTATTTTTGTGCGAATTTTTAGAATTGGATGGTTTATTACTGTTGAGTCCTTGTCTTAACTGTTGTTGTTATTTATTTTAAAACTTTATTTAAATGACTATGGATGTAGAATCGTTTTCGACTAGAACCCTCATATGGCGATGCGATTTTACATTCCTGATAACTATTTATTTTACACTTCCATTTGTCTGTCAAAGCTTTGTTGTTGTTTAATGAATTATATAAAAAATGTATTATTATTACATGTAAATGGCTAACGCCGTAAATTGAAATAAAAAAAAACCAATGGAGAGTGTTGCTTCCATATGCCCCTAGTTGAGTGTAAAGGGAGATTTGATTGGTTGATCATTGTGCAACCTTAATAAACGGGCTACAAATTCACGAGTTGTCAGATAACCGCTAGCAGGTAATATAAAGAATAATAATCATTGGTTTTATTTAATTTTATATTTTTGGATTTCTGTTGTTCCGCAAAGGCACCCTTGTCTCTCTCTTACCCCATACTACTTGACAGCGAGTAGGTACTAGCTGTATTAGGCGAACTGTGCCTTCTCTAATAGAACCTTGATAATTCAATATTCTTCGACAATCAATTCACTTCCAATGATTACTGAATTAATATTTCCATTTTATTATTTATGTAAATTGCTAAGAAACGAAATACGCTCAATTTGTCTCAATATTTTTATCTCTGGAAAATAGAAAAATTTCCACGTTGTTGAATAATATGATTTTAAGAGTCTTCCGAGAAAAACTGATTGATGTAAAAAAAAAACATTTGTGTAAAAAATATCTGGATTCAATCAATTGAATATTTTTTTAGCAATACTAGGTGAATAGGTAGGTACTAAGTAGTAGGTAAGTGTGTTTTCATAGGTCGATTAATATTTTCAGTGTTATGTATGGACTGCTTTAATGTAAGATTGAAACATGTTTAATATTTTGTTACCATAACTTATTTTAACATAGGTAGTATTACATTTTAATATTTATTCTTAGAAAATCCTTAAAAGAAGCAAATAATCAAATTTGTTCTAATTAACCACAAACTCAAGAAGATTCTAACTGATACATTACGCGAATAGAAAATTCTTACAATTAATAATTGAAATATGTAAGCATATTGCTTTACTCAAGCACCGCAATATGATTTGCTAGGAAATCTAGGTAGTGCTTCTTAAAACTCTTTACACACGGTTTTGTAACGTACGCGTTTCGTTATACGCGCATAGAACGTGAGCGAAGGGTTTCATTTGGTCAGATTGTGTAATTTAAAAAAAAAATACAATTTTCTAAATGGAAGGCACCCGTGACAGCTATTTAAAATTTTTGTGAACAACAATATTCGATCCGTTTATATCATACAATCAATTTTAAACCCTTGAGCATCTAAAATTGAAATAAATAAATAAATACTTTCAATTTCTTTCTAGCCGTTTTGTTTGAAGAAAACTGAATGTTAAATAGAAAATATGTGACAGATGTACGTTTGGTAGGATGGCAATAAAGCAAGTTCTCGTATTAAACGTTAGTCTATTAAACAGTTTATACCGTCGCTCTGTAAGGTGGGAATAGATTTTATTTCGCACAGTTTGAAAAACACGTTCCAGGTCATAAAAAATCAAGAGTTTGGGAACTTTTAAATATGGCGAGGGAGGTAATGGTAGAACAAAATGGTGTACTCAGTCTCTCACTCACAACTCAGCCATTTACATGCAGGAGTCGACTAACTGCGGCCCGCGAACCTAAACTGTCCCATTGGCTGTATTAAATATTTTTTTTTGAAAATGGAATCTAAGATCGCAATAAACCTCATTATTAACAGACGATGTTAACAGTCTAAATGAAAGGTTCTTTTTTTGAAATGCGATGTCCTGAAACATCTTTTAATTAGGTGATTGCAAAGAAGAAACATATTTTACTACGAAAATAAATAACATTTATCTTATTATGTGATATTAATTTTAAGTTCTTTCTTCTTTCACGACACAAGCCCTTGATTAGTGCGAATGATTTCAAAAGTGTATTTGTGTTCACTTCACACAGCACAGATTCATTTACATTTTTTTGTTAATATGTTATGATCTATCACAATGACATGATCTTAAGCGGGTTGAAGTCCTGTCTGAAATTGGACGGGACCGATTGAATAATTGAAATTTGTTCAGACATTAAGTTCCTCCAGAGACTGACACTTCTAAATAGACTTGTTTACACATTTTTAGACTCAATCAGGAATTTACAAATTTTTTCATACTCATTGTTGAATTTTAATGCATACTTCATGTTTAACGGAAACAGAAATTTATCGATAAAAATACAATAGATGATGGTTATTTTATAGCAATAGAAGCGTTTTTAAAAAAATCGACATTGAAAGGTTCGAAATCATCAGAAGTTGTCGTCTTTGATTCGTTATTTCGCGCTGTTAAAATAATGACGTATTCTCAAATTCACGTTCCAACTCAACGCAAGAAGCTCTTGATTAGAACTTAATCGGTTGCCAGTAGTTACGTAACTAATGTATTGGATAAAAAAATTTCAGAATATAGAAATGTGAAAAGTCTCAATAAAAATTGGATACGACGCAACTCAATCGTCTGTTTTTCATTTTAGAATAGCCGTCATTATCGTATGACTTACAACTACAGGTTGTTCATAATGAATCAACTTTTAACATACTTCAGCCACTTTTCATGTAGATTATTTCTCTTGTCTTGCCAATAACATTCAAATTATAAGAGTGATTAAATCTGAAATAAATAATTCCATTTGTAAAAAAAGTTTGACGATCTCTGTGCTGGAAAGGTCCCCGCCAGGACTCGGAGGAGGGCGCTAGGGGGCTTCTGGAAAGGCGAAGCAGCGAAAAATGATAAACAACCGTAATTAAAACACTGAAAATTATTGTTTCCCAAAGAGTTGGTCGTTACCAGAATCCTCGAATATCTCCCTACACATTGTACCTACTACCTGCAACGTCAAAAATACGTCAACTTAAATTATTTTTTTATTTTTAAAATTCGAATCTTATTGGATAAACGGTTATTTATGAATCCACGTTCCAATTTTTAACGTGTTCCAAGTAAAAAAAGTCAAATTTATGATATCAACGATTTGAACATTTCAATAATCGTTATTAATGTTTTTTTTTAACTCAATACGCCGTTTTTTCGGAGAGGGCAGGCGGAGAGTACGGACGGACTTTCTTATGAACCCGTAGCTCCCTTGCGGGACTCTTGGGATCATCATATGTTACAAATCATACAAAAACACACACAAAGAATATGGCATAGCAGAGAAAACGGATACACAAAATACATAAGAATTTAAATTACAAGGAAGAGAAACAATATACATAGATCAGCACATTTCGAAGAATACAATTTTAAAAGTCAAAAAGAAGCACAGTGAAAAATAAATATCATAACGTAATTTTTGTTTGATGCTAAAAGGGTGTAAAAGGCCCTTTCAGTATCACGTCAGAACAAAAAATCATATAATATTCTGGCTATGCAGATCAGCGGACTGGAACAACGTCAAGACGATACAAAGCAGTCATCAACACTTAACAGACATGACAAATATTCCGCCGTCCCCCACACTTACAGCCATAGTATGATCAGAAAAAAAATGTATAAGATAATCGATCATAAACAAATTATTTAGCATTTCGTCAATTGAGTAAAAAGCATTGTCAACAACAAACTTTTTCACTTATCTCTTTAAGCTCTCTAGCTCTAGTGACCTTATTATTTTCAGGCAGCTTATTATGTAGATGCACACTCATACATAAAAAAACTTTTTGAAATTTTAGTTAGCCTGTGTTTAATAGGTTTTATTATATCTTTGTTACGGGTGTCGTGATTATGTAGCTCAGAATTTAGAGGTGTGTTTTTG
This sequence comes from Mystacides longicornis, assembly GCA_963576905.1. Taxonomy (NCBI): domain Eukaryota; kingdom Metazoa; phylum Arthropoda; class Insecta; order Trichoptera; family Leptoceridae; genus Mystacides; species Mystacides longicornis. The sequence goes on from OY756427.1 coordinate 24,820,052, forward strand.
ATATTTTTCCTGGCATAAATAAGACATTGCTATATAAAGGTACTTGGAAAGGTCATTATTTCAAGTTCCTTGAATTTATCTCTGCATGATTCCACAGTTTTCATATTGAGAATTGCTCTTATGGCTCGTTTTTGCAGGAGAAATACTCTATTTGAACTTGCGCCCATACCCCAGAACATAGCTCCGTATGTCATTATAGAGTGAAAATATGCAAAATAAACCATTTTTGATGTAACTACTCCACAAATCTCCCTAACTTTTTTGCAGCATATATTGCAGAGTTGAGTTTTGAGCATACACTCTCAATATGTGGGTCCCATTGTAGTTTGCTGTCAACTGTGACACCCAGAAACTTGCAATGCTCTACGAAATTCCACTCTTTTGTTCATTAAAGCTATTTCGGACTTTCATTCCTATGTAGAAGAAACCTCTTTAGCTTCATTCAACAGCATAACGTTTCACACACATTGTCTTCTATTCCTTTTGAACTCGTATGATCGCTCCACGTGAATCAGCATAGGTCAGCCACGACTCTATTCTTTCAGATTTATAGTCCCTTTTTGCATTTTTTTCCATTCATTCTCTCAACATGCCCGAATTAATTCACTACGTTAACATTCACTCCAAATTCCTTTCTAAATTTACTACTTGACGCAGGGGTGTTTGGCTAGAAGAAGAAGAAGTTGACACGCAATTTTTCTATATTAGCTGTATTTAAACAATTAATTCATACTAAAATCATAAATTTTAATTATTGACTTCCATTTCTTAAAATGTGTAAAGTGTATAATAATATTAGGTATTTTATTAAGTAATTTAGTTACGGAATAAATTGAATTAATTTCCAATTATTATTGTAATGAATTCAGTTCACTTCACTAACGGTGAAACATTAATTGAATACAATGAATTAAATAGAAACCCTCAGGGCGCAGGTGAAGGAGAGATTTCGCGGACTGGATGAATCTTCACTTCCAGAATTTGAGAAAATTCCTACAGTGTGCAAGAGCAATACAGATAGTTGAATAAATGTTAAAGTTAACTTTAAATTCTGTTGATATTTTTATTTTACGGAATTATGCAAACAATTTGAAATTAGAAAGATGTTGATAGTTTATTCAGGTATTTAGTTAAAATGGCATGATGCGAGTGGCCAGGCTAGACACAAAAACGTTGCATGATACAGTGTCGATAAATTCAAATATCTGGGCAGCGTACTCACTGAAAATCTCATACCCCTAGTAGGTTTTAGATGATCGAATATCGAATCGATCATAGAAAGAATTTCCATACAAAATGATGGAACGATTCGATCGTTTGATGGTGGAACACCATTGGCCTGCTTATAAGTGCTTTTTATTGATAGACAATTTTTGACGAAAAATTCTGTTTCTGCAGATGGTATGACACGTGTCAAGATTGGAACCCAGTCCGTCAGGAAACTGGATAACGCAGTTAGAGACAGGGAGACGTTTTCCCAAGTGCATGATAGCCATGGACCTGACTGGGCACTTCAGGAAGAAGTTAAAACGGTAAAGAACGTTTGAATCCGAACGATTATATTATGTATCTTAATTTTGTTTTCAAGGAAAATCAGCTCATCAAAGAAATAAATGAAACTGTACGAAAAATTTCTGTAAGGACGTGAAAGAAGTGTTTCCGGATAGAAAAGAGTGGAAATTTCTCCATTCTATCTACCTTTGAGTGTATATATGGGATAGAAAAATTGAGAGGTTCCTTCAACAAAAATTGAAAAAGTAAGGATTCATTTATCTTGTAAATATTATCCACATGTATGTGGATAGAATGACTATAGGAATTATGTGAATCGCTTTCTTCAGTTGCATAGGAAGAAAAAAATAGACATAAATACACGTGTTAAAAAAATAAGTCCTTTTTTTTCAAAGTTTTTCAGTGTTTATCGTGCAATTAATCACGAAACAGTTTGCTTTTAAAAGCAAATTTAACAAGTAGCAAGCGTAATCAGATAAGTAATTAAAAATACGAATCAATGGGAACGAGGAAAAGGACTAAAAACTCAACAATTTAACTCAACTCAGAAATTAAATTTATTTGATAGCACGTAATGGTATACTTAACCAACGCGCAACGTTCGTGTCACACGACACTGCCCTTTTGTACTGTTAATGAGTCACATAACAATGACCTAGTCAGCTGTGCTGTATGTGCGTGGTGTGGATGGCAGACAATCCGCAGAGATACAGCTTCTAGGTACCTATCTCACCTAGAGCCATAAATGTCACAATCAGACGCACTGGAAACTCCACGACTCCGAGGGAGCCCTTGTTCCAGTCTGAAATATCACCTCTGAAACTTACGAGGCGAATTGTTTACCAAATTATTTTTTTATCTTCTGGCGTTTATGGTTATTTCACTCGAAACAATGGCCTTTTATATTCGACAAGATTTAATTCAACACGATCTGCTGCTTCTAGAGGTGGGAATAACGGCTTAGATTCAAAAACGTTACAACAGTTTCATTAATAGTTAATAACGTTATGTTTAAAAGCTGTTAGCTTTTTTATTTAACAAACCCAAATGAAACATTTGGTATCTGGAAAGTGCTTAATGACTGGTATTCTCAAATTCACGTTCCAACTCAACGCAAGAAGCTCTTGCTTAGAACTTAATCGGTTGCCAGTAGTTACGCATCTAATGTATTGGATAAAACATTTTCAGAATTACAGAAATTTCAAAAGTCTCAATAAAAATTGAACTCAATCGTCTGTTTTTCATTTCAGAATAACAGTCATTAGCGTGACTATTATTTTTAATAAATTCCCTAAAGGGAGTTTAGATTGGATTGGATCGAAATGGTAAAATTTCAATTTGTTTTTTCACTCGGGGTTGGAATCCTGTCTCAGATTGGACGGGACTGGTTGACTGGTAGAGAATGCTTCAAGCGTTAAGTTCCCCTGGCTTACAACACCTAAGTATATTTATTAGATTCTTAAGCATATCTCAAAATTGTGAAAAAAAAACGGTCTAAAAATGAATGTCAGCAAAACAAAGGTTTTGGTACCTGAAAGGAATGAAGCAAGAACGAATTGTAAAATAACCGTAGAAAATGAACGTCTTAACCAAGTGAATGAGTATGTGTATTTAGGAAGCATGTTTAGTCGGGATGGAAAGTGTGAAAAAGAAATCGAACGTAGGAAAGTTGCTGGTTGCAGGGTGGGCGGTGCACTTAGACCTATAATGAGAAACAACAACGTCTCACTACAAGCAAAGAAACTAGTGCATAACGCAATCCTATTACCATCGATGATGTATGGTTGTGAAACGTGGACATGGACGTAAAAAGAAGAATGTAGTATAAATGCAGTAGAGATGAAATCTCTACGAAAAATATGTGGAAAAACTTGATGGGATATGGTTAGGAATGAAAATATTAGGAAGGAATGTGGTATGGAAGTAAGTATTGTGGTGTTGTGAGTGGAGGTCCGTTCTCTATGCCTACCCCTTACGGGACACGGCGCGATGGGTAAAAAAAATTCAAACGAAGAGTTAGAATGTGTCGGTTGTGAAAGTGTGGGGGCTAAAAACATTGCTTTTACTCTGTTAACTACGGAAAAATGAACGGTAGTTCGCAGAACAACCTATTGAACGAGCGATTTTTGTAGTGGGTTTAGGTGACAGAATAAGTAACGGTGAAAAAGGTGTGTTGGATATTTTCCAAGCAGTGGCAGAAATCATGGAATTAATAAATGTTTTGTGTTTTAGGGTGATTTAAGTTGACTTTCCTAGGATTGATTCCACATATAAAGTGCAAGTTTCTGGAAAAGAGGTTCCGGGTTCGATTAAATGTTAGAAATATGTTTTTCACCTCTAATTTTTACCCGCGCGGGGGTTGGCCTGGGACCGGTTGGCTGAAAAAATTGCCTCATAATATGTTTAGTCGGCTATACCGACATAGTGCTAATTTTATTTGCCCAAAAGGAATTGTGACAGTAAGTTGATCTTATCTTATGACAAAATGGCATTCCCAGACAGCTAAAAATTGCTGGTGTAAGAATATTGATTTATTATTTTTTACATAAGTTACAAACAATATCCATTGATATATATCTAGTTAAATACTTTAAATCTTGTTCTAGTACTAAAAAAGAATTATTAAGTATCCATAAATTAATGATGTACATATTTTATGCTGTTTATGACCATAAAGTATCACATGTAAGGATATTGTATTATGGGAGTGCATGATCTAGTTGTTGGCATCTAACATTAATAATGTTGTCGCAACTCACCGACAGGGGGAGTGAGCATCGCAGTTTGATCACCACTTTACATGTACGTGTAGTTTTACGCTGATTGCATTTTGTATAATTCATGACATGATGCACGTTAAAATAGCCTCCCCCGGTAATATGCACATAATTGTGTTTTGCATAAACGCAAACTTTAGAGAATCATACACCACAAAAGTGTCTCAATATCGATGGACATATTAATATACCTACTGGCTTTTACCCGCAGAAATGTTCTATTTTTGAATATTTCGACTAGGTAGTATTAATTTTAAAAGAATAATTTGAAAGATGTACCTACGTACAAGTAAAGTAAAAGAAGAAAGACGTTCAAAAGTTCCTACTTATATATTTATATTTTTTTCAAACTTAATACGTGTGTAAAGTGTGACGTCATTTGACAGCTTCTCGCTTCAATCCTCCCATACATTTTGTATGGAATCAGTCCCAGAAAAAAATATGTTTCATAGATAGACCAAAAAAAATAGGATAATGCTAATCATTGTAATGGAAACAAACAGGGGCAAAAAACATCTTAGAAACGTCGTTTGTGGTTAAAAAAAAATGAAAAAAAAAAACGAATTTCATTTGTATGGGATTTGAAATATCAGATAGCTTCGTGGAGCGCAGCGCTAGAGGTCTGTAAACATCGACTTTTCACCCGTATTGGATTGAAATTAAGTTTTTAATGAAATGACTTCAGAAAAAACAGCATTTCTTATAAGTTTCCAATGGAAAATATGGAATAAATTGAAGTGCAATTAATTTTGTATCATCTGATTTATAAAAAAGTCTGTATTACCTATATGACTATTTATGACTTTTTATAAGTAAGATGATGAAAATTCAATATAAATAGATATCTAATATAGAAATGGGTGAGTTTTGGTGCTTTTGAAATAACTGATTCATAATATTATAACCACACAACTTTTGATTTTTTCACAATGAGTAGTCATCTATGCTAGCTATGTTATGTCATTGTTACCCAGCAATATTTTATTGATCGGGACGAAGTTCGATGGGTCAGCTAGTAAAGATATAAAACAAGATTTTGCATTCGAATCATAAGAAAATTAACATATTGAGAAGCCATGCTTTCCAAGTATGAATGATTTATAAGCCCCCTGAGAGAATCCAACAAATTTCTTACCGGAGCGGAGAGAATATGACTCCGAGGAGATACAGCACTTCGTATAAATAATAACAAGTTGGTTGCAGTCTTATGCGCCCTTAAATGATTATGAACGCTCAAATTATGTACCTACGGTATTTCAACATTTTATTAAAATTATGTAAGTTAATTAATTACGAGCAGATCTTTGTAGCATAAAATTGACGAATTTCATTCTTGCAAAAGTCGCAAATTCAATAAAGCTATTCGTTCATCACTCCAAATGGATCGTCAATGAGAAAACTCGTGTGAACGTGGTCCAAGTCGACACGTCTCATACGTTTGTTAATGACACGTTTGTTAATGTCTCATCTTTATTGCCTATTGGCTTTGTTGGTGCACAATGTTCTAATTATTTGAATAAAATAAATATATAGACAGATAAATACCTACTAATATATATCTTTTTATAACTGAACAACTAAAATATAACTTTATAAAATTAATACCTTGATGATTTCAAATAATTTGATTTTCAATAAATTTTAGTGAATATTAAAATATTATTATATGTTTTGTGGTTTAATATTTTTAATGTCTACAACATAAAAGCTTCAATCTTTTGTCAAAATTTTCTGAACCATTAATAGATGAAAAAACCTACCTTGAATCTATGAGAAATTGTTTGTAGAAAATGTGACCATACGAATCTGTATTGAAGATTTTCACTAAAGATATTTCTCAGTTTTACGGATATAAAAAAAGCATTATGGATTTCTCGTTGTACTAGAACAAATAAATACACCCTTCTTTCAAATAGTCGTTAAGATACAGAGCAGAAATCTTTCAGAGACGTTGCAAGGTTGGCTCGGGGCAGAATAAAGGGGAACCTACCTGCAGGGGTGCACTATTAGGGAGGTTCTGTTTACAGAAACACTTCGCACTAATGACGCAGTCTGCTCTTTACATTAAAAACACAACTTTTCTTATTTTTCTTTTGTCTGGGACTATATACAGGCAGCGACACGGCGGCGAACACACGAACAAAAAGTAGAGATTTAAATCGCAACATTATTTCGTTTAATAAAGGCCGAAATCATTGTGACAGGATCAAATTTTCTTAAGTTAATTTCAAATTAACGAACGCTGACTTGTCCAACTGTCGATTTGTTGAAGAGAAATTATTTCTCGAGACAGATCGGCAGTATCAAGCCAAGATACGTGAGATTTGTATGGCCAGGTCTACATTTTAAACGGTTTTTCAAACTTTGACGACAAAAAACACCAACTTAGAGGCTTCGCAGCATATAGGTATGTTCCATATATGGAATTACTCAGAATTCGGAGAACATTTAGCGTGTCTGTGTGTGTGTGTCCCCCCCCCTTATAACTTTTGATTCGCTTGATGTACAGATCCTAAAATTTCAGAATATATTTAATACTTTAAGCCTATAAAACTTGTATACCTACTCAGAATTTTTAAATTTTCTTTCAGTCAGGGGTAATCAACCTTTGAATGTTTACTTAATTTTGCATATATCTCGAAAACTATAAAAGCTAGAACCCTAAAAATTTGTATGTGTATGGAAAAATACAATTTCTCAAATTGAATTCAATGAAAAAGTTCCAGGGTTTCTCAAACTTTTTTTATAAAGAAAAATATTTTTTTTATGACAAATTTACCAGTTTCAATGCCTATATTTCAGAATTTAAAAAAAAATATAGAAAAACGCCGAAACACATCAACTAGATAATTTAATTTCTATAAAAAATATATACATTATATCAGTACATCTCAAACTTTTCTTAACATTTTTTATAAAAATTTAATTTATTGACGACATCGTTTCATACAATGAACATACCGACTCAGGCCATCGACAGTTGGATCTCATGTATACATGCAACTAGTAACTAGAAATTACAAGCCACCATATTCTACGTAAAAATAAAATCAACCACCGAATATTTTTATATGGAAATTTGCAGCACGCTTTTGTTATTGGTAAATTGTTGCGCGTGGGTCGAAATGTTAATTTCAATTGGAATTTAAATAATTCATTTCAATACATATATCCACAAGATAAGTAAGTGTTACAAGGTATTGATTTACCAGATTGCTTCAACGACTTTTTGGAAATATTCGTCAGAAGTAACGAATGAAATGATAGAAACAGCAACGCTACATAGGTTGATCGATTGTCGTTTCGTTATATTTTAGGTAAAAGAGAGAGACGGCAATGCTGTTGGCTTATGTTACTGCTGGATAACCAGAGCGGAAGGTCCAAGTTTCTTTCCAACTATCTGTAACATTTTACGGAAATATGACAACGGATGTTAATTATTTATGTTAATAATTTATATACAGAGATGCCGTTTCACAGAAAGCTTTGTGCGAGAATGTTCGTCGTAAATAGTAAATACGTTCATCATCTAATATGGAGCCACAATACAAGCTCTGGAAGAGACATAAAAATTTTCTCGCTGCTCAGCATTTTGTGGCTTTTAAACCGAAGACTGCTGCCTCTAAAGACCTGCTCAGAAGATGGAGTAAGCGACACTTGGCGATGTTTTGTTGTTGTGGAAAATGTTTAAGAACGAAACGATTTCAGAAAATACTAATTAACATAAACAGAAAGTTGAATTTGAATTATTATATTACGTAGGTCGTGACAACTAAATTTTCAATAATATTTTTCAAAAAGTGGCGAGAAATGCGTCTAAAGATATTTTTAAACCTTTTTTATGGAAAAAATAAATATTTAATATTATGTTTTCCTAATAAGTCATCTTAAATCTTCCACTCAATTTAAGTTCAAAATTTTATTTTTACGTTTAATGGTTTTGCTCCATAAAAGTTTCCTCTTTATAATATAAGCTGTTTTAAGGTTTAAGGCTGTCAGAAATATGAAATGACGACGGCACGGCAAAACAAACAGGTGTGAAAAGAAATGAATGAGTTTTATTCCCAAAAATGAAAAATGAAAAACGTTTTTTTAAACCTCGCGACCGAACACACATATGAAATTAGCCACCATGTGTATTGGGTATAAACAATAAATGATACAAAATGTGGACAAAGTCAATGGGAAATACAAACAGTGGATAGATTGACACATCGCTTTGCCACTGTCCATACTGTTTGCAATGCATTGAACTGGACAGGTACCTGGATATTGAGGAGTTCATTATGTCAGTGCATTATATTTGAAACGCAATATGTTTTGAATAAACTGTGAATGTATCTAATTTATATGCCATAAATGTTTTAGACAATTTAATCATTATTGTGAATTGTAATGATTTATGAAAGAGTGAATTGAACTTGACCTTCTGAGTACTTCAGCATTCGAAATTTTATGGAAACGTCGTATATCGGCAATTGGCGGAGATCCCGCCACTGAAACTTTTCCAGGGACTTAGTGTGACGTTGGAAATTGACCCATGTCTCACATCCGTATGTCATGGTTGGAATGACTGCACCCTTTTACACCGAAATCTTGGTGCTCAGCGTAAGTTCATGACTGTCGAAGATACTTTTCTTCAGTTTCCCGAAAGCGCGAGAAGCTGCATCCAAAATGTTCTTAATTTCGTCATCCATGTTGCCTTTGTCCCAATGTTTCACCTCTTTAAAGGTCAGCTTTTTAAAAAACTGCACCTTAGTTACTAACATAAAGTATGGTCTCCTTATTTACCAGACAACTAATTTATCAAATAATTAATTAAAAATGAGCGGGTGTATGTTTACATAGAGTAAATGAAGTATGAGTATGTGACGGGTGCCTACATAAGTGAGTGCGTCACACAGCTAATGGTATTACGGTGGGGGAGTAATTATTATGGTGGGAAGGAGCGTCCAAGCGTGCATGCCATGGCTCAATTAGGATCAATTTCAGTCGGGACACACGGCCACCTACCAGAGGAAGTCTTCTTTGCTGTTATTAATTACTATCCCGGAAATATTAACTTCGGCTAAGAATGAATAATTGATGAATATTCAATAATCTACACAAATATGTTGAGAATTAAATTCTATACACCTAGTTTCAGTCTTTTCTACCACCGGGGAGATAATTTTTTACAGCACGATTTGTTATAGCATTCTCTCGTTGCAAGGGTGATTGGCAGCCGCTTATAAGTTCTTGTTACTAATAACTGAATACAAATTTTTATATAAGTACATTTTGCATGTTTTCATACTTTTTTTTATAAATGAAATTAAGATGGGGAAAATCCTCATAGAAGGAGTGCCCATCAGCTCCTGCCCGAAGGCACATATACCAACTAAAAATCCTACCTCGTCGTGACGTGTTTATTGCAGCGGAACTATATCTAGGGTAGATGTTGTTTCACTGCAGTATTTTCAGTCAGCTTTTTCGTCTTCAATATCATCAATATAATTTGATGTTTCGCTGCTCCTCAATATAGTTTCGACCAATTTATCAGGTTGTATATAACGTCTTCCCATTGCCTCCCACGTGTTGCTTCTCATGTCTTCTCACTTTGTAAATGTATATCTAGAAAGTTTTTTCCAGTTCTTCTTGTAATTTAAAAGAATCTGGGATAACCTAAAGCGAACACAAATACTTTTTTTTAACATTTTTCACAAAAAGCAACATTGAGTTGTGTAAGAGGAAAATGTTTGTCACCGGGGATTAAACCCGCGACCAAATGAGATTCATTAATATTTAGTGTAAAATTGCTCAACATATGAACATTTTTATTAAATATTAAGTTATGTTTATACTCACAACGATGAAGTAATATTCAGTTGTGTTTATACTCACAACGATGAAGTAATAACGCACTTCGAAGATCTCGTATATCAGAAAATGTACACTTGTCTATGGTACTAGCTTTCCCGACAGACGTTGTCCTGTAGTCCTTACACTCCTTACTATGGGTATTGATTTCAAATTTCTAATTTATACAAAAAATACGTTTAAAATATGTTTGAATGTTAAAAATTATTACTGAATACTCGAAAAAAAAATCCACAAAAATTCTGCGTACCAATATTTTTAATGTCAAGTAAACAATAATTTTGTTATAGAATTTTTCATAGATGGCGTTGGCGTCACAGGAAATCCGTTTCATAATTACTTTAATATTATACTTTATAGTATTTATTGTGCATTTTTTTTAACTTTTTAATAGTTATTCTGTTATCCGGAGCAGAGAAGAATGCAATAAATCGAACATCGGAGGAATCTGTTCAGCCGATCTCGAGTTATGAGTGTTGAGCACTAACCCGACTTTCATTTATATTATAAGATATAGAAATGATAGTAGATAATTAAAATACAGTGAAAGGAAATTCGTTAATTCTTATTTTCCGGTTAAAGTTTGTTCTGAAGTAAGTATATGAAAGTTCTCAGTGGAAGCTTTCAGTCGACCCGGGTAGCAGAGTGCTTTGCATTAAGTCCGTGTCAATATGGAGGGATAGAATAACGCTGAATGTAAACAAAGCCGCCATAGCTGCTGCAAGATATCCATCTTGAAGATTTTGCCCCGTGAATATTATTCTTAAATCAATTTTGACGTCGTCCCTGTGTTCTCCACTCAAAAGGGGTGAGTTGAGTTTGTTGTCTCACACGTCACTCAATACAAGATAAACCCTCAAAATTCAAAGTTTGTTCAATCCTTCACGGTGTCTTTTAAAAAATATTTCTAGACCCGATTATGTTTTTTTTTTAATTGGCATCAACAGGCGTCCGAGGCTTATTTTTTGCGCCTTTTCTGACCTTTTGGGGTTTGAGACCGTGAGGTGGTCAACCTTGGACAAAATTTTATTTTCAATATTCATACAATCAACGCCATCTATGTGGCACGAGTCCAAGGTCGCAGCTTATATAATTTGCTACATAGACGGCGCTTGTTTGACGTTATACATATAACCATAGATCAAATAGTTTTGTATTATATTCTTTCTGCGTGCATAGAAAATATTTGTAAATCAATCTTTCTTTGGCTTTTGTTCAATAAAGACACGTTTTCATAACCAGGAGTTTTTATTGAAACATCTTCAGGCCATCAGCACACAAATTCAACCAAACCTTAAGTTAATAATTGTCAAATAAGTCTCCTTGAATGCGTAGAGACTGCAATTAGTAGTGTCATTAAACAATAGAATAAGCTTTAACCAATGACTTTCAAATATTGCATTTGCTTATGATGAATCTTGCGAAAATTAGTAATAATATCTGGCAGTTTAAACATAACAGGCATTTCACGCAGGTGCTTTGAATACGAATGAAATATGGATGTTTTAGAAATATATTTTTTAAATGGATCAGTAGGGTTATTCTCGTAGCGATCTTAATACGCTCCTATCTTGATTGACAATATTAAAATGGCGGATTGGTATTCACAAAACAAGATATCTAGCGGATATTTTAAAAATTCGTTATGTTTGAAATATTAGTATGAAAATGCTATGTAATCGGCATTCCCGTAACTATCTTACAAACGTCAAATTCAAGGGCGACCTGATTGCGATCATGTCTTAATCTTATCGTTAAGTGATTTTTAAATGCGATTGATTACGGGTACAAGGCTCCTGTGCTCACTCGAAGTGAACACAAATACACCTTTTGACATCTTTCACACTAACCAAAGGGTTGTGTCGTGAAAGCGGAATTGGTTGGCACGGCCGGGATTCTAACCTACGACCTCTAATACGCTGTGCGCATAAAAGATGGCGATTGATACCACTGGACTACTAATCATCTCCATTTTAATGTAATTATTTTATTAGTTTAATTAATTCAATCGAATAATTTTTTTTTTCTGGGGACGCAGTGCACATTCTTTACATATGAACGGGCCGTCTCCTGTTAGGACCACAGGACAAGGTCTGTCGGGAAAGCTAGTCTATAATATAAAAGAAACTCGGGTTATTGCGAACACTTATATCGGCTGAACAGATTCTTCCGATGTCTGATTTATTGGATTCTTCTCCGCTCCGGATAACAGAATAACTAATAAAAAGTTGAAAAAAAAAATGTATAAGAAATAATAGTAAATATAATATTAAAGTTAGTATGGAAGGGTTTTCTTGCGACGCCACCGCCATCTAAGAAAATTCTATGACTACACAATTTTTATTTACCTGACAACCATAGAGTTTCAAAACACTGGCACGTAGATTATTGATAGAATTTCTTTCAAGCTTTCAGAAATAATTTTTTAACGTTCAACATAATATTTTAAACGTAACTTTGAATAAATTACAAATCTTAAATCAATACTCATAGTAAGGACTACAGGACATCGTCTGTCGGGAAGGCTAGTAGATAATATAAGAGCATCCATAGAGTATAAGAACATTATAATTTATTTTTTATTAAAATTTGTGGGTTTGATCCCAGATCCCGACTTCTCTTCCACGACACAGGCTTATTTGCCTACTGTGAAAGATGTAAAGGAATGTGTTTGTGCTAAGCACAGATTCATTTTGATAAAAAAATATTATGAGCTGAGCATACATGAGACTTTCAATTATTGATATGAAGAGGCTGGACAAGGTGATGCCTCTTTACACGAATACCATACCTATAAAAAGTTATAGACGACGTTGTTGAAATTGTTTAAAAAATATGCCTAACCAGCTATTGTGATTCAAATAAGAGGAGGCATATGAAAAGGCACTAACTACAAAAATTGGACTAATATAACTGTATAGAATATAATATGATGCTGGACCGGTTAAAATGCTTGTAGCAGGTCTATAATTTGAATATTTTGCAGTATAGCGGCCATGTTTCGCATGACGACATCATCCACCAATAGCGTTTCTCCATGATGTCGACACCCGGTAACAGCCTGCCACATCGTAAAAATCCGTACAGCTATCAGTCACCAACAAGTTTGCATGGAGTCACCAACAAGTCTGCATATAGAGAAAACGCACCTTCTATATCGCGACGCGCATTGGGGTGCGCCACTTGGCGCCCGCGCATTAATATATTCTTCATACTTTATAAATTTTTACTTCTTCAATAAAACTGGCCAGACCTGCAAAACCTTCTATCTCTACCTACCAACCTACACCTCCTAAAGCAGTATTGAATGCAACAGTCGCTTCTCTGTGTTTTAAAGAGGGCTGCAAACTGAGACGCGATTGACTAGTGATGCTTGCATGATGTGTTTAAAAAGAAACAGAGATTGAAAAGTAAAAATCAGTTGCACTTACCTCACTGTCATTGCTGTGGAGATTCAGTTGATATCCTGGCAGCAGATCTTTTCTCTTGTTGACATCCTCGAGAGCCAACTTGGCCGCTGGCATGCACGCCTGTCCTCCTTGCCAGCCGCCTTCTCCGTTGATCGGGAAAATACCGCCAATATGCAAAACGTCTTCTTCTTCATCCTGTCTCAGAGCCAAAGCTTCAGGCGACGCGTTAACTCGAGAGCAAATAATCAAAAGCAGCAGAATCACACTTCGAAGGTCACTCGATATTCGTGGTTTATTAAAGAATTGACATTTTATCAATGCGTACAATTGTTGCCATTTTATCACCAAGTTGAGCATCAAATTAGTAATCTTATTGTAAAAACGTATAGGAAATTGTTTGCAGTCCCCGCACCATTGGGCGTAGTTATAAATATTTAGAATCACTGTGAGGAATATTCGTTGAAATTTAGCACAGTCCAATTTTTTATTTATCGAGGGCAATGTCTTTTGCATGTCTTTGAGTCCACCACTGGACACCCGTTGTAACTCGCTTCTTCTTTTGTTAGAAGATATTTGAGGGATATCCACGAAGGATGAAAGAAGGCGAGAGTGAAAGAAAGTGAAGATGTACGAGAAGAAACGTAGGGAAATCACAAACGATTGATACTTATATCTAGGAGAAAAGGTTTCCACATTAAAAAACACACTGATCATTCTCTTAACGCTACTTATACATAATTTAAAGGTATTTTTGAGAATTGAAAACACGTCGAGAACAACAAATCTATCAACAAAATTACTTAATTTTAATAAAATTCTTTTATTAAGGTCCAACAAATGACTAGAGTCTTTTAAATTATTAATTAATTTGTAACCTGTATCACAATGTCTTATCGATGGGTCGATTTTAAAATCGCTGTCTCTTGATTTGTAACTATTAGAACTAAAAAACTTATCCTGGAGATATTCAACAGTGATTAAACTAATAAACATTTTATTTAAAAAATCTAACGGCAACATCAACAGTGATACGACGAATGTCAATTCGAATCCATCGACTAACAACATGAATTTCTTGACAAGAAGTGTGAAGGGTCGGGGTAAGCGAGAGGATGCGTCCAAGCTGTCAAATATTACCGCCAACATTTTGCCATTGGCCCTTTCAGTTCCGGTTTCTCCGTTCATTTTTGACGTCATTTCCTCTCTGCTGGGTCTCTTCCTTCCAAAGTGCATGACACCGCTACCGGTACATTTCGAGAGGTTTGTTAAGTCCTCTTCAGGTACTCTTGTCCTTTCATCGTCCTTAGTATTTACACCCTCGTTGCTTGCACAGAGCTCATCGTTCATCTCCTCGAGACCTTCAATCTCATCTCTGACATTTTTATTTCTAGAATATTTTGATATTTTCTTAAGATTTCTGCTCATATAGTCTTTTATTTCACCATATTTATATTTACTATTTGTTTTGTGTCTATTTCTATCATTCATCTCCAGGGCCCATTAGATCTGTAACAAAGAGAGAGAAAAAAATATTAAATTTGAAAAGAGGGAAATCCTAGTAATCCTAGTAATTCTGCATTTAAAAAAAAAATCATAAATACGAGTAGGTATAATAATGCAAAATGTGTAGGTATTTCTTATAGGGCCGATCTTTCGATTGGTTCAATAGATAACTTTAAAGGATTCATTAACTCCAAACGGAATTTCATTACAAATTTATTCATCCAATTCGTGAACGACCAGGAAAAATAATGAGGTAAATATCTATCTATCTATGTTTACTCCAATTTTCACCCCTTTTTAGGCATAGGGAGGCAACAAGAGCTCTCCTCTGCGTTTGATCTCGCGTAGCTTAGTTTACCTCTTCTCACACCGTATCTATTTAGATCCCTCAGATTTGCTTCGAAGGAATGAAACACGGTATGAGAGGTCTCCCTCGTCTTCGAGACGCTGATGGGAGAAAGAACAGCGCTCTTTCAGAGAAATTTATATTTGCTTGCATATTCGAGTTTCATATTACATTAAGTTCTTTACCCCTATAACGGCCAAAGTAAAAATAAGGATGACGTAAATGTGTCCAGTTAATGTACAAGTACAGGAAATGTTTCAAACATGCGACATTATTAATTTTTCAGTCCAATGTATGTAGCCTGTAATGTGTCATGTCAGTCCATTGTCCCGCTATTGGAGAGGTTGCAAACAGAAACATAGGTTGGTACCTATCTGCTAAGACCCTTTCCAGACATACGGACGCGACAAATTATGTATTGTCCCCCACGCAGCAATATACCTTAGTTAATTCCACTGATAGACTCTAATGAGGTACAACAATGCAAATAATTGTTGCATGCCATTATGTACGATAACAGTTTCACATCCACAATGAAAATACATATAGATCCAACTATCTGATGTAATCTAATAATTAGCCTTCGATTTAGTGGTATTTTTTTATCTAATTTGACGAGTACGGGCTTACGACCGTATCCTACTTCTTTTTCGAATTATCACACTAAACCAGCTTTCGAAACAGCAGAAGGAGACGGTTGTTAGCCTGTATTAATGCAAATTTAAAAAAAAAATCATATCCAGGCGCCAACTACATATTGAGACTACACGAAATGGTTTTTAGCCAAGCGATTCCGTCGCCGATTTTCGTACTGGAGGTCGTGGGTTTGATCCCGGGTGCTGACCAGCATCCTCTTTCACGACACAATATTACGAAAGAGTTAGCGTCGGGCCAGTTGGCCCAGTGGCTAGGGTCTCTCCAAAGGACGACTAGAGAAAAAGGCACGAATCCTGCCAGAGGCATGGAATTATTCGACATGTTCAATGATTAGGAGTTTACCTAATAGCAAACATTAATCTATAACACAAAATTATTGTTTACTGTATCTGATGGTAGTTCCCTCTCATTCTCGCATATAAACGTATACAGTAGCCCATCCCACTTACTCCACCGTTTCGAGCGTTTTAGATAATTTTCATACAAAGTTTGAACAAGATTATGGGGCACATTCAAATGTGCACACGCAGCATCGGTACTTCATAGGCGAGGTAGAATGTGTGCGCGCGCATGGTGGTAGTTCCCTCTCATTCTCGCATACGTAAACAGTAGCCCATCCCACTTACTCCACCGTTTCGAGCGTTTTAGAAAATTTTCATACAAAGTTTTAACAAGATTATGGGGCACATTCAAATGTGCACACGCAGCATCGGTACTTCATAGACGAGGTAGAATGTGTGCGCGCGCATATATTCTCGCGTTGTTCCCGCCTGAGATTTCAATACGAATGAAATATGGATATTTTAGAAATATTTTAATGTTATTATTTTATTAGTTTATATCAATCGAATTCATTAGGTATTTTTGTTTCTGGGGGCGCAGTGTACATTATGCACATACAAACGGGCCGCCTCTAGTCAGGACCACAAAAGAACGTCTGTTTGGAAAGATAGTTGTTATTGATAAAATATTGTATTTTCTAAAACTTCTATCAAAATTGTGAAATCGAAAAAAAGTTGAAACTTTGTGTTGTAGTAATTAATTAATTTATCCGGAAAGAACATCAACTAATAATTAATTTCCAACAAATTACATCAAACTCATAATACATGCACGCGTGTCCGTGATGAGCTGTTGATGTAATTTGGTAGTTGGTTAGGAGGAGCATTAGCGCTATATGTTATTTTACCTAATGGATTTTTTCTCTTCCCCCTGCGATTCACACACACAAAATGTACAAACAATAATATGTAGGCGCATGTTACATAATCAAATTATTACACCTTAGGTTACTGTCAATGTCACATAGAAACTAATTGAAATTACACAGACGTGTGTTATATTTCTTTCCTGAAACAAAGCGGCCTGTGTTAGGATAGTAATAATTCAAGAAAAGGAAAAAGCAACATTAAATATTATTTGACATGATCGACGAATTAACCACAAATGACATATATATCTCGTGTTTCGTACGTACCTAGACATTTGACATAGATGATATTACATAGGATGTGAATTTTACATGTTTTTTTATTATATTTTAATGGCATATGGCCGTGTATGATTATAAATAAATAAATTACTTTTTGATGAGAAAAGTTTGAGTGGTTTAAAATCGTGTTTGTAATATTTTCTTTTAAATAAGACCAGTTTAGGTTAATTCGGTTAGATGACGCTTAAGCTGCACACATTTAGTTTTTTTTTGTCTTTTATATATTATATTGAAGAAAAAATAACAACTAATGACTCTAACAATTCATTACTAATTAGCCAGCCTTCGATTTTAAAATGGAACAAACCACTACAGGCTTACGACCGTCTTCTACTGTTATTTCGAAGGCTGGCTTAGTGTGATCACTTGACGTTAACAACGATCGCCATTAGGTGGCATATATATTATGTATAGTGATCTCAAAACATCTTCGCTTCATTACATATCTATTAAAACCGATTCAGAGCGAATCGGTTTCCGATTCTATATCCGACATAGAACCAATTTTTGCCTCTGTTATTCTTAATATTTATTGATTAGCTAATTTCGTTTCGTTCGATGTTTGTTGCTTGGATGTCTATCTGTGTTGTTATTACAGAAATAGCTGACAGTCAAACTTTGTAGCCATCGTCACCTTCATCGGCCATCAAATGCTGAGGATCTTGACCATCATCACACATCAGCTCCACCAGTCTGCCCCAGAGCCCCCAGTCCGCTGCAGGGCGTCCCAAAATCCCCCCCCCCCCCGTTTCTTTGCAGATTATGATAAAAATGTTTTCATTATCACACATTTCTGTGTTTTTTTTTCTTCTTTTCTTGGCTTAAGATATTCTGTTAAGATCATTTTATTCAATAATCCTGTTACGTTATCAATTTTTATTGATTACTTATGTTTATACAATTGAATTCGCTTTATCAATAAACATTTACGAATATGATGATGGAATTTCAACGATAAAAATCGTATGATTAATCATTAAACTTTTCTCATGCGTAGGAATTATTATTTCATTATCTTTTTCATCTCTTTATTTTTTGTACAGAGTTTGGCCATGGGTTTTTTATGATTTACTATGTAAAGCAACATGTGTGATCCTAAGGAATACCATCCTTTTGCAGAGGTCTCTGTAATACCTTACTTTTGTTTTATATTTAAATGATTTTTCACATTAAAACATCGGAGTTTTTTTTTCTTCTTTAAATACCACGATAAGCTTTCTGGCTGTACTTTAGTTTACGCAGAAAGCACAACAGGATGTGCAAGTGTAGGAGTGTCAGAATAACCTCCGTCATCTTTTCGCTTGTCTTATTATTTAAGTCCGCAGCTGTAGAGTCTTCTCCTTTCTGTCTTTCACACACACCTATTAGTGAGGAAGTAAATTAGTAGTAGGTAGGTACTGATGCTGAAACACTGCAAAAAACTTTACAACTTCCATTACTTGTGTATGGGGCGCTTCGTTTCCCTTCTTAATTCCTTTATTTCAAACTTTCCAGAAATGGATAAGTTGTAAATCTTCTTTTCTCCCCGCTTTTCATAACAAACTAAGTGAAAGATAAAATGAATAAAAATCAACATTTTCCAAACGACTTTTTAAAAGAGACGGTTGGGATAGAGGAATAATTTTAAAACGCTAGGTGGGTAGGATTGGTTATAACTAAAACGGGCGGATACATTTAATATTTATTTCTTATCTAACGAGCTTTTAATGGGCCATCACTTAGAGGGTAGGAAATAGTACGTATCTATATATTTTTTTTGCAAATCCATTACTTGACCATTTAGTATAATATGGAAAAATCAGCTTTTAAGTTCCAGTCAAGCAGGAAATTTAAGCTAAAATAGGAATGAATAATCATCGCAGGTGCATTATAAACTTGAAAGCTCTGAATGCATTAAGCGTTGAGTCCATTGAAAAGCATGCAAATCCCATATAAAATATTTTATAGCATGGTTCAAAACTTTCATGTTATATTTGAAATAATCTTTAATATAAATGAAAGTCGGGTTAGTGCGAACACTTATAACTCTAGTTCGGCTGAACAGATTCTTCCGATGTTTGATTTATTGGATTCTTCTCCGCTCCGGATAACAGAGTAACTAATAAAAAGTTGAATAAATGACTAAAAATGATATAAAATATAATATCCAAATTAGTATGGAACGGCTTTTCTATTGGGGATATTACCGCCATCTGTTGGGGAAATAGGGGGATGTCTGGTAGATTGATATTTTGGTAGAAAGATTCTATAGATCAATGTTTTCCCTATGTTTCCATAGATGGCGGTAATGTGACCAGTGTGACCACCATTGAAATTAAAAATATTGATAGTAACGTACGAACATTTTTGATGGTACTTTTTTCAAGCCTTTTTACAATTTGGAAACATCTAGCTATAATATAAAAGAAAATAGGGTTAGTGCGAACACTTATAACTCGAGATCGGTTGAACAGATTTTTATCGTGTTTGTAGTAGTCATGTATGTTAGCTATTTTATGTACCTAACCCAGCAATATTTTATTGACTTTAAGGCGGGACAAAGTTCGATGGGTCAGATAGTGTTAACATAAAGCAAGGAATGTTATATTATAATAGGTCAGTTCATACGAAGTCAGTTTTGATCAAATTTTCTAGAAAATCGTCAGAAAGAAACATGGTTGGTAGTCTAATGGTTCAGTCGCTGACTATCGTCCTGATCATGGGTTCGATCCTTCATGGCAAAAATCTTCTTTTTTTCATAAAACAACCTTTATTTTACGTGAAAAATGTCGAAAGTGTACATTTTGGGTGAGGCCAGATTCATTTAAAAAAAAAATCAAAAGTCCTATTGAATATTTTATACATAGTATGGAATCACATTCGAAACAGCTGTTTTTGGGTTTTACGTATTTTGTGGTTAAGTAATTTTTATATACCTACATCACTTTTCTGACAACAAAAACCTGTTTTTGATATCTTTTCAGGATCTAGTAGATGACCCACAAGATAATGCCATTGAAAAACAACACTCTGCAACAAAGATAAAAACCCTCTTTACTACAGACATAAAAAACCCCCCCAAAAGATACATGACAAGATGTCTTCCTGGTAAGAAAAGAAACATTCAGAATATCAGCGAGGCCTCCGCGTTTGAAAGCGAAGGTCAATCGCGAAAGCCCCGATATCAGCAGGTGAAGACAAATAAGGAAAATAGAACAACTCATTTAGCTATACTTTCCTCCTGAAGAACAATCCGATTCGCCGTGCATAGGAATTTGAACAAATTCCTAAATCATTCAGCTAGGTCGAGAAGAAGAAGAAGACGAATATAAAATAGATGGAGAATCGTGGATTTGTTTGTATCAATTCTTTGGGGGTGATAACTCTTTGTTGTATACAAAGAAACAATATATTATAATTTATTTTGAAAATTTCAAACGAAGGTATGTTTTATTGTGTGATGTTCGCGAAACATTTGATGTGTAATGCTTTGGAAGTGTTTTACGAGCTTATTTTCAAAAGATATGGTGGGATGGGATGGGATGGGATGAAGACACAATACACCCGCAGCCCGCAAGACAATACCCCTGCCTATACACGGCACAGTGTTCATAATAGCTGCTTATAATCGTAATTTCTAAAAGGGTCGCATTTCAACCGTACCAATAATAATGTCACCCGGGGATAGATGTGTACAGAACGGAATTTCAGGCTCATACTTTTAACATATGTACATAAGTTATCCATTATTTATTCTTCAGCAGTTGAATTCTTTACATTGACGCTCTCTATGGAGCATGATGTCGTTATTTCGTATCCATTCTGTACTCAAGGATTGTTGGGAGGAAAGATTTCCAGTTCACAAAATGTAAATTTACGGACATTTCAATAAAAATCCGGACGCTATTTTATGTACTCTAGGCATCCGCAACAAATAGGTAGGTATATACCTAAATACCATAAGAGTATGGTCACTTTCACCAACGGTTCCTAACTTTTACGTAGCTCTTAGCGTCCTCCATGCCATTCAAAACGCCACGCTAAGAGCTACGTAAAAGTTAGGAATAGTTGGTGTAAGTCACCATTTGTGTATTTAAATCGTTTTTAAAATATATTAGTACTATTTGACCCAAATTACTCGTTGACAACGGGTTAAAAAGAGTAATTTTTGAACAACGCATTCTGATCTACTATCGATTCGAATTTCAAATCTCGATTTGACTTTGGTAATTAATTACAAAATATTTAAATAACCCATTAGAATCGATGATGGAAATTTTAAACTTAGGGTGCTGGTACTGTTGGTACGTCCATTGATAGTCCTCTTCACGTTAAAACCGCCTGAATTGTGTAAGTAAATGTGTTTTATGAGAACACCTAAATGAGTAGGTAGTCAAATTATTATAAACTAAGGGATAACTTAGAGACATCGTGGTCCGTTTGTATGGCTGTAGGTACCTGAATTCCATGTCTACACAAAATATGGTGATGATTAATCACATAGGTGGCCTAAATCACTCAATAATGAGTAGAAGGCTAATAAATAAATAATAAAAAAATCAGATTATCTATTCTTAGCTTATCTATGTACTTCATTTCCAGTCAATCACTAGTCACTTCTAGTAAACAACTATATTTTGTTGTGACACATCTGACAGCTAAAAAATATTGTATGGTAAAGGAAAACTGTTGTTTGTTTTCTATTTTTCTCACAATTTTTCCATATTTATACCTCACCGTTTACAAATACCCTGAGATTGGCCAGCTGTTTTCGAGTCTTAGCGAGACATACGCACGTTACACAGCAAATCATTTTCATAGATAGGATTGGACTACTTCAAACTAATCACATTTCTGCCACTTCTGTTTATAAGCGTGTGTATCCGTCGGTTTCAAACAATAGAAATACCACTAAATTGATCTGTAGCTCGTGGATATGATGTCATTGCGTTAGTCGGTCAGGTTGTGATAAAATAAGATTTTAGATTTTGTTTATTGATATTAAACAAAATTATGGATTAGGTATAAATCTGGTCTAGAACGGAAGTGACTATGAGTGTGTGTGTGTGTACGTACTGTAATAACTCAGGGAAAATAAACTCAATTAGAAGTTGTCACTAGTTTAATAATTTTGTGAACCTAATTTGAACCCTGAACTAAGGCTGGCTACACGCATGTATTATATTACACGGATACCGCGTATCATATTATCTAGGCGGGGTGGCAGCCTTATTGATCTTACAAATTTTAGTTATCTCTGGGAGTAAAGTTGATACCGACACCGAGCGAGTGCTGGGTTGGGGAATCCCGCAAACTTCAGTAGGTAGTACATGTAGAAAAAAGCCTAACATCTGCTTTGAAGAATTTTAGATTCGTTTTGAAACTTTTGAAACGAAGAATTGTTAAAAATTATAAGATTTTTTTCAAATACGGAATGTAATTGCCTTAGCCGCGAATGTTGCCACTTTCAATTTGTATCAAATACCATTTTTATGTTAGTTTTCACTTTGAAACGATTGGAAAATGTCTTCAAAGATTAAGCTAAAATCGTGGGAAGTGCTTAAAAATATTCGATTAATTTTGTTTTCGAAATGTTAGTTAGGTAAGTTCAAGGTAGTTTTAAACGGAGAAAATATTGAATAATTGCGAGGAAAATATACTGAATTTCGAAAACAAAAATTTCGTATTCTACGAGTTGAATGTATCAAAACAAGTGATCAATACTTATACGAAGTTTTTATAACCATCAGGTTATCTTGTTACTTACCTAATTTATTCCAATTGAAATAAAGTAATCAATAGAGACGGTTTGTAATAAAGTAAACGCTAAAAACATCCATATTTGAATCTTCAAAGAATCTTCATTTTTGATAGAAAAAACCTTTTGAGATATGAAATAAAGGAAAATTTACCAGACCTTTAGAAGTAATTAAAAAAAAATACCAATTTTTCCAACATCTTTCACACTGAGCAAATAACAGTTGGTACCGAGGATCGAAATCATTATCTCCAGCAGTTTCTTGACAATTAAGCCAGATTACCAACCGCCTCGATACGGAAGAATGTGGAAAGACTCACCGAAAAAGAGCATAAAAATTTACAAGATTGTAGGCAGTTTAGGAGAAACACACTATACAATCGAGATAAGAAACAGTTTTTGGAGTCCTAATTATGTTGATATGTCATGATAAATATTTCAATACTAGTAAAATAAGGTATGGGGTACGTAAGAAAATCATTGCTAGAAAATGTCAAACAATTTAAATGTAATATGCTCGTGAAGATATTTTTTCTTCTGAAAAGTTTAAAATAATGTTTTGAAGGATGAATAAAGAAGAAGAATATCGTTCTTTACGAATCACAAAAAAATTGTTTTCAATATTGGAATCTTGAAATGTAGTACGAATCGAAAAACTTTGGTTTCTCGAATTTAATCTATACTAACATAATATAGAGCTTAAAACGTTTTTATGTTTGAACGATATATCATCTCAGAAACTATCCATCGGATTAAAAATAATCCTTTTGAATTTGATATCCTTTTTTTGGAGAGGGCTAAATTCACTTTACCTACGACCCTAAAGCGAGACACGAGACCAACACTCACGATAGAAGTAGGCGACCAAAATGGTAACTTGTCATAAATACGTTTGTATAATGCGGTGTTCATACGAGGCGATATAAGGCCAGACGATTTCGCTTGCATAAAAAAAATATCGCTCGGTCGCCCATTGATCGTGTGATGTGTTCACACGAGTCCACCGGCATACATTCAATCTGTCAGGTGCGCTGATTTTGACGTAGTTTTAAAAATGGCGGACGGAGTGTTTGGGATAGTTGAAAATGTTGTTTTAGACGATATAAGGACACCCCTAATTAAGGAAAAATAAAAAAAACGCAGATATTGGGTGCGGAATTGGATTCTAAGGAGAAATAAATTTGGAGCAGTGCTGTCATCTGTCAAGAAACAGAACATACGGACGCGGCGCATATCTGCGCATGCGTGCATCGTTCCACCAGAAACAAAAGTTGAAAGGCGTTCAACTTGAGGCGATATCGCTTTCAACCATTTTTATCGCTTCAGATTTATTGACAATCTGTTCACACGGTTCAATCGGCTGGCGATATTTTGTTGTCCTGGCGATAATCGCCTCGTGTGAACACCGCATAAGCGCCAGCTAACGAGCGAAACCGAGACGTGAGAAACAAAACGGTCCCCTGAAAAGATGTGTCTCGGGTTTCGGTCGCCGCGCCAACGCGTGAGCAAATTTTATGAATATACAAATAATGCCTTTAAGGTAGGTCCTATACCTTAAGCGACATTATTTGTAAATTCATTACGAAGAAAAACCACACGACGCACAATGAAATTTTATGTATGGTCATAGAGTGTCGAGACTCGATTCCCATATAGCAACACATGGTATTGCGTTGCTTATGGTTCAGAAACAAACATAAAATAAAATTTTAGGTATGTACCTACTTAATATTTGCCATAAAAAGTGCATTGAATCACGTGATCTTAAAATACTGGAAACCTCATGCGAATGCAGTTAAAAGTATTTTTTATGGAAAAAACAACGTTTTATCGATAAGCTAGTCGAATAATAAATCTGACTGAATTATACAGAAATCTAAGAGTGTATGTAAGTCTGCGAAGAAAGAGAGAGAGAGGAGAGCCCAATATCGAGGATATTGCAAGATTTGATTAGATGTAGAGAGAAGATATGAGGATGAAGAAGTTATCCAACTTGGAGACAGTGCGGGAGAGTGTCGAAGGGATGTGGAATAACAAAGTTACCAACGGTGGAAAAGCTCTATGGGAGTTGTATAGGTGCGAGTGAGAGAAGAATATAGGTAGGGATTATATTTTATGCGTATGGGGTCTAATATCATTGAAATCTGTGAGATTTAAAGTCTTACAGTTATCAACATCTGGTTGGTGCGAGTGTCCCATCCATTGATATGAGATCATCCAAGTTATATCTTTGAACACGTCGGGTACGTGTGTAATAATACAAAAGTTTAAATTAGGGAAATGGGATGTTGTTAACTGTCAATACGACATTAGCCACACAATTAAAGTACTCAACAAAGGCTAGCAAATGTGGATATTTAATGAAATATGATGTTAAGTTATTCAAAGCTTTATTTAAAAAACTCTGATCAGTGGAAAAAAGAGCTCAGCGGTAGAAAATTTGCGATCAAGCCGTTGTCGAGGTAGTTTAACCCATATCGATTGATTGCGAGCTGATATAGATTTTAGCCCGCCATATTGGAGTTTATGTAAACTGACAATGGTTTCGAGTGTACAACAACGCTTTCTGTAATAAATATACTGTTTTTAAGTTTTTTTCCCGTCCAATTAGGTTCTCCCTTCATATTTTGGTCCATTTTGTTTTATCATTTTAATAATAGAAACTTTAAACAAATAAAGAAAATATTGCATTCCCGTAATCATCGAGGTCTTACAACCATGATGCGCCAACTAAATTTATGATAAATATAATGACGTTTTGAAGAAAATATTCAAAGAGTACTTTTAAAGTAGGTACAAATATTGAAATTGAAGTGATCAAACATATTAAATAGTTCTTTTTGGTTACATAAAGGTTTCGTGTGATTTTATAAGGACTTCACAATATTTTGGTAATACAAAATAAAAAATAAAAAAATAAGGTCTGCCACCTATTCTGCACCTACTCGAAATCATTCAAATCTGAAAATCTGACATAGCGCATCTCGGTTGTAAGCACTCGCGTTGCCGGGCTACTATTTTGTTTGTTTACAAACTTTTGTATGAAATGTCATCTTCATACCAAACTCGGATAAAATATATTTTTATAAATTAAGTAAAAACTGATCGGTGAGTTAAACGTAATCTTACGATTAACGATTTTGTTATAAGTAAGACGGTTAGAGTTTAATAAAAGACGGAATTGTTGATCTCTTAGTTAATGTATGTAGAATAATCATGAAATATGGAAAATTGTTACGGCTCTACAACTATTTTACCGATTTCGAGGTGGACTTTGAGCGTTCTAAGAATATCTTTGCTTAATATAAAGAAAAAAAGGACCAACCGATAACAACCAAGATAACTCTTTCATTGGAATTTGCGGAATATTAAAAAACAACGGAATTTCTACACACTTTTTCTGTTTTAGTATCTATTTATTTGTTAATCAGCCGGTATATGAAAGTCATATATCTTTCTAGGTTTAAGATGAATCGGGGCAAATAGTGTAAAATATTTTAATTGTACAAGTTGTTGATTAGAGAACTAAAAAATAATGTTTCTTCTTAAAATATATAAGCGTTGTTATTGTGCAACATCGATAATTATTATTCTGTTATCCGGAGCGGAAAGAATCCAATTGGATTCAACCAAGCATCATTAAAATCTGTTCAGCTGATCTCGAGTTATAAGTGTACGCCATAATCCGACTTTCTTTTATATTATAGATTTGGACTCTTTTTATTCATAGGGTCTTCATCTTTCATTAATCACTCACTACTAAGTTTGTTAAATACTCGTATGAATTTTCACATTGGTGCAGGCGGGTTATCTACGCAGTTACAAACTTTGTTTAATCGAACACATACAATTCATACACCTAGTTCATTATTAGAATTAATATGGAGATTGGAGCTGTCTCAACCTAAATTTGGACCCTATACATGGTAATGAACATGGTTTTAGGCGTGGTGAACCTAGATCAACAAGGATTTCAGTGATTAAGCTAAAGTGGTTTGTAAAAGGGTAGCATTTAAATGATCTAATATAAATCAAAACTACGGGTGTCCAAAAAACTGATTATGGGGTACTGAGTAGTGAGATCGAGGCCGAGGAGAGCGCTGTTCTCCCTTCCATCAGGGTCCCGAAGACGAGGAAGAACCTCTCACACTGTGTTCCGCTCCTTCGAAGCAGAGCTGAGGAATCTGAACATGGTGTGGGAGGATGTCATAAACAGAGCGGAAACGGAGAGCTCTTGTTGCCTACCTATTCTCCTAAGTGGGGCGTAAAGGGAGTTTGGATTGGATTGGAGTAGTGAGTGGGCGAAAAACCGAGGGCGAACAGAACTATTGAAAAGGGCGAGGCGAAAATAAGATTTTGAGTTACAAAATATTCAGAACGATCAGTTAAATCATTCTTCAGCGAATAAGTTACAGTTCACATTATATTCAACATCTGGCATATCTTCTACTATATAAATGAAAGTCGGGTTAGTGCGAACACTTATAACTCGAGATCGGCTGAACAGATTCTTCCAACGATTGATTTATTGGATTCTTCTCCGTTCCGGATAACAGAATAACTAATAAAAAGTTGAATAAATGAATAAGAAAGATATGAAATATACATTTCAAGTTAGTATTGAAAGGATTTTCAGACAGAACTCCCACCGCCATCTATTGTAATAGTAGTGATATTTTGGTAGAAAGATTCAATAGATGGCGGTAATGATTTATTTTTTAACCGACATTTTATGTATGTATAGTATGGTAAAGTATTTTAACTTTTTATTGATAAAATAATATTGATACGTACGAATTTTTTATGGTATCTACTATTTTCAAGCTTTTTTATAATTTGTTAACATCTATTTTTGTTTTGTTGCTCTTTAGTGTGTTTCCTGGATGCAGCAGTGAAACCTTTTCTTTTCTTTTATCTCTTGTCTTCTGACGAAGCCACCTCTGGGTGGCTGATGCCATACGATAATAATAATAATAATCTATTTATTTAGTTTATTTTTTATGCATATTAAAAAAAAAGTGGCAATGGCGGGATTATAGCCAATCTGTAATATAAATGAAAGTCGGGTTAGTGCGAACACTTATAATTCGAGATTGGCTGAACAGATTCTTCCGATGTTTGATTTATTGGATTCTTCTCCGTTCCGGAAAAAAGAATAATACAAAATAAAAAAATGGATGGAAAATAGTATGAAAATATATAATACTGTATTAAAGTGAGTATTAGGAACGGGCTTCCTTACAACAAACGCGCCATCTGTGAAAAATCCCTTAACAACATAATTTTTATTTACCTGACAACCACCGAGTTTCAATACATTGCGCATTGGTACGCAGATTTTATTGATAAATTTTCTTTCATGCTTCAGAAATACTTTTTTTTAACATTCACAAATAATTTAAGCATTTTAAACCAATTAATGAACCTTTTTCTGGTGTTTTAGTTGTGCAATTAATTTAGTATCATCTGACTTATAAAAAAGTCTGTATTACCTATATGACTATTTATGACTTTTTTATAAGTAAGATGATGAAAATTCAATATAGATATCAAATATAGAAATTGGTGAGTTTTGGTGCTTTTGAAATAACTGATTCATAATATTATAACCACATAACTTTTGATTTTTTCACAATGAGTAGTCATCTATGTTAGCTATGTTATGTTACCCAGCAATATTTTATTGATCGGGACGAAGTTCGATGGGTCAGCTAGTCTCTAATATAAATTAAAGTCGGGTTAGTGCGAACACTTATAACTCGAGATCGGCTCAACAGAATCTTCTGATGTTTGATTTATTGGATTCTTCTCCGCTCCGGATAACATAACATAATAACTAATTAAATGTTTAAAAACTGGATAAGAAATGAGGTAAAATACAATATTTAAGTTTGTATGGAACGGTTACCTATTACGCGCCCACACCATCGCGGGCAGTTCCCTCTCATTCTCGCATACGCTCCTACAGTAGCCCATCCCACTTACTCCACCGCACCGATTCGAGCGTTAGAAAAATTTCATACAAAGTTAACAATATTATCGGGCACATTCGTGTTGGTAATAGGCGGTGTAGGATGTGTGCGCAAGCGTATTATTCTCAAGTTCTTCCCGCCAGAGCTTTGAATACGAATGAAATATGGATGCTTCAGAAATAGTTTAATGTTATTATTTTATTAGCTTAACTCAATCCAATTAATTTTGTATTGTTTTACGGGGGCGCAGTGCACATCATGTACATATTAACGGGCCACTTCGGGCTAGAACCACAAGACAACGTCTGTCGGGAAAGCTAGTTAATAATATAACTTCAAGCGTGTTACCTCATAACTTAATCGAAATTATTCATATTTTATGTTGAGCAATGAACCACAGGTAAATATAAACAAAACTCTTCTATACATATGAGTATAGCCAGCGGAACCTAATGCTTGAAGCATTCTCTACCAGTCAACCGGTCCCGTCCAACCTGAGACGGGATTCCAACCCCGAGTAGAAATTTCAAGTGAAAAAATACCAATTTATAAAGAAAACGAACTAAGTATTACAATGTTACAAATAATGTGTTTGAAGAATAAAAAAGACATTGAAAATTTCTGACCCGACTGGGAATCGAACCCGTGACCTCTTGATCTGAAGTCGGCGCCTTTGCCAATAGGCTACCGAGGTCGGCAAATAGATTTTAAACGCCACTAACTTAGTATTGTGTTCGCCCATTCAGTATTTTTTTCGCCCAAGATAGTAATTCATTCGGAATATTTTAATTTAAGTCCTTAGCTTAGAATAACAGAACTGTTACTCGTTTTTTTCTTGTGTTTGTCTTGTGAAAGGGTTTTTTATGGATTGAAAAATTAAGAATGTTCTTGGTTCA
Organism: Mystacides longicornis; assembly: GCA_963576905.1. Classification (NCBI taxonomy): domain Eukaryota; kingdom Metazoa; phylum Arthropoda; class Insecta; order Trichoptera; family Leptoceridae; genus Mystacides; species Mystacides longicornis. The sequence continues at coordinate 24,850,213 of OY756427.1, forward strand.
TTACAATAATACAAAACAAAATAATTTTGATAAACAAGAATCAAAGCATGTTGAATCTGTACGTCTAAGTAATGGAAGATTGAAGCTTTTCTGTTAGGGGATATTATTGCTTTGATAAATGATTTGATATTCTCGGGGGATGGATGCTTCAAAGAGCACATCCCATCCTGGATACTCCCTCAATTAGTTCTACCAGCAATACAAACACACCGCAACAATGGACCAGAGTCCTGGTATGTATATTTATAGGACGTATATCTAAACGGGCCACATCCTCTTGCCCATTGTCTGAACAATGCGTGTGTAATAATATTACAATAATATTATAAAATTTAAAGCCAGTGCTTAATTCACCGTCAGATTATTGCAAACGAGTTTTGGATTAGTTGAATAACAAATATCACTTCTTGGACAGTTGAATGTCGACTATTCAAACAAACGTGATCATATTTTCTCTTTGTAATAAAGATATTGAGACTTCAATTTTTCATGCCCACTTCTCCTTTTTTTTAATCTTTTCCCGAGAGAGTGATTCAAATTCAAATATTTTTATTGAGGAAATAAAAAACATTAAAAAATACATTCACAATAATAAATTTATACATTTTTTTTTATATATTTTTTACCCCTAAAATTGAGCAGAGCTCGTGCTTTGGGGGAAAAATCTAAGCCAAAGTGATCTAAGCCAAACTCCATTTTTTTCTACGGAGTAACTCTGAAACAGTACGTCATGGCCTTCAAGTCAATGCCAGTAAGACAGAACTCATGGCAAATAGTTCCTGCGCCGATAATCAACTAACTATTACCATTGATGGTTGTACCTGGTGTCATACCATACCACATTTTTTCCTTTTATTCTCATTCCTTTCCATTTCCTACAGTGTCTTAACACACCCATCTCATATCTACTCTCGTATAGGCACTTACTCGATTGAAAAATGAATAGCAAATAATATGAAATATAATATTAAAGTTTGTTGATAATATTGAACAAATTTCGGTACAACAACGCCATCTGTTAAAAAAATTCTATAGAAACATAAAAAAACTATTTTAATTATTTACCTGACAACCATTGACATTTAAAATATTGGCACGCAGATATTTGATGACTTTTTTCAAGCTTTTTTCTAATTTGTTAACATTGAAGCGCATTTTTATAAATTAAAATGCAAAAAGTGAAAAAATCTAACTGTCGTTTGACACAAACTGTCACTAGTTTAATAGTTAGTGCGATTGACAGAATTCGGATGGAAAATATGTGGTTTAAAATAGACGCATCGACCGTAATGACATTGGTTAAAAGTTTTTTTTATCATTATTTTTGAATTCTTATTCAATATTCATAATTGGACCACAGGGAAACGTCTGTCGGGTAAGCTAGTACAAGATAAAAAGCAAATAAATATTTTACGCTAATAAGCAAATAAGTTTTGTTATCGTTTTCGATATTTGCTATAAATTTCATAATAATATATTATTATTTTATCAGTTTATAGTAGAAATCATCATTTTGTTGACGATGACTGTATTTTAATCACACATAGTATGAGATTCATTCATTTTGATCGAAATACCATCGAGCCGATGTAAACCATTCGACTTATAAATTTAAGATAATGAACGTTTTTTTTGACAGCAAGGAAATGGTAAGTATACATAATATGAAAATCAACAATTCCGATTGACGATTGATTATCTTATGCTTGGTTTAAATTTCATTTCAGTACCTACCTACATTATTTATGAATTTTGAATTTAAAAAATAGAAGGCGCGTGACTGAAAAATTGAGACCACACAGAATTCGAGACTTGTCCAGGGTCGCTAACCTTCTCTAGGATTGGCGTTTCAAAAAAAAAAAAAAGAAGAATTATACTTGTATTTCAATAAAATGTTTTTTATTGTGTTTATTTTTTCAATAATAAAAAGTCAGTGAACTGTAAAAACCTTTTTTTTATCTCTCTATCTTTTTTTTTTGTAAAAATCTCGGTTACCTAAAACATACAGACGAAGCTCTCCACCGGGTGTATGAGGAAAATTGTTTATTTAATTTTGTTATATGGGAACAGCGAGTTGGAAGTAATGTTCTCTATAGGTAGTAAAATGATACCGTTTTATTGGCGCAATAAAAATAATAGAAAATGAACCCGATAAATGTCACGGTTTTTCAAACTGTCACGAGGTAGATATATTATTCAAAAACGCTTCTAAAAAAATGCTGCCTAAATTTCTGAACAAATGAGCAGCCTTTTGAACTTCGATAAGATAATTATTGTCTTTGACGTCATATTCTCTTCTTCCCCTTCATATTCACTCCTTAGATTGAACATATTCTTATTACTGACTCCTAAAGTCCTCGACATGGCGTTATGTCCCCCGCTATCACTTGGACACTTCGACTTCGACACCACCCCAAAGAAAATCCACCTAGGTTCTTCATATTAATTTTTTAATTTTTTTTATTGTAATTTTATTTATCCATTACGGATTGAGGCCTATTCTGTAAGAAATCCGCTAAAAGTCCGCTTTTCGAAATTATGAGGGCACACCCCAATTTTTAATTCTTTTTATATATATACCTATATATTTTTTAATGCTACAGTTTTTTAGATGTTTTCAACAAATTTTAAGCGTTGTTACCACTTGAAGAATATTTCATAAATGCGTATACGTTATAAGTATCTAAGTAAAACAAAATTTTAAAAGTTCTCTCAAAAACAGGCTTTGACGGGTTACCAGTGGTTGTTGAAAAATTTAGTCTTAGACATTTCAATGTTTTAAATCCTATCGGTGAAATATTTTCTATTGCATTAAGCTCAATTCAATTCCACTGTCTATATAGAGAGTTTTAATATTTTATATGAAAAAAAAAACACAAAAATTTCGAGTGGAAATCCGATTTGAAAAGACTCTCGGTTGCTCTCATAAAACTATAGGGTGTTGTAGCGGGGGATGTTTAACGACCGATTGGGTTTGTAACAGTTCCTATGTGTTTGTGCACCACTCTCCGTAGGGTGCCTGATATCTATGTGAGTGCTTGAAATATTTGAAACGGATATTCCACATTAATCGATATTTTTAATAAACGCTATGATTCTTAAGATACTCTGTTTTTTTCGATTGTACTGATACTCTGTTTCGTTGACGTTACAATCTGATGGTGGTTGCTTGGCGAACATACAGTGTTGCCACTTTGTAAAGTTATTGTCTATACACATAATGTGGTAAGGATTAATTATTCAAAATAATTCTTTATTCAAATCTCCTGTATTAGTTCATTTTTTACCACATATATTTCAAAATAAAAGTTGTAAGATTTATCATATCTTTCATTATCAAAATGAATTTTAAAGATTTATCGTATTTTTCATTTTAGAAACGCTCGCATTTCCTTATTTTGAACCCTAGTGATATAATATAGGGCAAAACTACCCTCGTTAAATCTATTCCAAAAACAATTAAAAGCTACTCAGTTACGTGTGAAAACCATAGATGATAATAATTTAGTTTAGGATATCCTCCGACACTGATGATAAATTACGAAAATGTAAATTATCCAGTAAATAGTTCCTACACTTCGGCCCACCAAACACAGAGGAACAATTTATGACGTTAGAATGGTCTTAAAAGTTAATTTATTAGACGATCCCCATTCTTTTGTTGTTATCATCAGCGCTTCTATTGTTATCACGCAAGATCTTCGATGGACCGGAACCGCGGAGGTAGCTCGTGAATTATACGTCTCAACTTGGTAATGATCTTTTAGTGAGGACGACATGATTAATTATGAGGGTCGATAGTTTCACATACATTGCTAGAAAGCATTTAACTATGAAAATTTCTGAAAGTAACTAGAAGATTCTTCAAACGTTGTTCTACCATATAAATTATCTATAATATAATTCACTCTCACTCATTGACTGATGTCATAAACGCTTTTATTTTCTGAGTGTACCACAAGATGGCGCCACTCGCAACTATAGAGAAATTTTGTTCTACTGATGTGGTTGAGCACTTTTTTAAAGGTCTCGATGTGGAAAAAAACAATTTTACATAGGTACTCGGGTTATTTAAAGACTCATGTGTGAATTCATAGCTGAGAAAAGCCAAACGAATGCAATATTTTTAATTAAAAGTTTAATTAATCAAATTAATGCTAAAAGCCTTTCGAATGCCAAGTTTGTAATAAAAAGATCAAGTTGTTTTCTTAAAGTTTGCAATAAACCAAGTGATTTAAAGAGTCACATGCGAACTCAGCGATACGAAAGCAAAGACTTTCAATAACATAATAATAAATTATTGTTCTTATCTATTCCCGTGAGTTTGAGTCATATAGTAACAAACGGAAAAATTATGACGCGCATGTCTCGACACTCCACAAACGACAGTGTAAAATATGGTGTTGGGTGTCGCGTTGTTTTTCTTCGTAATGAATTTTTTAATCACATATCTAAGAGCTTTTTGCCTTCTCCAAGAAATAAAGAATTTTGGAGACTTGTCTTGAAGGCAGCTAAGACCCACAAATATAGACTTATCAACGTAAATGCACGTGACATAATGACCGGAAACTTATTTGATAATTAGATGGGTTCTATGCAAGCGCTATTGGTTAGAATTTCAGAAAAAAAAAATCTATGAGAGTGCAAGTTCAAAAGAAATAAATAAATAATGATTTGTCAATAAAAATGTTGTGTCAATGTTGTTTATGAAGACAGTCTCAAAAGCAAAGAAGCTAAAATGGTTCTACTTTACTGGAAAAGGTGAAAGAAGTTTTTTAGGAAGACGAGCAACAGATACATATGTGATCCACCTGCCACTCTACTAAGAAACAAATAAAACACACATGTTGTATGTCCATCACTAAGAACCGTTAAATTGTTCCGGTGAGAACACATAAAACAGAAAATGTAAAGCAATGGCGAGATTCAAGAAACAAAATACAGTTGAAAATTTAAAATCATATTACTCAAGAAATGCCATATAAAATAGCGTTTAAAAATTTGCTACAAAAAAATTTGCCGTATTTTTATCTTCAAAGAATTTCTGGTAGCAGAGCCACAAACTGAAATTAATTTCATCGCGATATTAAACCCAGAGCCATTATTAAACTTCACGAATTCGTTCTACGAATGAAATTCAACTTATGATTCTGCTAATGGTTTTTTAAGCCCATGCCTATTATTTTTCATGCATGAAACTGAAATGAGAGGCATTTGTAATCGTGAACACGTGGATAGGTCCCTGTTATTCTACCAGGAACCTTTAAAAAAATACGTTTTACCGGGGGCTTACACAAAGTTGTTCGAATATGAAAATATGATAAGGTACTAACTTATTAAAAAGGGAGATTTGATTTCTATGAAAAATATTAATTGAAATATAAATAAGACTTAATTTATCATTTATATTATTAAATTGTTTTATTTTAGTAATAATATATTCAACCGCATAATTTGTCAAAAAATATTGTTCGTGTTTACTTTACGTGAATCTCTCATATAAATGAAAGTCGGGTTAGTGCGAACACTTATAACTCGAGATCAGCTGAACAGATTTTTCCGATGTTTGATTTATTGGATTCTTCTCCGCTTCGGATAACAGAATAACTAATAAAAAGTTGAATAAATGGATAAGAAATTATATAAAATATAATATTAAAGATAGTATGGAATGGGTTCGGCACCGGTACTGCCAACGCCATCTGTTGGGGAAATAGGGAGATATTTTGGTAGAAAGATTCTATATATCAATGCTTTCCCCATATTTCCACAGATGGCGGTAATCGTTGAAATTAAAAATATTGATACGTACGAAAAAAATTTATGGTAATTTTTTCAAGTTTTTTTTTATAATTTGTTAACATCTATAATATAAAAGAAAGTCGGGTTAGTGCGAACACTTATAACTCGAGATCAGCTGAATAGATTTTTGTGATGCTTAGTTTATTGGATTTTTATCTGCCCCGGATAACAGAATAACTAATAAAAAGTTGAAAAAATTTATAAGAAATAATATAAAATATAACATTAAAGTTAGTATGGAACGAATCTCATGCGACGCCATCTTTGTAAAAATCTATCAACAAAATTATTGTCTTCTGCACCTGCACCCTCTCATGCTCGCCTACGTAATAACCACTTTTACAGTAACTCATTCCACACTCCACCGTTTCGGGCGTTTTAGAAATTTTTCATACAAAGTCAGCCATATTGCGTGCATATTAGTATATTCTCGCGTTGAGCCCGTCTGAGCGTTGAATACGAATGAAATATGGACGTTTTAGAATTAATATTTTAATGTTAATATTTTATTAGTTTATTTTTTGTTTCTAGAGGCGCAATGCAAAATGAACGGGCCGCTTCTGGTTAGGACCACATGGTCCACAGGACAACGTCTGTCGGGAAGGCTAGTCTATAATATAAAAGAAAGTCGGGTTAGTGCGAACACTTATAACTCGAGATCAGCTGAATAGATTTTTGTGATGCTTAGTTTATTGGATTCTTCTCTGCCCCGGATAACAGAATAACTAATAAAAAGTTGAAAAATGGATAAGAAATATAATATTATATTAAAGTTGAGTCATGTTAAACAACAAAGCTGATAAAACGTGGATGGAGACACTTAAAGATTTAGATCTCATACATCTAGATACTTATTCCACCTCTTCGGTTCTCAGGGTACTTAAAATATTTTGTCTCTCAATTACGAAAGGTCCTTCTTCTATGTATCCCTCTTTGACAGTCAAGTAGTTTTTGAGTAGCAAGAGAGAGCGTTCTCATCTATATGTTGTATACGTAGATACGTGATAATATATACCTACTAGATAGATATACATTGTGAAAAGAATCAAATTATGGTCGTGGAATGGACAATAAAATGGGAGTAAGGGCCGGAAAGGATGTTGGGAGATGAAAATAATGGGTTAGAAATTGTAGGAGAAAAATAACATTGTAAATCACCACTCGTTGGAGGAAAAAGAATGAGGAAAAAAGAAGTAAGAGAGTAGTAGGTAACGTAATCTAGTATTTAGTCGCTGCTACGATACTCGTGTGTGTCTAGGTACTCGTACCTATATCTTCGAGCGCCATATGCTGTGCTGTATTGTTTTTCTATCTCCCTGCAGGTATTGAACGTGGTAATTAGAAATATATATTAAACTACTAATAGTTCGTTGCAGTACGGTGATAAAATTGTAGATTTAAAAACAAATGGCTTCATATAAATGTAATTGCTACAATTACATTAATAAGAAACTAAACGTAAAAATTAATGAATAAGGAAATGCAAACGCTTAAAAAGGTAAGTTTACACCAAACGAAGATAGATCCAGAGCTAGAAGTAGATCATACTTTATTATTATCGTTGACAATGTATCTTTCTTTGACAAATCTTTGACATGTTATTTACATTGACAGCAAGGAAACAACAACGAGAAAGAACTGAACTCTGGCGTGCGTAATCTGTCATCGCTCATTAATAATTAGTTCTTGCTCGTTGTTGTATCCTTGGTGTCAATATCAACGTTACAGAAAGCATGCTCTATTTCTAGCTCTGGCTCTATGTTCGTTTGGTACACTAAGTCAGTCTCTTAAGATAATTAAAGATTTTTCATAATAGGTACCTACTAGTGAGTAGTCAAATTTTGCTGCTTTAGGGCCGGTCTTATAAACATCCGTTAGTTAAAAAACAAACCAAATAAACCGAAATATGATCCATTTGCCCGTTTTTCCGTCTTAAAAAAAATCGTTATTCAAATTTCAGTACGGCAATTTGTTAGTACACCATCGATAAACTTACGCATATTTGGTCTTTCGTTTATAAGATCGGCCCTTAATGTAAAAGATATGATTAGTGGAAGGCTAGTAAAAAAAATGTAAAAGATAAGTAGGTACCTGTATATTTTTTTTTAATGTTTTATTTATGGCCGAATAATCAACGTTTAGTCAACTTATTTTTCATAGGTAGGGTACACACAAATACGATTTACCTACCATAACCTAATTGTAAACTTGCGAAGTAAGTCTTAAACATGGATAGATAGCCCAATAGCCCCTTAAACGGACATAAGGTACACACAAAAAAGAGATCATTATATATTGTGTCTTTGGTGCCACGTGTGGCTATGGAGACCAATCCGCACTCCGGACAGGGAAATTCCGCTCCGACAGTCGGTCCGCGCCTCCTAATTACCAGTGCCTCGAGATTCCGCCACGACTCTTCTCCATTCTTCCCTGCTCGCAGCGACACTCTCCCAGTCAGACTGCTGACCAACACTCTTCACCGTCGTATGCAGATTATCCTTAAATCTCGTGCGAGGCCCTCAATGCTTCCTGACTCCCTTTGAATGTTCGCCATAAAGCAGTTTTTTTGGAAGGGAATCCGCTGGTATGATAGAGGCTCCAACGCGGAGGTATTCAGAAGGTCGGAGTGCCATAGCATAGACACGCTTCTTACCCGCTCTCTCTTGCGCTGCTCTGGCCATGTGACTCGTATGAGCGATAATAGACTTCAAAAACATGTTAAACATGATGCCGTAGGCGAAGGGCCTAAATGTACATATGATCTCAAAGCACCTATCTAATGATGTTTTGTTGTATCGAAAGTAATAATTGTATTCTGTGATCTACTCTCGTGTGGACTCAAAGGGCAGTCTTAGCAAATCAATCAAAACAAAACTGAGAAATAACTCGGAAAAAGATTTAATTTATAAAGGATTTGTTTGATCTTGATCTTTCGCAATGTCAACGACTCTCTTCCACGCTCTTTCCCTCCGAAACCTTAAGTCTGGTCTTGAAATAAAAGGAACGGGATGATCTTCAAGGATAAAAACGTAGATAGGTTCCGTAGTGCGGGCAATATAAGCTGAAAATGAGTACGGCCAGTCGTAAAAGTAAATCTCCGTTATCAGTCGGATACAGACAGTCGGTCTCATTGTAAAAAAATCATTATTGTTAGGTATTATATTATTTTTGACGTTCTATGGTCTGTCCATAAAATATGGTTTATGAGTTTTTACTTTATGGTGTTCTGTATCGTATCGACTGTAAAGATATGGACCATATTCTTCACCCCTTCGATTTTGATACGGTGTTCTATATAAGGGATGAAATGATAATGATCATCGTAAAATAAGGCTTTTGCCTTTTGATTATCTAGATCAGTTCATTTATTTATTCAATTATATGAAGCAAAAGATGAGCCGTTCTATGTCAATAAAGATCTAATTGAAAGATTATTGTTTGATTAGAATCCATTGGATATTTATGAATGATTTCCTTCTGTCTATGCCCCCAATTCGTTGCCAATATTCGACTGTTAAAACATTGATAGATGAAAAATTTTCAAACACTATATAACTAATTTCGATATGAAATTCTGTAGGAATAATTTTATTTCCTATTTATTTGTTTACGATGGTTTAATATTGAGTATTGACGTTTGATGAATTTTCAACACGTATGCATTTCATTGAATATTACATAAGTGTCGTGTGAAAAAACAATATTTAGTGTCCAATGTTTGAAAACACACTGTTTTAACCTAATTTTTTTGTTTTAATGATTATTTAATCGTTATCTGCCAGATTTTGTACGGTATTATATTCTCTAATTGTGCTAAATGCACAGTAGTGCACATTGATATATAAGGTTTTATTTATTGTGCAGGCATAATTAATATAAAAAGTTTTTTTATTTTTGAAAAAAGGTAATTTTGTGTAACTAATCGAACTGATACATTCAAGTTGACTATTATAAAAACATAAAAAAATGAAAATAAGTAGGCGCGATTATAATTATTCATGGAAATCATTTACCACCCGTTAAATAAAATTTTTTGAACCCATAAAAATGTCGGACCATGCTTATGATCAAAACATTTTTGTTATAATCCAGTGGCGTAACGAGGGAAGGGTAAGTTTGCTGGTAGAGAAATGTGGGTCAGAAGCTCTGTCCCATTCTGCCCGATAGGTACGAGTAGATCAAAAATTTAATTCATTTCATGCCTCCGGCCCAGGCAAAATTCAAACTTGTTCTGGAAGAGCGGGCCCCCAATTAAACGGCCAACTTACTAATAATTCAATAGTTTTTGAATTAACAATTTTACTTGGTTCATACATTGCAATCACATTGTGATTGCAATTCAGTTGCCATCTTGTTAACCGCGGTATGCAGGCTACGCTAGTCGACACTATAGTGGGTTCATTTTAAGATTGACCAAAATAAAATACCAATTTAATAGTTTTCTGCGCAATTAAGGCGGATCTTTAAAATGTTGACCGGAGAAAAAAGTTTTTCAGCCAAATTTAAAAATGGCCGAAAATTCGTAGAAGACTAAATATTAAAATACCGCTTCTAAAGGGGCGTGAATATGCGTGAAAAAGTCATTCTCTTGATGAATAGATAATAAACGTTGTTACTTTATTGCCGGCAATGAAGATATAAAAATATGAAACGATTTGTATAATTTTATCAGTTAAGAATTAAGAAGATGCTTTGAAAAACATATTTCAGTACAGCAATTTTGAGAAAAAAAAATTGTTATGTTTTCTTTACAGTTTATCTTTTCGGGTAATTTTAACGGTAAATTTTTGTGGATTAGATAAAATGTCTTTTTTATCTTAAAAAAAAACGAGTTTTTGAACGATATTGAGGTTATCATTTTGTCAGTAGTTACATCGTATTTACATAAATAGGAATGGTAGAGCTTATATGACGTATAATAATACCGTATGCTAGGTCCCTGGTGAAATAGAGGCTGGCATGATTGATCGGATGGGATATTGACATAACTATTAAAAAGAGACAAGATACGTCACGCACTTGAAGGTTCCATATCAACAACCCTCCGTCGTGACTCGGCGCGGCTATTGACACGAAGGAAGGGATGGATTAGACAACACAAAAGATACATTACATGACGTTTCTTCACAGAGACCTCTTACAATAACATTCCTTTATCTTATTTCTCGGGTGGATGAGACTTTGATGGTAAAAAAGGTTATAACATCTCATAAGACAGGTTTAAAGAGGAAGTGAACCAAATATTTTCCAAGTGTTATCTTTATAAAAAAGCCTGAAGCGAGCAACCATACATATAGCTACGTAGCGTGAGTTCTGTTGTTTAAAACCGACGGATACACAATGTACCCCACACTGTTACTACGTCAATAAGTACGGATTGTCAATTATGTATATTCTTTGAATGTAACCTACAGAAATATGTGGTTTGCAACCATCCTGGTAACGAGAGAATTTTATCACAATGCAAGTTAATAGAATTAAAGCCTCGGTGGTAGAAAAGAGTTCTTTACAATAAATAAGTCTCACCATATTTGTGTAGACAAAAACTTAACGTGCCTTAAGCCATCATTAACGGGTCGAATGTTGGTGATAGTTGTTGTTGACCCCTTGTTTCTTTGATACCAGAATAAAGGTTTGTAGTTCACTCGAAGATTGTATCGACGCCTGTACGTATGCAACCTCTATATCTATAAAATAAAAGAAAGTGCGTTCAGTACGAACTCTTATAACTCGAGATCGGCTGAACAGATTTTATGATGCTTGTTTTATTGGACCTTAATCCACTCCTTATATTAGAATAACTAATAAAAAAAATCGATAAATGTATATACAATATATTATTAAAGTTAGTATGGAACGAGTTTCGATACAACAACGCCATGTACCTATGAAAAATTCTGTAGAAACACAATTTTCATTTATCTGTCAACTGTTGTGAGTAATAAAAATTTCTGTGACTTGCTGATTGCTATGATTGGTGCATACAAGGAAATTACGTTTGTTCTCTCTACCTATCCTTAAAATCAGTAGTTATAAATTTGCACCTTGAACAATAATGCTAGTTGATGAAACAACTTCGTTCACTGACAGTAAATAAATAGCTTTTTAAATAAAAGAATAATGTAAGGAGAATTTTCTTAACAGATAATAGCGATCTAGTGTTGCTTATTTTGAAATACGTCCCATGCCATATGTGAAGTTGATGTGGTTGTGATAGGAATATAGTCAAAAAGCGAATAAACACGTTGTTTCATGATAGTAGATGAGATATACACATTGTTTCATGATACTAGATGAGATGTACAGTAGAACCTCTTATAATGAGCATAACAATTCGTTCCACAGTCGTACTCGTTAAGTGAAACAATTTTCACGTACTAATCAATATTAAATTGGATTTAGTGCATTTCGTGCGGAAAAACGTTTTAGTAAAATTTAGTCAAACACAATCATTTATAATGTTTCAATGAGTATTACAACTTAAAATACAATTGAGATTTGATAAAAAAGGGAAGGGAAGAAAATAATAATTTATACTAAGGTTATTACTTTTCGTATCCGGTCTATACCTATATGAATTTATAACAAATATTTATTTATTTATTGAATACAAATATAAGATTTTACACATATATAAAATGATGAACTAGAAGAATTTGAACAAAACATAATATTATGCGTATCCCCCTTATAGAGACTCGTCTCGTGTAAAGGAGGAATAATATTACATTAATAATTTTCAAGTATAATTTGTTCGAAATTTTTTTTCTGAAGCATCCAAAATTGACAAAAATATGCTACAGCTTAACAAACAACAACAACAATCCCCCTTTAAATCTCACTCAGGGGCATAGGGAGGCAACACGATCTCTCCATTGCGCTCGATCTTGCACAATGCTTATGACCTCTTCCCACACCACATCCAACTCCCTTAGCTCTGCCTTAAAGGAACGGAATAGTGTATGAAAGGGTCATCTACCTACGTCTTCGAGACCCTGATATGTTGTAGAACAGCGCTCTCCTCGGTCAAATGTTACAGCTAAACGCATGGATAATTATTCATTAAAAAAAATTGCCACACTTTTACTATACTGAAGCTTATCAAAGATTTTTTATTAAATGATCAAAGCTATTTTCTAGTAGTTTTTTCTCCGTGGACATTTTTCAAGGGTAATTAGGCATCATTTGCACATAAAATAAAATAGAGAATTGTCAAAAAAATGTAGAAACATGCGTGAGCGGAACGAGCACTGAACACGGGTCTGGCGCGAATGTCACGGCTCTCAAACCAATTTCGTTAAACCGGAACTTCTCTTTCCATGAAACCGGAATCTCGTACTATTTACGCAAAAGATCGCTCTATAAGGGAGTAATATTTTAACATTTTTGGTGCTCGTTATGATAGGTTTCACTGTATACGCGTGTTCATCTAGTAGCGCCTCCATCCCTCGATACAGCGTGATCCATCTTCTTCATGGCATAATGCTCGCTCCTGTGTGGCACAATGATATTCCTACAACACCTACAGTATCTTGTTCCTCCATCACAAAGGGAAGAGATATCCATCTATCTACCCCAATATTCTGTAGCGAACTGCTTTATATTAGAAAAAACATTATAGGACAGCAAATTTTGCCCACTCCTAAAAGTCCTCGCAATGAAAATATGGAATTACGTGCATTATCACTAAAGTCCAAGACGAATCTTACAAAGAATGCCATCATTAATATACCTACAATTATTATTAAAATCATTATCTCTAATATAAATGAAAGACGGGTTAGTGCGAACACTTACAACTTGAGATCAGCTAAACATATTCTTCCAATGTTTGATTTATTTGATTCTTCTCCGCTCCGGATAACATAATAAATAATAAAAAGTTGAATAAACCGATAAGAACGTATGTAAAATATAATATTAAAGTTAGTATGGAACTGGTTCGTCACCGGTACAGCCACCGACATCTGTTGGGGAAACAGGGAGATGTCTGGTAGATTGATATTTTGGTAGAAAAATTTTATAGAGCAATGTTTTTCCCATTTTTCCACAAATGGTGGTATAATGATTGAAATTAAAAATATTGTTAAGACATTTTTTATGGTACTTTTTAAAGCTTTTTTATAATTTGTTAGAATCTATAATTATAAAAGAAAGTCGGGTTAGTGCGAACACTTATAACTCGAGATCGGCTGAACAGACATTTATCGTGTTTAATTTATTAGATTCTTTCCCACTCCGGATAACAGAATAACAACTATTAAAAGATCGAAAAATGGATGGAAAACAGTATGAATTAACATAATATTAAAGTTAGTATGGAACGGGTGAGTTTTGGTGCTTTTGAAATAACTGATTCATAATAACCACATAACTTTTGATTTTTACACAGAGTAGTCATGTATGTTAGCTATGTTATGTTACCCAGCAATATTTTATTGACTTTAAAAGGCGAGACGAAGTTCGAAAAACGCCTCTGCATTTCGGACTGGTAAGTTCCACTCCGACAGCTGGTCCACGTCTCCTAAAACTGCCTCTGTCCATCGAGATTCTGTCAGGACTTTTTTCCATTCTTTCTGTTCACAGCGGCCTTTTTCAAGTCAGACTGCCTACCGACATTCTTCACCGCCGAATGCAGATTATCCTTAACCTAGGGGCCGTCCATTAATCACGTGATGTTTTTTTTACAACTTTTGAGACCCCCCTCCCCCTTGGTGATGTTTCCGAATAACCCCCCCCCCTCCCCACTGAAATCACGTCTACTTTTTTAAGTTGACTTTATTCAAATGTGTCAAATTTTTTAATTTTGAAAGTGCAGATGTGTTTCTTTAAATTCACCATAAAAATAAATACACGTGATTGTCTTAATAACCCCGCCTCCCCTCTACGTGATCTCTTGTGATTTTTTCCAAACTCCCCCCTTTTAAGCTCACGCGATTAATGGACGCCCCCCTATTGCACGGCACTCCATGCTTTCTGTTTCCGTTTGAAAGTTCGCATAACGGCCAATTTTTTTGCAGTCAATTATCTCTCTTACGGGTCACTTGGCCCAACCAATGCCAAAGATATTAAGATAGGGTCGTGGAACGCCCGCTCAATAAACAATAAATTTGATGAAATCAAGGAAATAATCAGTGATCATAATCTTAATGTTTTAACTCTTTCGGAAACATGGCACGAAAACAGCACTGCAACTGTAAGCTAGCATGTGTCAGCTGGGCAGGGTCCAACCAGTAGCTCATGTAGCTACGAAGGCCCTCAGTATCACCGACACGCTTACGCACCAGATGTCGATAGATCGGGAGACAGCAGCGGTTCCATCGTTGTTGAAGCTCCGATCACCAGGGGTTGTGAGAGGTTGTAGAAATGAAACCAGCTTTCAATCTTGAAGGCAGACGTCCGGCGAGTTGGTCTTCTAGAAGTGGTCCCAGTGAACAGTGGAGTATCTCAAGTAGATTCCAGTAGTCGACTCAACTCGCCGTACACTTTGCGATTTTATTTATATAAAAATCGAGAACAAAGAAAACCAATCACAGGACTGGTTTAAATTAACCAATCAACGGTCTCTATTTTAGGAAAAATGGTCAACATTTTTCACTATCAATTTGTGACATTTTTCATTATATCTTTTGAATTACAGGTTTTATATTGATTAAATAATAATGAAATCATTCATATATGTAACAGGCAATGAAAACTAACAATCAAAGAGGTACGGGACATGTCTGGCTGGCATGATATTTCAAATGAAGTACCAAAAGTACATAAGTTCTCTTTTACGTGAAACTCACCAGCTCCCATCGAATTGATGTTCGAAGGCAATCATCTCGGACGCAGCCACAGCTTTTGGTCATTAATTCGCCAGGCTTTGTCAATTCAAAAACCCTGGCCGTTGCAAAAGTTTTAGTACTTTTACAAAAGTTACATTTATCAATTGACATTTAGGCATCCCTCTGCACGTAGTGTATGATACTCTTAGTAGTACATACTATCTTATACATTATTATAATCAAAAAATATAAATCCATAATTAACCCATTAAAAGTGTTTATAATTAGTTCAAAAGATTCTAAAGGCAATGACTCTAATCTGTTTTAGGAAAAGCAACCTAAAAACAATATAGAAATTCAATATTTCTATACTTGGTAATTTGATCATTTTTAATACAAAAATTAATTCCAATTAACTCTGGACTAATTAACCAAGTTGATTATTCCTGTTCGATTTGACATCAAATGCTTCTCTTATGTCTAGCAGACGGTTCGTCTCCAGAGCGATGTATACTTACATCAGATGTGTCCTATGCTTATAGATATGTAGGTTTTCACGTTTTCCTAGATATGAAAACTTGAATATCTCCAGTTACATTCAATGTATCAACTTGTGGTTTTCACCAACTTATGTAAGACTTAATTACCCACAAACTAGTATAAAAATAATCCCCATACGAATATATTTATGTACCTAAAAATGATTAGCAATGGTAATAAATCCCTTTAAAATGTACTCTTATCTAGTGCCTTAATAAATCTTGACCTTATTTCCCAAGATTTTGCACATATTCTTATTGATACATTTAGAGAACACTAATTACTACATATTAGCAAAAGAAAAATTGTAAAAACATTCAAAACAGCAAGGAAAACTCAAAATCATTACAGCAGTGCTAATAATTAATCATGTACCACAACATATCGATATTGTGAAGTGTACACACAGCGCTTGTCAAAAATTGGTATGACAGTGATTTTGTGTATGTGTGAGTGAATACATATTTATTAAAAATGTGAGTGTATGTGTGCCTTGTCCTCCTATAATAATATAGTACATATCGTGAGTATCTACTCAGCCATCAGACAAAGATTTCTTCGGCGTAGGACAAAGGTATAAATATGGGTCACACTTCATACAGATGCTCATTAATAAATATGATTCGATGCTGGAGTGATGTGTCTAATACAGCAACCATAATCAAGAAGTTTAAGGAGAGTGGATACAATGTAATAGAAAAAGCCCGCGATATCAAAGAGCCTATCTCTAAGATAAATTTTGTAAACCATGGAGGGGTAGCCATCATCATAAAGGAAGACTACCTACTACAACAAATTGCCCCAAGAACTTTTAGCACTTTTGAAATTATAGGTATTAAGATAAAAAACAGTAATTCAGAACTTATTATTTTTTCAATGTACCGTCCTGGATCTGATCCACTTACTCTTCAGTTTTTCGATGACTTTTCCCATCTTTTTCAACAAATATCAATGTACACCTGCCCAATCATACTCACTGGAGACATTAACGTAAGGCTAGATAAGAAAACGGATCACAACACAAAAAAAATCATGAAAGTTTTGAAGGACTTCGGCTTTCAACAAATTATAGATCAACCTACGCATAGAGAAGGAGGAACGCTAGACGTAGTGATTCTAAGAGAGGACATAACTCCAATCTCCTCTGGAGTGACGGACATCGGGCTATCGGACCACTCACTGCTACACACTACGCTGGACTTCACCCCTCCCCCGCTTATTTATAAAGAAGTAATAAATAGGAACTGGAAAGAGTTTAACGTCGATGTTTTTAGGCGAAAACTAAGCGAGTCTCTTCTTAATAACCCGGATTTTCTACTCACACGAGACATCGATCTGGTTAGTCAGGAATATGACAACACGCTTAGATCTCTATTAGACACCATGGCATGGATGAGGAAAAAACGACTAAGACAGAGGAAATCAGACGCTCTCATCTGGTTTGACGATGATTGTCGAAGAACTAAAAGGGAGATGAGGAGATTGGAAAGGTTCTTTAGAAAGACCAAAGATGCTGGGCATCGCCATCAGTGGATTGAGCACCAGAAAATGTATAGACTTCTAATTAGCACTAAGAAGGCGTCTTATTGGAACTCCAAGTTGGATTCCAATAAGAATAGTCCAAAACAGCTGTGGCAAGATATGCGTAGGATCTGCGGCGATTCAAACAAGGCACTTCCTTCAACGCTGGAGGCTGAAAATCTCTCTACTCAGTTTCAAGAAAAGGTACAAAAGATAAGGGCTGGCGCTTCACTCGATGATCATAGTTTACCAATTACAAGCATCTCCTTCAACCGTCCCTGCAACAATGCGATATTTAAACAATTTTCTCCAGTTCCTGCAGATTTTCTGAAAAAAACTATTTTGTGTCAACCCAATAAGCAGTGTGCATTAGACCCCATACCAACATGGTTGTTGAAAGAGTCCATAAATGAATTGTTGAACTGTATTTTACACATAGTTAATTTATCAATAGAATTAAGTGTCGTTCCTAAATTGTTTAAAAGTTCTATAGTTACCCCTATATTGAAAAAGGACAACCTGGATCCCGATATTGCAGAAAACTATCGACCTATCTCGAATATTCCTCTATTGTCTAAAGTCTTAGAGAAAGTAATATGCGCGCAGCTGAATAACTTCTTGGATTCTAACAAGTTACTTGCCATCAATCAATCAGCTTATAGAAAGAACCACTCCACAGAAACTGTCGCAGTAAGATTTCTGTCTGACTTACTAACACAGTCCGAATCAGGTAAGATCACACTTGTTTCATTTTTAGACTTGAGCGCTGCCTTTGACACTGTTGATCACTCAATCCTCTTCTCAAAACTCCAGTCAGAATTCGGTATGCAAGATAAGTCTATCCTATGGTTTAAGTCCTACCTTACAGATCGTAACTATAAGGTATGTTTTAATGGAAATTCTACGGGCCACATTACCTCTCTGTACGGAGTACCCCAAGGATCAGTCCTCGGGCCAACTCTGTTTAATCTGTATACCAATGGATTAGAAGATCTTGTACAACATCTTGGATTTAAGACCCATGCATACGCGGATGATCGCATCATCTACAAGTCATGTCAACCAGAAGATAAGTCTGAATTAATATCTAGCATCTCCGCTTGCATTGAACAAATATCTACTTGGATGTTCATGAACAAACTTAAATTAAATCCAACTAAGACAGAATTTCTCTGGTTGGCTTCTCCTCGCAGACAAAATCTAATCGACAATAATCCTATTCAAATCCAAAATGTGAATATCACTCCCTCTTCTTGTGTGAAATTCCTTGGAATCCACATTGATAGTGCCCTTTCAATGGAGACTCACATATCTTCAATGGTTCGTTCGAGCTATTACTATCTTAGACAACTCAAGCCTGTTCGAAGCTGTCTAACAATGAAAGCTGCCCAAACGCTAATCAATGCCTTAATAGTCTCTCGTGTAGACTATTGCAACGCCATTCTTACCAATCTTCCCCAGTGTCAATTGCGCAGAGTTCAGCTGATTTTCAACACTGCTGCCCGCTTTATCTATCAAGTTGACCGCTCCTCTCATATATCCCCAGTACTTCGTGACCTTCACTGGCTTAAGGTTCCAGAACGAGTCCAATTCAAAGCATGTCTACTTGTTTTCAAAGCTTTACATAATATGACGCCGGAATATTTATCAGAATTATGCATCCCCTCTACACTCTGTAGTAGACAAAATACACTCAGATCTCAAATGCAATCTGCCAACAAATTGGTTGAAATTAATACTTCCAATAAGCCGAAATACTTAGACAGATCGTTCACTATTTTTGGTCCAAAGTTCTGGAACAATCTCCCGGTAGATCTCAGAAGTGCAAGAACTTTAGAAGATTTCAAGAAGCTCTTAAAAACCCATTTATTTCAAATATCATTTCCAGATTGTCCTTGAACAAAACGTATTTTGCTTTCCATGTACTAACATAATTTAACACTAAGTTTTATTGGTTACTTTTGGTCCTTTAATTTTAATTCCTCTATATTATTTCGATAAACCTATGCAACTGTTAGCTGTTTATAATAGTCTTATTTCTGTGTCATTTTTATTTTATGTTTGTATATTTATTTAGCTGTTTGTTTGTTTATTGTAAGTTTATTTTATGTATTTACCTGCGCCCTTGAGGTGGCCATCGTGTCACAAAACGGCGCATTAGAAAAATCATCCTTGTATTATTATTATTATTATTAAAGAGAGAGAGTAGAAAGCGTTTCTATGGTATGGCAGTCTGACTTTCTGAGTAGGTAGGTACCTCTGCATTGGATACACTTTCTTACCAGATGATTCTCAGAGGCAAGCGTTTCAAGCATATTTTATCTTATAGTTAGTTCTATTAAAATTTGCTGTTTTTATGCTGTTTAATAAATGTTAATACCTAGTACTTATTTTAAAATATTCTGCAACATAGCTTAGAATATTATTTTAATGGTGATTTATTCAATTTTGAAATTAATGAATTCTAATTATCTATGTGAACAGGTGCTGATTTTGAATACTGTTAAAATATTCATCTTCCCAACAGAATTTAAGGAAAGCAAGGATCATTTAAAAACTCATTAAGGTATTTTATTGGATATTAACAGGTCGTTAGCTTTTGTATTAACGAAATTATTTGTGTTGTGAAACTAAATTTACCCATAGACGTTGTTTTTACTATGAATATTGAATAAGAATTTGTATAATGATAAATTGATAATGTATTTACCAATATAATTAAGACCGGCGCATCTGTTTTAATGTGTTATGTTTACAGGGCATATTCTGACAATCGCACCAACTATGAATATCTGTCAGATCTGATGTCAATAGTATCAGGATTGCATTGTGCATCATGTGTTTGGATAAAGATATGTTATTTTTTAACATTAGAGGTCGAAGTGCACCGCCAACCCTGCTACCCACCAGTTTTCTTCTTTCAATCTCCTTTTCACACCTTCCGTATCTTCTAAATAAACTATCTAAATTCACGTTCTCATACACTTGTTCTAAATTATAATCTTTCACTTTCACACAATGGTTCTTACTTCTTATCTTTCAAAGCACCTTTGTTTTATTGACATTCAACTAAAGCGCATCACATTCTCAATTTTGATAAACTAACATGCATCATAAATTCTTGAAAATGACGTTTAAATTAATATAACAAGAGTGTCCCTCCCGAAGCACGAGTTTTCACTCATTTTCGGTAGATAAATAATTGTACCTACAATAATTATAACTTTATCAATATAACAATCTTTGAAACCATGTTTATTTCTACCTTTATAAAAAAATGTATTTTGATTAATAAATAAATAATTAAATGTTTTGGAAAAATTAACTATTTTTTAACTGTTTTTTATTTATATATTTATTTCTTTGGTTACCGGTTTCGGCTACCAGCCATCATCAGACCAAACTTAAAACTGTTTTCGGCTCTGATCGGTCTGATGATGGCTGGTAGCCGAAACCGGTAGGTAACCAAAGAAATAAATATATAAATAAAAAACAGTTAAAAAATAGTTAATTTTTCCAAAACATAAAAATGTTAGGAAACTGTTTTATAGTAAGCCCAAAAAATATAGAAAAAATAAATAATTAAATTATCACTTTTCAATACGAAAGTGTCAATATAGCCGGTGGAACTTATTGCCTGAGGCATTTTTTTTTCAGTTAACCGGTCCCGTTAAATCTGAAACAGACCAACTTCGGTGAAAAAACACTTTCTGAACCGACTGTGAATTGAACCCGGGACCTCGTTATACGTCCAAGCCTATACCACTAGGCAATCGAGGTCGGTCTAAAGGAAATAAAATTATCGTTTATTAAAAAAAATGCATAAAATTATATCGCTGTAAATGCCACAATTCATAATAGTCAATACAATATAAACACTGACGCTTCCTAGAAGTCTGGTGCTGATGATACGGCCAACAGCTGTACACCCACAAAGAAAGAGGAATGATGATTATTTGAACAACAACCGACGTTTGACATTTTTATGCTGAGGTGTACTGTGTGACATTGAATTGTGTTCCCGATACAGCCTCTCCTATGGAGGCAGTCTTGTGTGTTGATATCAGAGGCTCTTGGTATGAATCTTACGCACCTATCTAATAAGAACGTGTAACCTTTATGATATTTATTGGCGAAGGAAATAATTGTCGCTCCTTATGATATTCTTCCGAAAATATTTTTTTTTTTTCACATTCGTCTGTATTTTTTATGTGAATTTCTTAGAAATTTTGTTGATAATAATACAAAACGTGTTAAATTGAAATTTTCTGATACACTAGGTACCCAAAAAACCTTTTGACTATGATGTAAAATAAAGCTAAAATTAAATAATGTTAAAGCTAATGAAACTTAAAACCACAGTTTTAAATGTACTCAATCGGTCCAGTTTAACCTATAACAGGATGTTACACTAGATAGATATTTTGCGTGACTGAAAAACACTAAGAAAAACTTTAAACCCGTGCATCGGGAATCAAATGCAAAACCTTTCGTGCAGGAGTTGGCACTTAAAAATTTAGGCGGAGATTGATTTGATCTCATGTAACCACACCTCCTCAACATTGGTCTCTCCTGGAAATTATGCAATATATTATACGCCGGATATCAACCCCAGTGGATAGTGTAGAACCATGGGCCAACGTGGAAGGACGTCCTCGCCAACCCGCTTGGCAAGCGTGATTGCCAGCTTCTCCTTGCATATATCAAGTTCAATTCAGAATGTCTTTTATTTATGTGACGTTTTGTGCATACATTTTGTTTTTAATTATTTCATTTGATATGCCCCTTCCATTTTTTGTCATATATCCATCACACCGAAAATTTGAAATTTGATTAGTGTTATTTATAGTTTTGTTGTGATTTATACTTTAATTTAAGTTTTGAGGAAAATGCTTGTATTGTGTAAATTTTTGGGAGATATCTAGCTTGTGTAGTGTGTTTGATTTGTTTTTTTAACATATAATAGGCGTTTTTCGCCGTATATTGTATTAAATAAATATGATGTCATCCAGCAGTGGATAGTTGAGACTTGAAAAGAAAGGAAGAATAGACGCTTTTGGAGAAGAATGTTAAAGATCTCAGTATCAAGGTGCGACTCTTGGCTCTCAGTCTCGAACAAATATTTAAGCTTTTTGGACATAAAGTTTGAAAGAGAGGGGAGTACGGTGTAGAAAAGCCGATAAAAGTTGGAAGAGCGCAATATACAAGACCTCGAGGCAGATCGCCGGTGCGTTGGACAGATCTAAGTAAACAAAACATTCCCACGAAGAGACTTCATAGAGCCGCACATCTGACAGTGGACAGGACCGAGACCACCGTATTTGCTATCTCTCTCATTTGTATGTGAAAGGATATTCTGGAGAGCAATTGATCAAGAGAGAATAATTCATGATAACACCGACCCTAAGCAATGAGGGCGATGAATGGTAAAAGCAATTTTATATAAGACTAGCTTTCCCGACGGGCCTTATCCTGTGATCTAACTACGAATATTGAATTCGAATTTAAAAGAATGATAAAAATGACTTTTTATCCAATGTCATTCCGACTGATGCATCTGTTTTAAATCACATAGGTATTTCCAACCGAATTCTGTCAAACGCACTGACTACCAAACAACTGTCAGCTTGTGTCAAACTAAAATTTGATTTCAAAATTGGATTTATTCACTTTTCGAGTTTTAATTTATAAAAAAATGCGCTTCAATGTTAATAAATTTGAAAAAAGCTTAGAAAAGATTACCTAAAAAAACTGCGTACCAATATTTTTTATGTCAATGGTTGTCAAATAAATAAAAATTGTGTTTCACAGATGGGTTTGTTGTAACGAAATTTCCATACTAGCTTTTCAATATTTTATTAGTCATTCTGTTATCCGGAGCGGAGAAGACTACAATAAATCAAACATCGGAAGAATCTGTCCAGCTTATGTGTGAAAACACAAAGAACGCCGATTCCGATAGACGCCGATCGCCACAAATATATATTGTCTATGGTTGCAATGCATGCTGGAAAGCGGGTTCTTACTTTTGCTGTGTGTATCTCCATTCAAATGCATAGAAACATTCTTTGCGCCGGTCGGAATCAGCGTTTTACGTGTTTTCACCCTATCGCGAGATATAAGTTCGAAAACTAACCCGACTTTCTTGGTACTTCATGGTACTTTTAAAAGCAAGGAAAAAAGTTCTTTAAACTGTTAAAGAAGACAATGAAAGCACTTACAGTGTGTTTGAATAAAGATTCAATTGGAATAAAATTGAAACAAAAAAATAAAAGCAATTATGCGTTTGACATTTTGAGAGATGGCGTATTATCGGAACAAAGAGAAGGTAAAACAGAATGTCCGAAGAGCTGAAAGAAAATTAAGAGCATAATCTCATCAAGCGGGTACATTTGGTGCAGAGATTAGTCGAAGCTGGCGCTGTATAATAGTATCATTGTCTCCCTGCGCTGCCACCCTCGTCACATCAATTATGCGGGATGTGTTGTGTTCTGCTGGAGTGATGGACGCCCCGCATGCTATTAGCAGCGCCACCATATTACCTACACTCTACATCCGAATTTATCATTACATTATAAAAACTTCATTTCTCCCGACACTCGGAGGAACACGAGAAGAAAATTGTATAATCGGCCAAACTTAACTACCTCGCGTGACAAATAACTCAAATATGTTCATATTTTATGACACAGTTTATTCGAATTTTAAATTTATTCGTGTTGACGTATTCGCGTATGTGGTGAAAGTAATTTTCATAGATTAAAGAATTTTATTTTTATGATAGTTTTGACACGAGATTGACGAAAATGGTCGTGGTTATACATATTATGTCTAACTTACTCCCGACAGACGTTGTCTTGTCCTAGCTGTGAATATTGAATTTGTGTTATGATAAATTAATATCTTTTTAAACCAATAATTCTTTGTTGTTTGATTGTCAAGCGCCATATAAAATTAAAAAATAGAAATGTTTATGTTGTCAAAAGCACTAAAAAGGTTACCAACGTTTAGTTTTCGTAATTTGTATAATTTTCAGCTCAACTTTCTTTATTTTTTCTCTCATACGAACCTTACTGGCAAATAAAACAAAATAAGAATTTAAAAATGGTCGAGCCCTTCTTGTTTCATGCGATGACCAAAAGGAATAGGTTCCATTTTTATGTATGTGTTGACACATAGATTAAAAAAAGACACTCGGATGAATACAACTACCTCGCGAAGACAGATTATTCAATTAGGTTCGTATTTTTATGAAAAAAATGTTTGACATAATATTCGGATTTCAAATTCTGACGTGTTTCAATAATTGAAGTGTTGGCGTTTTTGCATATGTATTTATATGACTTTCCGTTAACGTTTGTATCGAAAATGTAAATGCTGAAGAATATGAGGATTGTTCTCGTTATTTTTATTTGTTGACAGGTGTCAAATTTTCATGTATTCAATATGTTGGTTTAGATATGGTGCAATAGACGAAAACTTTTTGGATGGTTAAGATACTTTTCGATTTAAAACTAATACGATTTTAATTTTTTTGTTTAAACATTACATACTGGAATACATAAGAAGAATTATAATTTTTATTTTATTACGTGATTTTGTATCTTTACTGCCAATATGAACAGTGCGTGGTCCCATATTGGTATTAAACTTTATAATGCTGCATTTCATAAAAAATATAGGAAAAAAAACAAACTTATTTTTTATGTTTATATTTTTATGTAGCTCAAACACGACCCATATATTTTCCCGACCGTTTTAGACTTCTAAAGGCGCGACAATATGGTTATTTATGCGCGTGTATACGCCGCTAACAAGGTAACATTTTATCAGGCCATTATTCTCCCTCTCGGCCTACCCCGCGAGTGTATTAACTCTGCCTCAATACTAACTGTGCATTGTGTGTTGAGATATAAAATTTTATTCAAAATGAATCATAAATTTTATTTGTAATACCCGCGGATCTGATGATACGGCCCAATAGGACTGCTAGGGGCAACATCGAAACATCGTAAGGAATAAACATCGAAATGCAAGATTTACATTTTATGTTACTCCGAAGCACCTAAACAATTTGAATTAAAGACAGATTAAGTGAATACTTTTATATTTTACGTTTATTATTTTTTTTAGCAAATGAATG
Organism: Mystacides longicornis; assembly: GCA_963576905.1. Lineage (NCBI taxonomy): Eukaryota > Metazoa > Arthropoda > Insecta > Trichoptera > Leptoceridae > Mystacides > Mystacides longicornis. Next base: position 24,875,989 of record OY756427.1, read on the forward strand.
GATCAGATGTAGCGTCAAAATAATGATTTTGTTAATTTGAGAAGATTGTAATAAAGATCAATACAAAAACTCCAAGTTACACAGCGAGCGTTGGAGAGAAGAATGTTGAATATTAGTCTGAGAGACAGTAAGCGAAGTAAATGGATTAGAAGAAGGACCAAAGTTACTGGGCCTTATAGTAAGAACAACAGATGATAGTTGGACCAAGAAAACCCTGGAGTGGAGACCAAGAACTGGTCATAGAAACCCAAGTAGGCCACAGCTGAGGTGGTCTGATGATATTAGGAAGGTGGCCGACAATCAATGGCATAAAATGGCAAGACATAAAGAATCGTGGAAGTCGGGAAGGTAGGTCTATGTCCAATATACGATTGAGTGAACGCAGACGATCTTTGTGTTTGTGAAAGAAAGTAGGTAGGTATTTCAATACTCCGTTCAGAAAATAATCTTTTGCTACTTGCGATTTTAGTTCAATACTTTTTTTGACAAAATGTTAATCAACCCTCTTAACATACAGCCCTTCCTCTGATTTATAGTGGAAGTAGTCCACCTGATACAGGTTCAACAAATTATAGCGTCGACTTTGATTCAGTAGTTCAAAATTTAGGTTAAGTGTTTTTCAACTGTCGATTTGTTGAAGAGAAATTATTTCTCGAGACAGATCGGCAGTATCAAGCCAAGATACGTGAGATTTGTATGACCAGGTCTACATTTTATTAAACGGTTTTTCAAACTTTGACGACAAAAAACACCAACTTAGAGGCTTCGCAGCATATATGTTCCATATATGGATTTACTCAGAATTCGGAGGAGAACATTTAGTGTGTCTGTGTGTGTCTGTGTGTGTGTGTGTGTGTGTACGCCCCCCCCTTATAACTTTTGATTCGCTTGATGCACATCTCTTAAAATTTCAGAAAATATTTAAGACTTTAAGCCTACGAAACTTGTATACTCAGAATTTTTAAATTTTCTTTCAGTCAGGGGTAATCAACCTTTGAATTTTAACTTAATTTTTGCATATATCTCGAAAACTATAAAAGCTAGAACCCTAAAAATATGTATGTATATAGAAAAATACAATATATCAAATTGAATTTAATGAAAAAGTTCCAGGGTTTCTCAAACTTTTTTTATAAAGAAAAATATTTTTTATGACAAATTTACGAGTATCAATGCCTATATTTCAGAATTTTAAAAAAATATAGAAAAACGCCGAAACATATCAACTAGATAATTTAATTTTCTATAAAAAATGTGTACATTATATCAGTACATCTCAAACTTTTCTTAAATTTTTTTGTAAAAATTTAATTTATTGACGACATCGTTTCATACAATGAACATACCGACTCAGGCCATCGACAGCTGGATCTCATGTATACATGCAACTAGTTAATTTAAAATTTGGCACCAGCGATAGAAGTGTTTGAGTAAAAGCATCGAGTTTATCGAGCAAAGTTTATCGTTTCACATTTGGCATCTCTTGGTATTTGGATATAAAGGAGCTTTTGTGTTTATAAATAATACTGTAATAATAATTCATGTCGGTGGAGTATTAAAAATTTATATATTAAACTATAAAATATGACATTTATAGTTCTACGTTTGGGCGAGATCAACGATATATTTTTACAGAAGCTTATACCTACAAAGTAATGTTGCCACAAACATACTATATTTATATATTTGGAGATTAAATTGAAAAGGTTCTACAGTCTAAAAAGTCTTTTGATCGTGTTGAATTTCAAATATTGGTTGCTTTGGAAATGTTTATTTGAGTGGCATTAAAATTGGAAATAATTATTTGAGCTGGTTTTAAAGCCACGTACACACTGCAACCATTTTCAAATTGGCTTACCAAAGTAACACGACTACCATCTGTTCGTTAACATTAATTATTGATCCATATATTTTTAAGAAAAGAGAAAACTTTTGATCAATAGAGTTGAAATTTGTAATAATTAGCAATTCTATATTTAATTGAGAAGATATTTTGTTACTTTCAAATTTTTATTTCTTGAATATTGAATTCGTATTTATTTAAAGATAAATAAATAATCTAGGCATTTAACCAATACAAAACCGACCGATGCATCTATATTTTAAACGCTGTTTATAGGTCGCTTTCTGAAAATCGCACCATTTATCAAACAAGTGACAGACGTCAAACCCCAATTAAAAAATAGAAAATTGTATACTGTAAAAAGCACTAAAAAAGGTTACATAATACGTTATATTATTTTATAATGTTTCACTCAATTTTTTTACCTTTGTTTAGAGTTTTGTAGGTTAAAGGAGTTAAAGGCGTCTTTTACATTGAAAAATCCAAAACAATTTTTATTTTGTAATGCAGTTTAGAGCATACATTAGTAATTTTGTGGATTTCTTCATACTTGACCAGTGATTGAAATCACTTTAAACATTGACTTAAACTTGTAAAAAAAACACACTTACCTACCTGTGCTTTTTTGGTCTCCGTAGCTCATGTTGAATTATTTATGTAGGTATGTTATTTTAGGTACTTAAGATGTGATGTGAATTGTCATAAATGTAAATCACAAGTAAATGAATTTTGGAGAAGTGAGAAACAGGCCATGAGAAATATCTATACTTTTTGTTCATAAAATATATAGAAAAACGATAGAATATGCTTTAAGTACTAAGCAGTAGGTAAGACTTCATAAAAAAAATCGCTATTTAATTTGGAAAGAATTATGATACTGTGTATTTGAGCAAATTTTAACACTTCGTTCATTAAAAAAATCATACTTTTTCAAGACTTTACTTTTTTGCATGATAATGTAAAAAAAGTCTGTAGGTTTACATAAAAATATGATTCAAGATATTTATGCATTCAGTATTTCTTTAAGTTGCAAAGAATAAATTTCCATTCTTCGAACTTGGCCCCCATCCTCCCCCCCATATTAAACAAGTTATTTAAAATTTAAGTTGAGAAATTGTTGTCGAAAACAGGAAGAAATTTCTCAGCATAACGTACTTACTATAAACAGTAAAATGAGAGAGAGAGAGTGATTAGATACGATAGAGGGAGAAGAAAATAAACATAGAAAGTATGTCTACTCCTGTGCTGCCTTTTTATGGCCTTTTGTAATGTTCAGATGTTTACGGAATAACACCAAGAAGGACTCTGGCTGTGTGTATTTCTGCTCGTTAAATATGAGACCACTGCAAGAGGAAGACATCATTAACATTTCCAGCTTGTTATTACCATGAAAAGGAAGATGGATCCCAGCTGTCGCAGCTTAGAAAATAAATAAAAAAAGTATTACCCACTCATTGAATTACACGTACAACGAAGGTACTAGAAACTGCATTCGGAAAATGAATGTAAAAATTTCATGTCATATTCTTATTTGTGATGTCGACGGATAGAAGTAAGTAGTAACTGAGTCCAAAAATCACCACAGAGACTGTTATTAGGTAGGTACCTAATAATTATTATTATGCTAGGCAAGTGACTCTTTTTCGCGCAAGTCAGAAGACGGAGCTATGAATGTCTATGGGAGATAAAAATAAAGATAAACAGTGTAAAGGGATTGACTCTGTAGTTGTTTGTTGCTTCATAGATTTTAAAAAGGACTTCGATAGTTCAGATAGACCATTGATATGGAAAATACTAGCTTTATTAGTTATACTTAAAAGACTAAAGCAAAACATTGAAAAAGCGTGGACTTTAATAGTTTTAAAAATAAAATAACATTTGCGTAATCAAAATAATATGTATTTGGATTTTCAGACTTCGTTTTTTTTTTAGAAATATAAGGTATCTTCTAGATTTGACAACCCACGCAACTTAGGAATGGGGCAATTTTGAATTTCATATACAGAATTTGATTTGATTTTTTTAATGGATACATTATTGAATGGTTGTACACACTATAAAGTCATATCGGAGATGTAGTCATTCAAAATTATACGAAAATTCGTTTGAGAGAACTGGGATTTTGTTTTCCCATAGGAATATTGAGGATATTCTAACGTGTAGGAAAGTATTGACAAGGGCCGCCTGAGGCAACCGGCTCAGTATGAAATTGCTTTCTTAAAATATTCATTTTGTAGGTACTTTCTATAAGATTATTCGATAGAAAAATCATTTTTGTATTTCAGCCAAAGCGCAATTTCCTCTTTCGCAGAATAAGTACAAGGTATTTATATAGAATATAGTAAAAAACTTCACTATTCGATATGGATGCAAAACATTTTTATGTGGCAATCCAGCCTATGAAAAAAGTTCTTCTTTTGATTCCTATCCTTTAATGGCCACAATGATTCATTGCGGTTAAAGTTACGTAAAATAAGTTGACAGAATTACCAAATATAATATTTTCTATCATTAACCCACCCGATGCAACTACATATCGCACCCCTAGATGAAAACTCCACCAACTCAAAAAGTACGTTTTTTTATCTAATTTTTTATCTCAAAATTAAAAAAAAAATGCACCTCAAACAGAGTTTCAACGCCCCCGGGAGTGACCGAGTGTTAATCAATAAAAGATATTGCAGAAAGTGTACATATTTTGATAACACATCAACCTTTCATAAAAAAAAAAAACAAAAACAAAAAAACAGAAGTGGTTGGTGACCCAGCGGTTACAACGCCGGCTTTCGTACTGCGGACGTCGTGGTTCGATCCCAGGTGCCGACCATCTTCCTCTTTCACGACACAAGCTTTCAGTAGCTTAAAGTCAAGGAGTGTATTTGTGTTCACTTTGAGTGAGCACAGATTCATTTACAAAAAAAAAAAGAAATAAGGACTCAATATTTAGCGCCATCTATACCAAAATCATCACACCATCTACCGAAAACCATCAGAAACACATACGACAACAGTAGAACTGATTTACCAACAAGTCTAACTTCACTTAGAACTTTTTTCATCCACCAGCGAGACTCATCGTCGTGAAACCTTAAATTTGAAAGGTGACAATTTCCTAGTATATAAGAAAAATTACTAAGCATAATTTGACTCTCCTCTCAGCAGCCGCGTGACATCGAATCTTAGTGCAATCTATTGTAATTAGTTTTAAGTAAATTTTTGTATAAAATGTGTCATTATAATTGTGTTTGTTTTAATGCAGAGTTTTATTTGGTAGCAAGTTGAATCCTCCTCTTAATTCAATAATTAATTATAGTGAATTATCATCTGGTGAGTACCTACAATATTGGAAATCTCTGAATCTCTCATTTCACCTAGCCACAACTCATAAGAGAGTTTGCCACATCTAAACTCAAACCCTCCTTGCTACTTTCTTACCTGAAGAAACCTCTATATCTTATTGCTCATACCCACTTATGGCCCAGACCAGATCCTGAACCATAAAACTTATGGTCTAGGCACACCACCTAGCCACAACTCATAAGAGAGTTTGCCACATCTAAACTCAAACCCTCCTTGCTACTTTCTTACCTGAAGAAACCTCTATATCTTATTGCTCATACCCACTTATGGCCCAGACCAGATCCTGAACCATAAAACTTATGATCTAGGCACACACACCTTGCCATAGATAGATCAGGATGTGAAAAAGGAAGATGGTCGGCACCGGGGATCGAAACTACGAACTGCTGTACGAAAGGCAGTGATTGAACCACTAAGCACAGAAACAGGATTTAATAATTATGTTGCTATTGTGAAGTAAAATACATACAAGCTTCAATCTAAAACTGAAATCATGGTATGATACGAATATAGTCATCCCTTTAAATACGTAATAATTGTTGGAAAAATGAAATGTAAAAACATCCCATACTGGTATATACCCAATACTTACGGATGTACATAAGCTTATATTATACCTGGATGTTGGAGAGCTAGGGCGTTACACAAGGATATCGTGTAAACATTATAATAATATGAAGGCACATAGCGGAGGTGGGTGAAAGAGACACGTTTATATTCCGAGTGGATACTCTAAAGGAGCACCCGCCTGGCTCCACGGTATGTAGGGATGTTCACATGCAGGGTGTAGTTCTGTTATACTGTACTCCAATGTGTCTCATTACTTTTGAATTCAAACGTGGAATGTGTTCCATTTAAATTGATTCTGTCGCGGATTCAAATTTTAAAATTTAAAATATACTTTCGAATATAATATATGTACCTACGTATCTACGGAGGAAACATATGCATTGAACGTAATTGAATAGACAAAGTGAATTCGCCCGCCGATAAAATTGAACGGAAAACCTCTTGATTGTCCCTAGCAGATATCCGGCGTGTGCTCCCAGGATTAAACGATGTTTTCGACGCGATAACAACAAATAATGTTCTAAATTTCTGATGAGATTGACAAATCTGAGGTTTTCTTTTGACAGTCTGTATTCTGCGTCTTCTTAAAAATAAATAACGTGACATGACGCGCAAATAGCACAAATTGTGTGAAAACATTACTCTATATTATTTTTTTGTTAAATACCTACCATGTTGTAAGCGCGAACGCTCTTTTTATATTAAGAATGCATTATTTTGAAGGCAAAACTCTTTTTTTCCACGTTTTTATTACCTCATAAAAATCTTGCGATTGATTTTGGACCAATATTCCGAGTAGTTGGACACTTAAAACTTTCAGAATAGCTCAGAACACGATGAAATTGCATTATTTGTATACTTTAAGCTTCTTAAAGCCGAATGTAATCCATTTTCAGTAAAGTTTGTTTTGTATGGAACTTGACAGATGATGTCACTGCCTATTATATAAGTTGGTATACAAAACGCTTTGAAGTTCCGCTACCTATCGGGTTTGAAAGGATAATTTTGTATTTCGATATCCTAGTTTTTGAGGAAGGAAGGCTTTAATTTATTTCATATCATATTTCGACTTTTAAAACCTTAAATTCGCTCACTGATAACGAAAAAAGTGTTATAAATATACAATTTTTATTTTCAATTTAAGGTTTACGTCCCTACGATGTTTTTTTTATTATTCTACGAGTCCTTTCACCCCATATATCCAGTGATTTTGGTAACAAAGACATATTTGAGTACCTACTTATAAATTTAGTTATTTACGAAACATAAAAGTAACGAGTCATATATGTGAAATACCATCAATCTGCAATAAAAAGTTATTTTTGAAACGTCAAGCAGGTAATTAATGTTATATCTATTGATTACCATTAATAGTGATGACAGGTTTGCCGCAAAATTGCAGACGATCAGAAACTTTAAAAAAATGTTTTACGAATGCATACTGGAGAGAAACTATAAAAAGCCGTCACATTCTTAATCACAGTAAAAAATGATCAAGTTGATTTTTCAGATAGTAACAAGGTGAAAAACACCCTGTTGTATAGACAAATAAACAGCCGGTTACAGAATGACATAATGATATACAAATACTTCGTTTAGACAATTATTATACTAACAAAATAATGTTTTTCAGTCAAGTGTGTTGTAGATGGTAGTAGCTGCTTTATTCACAAAGACTCGAATTCTCCGAAGACTGAGCGGGTTAAACAGTTTTGTAAATTATCGCGAGAGAAGAAGCACGCGGAGACGTGCTTTGTGCACTGCAACAGCAGTCGCTAGCAAAGGTTGCCATATATTTAAACGCTTTTCACGAATGTTTGGATGGAAATTCTTCGCTTTGTTTCATATTATGTTTAGCGCGAATTGTTTGTGGAAACGTTCCAAAACAAAACTCACGTGATAACACAGGGCAATAATGCATACTTCGAATAATAAAATGCCGGATTGTGTGCATCGCCGAGATTCGATCACCACGAATTTGTAGATATATTGTTTGGGGGAGTATTTCTGATTTCAATAGAACATTATTGCGGCTTGATTTAAAGTTTTTTTAATAGTTAATCATACGTCATGTTTTCACCATTTCATCCCTCTTAGTATACGCAATTTCGCACTTAGCAAGGGGCCGTAGTCTTTATAATTTTAACCCTCAATGATTCCTTCAATGATGGCAGAGGATCAATGTTATGGCCTATCCATTTACATAGAGACTCCTAAAATAAGTTGCCCAACAACAGATTACTAAGTAACTAACATTTTATTTAAATTTAGAATGTTTTCAGGTTTGTATTTTTTTTTGTCGCAAAGGATAGGTACAGATCATGTCAATACAACTCCAGTTTGTTTCATTAAATAAACATAAAGTTATAAAGTTTTAAAAGTTTCGACAAGAGCACAATATTCAGATGGGAGTCAAGGACTGATCCTGCCCACCTGAAAAACGTGTGTGGTTAAGGTAGAGGCATGTAAATAGGAACCACATAGCAAACACACCTATTATTTTGATGTCGGAGTCGTGTATGAAAGAATATTCCCCGAGGACAGCAGCCGGCAAGGACGCGACCGCCATCCTGTCCGGGGCTGAATAAACTTTGTTGGAGTTAGTCGGGAGACTGCGAAGGTGTTGACAACATCAGCTACTCTTATCATCGCACCCTTAGAAAGAAAAGGACACATCTAAAAAATATATGATACTAGCTTTCCCGACAGACGTTGTCCTGTTGACCCTTTGGTCCTAACCAGAGGCAGCCCGTTCATATTATATGCATAATGTGCACTGCGCCCCCAGAAACAAAAATAAACTAATTAAATAATAACATTAAAATATCAATTCTAAAACGTCCATATTTCAATCGTATTCAAAGCTCAGACGGGATCAACGCGAGATTATAATAATTATATACGCGCAATTTGGTAGACTTTGTATGAAAAATTTATTAAACCCCCGAAACGGCGGAGTAAGTGAAATGGGCTGCTGTAAGAGTGGCAATTACGTATGCGAGAATGAGAGGGTGCAGGTGCAGAAGACCATTATTTTGTTGTTAGATTTTTTTAAAGATGGCGTTGTTTGAAATTCGTTCCATACTAACTTTAACAATATATTTTATATTATTCCTTATCCATTTTTCAACTTCTTATTAGTTATTCTGTTATCCGGAGCGGAGAAGAATCCAATAAATTACACATCGGAAGAATCTGTTGAGTCGATCTCGAGTTACGTGTTCGCACTAACCCGACTTTAATTTATATTATAGATGACTTAACGATTATGAAAATGATTGGTGATTCACTTTATTGAGACTAAAATTCATGGTCGAAAGCCAGCTAGATAAATTTTCACTACAAAATCTCTGAAAACGTCTATCTACTTTTCTGATGATTTGTGTTGTATGCGTCAGAGCGGTAGCGGTTTCATACATTTAGTACGGTAATGGTCTGTTTTCCTAGGACGGTACTGCTATTATAGCGGTAGTGGTGACTGTCAACTTTGTTACCGTTAAAACAATTTCATAGTTTTGAAAGACTGCCGTATTGTCAGACGACTGACCGTTCCCTAAGAACTCAGTGCAAAGGAGACACATTTGTGTATCGCAATGGCTGATGTGTCGCTACAAAAATGTGAATACTAGCCATCATGATAGAACGAGTCACAATACAAAACGTCTGACAAGTTTGATTCCAGCTTTATTGCCAAATCAACGTTTTATGAAATCTTATTTTTGCAATTTTTTCCTAGAAAAGCGGATCCGCAATTCAACCGTTATACATAAAAGTAGTTAATTTTCAATATATCTTACATAATTGCCAAAGAGTTTAAATCGTACCTTGACAAATTTTATTATTTCAGGGGCCGTCTTGTTTACTGCGGTATTCAAGCTACGCTTAGTGACAATAAACTTCAAACTAGCATTGTCTCTTTCGCACTTTCGTTATTTTGTGTGTGACAGTGAAAGATATAAACATAGAATGCTTTATTGTACTTGTCTCAGAGAATACTTACTGAGGGCGTAATGTTACGGCTGCTTTTTCTTTTTTAGGAAAACATTGCATTACTGAAGCAATTACAAAATCGATGGTATGAAAAAATAATACGAACATGCGACTGTTTAAATATTTCTTTTGCGATACAAAGAATTATTTTATTTTTTAACTTGTTATTTTCATTCTCAATGAGCGATGTGTGTTTATGAAATTCGCGAGAACCTACGCATGACTTGCTTATGAAGGCTTTAGTGGGCGGGGTGTGTTCATAGAAATGTAGGTATTATTAACAAATATTCATGTTCGTAAGTTGATAATTATATTATATTGAACGGTTAAAGTCAAAATATCGAGTTATTTCTATCCCTTTTTAATGAGATTCATCCCTTTTTAATTTAAGTCGAATTTGAAATTCTTCGTGTATGTGGTAAAAACATGTTTATGTCATCATGATGAATAATAATGGATGAAAATAAAAATCTACGTACATTAAATTTTATAACTGGTAAATATGCTAAACTAGCTTTCCCTATAGACGTTGTCCTGTGGTCCTAACCCGAGGCGGTCCGTTGTTATGTGCATAATGTACAGTGCGCCCAGAAAAAAATTTATAATAAATTAAATTGATTTAAACTAATAAAATAATAACATTAAAACATTTCCAAAACACCCATATTTCATTCGTACTAAAAGCTCAGGTGGGAACAACGCGAGAATATAATATGCGCGCGTAGACATCTCCCTCGCCTATGAAGTACCGACGCTACGTGTGCGCATATTATGAAATTGCCCGATGTTGACTTTGTATGAAAATCAGAGTAAGTGGGATGGGCTACTGTAAGAGGGGCAATTACGTTTGCCACAATGAGAGGGAACTACCAGCATGGGCTCCGTTCTACGTCTCTCCGATTAAATGGCCATGAATATAGCAGAAATTTATGCATGACTTGCGTCGAAAGGGCACTTCTCAGCATAGAAATAAAAACTTAATTTAATTCAAACTTCCTATCTGTGATGAATTTTTAATGTCGTCACTACCTACTTACTTCATAATTCGAAATGTTTAAAATTTGAAAATTTGTTGCCAAAAATGCGTCGAAGTTTTCGGAGGACCTTCGAAAATACTTAAAACATTTACTCATTTGATTGTCTCGTTTATTCTTAATAATTGCGTTTATTATATAAGGTAACCTATGTAGATATAACTCAGGTATAGTCTCATAGACTACGTAAATAGGTACTACATCGCCATTTTCAATACTATTTCTATCGGAGATACCTTAATTTTTTTTGGCCTAATGTTTCAACTACGTTGCTCGTTTTTGAGTGCCAAAAGAGTTATCATATTGCTGCTCTTCTTCATTCTTTTTTGTCATTATTTGGCCATTGTTTTGACAATTGGAATCGTCAAAATAAATACCTATATCTTCTTATATATAAAAATGGAGAGGTATTTCTGGATGTCATCGCATCACGCCTAAACGGCTGGACCGATTTCTCTAATCCTTTTTTTGTCGTGCAGGCTTTTTTCAGGAGAATGTACTTTTAGAAGAAAAAAATTAAGAAAAATGCATGGAAAATTAGAAAATTAAAGAAAACTCTACGTAGACAACCTTATTAGTACTTTTTACCTTATAATTTTTATTCCAATTTTGAAATTTTGACAGAAATTATCAATTGGTGCGATTGACAGAATGCGGATGGAATATACATGGTTTTAAACAGACGCATCGTTCGGAATCACATTGGTCAAATGGTAATTAATTCATCACCATACAAATTCGAATTCAATATTCATAGTTAGGAACACAGGACGTCTGTCGGGAAAGCTAGTCTATAATATAAAAGTAAGTCGGGTTAGTGCGAACACTTATAACTCGAGATCGGCTGAACAGATTTTTATGACGCTTGATTTATTGGATTCTCCTCTGCTCAAGATAACAGAATAACTATTAAAAAGTGGAAAAATTCATAATAAATAATAAAAAATATAATATTAAAGTTAGTATAGAGAGGATTACCTAACAACAACGCCATCTTTAAAAATTCAATAATACAATTTATATTTACCTGACAACCATTGAGTTACACCGGTAAGAAGTTTATTGATAAGAGTTTTTTTCAAGCTTTCAAAAAAAAAATAACATTAAAAAATATTTTAAGCATACTTTTGTATAAATTAAGATGCAAAATGTGGATAAAAAAGAGATGATTTTACTTTGATCAAAAGTTGGATCGCGAAAAGTGAATAAAAAGAGGTGAGTTTAGTTTGATTAATATGTTGCGAGTTTTTGCCATTTGTCATTGGAAAATTTTATTTTTTTGTTTGTTTGTTTGATAAGCGAATTTTTATTTATGATGTTTCAGAAATAATTATTATCGTACGAAGATGTTGAACGAAGTTTGAGGGGTCAGCTAGTTATCAAATAAAGGTTGAACAAATAATAAGTTCGTCTATCAAAACAATTCAATTGAGATGAAACGCTAAGGTAGGTATTATTTTTACTTGTCGTATTTTTGTGTAGTGGGTAAGCCCTTTTTGTATCAGAGGGATATCCTCGTTTGTCACGTTCCATTTATATGACAATCACTCGGACAAAGTTGAACGTGTCCGTGAACAGGATGAAGGTAATCTGACATGAGGCCGCTATGGGTAGGGCGGGGAATGGCGGCTTCAACATGAATTGGCAGATTTGAGATATTAATTCCAATAAAGTGAGCCATTAGGCCCAAACCTGACCAAAAGAAGCTACAGCTATGTACGTATTCACCGAATTTAACGTAAAAAAATTAAATGATTTATAAGTTGTAAGGTACAAAGGTGTGTTTGTATATTCATTATTTTTATTCTCCCTTCAGAGGTTGGCGACATAAGTCAACATAACTCGGAATCCAGATCAATGTAATTTTAGCGATGTTTGAATCCGACATACTCTATTTTTCCTTCCGCAATTAGTAATAATTGTTTGAAAAAGACATTTTGATTAAAAAGCGATGAATGATTCGTGCGATTTGTTGTTAATTCGAAAGACTTCATGATTGAAGATGTGATTTTTCATGTCTGATACTAGCTTTACCGACAGACGTTGTTCGGTGGTCCTAACCAGTAGGGCTATTCTCGTAATCAATCGCTTTTAAAAATCATTTAACGATAAGATTAAGACAATATGATCGCAAGCAGTCGTATTCACAAAACTATCGGAATCTAATGTTAATCCTTTCTTGAACTGGATCATTTTCATACTGATATTTAAAACATAACGATTTTCTAAGATATCTACTAGATATCTTGTTTTGTGAATACAAATCCGCCATTTTATGATTATCAATCAAGATAAGAGCGTATTAAGACCGCTACGAGAATAAGTGCATAACGTGCAGAAACAAAAATTCATAACCAATTCGATTGAGTAAAACTAATAAAATAATAACATTGAAATATTTCTAAAACATCCATATTTCATTCGTATTCAAAGCTCAGGCGGGAACAACGCGAGAATATTATAATAAAAACGCGCGCAGACATTCTACATCGCCTATGAAGTACCGATGCTGCGTGCGCACATAATTATTGAAAGTGACCGATAATTTTGTCTTTTGTCTTGACATTAATAATTTATTAGTAACTTAATCGGATTAATTATGTTTTTTTTTTCTGGGGGCGCAGTGCACATATGAACGGGCCGCCTCTGGTTAGGACTACAGGACAACGTCTGTCGGGAAAGTTACTTGTTGAAAAATAAGAAGAATATCAGCTATCGAAAACAGTGAAGATTAAACCATTCTTTACTCTAAATCCATTTTATAGAAAATGATATGTCTAAAAGTAATATTTTTTTAAACTCAACATTAAACTATTATTAGAGTAAAACTTGAAATTATACAAAGGTTTTTTTACCGCTGCTTAGTTATGACAAAATACGTTAGTGGTCATTATGTAAAAAAAGTTTGATTCTCTCAGGAATATTGTATTATTTTCATTGAACGCGTTAACCACCTCCGGCCTGCAGGTCAAATAGTTAATTAACTAAGCCAACCTACTCACTTATTCATGCGGGTTCACTAAACACCCATCACCTGCTACTAACTAATGAACAAGTTCACCACTTTGTTAAAAGTTTTATTATTTAAATCTCACCGCTTTATGTAGGCACGAAGAAGCGCATAGACAGTTTTTTTGCATCGGTGTTTTAGACTGCAAATTAGCACCTACTGATTATTATTGCTGAATATTTGATTGATCGCCGCCGCACGTCATCTCGCCGTGTGAAATCGCATCCGCATATATCCATATACCATCTCATTCCAATAAATTATACCCTTTGTATTTACATTTTATGTGAAAACCTTCGACAGTTGTTTTCTTTGTTCTATTATTCGCATATATGTATAGTCCACTTGCTTAAACAACATAAATGTAAGAATCTCTTAGTTAGAGCAATAAACTATAAATTACCAACATCTGAAACTGAAAATCCAGAATCCGATTCTCAGCCAAGGAAAATCTTTATTTTTACTCGAATGAGTGTAATCCCAAAATAGTTGGGATCGGTTACTTAAAAAAGACCAACCAAAATCAAAATAAGTTTATAGCGTAGGTACATAAACGATTTGTTTAATGGAATTTTATGAATTTGAAAAACGAATATAATATTTAATTAAAAAATGCTGTCAGTAAAATATTCCATTCAGATTAAATAGTGGTCATACACAAACTGTTATAGTGTGATTTTCATTTTTGTGATGGATTTCGTCATCAGACTTTTTGTCATCCACTGTATACAGTGGATATTATAATATAAGGGTTTCTCATGTAGGTATTAATCATCTACAAAGTTTTTTTGTTATTTTTCTCTATAAATTCAGGTTATGTTGGTAACGCCAATGTTGGCGAGGGCGTTCATATACGTCGGCTCATGTGTCAATATTTTACCGAGCTTGCTCATTCGATATTTAAAATTTTGATTGGTTGTCAGTCAAAAACAATTTCATATTTAGAATCGATCATGTATATTAGAAAGCGCCTCAATTACTATAGGTACCCTTACGAAATTGATTCAAAAGAATACAAATACTTTGTGTCGCACGGCGATTCCGAAGGAAAACCAAACATCCTCCACTACACTGGTTTTGATCGAAGTGTTTGTCGGTTTCTTGGCTGTTCGGGAATTTATGTTTTTTTGTGTGGATCAGCGATCATTAGTGTAAACGGGTACTCTGACTGTTTAAGTTAAGTCATAAAGATAGTGAGTGATTGAAGGCACTGCTGAGGATTGGATGGGTTAGTGTATTTATGACTTTTAAAATACTGAAAGACATCCGATTTTGTGAACTGACATTTGCGTTAGGGTTCATTATACCGTGGCACATTGATATCTGTCACCTGTCAAATCTTACATTGAAAGCGAAAGGATTGTCTCTGATTGGCCGCAGTCCGTGCAGACTAGGTTGAGGGTACTCAGGAGTGCGGATGCTAAAGAGGTTGCATGAGAACCAGGAGTTGTGTCAAATAGTAGAACAGTTTAACGGAATGAATTGCAATAAATGCTCAAAGGTAGTAAGCTGTGACGACTGCATCGTCTGCTCGAGATGCCATGGCGGGTTCGACTATAAATGCGCTGGATTCAACGAAAGCAACTTCCGTAATATGCTACAGATGAATAAAATAAAGTGGAAGTGTGTTTCTTGCAAGGGCGGTGCTACCCCACCAAAGATTCCTTCTGAGCCTACTCTGGAAGAGGTGTTTAGATTGTTGGGCAGTCTTCAGGTGGAAGTTGCTGAAATGAGAAGGTCTATAGAAGGTATGTTCGAGAAATATAACCATGAGTTAGTCGAACTCAAGAATTCAGTTGGACAGATTTCTGACAGACTAAACATAATGGACGAGGATCGAGTGAAAATGGCTTCACGGATGGATGACCTGCAGAGCGAGAATAGAAGGCTGAAGATGGATACCAACAGGATCGAGCAGTCTCTGCTGGCGACTAGTATCGAAGTGCGCGGAATAAAGGTAAACAATGAGAACGAATTGCGGCCTGCTATGCAATCACTGCTGGCTAAGATGGATTGTAGTGACGTGACTGGGGACATGGTGGAGATAACCAGAGGCTTCAACATTAAGAAAGAAGACATAACCGTTAAATTTTCAACAAGGTCGGCGCGTGATAAGGTTCTTCTGAATAGAAGGAAAGTTGTCGAAGTCCATGCCAAAGATATTGGTTGCCAGGGTGAGAAGATTTATATTAACGAAAAACTTACAACACATAACAAGCACCTGCTTTGGCTTACTAAATCGACAAAGCCCCTTGGATACAAATATGTATGGTCGAAAAACGGTCTGATTCATCTTAAAAAGGAGGAGGGAACCAAGGTGATAATTATAAGAGACTAGCTGACCCATCGAACTTCGTCTCGCCTTCAATCAAAAGTCAATAAAATATTGCTGGGTAACAACATAGCTAACATACATGACTACAATTTGTACAAAAATAAAAGTTATGTGGTAATTATGAATCAGTTATTTCAAAATCACCAAACCTCCCCCGTTCCATACTAACTTTAATATTATATTATTTCATACTATTTTCCATCCATTTTTAGATTTTTTAATAGTTGTTATAATAATATGTTATCCGTAGCGAAGAAGAATCTAATAAACTAAACACGATAAAAATCTGTTCAGCCGATCTCGAGTTATAAGTGTTCGCTTTAACACGACTTTTTTTAAATTATAGATGTGAACAAATTATAAAAAAGCTTGAAAAGTACCATCAAAAACGATATTTTTAATTTCAATCATTATTATACCACCATGCATGCATCTGTAGAAAAATAAGGAAAACATTGAATGTTTCTATCAAAATATTAATCCACCAGACATCTCCCTATTTCCCTCAACAGATGTCGGTGGCGGTACCGATACCGAACCCGTTCCATACAAACTTTAATATTGTATTTCACATAAGTTCTTATCAATTTATTCAACTTTTTTTTTAAATGAATCTGTGCTCACTCAAAGTGAACACAAATACACTTTTGACATCTTTCACACTAAGCAAATGCTTGTGTCGTGAAAGTGGAAAATGGTCGGCACGGCCGGGATTTGAACCCACGACCTCCGCACGAAACAGTGCTAAAGCCGGCGTCGTAACCACTGGTCTACCAACCGTTATCCGGAGCGGAGAAGAATCCAATAAATCAAACATTGGAACAATCTCTTTAGCGAATCTCGAGTTATAAGTGTTCGCACTAACCCGACTTTAATTTATATTAGAGATGTTATCGATAATTACCCACAAATTATTAGAATAAATTCGAAAATGAAAAAAAAGTGTTTTTATTAGCTCTTTGATGGCCAAAATAGGGATTAAGTTACTGAAAAAACATAATTTCATTTAAAATATTAACGTACCTATATCTAGAATAGATAGATTCTTCAAACATGCGATTATTTTGTTATTCTCAGAAATATTGTCAATGTTTAAATTTTTATGTAGGTACCTAATATGTTTTTGTAAAAGCAACCTTGTTGCGTGGAATCAATAAATAAAAAAAAATAAAAAAATTATAACCTAACAAAATCTCTGTAAGTTTACAAAATATTTGTAGAACATACCTAATAAATATATATTTCAAGTTAAAATAAATACCTACATTTCCAAAATTTTCTCGAATCGAAAATAGAATTCATATTTAAAAAAAAAACTCGTTAAAAATAGAGAAAACATCGATGTTTCTATCCGATGCATCGGATAACATTGATGTATAGTTCCAATGCAACGCGTATCGATGTATTACTTTATCTAAATAGCCAACCGTACTTTGTACGTACCTACCTATATCTTTCTCTCAATATAAAGAAAAAACCTTAACATAATACCTGCTTAGAAAAGAACGAAAATTTTATGACGTTTTAATCAAAAACACAAACGATTCTTAGGTATTA
The DNA here is from genome assembly GCA_963576905.1 of Mystacides longicornis. NCBI lineage: Eukaryota > Metazoa > Arthropoda > Insecta > Trichoptera > Leptoceridae > Mystacides > Mystacides longicornis. The sequence goes on from OY756427.1 coordinate 24,893,688, forward strand.
TGTACGCTCTTTAGAAATAAAATCACCCTTTTTACGAACGTAGTTCAAGTAAAACACTCGATCTTGTTTTGACATATAAAAGTTGAAATGGGAGCAAAAAACTAAAAACATTTATTAAAACAGAAATATAGTATCTAGAAAGCCCCTGTTTTCATCTAAACCATCCTTGGGTAACCCTCGACATCTCCATTTTTTTCATCGAAATCCGTCCAGTAATAAAAGAGGAGTTAGGTAACAAAGAAAACGGCTAGATTTTTATAGAGTAAGAAAGATTTCGTGGAATTTTAAATGGACCGCAAAGAAATCTCTAAAAATCTTTGTAGGCTCTTTTCTCGATACATTTAGTATGCATATAAAACGTTCTTCCATGCGATACGTCGATTGACGATCATCGTAGCAAATAGTTGTCCGCATTTTTAAGAATTATCAAACTAAAAGTATGCGTGTATATTCGAGCTAACCTCTTGTTAGTTTCCTCACCTTCTTCTTCTTCTTTTATTAGGCAATCCACCCAGGGGGGTGATGTGTGCCATTATCAAGATTAATAATATAAGAGTTCATAGGACAAATCTATAAACAAAGAAGATAAAAAAAAGAGAAAGAAAAAAAAAACAAAACAATGTCATATCCTAAGGTTGTTCACTGAAATAAATCGGCAGATGTCCCTGTATATGTCTGTATTACAAATATTCAGTAAATATGTTGAATTTATAGGACCATTAACAACAACATGCTTCCTACCAAAGACGATAGTTTCCTCACCTAAAATTTACTCAGTGAAATTAGGCAAATTATTGCCATACTGAAGTGACAAAGTTTTCAAAAAAATATTTTCTTGATCATATCATATTGTTTTAATACGCAATTATCGAATATTGTGTACCTATCTTGATAAAGGTACCTATGTTTGTTTCGAAACTTAATGGTTGCTTACCTACGTAAATAAAATTGCGCTGTCAAGAAATTTATCACAGAAAGGAATAACCGTTCCATACAAAATGTATGGGTATTTTATTTTCTTAATATTTTTATTCCTTATCAATTTTTTAATAGCTAGTAGCCTATTCGAGACGGAGACGAATACAACAAATCAAAAACCATGAAAATCGGTCCAGCCGAAGTGCCCGTTAATATGTGCACAATGTGCACTGCGCACCCGTAAAGCATTACAAAATTAATTCGATAGAGTTAAGCTTATAAAATAATAACATTAAAATATTTCTGAAACATCCATATGTCGCCAGACGTCGCCAAAATTGGTCGGGGGGAGCAAAGAAAATATTTAGGCGATATTTTTGTATTAAAGTAAGAAATAGTGCTCCTGTTGAAAACCAAAAAATGAAAAGATATAAGTACCTACTACTTAAAAATTAGAAAGTCATTAAAATTAATATGACATTATAAATCCATTTTTCTAGAAATCTATGGTACATTGGAAGCAGAAGAAGAAGGTTGTGGCATTGGATCACTTATAAAAGCATATTATATTCATTTTTAGTTTATGTTTTTTCGTTTCCGCGTTTTTTTTTTATATTGCTCACTTTGGCTTCTATCAAAATACTACAACCGAAACCGAAAAGCACCATGGACCTAAAAGGCGCTAGAAAATTCGCTAGAATATTTTGTCGCTAAATGAAAATGAAAAGTCGTTTTCCATGTCCAAAAGTCGCTAGATCTGGCGACAAATTCGCCAAGTTGGCAACACTGCCGATAATATTGTTGACTTTTTATGATAACGTTCGAATCGGAGGAGTAAGTGGGATGGGCTACTGTAAGAGCGTATGCGAGAATGAGAGGGAACTACCCGCGATGTCGTCGGCGCGTCCCAGGTAACCTTTCCATACAAACTCAAATGTTATATTTTACATCACTTCTCAACCATTTTTTTAACTTTTTATTAGTTATTCTGTTATCCGGAGTGGAGAAGAATCCAATAAATCAAACATCAGAAGAATCTGTTGAGCCAATCTCGAGTTATAAGTGTTCGCACTAACCCCACTTTCATTTATATAGTAGATTTAAAAAAAAAACTCGTTAAAAATAGAGAAAACATCGATGTTTTTATCCGATGCATCGGATAACATTGATGTATAGTTCCAATGCAACGCGCATCGATGTATTACTTTATCTAAATAGCCAACCGTACTTTGTACATAACTACCTATATCTTTCTCTCAATATAAAGAAAAAACCTTAACATAATACCTGCTTAGAAAAGAACGACAATTTTATGACGTTTTAATCAAAAACACAAACGATTCTTAGGTATTATGTACGCTCTTTAGAAATAAAATCACCCTTTTTACGAACGTAGTTCAAGTAAAACACTCGATCTTGTTTTGACATATAAAAGTTGAAATGGGAGCAAAAAACTAAAAACATTAATTAAAACAGAAATATAGTATCTAGAAAGCCCCTGTTTTCATCTAAACCATCCTTGGGTAACCCTCGACATCTCCATTTTTTTTCATCGAAATCCGTCCAGTAATAAAAGATGAGTTAGGTAACAAAGAAAACGGCTAGATTTTTATAGAGTAAGAAAGATTTCGTGGAATTTTAAATGGACCGCAAAGAAATCTCTAAAAATCTTTGTAGGCTCTTTTCTCGATACATTTAGTATGCATATAAAACGTTCTTCCATGCGATACGTCGATTGACGATCATCGTAGCAAATAGTTGTCCGCATTTTTAAGAATTATCAAACTAAAAGTATGCGTGTATATTCGAGCTAACCTCTTGTTAGTTTCCTCACCTAAAATTTACTCAGTGAAATTAGGCAAATTATTGCCATACTAAAGTGATAAAGTTTTCAAAAAAATATTTTCTTGATCATATCATATTGTTTTAATACGCAATTATCGAATATTGTGTACCTATCTTGATAAAGGTACCTATGTTTGTTTCGAAACTTAATGGTTGCTTACCTACGTAAATAAAATTGCGCTGTCAAGAAATTTATCACAGAAAGGAATAACCGTTCCATACAAAATGTATGGGTATTTTATTTTCTTAATATTTTTATTCCTTATCAATTTTTTAATAGCTAGTAGCCTATTCGAGACGGAGACGAATACAACAAATCAAAAACCATGAAAATCGGTCCAGCCGAAGTGCCCGTTAATATGTGCACAATGTGCACTGCGCACCCGTAAAGCATTACAAAATTAATTCGATAGAGTTAAGCTTATAAAATAATAACATTAAAATATTTCTGAAACATCCATATGTCGCCAGACGTCGCCAAAATTGGTCGGGGGGAGCCAAGAAAATATTTAGGCGATATTTTTGTATTAAAGTAAGAAATAGTGCTCCTGTTAAAAACAAAAAAATGAAAAGATATAAGTACCTACTACTTAAAAATTAGAAAGTCATTAAAATTAATATGACATTATAAATCCATTTTTCTAGAAATCTATGGTACATTGGAAGCAGAAGAAGAAGGTTGTGGCATTGGATCACTTATAAAAGCATATTATATTCATTTTTAGTTTATGTTTTTTCGTTTCCGCGTTTTTTTTATATTGCTCACTTTGGCTTCTATCAAAATACTACAACCGAAACCGAAAAGCACCATGGACCTAAAAGGCGCTAGAAAATTCGCTAGAATATTTTGTCGCTAAATGAAAATGAAAAGTCGTTTTCCATGTCCAAAAGTCGCTAGATCTGGCGACAAATTCGCCAAGGTGGCAATACTGCCGATAATATTGTTGACTTTTTATGATAACGTTCGAATCGGAGGAGTAAGTGGGATGGGCTACTGTAAGAGCGTATGCGAGAATGAGAGGGAACTACCCGCGATGTCGTCGGCGCGTCCCAGGTAACCTTTCCATACAAACTCAAATGTTATATTTTACATCACTTCTCAACCATTTTTTAACTTTTTATTAGTTATTCTGTTATCCGGAGTGGAGAAGAATCCAATAAATCAAACATCAGAAGAATCTGTTGAGCCAATCTCGAGTTATAAGTGTTCGCACTAACCCCACTTTCATTTATATAGTAGATATTTGTGATATTCCGTGTCGATAGTAGTGTGACCATGGTGGAAGTGGACACCGAAGACACCGATCCTGCTCGAATCTGGGACTTTTCTCTTGCAACTGTGAACGAATTGAATGATGTATTTTGTGAAGGCGTAGGGAGACTTAGAATTATGAACTTTAATGTAAGGAGTTTAATGAAGCATTTTGATGAAGTATGTATACTTTTGAATAGTTTAAGGTTTAAATGTGATATTATTATTTTAACAGAAACACAACTATGCAGTGATATACCCTTCCATATATTGGGATACACTTTCGTGTCACGCACTGCAAGGCATACTACGCACGATGGCTTAGCAATTTTTTATAATAATGATAGTTTGTATGATGTTTGTTGTGAATATCTTGATCTAAAATTCTCTAATGGTATATTATTGACATTCACTATCGGTGACAAGAAGTTTTCTTTACTAGCAAATTATCGTTCACCTTCCCTCAACAAGAATGAATTTGTAGATGAGATCGACAAACTTATAGATTTTGTTACCAGGACTACTCCCCGCGATTCTTTCCTTTTGGTCGGCGACATAAATATTAATATTCATAACCAGTCGGTATTGGATTTTCATGGAAATTACTATATGAACACATTATACTCAAAAGGATTTACCTCTCTAATAAACGGAACCACACGAGTGAATCAAAATGGAAACAACAGCTGTCTAGATCACATTATGATTAAGTCAATGAAGCAAACACAAGTTCGAGCTGTAACGCTTGTTACAGAAATAACTGATCATTACCCATCGTTTGTGGAACTCGATATTGTTTCCAATAATGGAATTGAGCCTGGGAGTGTTGGAGGTGCGCGGATTGTGATGCCGAGAGTGGATGTTAATAAGCTTAAAAGTTTAATATCAGGAGAAACGTGGAATGAGGTTTTCCGATCCTCGAACCCGGATGAATCGTTGCACCTTTTCTATGGTATATTAAATGATTACATGGACGATTGCAGGGTTGCTGTAGGTCAGCGTAGGAGGAAGTATCAGAAAATTAAGCCGTGGATTACCAACGGAATCGTTGCATCTATAAATAAACGTGACAGACTATATTTAAACATGAAAAAACATGAAATTTATTGTAAAAAGCATGGTTTGACTATTTGTAATACACTGAAGATTAATTACATCTCTTATCGTAATATGTTGAATTGTTTAATAAAAAAATGTAAGAGAGAATATTATGAAGACCAAATCAAGCTCGCTGGCGGTAACTCAAAGAAGATATGGAGTATTGTAAATGAAGTAACGTGCAGAAGGGCACCCAACAATGCATTTGTAGAGAAGTTGGAGACTGACAGTGGGATGGTAGTTGATAGGCTGGAAATGTCTGAAAAATTTAATGAATATTTTATAAATATAGCTAAGAGGTTGATTGAGGATATCGGGTGTTCAACAACTATGCAGTCTTCTGATACTACGAGCACATTTACACCTATTCATCTATATAAACTAAAGTACACGACTGAAAATGAAGTAGGTTATTTTATTGATGAGCTCAAAAACTCATCAACAGTTGGGTCTGATGGGATAAAAACGGAAATACTGAAAGGAATCAGAGAACAAATCACAGCACCATTATGCCACATAATCAACCTGTCCCTCAGCAATGGAATGTTTCCTGCATGCTTAAAGGATTCAATCGTTATCCCTATACATAAGGGAGGCTCTCCACTTCATATGAACAACTACAGACCAATAACACTAATACCTCAGCTTGCAAAAATATTCGAAAAGATAATTAAACGACGATTACTGGAGTACCTCAGTGAAAGGAACATCTTATCAAATAATCAATTTGGTTTTAGACCTGGCATGGGAACAGAGGATGCCTTATTTAGACTGACGGCATATGTAAATGAAAAATTGGACCACGGGAAAAATGTTCTGTCTATATTCCTGGATTTACGCAAGGCGTTTGACACAGTTAACCATTTGAAACTTCTACAGAAAATGAGAATGCTGGGTGTCGGTGGAACTTGCCTGTCATTGCTAACTGATTATTTAGCCAACAGGAAGCAGAGGACCAGAGTTGGTGACGTGTATAGCTCAACCTTGACGATAGAACACGGAGTACCACAGGGAACTGTATTGGGACCCATTCTTTTTTTGATCTACATTAACGACCTTTGCAATGCGGATATTCCAGGGCTGATAGTGACATTTGCAGATGACACCTCGATAACACTCTCTGGTAATTCATGGAGTGAAGTTTACAAAAGTGCCTCGGAGTCTCTTAAGGTGATCAAAGCTTGGCTGGACAACAACTTGCTTTCTCTTAACTGCGAAAAAACCTACTTTCTACCATACTCGTTGACTGAACGTAAAGCACCAAAAGAAGTCTGCCCAATTAGAATTCACGATGGGCAATGCTTTGAGAGTTGTTCTGGTTGTCCAGAAATTTCTAGGGTGGACCATGTAAAATACTTGGGGATATATATTGACACCCATTTGAAATGGAATAAACACCTAGACTACATTACGAAGAAGATGAGAGGCCAATTGTTTATATACAGAGGATTGATAAATGTGGTTGGACTCCCGATACTTAAAATGGTATATTATAGTCTGTCGCAGTCTATCCTAGCTTACGGTATTGTAGTTTGGGGAGGAGCATACGACAATCACATATCGCAGCTCAATGTTCTTCAAAGATTAATAATTAAAAAAATGTATAGAAAGCCAACTAGATATGGAACGGGTGAATTGTTTCAACTGAGTGGTTTGTTTGATATACGCAAATTATACCTGTTACAATGTCTTAAATTTATATACAAAAAATCTTATTTTTTTGTTAGGACAACTGAAAATAGAACAAGTGCTAGATTGGGTAACTTGTTTGTGCTTCCAGTTTGCAAAACAAGACAGGGGCTAAGACACCCGACTTATGTTGCGCCTAAAATATTCAATGCCTTGCCTAACAACATCAAAGTGACGAATAAAATCCTAATATTCTATAGACTTATAAAGGATTGGCTTAAAGATATTGATGCTTCTGTTTTCCTTCTGTAGCGTGCTCCTTCATGATTTGTTCTTCTCTGAGTATGCATAACCTGAAAGATTCTTCTGGTTCTCGTATAGTGAGGATCACTTATTTGAGTGTTTTTCAAGGGGTTTTCATATTATCACGTTTTTTGGGTGATATATTGATATATTTTTGTTGTTTTTCTCTTTCGATGTGATTGAATGGAGAGCTACTATAACTATGTTTTACAAAATTACGTCGTCTGTGTGTTAATGTGAAATTAATGTTTGTATCATAACCTAGCCTGGATGCTTGTTGTCCTGTGCTGTCTCTTGCATGTTGTTATTATTTTGAGGTTTATTATTGTTATTATTTGCAAGAGTTGATTGGCCGACGTTTTGCTGGTTTTCTCGCTTATTATTAGCATTTTGCTGACATTGAATGACTTATTCTGGAATGAATAGATTTATTTAGGTTTTGCTTTTCTGATGTTTGTAGTTTGCATATTGTGTATTCCTGTGATGGAGTTGTATGGAGTGTCGTGAGAGATCACAGCTTTTGTTATTTTTTATGTATGCCTATCTGTCGTTTGCTGTCTTTAATCATAGACATAAGTTTACTGCTCAATCATTTTATATTTATGTCTCATGTTTTAGCAAAGAAAGCTGACTTTTTGTATGGAATAAATGTTGTATTGTTGACCTATCTTGTCAAAACCATTGCTATACCCACAGACAGGCTTTGCCTCGTGGGATTTCTCAAAAATAGTTTACACTCATGTCAATTTTTTTATATACTTATTTTTTTTTTTACTGTGTTAAAAATGATATGCTGTATACCTACCATTTGTAACATTTTTTACCTGAGTAATATACTTATTATTATTATTATTATATTACAAACCGCTAACTAGTTATATTTCACCTCTATTACTATATCGAAAAGAGGGAATTTGTATTATAATATTATATGTAGGTATTATATTAGAATACTTTTTTTTCACACAAGGTTGATATTTAAAGGTAGGTGGCCGCCGAGGGTTAAACTATGTGCGAGGTGGGCAGGTACCTTATTATTATTATTATTTAACACCGGCAGTGAAAAGGTTAACAACGGTGTTAATATCTCAAGAGAGAAATCTTGATATAAATTTCCACATTACACAATAATGGCTGGTGTACGGGAGAGGCGCGCCAACAATGGCGGGCGTGTGAAATAATTTAAATATTATTTTAATTTGTGTGCGGTTAAACGAGATTAGCTTCAACAATGGGGAAAGAAATCCCACACAACCCAGCCCCTTATTTATCTATCTATCTTCTGTGAATTTAACTCTAATTACACCCTACCTTTATTATAGGTAGGTACAAAATGATGTGTTTTAATTATTGAGAAATTTAGCCTAAGCCATAAACTTTCCAATAATAAACAAACGATTAGTAGCAGAGGGATGAACTTTGTTAATTAACACACCTATGTATTATATTACCAACTGTTATTATAATATGTAAACATTACCTACAAATATTTTAAAGTTTTAAATTATATTTTTTGATTTCTTGATTACCTAATATTTAAGAACTTTTACTCATAGTATATGGAATATACATGAGTCTTGTGATCGGATTTCAAAAAAAAAATTGATTTCGCTGAAATTAATTTTCTCGACGTTTTCGAGGGTGTAGATTCCAAAAAGGCAAAAAAAAAATTTTTTTTTTAAATTTCCGCGTATCCGTACACGTACGCCATTAATGTGTGACCCATAACTCATAGTAATTCTTATCCGATTTGATTGAAATTTGGTAGAACGGTTAGCCCCTCGATGTAAATGAGTCAGCAAAATGTTGAGATCTGTACCTTCAGGGGAACCCTCTTAAAGTATCCAAAGAAAATTTCACTTGTTCTAGAAAAAGGGCTAAAAAAGAAAAAAAATTCTTCGATTTTCATAAAATTTGGTATACGGGTTGGTCTTATGCTCCTACACAAGCACGTACAATTTGAGGTCCGTAACTTCAGTGGGTCCCCTTAAACTACCGATTAATATTGAATATGTAGTTCTAAAGCAGATAATAAAAAGCTCCAATAGTCGATATCATTTTGAAGTTTCTATAATAATTCCAAGGATAAATTCATTTTAATCGTAAAATTATGAATTTTTATGCAAAGATATGTTTTACACGAAAAGGCTGTTATAATATACTATGAGTTCTGGGCTACCCTAGGTTAGCAGCTTTTTTATACTGCTGTTAAGAGGTTGTCTTAGTGACCGCGAGAGCCGAGACCAAGACCCGCGACACCACTTTCTTGTAAGGGGTCGAGACCGTTGTATGTCTCGTGATTCGTGACTCAGTCCCGCTATCTTAACTGGCGCTCTTTTAGACCACTTTTATTAGTTTGATTAACACTATTCTAAATCACTCGATTCGCGAGTAGCTTGTTTTTGTCGTGTACTTATCTATTTAAATCATACTAGTGGTCGGCCAGTGCTCGAAATTCGACCATAGCTAATTTATATTATAAGTTTGAACATTATTTAGAATCGTTTATCAAAGACTGAGCGAGCGCTTTTTACAATTTTCTTTCAAAAATAATGACATGGATACGTCAAATTTGAAATGTTGACATCTTCAAAGCAAAAAAACTTTTTCTATGGTAAAAAATATTAATCTATTCTCAATTTGATCACAGATAAACAAAAGATCCGTGTTAAATAACGTCAAGTTGATCGAAGTGTGTGTGAGTATGAAATACATAACATTACAGTAGTGTGCGTAGTGTTTTTTTATTCATTTAGGTAATCTATTTCTATGCATAATTAAAAAAATATTAGCATTCGCCACCCCATCTCTATATGAACTATAAGTGTGTGAAATTTCATACTCTTCCGTCCGCGCAATTTTCGTAAAAATGGTCACAAAGTTTTTCCTTCACGTATTAATATAAAGATTATTTCACTTGGTGAGCTCTAATCCGCATCCTAGCTGCCCTATGCTTAAGGACGGATACGTTTGTTTTGTTGTTAAGATAGGCATTACATACTTTTTAATAACAACGAGCAATGACAACTATACTAATTTTAGGTTTCAAATCTGGTTACATTATTTGATTCCCTCAAATTTCTACTCTACTGAAATATAAATACTATTCATAGTCTGTTCGCAATTTGAGCCAATGTTTCATACAATGACAATTCCTTCGAGGGCATGAAAATGCATAAAACAACCCTTAAAATTACATTAGCCCATACTTTCGGTCTCAAGAGGAGCTACTCTTCACTTTGAATAATTCATCAGGATTTTTTGAAAAGTATTTGGAATATCGTTTCGAAATTGTTTCAAAATATTTGCACGTATTTGGGTACATTTTTCTATTTTATATCATGTTTTACGAAAAAAAAACTGAAAATTTTCATATGAAAAAGTTTGTAGAAAAATTTACGGTCTGGAAACATACCTTTGTTATAGGAGTTTTTAGAGGCACAGGCCTCACAGTTATTTGTAATTATTTCTATATCAATAAAGAACTTTAAAAATTCAATATTAAAATAGTTATTTTTTTCTTGATCCGATAATGTGGATGACATAAACTATTTTGGTTGTTAATTGAAATGATTTTGAGCATACTAGCTGAAATTTCCTAATTAGGTACAAAATTCTGTAATAAACGAATCAGTTTCTCGTTCTTGTTACAAAATGCACATTATATTGCATTTCTATGAGATGCTTTCGATTGTGGAGAAATTTGCAATTCAAAACTATTTTCATTTGTCATGAGCTTTAGCACTGTTTCAGAAATTGTTTTAAAACTCGCGCAGACCAACTAGATTTATTTGATTATTGTAAAGTATAAAGTACATATTTTCGAGTTTTACATTCAAAATCACAAACTCTCTCTGAATATACGATATTAACATTGACTGGAAAAGTTTTGCCAGCTATGGCTTTACACTATACACTTACCAAACATTCAAGTACATTCTCCTAGATATATTTCTGCTATATTTCCCTTACCTGAAAATAAGCAAAAAAGAAATTTTCCATTAGTATTCAGTTGAAAAAAATATTTCATGTCTACTCTGTTTTTATTGTACACAAGAGACATTCAAATTTTGTAAATTGAATTTCATGTTTATTTTTTTGAACAACGTTAGCATATAATATGTTTATATTAGGGTGTGTTTACACCAAGCAAACATAGAATCAAAGTTCCATCATAATATATTCTTGATCGTTGATATAGTCACCAAGGAAGCAACATCGAAAAAGAATCAGGATTTTGGAGCGGATAATCTGTGATCGCACATTAATTGAGGTGGTTGGTAGTCTAGCGGTTACAACGCCGGCTTTCTGTTGTTTTGAGGTCGTGGGTTCGATCCCAGTGGGGCGAGTACAAATTCATCGACAGCTAATTGCACACTAATAAACGCTTATTAGCGTGCGAATAGTGTTTTAACGTCAAACGATCGAATCATTCGATCATTTTCTATGAAATTTTTACGCCAACTTTCGATGATCGTTTCGCTATTCAATTTTTGTAAATTTATACTTATTATTATTATCGTATGGCATCGAAAATCAGCTGCCAGTGAGCAGCGTCATCAAAGGATAAAAAAGTTAAAAACAATAAATTAGAGTCAAGATATAAAAGGATAAAAAAGTTTAAAAAGTTTCATGTTACAACTCCGGGAGATCACAAAACAATATCCAATTCGTTGAGTCATTGTAGAGCTTGTGGGGTAGCATTGTGAATGTCCATAAATGAGCCATTAAAAGCTCTTCGAGGGCACTCCTCCACAATAATTATGTGCGATAGTCTGCGTTGGCTCTTCACAGTCTCATGCGGGAGACTCGCGGATTTGCCATCTGTAAAGCATTTGGGCGCAGCGTCCATGACCGGTTCGAATACTACGGTTAAGCTGAACCCATTGATTTCTCGGCAGGTTGAAACCTTATAATCTTAACTTAATTATACTAATTGTACAAGTGTCAACCATCTTCCTCTTTCGCGACACAAGCGTAGTAGACTCTTTCATAGTAAGTAGTTTACTGTGAATGAGACAAAGAGTGTATTTGTGTTCAGTTTGACCGAAAACAGATATATTTTATTAAAAAAAAAAAAGTTTTTGATCGTTGTTGTTTCCATGGTGTCCGATATCATCCATAAAAGAAAGTATAGGTAGGTACTCTTCTTTCATTATAAACACAATCAAAATGCATGTTTGTGTTGAAAGCATTACGAACGTGAAAAAAACATACTTAATCAGGATTCATACTGCCATTAAAAACACCATTATTTGTATGAAATTAAATTAAACTTTTATTAAATAAATAAATATACACAAGCAAACAGAAAGATACAATAAGAAACTTATTTACACAATATTTTACACAGAAACAGTGCAACAAATGAGCGGAACCCGTTAAGTCATTTAAATGACTTGTCAATATGTTTAGCTTTTTTATAAAATAACCCTCTCTTTTTAAGTTAGATATGTATTGACAACTTACAAATCATTATTTCAAGATAGGTTGCCTAAGAATAATTAATAATGTATTGACAACTGAACTATTTTACAACCGTAATGACAAAACAAGAATTTTGGCACATGGTTTTTATAATTTGAGGCATTGATTTTGTACTGAATGGTAGACAAAACGGAGTGCATTTAGTTTCATTCTAAACGATTTGGCAATAGTCTCCAGAACGGTATCAGCATTGAACCAGATTGTATATTAACAACTATGAAAAATGACTAATATGCATATATTATCGAATCGATATTGTATCTATTGTATAGCATTGCAACTTTGTAATGTTGCCAGAACTACTAGGCTGCAAAGAAATATTTAAGAGAACATCCTTGCTTAAATATAGTGATAATATAATTAACTTGGCAAACATTTGAAGTTTGAACCAAGGGAATGATTTTCTTAGGACTTATATTAATTCGAGCATAACTAAGTAGTGATATTGAGATTTTATTTTTTGACATATTGAGCGAGCGCTATTTCACAAATTTCTTTCAAAAACAATGACATTGATAAGTCAAATTCGAAATATTGATAGGCATGTACAAAGTTTTTTTCTATTATTACTAAAGACAAACAATATAATATTATATTGATAATATATTCTCAAGTTGACCACAGAGAAACACAATAATATATGCGTCTGTGTCAATGTGAAATACATGGAAGTGTGAAATCAAATACATATAACTTTACAATACTGTTTGTTATGTTTTTTTTATTGATTTAATGTATTTGTATGCATAATTTAACAAAAATCCTTCTCTATATAAACTATAAGCATGCGAAATTTCAGAAATTCATTCAATTGGACGAATAAATCCATAACAACAAACGCACGGGCGGTATGGCTATAGTGGTCAGCCGTGCCGAACCGTATTTTCCAGTTATTCTTTCGAATAGATTCCCAAAAATTTCCTCGATTGAAGTATAATATATGTTAGATTTAAATTCATTGCAATTAAGAGTATTTCAAGACATGTTCCTAAATTGAATTTTGTCCATCTAGATTCTCAAAATATCACACTGTGCGACGCGTAAATATAGTTGCTTTAAGTTTTTATTTACACAAAATGACAACAGTACTGTAGGTTGGGAGCGCCAGGTGTAGGCGCCGTTAGTTGATCAGTCAGTGCTCTTGTGCTTCACTTTTTTACAATCTGAACTTTTTCAAAATAAGCACTGGATTCCAAACTTGGTTAAAAAAATGGGTGCACAATGTCGAAATAAACAAAATATATGTTTAGTTAATAAAATATTCAATTCTATTTTTATTTTACCTTACGGTAATCTTTCACATATTTTCTTTGTCACATGATGACAATATGAGTGAAAGTGTCAGAAATTCATTATTTTGGCGTAAATTTGATTTTGGTAGACATCACTATATTATAACATGCACGTCCCTTAGATCTCCCGTGAGCCGAGGGGTGTTGAGGTGCGCCCCCATCTCTCCTCTAGAATATTACCTTGCTACTCCACCTCTAGGATATTACCTCAGTGCCCCCTACCCGCTCTGCCCCACCACATACAGATGTGTATTAATTAAACGGCACATAATTAATATTTTCGTAGCACACAATTTAATCATAGGGTATGTTGTACCCCACCTACCCCCACCCAGCTCTGACTTAATATTGTTATTATTATTTGGGTACTTTACTACCCCTCCCCCCCAAAATTCACGATTATAAAATAAATAGCTACATACATTACTGAAATATTACATATGAGATCAAAAAACATTCTTCGTAATTGTTTATCTTCAATTATTATTAAATACCTATAGGTAACCCGTCAAAACGTCGTTTTTAAGCTAATTTCCGATAGCACGCGTAATAATTGACGCCTGTTTAGCTTCATACCTAATGTTTTTTTTCTATTACATGTAGGGTGAAAATTTATTGCAAAGAACTCCAAATTTTTGTTTTAGTTCATTTTTCTACCACCACGCTCCGGGTCGTTAGTTTTTTTCACCATGATTTGTTGTAAGATTCTCTCGTTGTCAGGGTGGTTGCCATTTGCCAACCACTAAATGATAGGTAGGTATCTTAATTTCTTGTCCACACTTACTGATGCGATACCTATGAACTTTTCTGCAAGCGAATTGAGTATTTGGTGTAGAAAAATTGATTATAGCATGATCTGCTTTAATATGAAAGTAATTTAAGTAAGTGTCAACCATAGAGTAAAAATATTGATGAAATGATGTTTTGTTTTACACTGTATTGTATTTTGCGTTCTTCATCTTTGTTTGTAACCTTTTTTTCTATTTTCTTGAAAGTGTGATAGACGCAAAGGCTTTTTGAAGCTGTTACATCTGTTTCACTGATATTTCATGAAATGAATAAATATCTAAATATGTTTGTCTATTTTCAAATAACAGAATTCACACACCATTACTACGTACCGCCGTTAGTCGATCAGTTTTTTTAGAATTCTAGGCAATTTAAATATTTATACATTTTCGAGTATTCACATTTTGGCAAATATGTAGAAAGGTAACTTACTTCACATTTCAGTTCAATAGGATGTACAAAATAATATAAAGACGATTGATTGTGTAATGTCAGTTATAATTTCAGAGAACGCTTTGAGGGTATACATATTAAAGCTTGATAAATAGTCAGAAATTATGCTTCATAAAATAGCTATACAGGTAAATAATTAATCAAAAGATTACATTGATATATATAATATATACAAACGAGTTGCTGCTTCGAGAAAAATACTTGAACATATCGTTAGTAACTTGTTCAAATTAAAATGTGTTAAATAAATTGTAGACTATAATTATTTTCTCTTCAAATATGATTACGATTATGATAGGAAAAGTGTATGTATGATAACCTGTCAATGGCATATTGTGGTGTTTGACACCTTATGCGTTAACCGCTAGAAATTATTAGGTACTAGCTTTCCCGACAGACGTTGTCCTGTTGTCCTAACTATGAATATTAAATTCGAATTTGTATGGTGATGAATTAATTATCATTTGACCAATGTAATTCTGACCAATGCATCTGTTTCAAACCATGTATTTTCCATCAGCATTCTGTCAATCGTACCAACTATCTAACAACTGACATTTCCTGTCAAAGTTTTAAAATTGGAATAAAAAATATATGGTAAAAAGACATTGCTTTGCAGCAATAAGTCCGCCTTTTGGTAGTTTTTTTAAATTGTATTTACACTATTTTTTGCGTCCAATAAAGATTTATTTATTTATTTACTAAGAAGGTTGCCTACTTAGAGTTTTCTTTGATTTTCTAATTTTCGAATAATGAGAAATTTTTTATCTGTCACCACTAGATGACGCTAGGATATTACCATATCCATATTTTCGCGGTCTCTGTTTATTTTCTACTAGCTGACCCGTAAAACTTTGTTGAACATCTTCGTATGATAATTATTTCCAATACTCAATGCATTTTTCGATTTTTAATAGTTATTCTATTCTGTTATCCGGAGCGGAGAAGAATCCAATAAACCAAGCTTCATAAAAATCTGTTAAGCCGATCTTGAGTTATGTACGTGTTTGCACTAACCCGACTTTCTTTCTTATCTTTAGATATGGCTTGGTGTACATAGTATATAGGTACGATGATGCACGGTATGGTATCTTGTTCTTCATGTGCCATGTCAGGTCTCCCCGAAGCCGACGTCGGCTACTACTATGACGTAGGCTTCTCTGTCCCGGGCTATCTGAAATGGTTCTTCCAGTCGCTGGAATCCGAGCAATTGACTGCTATGTCAGGACATCGGTCGTCTACATAGATCGACTTCCATCAATTTTCCCATTCATTTTCAGGCGAAGCAATTTTTAATTGGTGTTGCCTATTATGTAACCCATGTAGGACATGGTTTCATCGAAATGAATATACCGATGTAAGGAGTAGTAGAATAAAATTATAGTGGAAATAAAATACGCAGTAAGTACCAAAATATTCATTTTGAGATAATCTAATAAAACAGATTTTTCCACCATATAGACATAGTACTACGATGATTTTTGGATCTGTTTTTTACACCTTTAGATCATCGATATAGACTTAGTGCAATATTTAGGTTATTGGCAATGTTTATAGAACATTTCCTCATACTCAACTCATTTTTGGCGCTTAGTGCGTATTTTATTTCCACTATACAAATTTTCTAAGTTAATGATTCATATTTTGTTGAAAAAGTAAACCCATTGTCCGACTTTCATTCATAGAAGCAATGCGCCGCCTCTGGTTTTGACCGTCATGAAAATCCACCCAGAGGTGTTACCATACGTACCTACCTACAATGTGCTCGTGTATACTCACATAACTTAATATTTAATATCGTACCTTGACATTTCATTTCCTGTGAAATGATTCACTCATTCAGCATGAGATCGCACCGAGCGAGTATGTTGTACTACTCGCTACCCGTATTTAAGGTGTCGACACAATGAGAAAAATATCTAGCTAGAGTAGAGACATTATCTAGCTAGAGTAGAGACATTATCTAGCTAGAGTAGAGAAATTATCTAGCTGGACCACTCTAAACCTGCAGACCAATTTTTCTCTAGCTAGAACACCTAGATATCTTCCCATAGTCTTTTGAATAAGCTAATCAATTTTTTTCTACGAGTATCAATGAAGAGGTTCGTAGCGCAACAATTCAGTCATCGAGATTCGTTCTGAATGTCGCCCCGAACCTTTTGCACAACAAAAGCTTCCTCTCTCTAAAAGATGTTAAAAGTGTATTTGTGTTCACTTTTGGTTAGCCTAAAAACTAGAAGTTTAAAAAAACCTTGTAAACTTCGCATTACCCTAAGCCTATCAAATTCTTTTACAGTCACTCACTACCAAAAAATTAACAATTTTTTTTTTAATTTGTATGGGAAAATAAAGTTGATCATTATAATAATCTTTATTCAATAATAAGTCAAATCGGTTCAGCTTTTCCCGAGTTTTTGCAGAAGTCACGCACAGATACCTCATAATTTTTATACAATGACTGGTATTCTCAAATTCACGTTCCAACGCAACGCAAGAAGCTCTTGCGTACAACTTAATCGGTTGCCAGTAGTTACGTAACTAATTTATTGGATAAAACATTTTCAGAATAGCGAAATGTCAAAAGTCTCAATAAAAATTGGATACGACGCAACTCAATCGTCTGTTTTTCATTTCAGAATAGCCGTCAATAACAACTCGCTCTGCCGATAGAAAAAGAAACGCCTTGTATATTATAGAAACTCTAAAGCCTCCCATAAATAGAAGACATGTTCATACACGAATATTCCTCAAATAATCATAAAAATGGTGATATGTTTGGTTCGATATGCTCATAAACTTTTTTCACAACCTTGAGATTGAGCGCTTTTTTACACTTCTAGACTAAAAAGTAATAGCTCTAGCTAGGTCAAGTCTGGCTAAAAATGTACAGTGTATTGTTGCCTTTAGTTTGTTTCTCTACATGTGAAAAGATTCTCATTAGATTTTCACGTCAGTCCTGTCCGAGATGAAATATTTTTCAGAGAAAAATATGTTGAATTTATGTATCTGAAAAGTAAACATGGGTGTATCACTGCGAGAGAAGTTCTTCATTATCGGTAGACTAACAGAAAAATCTGTCGGACGACAATCATAGAATGGGGCCATTAATTATTTGATTGTCCCTTAGAGTGTCCAATTTTACTTTACCAAATTGGCGACTGTGTATAATTTGAATTTTCATCCGAAAAACCTTTAAAAAAGTATCACATGTTTCGTCAATATAATATTTCCCCGTACAAAGTAATAAAAATATTGGATTGGTTTCGTTTCTATATTATCAATGGAATATTTTATTTTTTTATGTTTACGCCGACGCATCCAGCATGAGCCCATCACTTCTACCATTATGGAGGGAAAATGGACTTCCCAATGTGTTAAGGATGCCGAATGACAGTTGGCCGAGGAGAATGCTGTTTTTACTCCCATAAGGGTCCCGCAGACGAGAAAGACCCTCTCACACCGTGTTTCTCTCCTTCGAAGCAGAGCTGAGGGATCTGGACATGATGTGGGAGGAGGTCATAAACAGGAGAGATCTTGTTGCCTCCCTTTGCTCTAAGTGGGGCGTAAAGGGAGTTTGGATTGGACTTTGGATGTATGAAAAATAATATATCCCGTGGAGTGTTTCAACGAAAATACCGAATAACAGACGAACCAAACAATAATTAATTATTAAAAAGGATTTGACACGCATCAGTCACTTTTTTTGTTAATGTTAGTGTTTTTAAAAAATCTGAAGCCTCTTCGAAATCACCCAATTTTTTAAGTATTGTACATACTAGGTACTTTATGATTTTGTCAACTAATTTTATAAAAAAAACCTTCATCTCTCGGGCTAAAATATAATAAAATATTATAGATGAAGTCTCTAGATTCTCAGCTACTTACTGTTCCAACAAACGTTTATCGACTTAAGTTTATAATTAACGCAGTTGTACCTTTGGTGCCTCCTAAATTAGCGGATATGAGAAATTAACAAAGTCATTGAAGCTCAAGAGTTTAGCAATAGATTCCGCAATATAATTAAGACTCCAAACAATTTATCTCCGTTCGAAATGTTCATATTGGAAGGGGGTTACAGCAGATATAATTTGGATTTTATATCACACTTTTCCAATAAATTATCGAAAATTCTTCATATGTTGTTATGTCAAGCGTCGGTGTATGCATCATATGCGACCTAGATTGAGTGATTTTTGTTGTTGTTTTCTTCATTTCTAAAGATCAATCTGATCTTCGCGCACCTGACGATTTTTTTTCAAGGTTGTGGAAGTTCTGCCTAGCTATGTGATTGAAAAATCATAGAACCCGTCCAACGAAGAAAGCACAGTTATTTAATGACCCCAATCTCACTCAATATAGATAAATTGATCCTCCTCGCAGTTCAAGATAGTCGGAGCGTACGCCATCTACACCTCATCTCGAACGCGTCTATGCGCTGCATGTCTCAATGGCCTTCAATAATATAGTGTACGTCAAGTGAAAATTAAAAAAAAATGCTAGTTTCAGTCATGTATTTTTTATGTATTTTAAAGAACTGTATGTATGCGGACATTAAAAAAAAATACGTAATTCGGATTATTTGCAATGTCAAAAACGAAAGCGATTTATCGGAAAAAAATTGAAACCTGGACAAGAGACCAAGATCACATAACAAAATAGTAACGAAAGGAGCCAATAATAAGGTGTTTGAAACAAGGTGCCATTTTTTTTTTCAGAAAAAGATTTCGGATCAAGTTTAGTTCTGGAAAAAAACCACAAAAAGAAACAAAAAAAGGTTAAAATAAGACCTTAAAAAAATTCATTTCAAGTTGATACTAAAAATAATCGTTGAATGAACTATGGTTACACAGAAAATGATTGATCAAACTATTATAGGAAAAAAACCCCACTAAATAATTGGGAGTATCGAGTTTTACTGTTTTGTTTTTATAAAAAACAGTGGCTGACAGTTTTGTATTTCATCATGATCGTAACAACGTGTTTCTTAAAAATAGTTTTATTATCTTAAAATATTTCAGAAGAAAATAATTATTTGATATTTACAGCATAATCCAATTAAGAATTTAAAAACTAAATTTCTCGTAGAAGTAATTTTCAAAGGTTGATAACTAAAATTCATAACATAAATACACTTTCATAATTTATTCAATTAGTTCTGTAACTTTGAAAATGTTAATAATTATTCTCATATCGCCGTTATTACAAAATGTTGTTATCAAATTATTTCAACTAGTAATATTATAAATAGGGGTCCAAGGAAATGTTACGCGCAATATAAGAGCATTTAATGCCTCTTAGCCACTGCATTTCAACTCGACTCTCACCTACAAGCGGTGAACCCTGTTACGTTGGCCCAGGCTGAAACGGCGGTTACATTCGGTCCCTGTTGACGCTAGGGTCAACAAGCTGAAGAGAGTACGGGGTGCCTTGCATGGCTGTCCAACATGCAGGGCATTTCCTACACCTGATTCCTTTCCTCCTGCCTTCTATGAGCCCTCCCATCCATATTCACCTAGTCCTATCATTCCGGAAGGAGTAAACCTTTCTGGCCAAAAATCCCCAATCCAAGGTGTCATTCGACCCGTGCCGATGGATGCGTGACTAACGGGTAGGTTAGTAACTAACGGAGGCTCCCTGATACCAGGCAACCTCAGGGTGACTTTTTGCCTTACCCCTACATGCAGGGATGTGTAGGGGCGGACTTTTATTTCCCTAGTTCTAGCTATGGAGGATGTACATGGCATCTTTGTAGAGCCGACCTGGTGACTCAAAGGGCATCTGGTCCATTGACCTTCTTTACTAAAATAAATAAATAATATTATAAATGTTTTATAATTATTATTTCAATTTTGGTAGCAATAAATCGACCGTCATATCACAGTCATCCATGATTGCTTCATCCACCAGTTTCTGTAAGTCCTGCAGTTCTTCTTCGAATGTATTTTTTAATAAGTGGTCCATTCTTCATAAAAAGTTTTCAATTTGTCAAACTTATTTCTTGAAACAATTGGTCAACAGGTTTGAAAGAGTATTTACATTAACACTGCGCTATATCAAACGCATTGGAGTGCTTTTCTTGCTTCTATATCGTGTGGCAAAGGGAAATCGTACTATTTTTTTAGAGAAAAATTCCAAACAATAGATGAAGTTGAAACTTTTTGGCGCAAGTAAAGGCTTGTCGTTGCACTTTCGTCCAAGAAACGATGAGCGGTTATTGACTTTCAATACGGCAATGCGAAAATAGAGGGTCACAGACTAGGCTACCGCGGCAGTTATACTTTTACAAAAGTAACTAGACTTTGGTAAGGCTGACGGTACGTTACAAACCTCCTTTGATTTTTCTTTGATTTAGCAATGTAATGTTAAAATAATCACAATGGTTTTGTTACTCGAAACCTGAAAATTACAAGAGATATTTTCAAAAGAAAGGTGAGTTCGTAGATAATAAACGAACTCTTTTAAGTTATGTAAAGTTTTTAAAAGTGGCTTTGAACAGCGTAAATCAGTACGTATTTATAGTTTAAGATGAAAATAAATGGATAAGTGCTATCAACAATAAGTTAGTATTGTAGATAACTAAACAAAGATGTTAAAGGAACCCAATCTTCTGGGAATTGATCCATTGTTGATAAATGTGTTTGAAACGGATTTAGGCCCAAAAGTGAAGGGCACGTATGAATGGAGCGGCACAGAGCACAAGACTGAAATAATATATGACACGTGCGATTGTAATATTGTCAGTTTATGTGCCCGCCCAGTGGCCACCTGGCGTGTGAGGCGGGGGCGGTAAGGTCAGGGCGGGCAGGTACTTTTAACTAAATAAGATTTCAGGACTCTGTTTCTCAAGGCGAGGTGCATAGACACCTGAGAGAAAATACACGTCGAACACGTTCTTACTATTGGAATTTATAAAACTTACTCTACTTACATATTATCAAGTAGGTACTTATCTACATAATATTTTAGTCCGTTTATATTTTTGAAGGCGCATCAATCGTAGAAAACAGACGTTAAGGTCAGATATTAATATGCCCAGAGCCGTACAAAATGGTGGAGAAGGTTCTTAAATACAATTTGCTGCATTAACTTTAATATATTTACAGCTATTTAAAAAACTCTATTTTTTTAGGATCTTCATACAAATTTCTCAAAAACATAGCACAAATCGCCCTCTATGGGTGGAATGCCTAATTAATTATCACACATTAGAGGGTGTACGGAATGTAGCTAAGATTCAAACCATAGAGCTCCCTCTATGAAAACTTGCAAATTATGTCGGTAGGTTCGTATAATATTATGAGGTCGGTAAAAAAGTCATTCATCTTTTTCTGTGCTTATGTCAGTTATAGAGGTCTGTTAAGCAATGGGAAGCTAGACTAGAACCTGTTTAATTACCTACCGATCAAGCCTGACAATCGGAATCAAAAACGTAAAGCAACGGGTATAAGCTAGTATTAAATAAGTATGAAAAATGAATTTATGCTTCAGCGCCCTTAGCCAGGTGCAATATTGCATTTACGAATGCGATTGTGATCTTTTTTATATCGAGCTTTTTGCGAACAAGAGACGTGACTGAAATATCCATATAAAAGAAAACATTTGGCAATCGATATCGTAATCGCAAGTTACACTTGACTACTGTATTGTTTTTTATTTAACAAACGATTGAAGTGATGCATGCACGTTGTGGGCTTGTGTGCAGACCACGATCCTCTTTCAAGATATAAGCTTTATTGAATCGAATCATCAATAAACAACATTTAAAATATTTTTTTTCCATACTCAAAATATGTTTGATTCAGGCGATAACACTCTAAACAATATGATTTGAACTCTCAGCAAAGTTGTTTAAAAACTATAGTTCGAGTTCGGTTTCGAACACACGACCTCCAAAACGCGTAACGAAAATCTGCATCCTTTCCATTCGTTTAAAGCAAATATTCAATGGTCTTTTTCTTTACAAATGTATTCCTAAATCTTTAGTACAAATATTTATCTCACAAATTTATTTACTTGCTGTGTAACCACGAATCAAAAAAAAAATACATTAGAGACTGAGATATTATGCAACATCTAATACAAGATGCTTATATCCAGATTCTGATATGCACCATCGTTTGTTTTCAATAGTCTAATTAGTAAACTTTAAACAAGAATCAGTTTCAAATTAATTAAAAAATTGAAAACAAATGAATCTGCCAACTTAAAGCCTAATAGTTCCAGTAATAAAATTATACGATTTGGTATTAGAAAGATTATACCTATAACCTAAAAGATTTTAAGTTTAATGAGCTAACCTACAACGCGTTATTTCAGTAATAAAGTTATACGATTTAGTATTAGATATAATAATACCTGTTATAATTTGAAGATTTTCCTTTGACTATAGTTTGAGAAACGCTCTTTTCGTACGTAGGTCGGCACTTGAAGAGTGGGTATTACCGGCAAACCCTAAGCCCGCCGCAATTCAGCAATTTCCCGCACATCAGATCCATAACTGCTCCCGCCCAAACGGCTCTTCTCCTTCATCATCCCACCGGCGGGACAAGAGGAGGATCATACCATAATATCTCGTCCCTTTAAATGACGAAAAATCATTCAACCCGTGATAATCCGTGCGCCGATAACATATAAAATTCATAACACTACCAGCATTGGACCGCAAAGTTAGTCGTTGGCGGTATACCCTACTACAAACCAAAGGTTTTGCTAATTTAACGGAATACGTAAACAGAGGATTATGCTTCCATAATCTTCAAATTTAATTAAAAAAATTATAAATGCACAAATGACGCAAACATAATCCTGTAACAATCAATATGAATAAGTGGTTGGTGACCCAGCGGTTACAACGCCGGCTTTCGTACTGCGGACGTCGTGGTTCGATCCCTGGTGCCGACCATCTTCCTCTTTCACGACACAAGCTTTCAGTAGCTTACTGTGAAAGAGTCAAGGAGTGTATTTGTGTTCACTTTGAGTGAGCACAGATTCATTTTAAAAAAAAAAAAAAAATATGTTTGGATGTGAAACGTGGACATGGACGAAAAATGAAGAATGTAGTATTAACGCAGGAAAGATGAGAGAACTACGAAGAATATGTGGAAAGACTCTGTGGGACATGGATTGGAATGGTTAAGAAGGAATGTGGTATGGAAGTTAGTGTTGTAGCATACATGAAAGTCAATAAGTTAGGATATGTAAAAAAAAAGATGGAAATAGAGCGTCATATAATTCTCTTGAGGTTGGAAGGAAAGTTGTAAGAAATCGTGATCTACCAAAAATGACGTGGATCGAACACATCGATTCCGTCCTCAAGGAAGGCCAGGTCATAAGTTAGAGAAACAGGACAGGTTGGATGAGAAATGTTATTTTATTTTATTTTTATTGTTTTTAAAATGCCACTGTTTAGCATGACGGTAAAAAAACCTTTGCGCCAAACAGTGTTATGTCGGTAGAAGAAGTGGATGAAGGGTGCTAGGATGGAAAAGAGTGTAGTTCCGTTCTCTCTGCGTGCCCCCAATGAGACACGGCGTGATGGGTAAAACAAAATACGTGCAGCTTCCGAAAAACGTAAGTAGGAACATAAAAAACTTTCAATGAAACATAACAAGAATGGGATGTTTTTTTTCCATTTTGTGCCACTAGAGGCGCCCTAGCTAATCCGGTCTATTGTCAAATTCAGTGTTGCCAAAGGGGGCGATTTACTTCTATTTGGGCTATTTCGAACGAGAATATGCGACGAAAAAATCTAAAAGGCGACAGGTAGCCACTTGAGTTACTTCCGAAATTTTCGGAATGACCGCATACCAAATTTTCAGTTTGGCTACTTTGCGTTTGAAAAACGGCGTTGGCAACACTGGTCAAATTAACGTTTATAACCTTAACCATATGCTTAGAATAATCATTGTACATTTCTTTTTACATACTATTAAATTATTTATTAACTATTAAATATTACTAATTGTTTATCTTATTTTATTTTTTATATACCTACCTAAATACAAATGAAAAAAAAGCTGCTAACCTAGGGTAGCCCAGAACTCATAGTATATTATAACAGCCAGAAGACAATTATTATCTGCTTTAGAACAACATATTCAATATTAATCGGTAATTTAAGGGGGACCCACTGAAGTTACGGACCTCAAATTTTACGTGCTTGTGAAGGAGCATAAGACCAACTCGTATACCAAATTTTATGAAAATCGAAGATTTTTTTTCTTTTTTAGCCCTTTTTCTAGAACAAGTGAAATTTTATTTGGATACTTTAAGAGGGTTCCCCTGAAGGTACCGATCTCAACATTTTACTGTCTCATCTACATCGAGGGGCTAAGCGTTCTACCAAATTTCAATCAAATCGGATAAGAATGACTATGAGTTATGGGTGTGCACACATTTTTGGTGTACGCGTACGGGTACGCGGAAATTTGTGAAAAATTTTTTTTGCATTTTTGGAATCTACACCTTCGAAAACGTCGTAATAAATAATTTCAGCGAAATCTATTTTTTTTTGAAATACGATCACAAGACTCATGTATATTCCATATACTATGAGTAAAATACCGTAACAGAAAACAATAAAACAAGAAGATATAGAACAGCACTGCAAATCCACCCTTGAAGACAAATACATACCTTGTTAATTAATGTTAACTGTATTATTTTGTTTGTGTGTAGTGTAAAAGGACACACTATGGTTTACCTCCGAGAAAAAGCCACTTTTGAAATCATCAATAATTAAAACGTTAAATTGTTTAAGAGAAAAAAAAGAGAGGAGATATATTAGCATAATATTCATCAGTCAATGCTAGATGGTATGTTTGACAGCTGTCATAATTTGACAATAGACCGGATTAGAAGCTCTGCCACCTATAGTGTGTATTGTCGGAAGCTCCCTAGAAAACATCCCATTACATTATAGGAAACACGGTTACAATTTAATTTAATTTTATTATTTTTTTCGTATCAATAGGTATCAGATCTGAAATTCAAATGAAGAAGTGGTAATTGAAACCAGACGTGGTAGTTTATTATATACGAAGCTTCATGAATTAATTATATTTATGAAAATTATCAAAAGTAAGCGAAAAAGATAAAGCTTGATGAAAATGATTTGTTAAATTATCGCTACCTACGCAACACTAAAAGCGGAAAAGGTAAAAAAAAACCCTGTGTAACCGTTTGCTGGTTTGATAATCCGATAAAATCCTATCGGGTTATTTCGAGAGACTCAATTAAGGACAAGAAAAGCCGTCCAAAGTTATAATGAAATTATCGGTTTGCGGTTTAAAAAGTAAGTGTGTCTTTATAAAGGTGGGCGGCTATTTCAGTCACAGTCGTGAAACAATAAAATACAAAAAAAGAAGTAGCCCGCTTTACCGAAAAAAAATCTTCCCACAACCCTCTCCGACTTTGATGTTGTTATTCCCCCCCCCCCCCCTAATCGCCTACGGAGCTAAGCCAGTGTAACTGCCCCACCTCAGTTCCTAAAGAACACATCTGATTCTAACCGGGAACCGCCTTTATTTATCTTCGGACTAATAATAATTAATTATGATTTCAAAGTTATTGACTACTTTATAATAACTGTGAGTTGGTTGGATGGATTTATTAATAGCAACCCTCGGGGAATGATTGTCAAAGACATTTCACAAATAATTAAAATATCAATCTACTTCATTTGAGAGCATAAAATGGCCAGAAGATTTTCGAGACATCAATGAACTGCTTTAAAGTACACAACGCTCAAAACCCTGTTTCAAAGGAATGGAATACAGCAAATTTTTGACGTTTGCAAAAGTTACCTTTTACAAAACGTACGAAAAAATACACATACCTTCATATATACTCCTTTTTAACCCCAGATAGGGGCATAGGGAGGCAACAAGAGCCCTCCATTGCGCTCGATCTTGTGCAATGTTTATGACCTTCTCACACAGCTCTGTTTCGATGCACGGAATACGGTATGAGAGGGTCTTCCTCGTCTTCGGTACACTGATGGGCATCTTGTATGAAAAAAGTTAACTTGAAATAGCGGATATCGTTAGGTTTTTATTTTTGTAAGTAATGATATACAAACATGTTATACCTATAGTGTTTGAAAGGGGATGTGTTTTTGAACAGTTGTTATGAGATTTGAAGAACCCATTCTTTTTTCTGAGGATAACTTTTTTCCGGAACTGTTTGTTTGGACTTTGAAAGGCTATGACTTTTTATTAAGCCACATTCTGAAACACAAATTTATTTTTTCTATACATGCATACCTTTGAAATAAAAACAAAGTTTATTTGGATCTGATTTATTGGTAAATAAAAGTGTAACAGAGGCAAACAGGTAATTTTTGGAATAAAAAAAAATTGAAATTCCTTAAAAAATAGGAAGCACCTTTATAAATTTTGAGTACCTAGTTACAATATGTTCCAAATGATCTCTTTTATGTAGGTACCATATTAGTATGTCTGAAGTTCTACCAAACAACCTGTACATCATGCAATAAGTAAAGTGTTTGATGGTTGGAATTGTGACATAAAATATCATATTTAAAGGAATAATAGTCATTTGACGTAGTTTATAATATAACTACATAGCTTTCCCGACAGACGTTGTCCTGTGGTCCTAACCAGAGGCGGCTCGTTTATACGTGCACTGCACCCCGAAAAACAGAAATACATAATTAATGCGATTAAAATATTTCTAAAGCACCCATATTTCATTCATATTCAAAGCTCAGGCGGGAACAACGTGAGAATATATGCGAGCGCACACATTCTACCTCGCCTATGAAGTACCGATGCATTTATTTTGAATGTGCCCAATAATTTTGTTAACTTTGTATGAAAATTTTCTAAAACGCTCGAAACGGTAGAGTAAGTGGGATGGGCTACTGTAAAAGCGGCAATCACGTATGCAAGAATGAGAGGGAACTACAATCAGGTGCAGTATAAACAATAATTTTGTTGTTATAGATTTTTTCATAGATGGCGTTGGCGCGTCGCAGGAAATCCGTTCCATACTTAGTTGAATGTTATATTTTATATTATTTTACTATCCAATTTTAAACTTTTAAGAAGAATCCAATAAATCAAACATCGGAAGAATCTGTTCAGCCGATCTCGAGTTATAAGTATTCGCACTAACCCAACTTTCATTTTGTATTATAAGATATTATAAGATGTAAACGGTGTTGTATGTTAAATATATACAAATTAAAAAAAAAATGTAGCCTATCGTGAAGAAGGCAGGAGATAGGTACTTGAGTATTATATTGAAGAAAGCAGGTAACGCGGCCCATGGATATTATACCTATTCTTGAATAAAAGTTGATAAATGACCGTTAAACAAAACACTCGGGAAAGCTCCCAATAATTGGCCTCTCCGGCTGTTGTATAAATAGGAAGAAACCGGTGTCCGGTCCCCTTCGAGCTCTTCACGTCTTCCTTTGTGATTGCTTTCAAGAGCTTTTAATAAACCCCGCCAAGAGTCCTACTGCACGGGAATGAAATAATTGGACTGGAATCAGACAGATCGATCACTAGCCTCTGTTGTTTATTGTCTTTATTGTTGTATTTGTATTAATTTCATGACTATCCCTTTGTAATATCTTTAGCGTTTTTTTTAAGAAATTTGGCCTCACTTAAAATGAAAACAATTAATACATCTTTCACACTAAGCAAAGAGATTCGAACCCACTATTTTCAATTCGCTGTACGTCGATTGATACCACTAGGCTACCTTCTTTGTGTTTAATTTTCTAAAAAAAATGAATATTTTTTATGTAGTAGGCCATAGTTATACACCTGCTGAAATTTTCCATGTGTTTTACAGGCAAACCTGTAAATCTTTCATCTGTCCGACAATTATGTATTTCATTCCATTATAATTTCAAATTGATTCTCTTGATTTTTTTGTAACTCTTTTATGTTTGTTTGATGATTTCTCTTTCATTCTTTTGACACTTTTTTATGTATGTAACTAGATAATATGCTTTACTGATTTCGTCATGTTTTTTTTTAGATAATTTTCTGACTTGACTTAGTGTATGGGTAGTTTCATCGCATGAATGTGTAAATGTATAATGAAAATGACGAGTAAATATTTTAACCAAGGCATCCAAAAATCATTTGATTTTTAATGGATAATAATATTTTCTCCCGACATACACGTGATCTCGTAAAGTTAATATAATGTTCTACTGCTGTGATTTACTTCTTAAGTATTCATAGCTTCTTAGCATTGAATGTCGTCAAAAACCATTAAAAATGTTCAAATATCTCGAAAGCTCTTACGTACGTAGCTTTTACCAGCTCTGTCGTTAAATGATTCGCCCTCATTTCCCGTATCGGGAGAGAGGGAGAGAGGTTTACGTAACGAAGCTTTTAGCATTCTCAAACACGCCTGCTGCATACTGTAACGTATCAAGTGGTAGAACAAATGCGATAAGTCATACGAAAGGGTGCCCACTACACACTGTTGCCACAGAGCCTGGGGTTAAATCGATCCTTCAGTGGTTTTTATTCAGCGAACGTCACAATTATAATATTAAATATTTATGGGAGCGTTACTTGTGTGGAGCTACGT
This sequence comes from Mystacides longicornis, assembly GCA_963576905.1. Lineage (NCBI taxonomy): Eukaryota > Metazoa > Arthropoda > Insecta > Trichoptera > Leptoceridae > Mystacides > Mystacides longicornis. The sequence goes on from OY756427.1 coordinate 24,923,331, forward strand.
ACGCAGCGCACATATCACCCACGGCCGACATTCAAGCGCCGCCGATATTTGTGCGAAAAAGTAGCGCGCGTGCATCTGCGACGTACGTTGGCCTACTCGTCAACGCGACGCCGACGCCGACGTTAGCGCGCAATTTTCAGCTCATTTATGTAAATATAGTGTTTATTTTTGAAACACACATATCCTGGTTTGGAAATCAAATCTGGAAAGCTTAGTACACACTTATTTATCTTCTGATTAGTTTGGCATGCACATTTATTAGAACTAGTGGTCGACCAGTGTTCGAAATTCGACCATAACAAATTTAAATTATAAATTTGAAAATTATCAAGGTTCCATTGTCAAAGACTGAGCGAACGCTATTTCACAATTTTCTTTCAAAAACAACGACATTGATACGTCAAACTTGAAATCTTGATATATGTACAAACTATAAAGTTTTTTCTTATTATTATTATTTAAAATAAACAATATTAATCTATTCTCAATTTGACCAAATATAAACAAATGAATTTATGCTTCTGTGTCAATGTCATAAAATGGTCGAATTTCGAGCACTGGTCGACCACTAGTAATTCTTTAAACAAACTAAAATCAATCTATATTCATAGGTAAATAATTCTGAAGATACATTTACCAAAAGACTGATTTTTTTATATTTTTTATTAAACGTCATCCCAGAGTCTTGAATATGCAAGGATAATCTACAATCCGGATGCGAGAAAAAGACGAGACGGGCCAAAATTAACTATTAAGCGGACGTTCTTTGCGGATTTACAAGATACAGCCTAAGCTGAGATGAAGTTTGGAGAAATCTCGTGGCGTTCACATATTCTACGTGGACTTAGTAAATATGAAAAAAATATTAGGTAACACATAGGTATAATTCGCGCGTAATCGTCGGTAGCATCCTTGAGCCCATACACCGACAAATTCAAGCCATATAGAACACTCTCTGACATTTTACCAAGCATAACAAAATAATCGTTACAATTTATCTTACATGAGACTTCCTGTTTTGTTCAAATGTTATCAGTTCAACTAGAGATGAATACTGATAGCAGTGGAATAAAGTTTGTATGACAATGCGAGTCAGAACAATGTCAGGCTGTGGCACAGAGACGAGATGGTTGTCAAGGGAAGTCGTAAACTCTTGATTTCGCTACATCATAATATTTAGGAGGCGTATTCAAAATACATGTCTGTCCTCAGATAGTATTATTATGTTTAAACATTAATGATCATTCATATCATTTATATACTTGAAGATTCGTTAAACAAGGTATCACGTACATTATAAGTTCGTCAACTATATCTAAAGTAACTCACAATAAAAAAATAACGATCTATTAAATGGTAACGAAAATTATAGACTTTTACGAATCTGAGGCCGGCAGGGTTATTCACGGAAAAGTTTAAGTAAAGATTTAGTCAGATATTTACTTAAGAGTGGTTTGAATCTAAACACCCGTTTTTGCTCTTTCTACTTAATCGATTTTACTTTTTGATTCCGCGAGTCCTTAACATACGAAATGGAAATTTATGTTCTATTGCAGAATTCTGGGCGTAAGATGGTACCACCGCATCACGAACGACGCTATACGCCAGCGCGCCCAGCGTGGGCCCATCACCTCCACCATTGTGGGGAGGAGATGGACTTGGCTGGGACATGTGTTAAGGATGCCGAATGACAGTTGGCCGAGGAGAGCGCTGTTCTTCCTCCCATCAGGGTCCCGAAGACGAGGAAGACCCTCTCACACTGTGTTCCGCTCCTTCGAAGCAGAGCTGAGGGACATGGACATGGTGTGGGAGGAGGTCATAAACATTGCGCAATATCGAGCGCAATGGAGAGCTCTTGTTGCCTCCCTATGCCCCTAAGTGGGGTCTTAAGGGAGTTTGGATTGGATTGCAGAATGAACTTTAGTTCCATACGTTAGGCAGTTTGGGGTGCTTTTAATATTTTTTTTCAGTAAACTCTCTCAAATTTTTCTCGATCCATAACTCAAAATTTTTAATATTTATAGAAACGTTAGATGCGGAAAATGTGAAGATTAATCTTAATAACAATTTTAATTTGTTTCATTTACCTAAACATGTTTTTTTTCAGTGTAATAATTCCCCTTAAGAAAATAAAGTTTAGTTCAAACTTAACTTTTTAGGGAATACCCCTGCTTCTGTTTAAGATCTTTAAAGATTGTTGGGAAGTTTATTAGCAATGAACAAAATTAACCTAACATAGTACCACGTCAAGTATCAATTTATCAGTTTTCGAAAATGACCCTCTTTATTTTCTATTCCTGATCTGTTCGAAGTGCCTATTTGATATGCATTATCTTCAATTATGTAATGATGTTGAATTTCCATCAGACGATGTGTGTAATTGTGCGTTATTTTGAAATTGTTTTCCGCACGTAGGTATGCCGCCCGGCCCGGCGGCGTATAAAGGCGCGCTGTGCTATCGATAAAACAAATTCGAGTTGAGCTGCGTGTGATGGGACGGGGGACATTAATATTTAAATAATTGTTTCAGGAGTCGTTACATAGCGAGTGGAGCAGCCCTCTCTCTCTCTCTCTCTCCAAGCGAACAAATCCGCTCGTTGGCTGACGTCATATTTTATTCGGTGGGATTCCATGGCTTGTTGGAGATTTTTATGACACTCGGATGCGGGAAGGATATCAATCCTATTCTAATTGATCGTTTTTTACGGTTCGAGTAATTATATGTTCTTGATATGATCTAACCGTACTTCAAAATAAATCTGGTGAAAGATTCACACCAGAAAATATTAAAGAAGATTCTTCTTAATTAAAAAAAGAAAAGTCAACGAAACAAGCATTCTTCCGATAAAAAAATATGAAATGCAAATAATGTCGCTTTATAGCCAACCTAAAACAAAATGTGCAAAACGGTATACCTATTTGTGTGAAAATTTAAAGCCCTGTTCTAGCTGGTCGCATGATCCCACGATCGTGCGATTGCGATGATCGCATGAACGCATAAACGAATTTGTGATCGCATGATGAAAACTTGTGCGTCCTTACTGCCATCGCATGATCCCGCGTCCAGCACTTTCCTTGACAACGCAAACAAATAAATATGAATGTTAGTAAGTAAAAACTTTGGCAAGTAGGTGTCGTATTAATTATCCATAACACAGAGCAATACAGGCGACGCGCGATCATTTCAAATAAGGCACCGATCGGACGATCGAATTTACGTCTGTCCGTCTGCCCAGTTAGGACGCGTTCATACAATGTTACATTATGTTTGAACAGGGCGTCCGCGTTTATGCGATCAGCTAGGACAGTGCCTTAGAGATATAATAAGAAGTGGACTGGGGGGGTTAGGTTAGGTTACTCTTCATTTTAAATTCGATTCAATTTCAGCCTTAAATAGTATAAAATGGTACATAATGGTACCTAATAAAAAATGGTCCAAAAAAGAATTTATACAAGCATTTAAAATATGAAGAAAATTGAATTGGTAGACATTGGCATCGGGATTGACTGTCAAGAGTAACTTCCGAGTCGCAAATATAATTGACCGCATCCAAGTACAAAATTGGCAATGGTTTGGGCATGTAAAGAGGCAACGAAATAATGTACATGGGTACCTTGCGTTTTAAAATAGCTACCATATGAGATCAAGAGGCCAATAGGGAGATCCCCAAAAAATGATGGACTGACGACGTGAACCCAGTCGTGTGAGATACTGGTGGAAAACTTTTGGAAAAAAATAGTGGAAAACTTTTAAAGAGGTTTAAATCCAGCAGCTGAGAGACGGCTATTAAAGAAGAAATTGTGAAACCTGCAAAACTGATGTAATGTTTGGCATGACGCAAGATATGCAAACAAAAAAGGGACATAGACTTGTAAAATGGCAGTCGTATATTATGAAATCAAGAACCTAACTCTTTTAAAAAAGATGGTCAAATTGATTCAAGTGACAGGATCTCTCTTGTGTGTCGTCTAGGTTTGGTTTGCAAAAACATGAACTGTATTCTTCTCTATCTAAAGCAATCTTTTTGAGTTCCTCGTAGAAGAAAGAACACATAGGTATCAAAGAGTCTTAAATGTGACCAAAATATCAAGACCGGGTATTTTAAGGTTAGCCAATAATAGAGATCGGTATACTAGCCAATAATAGAAATCGGTATACTAGTTTCACGTGCGATTTGCTGGGGCCTTACTCTGCCTCGATTCCAATCCAATCTTAATAACGATGTCATTGTCAGGTTAAGATTTTGGTTGTTATGCATAAAAATTAGTTTCACATAGGTTATTGTTGAATCCGGTATTGCTTTACGAAAATTAAATGGTATAAATATGAATACATACCAACACTTTTGGTATTCAAAGTTCTGGTATAGACGGCCGTTCGGCATTGAAATCCGGATTGAATTTCAAGAGTAGTCCACCTTTTTTTCCACTATCATTTCTAATGAAGGAACCTCTATATTTTTTTTTGAAAAGATCTTGCATTTTAGCGTACGGGTTTAACTTTTAAAAACTTATAAAATATTAAGATGGGGAATACAAATATTCGAAATGGTTTTTCGAGCGATCGTGTAGCGACAGTCAAATAATAAAAGATGAGATTGAATTCCATTCCCATGAGGTTTTCTCTTGTCAAACCGACGAATCATTTACCGAATTCCCGAAGGTCCAAAGAGTTCCACAAACAGTATAAAATAAAGGTTTGTCTTATATTTTAATAAGAAATTGTGATGGGATTGCAAGAAAATTTTTTGCTTATTGGGCGCGGCTTACTTAATCCACCCGCCTTGCAAAAATAATCCCATTAATTACCCCATTAACGAAGGCAGCGGGTTAGAGCGGCTGGTAGGAGGCGCTGTTAACGATTTAACGGACTAACGGATAACGACACATTATTATTATTATTATCGCCATAAGGTATCAGGAAACAATAGGAAAGTGACAAGGAACCCCTCAGCCTCATCCTCCGATTCGGGCACAAACTTTTGCAAGAACAATGGTTTTTATGTGTGCCGTAGTCTGTGAAAAGGTTACATTGTGGGCAGTGAATGGTGAATAGTGAGGAAGGTTCCGTTCCCTCGGCTCAGTGAGCTCGACACAGCGAAACAATGTTGTTTCTGGAATGACAACCGTCGCACGTCACGCGGGATATTGTGGTTGTTGCACACTAAATGAGAGTCATGTGTAAATTTATGGAAAATATCAAAATTGGACTTATGTACACTACAATTTATGTATTTTTTTTTTTTTAGCTCTGCACTCGTTTTCGAAATGGTGTGCATTGAATTAAGTGTACTACTAACGTTCTAGAAGCGACGCTTCGTCCTTAAATGTGTACCTATACGAAACGGAAGCCGTTTTATGTCTGTTCGATAAAAGGTTGTGTTTTTAAATACACTTTTTCTGGCAACTTATTTATTAATAAAAAAACGCAATCTCTAATATAAATTAAATTCGGGTTAGTGCGAACACTTATAACTCGAGATCGGCTCAACAGAATCTTCTGATGTTTGATTTATTGGATTCTTCTCCGCTCCGGATAACAGAATAACTAATAAAATGTTTAAAAACTGGATAAGACATTATGTAAAATACAATATTTAAGTTTGTATGGAACGGTTACCTATGACTCGCCCACGCCATCGCGGGTAGTTCCCTCTCATTCTCGCATACGCTCCTACAGTAGCCCATCCCACTTACTCCACCGCACCGTTTTGAGCGTTTTAGAAAATTTTAATACAAAGTCCACAATATTATCGGGCACATTCGCATTGGTAATAGGCCAGCTAGGGTGTGTGCGCGAGCGCATTATTCTCAAATTGTTCCCGCCGTTATTATTTTATAAGTTTTACTCAATCGAATTAATTTTGTATTAAAGAAAAAATAACAATTAATGACTCTAAGAATTCATTACTAATGTTCGATTTTTAAATGGAACAAACCACTACGGGCTTACGACCGTCTTCTACTGTTATTTCGAAGGCTGGCTTAGTGTGATCACTTTACGTTAACAACGTTCGCCATTAGGTGGTAATGTTTGTCTCCGAAACTCCTAATCATGAGAATTCTCAACATGTTCAACATGTCGAAAAATCTTATTTTGAAAGTAGAAATCTCATGCATGCAACAAGTAGAAATGTTTTACGGGGGCGCAGTGCACACTATGTCCCTACCTACATAATATTAACGGGCCACTTAGGGCTAGAACCACTGAACAACGTCTGTCGGGAAAGCTAGTTTAAAATATAAACTGATATTGTTTCAAAGATTGTCATACTGATATTCATGCATGTTTGAAGATAACAACTCCCGAAAATTTGTGAAATTCGTGCTTCGGGAGGGACATTTTATTATGATACCTTTTACAAAAGTCCCCAAAAAAACATATAATAAAAGTTTGCTATTTGCTATTCCGCTTGTTATTATAATTTAAAACAAGACAAATGAAAGAGACATTCGTTCGAATAAACATAGCACCGCCATTGTTTTGTTCCTAATGCCGTTTCTATTACGTATAGTGCCTACATATTATAGTTCAGTGATGGTGTAGTCCACCTTGTATGCACTAAGAATCATACATGAATCATATTTTGTGTGTAACGACGATATAATAGAGAGACGAGTTAGTAGAGGAAGTGATATCCAATCAACACTACATCGGGAGCTGAACGTCATTATGTTGCTGAGGGATGTGTTGTACGAAGTTGGTTTAAGCCCATAGAGCTATATATAAGTTTTAACACAAATCAACTGAGATTGTAACACACGCGTTTAAATCGTTGTAGCCAGACCATTTAATTTTTTATTTCAATGAACTCACTATGAGTGCTCATATGCAATGATTTGAAATTATTGGATTCGATACCCGGCTTGTGCAATACTTCGCTGAAAAAGAAATCGTGATTTTTCATTAGATGGTTTTAAACCAAAACTGGCCTAAAACCATCTTTGTATTAAACTATTCCTATGAGACCTGCCTGGGACATATCGGTGGGATGGATTCAAAGTCTGTATCGGTCACAGGTAGAAACATTTTGTATTCTTAAAAGACAGACATATAGAGCAAATATATCCTCTTTTTAAATAAAATTTAAAAAATCTAGTTTTATTTTCAACACTAGTTTTTATTTTCAAAATGATAATGTAACTAGCAGTTTAACCTGTCGAACGACAGACATAGAAAAGGGTTGTATTTTTTGATTGTCCTTAAGTCAGTTATATTTTTCCTTTTCCCAAGACTCCAAATTTCCCATTAGGATATTCAACACTATGGATAACTTGTCATTTCTTCCTCTAGCAAATGTCTCTGATCAATAATTAAATATTTTTTGATAATATATTATTTCCCGAGGGTGCATTTTATTATTAACTGCCGAATGTAGGTAGATACTAATTTTACAAAATAATATAAAACATTTTTTTTTTAATTTTTTGATCAAGCTATCCGATTTACGAAAACCAAACGTCTTCTTCTTCAGGCAAGTTGGTGTTCACATAAAAAACATAGATGGAGCAACAGAGAGAGATGAGATAGAAGATGCCATACGAAACTGCGGAGAAGTGAAACGAACAGAAAATCTCGAAGTAAAATCTATTCGACCTATATGGAATGGGAATCAAATTGCCACCGTAGCCGTAGAAAAAGAAGATGCAAGAAGATTGATAGAACTTAAAAAAATAAAGATTGGTCTGAACATCTGCCTTATTCAGGAAAGAGTTGATGTAGAAAAGTGCTATAGATGTTGGAACTATGGACATAAGGCTTCTGCGTGCAACGAGGTAGACAGAAGCCAAAAATGTCGCAAATGTTCGGGGGACGGACACACAGCTGCGGCATGCAGCTCAGAAGAACACTGCCCACTCTGCGATAAAGCCGGCCATATAGCTGGGACGTCAAGATGCGAGATTTTTAAAAAGGCTCTGTCAGTAGCGCGAAATAAACGGCAGACAAAAAAGAAAGGAGTTCGGCTAAACCAACCCATGTTGCTCTCTTAAGCACAAGTTAATAATGGATTTGATCATAATGCAACTAAATACCAATAGAAGTAGCGCATCTCATGATGTTGCGATGGCAGTTGCCGTGGAAAGAAAATGCGACTTCATAGTAATAAGTGAGCCAAACCTAACAAGGTGCAAAGCCAACTACGCAAATAACTATGTTAATGAATCAGAAAATGTCATGATAACAAATGCCAATGGAAGACACCGAGTAATAAAATATCGCTCTGGAAAATGCTTTGTTTGCGTAGAAACAAAAGACTTCAATCTATATAGCGTTTATGTGAGCCCCAACAAATACACTACTCCACAAGAATTCGACAACATTCTCCATGACATACAACGAGATTTCGTAAGATCGCATGGGAAAAAAATCATAATTATGGGAGATTTTAATGCAAAGCACGCTTGCTGGGGAGGCGAATCAACAAATAATAGAGGTAGAGAGTTGCTGAAGTGGACGCACTCTTTAGACTTGGATATACTAAATGATGGAAAAATCCCTACGTGCGTAAGGCCGAATGGGGTGTCCTTTATAGACATCACAATAGTCAATAGTGATGTGACCCAAGAAAACCCTCTCTGGACTGTATTGACAGAAGAAGAGTCAATGAGCGACCATCAGATTATTTTAATGCAAATAGGAACATCAAAAAAATCTCAGAAAATCAGAACAGTTTTCGGAAAACCTGATATAGAGTCACTTGACAGAGTATTTAAAGATAAAATCAGGTATAAACCTAATGATGCAGATGCTTGTGAAACAGTATTGATGGAGGCCTATAGGGCTACTACTCCGCGAGTCAGATGCGACGAAAATTATAAACTGCCATACTGGTGGAATGAAAATGTCCAAAACCTTATAAAAGAAACAAGGAAAAAAAGAAGAATCTATCAAAAATGTCACGATGAAAACAGAGATACACTTCAGCAACTGTACAAATCTGCAAAAAAGGAACTGAAATATGCTCTCTTTGAAGCAAAAAAGCTGGCATGGGACGAACTCTGCGAAAACCTAAACGGTGATGTTTTCGGGGATGCATACAAGATTGCCAGGAAGAAAATGCAAATTGTCAACCCAAAATCGGAATTAACGCTAATTGAAAGAACATTCATATTTGAAAAACTATTTATCACAGCAAAATGTGGAGAAATAAAGAAGATGGACGTGCTAGATTCCGAATACATGGAAATTAGAGTTACGGAGGAAGAAGTAAGGGTGGCAGCGGCCCGTATAAAACCAGGAAAAGCACCCGGTCCAGATGGCTTACCTGCAACAGTTGTGAAGGAGATTGCACATAGAAATGCACAATACTTCGCTAACCTCTTTAGCCATCTGCTGAAAGAAGGAAAATTCCCAAAAAAATGGAAAAATGCTAAGCTGGTGCTCATAGACAAGCCAAAAAAGATCCCAAACGAGGAAACTAAATATCGACCAATTTGCCTGTTGAATGTATTGGCAAAACTATATGAGAGCATTATCAATGAAAGACTCATATCAGAGATAGCGAGAAACGGGGACTTCAGTCCGCAACAGTATGGGTTTCGAAAAGGGAGAACAACTATAGACGCTATACAAGAAATTATTAATATAGCAAATGAATCTAAATCCAAAAGGAAATGGAACGCACTCATTATGGTGGATGTTAAGAATGCTTTTAATTCGGCGGCATGGCCGAATATTGTATCAAGAATGGTTGAGTGGAAGGTTAGCAAGCACTTGATAAATGTCGTAATAGACTATTTTACACACAGATCCGTCCAATTGGAAAAAGGAACAAATATAGAAATTGGAGGAGGTGTCCCGCAGGGTTCGGTTCTCGGGCCGACACTTTGGAACATTCTATACAATGACATTATGTTAATACAGGTTCCGCGAGGTGTGAAGCTAATTTGCTATGCCGATGACCTGGTGATTTCAGTGGTGGATTCCTGCCGAGAATTAATGGTGGAAAGGGCAAATGAGGCAATTCACTTGGTCGCTCATTGGATGAAGACCCAAAAATTAGAAATTGCACCTGAAAAAACCGTTGCAATTGTTCTAAATAGGAGGATAAGAAATGACCAGATCTCCTTCTTATGTGAGGGCGTTGACATAACTCCAGAAAAGGAAGTAAAATATCTGGGTGTCACAATTGACACCGGTCTGCGTTTTACAGGGCATATAAAAGCTGCTTGTGCAAAGGCGGAGAAGACTGTCCAGGCTATGAGAATCATCATGCCCAATACTCGTGGCCCCCGAGCAAATAAGAGAAAAGTTCTAGCGCTGGCTATGCAGTCAACCATTATGTATGCCGCACCAGTATGGCACACAGCATTGGACAAACAGGTGAACAAAAATAAAGTTGCGAGCGCACAGAGGTCCCTTGCACTTAGGGTATGCTCTGCATACCGAACTGTATCTGGAGATGCTGCAGTGGTGCTGGCAGGGCTTGTGCCTCTGCACCTACTGGCACGAGAGAGGGCGGAAATATATGATAAGAGAGAGATAGACAGTCCGCAACTAAGAAAAGACATAAGAAGAAGCACAATGACAGCTTGGCAACAAGAATGGAACAACAGTACCAACGGCCGCTGGACATGGCGATTAATCAGGGAAATCGATCCTTGGATGGACAGAAGACATGGAGAAATCACATTCCGCATGACGCAGTGCATGACGGGACATGGGGTATTTGGAAAGTACCTTCATAGAATACGAAAGGCTCCGTCGGAGGAATGTATGTATTGCAGTGCAAGGGAAGACGACGCCGAACACACACTGTTTGTGTGTCCCAAGTGGGACGAGGAGAGATGTAGAGTTGTAAGGGATCTTCAATTGCCAAGATTCCCGACACCAGACACACTAATTGGAGAAATGCTGTCGAAGAAGGACATTTGGGGAAGGATGTCAGCCTTTATGGAAGACATAATCAGAACCAAAGAGGCCGATGAAATCCGCTTTAATTAAAGACAGTCTGTGACCACGGTAGGCCTTAAAGGCAGGAACGTGGTAGCAGTGGAGGAGGGGGTTTTAGCCGGTAGGAGTCCGGCACTACCATAAGGGTGTCCATGAGGATTTCCCCCTCATAAAAAAAAAAAAAAAAAAAAAAAAAAAAAAAAAAAAAAAAAAGGCAAGTTGGTGTTAAGGTCAAAACCGGTTAGCTCAGTAAAAACTGTGGAAAAAAAACAAATATTATGGATTATTTTAATAAGTCCCAGAATATTATTATGTTCCACCAAGAAGCTACGGTCGAAAAGATAAATCACTAAATTCGCTTGCCTCGTAGAAACCATCGACTTACCGATGAATCCTAAGTATGGAAAATATTTCGCGTAGATGGATTAGTTTTGTTAAGACGAGGAAAACCTCTCATACTGCGTTCCGCTCCTTTGAAGCAGAGCTGAGGAATCTGGACGTGGTGTGGGAGGAGGTTATAAACATTGCGCAAGATCGAGCGCAATGGAGAGCTCTTGTTGCCTTCCTATGCCCCTAAGTGGGGCCTTAAGGGAGTAAGGATTTGGATTGGTAAATAAAAATACATGGGGTTAGACTGTAAAGAATGATTACAAAATATTCTGAGCTACGAACGAAGCTAACCGATTATTGTTATCGACTAGTAAAATAAGAAGTTTTAGATTCATCGTGAGAATAATAATTTTAATTGTCATAAATTGCATGGCGTCCCACTAATTTAAACCATGGTGGCGGGACCCTTGATTTGGAGTAGGTACCTTTAGGGGGCTGCGGTGGTTAGGGTCCTTTCACCCCAAACCAAACCTCCCCAAACAATATGAATTGAACGATCAGTATTTTGAGTAGTATTGACCCTTAATACGGCCATTAGCCACAGCCATTGGTTTCATTTTATGAGAAAGTTAATGTTTGTGGAACGTGAAATCAATCGAATTTTCCTTTTAACGGTTAATTCCTCAGAAAATTCAAGTGAAATACGGACCCAAACACACACGTGTGGCTAAGTACTATTCATTGTCTTTTTCCTTTCTCGACAAAGAAATTTTACACACTTAATAAATCAAAATGGGTTTTAAATTCAGTTAATCTCAACGATCTCTCTAAGTAACATACCATGCCCGTGCTAGGACTGTGTCAGACACAAAAAACATCCAAACAAACTGGTATTTACAATTACAGGTACAAAAAATATTCTTTATATTTCAACTAGCTTTCGACAGACGTTGTCCTGTAGTCCCTATTATGAATATTGATTACAAATTTGTATTTATAAAAAATACGTTTAAAATATTTTTGAATGTTAAAAAACCATTTTTGCAATCTGGAAAAACAATTCATCAAAAATCAGCGATCAATATTTTTTATGTCAATGGTTGTCAGGTAAAAAATAATTTTGTTGTTATAATATTTTTCATAAATGGTGTTGGCGCCACAGGAAATCCGCTCCATACTAACTATAATATCATATTATTTCTTATGCGTTTTCCAACTTTTTAATAGTTAATATGTTATCCGGAGTGGACAAGAATCCAATAAATCAAACATCGGGAGAATCTGTTTAACCGATCTCGAGTTATAAGTGTTCGCACTAACCCGACTTTCATAAATAATTATTATATTAGAGATATTCAAAAGTGCGGTCTAGTGGGCATAATAAACAAGAAGCCTAGTTTCATAGGTTTAAGCAGAAGAGTGGAAGTCCCTAAAATTTAACACTGAAAATTCCTAGGGCAGCTTTTTACACGCTAGTTGCTAAACCTGATAACTTCGTTCATATAAGATTTTAGAACCCAAAGAAAAGTTTCTAGGTTTGATAATTTTCATTGCTTTGTGATCATTAAGTCTCTTCTCAGTCCATACGAACGTATATGACAATGCCTATGAAAATAGGCTTCAAAAAGAATACGTAATTGTGTACTTATTATGACTTTTTACTGAATCACCTGGATTTTGCTCTGAAATAAATGAGATATTGTTTTCTGTGATAATTTTGATTTTGCATATACGTGTATGAAATTTCCATACCATAACTGTTTTGATGAAAGATAAGTATTAATTTTCAGTTAAAGAAACAAAGAAATAATATTTTTGTTATTTGCTTCAGAGGATAGAGCAGGGCCCCGACCCATACATCAGATTGAAACGATGATTTATGTAGATTGTTCCATTCTCTAATGCTCCGTGCTTATTTGTTTGTCAAAGAGTGAGTAAGGGTAGTATGTGACATTGTTACAAAATGTATAAAAAAAATCTTTTTGCAAACGGGAGTAAAACAATTATTTTAAGACTAACTACAATAAATATGACGGTACACAACACGAATGAAGAGGTTCTTATAAGAATTTAGGAGGAAAGGCAAATGTTGGATACCATATCGCGCGAGATGGCTGGAACGAGTAATGAGGCATGAAAATATACTGGGTACTATAATACCTATTGGAGGAAATGGTAGAGGCTTCGATAGGTACACTGAGAGAAATTTCGTCATGGTGAAGGCAGGTACAGTAAATGGTTTTATAACAACCGCAGAATACAAGAAAAAAGCACAAACTTTTATGAAAAAAAACATTATCATTGAAATAATCAATTCACTTTATCTGCTTATTTCCATTCCCAAGAATTGAATTTCCGAAATTCTCATCGAATCAGGGAATTATTCAAGTTATTCATAGATAGAAACAAGTTTACTTGTTTTACGTTTCTTCCAGTAAGAATAGAAATAATGTAAATAATGAAAAAATCCAGGGCCGTGACTTTCTCCCGTACGGCACCTGTTAAAACCAAGTTCAACGGGGTTTTCGCAAGTACGTACGTAATTTCCAGATGAAGTAGGTATATTTTTCACCAGACGCAATCGACCTACCTCTTAGATCTACCATTAGTTTGCTTGAGCTCGTAGATGCAAGACTTGTTTACTCATTACTTAAAAGTTTATACTAAAATCATTTTACAAACTATGTACCTAGTTATATTTCTCTATACAATGTGTTATCTGGATAATAATTATTGATCAAACGAATTGTACGAACAAAAGACAAACATTTTACGTTGAAATTGCAATTGGCACTTTAAATTGAAAGAGATACCTTAATTAAAACTCCGTGTTCATATTTATTTTCTCTTCAGGTTAACAACCTATTTTCTTATAAATAAGTAGGTATACTTAACAGAATTTTTTTTTCAATGAATTTGGTAATTATTATTTGGGAAATAATTTTTTTTTCTATTTTATTTTAAAGACCTTCAATTGAGATCAAGTGATTTTACTTAAAAAATAGGTATATGAAAATATTTTTTTTAAGTAAAATCAATTGAATATTGTGAAAGTAGTTCAATAATCCGGTTTTCTTATCTATATCATCTAAGTCATTATATCAAAACTTAATATTTTATCGGGCCAAACTACACCGAACGCCTCATATTTTGTCCGTTTACGCTTTAAGAATGATTCAAGATATAAATATCACCGTGTATGAATTATGACAATAATCTCAGAACGGGCAATGTACTCGTGAGGGAAGATACTTTCCTTCCTTCTCCTCCCCTCTCCTTTCTAAACGCTCGGAACAAAACAACTATTTAATCCGTCATCTTGTATAATGCCTGGCTCGGCATTGTTAGCGACACGAATATAATAGAGCTATGTACGAACTAATTAAAATTTTCTTGTAACAATTTGTCGGCAAATTCTTTACAACGGTAATTCTAACACGCGAAACCGGTTTCGACTAATCACGTGATTGATGGTTGCTAATCATTTCCATCGAACAACCCATTAGAACTTTTCTTTAATAACTATATTCATTAAAAGGGTGTTTAACAGCATATGTATACTATCGTATACCTGTAAGAAAATAACGTATTATAAAACTAGAAGAGGAGCCGCGAGTTTGTTGTTCTCTTGGCATGGACTTAGCATGAAATATATACCTACTGGTAAAACATCTGCTGGCAATCATCAAAATCAATAAAGTGTGGGGAAACGACACATTAAATGTGTGGTGTGAAAAAAAATAAAACCTAGTAAAATAACGTGTCTGTATACTACCGTTAAACAAAGAAGGTTTATTCATCACTTTCTCAAGAATACAATAAATAAGTTTTAAAAGGTGATAGTCCATTTCAAAATACAAAATAAAGAATTTTCTATTGTTTTATCACAATATTGAAATTTTGCTTTTGATAGTTATTCAATAACTAGCATTGCCGACAGACGTTGTCCTGTAGTCCTTACTATGAATACATCAATAACAATACAATTCTCCCTTTTACACCCCACTCAGGGACATAGGGAGGCAACAAGAGCTCTCCATTGCGCTCGATCTTGCGCAATGTTTATGACCTCCTCCCACACCATGTCCATGTCCCTCAGCTCTGCTTCGAAGGAGCGAAACACAGTGTGAGAGGGTCTTCCTCGTCTTCGGGACCCTGATGGGAGGAAGAACAGCGCTCTCCGCGGCCAACTGTCATTCGGCATCCTTAACACATGTCCCAGCCAAGTCCATCTCCTCCCCACAATGGTAGAGGTGATGGCCTCACGCTGGGTGTGCCGGCGTATATATACTCGTATGCCTTACTATGAATATTGATTTCAAATTTGTAATTTATACAAAAATACGTTTAGCATATTTTTGAATGTTAAAAAATTATTTCTGAGAGCTCGAAAAATCTTCCATCAAAAATCTGCGTAGGTAAATGAATAAATAAATAAAAGCTTTATTGCTGTCTGTATCACAATATAAGGAGAAATATTTTGTACGTTTCAAAGGGCTAGGTACCAATAGCTTTTTTATGTCAATGGTTGTCAGGTAAAGAATAATTTTGTTGTTATTGAGTTTTTCATACATGACGTTGGCGTCGCAGGAAATCCGTTCCATATTAACTTTAATATCATATTTTATAATATTATTTCTTACGCATTTTTCAACTTTTTAATAGTTAATCTGTTATCCGGGGCGAAGAAGAATCTATAAATCAAACATCGGTAGAATCTGTTATTTTTTGGAGTGAATCACTCCATAGGGACGGATGAAGTGATCGTAAATTGCGCCTTGTTTAACTAACATATTAATTGAGGTGTAATAATTTAAATATATTAAACTGAAAAAAAATATCTTAACCTTCTATCCTTTCCACTACTGCAAAAATGATAGTGAAGTCCACATTATCTTAGTGGAGAATTAGCAAATACTGGATGCTAGTTGGAAACGGAACATCAAAGCTTTTCAAACTCAACAAAAAATTGTTAAAATCAAACCTTTTACAATTTTAGAATCGATGATTTAGGGTCTCTGGTTTCTCACCACATTTACATTTTCTCTTTCGCTACATGAGCTTTTGTTTTTTTTTATTCTTTTTTCAAACTCAGATTTAAACTATGACATTCCATGTCGCCCGACAGTTGAACACAAGAGTGTCGTGTTGAAACGAGTAATAAAATATTTTGTTTGAAATCACGGAGCAATAAGCTGGTGATCGTGCAGTAATGTGACGTGTGCAAGTGTTGCCAGTGATCAGACACTTGGCGATAGCGTGTGCTTTACCAAGGTGCTGGGCCATGTCACACTATTAGAGTTACGTGGTTTTGTCAGGCGAATGTTTCAATTGTTTTTTTATCGTGTACAAACGGTTCGGTTTACAATTGTTTTAAAATTGTCTGAAATCATTATGACATATTATTATAAAAATATTTAAATAAACCTTTCACAGTAGCGTAAGTTAGAAAAAGGCTTATAAATTCGATGCTTAGATTCTCCTCAACGACATTTCTTAATACCAGTGTGCCACCATACAGAATATAGGCTAAGTTTTATTTTTAGCTGATTTTTAGTCACTGGGTAGTGTATTATTACAGTTCATGATGCCACGCTTTTGTGATCAAATATTCCGTTAAAGTTTAAAGCATGCGGTACAAAGACCTATGGATTTCGCAATTCTGTCTGCTGTTTTCAGAGAAGTTGTCAAATGAAACTAATCCATGTTTGAAGTATTATCAGTTTACAACCATCAATCTGGAATAGTAGGCATCAGTATGCGTGTTAGTAGTATGGCTCACTCTGAATCCAGGTTTTAGGTGGAGTTTGATGTTTATCTTTTGGCCGAAACTATTTGGTTCAAAACTCAAACATCGACTCAATGCTTGATAGGAATTCATTGGAAAAGTAATGTTTAATTTTAAGTACCTACTGCCTTTATCTAAATATATAAAAGAATGTCGGGTTAGTGCGAACACATATAACGCGACATCGGCTGAACAGATTTTTGTGATGCTTGATTTATTAGATTTTTCTCCGCTCCGGATAACAGAATAACTGATAAAAAATCGAAAAATGAATAGAAAATAATTTAAACTACAGTAATATGAAAGTTAGTATGGAACGGTTGTTAGGAAAATAACAATGCCATCTATAAAAATTCCGTAACACATTTTCTATTTACCTGACAACCATTGAGTTTTAAAACACTACCAGTGTGTGTTTTAAAAAAACAGATTATTGACATTTTAGTTTGATTAAAAATTGGATCGCGAAAATTTAATAAAGAGGTGAGTTAAGTTTGAGTGTTGTGAGGTTATGCCGTTTGTCATGGGAAATTTTATTTCTTTGTTTGTTTGTTTGATTAGCGAATTTTTATTTACCATGATGTAAGCAAGAAAGTAAGCAGATATTTTGGAAAGAATTATCGTACGAAAGTGTTGAATTAAGTTTGACGGGTCAGCTAGTTGTCACATAAATTTCTATATTAGTAACAAAATCATGTCCCATATTAAAATAGTGCATCATACAAAAATACTTGATATGTTCAATAAAACGAGATACTATGACTGCAAATCAAGTTATTTTAGTTGATGCTATTATCTTCACGGATACGACTTTTATTATTTAGCATTGATAATGCTTTAGGAGTGTACTACTTTATGGTATCAAAACATGGAACATTAGCCAGAGCGTGTTCGGGCGTCTATCAATTTTGTATTAGGTGCTACATGTTAGGGATCCATTGGTCGGATCGTACCACAAATGACGAAGTACTGAAATGAGCCGGGAAACAAGTAAACTCCTTAAAAGAGTTGCCCAACAAAGTGCTAAATGGATAGGCCATAACATCAGGTATCCGGGTACACTCTTTGCCATCGTTGAAGGGATGATTGAGGGCAAAAATCACGAACGCCACCCTAAAGATAACAAAGCATAACTGAAGAGGCTGGCGAGTGACAGGAGATATGGAAAAACAGTGAACATTCTTGGTAAAGATCAATCATAGGATTGAAACCAGAAATAAGAAGAATTAAGTGAATGCATGTATTTAGATCTTTTATACTTTCTGACATATTAAACCATTATGCTTATATTTATTACTTCATATTGCATCTTAAATATGACTGTGACCAGCAAGGATAAGAAATATTAATTTATTTATTCTTTGTTTATTTTATGTGCTTGATTGGGACCAACAATATACACCCAATAATGACTCAAATAGTTCAATTCTTATTCAATTTAATAGATACTTTGTTGAAATTTTATAGTTGGTTTGCCTCAACGGATAACAGAATACTTCTGAAACCTATGTATCAGTGGCGAAGCATTGCCTCAACGGATAACGGAGTACTTCTGAAACCTATGTATCAGTGGCGAAGCATTGCCTAAACGGATAACAGAGTACTTCTGAAATCTATGTATCAGTGGCGAAGCATTCATATAGAACATATAACATCGAAATTTTGAATCTTTCTAACTGACTTTTGAAATGATAATTTTATTTAAGCAACGCTCACCCAATTATAAACTGATATCTACTATATACATTAAAGTCGGGTTAGTGCGAACACTTATAACTCGAGATTGGCTCAACAGATTCTTCCAATGTGTGATTTATTGGATTTTTCTCCTCTCCAGATAACAGAATAACTAATAAAAAGTTGAAAAATGGATAAGAAATAATATAAAATATGATGTTAAAGTTTGTATGGAACGAATATGATGCGACGCCATCTTCTTATAAGAAAAAATAATCTAACAACAAAATTATTGTCTTCTGCACCTGCCCCCTCTCATTCTCGCATACGTATTTGTCCATTCTTACAGTAACCCATTTCACGTACTCCACCGATTCTGGCGTTTTAGAAATTTTTTATACAAAGTCAACCAAATTGCGCGCAAATAATTAGATAATATTATATTCTCGCGTTAATCCCATCTGAGCTTTGAATCCGAATGAAATATGGACGTTTTAGAATTAATATTTTAATGTTATTATTTAGTTAGTTAATTTTTGTTTCTGAGGCGCAGTGCACAATGAACGGGCCGCCTCTGGTTCTAACCAAAGGGTCCACAGGACAACGTCCGTCGGGAAAGCTAGTTGAGTATAAATAAACGTATGACATATTCTTTTATCTTTCTAAAATGACAAGAGTAGTACTAATGTAGATACACAACGTTACATTTCAAAGAATACGCAATCAATAAGATACGTCTTTCAAAAGTCAAGACAATACTTAAAACATTTTGTACAAATTCTTATGAAATACTTACAAGGAACAGTCTGTTTGATCACACAATATGTCTACTTCAATAGCGGATAAAATTCAAGGAATATCAAAATATAAATATTTTGTCCTGTAAACATTGTTTTATTAAAATGTAATAAATACATCCAATATTATTGTTTTTTTTTGTGTATCTCGGAAAATGAAAGCACGGTTCCTCCGCCATTTTGGGAAGAGATTCTTTTCCGGGAAAATCTAAACATGGATGAATTATTAATTCTTCTTCGAAACAGCTACCAGCGATCGCAGATGTTTTCACAATCATATTTTTGTGTAATTACAAGAGCCGTCTCCATGGTGACCTGGAAAGATAATGTATCATGTTTCTACTGCCGATCAGGGGCGGACCAGATATATATCTCTATAATATAAAAGAAAGTCGGGTTAGTGCGAAACTCGAGATCAGCTGAACAGATTTTTATCATTTTTGGTTGGATTCTTCCACGCTCCGGATAGTTGAAAAACTAATAAAACATCGAAAAATGGAAAGAAAATAATATAAAATGTAATATTAAAGTTGGTATGGAACGAATTTCAATACAACAGCTCCATCTGTGATAAATTCTATAGAAACACAATTTTTGTTCACCAGACAACCATTTTTTGCGATGTTATTTTATTTTATTTTTCACAAACATACAGTTTTTCAATATATAATAACAAATAAAAAAAAATACAATATATTATAAACCACTTTTTCTATTAAATGTTTAATATTGAAGCGCATTTTTATATAAATAAAAACGCGAAAAGCAAATTAGTAATCTAAATTTGAAATCAAATTGTCGTTTGAAGTTGTTTGATAGTTGGTGCGATTGACAGAATTTGGATGGAAAATATGTGGTTTAAAACAGATGCATCAGTTGGAATGACGTTGGTTAGAAGTCATTTTTATCATTCTTTTAAATTCGTATTCAATATTCATAGTTAGATCACAGGGCAACGTCGGAAAAGCTAGTAATAATAATACATTGATTTTAAGTATAATATTATTCTATGAAGGTAGGTATTTATTAAATTACTATGCTTTTTGTTACTAGTTGTTTTGTCAAATGAATTCGAATTACGTACAAGTGCAATGAACATTTGGTATTTTCGATGAAATTCAAACAGAATTCCTTAATTCGTATCTGCCTTATTGGAGTTACATGTGTATGTAATGTATGTAGTTACATAGAGGAGATGGTAGGTAGGCTGTGCGTAGGTCCCACACCCGAACGTAAAAACCACCCAACTTCTATTAACCCGCGGTAATGGTTGATAGACATTGTATTTGAACGTAAAATGTATCAAATTATACCAGAAAAAATGTGTATAACAGCTATTTTCGCGTGTAAATTCTCGGTAGAGAATATGTTTACATATTGTATTATATTTCGTGGCTAAGCCCCATGTTATAGGATATTATCAGGTTTACTATTAAAATCATATGTTGGGCGGAATATGGTTGATATAAAGATTTCGGTAAAAAATCTATAATATAAAAGAAAGTCGGGTTAGTGCGAATAGTTAATACCCGAGATGGTTTATTGGATTCTTCTCCACTCCCGATAACAGAATAACTAATTAAACATCGAAAAAGGGATAGAAAATAATAAAAAATATAAAATTTAAGCTAGTATGGAACGGATTTACTGACAACTACGCCATTTGTGAAAAATTCCATAACAACACAATTTTTAATTACTTGACAATGATTGAAAAAAAATGAGCGACGATGTCTGTGGTAACCGCCTGGCTACCTAACACCTTCAATAAATTATACAAATGAATCTCAAAATAAGGACTCTTGTTTGCAGTGTGGTGCTATATGGCTGCGAAACGTGGTCCATCAGACAAAAGGAAGTAGAACGTCTGTCTGCGTTTGAGATGTGGTGCTAGAGACGGATGGCTCGAGATCACTTTGAGGAAGCACATTACCAATGACGTGGTTCTGAGAAGGGTTGCACAATAGAGGTTAACTTGGATAGGCCAGAACTTTCAGCACCCAGGTTTGCTTTGCACTATCATCGAAGGAAAAGCTAAGGGCGGCAACTGCAGAGTCTACCTAATATTTAATGAGGAGGCTGGCTGACCTCAGAGAGCGTGGAGACAGGCTGTTTGAGTCCGACCAATTTAAAGATTGAGATTCGAAAAAGACGTTATGGAAGGACAATGGGTAAGAAACTACAAATTTGATTTCTTAAAAAAAAAATAAAACAAAAAATGCTAATCAGTATTCAAATCATTCAAATAGTAAATTGATAAACTTATTATTTCAAACAAAAACTAACAAAATGATCCGTTTATGTTTTTTTATTTAGAAAACATTCTGATCAGAATGATCTCTATACTCGCCTAACCAAGTCCACATAGTTACAATGTAAGTTTGGAGCTTATAAATACGGCTTCTTGTATGTATTGAACTCTCTTTTAATACTAACTACCAAGCAATCAGCAAAAATGTTTCAGTCCAAATACCTATACAGTCCACGAACAAGATGTTCTTTTAAGAGGGACATCACACCCTATCATCATAACTAAGCAAACTATTACACAAATCTTGAACATTCCATAAGAAAATACAAATGACTGATACACCGTTGAAGAAATGAGATGAGAGGTACGTCAACAAAACATTATTTGCCCTCGAAATTTATGCCAAAAGTTCATCTACAGCCGAAACTTTCTACTTATCTTGATAATTTCATTCTGTTTGAAAATTAGACGACCACTCCCAAAACAAAATTAAAAAGTTTCTTTTAGTAGGAAAAAGTTGTTATCTAGATGATGTTATATTTGTGTACCTATGCTAGTCGCCATTGGAATAGGCTTATCCAGAAAAAAAACATGGTGTTAACGTTGTTAGTTCAACACTTGGAACTTACTCTTATCCCAAAATATTATTACGGCAGACAAACACGTGCAGAACGTAATATTTTGTTTATACACAATACCTTCTACGATTACGTCACATAAATCATACATAGATGTCGTTTGGAAAATGTAATACAAATAAATATTATAAGGGGTTTGATGTTGACATTCAGCGAATATCGGGCAAATATATAAAGAAAAAAATATTATTTAAGTTTTCACATTTCGTACATACTGAAATTCGACCTTGTTCGTTGGAAAATAATAGAAAGGCGAAATCTTAGATCATTCATAGTTTTTTTTTTATTTAGATACATTGTAAAATATTGAAATAGGGAACTTTAAAAGTGAAAAATGATCTCGACAGTTATATTAGTAATATCTCAAATCGATCAATCAAAATCAAAACTCCCTTTGAACTACACTTAGGAGTATAGGGAGGCAACAAGAGCTCTCCATCGCGCTCGATCTTGTGCAATGCTAATGACCTCCCCCCACACCAAGTCCATTTCCATTTCCCTCAGCTCTGCCTCGAAGGTACGGAACATGGTATGAGAGGGTCTTTCACGTAATACCTAATAAGTTTTATTAAAGTTTTCTGTAAAATTGGATTAACCTAGGCATCAAATTGTTATCTGAACAATAATAGCCAACGTATGTTTGTAGCGATTCAAATGAGTTTAAAGTATGATTTAATAGTTTTAAGAGATGTTTGCAATAAAAATTAGGTACAAAAGAGATTTTAGATTAAGTTCATAGAATAATGCGACGTGGTTTTAGTACTTATAAGAAAGACGTTAAAGAAAGAAAAAGATATTGCAAAGAAAGCGCATCGCAAAGAATACTCCCATAGACATTCATTGCCGTTGCGAATGAGACCTATCTTTTATATTATTTTCCACAATGACGTAAGTACTTAGCACTTAGAAGATGAATAAAATATCAGACTGGATTTAATAAGGAATGGTTGGTTGGCAGATTTAAGAAGGTAGCTTATCATGGTTTCGAAACTCGGCGTCGACTATTTTAATTTTTCATGACATGAGCGAACTAGCTTTTTAGGAGCCGACCGAGTTGAGGAAATACATACTCAAGTCAACAAAGTACGACCAGTCTCGGGAGCTCTAAGGTCAAGGTAAAGATATGGCCATAAAGAGGAAAGTGCGCTTATATAAGGCTTGTGTACGACCTGTCATGACCTACATTATAGAAGCTAGAGCGGATACCACCAGAAGCAAGCACATAGGTACTCATAACATCCAAGATGAAGACGCTGAGATGAGCCGGCAAAAATCAGATGTGCGCATCTGAAGATATCGTCAGATGGTGAAGAAAGCGAATGAGGGAATGACATAATCATGTACAAAGAATGGACTATACCAAACTTCCTTACATCGCATTATACATTACTAGCTGACCCACCCGTCGAACTTCGACCTAGCCCAGCATAAAAAAAAAAAATTATTTCATTTATTTCAAAACTAGTTGGATTTGGAACCATTGGCGCTTATGACCCTCGCATTAGCGGCTGGTCTAGAATGTGTGGAAAATGTTTAAAACACCCGAAACGGAGGAGCAAGTGAAATGGGCTGCTGAAAGAGTGGCAATAGCAATAACCTATGCGAGAATGAGAGGGTGCTGGTGCAGAAGACAATAATTTTGTTGTTAGACTATTTCAAAGATGGCGTCGAATGAAATTCGTTCCACACTAACTTAAATATCATATTTTATATTATTTTTTATCCATTTTTCAACTTTTTATTAGTTATTCTGTTATCCGGAGTGGAGAAGAGAAGCTTTCGCCTTTGCAATGAGTGATGCCAATTATAAAAAAAAATAACAGTTGATATAAAAAATACTTATTACATGAATTAAATACATAAACCTAATTAAAAAATTTTTAAACTTATAATATGTAATTATTGTCGGTTCGGATGTGGGATGAAGTTCGACGGGCCATAAGTTTGTAATCAAAACAATTCCTCTGTAGTTGCATAACTTTAAAAAAATCCAAGAGATGGCGGTGTAGTAGGAAATAAATCACATGTAAAGCCTGTTACATTATTCTACATGTTATTGGATGAATAGACTGCATTAAACCCAAATTTCACCGAATTATTATCACCGACACGCAACTCGACCTCGCGGAAGACCCCCCTAAAAGTTGGAAAGACGGTTGGAGATAATCGTAAAGGAATGACTTGGAAGAGCAAGCCAGTATGGCCTAAAATATTAAAACCAGATTCATAAAAAAAATGTTTTTTTTTCTAACTCAGAATTGGTTCATCAATGGGTGGATTTGAACTATATGTATTTGGAACTAAAAAAAAAATTCACGAATGATGAAAGCGATTCAATGTTGAAAAAGTATACCTTATTCGTAATCTATAATAATAAAGGAAAGTGCCTGACTGACTGACTGACTGATTGACTGACTGACTCATCAACGCACAGCCCAAACGGCTAATCGTAGAGAAGTGAAATTTGGAAATCAGGTAGGTCTCAATACAAAACCTTCCACTAAGAAAGGATTTTTGGAAATTCCACCCCTAAGGGGGTGAAAAATAGGGTTGAATGTTTTTCAAAGTATGCGAATATCTCGGAAACTAGACATGGTACGAACTTGAGATTTGGCATATGAATTCTTCTATAGAAATGAGTGTTAGCGTATTCGGCAATTTTTCCAAAATTTAACTAAAAGGGACGAAAAAGGGCACATATAAAAAGGGATGATTTTTAAGTGGCTCCTAAAAAGTTTAAAACTGGTTTTATCGAAATTTCAAAAAAATGATTTCTTCAGAAAGAGTCAAATTATACTATTTCGTTTTCAAAAGATATCAGTAATTAGAGGGGAGGGGGTGAGGGGAACTTTTCCAACGTGTATGTGTGTGTATCCGTCCCCTCTTTATAACTTTTGATTCGCTTAATACACAGATCCTAAAATTTCAGAAAATATTGAATACTTTAAGCATACAAAATTTGTATACTCAGAATGTGGAATTTTTTTTTCAGTCAGGGGTAATCAACCTTTGAATTTTTATTAAATTTTTTCATATATCTCAAAAACCATAAAATCTAGAACCCTAAAAATGTGTATGTATATAGAAAAATACAATATCTAAAATATAGTTTAATGAAAAAGTTCCAGCATTTCTCAAACTTTTTTTATAAAGAAAAATATTTTTTTTATGACAAATTTACGAGTTTCAGTGCATATATTTCAGAATTTTATAAAAATATCGATAAACGACGAAACCCTCCAACTATATAATTGATTTTTCTATAAAAAATATATACATCATAGCAGTACATCTCGAACTTTTCTTAACAACTTTTGTAAAAAATTAATTTATTGACGACATCGTTTCATACAATAAACATACATCATACACCGCGAGCTGGTCCGGTGCAGCGTGTATGAATATACGTAGGTAGGTACACCTAGCCAACCCAACCTACTTTCTCCAATACACGTGTCGAAACTATTGCGTAATCTATAATAATAATATAGTTTTGAACTAGCCGACCCGTCAAACTTCGTCCCGCCTTGGAATATAAATAATATGTTCGAGATTTTATGTATAACTTTAAGTTGATTTCAGTTTAAAGTTATTTAACACAGACGACGACGTGGTCCTTATATTATTTTTCAACTTAATATAATAACTGTAACCGCTGCATCTGTTATAAAACATATCATTATATTATTTACTATCAGCATTCCGTGAATCGTATCATTCATCAAACAACTGATTCCTGTCAAACGCCTGATTTAATTTCAAAATTAGAAAAAATGTAATAATAATATGGAAGTTTTATTTTTATTCCGTGCAACTTTTTTCTTTCATAAGACCCTTCAGACAAAAGCAAACACGACAAAAAAATGGGCGATATAAGTTCAGCTGTTCTCGTAAGAAACACGTAGAATGCCGATTCTGACTAGCGCCAACCGGCGCAAAGAATGTTACTATGCATTTGAATGGGGAAACCCACAGAAAAAGCAGGAACCCGCTTTCCGACATGCCCATTTAAATGCATGGAAACCATAGACAACAATCTTTGAGCTGGTCGGCGCGGATCGTAATCGGCTTTCAACGTGTTCTTACCCATACGATGACCGCGCAAATTAGCGTTCCATTTTTATATAAGAGATAAATAATACACTTTCCGTGAATTCAGACAAACACTTTACGTGCCTACCTACTTCAATATATTTTTCGTACCATGCATCCTGTACAGCGATTCTGAATTGTTTTTATTTACGATCGACATTAAAATCATTATGTAGGTACCTACCTATTTTAGTAATTTATTATCTCTACTAAAATAATTTACGGTAAGTTCACGAAAAGAATCTGGATTGTATTGCAATTCTTTATGTCTTGATCTGTCAAAATATTTGAAGCCATTTCATAAAAACACTAGCAAAAAAAAAAAAACTATGTGAGTAATCTTGCTTTGAATTTATTGCGTAAACCATGAATAGCAAGTTGATATAATATTATGTTGAAAAAAGGTAAATAGTATTATGAAGTCAATAGGTAAATTATTTTATATCAAATGTAGTAAAAGTGCAAAATATTAAATTTTAAAATTATCTACAAAATCCTCACATCATTTTAGGATAGATCGTAAATAATTGTTTTGAAAACACTGGCAAGTCAATGACCATATCATTTCGTCACTGTATAGTGCGAAAAAATTAACTGTCCACTGGAACGTATAAAAAATAGAGACGAAAGGGATAGCAGTTAGCCGGATATTATGACCTCCTCACACACCATTTCCAGATCCCTCAGCTCTGCTTCGAAGGAGCAGAACACGAGGAAGACCCTCTCGGTATGAGAAGATCTTCTTTGTCTTCGGAACCCTTGCGGGAGGAAGAAAAGCGCTCCCCTTAAAATATCGGTTTTTTATTTTCAAAAATTTATAAAATTCGTAGAATGCTAAAGAAGTCCTTACTAGAGCCCGGCCAGTGCGTAAATTACCATGGGTACAACGCATGAATTACGCTTACGTAGGCGGTATATACCAATTGGACTGACTCCGTTGCCGGAACGTTATTATTCCAAAAATCGCGGAAACTATCTGCATCTTCAGCCAGGATGATATATGACGAAACGTTGTTTTATTAAACTTCCCTTACTTACGAAGACCAGCAAAGCTGCTGTTTTCTTCTATATAGTCTAATCAATATAAATAAAGGAGTCCGTTCGTATATATGTATGTATGTATGTATGTAACGTCCTTTATAGACGGCTAAACTAGGGATACCAGAAGTAAAGTAATACCCTCTATAGCGAGTCATAATACCAGTGGACGTTTAAGGCTATAAATATTTGGAAAATGTTATTTATCGATAAAAATATTAGATTTTTTCATAAATCTCCCATACAAATTAAGATTTTCATCCCGCCATTTTGTCAGAATCAGGTATCTTGAAACTGTATTTAAATCTCATTTAGTTGCACCGTCACTACTCATGTACGGTTTTGTTTTAATCTACAATGCTTAAACTTTCTATTTATTTCAAAAAAATTTCCACTATAGAAGTAAAAACATTGAAACAAAGTAAAACAATTTAGCTTATTTTACTTATGAAATGTCATCATATACCTCCATATTGTGAAAATTTTGGGAGATTTAGAGTTGCCGTTGTAAAAAAAACTTGTGGAATATAATAAAAGAGGTCTGCATTAATATGTAGGTAGTAATATTGAAATGCATTAATGAAGAAGGTAACTACAAAGAGTATGATTGAGTAGTTTCAGCGTGATGTGATAACGCATGAATATAACAACAACATTTCATATTTATAATAATTAGAAGATAATATATAAGTAATAAATCAATTCTTCCTAAGCAGGAATAGCTTTATCATTCTGTTGATAAGTAGAATAATTCTCAGAAGATCAACGCTTTAATGGTAGAATGATCTCTGTGGGCTCCGTTGAAACCAGAATGAAAATGTCAAAGTTTGGACGATAATGGCTTGGAGAATATTCTTTTAGGTGGCATTTTGTGGTCTTCATAATTCAACCTAAAATAAATAAATAACATCAGAATACAATTTTTATAATGATTATGTATGCATGTTTAAGGGGGGAATATTATTTACTTTAATGGAAATTTATCATTTCATTAAAGACCACAGTTAATATACACATGTGTAAGTGAAATGAATGATTCATTTAAATTACTATAATAATTATTATTATAAGTATTTAACCTCATATTAAACATTTTTCCTGAAGGTATACTGTATAATGTTTGCAATAAGTATATTGTTATAAAATAAGTCTTTGTTACAAAATATAAGTACATTTAAGCAAAAAGAAAGTTGTGCAATTAGTTAAGTACCTACCTAATAAAAATAAAAGGAAACAGAATGCATTAATTGAATTTTGAAAAAGGAATTGTGGTAGGGTTTTACCATACTATTTTGTTTGACGTCTATAAAAAGTTTGACGTTTGGCGATGACAACCACAGACAATAGAACTACCATAAGAGAGAACAGCAAAAAAAAACGCAAACGTAATGATCCTGTTTTTTTTAATCCTATTTTTACATTTCGTGTACAGAATGTAATACAAATAAACAAACACCTAATTTTTTAATGATCTTTCGGATTATTTTAATATGTTCCAAATATATCAAAAAGTTTTGAAAAAACATTATTTATTAATTGAACATTTGAGATTATGGCAGAGTGATATGCCAAAAAGAAGAAAAAGAAGAAGCTACTGACATCTGTCATCTACGCACATCTACGCGCCTAATAGCGTATCATCACACATGTCAAATAAAATATACAGTACGAGTTATTGTTATTACAATCATAAGAATAAATAATGGATTATAATGTTTAAAAGAAAAATCCACACGAACTGGTAAGTAAAATTACATGGGATAATAAATTATTATATAAATTGTGTTTTCAAAACTAATGTTTTATTATCATCGTTTACAGAATCGTGAGTGTTTACCAATTATGACGAATCAAGGATATTTTGCACTGCAAAATTTTTGAAATGGAAAAATCTATCCTAAAGATTTAAAGGTAATTTTATTTTATACAAGCATGTTATGGAGTGATTTGATAACATTTGAAGCATTTTATCAACCAATTTTTTTAAATAAAAATCAAATATAAACGTTGCATATTTTCTCATACAATCTCTTGATTCTCAATTTGATGTTTTTGTTTAAAAAATGAAGATATTGCTGGCCATTGTCATTTGGTTATTCTATTTGGATAAATTAAAGGATTTGATAACATGTTCGAATAATAACACTACAATTTGAATAGGTTAATTTAAGATTGGAACATAGTTTTTAGGGGGGTTTCTGGACACCTCCTCGAGTGTTTTACACTACACTTTGTTAGGTTAAAACATATTCATTTAGGAGGTTTTTTGTCAAATATCAAAAGAAGCCCGCAAACTTAATAATAATTAGCATTTTTTGTTTTCATACACAAAATTTAACAAATATTAATTTAAAAAGTGAGAATTCTGTCACTGTCTTCTTTATAATTCCACTATTTCATTAAATATTTACCAGTCTTCAAAACCCAACAAAAAATATGTGTTGCTCATGGATTCTGTGTTTATTTTAATTGAATAATATTTTTTTACAGTGCATCGGGATCAATATGAGTCCTTCAACTGTTGCCGATGAAAATGTTGGATGGTCAAAGTGGTCCCGTTCGAAGGCAAATATCTTAGATGCCCAACATGAGAGATTGGACTGGACCCTGAACAGCGGGGGTGTTGAAGTAGTGGTTGCCAATGTCGTGAGACTCGATACGACACAAACAGAAGACAGGCCAGCAGCTCTTCTTTCAATAGGATAGACAATATAATAATTAGATAGACTATAAACAGCACACACTGTACGCTAAATATTCTATTCGTTAAATCTTTTCAATATGTGTAATTGCATATAATTAGCTATAGTATTTCACAATCCTGTATGTTACATTGTAAATATGTTAAAAGAACAAGGCTTTATTTTTATAGATATAATAATATAGTCTATCACACCTTACGTCTATTCAACTTACAGGAACCTTTTTTTTCATTACTTTTATGGATACAAACCTGAGACTTCATAATTTAGTTTAGTTTAATATTGCGATGATGAGGTTATGTAACTAGGACCACAATGTATCCTTAAATATTATATGTTCAATTTTCTTTACACGCCTGTTGTCTTATTGTATTTTGTTTGTGTCTTTGATTTTAAGCTAAGAAATAGGACTAAATAAGTGCACTTTTTCTAATGATTTGGAATATTATTACTTCAACCTACTACATATATTTTTTGTATTTTATGCATCGTCACTATTGAAGTATGATAAATTCAAATACAGATCAAATTTTTTTATAGCAAATACCGAAGTACCTAACGAAATTTCCAGTAACGAATCGTCAATTTGTCCCTGAAAAACTTCCATTAAAGATGTACTGAACCAAAATTTGTTGTAACGAAGTCAATCTAATATCGGCATTAAAATTTCTTCAGTTTGTCCTTGGCATTGGTGAGTTTGAAAGTGTTTGCCGAACATATTTCCTTTACGTGATTGATGAATCCTTCAAATTTGTTTTTGTTCTCACCTAATAATAGCAATTATATTTTATTTGACATCATTAGGTATAATATGGCGACACAAAAAATTAAATTTTATAAGTGAAATTAATAGTTTTATTTAAAAACCAACCAACCAAATAAAATCAAGCAACGATATGCCTTGCCCAATTTAGCATATTCATAGATCCTGGGAGCTTTGTAAACATTGTAATGCTCATGGTTAAACCATACTCTCCAGGATTCTCTATCGTTCATGGGCTCCAAAATCTTACGAAGCATTCTTCTCTCAAATGTGTCCAGCATTTCCATGGATTTCGCAGTCATTGCTCATGCTTCCTATCCATATGTCATAACTGTTCTTATAATAGTTTTGCAGAGAGTGATCTTTGTTTTTCTATGGACACTTCTTGACTAGAGCACAGGCAGTAGAGTAGAGAATAATGCTTTGTTTTCTGTTGCTATCCTTCGCTTGATTTCTATATTATGTCCCAATTCCTTTGCTGTTATTTCCAAGGAGTCAAAGACTTCTCTTATGGCTATCAGGAATCGTCCTACTATGTTGAGGTCATAAGCATATCTGACGATTTGGCTACTTTGGAAATAAATATTAGGATTTGTACTGTTGTGGTATGTGAGGGCCAGTCAGTCACCTTGCTTGAGTCCCTGGCCATCTAGGAGCTCATCTGTGAGTTCCGCGCCGTTTTTGCATTGGGTTGCCCTAATCAAACATAACTTCACAGATATAAATTGAAGTATCATGGTCATAATGCACTATTCTTGGGCAACGCACGGGTACTTAAGCTAGTAGTCTATATAACGAAATATTATATAGAATTACTCTCCATAATTTACCTTATCCTTGATAATCAATTTTCTAAGTTGTAGAATTTATTTTGTTTTTATAAGGTGTATTTCTTAAGTGATACTTTAATAAACAAATCAATGAGTTATCCAAACATGTCTCTTTTTACTATCCGGTATCCGGCAGGATATTATTTACGCCGCCGGA
This sequence comes from Mystacides longicornis, assembly GCA_963576905.1. NCBI lineage: Eukaryota > Metazoa > Arthropoda > Insecta > Trichoptera > Leptoceridae > Mystacides > Mystacides longicornis. The sequence continues at coordinate 24,955,288 of OY756427.1, forward strand.
TAGACCGGATATCGGATAGTTGCCGATATCCGTTTCATCTAATAAAAAATATAAACAGTGGACAGTTAATTTTCTTCCTACTCTACATTGTCGAAAATTCGTTTATAGTCGAACGCCAATTACTTATACCATTAGAATACTGAGGTTGACCACCTCACTTCCTTAAACCTCAACCGGTTAGAAAAGGCACAATGAGCCTCGGACGACTTCGAGCGCAATGGAGAGTTCTTTATGCCTAACCTATTCTCCTGAGTGGGTCCAAGGCCTCCCGTATTATGGGGTGGTTTGGGGGGAACCGCCACGGGCTTGATTTGTGTGCGGCTGTCTTTTTGGCAATCGGGCTAGGGTTTGGCTTTGTGCGGATCGGGATTGCTGCGGTTTAGTTTCCTCCGGGCTGGCTTGCGGTGAGCGGGGGGGCTTAAAATGGAGAATATTACGTTATTATAAAAATGGATACCTACTTTACGTGAAAAAAATAACAACTAATGACTCTAACAATTCATTACTAATGTTCGATTTTTAAATGGAACAAACCACTACGGGCTTACGACCGTCTTCTACTGTTATTTCGAAGGCTGGCTTAGTGTGATCACTTTACGTTTACTTTACGTGGTCATCGCAAAGTCGAAATATTAACGACAGCTCCAACGTTAACAATTTGTTGTTGAGATAACGTAAAAACTGTTGTTCAACGTGCGTTAAACAATGCTGTTCCAAATTCCGAGTCAAAAAAATAATTCTGTCAGTTATTCAAAATTAACGTTAACGTTACCTCAAAATCTCAAAAAGAAAGCAAATACAGTAACACGTGAGCGAAGCCACGGGTAACTAGCTAGTGTTTCATACATAAAACATTCCACATATACCTATTTGATGTTATTTTAGACAGCAGGGTCTAAAGGTATTGATCTGTAACTACCTCGGTCCCCTCTTCTGTCATGTCTTTGAGGTCTTGTTCAATCGTCCATTTCTGTTCAGTTTGTAATATAGATGTTTGTGTATAAAAAAGCACCAACATCCAGCGTATATCTTATAGAGCACGGATCCTTTACTGAATAGTAATACGGAAGCGTCAAATGGGTACTGATGGTTATTTATTTGCTCGATCCTCTGTGGGCTTTGAAGGGAAATACTTTTCACATTCATCAGAAAGGAATAATGCATTTCAACGAGTCCCTTCTTCTCGTGCACGGAATATAGGGATGAAACTCCTGCTGAAACGGAATTCATTAAAGCGACTCGTACAGAATTCTTTGGTGTGGCAAATATTATTCTGAAACATACTCAAAATCTCAAATTAACATTCTATTTCAATTCCTTTCTATTTGAATTTTTATCAACAGTATAAAAATTCACTGGTTTTTACCTAAATAGATTTAGCGGAATGATTCCAATCCAAATCCAAACTCCCTTTAGACCCCACTTAGGGGTATAGGGAGGCAACAAGAGCTCTCCATTGCGCTCGATCTTGCGCAACGTTAATGACCTCCTCCCACACCATGTCCAGATTCCTCAGCTCTGCTTCGAAGGAGCGGAACACCGTATGAGAGGGTCTTCCTCGTCTCCGGGACCCTGATGGGAGGAAGAACAGCGCTCTCCTCGGCCAACTGTCATTCGGCATCCTTAATACATGTCCCAGCCAAGTCCATCTCCTCCACATAATAGTAGAGGTGATGGGCTCACGCTGGGTGCGCCGGCGTATAGCGTCGTTCGTGATGCGGTGGTACCATCTTATACCCAAAATTCTCCTGAGGCACTTCGTTTCGAATGCAGATACTTTTTGTGCCTGGGCCAAAGTCAGGTGCCAGGACTCACACCCATACAGGAGAATGGGCAACACACACGCATCAAACAGTTTACATTTCTTCTCGAGCGGAATGATTATTCTATATTTATTTATCGTTTGGCAAGTCGTCGAATTTATGTCACAGCGTTAAAGTCTGACATTCAGCGCCGCCATCCATTCAAGAAATTCTGAGGACAAGCTGACGGCACTCTCGATGGTACCAGGGTAAGCGCGAATGGGGCAATCGTGCAAGATGTGATGCACATTGAACAGTCTGTCTCGGGTGTCCATAATCACATCCTGGGTCATCTCTTATCCCCCACTTGTGGAGCATGTCGCCACAGCAGCCGTGTCCTGCCTATTGAGTGTGGTCCACTGACTGCGAGGTGGAAACCAGGCTGTATAGATGTATGGTTTGTGACAGCCATGACAGAGTGTTCAGGTCTGTAGTGGAGTTTCCAGTCGTCCTGGAGATCGTATCCTAGTATCTGGTACTGTGCTCCCTGTCTCCATGGGGCTATACGGGATAGTAGTCGTATCGGAGCTGGGTCCCTTACATTGATTATTCTATCTTAGCCATTTATATTGATATTAGGATGATTAATGATTCTATCAGTTTTCTTTTCAAAATCATTAAGATGTTTTTGCTAAAGAAAAGGTGCTTTAATTTTTAAAGGTGCATCCAGTCTTATTACTTGTATTAATGTCCTATTAATGTTGATAAATTATAAATAAGTTGATGTTGATAAAACATCAACAAACGAAATTTGATGATGCGTTTATACTATACCATTCAGAAATCTTTGCGAAACAGTTTGAGGTATCATGAGTTCAAAACATAATATATATTGTCTCAAAAACATAGAGCGGATTTTCTTAAATCTAATTAAAAGATTCTGTAATACTATTGAGAAAGCTGTAAAAATATAATATGATTAATTCACGAGCACTCAAAATAATTCGTGAAAAGTATCGCTTCTATACTGTATATCCGAGATAAACATCTCAATTTTCATGAGAATCCTAAAAAAAAAGAAAGTAACGAAAGAGAAGTTCAAAGTCGATGTTTCTAGGAAGTTTGATAATGTGATGTTTATGAAGTCTGCCTGAAATCTTCAGCTATCACACTATACGACCAAAGTTCGAAGTAATGATGCCAATACTCTTAACATTCGATTTGCGATGCCTTCTCTAGTCCAAGCAGGCTTTATATGGAAAGTTTTCATAGTTGAACATCTCATCTTGCGTTACTTCGGCTCTAAAGTCGTGTGGTGGTGCTGCTAGCAAAGTATCCCCACCCCACCCCAACACTACACACACACTCACCCTCCCTCACACACACACACACACACACTGTCATAGGGGATATTTTCTAGGGAAACAAACTCGTTCATGATATCATGAAATATTCATTTATAATATCTCTTGTTGTTTAGTTGTTGGTTGGATAACTACTTTTATTTTGTTCGCCGTTCATGAATAGAATATTGTGAAAGGTGGGCTCCAGGGTGTAGACTGTAGAGGTATGAAGCCGTTGTCTCGACCTAGGATTTCGAAGCCATAAATGAAATACACATTTATGAGACAACTGTTAAGGTGGCGATTTTAGCTTATACCTGAGAAGAAAGTATTGCCAGAAAAGACAATCAATGAAATTCATACATTTCGAACAAAAAATTTAATATTCAAAGCCCTCCGCCCACGAAAAGTATTTTTTTTTTACTTTAAAAACTGAATAAATAAATTATTGATACCCTATTAATGAAACGAAAATGAATAGCTATAGGAATGGAAAGCGACATTTGTTGGTATCTAGTCTCTTTGGACATAGACAAAACTCGTACTAGATTTTTTTTTTGTTGAATGTTCCAAAAAATAATTATGGATTCTTGTGCCGTTTTTCCAGGACTAGATCTTTCATATAGAACCAACTATTTCCTGCCAATCATTAAATCATTAGTATACTACTGACATCAAATTAGGGTTGTACAAAATTCATAAATTTTCCAAAAGTTTTAGCAAATAAGAGTTTGCGTTTGTTTAACCATATTGAATAACTGATTCGCTAAAGAAACATTGTTCTTCATTTATCAGAATAGATTTAGATAGGTACCTATTTTTTTCATTCAATTAGTATTGTCATCTGTAATGAAAAGAAGAAATCTGATAATAGAAAAGTATGAAAGGTTATAAAATAGAGTTCTCGTAACAAAAAGTATGGTTATAGCTTTTCTCTTAGACTCTGAGAAACAAAGAAGTCTTCGAGTCTGATACAATTATTGCAGCGGAGTATTAATATATTGGAGATGTGTAAGGTTAGTTAGTCTGAAAACTCATCAAACGATCCCATTAACAAAGAAACTTTGAGAAACATCGATAAGTTAGCGTGGGAAAGTTTCTCAAACTGTTACAAAAGTACATAAGTCGGATTATTAACCGCACAGTTAGCACTAACCCGCCCCTCTCCGCCCGAACACACGTGGCGGACACAATGGAACACATTTTATAAGAAAACCCGCGCATTTTGTTTTGTGTAGAGATCTAGCCCAATAAAAATGCACCCAAGCGAAATGACGCTTTATGGTTTGTTCATTAACTAAGTGATGATAACAGATAACAATACATTTACCAGCGCTGGTTGAACAAATTTAATACACAATACATTTTTTTGTTTTTTATTATTCGGTTTCATAGCGTCAGTTGCTATTTTTTAACGCAACCAAAAAACAGGTTGACCAAGCGTCTACAGGCATTGAGCGAGAGTCCCGGTACTAAATAAACAAGCCCACGATTTGGAATTTCAGAGGTTTCGACGAATTCGACCAAATGTTGGTTCTATATGAATGAAAAAATGTTAGAATTCTTTCGGTTTTATAAAATCAGCCTGATGTTGAAACTTGAAATGTTGGTTACGTTATCTAAAGCGCAAAGTGTAAAGTAGATATTTTTGTTGACCGAAAAGTTCAAAACCTAACCGAAATCATATTTTGCTTATAGAAAATTATCCAGATTTTCACAAACATACATAGGTAACTATCGATTTAGAGATAAATTCTTTTATTTTTTTTTAAAAGATTTTGGTTATATTTTCAAATATCGAAGAGTTTGTTCTCGATAAGATCAAGCTATCGGAAGTGCACTGTGACTTCGCCCAGAACAAAAGTTTGAGAAACAACGATTAATCATATTTTGTAAAGAGTGTAGCTACTTAGATATAGACACGATGTCTCTGTGTGAATTGGAAACAAGGATAAGTCCAACAGCGATAGTCGAGGCTTAAGACAACAGAGAAATTGGAAATGACAAAAGTCGAACGGTGACAAAACATTTTCTTGATAAAACCCGTCACTTGCAAATGTCAGAAGCTGTTGACTGAATATCTTACTTTTTGTTGTGTTACTGTTTCAGCTGAAGCAGTTGAGTTAACACCAGGTTATAGAAAGGCTGTTATTCAATTGATACCTTTATCGGTGGATATTGAGATTGCTAATTGTAGGAGACGCTGTTCTTCCAGGGTCCGGAAAACCTTCTCATAGTTATTCCGATCTTTCTAAACAGACCTGAGATATTTGAAACTGTTGAAAAAGTTATTGATATTGTGCAACATCTAACGTAACTAAGAGTTTTTCTCTGTCTGTGCTTCTGGGTGAAGACCCTGATACATTTTTAAATTTGCAATTCTGCTTTCGTATCTGTTCTTCTGCATCTTGTTCATGCCACTTCAGTTAAGGCTTATACAAAATTATTTTAAAATTTCCGAAATTTCATCAAAAATTTACACAAGTACACCAATGTTATGTGTAAAATGTGAAAAACGATTATGACATCTAGTGAAAAAGAGAGAAATTATCACAAAAAAGACAACGGAACTGCTTTTTTTATGGCGTAAAAGCCAACTACTCGAACTGTCATTAGTTCGTTGGTCAATCGTAGCGCAGAGTCGATATATTTGTAACGTATGGTGTAACATTTTTTTTAAGAATCTATAACTCAATGAGAACACAAATACATACACTCCCTGACTTTTTGGCACATATAACTACAACTCAAGCTTGTGACGTGAAAGAGGAAGACGGTTGGCACGTGGTAACGAATCATTGCGAAATTTGGTGTCGTAACTGCCAGGCAACCAACCACTTGCAATATCTTGTGGAAAGATTGTGGATAAATGAGCCACATCGAATAGTTTGGGGTTATTTTCCCTCCAAAAACCTATTATTGGATCACATAGGTGGTAAAATAATCAAATTTGTTATATTTTGATACTTATTATAATTGTGTGAAATCTTAGTCAACTTAATCACAGCCTTCGGCTCCGACTTCAGAGCAAGAGGTCCCGCGTACGATTCCCGGTCGGGTCAGAAATATTCAATGTGTTTTTTCACTTGAAATGTCTACTCGGGATTTGAATCCTGTTTTAGATTGCACGGGACCGGTCGACTGGTAGAGAATACTTCAAGCATTAAGTTCCGCAGGCTATACTGACACCTATGTATAGAAGAGTGTTATTTATTTATTTATTCATTGAAAGCAAAATCCGATCAAATTGTCCGATGCGGGATTATTAAGAAAAATGAACGAGTAAATATGTAGGAATTTAGTAGAACACATCATAGGAGTAAGATATTTCACACCTACGCTGAAACAATATTATCCGACAATAAAATACCTAGGTAAGTTTGTTTATGAATGGAGGTTAGGAACAAAGAGTTTAGACCAAAAGTAAACGTTCACATCAGATACTTAGTCTGAGCGATAAGTTGTAATCAATATTCCATGATTGTTTGAGTTGGGGCGGGCGGTCGAGAGTAACCGGTGATTGAGAGGAGGGAGGGAGATAAAAGAAAACAATAAGAGGAATAGAAATAAATATGGCTATTAACTACCTCAGTGTTTGTATTAGACTCACGCAGCGGAAGAATAACACAAAGTTGTTGTAGGAACCTCTCTCGTTCTTGTTCTTCGGTCGAACAATAATAATCCTTAGAACAGACTGGGAAAGTTGGGAAGAACATTCAAGGATCTACAAATGTTAAAGGGGAGCTTCTTGCGGTACAGACCTACTCTCAAGGCCGTAGCCAGAAAATAATTTTGGAAGGGGCTTAGTTTATTGAAAAAGGTCACAAGAATCAGATATAATAAGAACGTTGTGCACCAACAAAGCCAATAGGCAATAAATATGAGACAGTAACAAAAATGGATATAGTCATATCTTGGCGCCAAATACATGACAGCAGTCGCAGTCTTTAAATTTGGTTGCTCTCTTGTTCTCAATAACTTCCAACTTTTATCTCTATATTTCATTTATTATTATATTTCTACTTGTTGCATACATGAGATTTTTTGACATCTTGAGAATTCTCATGATTAGGAGTTTCGGAGACAAACATTACCACCTAATGGCGAACATTGTTAACGTAAAGTGATCACACTAAGCCAGAGTTCGAAATAACAGTAGACGGTCGTAAGCCCGTAGTGGTTTGTTCCATTTAAAAATCGAACATTAGTAATGAATTGTTAGAGTCATTAGTTGTTATTTTTTTTAGTTTATAGTCGCTTAGTGTATAGAATAATATAACGGGCGCACCATATGATTGATACTGCAGTCTTATTATTATTGGTACTTACTAAAAAAAATATCTTCATTTCATGGTTTCCTCCATATTTTAAGGGGTTATATTTGGGGGTCCTGAATTGACCTTGCCTACTCTGTTTAGTTGAGACGCGCAAAGTTCCTGATTTAAAATTACGAAATATTATGATCTTCATAGTTTTGAGACTAATCTAAACACACGAAAAATAACCTTAGAAGCAACTATCAAACCGGTTTTATAAGAAAACTTTCATTATAAACGAATGTAGTTTTAGACAAATTGAAATAGGATAAAAAAACCATTAAAATATGCAAGATAAATTAATGCAACCCTCAACCATAGCCACAAATCCACCTTTTGTCATATTTCATACTCACTTGAAAAAATATTTATGTACCTACCTCAGATTAAATGTAATTTTGGTTGATCTGATTGGTTGGTTGGAAAAAATTGCACCAGGTACTGATCCGCTTTTAATTTTTTTTTTTTTGTAAAATATTACCCATATTATTACCAAATAAAGTGTTAATTTTATTTTGATTTTTAAATTATTATGCCGGACGCCCATATGTTACCCATAATCGCCCATGTATTTAGGATTGTTGTAAAAACAAAGTTTATGACGATAACTAGTTTTCGGGAATCAAATAATAAGGTTACTTTTTCAAACAAATGAAGCTTGATTTTTTTTTGAAATCCTGAAATATTGGAATATGATTGACAATCTGGTGTTCGAAATAATTCCCCTTTCCAGATTAATTCCTGCAAAAGAACACAAGCGAAACTCAACCAACATCGCTATTCTTAGTTTCCGTGATTATATATATACCTAAACAATACTTCAAACTCGTAAAGTAGATCATTTACGAATGAGCAATGCGGGAAAGAAACCGGTTCATTTTATATTATCAACACTAATTAAATACTCGTAGGTAATATATTTTTTCGGTTCTTTTAATAAATTGGTTGTTTTCATTACGGAAACGTTGTTTAAATTTGCTAATGGTCTAAGTTTCATTTCAACTAATTATAAGTTAATTAATTAATTAACGTGGTAGGGTGATTGCAGAGGACTGCCCATGAGATATTTTAGAATACTTATTACAACCCCTATAATGTACATAGGTATCTTCTTATTTGCACGCGAAATGTTTTAACTGCCTACTTACTTACGTTCTTTCTGACTAATAATAATATATTAACCTGCAAACATACTCGTGAAATATAGTCTATCTCAGGAAGACCGGTTTTTTTAATTACTATATAAAAAATTGAGCACCATTTTGGGTGGTCCACGCGTAAACGGCTAGACAAGTTTTGCTAATTCTTTTTTCGTTATGTATGCTTTTATCCGACTGTGAGGTTGACCACCTCACGTTCTTAAATCTCAACTGGTCAGAAAAGGCACAATGAGCCTCGGACGCCATCAAGCGCTCTTTATGCCTCCGTATGCTCCCAATTGGGGCTTAGGCCCCCCGCATTGCGGGTTGGTTTGGGGGTGATTCGAGGTGGGCTTGATTTGTCCGATTTGCTGGCTTTTTGGTTTGATTGCTTCGATCGAGCTAGGGGGTCGGTTTCGTGCGGGTCGGGTTTGCTGCGGATTGGTCTCCTCCGGACTAGCTTGTGGTGTGCGGGGGACTTTAAAGATGTATGCTTATCAGGTTCTTATGAAAGAAAAAAATATTATGAAAGGAGTCTTAATATCCCTAGTCTACCCATGTTCTTTAGAATTTACGAATGGTTGAAAAAGTAGATGCTCTTTCTCGACTGAAAATTCCGCGTTTGGTAAGTTTACCAGCGGCCTCAGTGTAACCACATTTTATTTTTAATTTTTGCTCAAACAAAACGCGCTGTTGATTTTTTAAGCGCACCATCTATCTATAATATAAAAGAAAGTCGGGTAAGTGCGAACACTTTATAACTCGAGATCGACTGAACGGATTCTTCCAGTGTTTGATTTATTGGATTCTTCTCCGCTCCGGATAACAGAAAAACTATTAAAATGTTGAAAAATGCATAAGATATAATGTACAATATAATATAATAAAAATAATAAAATGAGTAACATCCTTCTATACATAGGTGTCAGTATAGCCGGCGGAATTTAATGATTGAAGCATTCTCTACCATTCAACCGGTCCCGTCCAATCTGAGACAGGATTCCAACTCCGAGTAGAAATTTCAAGTGAAAAAACACATTGAAAATTTCTGACCCGACCGGGAATCAAACCGGGACCTCTTGATCTGAAGTCGGAGCCTTTGCCACTAGGCTACCGAGGTCGATGTATATAATATCAAAGTTGGTATGGAACAGATTTCCTGCGACGCCAACACCAATAATTTTGTTGTTATGAAAAATTCTATAACAACAAAATTATTGTTTAACTGACAACCATTGACATTAAAAATATTAGTACGCAGTTTTTTGGCGGAATTTTTTTCAAGTTTTCAGGAATATTTTTTTAAATAATATATTTTAACAAATTTGAAATCAATATTCATAGTACCTAAGGACTACAGGGCAACGTCTGTCGGGAAAGCTAGTATAATAATAATGAAGGAATTAGTGTAGCGTTTTTTGGCAAATTTTTGGCCCCTAAACTGTCTTTGCATAGACAGTTAGGGATGAAGTTTCCAGGTATTGGAGATGTCGAGAGATTTTCATGATGAGAAATTCGGCGATTCGACAAATTCGATCATCTTATGGTTGAACGTTGTTAACGTAAGGCAATCGCACCAAGAGAGCTTTCGAAAGAGCAGATGAAGATTGCCTTAAGCCCTTAGTAATTCAAATTTCATAGAAACACAAAAAATAATCGATTTAATAATTGCATCGATAAAAACCAACCTAGAAGATTCTTTGAAAAAACATGAACGAGTAAGACGGTCGAATAAATCTGAGTATAAGATGAAGGAAAATACGTAATTTTTTTTCCACATGCTCCATATTATATTTGTACGAACTTTCTTCGAGTTATGTAAATGTTTTGATGTAATGGAAACACATGTAACAATAATATTACGCCATATTATTTCAATATCATTTTTTTGTAATATATGGCCTCGATCATATCATTTCCTGAGTTGTTTACAAAGTACCATGTAACTAGTCGTATAGACACGTACCTATCTACAAGTTCATATCGATTTGCTTGGGATGTTCGGCTTGTGTTTGTAGGCAAGAAGCTGTAATGTTATAAAGATAGAAAAGCGAATAAAATAGAAAGAAAAACATAGATACACAGGCGAAGAAAATTGGAAGAAAGAGAGAATTGATAGATCGGGAAAGCGGAGTAGAGAAAAGTTAGATGTTCTTTTACACTACTGTGAATTATAGCAATCACAAAACAGGACTGACAATTAATTTCACGTGGTCAAAGAACATTATCATTTGATTTTTTTTTGACAATACCAATATATAGATAATATGTAATAAAAAGGGTAGTATTTAAACGATCGAATATGAATTCAACTACGGGTGTCATAAATACGGATTATGGGGTACTGAAATACTGAGTGTGCGAAAGAATGAGAGCGAAATAAAATTTGGAAAACGGCAAGTCGATAATAACATATTGTTGAGCAACGAACCACAGGCTTACTATATAAATCAACTCGGTTCTATGAACTATATACTAACTGAAAAGTGATGTGTTCGCCCAGTTAGTATTTTTTCGCCCAAATATGTTTCTTATTCGGACATTTTGAATTTTAGTTTTTAACTAAGAACAACAGTTTTCCATTCTCATTTGCTCGTTTCAGTAAATTTTAGTAAATCATTTTTTTATATCGACAGTTAAGTACTATTTTGTACAGATATTAAAACGCTGCTGGTTAAATAAAATAAACATATTATTTCCATAATATAAGGTCCTCCATTGTGCCTACCTATGGCGAAAGTACATAAAATAGAAAATCCAAAAAGTGAACAATATTTAAACGCATTAGTATCCGGACCAAAAAGTTAATCACTATTTATCGATTTGTTTTGATGTCTGTGTTCGATATATTTAACAAAAAATAAACTATCAATCAAAAATTAATTGTTCCTAGGATGTTATTTATAATAAGTTATTTGGTTTTAAAATAGCTGCTATTTGTTGAACAGACAGCTCTGGCTTCCTGTAATCTTATCACATTTTCAGGCCTACTGAACAATCTTAAGACTAAACAACATACCAAACAAATTGGCTGAAAGAAGAGAGAAAGTTTTCATTTAAGTTTTATTACGGGACAAGTTGTTGTCCTGACGGTCAGGGGCCGCAGTCTCTTGTCACGGCACATGCCGTACGGCGGACAGTTGCGGACGCCTAAACTATTTCCAAAACTAAATGTCTTCTCGATAAATACTTATTTTATCACTTCTTTTCAGCTATGAATCTGGACTTCCAATACATACTATTGTGTTCTTAATAAAGACTTGTTTATTTTTTCACAACTTTTCAGCTATGAATCTGGACTTCCAATACATACTATTGTGTTCTTAATAAAGACTTGTTTATTTTTTCACAACTTTTCAGCTATGAATCTGGACTTTCAATACTTACTATTGTGTTCTCAATAAAGACTTGTTTATTTTGTCACTACTTTTCAGCTATGAATCTGGACTTCCAAATTAAAAATGAGTCTTCAATTAAGACTTTTTTATTTTTAACACTTTATACTTTTGCAAAGAATATTTGCGTATGTTTATTGTGTACATATTATTACATCAATATTTGTTTTCAAGAAATCAGGACTCTAAAAAACTTAAGAACTTTTTTCCCTAAGCAAAGCTTGAAGTAAAATAGGAACGCGAGACGTCAGTTTTCGACATTTGACATTATGGAATCATCAATTTCTTTCCCAATATTCTGTGGTTCGTGACTTAAAATTCTTACTTACAAATAGAGAAGGATATTTTATCCATAAGTTCGTGTGCATTGTGCAATGACACAGGCAATAGATGATGAATGACCCATGTTTGCATTACAAGGAAATCTAAGGAAACCATCAGAAGAAACAATGTTATTTTTTACCAACAAGACGTTGAGAAAGCCTGGAACTGAAGTGTGAAATTTTTAAATCCTGATAAAAAATTATTTAGGTTTTTATCCACAATGACACCTAGTTTGGCCCTGTGCACCCCCTCCTTTGAAGCTGGCCCTTCCAGAACTTCTCTCGTTCCTCACACTCTCTACGCTGTGTTTTATTATATTGTCGTGCTGTCTCTATCTCTAACTAGGTCCGTCTCTGTTTAAATTCTCGAAACTTTTCACATTAAGAAAAATTTATTCGATATTCGAAAAGTTTTGATCAAACAAATACCATCACACATCATAAAAGTTGCGCCTTCCGACATTTCGGTTAGCCATCTTGCATTCCATGGGCAGCTCCTGAAAATATTTCAAAGCTTATCTGATTCTTTTGAGTACGAATCCTCAAATGACATTCCATTCAACTGGAAGTTTGAGAAATTCATTATTGAAATATATATTTTTCTTTTTACAATGGTGTACCATTCTATAACGCCTAGTTTTTGCCAGCGCAATTAAAAACTGTATTGATCTTTATAAGTGTAGGTACAATCCTACTCCTGTATAATATTATACGAAGTCATAACCAAGGGTTTACAGACTGTGGAGGACAAAGTAGACTGGGAGCGTTTACGAACACAAAAATATGGGTTGAAACGCTCAGTGATGAGGGAAATGGAGAGGAAACATATTATTCTAAAAAATAATTTAATTTGGGAACAGCAATTGCGGTCATGAATTCACTAAAATCAATTTTTAAAATGTGTAACAGCTAAATCACTCCGTAATGAGTGGGAGATTAATAAATAAAAAAAAAATATTTATTAAAATTCGCTAATGAGGTTCTGGTATGAACAAGTCACTACGTGCTTAAGGCCGTCTTTTACTGCTATCTAGAAGACTGGCTTGGCACACCACATGTGTGATATTATGCTAACAATCATCGCCATTAGGTGTTAATGCTCAAATCCCCGAAACTCCTAATAATCATGACAATTTTCATCATGTTCAATATGTCGAAAAATCTCATACGCCGCCGGCAGGATTCGATCCTTGGACCCTATAATATAGTCATGTTAAACAGGTTGGTTCAGCATTAACATTGACAATTTTGAAATATAATCGTTAGATTTAAATAAAAGATGACAAATAAGTTCTAAATATTGAGTCGCCGGTAATCTAGAAAAAAAAGGTTCTAAATATGGTTGTGTTTATTTTTCATTTGAAAAACAAACAGTGAACAGTAAAGAATGTGAGTCGTGGAACCATCATTGTGAATACGATTATAGGAAAATATATTTTTTATAGAATTAAGTAAATATATATATAAAAAACATACTTACCTTAACTTTTCAAAACATATTAATTTGTATTTTTTTCGTGACGAAAACAGAAAAACCAATTCTACTGATCTCCAGTACTGTGCAAAATGCACCCCGGAAAGCATCAAATATATCCTCCGAATACATACGTCAAATATATCCTGTATTTACTTGTGTTTTAGTTGTCCATAATATTTGTGTAATTGTTTGTAATAATATCACTGTTTGTATATTTGTTTATAAAATAAATTAATACGACTAAATTGCAGAGATGGACCTAACTATGGTTGAATATTTTACATGGAGCCTGTCACATCTGCAGGTCAACGATTTATGTCGTCCCGAGGCGACGACATCCGATTAAAATAATTAAAAATAATAAAATTTTTATGATTAAAAGTGTTTCGACATAGTGGGAACTTCTAAGGGCTCGCTTACACTAAATCCGATATTTGCCCGTACGTTGCCGTGCAGTGCCTTATTATGCCGCCCTGGTGCAAAAACAAAACTTGCGCCCCCCCCCCCCTCCACAATTGTTTTAAATCATAACAAATATGTAAGTACCTACTAATGTGAAAGAAAAGCTACTAATAGTACTCGTTTCTGTAAATCTGTAAATCTATCAATAATGTTATGTAAATAAAAATCAGCTGGACTTTTTTTAATCTTCTTCTTCTTCTTTTCTTTATTTAGACGGCAAAGCACCCGGTATCGAGTGAATCATGCCCATATTTATACATGTGTCTGTTAAGCCGCGTACAAGTACAACTCAACAAAAAAGGGAAAGCAAACCAAAAGAACACAAACAAAAAATCAACCGAAAACAGGCGGGAGACAGAGAAAAAATACCTAGCCTAAAAATGCCATTCAAGCCACCCACCTACAAACATAATTATTATAATATTGAAATCACAAAATAATATTGTAGTCACCACTAAATACATTCCATCACCATCATTATAGTTGCAAGTATAAACAAATTACTAATACAGTTACACGGGAAAAGGAGCAGGGCCGCAATTTATCTACTATAAAATACTTCGACCTTTATATAAATATATTTTTTTTATTTTTTTATTAAGTTTTTGTGCTTTTTTTTTCCTTTTTAATTATTTTATTGTTTTTTTTTTTTTTAATTTTATTATTTTTTTATTTAACGTATATATCTATATATATACATACTCCCACTCGCATCATAGTTTTTTATCATACTTTTTAAGATGGTTAACTAAAATCACATTAATTTTTAAATCGTTTAGGGCTAAAAGGGATATTATTTTAATGGGGAAAGTGAAACAGAACTTTGAGATGTCCTTTATAAAATCCTGGTTAGGTAAAAGCGGACAGTTAAAGAATACATGGTCGATAGTTTCTTCCTCCTTCCCACATTCACAAATAGCATCGTTCACTATGCCAATTCTGGCCAAATGAGAAGCTAAAACGACATGTCCCAATCGGAGACGGCATATAAGAGAAACGTTAAGCTTAGGCATTTTACAATTTTGAAACCATGGACTATGCGGAATATCACCCTGCACTGTCCTGTAATGGCCACCAGCCGAGGCATTCCTATAAACTTCATTCCATTCCTTCCTAATAAAACGATCCACAGCGCTCATGCAATCCGTAATAGGCAAAACGAAGGAGTGGGGCAACACTCCGCAAGTGCAAGCTTCTTTGGCAAGCGAGTCCACTCTTTCATTGCCACTTATTCCGATGTGGGAGGGAATCCAAACGATTGTTACGATAAGACCTCTCACGGACGCCAAGTACAAAGAATTTTTTATGTCACCCAGAACATGGCAACTCAAAGCAGACCTTGAATTGGAGTTCAAACACTTTACAAGACTCAGAGAGTCAGTGAATATTACAGTACGAGGCAAAGCAAGCTGCAAAATATTTAACAGGGCCTCTCTCAAAGCCACACATTCAGCTGTGAAGACGGACGCAATTCGAGGGAGTTGAAACATACAGTTTATGTCAAGAGAAGGGATGCAGAAGGCTGCACCACACTCTCCATCAGAAGCCTTCGATCCATCAGTGAATATTCTGACAAAGGAGCTCCATTTCTCCTCTACCTTTTGGCTGAATAAAGAGTTGACTACGTGAGGAGGCAAAGATGAAAATGACTTATTTATATCAATAGATTCAACAATGTCAGGATGGTATACGGTTGCTTCAAATGGAATGCAGAATATAGGAAGTGAGGGAGCCAACAAGTCTGGGAATTCTTTTGAGATTTCTTCAAAAATTGAACAAAGCAAAGGTGGAACTCTTGAGTGCCAGAAGGAATCATTCTGACAACTATCTAAGAGGCCACTTAATTTTGGTATGATAGGATGATCAGATAGAACTCTCTTGAGAAGGAACCCAAAACCAAGGAATTTTCTGCGTAGGTAAAGAGGTCTTTCCACGCATTCTGCCTGGAGAGCGATCAAAGGAGATGACTTCATGGCTCCTAAAATGAGTCGGAGGCACTTGGACTGAACTCTTTCCAATTTGGTTGATAGATATTTCGGAAGGGGATCCATGAGAAAACTACCGTAGTCCAAGTGACTACGAACAAGAGCGCAGTACATTGTTCTCATAGAAGCGGGATGTGCTCCCCACCAGACCCTAGATACCGCTCTCATGACGTTAATATTTTTTTCACACTTAACTATTGTTTGTTCTATATGCATATTCCAATTTAACTTTCGGTGAATGGTCATGCCGAGGAATTTAATAGAATCCCTGATGGGGATTGGCACGCTGTTACATTTGATGGAAATATCTGGAATTTTGTGTTTGTTGGAGAAAATTACCATTTGACTTTTAGAAGGGGACAGGGACAGCCCGGCCTCCGAAAACCAAGGCTGTATAAGGTCTAGCGCGTCCTCCATTCTATTCACAGCTCGTGTCATAAGTTTATCCCTACAGTAAACTACAAAATCGTCCGCATATTGCAGTACGCTGCAGTAGGTTGGAATGCGGTGTTGAAGATCCTGAGTGTATATGTTAAATAAAATGGGACTGAGAGAAGAACCTTGAGGCAAGCCTTTACACACCGTTCTTTCAATAGTCTCTCCGGGAGTCTCGATTATAAGCCGACGTTCGCACAGTATGTTAGAGATCAATAGGCAGATGGAGTCTGGCATCCCCAGGGTAGTCATTTTTTTATTAAGAATTGGTAACAGCACATTGTCATAGGCACTAGAAACGTCCATGAAACAAGCCACCATAACTTCCTTTTTGGATTTGGCTACATGAGCGTCTGTAATTAAAATACTCAGGTTATCCAAACATGATTTACCCTTTCGGAAACCGAGCTGCCACTGGGGAAGTAAGTTTTTAGTCTCCAAATACCATTCAAGTCTTGACTTTATCATTTTTTCCAATATTTTTAGAAAGCAACAAGACAAAGCAATTGGTCTGTAAGACTTTCCTAAGGATGGATCCTTACCAGGTTTAATTATGGGTATAATAATTTGTCGCTTCCATGATG
The DNA here is from genome assembly GCA_963576905.1 of Mystacides longicornis. Taxonomy (NCBI): domain Eukaryota; kingdom Metazoa; phylum Arthropoda; class Insecta; order Trichoptera; family Leptoceridae; genus Mystacides; species Mystacides longicornis. The sequence goes on from OY756427.1 coordinate 24,972,489, forward strand.
TGGGAACAGCGCCAGATTCTAAAATGTGATTGAATAAATTCAAAAGTTTCTGAAGGAAGGGAGTTGGGAAGTGTCTGAAGAAAGAGTATGGTATCATATCTGGGCCAGGAGATGAGTCACCCGACGATTCGATTGCGTGTGTCAGTTCCTCTAGAGAAAAGTGAGACGAGAGTAAGCAGTTTTCTTGTTGGGGAGCCGAGTCTACTTGAACTGTTTCAGACTCATTTGGCACATAGGGCGGCGCCAGTCTCTCCACGAAGCTATCGATCCAATCCGAACATTTGTATGGGTTGGGCTTGGGAGACAATGAACCTCTGAACTTCTGAATAGAAGACCAGACTTCCGAAATCGGTGTGTCAGGAGAGAGAGATGAACAATAATCCTGCCATCCCCGTCGTTTCTTTTTCCTTAGGAGTTTTTTGGTTTGGGCCTGAATGTTTCGGAAAGATAAGAAGTTTTGCTGCGAGGCACATCTTTTGTACCTCTTAATGGAATCAGATCTCAACTTCACCATGACTGTGCACTCCTCGTCCCACCAGGGAGGAGATGACTTTTTCCTTTTATGGGTTTTTTGTTTTGGAATTGAGGCATCTGCTGCTTCAATTACACTCTTAGATAATTCATTCGCGTAGGTATCCACCAAAAATTCATCACCGTCTATACATCGTTTGGAGAAGTTACAATTAGTGAGAAGCTCAGAAAACTGTGACCAATCTGCTTTTTTTGTTTTATAACCCTGTCTTAGTTGGGTTTTTTGACACTGAGTTCTGTTATTTTGGATAGCCAAATGAATCGGAAAGTGATCACTTGAGTAGGGATCACTTGAAATTTCCCAAGACAGCGAAGGGGCTAGATCGGCAGAGCAAAGAGATACATCTACCGCACTCGGATTTTGGTTAGGTAGGGAGAGTCTGGTAGGTTGACCATCATTAAGGATTACCAAGTTCTGATCATCAGCAAATTCCAATAGTGCCCTTCCTGCGGGATCCGTGTTGTGACTACCCCAAGCAGGGGAATGTGCGTTGAAATCGGCTAGTAAGATATATGAGGATGAGAGGTTAGAAACAACTCTCCTCCAAAAATCAGAATCAAAGTGGGTTCTTGGGGAAGAGTAGGCTGAAAAAATAGCAATACCAAGGATCTCTGCAGCTACTATTTGAGATCCCAGGCAGGGGGGAATTTGTAAAGGTGAAAATTGGAGATTGTTTTTGATAAGAAGGGCGGCCCCGCCTCTACCATCGGAGCGATCGTCCCTTAGGCATACATAGCCAGGAAAAGATACAACGGAATCAGTGGAAAACCACGATTCAGAAATAGCAGCTACGTCTACTTGATGCTTTTTCAAAAGGTAAATTATGTCATCTCTGTTGCTTACTGCACTGCGACTATTCCACTGAAGGATAGACAGGCTGTTTATTTTCTGGATCTTTGGAGTCATTTTCGGAAACAAATTTATTAAGAGTTTGAATTAGAGCAGCGTATGAAATGTCTGAATTTTTTGATGAAAGTACTTCCAAAACTATAGAGATTAATGTTTTCAGGAAGTTTTTGTTGTCATAGTTAAAATCATTGGTTAGTCTTTCGATATTTTGTAAAGATGGATCTTTGTTTTGAAGGGCACATCCATTTGGTGCGGATGATAAAATGTCCCCATTTGGGGAAATCAAGAGGGCGTTAAGCTCTGCTCGGTCATACGACAAGGGAGTAGACTTTCTTGGTGTCTTATATACAAATTTGCCTCTTGCAGGAATCGTTCTATCTGTACTGCGAGGGTTATTTTGTTGAGAATTATCAAAGGTTATATTGCGCTGGGGGATGGGAGGGGATTTCGTTTTTTCATTCCTAACTATATTTGCATAAGATAGTTTGCGTTGAGGATGGAGTTTGGAGGCTTGCAAGTATGAAATGTTATGAAAGGCCATAGACTGTTTTATTTCTCTTTGTCTCTCAAACTCTGGACATGTTAAACTAGTAGCATTGTGGGGTCCCCCACAATGAAAACATTTTGATTCTAATGTGCAATCTTGTGCAGGATGGTTATCTCCACATTTGAAACACTTCTCCACCGATCTGCACACTGATTTGGTGTGGCCGAAGCGAAGGCACCGGAAACACTGAACAGTGGGGTAAAAGTACGTTTCCACTGTGAAACTGTTGTAAAAAATATATATGTTGCTTGGCAGGCTTTGACCTTCAAAGGTCACTACAATTGAGCCAGAAGGCTTCCAAACAACACTACCGGATGTTCTGTCTTTGTAGTTAAGACGGCGAATTTTTAATACCTCCCCAACATCAGGATTACATTCAGAGATTGCGGCTTTGATTTCTTCGTCGGTGATATTTGTAGAAATCCCCCTTATGAGACCCATACGAGTCACATTGTGGGTGGGAATGTACGCTTTGTACGCAGCATTGGATTGAATATAAATGTTTTTAATAAACGAGTTAGCAGAGTTCGCAGTGAAAAACTCAATGGATAGTCGAAATTTTCCCTCCGACTTGATAGATCCATTAATAACGTTGCCTAACCTTTTTGAAAAAAGGAATCTTCCGAAGTCCATCGGATGAATCCTCTTGCCAGACTCGGTACTTTGTACAAAGACTACAAACGGTCCTAACGATTTGGAGGAATAAAAATGTTCCCGTAAGGGAGTCTCTTTTGGGTTCGAAGTTATGACAGGGGGTGAGGAAGAAGATGACTGATTCAATGGAGAGGCAGAGTTAACTGATTGAATAAGATGACACTCTGACTCTTTCATTATTGTTTCGTTATTTCTTCTTTTCCTCTTATTCATGTCCGGAGGATCCGGAGGGATGGGAGGTACCGGAGGAACCTCCATCTTTTTTAAGATAGAAGTACGAACCGCAGTTTTTATACCAACAACAAAAGAAAAGTAAATTGAAAAAAATAATAGAAAAAAAAAATAGAAAGTAAGAATAAAACTTAATACGGACCTGAGTCTTGGTGCATAGAACTTAATAAATAACAAAAATAAAATTTATACTTAAATAATAGATCAGCCTTGCAACAACACTTAACCACGTAAACAAAATAATAATTCCTCGGACCCAGCGCGAAGCGGCGTACACGTCCGTCTGGCACAGTAGCGGGGAATCGAAAAAAAGGACTTTTTTTAATAGTGGCGCGAAATAATTACAATTACCTTTCAATTCAATAATTCCTTTCGAATAGTTTTATTCAATTATTGGGGGGGGGGGGGTGGGGGGGTGGGGGGGGGGTGGGGGGGGGCGCAAGTTTTTTTTGCACCAGGGCGGCATAATCCGGCACTGTACTCCGTACGGCAACGTACGGGCAAATATCGGATTCAGTGTAAGCGAACCGTAAGTGCGAACTTAGAAGCAGAGGATTTTACAAAAACTCTATAAAAAACATTTTTTTCGACCAAACTATGTAGTACCTACCTTCCCTTAAACTTTGTTCAAGTTAAGAATGTATGTATCCAATTAAAAATATAATTCCACACAACGCAGACCATGTACCGACGTACACGTAGCAGTAATAGTGTACTTTGAATTGCTTCAGAACTCATTATACCATGGTGAGCTGGTGCTGGTACCCAACATTCTTGAATCTCGTACGCTCTACGCCCAGCCAAACAATTTGCCCTTTCACATTTTATACGTTATTCGCAAACGTACATACATTCATAATATTCACAAAATTATAACAAGATCTTGTACTAATGATGTAAAAAGGTACACGGCATTTTACATAAAAACTTTATGTGGTGGGATGAAAAGATATTCTTGTCCCTACATTAAAAATCCTCACGTAAAAAACACACACGATTTTTTAAGCGTAACATCTGAGATTCACAAAATATTTCAATCTACCTAAATAAACATTTATAAAATCAACAAACTGTATTTTAGGCATCTATCATTTTGTTGAATCATTCTAAGCCCACGAGAAGTTATTTTAAAACACACACTCCAATTCCTTATCAGACCCGCTAAAATTAAGCATCAACTAAAATTTTAATTTCGCGGGCAATTCCATATGATTTCAACCAATCCGAGCGATATTGCTTAAGAAATCGATCGAAGTGAATATAGCTGCAAGTGAATTCAAACGAATGATTTCCCATGTCAAAATTATCATCATGGCCGCCCAATCCCTTTTTCCTCAAATTCATCTTGATCATTTACAACATGGTAAAGTAAAAGTGGGACACTTTGAGTAATAATTATAATAACTGATTTATAAGAGACAAACCATAAAATGGCCATTTTCTTTATCTATCGTCCGGGTTTTCCTGTTGGTTTTATCATATTTTAGGGACATAGAAGTGAAACAAGGGCTCTTTGTTGATGTTCTTCAATCTTGTGCCGCGTGCTCCTTTGAAGCAGAACTGAGGGATTACCACCGGTACCATCTTATTCCCATATTATTATTCTGAGTAGTCTAGGCCCAACAGGTTGACTTGAAGTGAAACAAAACCAAATAAAGCAAAAAATGGAATTTCATAATAAAAGTATTCAAAAACGTTTGCGTCATGTGTTGCATATTTGGCAAAAAGTTTGCTTGCAGCATCTCATTTTATTCATGTAGGTTGCTACATATATATTATATAACTATGTTTTGAAAACTTATCCTCTGGATTTTTAAACAAGATGCAGCTTGAAACAATTTTAGATGACCTAATGCAATATGGTTTATCAATCTATACTGTGGCGATTAACTCTCCCGAAGCACAAGTTTTAACTCATTCGGGAGGTAGGTAACGTCAGAACTTGTAGGTATATCACAGTTATAATCTTTTTAAGAATATTTGTCAATATTTAAATTATGTTTTTTATCAATAAAAGAAACATATTATTTATTAATTACTAGCTTTCCCGACAGACGTTGTCCTGTGTTCCTAACTATGAATATTGAATTCGAATTTGTATAATGATAGGTTTATTACCTTTTAACCAATATAATTTAGATCGATGCATCTGTGGTTTGAACCACATATTATTTTCCATCGACATTCTGTCTATCGCACCAACTATCAAACAACTGACAGTTAGTTCCTTTCAAACTTTGATTTAATTTCAATTTTACAAATTTGGAATAATAATAATAACTTTATTCAATAAAAACAACACAATGATTAAAAAATACAATTTCGTGACTCCTTTCACTAGGCAATGCCTGTCTTGGAGAGGAGGTTGAAGAGCAATAAAATTAGATATCTACACTTAACACACACACAAGAGACCCCCAAAAACTGGGTGCTTTGGTGTCTGAGTACAGGGAGCTGAGCCGTAAGGTAAAGCACTCTGTACGAACAGATAAAAGAAGACATCTTGACTCTCAGATACGGCAGGCACAGTCCGCTGTACTCGGGAATGACTCAAGGACACTTTTCGAAATCACCCGGGAGGTCAGGGGTAAGGGTCAGAAAAGACTCGTGACGGCAATACGAGATTCTCGTGGAGCCACTGTCACTGCCCCCGAACTGATTAAAGGGAGATGGAGGGAGTACTTTGAGTCAATACTGAACCGCCCCGAGCCCTCCTCACCTTACAACTTTGAGGAGGAGTTGGAGGATCTGGATATACCTCAGGCAACTGGGATATGTGAAGATCCACCGACCCACAGCGAGATGGTGCTGGCCGTGATGAGATTAAAGAATAACAAAGCGCCAGGAGACGATGGAATTCACGCAGAGCTCCTCAAACAAAGCATAGACACCCTTGGCCAACCACTATTATATATATTTAAAATGGCGAGGGAAGAGGAGAGGTGCCCAAAAGATTGGCGGAATGGTTCCATCGTCGCAATATTTAAAAAGGTGGAAATCCTTGAATGCGGCATGGTCAAAGTCTTTTCACTATTGGCGACACACCTTAAAATTTATCACAACATAAAATTATGCCTAATTTGCCGTTTTTGATGGCCAGGGCACGAAGACAGGGTATTGGAATGTCCAGGTTGAGGTGATGCGATTGCGTTGAAAGAGATCGGCAATCTCTGAGGTGTTGAACTGGCGTCATGACGCAACTGAAAGGATGAAATGGCGATGTTTACATGAGGAGGCCAAGTACTATTAAAGTTGAAAGATTAATTTAAAAAAAAAGATAAAAAATGGAGACTCTCTATGGCTTTTTAGGTAGGTAATTATAATCTTTTTGTAGAAAGCTTGTTTAAACGGTTTATTTTCCATATAGCGAATCAATGCAGTTTTAAACGCTGATGTCGGCAATGTAAATTTGATAGGCTGTTCCATTAGAGGGCAGTGTACCGGCGCCACTCAACGTGTCATGTTTGTTAACATTTCAAAGTAATATCCTCGACCTGGAAGCTGAAACTAAGGCAACTATGCACAGCGAAACACAAACAATTTGAAAAGTTTTGTATTACTGTTCCGTTTTCAAATTTTCGATGTAGGTAGGTACTATCATCAAATTGTTGGAAGTTAGATTTTTAAATTGTCAAATCCCCGGTTTTTTCATCATGAGAATTTTCGACATGACTCGTATCTATCTATCGAACTAGTATCCGCAGCTGTAGGTACTTTGTAAAGGCGCTAGCCCTAGGGCCAACGAGTCGTTGCATACATTTACCATTATTTTTGTAGATGTAGTATATTATTATGTAGGATAAATATTATTTTGTAGTTCAATTAATTATAATAATAATAACCTTTATTCAATTTCAATATCTCAGTACGTGTTGCATCTACCCACTAGGCCAAGCCGGTCTCGGGGAGAATAAAAATAAGACATCTGTTGGAAAGAATAAACAAAACATTAAGTTACAAAATTTTGATTTGCAAATGCATAAAGTAACAAGGAAATAGACTGACTATCTATCTTTAGCTGTCTCTATTGCTTTTATTTTTGAACACCACTTTTTCAATATTTATGGGTTTTGTGCCGTTTTCTTCCAGAACTAAATATCTAGTCTTAGAAAACACGTGATACATGAAAATTGATAGATTTTAAAGCTTGCGGCCTTGCATTTAGCATATTATGATGTTAAGTAGGTGTCGTTAAGTACCTACTTAACATCATAAATTAATTTTTTTTTTGTTGAATCATAATATGATTCAACAAAAAAAAATTTAATAAAATTAGCTTTTCCAACAGACATTGTCTTGTAGTCCTGTCTACGAATTTTTCACAGTAAATCCGTCCCATACTAACTTTAATATTATATTTTATATTATTTTCTATCCCTTTTTAGATGTTTTATTAGTCATTCTGTTATCCGAAGCGGAGAATCCAATATACCAAAAATGATAAAAATCTGTTCAGCTGATTTCGAGCTATAAGTGTTCGCACTAACCCGACTTTCATTTATATTATAAGATTGTAAAACTTCATTTCATAATGTAATTATTTTTATATTAGGATCGAGTCTGAATCATCCGAATGATACTTACGAATAAAAAGTTATCAGATTTGTTTCGCTTGTGATTAAATTTGTAGATATTATAGAATACCGAATGAAACTCGCGTTCGGTGTGATTAGCCGCCTTAATGCGGATAATTCGCGGGGGATGTCCCCACTCTCCTGTGACGTGAAATATTCAAAATACACAAAATGTTTTAGGATTACGTTTTTTGTTTTTGTTTTCGCAAAAAATAAACGTTAAATTAAATTGTGATGATGATGACGATGAAAGTGACTTAAACACAAAAAATGTTTGGTGTTAATTTAAAACAACACGTTTTTTCCCGCGAGAAGAACATACATTCATACTCTCTTTAAACCGCACATAGGGACATAGGGATGCAAGAGAAGCTCTTCATTGCCCTCGATCTTGCGGAATGTTTAGAGGAAAGAGAAGAACGCATGATTTTATTTTATACCAGCTTTTCCGATATACATACGTTACGTTGTCCTGTCTTAACTATGAATATTGAATGACTAATTCTATAGGTACCTAATGGTACATTAATCGATAATATAAAAGAAAGACGGGTTAGAGTGAACACTTATTACTCGAGATCGGATGAACACATTTTTATGACACTTGGTTTATTAAATTGTTTTCCGCTCCGGATAACAGAATAATTATTTAAAAAAATCGAGAAACGGATAGCAAATAATATAAAATACAATATCAAAGTTAGTATGGAACGGATTTACTGACAACTACGCCACCTGTGAATTCTATAACAACATAATTTTTATTTACTTGACAACCATTGAGTTTCAAAACATTCGTACGCAGATTTTTGATAGAATTTTTTTTTTTTTTACATACAAACATATTTTAAGCGATTTTTTTTATAAATTAAAACGCAAAAAGTGAATAAAAAGAGATGATTTTAGTTTGAATAAAAGATGGAACGCGAAAAAAGATTAAAAATAGGTGAGTTAAGTTTGATTAATATACATATTGTGAGTTTATGCCGTTTTTTTCGTTTGTTTGTTTGATCAGCCAATTTTTCTTTCCCATGATGTTTCAGAAAATAAGCAGATATTTTGGAAAGAATTATCATACGAAGATGTTGAACGAAGATTGACGGGCCAGTTTGTTGGCTAATAAACCAAATTATTCCGACCGATTCATCTGTTTTAAACGATCTTTACAGGGCTCATTCTAACACCGCACTAAATATCAAACAACAACTGGCAGATGTCAAACGCCAATTAATATTAGTTTATATTACCAAAAGAGCACTAAGAAGATTATCTATATACTTCAAGTTTACTGAAATTTTCTTATGTTTCGCGCAATTTTTTTTTCTCTCATAAAAACCTTCTCCTGATAGTAGCAAACAACAAGAAATTGCAGGAAAGCCGTTCAGGCGCTATTACGTGATCGAAGGAAATAGAGGGATCCATTTTTATAAACAGAGATTAGTAGTTAAACACATTATTGATCTTTCACAGTCAGTAAACTAATCAAAGTGGTTAAAATTTGTAAACATTTTTTTTTATTTTTTACCCATCACGGTGTTTCCCAAAGGGGTAGGCAGAGAGTTCGGATTTCCATTAATTCCTATCCAAACAAACCTCTTTCGCTTCTTCCAAACGCATATCATTCCGCATACATGCTCTTCTATTCCTTTTGCTCCTGACTTGGCCCTCCTCTGAGACGGCACCGATATGATCGGACCATGTCATTCGAGGTCGGCCTCGTCTGCGTGCACCCAATTTTTATTGCAAGTTGGTTGTCGTAGTTATTTTTTGTTATAAGTAACATAACTACTAATTTATACACACGAATGAAATTTTAATAACAAAATATCAAAATCAAATCAAAACTCCCAACTCCACTCAGGAGCATAGGGAGGCAACAAGAGCTCTCCACTGCGTTCGATCTTGCGCAATGCTTAGGACCTCCTCCCACACAAACTGCCTAGAAGGAACGGAATACGTTATGAGATGGTCTCCCACGTCTTCGAGACCCTGATGGGAGGGAAAAAATCAAATAACAAAATATACTAAAGTTAAATCCATTAGAAAGAATGAAAAAGAAGTAACAAACTGCAATAAACTGTAAAAATGTAAAATTAAATAATAAAACACAAGATAGGAACTTGTACTTCGAAGAAAATGGAAGATAAAATCTGCGGTGTACCTTGTTGACTAATTAATATGCTACATGTTAGCCAAATTTTGCTGAAATAATTTATTCATAAAGTAAAAAAGTAAAGTTGTAATTATAATAATAACTATAAAAGTTATATAAAAAAAATCGAAGGGTTGCGCAGCGTTATCTGTAAATTTTTAAGTGAAAACATAAAAGCGGGCAATCCTTTTAGAGATCCGATGCGGTCCTCGCCCCCCCCCCCCCCCCCCACCCCCCGCTCGCGAGTGTGTACTCGCGTAATTGATATTTAAATGAAGTTGAGTTGCCTATTTTCCCGTATTCCTGGAGGCACCTACCGCCGAGTTCCGTCCGGGCGCACGCCACTGAGCTTCCTAACTTTGGTTTCGCTTCGCCCGCTTTCTTTTTTCCTTGTCCGCTACAAATTATGCAATTATTGAGTTTTATGTTACTTTCAGAATAGCTAGACGTTTGATACTTTTACGTTAACAATTCATTCTTTTAATACTTTTAGCAGAATCGAATTGCATTCTGTAGAATATTTTTGCCTCCTTTATTTATTTTAAGATTTTTCACTCTCCTTTCAAACCCCACTCAAGAGGATAAGGAGGTAAAAAGAGCCCTCCACTGCACTCGATCTTGCGTGATCACAGGGAGTACACCAGCTGCCTGAATCCCACCTTGTGGACCTGTTGGGGTTTAAGAAAGTGAAGCGGTAGGTATACCTCACGGTCCCGATCTGATTTTTCGATTTTTTTGCCTCTTACAGGATGCTCCGTTAACACCATGGCAACTATATAAGATCGTTTAAGATAAGTAACTTTATTTAATACTCTAACGAACGGTGTTCTTAAGTACTTTGATTGGTCAACAAGTGTTGTCTAACCAGCTTATGGGAAAATATTATGATGTAGACGGTATTCGAATCGGAGAGAAAAGTCAGGTAGTACCTAATAGTAAAAAAGCCGCATAATTAATAGCACAACTTCTTTCCAACATTTGTAGCAGGTGAAATATATTCCCTCCATTCTCTTTCTGGTTAAGATACTCATTCGAATATTCTCACAGAGATAGAATAGTCCATAACCTACTCCATAGATAATCACCGCAGAATTGGATTAATTCCCTGTAGATTTGCCATTTAAGGAGGGTAAATTTGTCTGTGTTTTTCGTGGTGGTCAATTGAGCTTTGTATATCGGATAAATATCGCATCACAAGTAAAAATATCTGAACGAACAGTAGGTACATACATAATATAAATGAATTATTAATGGTTCTACAACTTTTATATGGAATCATGGTTTTCTTGGTTTTGTAGTAAACTTTGCTTCTGTCCCATGCTGCAAACGTTCAATGTGATGCATTAACTCTTCTTACTTGCTAAATGACCAGGCGGACACCACCTAATGTTAAGAATTGGCTATTCTGTGTATTCTTAAATAAATATGAATAATTTAATCAATATATTGTCCTAATGTATGAAAATCGTCGGCGCTCAGTGTAGAGCCGAAATGTAAAACTCTTTGATGCGTGCGTGTTTCCAATAATTATTATATTATAAACCTGACAACACGCAAAAAATTCACTTTCGAAAAGAAGTGCTTAGAAGAATTATGGCTACGATATAAGTTGGTTCTTAGGTACCTCATCGCAAACTATATTCCGGCGCAAAGGCGCAGTCGTATCATTCCATAATATGATTTTATCATTATCGAAAGGAGATGGAAATCCATTGAATCCCGAATGACAGTTCACCGAGCAGAGCGCTGTGCTTCCGTTCCACCAGGGTCCCGAAGACGAGAAAGACCCTTTCGCACTGTGTTCCGATTCTTTTTAGCAGGACTGAAGAATTTGGACATGGCGTGGGAGGAGTTAATTGAATCTGCGCAAAATCTATTGTGAAAGAGAGCACTTGTTACTTCTCTATGCCCCTTAGTGATTTCTCAAAGTGAGGATGAACGAAAGAATGAGAAAACTTACCGTAAGTACCTACCTTCAATAAATTTAAGCATAATAAGTTATATCGACAAGTGCGTCCTAGCAAAGATAAAAACCGCTTCTTGGAATAATTATATCTACGAATACAGAGTTAGCAAATGGTGGATCAGCGAAAAAGTTTGATGTTCCCTGCCCATGAGAGAGTTTTTAATTCAGTGCGTTCAGAGTTGAGATCCGGGCAGGAAGGGTGGCTCATTAAAGTGTCGTTAGCATCAGCTCTGTCTGCCGTTACATTAGCCCTTAACATGACTCGCCTATATTATATGTCTGATGCCAACCTTACCTACATGCACTAAACTCAAAGCACGACGGGATGATTTTTTAAAAGCATTTTTACTTAATTTATCAAAATGGAACTATGATTTTGATAAGAAAGTTAAAATGAATTTTAAATATCATTAATATGACGACATATTTTTTTGAAATACTTATTTGAATTTGAATTAATGTTTATGATCTGTTGATTAAGAACAACTCAATTTTTATGAAGGCTTGACTTTCATGAAGGAAGTTGTGTTATATGAAAAAATAAATCAATTAAAAAAACAAGGGCTCTTCATTGCGCTCTATCTTACGCAACCTCTTTCCATACATGTAATTCTCACATATTAAAACTCTAATAAATATACATTTGAAATGATCATCAAAAAGACGAATGACAAGCGTATAAATGTTGTTTCTAAAAACGTATGTTATAAACTGCTCGATGTTTTGGGCAGAAGGTTGTTGCATGATAGTCCATTGCAAAATAAAATGAAAGAGTCTTGTACAGTTATATCACAATATTTGTGATAGAACTATAAAAGGCTCTTTCATTTTTATTTTCAGTTATAAACATCTAGGGTACAGGGTGGGGAAAAACCTTAGAGGAAAAAACTGCCATTATACAAAAATGTAAAAATAACGAATGATAAATTCATGACTTTCCCAAATCAATGCGGCCTATAGTGTACTATATCTACATTTTTAATGTTTTATTCGGACATAAGTGGATTCGATATCAGAGCAAACTCCCTCTGGGACAAGTCAAGTAGAAGAAAACACAGTAGAGTTAGGGGAATATGGAAGAGAAATTAGAAATATAAATTCAGTGAAGATTGATGCTCTTTCATCTGAGAACCTTTCCTATCCATCACTTCATTTACATATTATTATTACTTAGTTTGATTATTGGAGGAACGTATCAAAGGTCGAATGGATCCGCTGCGAATATTAAACCTTTAATGAAAACAATATAATCCTATTTACATATTTAAAGAGGTAGGTATGTGAGGTGAAAATATCCGGATGTTGTAGTCTTTTTCAAAATATGGATAAGGTACATATTATAATAGTTTTAGGAAATAAGCTAAAAGCCTATCATTTATTGAAGTGAGCCAACATATTCAAAATCAAGAGTAGATAGATTTTGATTGGCATTATCTCGAAATATGAGTCATGGTATCTGGTCAAAATCCAGATGTTTGAAATAATCGCCTAAGTAGAATTTTGGATATAAGAGAGTACTTACTACCGCACTACGAACGATGCTACACATACACCGTCGCACTCGTTGGACATGCTGTGGAAGATGTTCATAGCTACCGCGCAGGGTCGAGCGCAAAAGAGAGATCTTGCTGCCTCCCTAAGCCCCTAAGTGGGGTCCAAAAGGGAGTATAGAATAAAATAGAGTAGAAAGGCCAATTTACTTTAATATAGGGCTTTTGAAACCCTTCAGATATCTTTACAATAATCTAATGTGTGGAGCAACAGGCAAAGAAGTAAGCGACTTCTGTTTTACACAATGTGTATGAATCTGGGCTAACTGAAAGTGTACACAAATACATTTTTGACATCTTACACGCTAGAAGCAAAGGCTGTGTCGTGAATTCGGAAGTGGCCAACACCGGGATTCGAACCTACGACCCTTAGTACGATGCAAGTATGAAAGACTTCGACTGAACTGTTAAACTTATTATATACCTAACTACCTAGATTAGTCTCTTCTAGAATTCTCTCGGGCTCATTATACCTAATAATTTATCGTTAATAAATTTACATTCGCGTAAATATTTCGTTTACCAATTAGAATTCTGAATTCAAATAACATGTACACGAGTCGTGTACATATTATTGGGTAGCACGACAAATATCTGAGCAGGGGCAGGGGGTGGAATGGAGGGGGGAGGCTAATGAAATCGGGGGGAAACAAAAAGGTGCCTTACATTAACAAAAATTATTATAATTAATTAATTTTTACTGAAATGATGATAAAAATTAATATTATCGAGTTATCCGACGACAAGAGGGAGAGAGCCTACGTGAATTCGAACAAATCAAGCTATGTTCAATCTTAAATAATAATTTCCTAAGTTCGTCAGTGTGTCGATAGAATGTTGCCATGGCAATAATATCAGTCAAAGGAGTCTGAAGGAGGAGAAATATCCGTATCCACACATTTTACGATTTTGTGTTTTTCTAAGATAGTCTTTCATGTCAGCCAATTCACTTAGGGACATAGGGAGGCAACAAGAGCTCTCCATTGCGCTCGATCTTGTGCAATGCTTATAACCTCCTCCCACAACATGTCCAAACCCTTCAGCTCTGCTTCGAAGGAATGTAACATAGTACGAGGGGATCTAAGGTGGTGTATTTTTGTCAGGAATAATTGACGTGGTGAACCTCATTAGTATCTAGTTCTAGTATAAAAAGTTCCAACATTAGTTATATACGACAAGCTATACCGCTAGTAAAATCGTAATTTGACTCCCCTGTTAAAATACGATATAATATACCTACGTACAATTTACGTACCTACGTACGTAGACGCCATTAAATGTTTCAATTAGTAAAGAATGGGTACTTACTAAGGTACCCTCTGAAACTAGAACCCACTTAAATAAGTGACGAATCCGCCTCGTAGCTTTCTGAAGTGAAATATTAAGAATTCGCTCAATTACTATTATTAGCAATTAAAATTATTAGCGGAAGTCATTTTAAATAGATTCTCTTTAAAATGTTAATATTTATTAGCCTCGTGTTAACTTTCCAAATGTAATGTGTGTGCATTTAATTTCAAATTTAATACTTTTTTAGGTATTGAAGTTGTGTATTGTAAAATTTAACAACGACAGTATTTTATTTTAACAACGAGAACGACGATATTAGATGTTAGATTCGCTTGGTACTTACTGCGCTGGCCAAGAGTCCCAACGAATAGATACATACCTACTAACACTCAATCTGCTGACCACCAAAAAATTTTTTTGAAGGATTAGCTTTACAGAAGACGCTATTTATTTATCGTATGGCTTTTTTTACAATACATCTTAAAACTAAGAAAGGAAATCGAATCAAAATCGAAGCTTACTAAGAAACAAAACCAAGAGAAATGCAAAAAACTGATAATACTGGCCTGTCACAGGGCCCGATGACAAGAGATCTCGGTGCATGCATCCGTATCTGCCAAATTAATACAGAAGACGTTGTCCTGCGTTTACCATTAATTCTTGAGTTTGTATTATAGATCAACAATAATTATTACATAATGTAATACACATTTACAAAAATGTATAAAGTCATATCCTGGCGCCAAATACATGACAGCAGTCGCAGTCTTTAAATTTGGTTGCCCTCTTGTTCTCAATAATTTCCAACTTTTATCTCTTTATTTCATTAATTATTTAATATCTACTTGTTGCATACATGAGATTTTACGACATGTTGAACATGTTGAGAATTCTCATGATTAGAAGTTTCGGAGACTTAGAAATAACCACCTAATGGCGAACGTTGTTAACGTAAAACATATTTTTTTATTCTGGGTTAGGTCAAAGTTCGACGGGCGGGCTAGTAAAGAAATATCTTGTTAATTAGGTAGTTTACTAACTACATTGTTTTCTCAAATTTTTCAAGTTTTACTTTTTTGTTTGTCCGTTTTATACGTACCTATCATCCTTTTGTAAATGTAAGAAATGTATATTTTCATAGCAAGGTTGAGATGTCGAAAAGAGATATGAAGCCGGGACAAATCGTATTATATTAAATCTCTGTAAAAAGAATATTCCTGCATACTATGTAGATTTTTGTAGTATAAACAAAAATAAAAGGTTGAATACACAATATGAATAGCAAAAGGTAAACAGGTATAAAAGCACGTAGATAATACTGTGTATGGTTATGTTGTGTGCTTGATGTTTGCTTCAAGAAATCCAGCTGTGGAGACGTAATTCAAAGACATAAATAAAATCATAATAAATTATGGGCCTTCCATTTTATGACATCCCTCACCGGATAAACCTTGAGTACACATACTGCGAAGGTCGGGCCTCATTCCAAATATTGGGGGTTATTCTGAGCATCCGACCCGATCGAGTTGCATCGGATACGATACAATAGCGTGACGGACAAAAATAATAATTTTGTAATACTAATTTAAAATATTCCACTATATTTTTTACATAAAAAACACGCCTATTTTAATAAACAAAACTGATAAATTGTAATTTCTATCAATAATTATTTTTTCTTATACTTAATTTTTTTTTTTATCTCAAATTGAAATGTAAGCAATCTTTTACATGATATCTATACTCTTAGATAGAACTTTAATAAACAATTTTCATTAAAATTCTTCTAAATTTTTACCAAATAACACTCTAATGAATTTTTATGCCATTTTTTACACTTAAATTAATATAAGATGATTAAACACTAGTAAAGACTTGGTTGGATCGCAAGCGACAGCGAAATGGGCGTTGAGTAGACATCCGATAGTGTTGCGACGAATGCAACCGGTTATTCGATGTTTCATTCGAATCTGACTTGTAAATAGTAACAGCCTGTACAAAAAGTTGGATCCTACGCGACACTATCGGGACGCACACAACTCGATAGGGTCGGATGTTCAGAATAACCCCCATTATTTGATCTCCCTACCGATGCCGATATATTATTACCAAGGATAAAATACATCACAACGCTGGTCAAGAAATGTCAAACATATTTTATCATAAAAATATTTTTCTTTAGAAGTATCTGCATGTATGTACATTGTACACGTACCTATAAGGAATCTGGAAAAAATGCTAGTTTTAAAAATCTGCGTTCGTTTTATTGTACACAACTTTCACCTGTTCTAACTAATATTGAATTCAAATTTGAGATGCCGTGGAGTTGCCGGCTATAAATAGCACCTCTGCTTTTTTTATGGTTTATCGAGCATTCTGTAAGAGACAGGAAATTGAAAAATTAGACCTCATACCTCAATCGGTCAGAAAAGGCACAACGAGCCTCGGACGACGGCTTCCGAGGCTCGTTGTGCCTTTCAAAATATGTAGAACATGTTATATTTTTTTAAATTTGAAGACCTCCCACCTGACATCGAGTGATTTTGTAGTACGCGATTTCTCATGAAAGTCTCCAATATGCCATCATAGGGGACGACCGAGCAGACAAACTGCTTTGAAAGACCTCGTCGAGAGTACCTGCTTTGAACATTCGTGTTAATATTCTACGAAGAACTCAAAAAGACTGCATTGGACATGGAAAAATGGGGGAATAATACTGCATTTCAATCTAAAGATTGATATCAGAAAGAGAGAATTTGAAATTTAAAACTAGTTAAACAACATAGTTAAACGCTTTTCGCACAGTACTATGCTTGTGATAATACGATTTAGTCCCAAAAAGGTCTAGAATGAGTCGCCGGTAATCTAGAAAAAAAGGTCTACATAGTTATAATTTATATGCCTTAAGCAATACAATGTGAAAAAAAAACTCCGCAAAATACAAAATTATTTAGGACGTATCATGATGTATTAAATTAATATTAAAAAGGTTTTTTTTGTTCGAGAGAAGAGGAGTTCCCGTGCTTTTCAAACACAATTTTACATTTGATGTGCGACACACTGTAAGGCCATACATTATTCAGGACTGCAAACGCAACTGAAATTTATCATTGCGTTCTTAACATCCCTCATGATCTTATTAAATATTTACTCCAGTTACAAACAAACTCGATATAACCCGACTCCTTTTTACCGAGGCTTTTTGATTTACGAACAAAGAAATTTAAACAAACAAGGAAAGAATTAGATATTTTTATTTTATGAAAAAAAAAATCCAGCATACTCATCTGTTCTTAAAAAATAAGATAACTTTATCGTATAAATATTATTCAGTTCTTTTGTTAAACGAAAATCTCATTCCGAATGAGAAAAAAAAATGGTTAAAGTTTTGAGTGTTGGGAATAGAATCGTTAAGTTTTGTCTGAATTTATAAAAATAGAGTAGAATACGCAACACCTTCTATGGCACCTATTTCGAGAAAGAACTATAAAAAAAACTCTCGCCAAAGGTTCGGATATAATATGTAGGTAATTTAGACTTCAAACACGAAACGACGCTTACATACAAATGTATGAATTAAGCACAGTGAATGAATACTTCGATATACACTTGCACGTTTCTTTTCCCTTTGACGAGTGAGCGTTAACTCTTATCCAATCCAAAACCCCTTACGCCACTTAGGGTCTAGGGAGGCAACAAGAGCTCTTCATTGCGCTCGATCTTGCGCCTCGAGATCTTGCGCAATGTTTATGAACTCCTCCCACACCATGTCCAGATTCCTCAGCTCTGCTTCGAAGGAGCGGAACACAGTATGAGAGGGTCTTCCTCGTCTTCGGGACCCTGATGGGAGGAAAAACAGCGCTCTCCTCGGCCAACTGTCATTCGGCATCCTTAACACGTTAACTACATTTTCATTATGATTATGTCATGTAAGTAATATGCTAAATAGAAATGTATCTAACTTAATTTTAAATTTTCTTATAGTTGGTTAGGAGCCTTTCTTTTTAACCAATAGTGAAAAGTATTATGTTTATAATCTATGTAAATTTTCACAAAACCTGTCGGACGATAGTTATAGAAAGGTTTGTACTAGGTTTAGAAAAGAGACCTCATGTTACTTTACGACGTCGAGGATAGACAACAATTTGACATTTCTTTTTGTAGCAACAGTTATATCTAAGAATACCTCTGATCAAGGTTCATATCTATATTATTTCAGCAATTTATTATTTCCCGCAGACTTGTTCTCATTCATTGTCATAGAAAATATCGACTTGAGAAAAATATTTTAAGTATGGAAAATACTTTCAGTAGATGGATTGGTTATGTTTAGAAAATATTTCTCGGCGTTTCAACGAAAAAACCAACCAACAGACTAATAATTTACCAATAGAATATTCACTAGATGTGGTAGGTACTTAAATTCACACTTTCAGACCGCTTAGCTGAGAAAAAGAAAACTGTATTCATTCTATAAGAATTTCGACTACAAAAACGATTGATGCAATCAAAACGGCGATATCTCTGGAGAAATTGAGCATAAAAAAAGAAGATTAAGGCCTCGACGCTCAGAATTCAGAAAAAATATTCAGAAACCGAAAATTAATTCCAATTAATTCAATTTATTTTAATAATTAAATCTCTTTCACGCTTTAATGTTGAAAACTCTAAATAGCTATTTATTGTATGCCATTTATATTTCGTTTTACATATAAGGGGTAGAAAATGTAAAGCACAATATCACGGTCACCTTCTTATCAGCTGATGCTAATGTCTAATGTCTTAATCTATGCAATCATGTCGAGGAAGTCTGATAAGCTGCTGGTGATATGCTCTCATTTCACACTCAGGAACCACATTATTGATGGTCAGTCTCATAAATAGTGAATCATATAAGATAATAAGATAAAATTAATAAGATACAATTTTTCAATCCAAATGTGTAATTTGAAGTATGCCGTAAGCGTTCACTCAAAGGTTTACATTATCTGGTGTGTGTGCGTGTATTGATTTTGTTTTGGTTAAGCAAGTACATATAACCTATGTAACTTGTGTACGGTACAAGGCACTCATCCGCCACAATATGACTCGATTGTGACAGACAAACATTTTGACAGTAGATACCTCACCATTGTTTTGTTTGCTTAACAATAATTACCGAAGTGTTAGTCTATTGACACTACTGTATTTACTTTAGGAATTCAAAATGTCACGTCGTTTCTTAATATCATATAGCTATGAGGAAATCAATGAGCAATTCATATTTGAAATCTTTGAATGTAAAATAGGAAGTTTGATGTCAAAGAGATATTCTAACCTCAAAATATGCTTGTGATGCAATTGATACGGGTCTTATTTAATCAAAATGTAAGGGTATTTTATATTTAGAATTGTTTTTCCTCCAAAAACCATTGAATTATTGTAGATTATTAAAAGTAAAGAAAGACAGATAGTTTTAGGTTCAATGCAATCAAGCAAGAATTATACTGACTCAATTCTTGAAAATCAAGATGGCTGATATTGAACAACTGATATTTGACATTGAGAAATCGATACTCATGTACTGGCGAAGCAAGAACAAGATAAATTGAATAAAATTGTTTTTTTTTTAAGAATCAGAGCTCGCTCAAAGTGAACACAACTCTTTGATTCTTTCACAGTAAGCCACTCAAAGCTTGTGTTGTGAAAGAGGAAGATGGTCGGCACCTGGGATCAAACTCACGACCTCCGCACGAAACAATACAAAAGCCGGCTTCGTAAACAACAGACTACCAACCAGTTCGAATTCGAATTATTTGAATATAATATAAGCTCTGTGAATGAGAGTATCGGTATGGCAAGTGGCGCCTAAACAACATGACCAAAATATGGAAAGCGTCGGCGTTTAGTGTCGAGACGAAATGTTAACTGTTTGATGCGTGTGTGTTGCACATTCTCTTATATGGGTGTGAATCTTGGCATCTGACCAAAGCCCAGGCACACCAAGTCTCAGCTTTAGAAATGAAGTGCATCATGAGAATTTTGGGTGTAGGATGATACCACCGCATCACGAACGACGCTATACGTCGGCGCACCCAGGGTGAGCCCATCACTTTTACCATTATGTGGAGGAGATGGACTTGGCTGGGACATGTGTTAAGGATTCCGAATGACAGTTGGCCGAGGAGAGCGCTGTTCTTCCTCCCATCAGGGTCCCGAAGACGAGGAAGACCCTCTTGTATTGTGTTCCACTCCTTCGAATCAGAGCTGAGGAATCTGGACATGGTGTGGGAGGAGGTCATAAACATTGCGGAAGATAGAGCTCATTGGAGAGCTCTTGTTGCCTCCCTATGCCCCTATGTGGGGCGATAAAGGAGTTTGGATTTAGGATTGGATACTAAAAGAGAGTAGTATACGGACTCAAAGAAATAATGCACTAAGAAATCGAATAAAGAACCATAACCAAAAAAAAAACAAAACGAAAAAACTCGTACAAACGACTTTAATGACGTTTTTCAATGATTAAATGTGAAACAAACTCGAAAACGTGAAAAAAAAAACAAAATTAAGATCAAGAAAAATATTGCCGGTTTAGTCGCAAAAGTGTCGCGTTGTATAAATTTAACATTCGAGAACACAGTTGGTCGCAGCGTAGTGTTGATTCTGTGCGAAGAAAAGTAGTATCAAAGTAGGTGTGTTTATGGATCCAAGTAACCCAAACATAAAATCCCCCAAAAACAGATTCAACTTATATTCGCCTACTGGATTTTATTACGGGATACACTCCGGTGTCTATTTTTGTTTATTTTGGATTGTTTTCATTTCTGCTTCAAGTATTAAAATTTTGCCAAGAATTCAACAAAGCTCACGCTTTTGTTGCGAAGCATAAAAAATGATTTTCGATTAAGTGGCTGCCTGCTTTGAGATCGATACTGAGAAAACTCGTTACAATGTTATCTTCTAAGTAAATGAAAACACAATCTAGAATAGACATTTTTTCAACATTCCAATTTAAATAAAGACCATTTCGAATACACTTTCTATAGTCATTTGAGTGTGCTTCTTTTGAATAAAAATGGATTATTTATCGAAGGTTATGGTAAGTCCATCAAATTGTCCACTTTTTCTCCCTTTGTGACACAATTAGAAAATAAGGAGGCAACAAGAGCTCTCCACAGCGTAAATTTTGCGTAGCTTCAATGATCTTCTATCACGCCATGTCCTGATATCTCATACATTTGGATGTGATGTGGTGGTACCATTCTAATAATAATATCTTTTGAGGCCATTGGTTTCAAGGGCGGAGACTTTTATTACCTGGGCTTTGTTCAGGTGCCAGGACTCACACCTACACAAAATAATGTGCAACTTACACGCATCAAACAGTTTACACTACGTCTCGACACTGAACCCCAACTGTTTTCCACATGTGGTCAAATTATTAAAAGCGCTACATACCGGTATGTATCGGAGGTCACCGGGTATTTAAATGTTCCCATTTGGGAGACCTGGTAACCATCGACTGTTATAAAAAAATGTTTATCGAGTCAGGCATAATTTGCCATGATCTTCCTTATACTATCATTGTCTCGAAGGCAAAGGCTTGCTGTTTCGTCAATCTTGAAACAGTTCCTCTACCTTCGGTCGTACTGAACAATACCGATTTCAATGTCAACCGAGTCGAGCTAACGAATACTCAATCGCGGACTGGTAAACTTTTTCGTGTTATAAATATTCTCAAATATTGATGTTTGTTACGATAGTATTTTTTAATCAAAGTGGATCTATCCATTTTGAGTGTATATTTTTATACCATTCATGAATAAATATAGATAAAATACATACCAATATAGGTAAACAATTATTATTGTATAAACAATTTATACCATTTTTTACCATAATAAAACAGGATTCAAAATAGATCAATCATGGAACTATTTTCATGGTTAGTTACCAAAATCTAAACGCCATAATGATATTATCGTTATTAAGATTGCAATTGAATCGGAATCGTTGTGTGAATGCAGTGTAACCCCGAGATCGTTCATTCCACCTATACGACCATCTGTCATTTTGTTTAAAAATAGAATAACCTAAAATGGTATTTATATCCTCTACGTTCTGTATTTCCACGTTATTGACATACCATTTGGTGGGACAATGAGGGCGCACGTTGCGAAACCGTGTATGGAATCCTTCCTAGGAAAAACAGTAGAAAAACAAAAGTGAAGTAAAATAATGGAATGAACCAGAAGATAAACGAAGCGGGAAAACAAAAGAAGAAACATCCCAGCGCTTTACCGCCAGCAGTTGCATTTAATTAATAAATAACAAACACTACACTACACTACTGCTGGCTCTTTGGATTATTATTTACTGGGTTAGAGCTGCTCCGTTTGTGAACGGAACTCTTTATAAACCATATTCTTATGCAATCCTCATAAAGTTTATCATTTTTTGTTAAATCTTTGGTTGGTTGTTGATTTTCGTATGTAGTTACGTAGGTTCTAAAGATCGTAAGGCTTAACACCCAAAGCCGACCATTTTTCTCCTACATGTTACAAGTGATCCTAGATAAAAAAAATAGCAAGATATTAATTGAAAGATCCCATAATATATAATTATATACAAGTATTTCTTATAAATTTAAACAGCTCTTCTGTAAAAACAACAAAATGGACCTAACCCCCCTTTTCTTTGCGGCGACATTTTTTATTATCTAATTTTTATATGTTAAAAAAATGAATGGGCGCACCCAAGAAGAACAAAAAATGCGCTTTTGAAATTTTTTACATAAGTACAGTAAAGCTCATGTTGTTATGAAAGTGTAAATGGTCGGCACCGAGATTCGAACCCAGGGCTTTCAGGACGCTGTACGCACGAAAGCCGTCGACTCGGCTAACAACCACTTCAAAAGTGATAGTAAGCCGAGAGCATTACGCATTCTCCCTAAACTCAAGAAAGACTGGAAAGAATTTTGCTTATTTTGATCTTCGTTTGAGTTTAAATCCTTCATTATTCGAATTTTTACTCGCTAACGTAGGTAAGTAAGAAACTCACGGGAATTTCGTGTGGGCTCCCAAGTATTTTGTAGGGGGCGCTATTCACGTTTTCATAAAAAAAATGTAGTTTCACGCCAGCAAAAATGTCACGAAAACTTAGAATAGGGGTACGTCGTCTAGCACCTAATAAAAGTTTTTAAAATAAAAAAAATTAGAACAGTTTTTGATAAAATTCACTGCTCTTAACCTCGAATTCACGTAGTTATTTCGTTCCTCAGAAAATTATTCAGGTGGCATTTTTTATTATTTTTTCACACTCGTCTCTCCGATGCAGTGTGTTTATGCAGAATGCAGTTTTCTCGTTGTTTTTTTTTCTTCGTAGCACCCTTGGTAGATACCTAATGGTTGTTGAGAGAATTCAAACTTTCATTATCTCTTTGTCTAAATCCCTGGCCTATACACACGAGAGTTAGGACCGAATAGAAAACTTTTAATGTAGGTAGGTAATTTGTAATCTAGGAAAATTTCTTAGCGTTAAAATGTTGGGTTTCATTTATAACTAGCTTTTCCGTCAGACGTTCTCCTGTAATCCTTAATATGAATATTGATTTCGAATTTGTAAATTTTACAAAACTACGTTTAAAATATTGTTTGAGTGAAAAAAAATTTTTTTGAAAGCTTGAAATAAATTTTATAAAAAATTCTGCGTACCAATGTTTTGAAACTCAATGGTTGTTAAGTAAATAACAATAGTGTTGTTATGGAATTTTTCACAGATGGTGTTGTTGTACCTATTGAAATTCGTTCCATACTTTACTTCCATATTATTTTCTATCCATTTTTCGATGTTTTATATCTTGCCTATATTTTATATTCTGTTATCCGGAGCGGAGAAGAATCCAATAAACCAAAAATGATAAAGATCTGTTTAGCCGATCTCGAGTAATAAGCTTTCGCATTAACCCGACTTTCTTTTATATTACAGATATGATCCACACGGATAGGATGAGCAAGGTCAGGTTTCTGTCAACAACAGACGAGAAATTCAACGATCTAAGTTTGTCTAGACTAGATTTTCGTCTTCATTTTTAAGGACTAGAGCTTAACGAATATAATATTATGTCAACTCTCATGATTATTAAGAGTTTCAGAGATTTGAATATTACCACCTAATGGCGAACGTTGTCAACGTAAAGTGATCACACTAAGCCAGCATTCGAAAAAACAGTAGGAGACGGTCGTAAGCCCGTACTGTTTTGTTCATACCATTTAAAATAGAATAGTGCCTATTATTGAATTGTCAGAGTCATTAGTTGATTGTAATTAGAATAGTATTATTGAATTGTCAGAGTCATGAATTGTCAGAGTCATATTCGAAGCAAGGAATTATCATCAGGAAGAAAATCGCCTAGTAACTGCCTAAACGATGGACCAAGGTGTGAGGGGTAAATAATAAACATGTTTGTATCTGAAAAAATTAGAAATTTATAACTGTTTAAAAAATAAATGATAGGTAAATTTAAAGCTGTTTAAAAACTATGTCAAAAGAGTAGCTACTTCCTCGATGCAGACAAAAAACGCCATTGAACCATTTATTATATTTTAATTGGCTATAAACATAGAAGATTACAATAATAATGGGGCTAATGGGAAACCGTTGTGATATAATCGGATAAATAATATTATGAGGGATTTTTTTCTCTATCTACTCGACATCTTTTAAATTGCCTACTGTGCCAAAACTTCCAATTCGTAACCACGAGTTCTTTCTGTAAACTCACGCAATATTTTAAATGCAACTAAAAGAGTGATAAAAAAACTGGTTCACAACATTTCCAAGTAATCTAAGTCTTTCAAACTATAAAATTAATAAGCAGGCAAACAGAACCCTGAACGTGGCCTTTGATGGTAAACAACTGAACCACAATACTTTTCCTAAATACCTGGGTGTTACCTTGGATAGAACTCTCTCATTCAAGGAACATCTTGGCAAACTCTCAGGAAAACTAAAAGCCCGCAACAACATCATCCATAAACTTGCAGGTACCTCATGGGGATCCACTGCCGAAACACTGCGAATATCTACACTCGGTTTGGTGCACTCAGCTGCATAATATGCATCAGCGGTATGGATTAACAGCCCCCACACCGGGCTAGTAGACGCCCAGCTTAACAACGCTCTCAGAACTGTATCGGGCACTATAAGATCTACTCCGACTTACTGGTTACCCATTCTCAGCCATATCCCACCCCATGACCTCAGAAGACAAGCCGCTCTAGTGAGTACGATAAACTAATGAAGAATCCAGATTTACCGAGCAACACGGACCTTTGCTACCTTCTGTCCAACAACAGGCTCAAATCTCGGAATCCCTCACTGAAGAATGCCAAAAACCTACGATTCCAACTTCAAGATCACAGAGGCATGGAAGGCCAGATGGGAAGCGTCTGCCACTCCAGAAACCCGTCAATTGCCGTGCATAACAATAAAACCACCCGGCTTCGACCAGCCGCGTAGAGTGTGGTCCGCGCTCAACCGGGTCCGTACAGGACACGGGAGATGTGCGGACTTCTTCCACAAATGTGGTTGGCTGGACTCCCCTGAGTGCGACTGCGGAGCGGAGAGACAGACAGTGCGACACATTGTAACTGAATGCAGCCTTCGAGCATATGATGGAGACCCAGAAGACTTTTTCACCTTCAATGACCCAGCGACCGAATATATTATAAGAAACCTTTTAAATATCTGATAAGCAAGCCTGTTGCTTGCGCTCACCCAAACAATTTTATTATTTTACTAAATGACCATTATTTTGAATAACTTATGATGTAATGAACTGTATACCATACGATAAATAAATAAATATAAAATTAAGAAGAAAAATAATACTAATTTGAAAAATATTTAAGTAAATATGTACCGTAGTTCAGTAAAAAGTCTTGCTCATCCAATGATTTGAAGTACTTCAGCTACTATGTAGGTACTAGATACGGGATTCGGAATAAAGTTTTCAAAATATTATGTCACTCTTTTGTGTATGCGGTATGGGGGTGAAGGGAGGTCGTGGGGAAGTAAAAGTAGTGACAGCGTCAAAAAATCATCGCAAATAATCGTCTATACTAATATATAAAGAGGAAAGATTTGATTGGTCGTTTGTTTGTTTGTATTGAATTGGCTCCGAAACTACTGAACCGATTTGAAAAATTCTTTCACTTTTAGGAAGGTACACTATCCCCGGATAACATAAGTAGCATAGGTATTGAATTTTCAATAAAATTTAGGATCCTTACTAACTGCAATAATGTGTAAAGAAGTTACCTTAAATATTCTTTACATCCCGTGCGCTGTGAAAACTATTAATGATAGAATAAAATAATGTACTACGACTTTGTAGAAGACACCAATATTTACAAAAAATGTCGAGACAGCATATGTCTAACTTTAACATTTATGCCACAATAAGTATTCATTTATTTTAAAAAAAATATTTACAATGCCGCCTCTAGAAAAGGCTGTTCATTTGTGTCTTGGTATTACTCCTTATCAAAATAATTAAAAATGTAAGTTAAAAAAAAGAGTGGTCGTCGCTCTCCGTGGCTCACTCTGCTCATCTAGCTAGGCAGCGATATAGGGCGTCACTGGGGTACGAGCCGTACGGGAGGGGACCATTAGAATGCTACATTATTACAGATTATCCAGGCTGTAGAATATTTTGAAAAAGAAAACAGGGATCTTCATGAAAACTATTTTTTTAAATAGGTGCCTATATTTCCCGTGCGAAGCTGGGGCAGATCGCTAGTATGTTCTAATTAGAAATACATAATGACTAAGCTAGGCAAGTAGCCTTTCATTGCGAATAAGAGTATCTACTTAGGTACATTGTTATTTATTCGGGGTGGAGAAAAATTTGTTTGAATGGTTTCTTTATATTTCGGCTGTCACTTCCCATCTTGTTGTTTTGAATTATACATACATTCTCCCTTTAAGGCACCCCGCACACCGCAAGCCAGCCCGATGGAGACCAAATCCGCTGCAAACCCGACCCGCACGAAACCGACCTCCTAGCTCGATCGAAGCAATCAAACCTAAACGCCGGCCCCGGACAAATCAAGCCCGCCGTGAACTACCCCCAAACCAACCAGCAATGCGGGGGTCTAAGCCCCACTCGGGAGCATAGGGAGGCATCAAGAGCTCTCCATTGCGCTTGAAGGCGTCCGAGGCTCATTGTGCCTTTTCAGACCAGTTGAGATTTAAGGACGTGAAGTAGTCAACCTCACGGTCCCGATCTGATTTTTCGATTTCCTGTCTCTTACAGGATGCTCGAAAAATTATGCTCGCATTATAAATAAAAGTTAATATCTCATGTAAAAACAGTTATTCACAATAATAGATGAATCAGTAATTTACATCATCTTATGTGTATAAGAAAGATTGAATACTTATTAAAGTTTAAATTGAAAATGTTAGACGAAATCCACTACCATATTGAACCTTTCGTCGAAGTCCCGTTATGGTCTCATAAATATCGTGTTTAAAGAAATAATCTATTCTTAGAAAGCTCGAAAAGTGTGGAGGTCTTATTCAAAGCCATAAAAAGTGATTCTACACATTGTCGTATGCGGGAAATTTAAAAATCTACCATTTCGGACCATAACAGAACTAAGAGGGTTTATTTCCTCGGCATAGTCGATAGAACCCAACCAGAACTTTTAACAACCCCTCGAAGTAGTACTAGGTAAATAGGCATTGAAACATTTTTTAAATAATAATTTATTCAGGCCATTGATATTTACATCCCTAACTGCGTGCACTCACGCGTCATATGTTCGTGACTGGCCGATATGAAATTGGAAATTGTTCGCTATTTATTCATACTAGCTTCCCTTACAGACGTCGTCCTGTCTTTACAATGAATACTGAATTCGAACTTGTATAAGGATAAAGTAATAACCAATTTATACTATCAATTTATACGTTTTCTTTGCTTTCTTTGTGGTGTGATGTACACCAGAAGATTGATGTCTTTTATTGTCTGGAGACAAAAGTGTTAGTTCGTTTTAGCGTTACTAAAATGATGAAATTTCTGTACAAGAAACTTGGAGTGATTTCAACTGATGTTTATTATAATTAACAGCCGTTGAAGTACTATGATAGTTTGATATTCAATTTGGGACGCTGTTGTGGAAGCGTTCTACTAGTACAGCTGATCATTTTTAAATATATATTAGTTCATATATCTTTATCAATTGTTTCTTCCTGTTCTTTTACACTAAAATTTGACGTACCTATCTACTTATCGCATAATAAAAAATCAATTATTATTAAACCACCGACAAATGTCTAACGCCAATTAAAATTCAATTGAAAAGTTCATATTTTCAAAAGCACGAAAAGTTTTCAGACACTTTTCAATGCGCATTTTTATTCATTTTTTATTTCGTAAGAACCCGATCACACGTGAAGCGATGACAAAGTGAAATGGGAGTCAATTTTTATATATAAAAATTAACCCTTCGTGGTATCAATAGTCCACACTGCTGGCAGAAATATTTATACAAAACTGTGTTTGTTCGGTGGAAACTAACCTAAATTATTTCGATTACAAAATAAACAGTAGAAATCGTATACAATAAAAATACTTTATTGATTCGTCTGTTTCTTTTGTTAGTTTTATTTATTTGTTTATTTATTATATTATATTAAAAGAAATTATTATAATGTTTTCGGTTATGTAGGCCAAACTAAGGAAAATGTATTATATTTCTTTATTAAATTACCGAATTACATAAATATATACCTTCGTATCCTTACATTCTGTTTTGTTGTTCAGTAAGACAAGAACTTAAGGTACAGCCAGAGAATTATTCACCTCAATTAAGATCTGTAAGACTTAGTTCTTTGGCCACATAATGAGTGACGAAAACTATAAGGTTTTACAATTCGTCATGAAGGGGAAAATAGAGGGCAGCAGAGCAGTCGGAAGGAAGTAAGGAAAGACGGAGAACTCTAGGAAATTTGTTCAGGGTAGCTGAAGACAGGGAGGCTTTTTCTCAAGTGGGAAAAACGATAGGACAACAGAAGAAGACATAAGTGGCTGGCACTCACCCATGCAACTAGAAAATGCTATAACAAAGCATATTTTATACAACTAACGCACTGGTGGTAGAAAAATGAACTAATATAGGAAATTTGAATTAAGAGCATTAAATTCTCACCATAGACAAAAACTTAAGCTAGACGACGACGTCCGTGATGATCGGTTACCCCTAGTTATTTAATTTATAGGTACAAACTGTCATCTTTGAACTACTTTCGAGTTTTTTTAATTTATGTAAGTAGGCATGCTTTACTTGAAAAGACACCGATTACTTAGAAACATAAATTCTATCAATTTTAAAAAGCCTTACAATCAAGCCGATAAAAATAATCTAATAATATTATGTAGCCCGGTTGTAGTATTTATCGGGAAGATTTATTTGCGAAGATTTCTCGACTGGATTTGTACTGTAATTCTCGTCTTTTGCCCCACAAAAGAAATTTCATTTTATTTTTTTTTGTTTTCCGTCGAAAATTTAATTTAAAGAGAATGAACAAAAAAAAAACGAGGATAAAATGTCGATATCTTTAAAACCTCCGAATTTCAAGATACGCCCCCTCTAATTTATTCCTTTGAGCCTTTTCACCGCCACCTTAGAGGTGAACACGGGGTATCTAGAGTATAGGGTACAGGACGTCACAGAATGTTGGGGCAAAAGAAAAACGGTTTATGAGATTTCAGTGAAGTGTAAAAGCAAAAGAAGAAAAATGCTTACACATCTATATAAAATTTAAAAAATATATTTGGTACCTACTCCTAGAGTTTCTATTTGGGTACACTTTTACTATGAGATGGTTATGGTGTCAGAGAAGACCCATTACGCGTAATAGTTTGACAGTTGTATTCAACTGGGATCAGAGGAGCTTCTCGTGAAATTCGATGGATATAGTCATATCCTGGCGCTAAATACATGACAGCAGTCGCAGTCTTTAAATTTGGTTGCTCTCTTGTTCTCAATAATTTCCAACTTTTATCTCTATATCACATTAATTATTATTAAATATCTAATTGTTGTATAGGTACATGAGATTTTTCGACATGTTGAACATGTCGAGAATTCTCATGGTTAGGAGTTTCGAAGACTTAAACATTACCTACCA
This sequence comes from Mystacides longicornis, assembly GCA_963576905.1. Taxonomy (NCBI): domain Eukaryota; kingdom Metazoa; phylum Arthropoda; class Insecta; order Trichoptera; family Leptoceridae; genus Mystacides; species Mystacides longicornis. The sequence continues at coordinate 25,003,013 of OY756427.1, forward strand.
CCTAATGGCGAACGTTGTTAACGTAAAGTTTTATTGTAATTGTTATGAATAAATGTAATAAAATATTGTAAAATGTTACAGATGAAATAAATAAATAAATAAAGTGATCACACTAAGCCAGCCTTCGAAATAACAGTAGAAGACGGTCGTAAGCCCGTAGTGTTTTGTTCCATTTAAAAATCGAACATCAGTAATGAATTGTTAGAGTCATTAGTTGTTACATATTGTTTGTAAAAATATTTAGTTTAAGGAACATTCGCTTGTTATATTGAATACAATCAGAAATTAAATAAAATATTTTCCACAACTCTTTTGAATGAAGTATGTAGGTAGGTACATATTCGTTTCACATTGTCCAATTTTTTGAGTAGGTATTGTCCAATTCGTTGAATTTCGTCAACAGTGTTAATAATACATATATTTACTGTAGACAGTTCCTATTTAATGAATTATATGAAAAATCACGTACCTTTGTAATAATATGTTTTTTTAATTCTGTCAATAATAATTGTCAATTTCATATTGTGCAGAATCGTTACCCACCTGAAAAATAAAAGTAAAATATTATGAGTATGCTTATAGATCCTAATTATTTATTATAAGTTTATATAGTTACTCATATTTTTTAGAAAATTTAAATATATTGACCATGAGTTAGGAGAAAAAGTTATAATAAAAAATGGTCCCAAGACGTATTATTGGGGTTAAATAATAAGACGGAAGTAAAAACGATTAAAATTGTACAGTAAATAATTGTAATAAATAAATAACTGTCTACTTTTTCTCAATAATTTCCAGCAGTTAGCTCTACATATATCATTAATTATTATCAAATATCTACTTGTTGTTTACATGGGATTTTTGGACATGCTGAACATGAACATGTTGAGAATTCTCATGATTAAGAGTTTCGGAGATACCACCTAATGGCGAACGTTGTTAATGTAAATTGATCACACTAAGCCAGCCTTATTATAAGAATCATTAGTTGTTATATTATTCGCCAAAATAATTGTAAGTTTAAAATCACACATGGAATGACAAAAATAGTTTTTGGATTTAGTTTTGGGTCAAAGTGAACAGATGTTAGGAAAGTGAAAATGGTCGGCACCGGGATTCAAAGATACGACTTCAATACGCTGCGTGAACGAAAGCCGTCAACTGATGCCGCTGCTTGTCTACCAACCACTCCATAATTTTGTTCGTTACAATTATATAATACTAGCTTTCCCGACACACGTTGTTCTGTGGTCCTATTCCTTACTATGAGTATTGATTTCAAATTTGTAATTTATACAAAAATACGTTTAAAATATGTTTGAATGTTAAAAAATTATTTCTGAATGCTCGAAAAAAATTCCATCAAATATCTGCGTACCAATATTTTTAATGTTAATGGTTGTCAGGTAAACAATAATTTCTTTGTTATAGAATTTTTCATAGATGGCGTTGACTGAGGAAAATCCATTCGCATTATGTAAGATCAAGCGTAGGTACGAATATCTTGAAGAATTCTTGAAGCCTACAATGCTGGCAAAGAGATCGTACTATGGGAACCAGAGATATTGATTAAGCATCAATCTCTTTAAATTCTATAGAAGAATCAATCGTTTTAACTAATTTTCACGCTGTACCTTCTACATATTGCGATTTCGTGCAGCATTTTGATTAATCATTCGGTTTTTTTCTAAAGACTTTCTCTTTTACTGAAATATAACTATGAAGATAAAAAAATATGAGATTTTTCATGACAGCTTGTAAATCAGTTTGAGTCAATGCTCTATTTTTTTTTCAAGAACACAACACTGCCATATGTTTTGCACGACTCTACGCAGAATAAAATCTTACTTAACGCCATAATGAATGAATGACCGAAGCCGATTATAAGAATTAAAACCATAAAAATAAAAATAAAACTATTAGAATAACGTCAAAATTGATAATATGTAAATTGTTTTTGTAAAACATCTTATTTCCTTTGTGGATGATATGCCAAAAAAAAACATCTTATTTGAAGTTTGAGAAGCGAGCAACTTTATTATATTTAACGCGATAATAGATTTTCGATTTATTTTCATAAAGTAATAAAATTTGGTGCGAATAGAAATTGTGTTTACGTAAACTCTCGTAAGGGAGTAAGGGTGAATAATAATGGTATATTGTTTTTTGATTGAATAGAGATGAGAGTTTGGAAGAAAAAAAACAATAACTTTACAATAATTAAGTGAATGTGAGGAGAGTAAGAAAACAAACACACACACGGAAGTTTTTCTTGTTTTCTAGCTGCGACAATACTCTTAATCAAAATGTCTTCTTCCATTAACTTCCTTTTCTAATTACTCCCTATTTCGTTTAATCTATTTTATCAGCCAATAGAATATCTATGTGTGTGAAGTATACTGGTTATTTCTATGAAAATAACCTGAGACTGAGTGGTCTACGCCGTTCAAATCTTTTTTTAAGGTAGGTATGTAAGAAATTAGCTGACTGACTGGAATGTGTCGCTCTGTTAAAAGCTATTGAATAGTCGGAAAATCCTAGCTATCCACAACTATTCTTTTGTTTTTAAATATACCTTCTTTTGTTTTTAAATAACGCGTTCTAAAAATAACGCGTTCCACAAATATATTTTTGTTTTTAAATAACGCGTTCTAAAAATATTGTGTATTTTATCTCTATAGGTTATAAAAAAATGACCAATTTCGCCGATAGGTACTTTTTTGTTGTGTTTGCTTTTGTCAGAAGAATGATTTTATGAAAGAAAAGATTAAGAAAGTTGCGCAGAACATTAGAAAATTTAGAGTAGGTAATCTTATTCGAGAATTTTGCAATATTACCTATTGGGTAGGTATCTATATTTTATTCTAATTTTGAAATTATTGGTATTTACAGAAATTGACAGTTGTTAGATAGTTGGTACGATGGAAAAAATGCGGATGCAAAATATATGGTTTAAAATAGTTGCGTCCGTCGGAATTACATTGGTTAATACGTAATTAATTTATCATTTTACAATTTCGAATAATTCATTATTCATAATAAAGGACCACTGGATAACGTCTATCCGGAAAGCAAGTTATACAAAGTGTCGAAAGATGACAACTATGTAACTACAACAGCTGTCAAACAATAATTAATACCCAAGGAACAAAACAAATCGATAAAATGAGAATCTTTTTCCTATCGGTGTATATTTTGAATCTTACCGTGTGTTCTAACTGGAAAGCGTTCGCGCGTCCGCGCGATGAGATTCATAATATACTCATACGCGGACGGATCGTTTAAATTGAGAACATTGTATGATCGCATGGTCGCACGATCACTTTTCAGTTAGGAGAGGACCCTTTTTTAGTCATATTACCAACCTTATCAAGACCTTTAATTTTTCAATGATACGACGAATATCCAAGCATTTCTATAATGGGACAAAAAAGCAAGATAGGCCACAATTTAAAGGTATTTAATGAACATTCTCTGCGAATTTAGACAATGCTTGAGAATTTTAATATAAGTTCTCTGGCTGTATCATCCTTTTTTGGATGCAATGCCAAAACAAAAAAAAAAAAAAAAAAGGCCGTACAATGAGAGCAGAGTAGAAAAGTTCCATGGCGTCCAAACATGGAGGAGAACTTGGATTGGTTCAGTAAGCCTCATTAACTCAAAGTTTAGGTGACAAGCCATTTACGGCCGGTTTCAATAACCTATCTATCTCCTATCTATGGTTAAAATCTATCTATCTTTACACTTTGGTGTTTCAATAAACAATGGATAGATATAATTTCTATCTAAACTTTCTATCTATCTTTCATTATATGATTTGTATAGAAATCGGCGATAAAGCGTTTCAATAACCTATATCTCTAGTAGCTTGTGACATTTGTGATTACTTTTTTTCTATGATTTTCCTAACCCCCGATTTCGGCGGTTTGTTTTTCCTATCCCCCGATTTCGACGGCAAGTGTTTATTATATTGTCCATAGACAATATTATAATAATATTGTTGATATTGAAACTCTGACGTACATTCGAAAATTGACATGGACGAAGTATTGACAATTTCTATGAGCAAAGGCGGATAGTTTCCATAGTAACTGACATAAATACTATCTATCTGTTGTTTGTTTATTGAAACCCGGATAAGGATAGAATATTAACTGCGGTTAATTGACGGATACCGTTTAACTGATTACTACGGATAGGTTATTGAAACCGGCCGTAAGAGAAGAGTTAAACGTAACTGAAAATTAAAAAAAATATATATATATTGGTATACGACAGCCTTAGTCCATTTTTATAAAGTCTCATAATGGACAAAGTTGTAGAGGAAGTTGGATCCCTTGGTCTCAGATATAAGATGGGTGAAAAGGTGATAAATGTGATCTGGTACGCCGATGACGCCGCAATCTTAGCAGATAATGAAGACGATCTGCAGCGTATGCCTTATAAATTCCACCTAGCATCAAATTGAAATAACATGTCAATAGTCAATCAGTCGACTAAACTATGTACATGTCTTACAATATCTAGACAACCTTTCAGATGCAATCTGGTGGTAAATGACTAACCTATAGAACAAGTAATGAAGTTTAAGTACCTAGGGGGGGAGATAGCTAGCTGCAGCAATCTGTATAATGTAGTCAAAGAGCAAATTAATAAAGCGGCGATTATCTTAGGCTGCCTCAGAGAATCTTTATGTAAAATAAACATGTGTGAGTAAAGAGTGAGGTACGCAAATACAAGACCTGTATCAAACCTATAGAATCGAGGTGAGGGCGGACATGGAAAGGATGAAGCAGCTACTCCGATCAGCGGAAATGAAGACCTATCCTGGGCAAAACACTTAAAGATAGAATCCCAAATGAGGAAATCCGCAGGACTTGTAACATTCAAGATGTTGTAAGGTGGGGTAGATAATAATATAGAGGATACGTCACTGGAGTGACCATTTTGGCAGAATGGGTCAACGGGTAACGGAAGAAGTACCAGGTGGACGCAGACGACTGGGGAGACCACCAATGGATGGAGGGACAGCTGGTCATCGACATCCCAAGAACCAGGCTGATTAAAAAAAACAGATCCTAGATCTAGATAAAGAGGAAGAAGAAGAAGGTATACGAAAAATGGATATTCTGATTTTCCGGTCCAGATAGTTTGAGAAAGTCGTGTGGAAAATTACCTAAAAAGTTTGAAACAAAACGATCCTAAACCCGACAACAGAATAAGAGTACAAGGAAGGAACATGAAATACGTCAAAAATAAACATCAGCCTACTAAAGTTCCTGCGCTGTGAATTATTTTAATTTATAGTTCCTGCTCCGTGGAATAGTTTTATCTTGTAACTCTCAGTGGCGCAGCGTGAGGATGTCTTGCGAAGTGGAAGTTTCAACTTTGTTACGTTTCAAACTTTGAGCACTCATCCAATCATATTTTAAAATAATACCAGAAATATTAGCCATACTGTAAATAATAATATTATTACCCTTTAAGTTTAAACCCTCTTTCAGTTATATTAACATTTCCGCAACCTACGTCAGAAATTGTCAGAAGATTAGTACTAACATGACTAAGTACAAGTATCTACTGCCTTTGAAGCTTTGCTCTGGGGCATAAAAAGAAAACCACAGCCTTTCATTGCGTTCGCTCTTTCTACGTTACGGCTGATTCATATATTCTTACAGGATGTTTAAACTTAAAACAGACATACATAGTATGAGGGATCATAAATTAATTATTATTTTCATGTTAGTATTTTTAGTGACTCACATTATGCAGTTGTTAAAATAAAGGGCGAAAATCAGGTTTATCGTTATAGAACAAGAATAAAGTACCTAAACCAATTGATTTTGAAACGATCAAAATGTGTGTCACAAATTAAAGGATCCTTAAATCCCCATTAACCTCAAACGTAGGGTCTTTGATGCTTGTGTCTTAATTATTGTACTCACTTATGGAATTGAGACCATCACACGAACCCAAAGAAGTGCTGAAAAACGGGTGGTCCAAAGAGTAATGGAACGAGCTATGCTAGGTGTAAGACTTAGGGACAGAATAAGAAACACTAGGTATAATAAGAACTAGAACAGGAGTGTCGGACATTGTTGAACGTGTGGCACGTTAAGGAATCAACGAGCTGGTCATGTCGCTCGACCAGGCGACAAATAGACAAAACGCTTCCTGTGCTGACGCCCTGGAACTACGGTTAGAAATCCTAGCCGTCACCAGGTACGATGGGGGAATGAGATCGTAAGAACCGTTGGCTCACAGTGGATGCAGGTTGCACAAGATCGTAAGACGTGAAAGAGTATGGGGGAGGCCTATGTCCAGGAGTGAACTGATACAGGCTGAGAATGAAGAAAGGAAGGAAGGAATATTCAGAGGTACAGACCAATCGATAGACTGAAATGCGTAGGAAAGTACCTACCTAGAAATATTTGTGCAATTGCCTTTAGTTTTTAATTATTTGTCTCCTGTAAGAAACACACAATGTGCAAAAATCTTAATATAGAAAAACATTGTATATATGTATGGATGTTGATAAATTAAAGCACTTGAACTCATATAATTAATCGTGAAAGTGTTACTACGATCCTGTTTCTATTTACCGAGTGTCGAGTCCGATATTTATTCAAGTACTCCGGATGTGATCGTTGCCGGGTAGGTGTGAACAGCTCCAAATAATGGCAATGGCATATATACACTTCTGGTTGTTAGATGTGTACAGATCCTAAAATGTTTTGCCACCAGCGTTATTTTAATCTGTTAATTTCAAAAACTTCTATTACCTACTATGAAATGTTTTTTTTTTTACCCAAAAAGCAACATTTAAAAAAACAATTTCATTAAGGTTATGGAACGCTATTGGTCCGATTCACAGAAAATAATATGATGTGTATACGTGAAACCAAACACCTTTTGACATTTTCGTAGCGAAACAATATCCACACAATGGACCCTGTGTAAAGCGTATAGTGTTACAGCGAGAGAGGGAGCATGGTAATAGGACAATGTAGGCCAGCTGATAATAAACAGCGAGATGACAAATGAAGGGGACAAAGAAAGTCCGACCAAGGGGGGTCGTCCTTTTCTAGAAAAATAAACGAGGAACGATGGAAATGTCTTTTAGGGATGTGATACTCGATACATAGGCCATAATTTTATTTATATTATCTGCAGTTAAGTGTATGACACAAATTTACCCCAAGTGTCTCTTGCCCCAATTGCCAAACTTTACCTCCGTTTTAGTCGGTGTCCATATAGGTAATGCCCAGTCGGTATCCATAGATAATTACCATTTGCAAACATTTTTTTTAAATCTAGATCAGATCACCTCTCTATTGGAGTTGGGGACGTCCGCGGTTTCTCTGGGATATTCTAGATTAAAATAACTTACTTAATCCACACTCGCTCCCAGTGTGAATCATGTGGAGACCACGGAATTCTTCTAAGCGTCTCTTCCTTCCTTTAAGCTTCAACTCAGTTTCATTTAGTCTTTTAAAGAACCTCAGTTAGTGCATGATTGTTTACTTCTTAATTTTGGCCCGCCTCGTTTTCTTGTACCATCCGGATTGTAGAAAAAGCTTGTGTGTATTCATGGGTCTTGGGATGAAATGCGGAGAACATGGCTAAGAATGCTCCATCTGCAGTTCTGTGTCACTGAAATTTTTGGCTTTTGTACTGTTGTCGCTCGTAGGGTATCATTTAAGACATAGTGTTACCATCTAATTCCCAAAATACGCCGAAAATAGATTTAAATAAATTACAATTAATTATAAGTAGATATCTTTTATTATAGATTAAGTTTTTGTGTTATTTTAATTTTCAAATGTTTAAATTAGGTAGTAATAGTATACTGATGAAACCAACACTGTACAGGGAATCATACAATATGTTGTGCAACGACTGTCTTCCATCTTGAAAGAATTAATTTATTAATTTTTGACTTTCGATGTTTCATTGACGTCACTAAAACAAAGAAAATAGACAAAACGTTCCAAAGATTAAATAAGATCCGGAGTAAGCATAAAAACCAACAGATGCTGAGGACATTGCAAGATTTTATCCGCAGAGAAAATTCTGTTCATCCCTTTCCTCGAACTCTCGGACGAGGTGAAGTGGGTATTACGTATGCATGCCGCTCCTTAGCCATGCAGTCTTCCAGAAGGGAATGGTGCCATTTCGAAGAATGAGTCAAGTTGTCCAGTTTTATCTTCATACGGTATTGCAAAGAAAATGCAGTCCTGTTACATATGTACCTACTCCAATTTAAAAAATCTTTTGGTTGAAGTTGAAATATTTACGAATGCGAAAGTTAAAATGCTTAAGAATTTTCATAAATGTATCTTTACATTAAACTAAGCGACCTTCTCTTTGAATAACTTTATAATTTAACTTCTTTGTACTTTGATGTTTAGGAAAATATCAAAATAAACGTCTGTTGATAAAATGTTAGTAAGATTATTTATTTTTATCTTGCGATTCTATGACAGAACACTGAGATTGACATTTATAATAAAAAATATATTGTGAAATGTGATTGCACCATAAACAATAATGGGGTGGCGCGCTATGGGAAATAAGACAATGGTTTGTTGTCTATAATCGTTGTTTCCACCATTCCCTTGAAGAGATTTCAGTCGTTATCTATGGTACTTTATATACCTACATATCTCCCTTCCATCTCAACTGTTTTTGAACGAAACGGGTGCTTACGCTAAGTGCGCAGTACGTAGAAATGCATATGTAGGAAAGTACAATATCTGCTTCGTATAAATGTTCATTGTGTAATTTGATTAAATACAGTGCCATAATATTTCAGGATGAGGAAATTTCAACGGTATTTTTTCATTATCGGTATCTTAATTAACTAATTAAAGTAAAACGAAGTGCAGCGCATAACTTCAAAGAGATGGACATTGCTGGGACATAATATATTAAGGATTTCGAATGTCACTTGACCATTAATGGCCAAGAAGAGCGCTGTTCTTCCTCCCATCAGGGAAGATGAGGATTATTCTCTTATCCTGTAATCCGCTCCCTCGAAGCAGAGCTGAGAGATTTGGATAAGGTGTGGGAGGAGGTCATAAACATTGTCCAAGATAGGACGCAATGGAGTGCTCTTGTTGTCTCCCTATGCCCCTAAGTGGGGTGCAAAGGGATAACGGTAGAAGTTATCAGTTGAATGGATAATTCATTGTATATACTCAATAAGAACTTAAAAATCCATGTTTTATTTTAATAATTGCTACAGTTCAATGTGTATAAGCCAGAATGATACATCATAAAGCCATCTACATAGTGACAAGTTACGCTGCTTAGTTCGGTGAAACAATGGCTACACGATGTTATGAATCTGTCTACGGGTGAACCATAAATGGTGCTGGAACTTTGCCAGCAATAATATATTTAATGTTGGCCAATTTGGTTCCTCCTTGCGTTACAAAAACATTTCTGCATTCAAGTTATTCTACGCGTATGATACTTTATGTAAATATTATATGTTCGTTGCAAAAATTGAACATCTATTTTAGAACAACAGATGGTATTCACACGAACTTCCCTCATATCAAACCTTGTGCCTTTTTACTCAAAGATATGATTAAAGGATATACAACAACAACAATGTCCATTTGAACCCCACTCAGGCACATAGAGAGGCAACAAGAGCTCTTCATTGCGCTCGATCTTGCGCAATGCTTATGACCTCCTCCCACACCATTCCCAACTCCATCAGCTCTGCCTCGAAGGAATGGAACACGGTATGAGAGGATAATGCTACGTATTTAATATTTACACAAATTTCGGTGTATTTAACATTGACACAGGCGCATATTATAAATTTTGTTTATCTGTGGTCAAATTGAGAATAGATTAATATTGTTTGTCTTTAAAAAAAATAAAAAGTAAACTTTGTACATATCAATATTCAAATTTGACGTAGGTAACAGTAATGTCATTGTTTTTGAAAGAAGTTGTGAAATAGCGCTCGCTCAGTCTTTGACAATGGAACCTTAATAATGTTCAAACTTATAATTAAAATTAGTTATGGTCGAAATACGAGCCCTTCTCGACCAGTAATTTAAGTAATTGCGTTATTTCATCTGCATGACAGCCACATTGACATGGGGAAATCGTCGTAATATTATCAAGATTACGTTACATAAACTGTAAGCAGATGATATTCGTTAATACGAGGGCTTTCTGTAAAATAAATATCCCTGTTTTCCTCGGGCGCACGGACGAATTCGTACCGTTTATCTTCTGCCAGCATTGCCGCTTCTACCTTCGGAATCGTGGAGCGTTTTTCACATCTGGCGGGCGATGCTATCGAGAAAACTATTCTGTACGGATGCCAAACCGACACCAAGCGTTTCAGCGAGTTCGGCTGGGCGGGGATGTTGAGGGGAAAGACCATCGTACGATACAGTGTTGCCGGATCGCATCTGACAGCGATCCGCGCGCCCGTGGTAAACGGGATAACTAGTTTGACGAACAGTCCTCGTATTAGTCGTTAAAACAGCAATAACATAATATGTACTATTTTTTATCGTTTGATATACACTATTGCTCCCTTAAGCAAATATTCAGAAACATGGTTTTAAAATTGTATATTATTTAAGTATTTTGAAATAAATCGATAACACTTAGGTATATTATGGACGTGATGGTTCGCTGTTAAATCATTATTGTGTCCAGAGATGAATTAACAAATTTGCAAGACCCAACTCAAAGCCAACGGGTCGTTCGTTTGTGACAATATGTTCCGAAGTTAGAGTTTAAAAATACAATAATTATATCACAGTCACTGAAACGTGTTTCTGAATATATTACGAAAGTATATTGCGTTCGAGAAAATTTCAATAAAACATAAATTAATGTTGTTATTTTATAAAATTAATTAAAAACGTAAACTGAACTTGTCTGTTTGAAAGTTGGGAATATTTTTGTTGAAATGTGATTTCTTAATGAAAACATGAAAACTGTGCCAGTGATTACCTATTCATTGTTTGAATCTTTGATGATGTGTCGAGCATTGCAAAATTAATTGTATAGATTGCGACTGACATTTAGACTTTATGCAATTGTTTCTGACTTACGGAGTTCTGATATTAAGTTACCTAACTTTCTCTCTGGATCTTCAAATTAAGAACCTTGTCCACAATGAACAATGGTTGTCGCACGTATGATTTGGGCATTCCAGATGGCGTTGATTGTACCCATTTTTGAGGTAGTTTTTTTTTTCGTTTAAATCACTGAAGTGGGTTACGGCAGATTGCAGCCAGTAGCAATCTCCTTTTTCACTCCGTTGAAGGTTTCCTTGAAGTAATCAGAACACCTTGTATAAGTTTTTGGTGATCGAATGTTGAAACGATCATCGAAAAAATTTCCATAAAAAGTGATTGAACATTTCGATCGTTTGCACGCTCATTAGCGCTGATTAGTGTGCAAATAGCTTTCCATAAAACTCGTAAAAGCCCATCAGTTCGAAACAATCCTTATATTGCATCAAGTTAGGTACCTATATTTCCCGATAGTAATATCAACATTATTTCGAAATTTCCTGTTCTTTGTGCGAGCCATCGAAAGTTAAGAATAAAACATACATTTGTTTTTTAAAGTTGGTTTCAATTTTTTCTGCTTGGTTTTCGAATGTTTCAATGAAATGGTACAAAATCTGAATTGTTCAAAATCTGCGTCAAAATCCAAATTGTTCTACGTGCATGGTTCGTGGCGAACCACCGCTTACTATGGGAATTCGATACGTTACATTGTTTACATTACCGCGCGTGATTCGGATGTGTGTTCAGGCCCTAACAACTCTAAAATCATAAAGGTTCATCAAATAGGTTGATATGCTATATTATTATCTGGTTAAAATATTTGTAAAAACTCGTGAAGTTGACCAGTTTAGTAATGGTAAGATGTTGTATTGCGTTAATTTTTGGGAGATTTCCAGCTTGTGTAGTGTGTTTGATTTGTTATTTTTTTTAACATGTAATAGGCGTTTTTCGCCGTATATTGTATTAAATAAATAAATGTTCTCAAAAATTTACTGATTTCCGAACAATACACTTTTGAAACTAACGCCTTTTAAAAATACGAAACTGTAAAAATAGAATTATATATTAATAGTTATTTTTTTATTCAAATATCATTCGAATTTTTCCACAAAACAGGTATTCAGGAGTGCTCGTTTATTTCCTGAAATATTCCGCTGAGGTGAGCAAAATGGAATAATAATACCTGATAGCTGTAAAAATATTCTCCAAAATATTGTTAAATATTTACCTCTGCCAACGGTGGTAAAATATTGTAAAACGTTTTAAAGGGGAAAAAATAAAAAAAATAGACAAATTAAAAATGATACAAGTAGTCAAACTACTCATTTTTTTTATTTATTTATTCATTCATAATATTTTATTTTATTTTATTTATTTATTTTAACAAAACACATTACAGAGGACAACTATACATTAAAAGTAGAAACAGAATTAATTTATGACCTTAAACTAAGTTGACCTCCATCGAGATGTGTCACATGTTACATTATTTTTTGTTGAGTGAAACAGGTACAACATGTTCCAGAGAGAAAAAAAAATATCAATAGGAATACTACTGGTGTAAGTGAAATATGAAAATAGCTAGAGGTAAACGCAAACACAAATGGAGAGTGCAAGAAGAAGGGAAGGAAAAAAGGGAGGAAGGGGTGTGGGAAAAGAATAATCAACAAGCTATCGCGAAGTAGTAGAATTGCTTAAAATTGCTCTGGAGATCTGTTTCTTGAAGACATATCATAACATTTATACAGCTCCCTATGAAATTACGCCATTTGGTTCAACGTTTAACATAACTTGGGCCCCGATGGGTTCCTAGGGTCCTTCATCTGACAAGACGGCGTCTTTCAAAATTATATGACAATGGTTTTTGTTACTACGGAAACAATATTGGCAATGTTCTCAACTGACATATTCGCCGCTGCTTATAGAAGCGGCGTATCCGTAGGAACCCAGACCATTACTGCCAAAAAGCGGTCAGTGAATGACGTCAGATGAACGTTGTCTTTGTTGCCGAAGCGCTAAAAAACATTGTCGTAATTTTTAAAGACGGCCGTCTCGTCAGATGCAGCTCTCCAGGAACCCATTGCATTACTAGCGATTGCAATCCGGAAAACCGGATCCGGTATTCCGGCGGATCCGGCATCAAAATGCTCATATCGGATCCGGCTAAAATTGACGGATCCGGAGATCGGATCCGGTTAATCATATCAAGGGATTTTTCGACATACTCAACACGGACCGAACTCGAACCCGTATCCCTAGCTATTCTATAGAGTCATTGTAGGTAAAATTGTAGGTACCCATAAAGATACAAAGAGAAGAGGAGGCAAATACGTAATACTGAGTGCTGTGGAATGCTGCTTTTGCCTTCCTGTGTCCGAGGTGGGCTTTTGAAGGTAGTGTTGACTGATCGTATTGATTTATTGATTATCGAATTAAGAGACATCTTAAAGAAAAAATAACAACTAATGACTCTAACAATTCATTACTAATGTTCGATTTTTAAATGGAACAAACCACTACGGGCTTACGACCGTCTTCTACTGTTATTTCGAAGGCTGGCTTAGTGTGATCACTTTACGTTAACAACGTTCCCCATTAGGTGGTAATGTTTGTCTCCGAAACTCCTAATCATGAGAATTCTCAACATGTTCAACATGTCGAAAAATCTCATGTATGCAACAAGTAGAAATTTAATAATAAAATGAAAAATAGAGATAAAAGTTGGAAATTGTTGAGAACAAGAGAGCAACCAAATTTAAAGACTGCGACTGCTGTCATGTATTTAGCGCCAGGATATGACTATATCCATTTTTGTTAATGTCTCATATTTATTGCCTATTGGCTTTGTTGGTGCACAACGTTCTAATTATGTTTAGATTCTTGTGACCTTTTCAGGACTAGATCTTAAAGAAAAAATAACAACTAATGACTCTAACAATTCATTACTAATGTTCGATTTTTAAATGGAACAAACCACTACGGGCTTACGACCGTCTTCTAGACATCTGTTAGTAAATGGTGAGAGCATTAAATAATAAAATTAGCCGATAAAATATATGTATTTTCAACCAATTTAAAAGTAAAATTATTGTGATTATTGTCTGCTATTCGTTAGATCAGTTCGGTATTATGTCGTAATTTGTGTGCAGTTATATTATTCAAGGATAAAACTGAAATAATTTCTCAAACACTTATTCTTTATATTTTGTAAGGTTTGTGTATTTACGTAGTGAAAGTTCATTATAATGAATTAAAACGAACACAGTTGCACTTTCACGATATTTTATTGAGGCTCGAGCGCTTTCGTCTATTTCATGAGTCTCTTGATAATGTCTACATGAGATAGACGAAAACGGTCGAGCCTCAATAAAATATCGTGAAAGTGCAACTTTTTTTTTTTTAAATAATAAACATTTATTCAATAGAATATCTCAGTACAAAATACAATATGATAAATCTACCCACTAGGCCAAGCCTGTCTCGGGGAGACTTAAATATAGTACATAAAAATAGAGCAAGACACAAAAAGACCAATACAAAAAAAAATGCAATAAGCCTTTATAAAATTATTAAAAAAATAAGCAATAGTCATTTCAGTCATCATCAGTAAAAACATTCCATTCCTTAAATAATAACAATTCAAAGTCCAATATACGGTTTTAAAAAAAATAATAATTAAAAGTGCAACTGCAAAAAACAATTAACCACTAAAATAGTAAAAAAAAAAAAAAATATTATGACAAATAGTAAAAAAGAGTACAGATAAAAAAAGATAGTCGGAAATGCAAGTCCATCGCTAAATTCAATATTCATTATTGAGTCCAAATAAAAAAAAAAAAAAACATGAATAAATAGTCATTAACATAAGTAAAAACATAAAAACAGTCAATTGTAGACAACAAATTATCAATAATCTTTAAAGTCATCAATATTAATAACTATAAGAAAATACACACATACATACATACAACCTCTCATACCCATACATGCACATACGTTCACATAAATACATAGATATATACATATATCTATATTGCCCCATACACAAGTTTCTAACTTCAAATGGGGCATATAAAATTGACTTTTTCATTTGATATATTTGTTAATGTACCTATATGTTTTGTACTTGTATATATTTTTTAATTAATAAATTTAAAAAAAAAAAAAAAAAAAAAATATATAATTAAAATAATAATAATAATAAATCCATTACAATACATAGTAACATAAAAGATTTTCATCAAGACAACCACACATACACACCCTCACACATTCACCCTCCCTCGCATACAGCTCATCCCAACCCAGAGGGCACCTATGTACTAGTACGGAATTTCGTTGATTTATACTTTAACCCAATTGTCAATAGCCTTTCGGAATACATTTTCACTTCTGGTATTTCTTATATTCACATTCAAAGAGTTGAAAATTCTCGGTGCAGCAGCAGAATATTGCCGTCGACCAAACGTTGTTCTACAAAACGGGACCCGGCAACTTATCCCTACCGCTGTTCTCGTTTCTCTGTTCTGCTGGGACCTCAATTGGGACACAGAGTTAAAGAATCTGCGCAGAGTGAACTTCACAAATAGCTGGTCCACAGTGAGCACGTCAAATTGTCTATAGATTTCTTGAGTGGGAAATCTTATGGGTTTTTTTAGGATAACTTTTATTAAACATCTCTGCGCTACTCTCAACCCTTGTAGAAACGTAGTTCCACAGCTTCCGTATGCTACTAGGCCGTAGAGAAGCTGCGACTGTGCCAAAGCGTAATAAACCGCTCTCTGTGTTGGAAGATCTAAAACGTTACGTAAATTTTTGAATATGTAGATAAGTTTTCTTATCTTTTTAATTAGATCTTCCACGTGTCTGTTCGTGTGAATTAAAACTGTGTTTGTTTTAATTCACTTATTCTTTATATTATACTTAGGAGTGTCTCTGATTATTCCCGGTTATAGTTAAAACTCCTGGGACGGGATGTCCAACTGCCCATCCATATCTTTGGTGCTCGTCCAAGGGTCTGCTGGTTGATGTGATTTCATCCTCTTATATTTACAAGAATCACCGGATCCATTCTGACGACGTGATCTTTCCAGTAATACCTTATTATTTCCCCATTGCCTGACGGCCTCGATATCGCAGCTCCGAATCCGCAGTTTCCAACTCTCCCTCGAATGGTTTATTTCAATGGGTTAGTGAGTTTTCGAGAATCTTTCTGACTTTTATAATGCATAATCTAATTTGTAATTTTATTTCTTTTGAAACTAAATTTTTTATAGTTTTTTACCATTTAAAAGTAGTTATACCCTAATAAAACTAATTTCAAATACGTGCCGTCTTATTTTTAGCTTTCATTATTGTTAAAGATGTTAATTAATCAAGGTTACTTCAATCCGGTCGGATCCGATCGGATCCGGCCGGATTGATATAAATCCGGTTGGATCCGGCCGGATTCAAAATGGGACCGGATTGCTATCCCTATGCATTACTGATGTATTATATACTCAAGTATGAAAAGTTTGAGATTTCACACACTTATAGTTTATAATAATATACAGGAGTGGCAAATGTTAATATTTTTTTTAATTATGCATAAAAATACATCAAATCAATTAAAAAAAAGCTGCTTACTTAAGCTGCTGGTAGCCCAGAACTCATAGTATATAATAACAGCCTTTTCGTGTAAAACATATCTTTGCATAAAAATTCATAATTTTACGATTAAAATGAATTTATCCTTGGAATTATTATAGAAACTTTAAAATGAAATCGACTATTGGAGCTTTTTATTATCTGCTTTAGAACTACATATTCAATATTAATCGGTACTTTAAGGGGGACCCACTGAAGATACGGACCTCAAATTTTACGTGCTTGTGTAGGAGAATAAGACCAACCCCTATACCAAATTTTATGAAAATCGAAGAAATTTTTTTTTCTTTTTCAGCTCTTTTTCTAGTACAAGTGAAATTTTCTTTGGATACTTTAAGAGGGTTCCCCTGAAGGTACAGATCTCAACATTTTACTGACTCATCTACATCGAGGAGCTAACCATTCTACCAAATTTCAATCAAATCGGATAAGAATTACTATGAGTTATGGGTGCGCACACACTTTTGGCGTACAGGTACGGGCAGGGCCGTCGCGTGGTTTTCAGGCGCCCAAGGCGAGGCTTTAATCTGCGCCCCCCCCCCCCTCATAAAACTCGTAATTTTGTTCACTCCAGTTTTGGTTCGGGATAATCATAATCAGCGCCCCCCCCCCCCCCTCCTCCCTATAAATCTCTTAATTTTGTTCATTCCAGTTTTGGTTCAGGATGATCATAATCAGCGCCCCTCCCCCCCCTATAAAACTCGTATTTATTTTAATACTACATATTTTATACTATCTGATACCCGTCTTGCCTTGCGTCGTTGTTTCCGTTGGTCAGGCTCCTTTAAACAGATTCTAGTCTAGCTTCTCTCCGCGATGATTTAGCATATGGGTGTTTATTAAACTTTTTATTGAAAATATTGCATTCGTATGGCTTTTCTCCGCTATGAAGTCGCTCTTTCCCTAGATTGGCGACGTCTCTTAGCCAAAAATTTCCTGTTGCTTGCTCGGTTGCAATGAAAATAAAATTTAGATAGTTTTTTTTTAAGATTTAAATTTAAAAGTTGATTAAACTTTTTATAGCAAATATTGCATGCCTTTGGCTTTTCTCAGCTATGAGTTCGCATGTGAATCCCTGGACTGTACTACAAGCAAAATAGATTTTTTTTGCCCACGGCGGCGCCCCTTTAATCGCGGCGCCCAAGGCGACCGCCTCGGTCGCCCCACCCACGCGACGGCCCTGGGTACGGGTACGGGGAAATTAAAAAAAAAAAATCTTTTTGCATTTTTGGAATTTTCAACCTCGAAAACGTCGAGAAAATTAATTTCAGTGAAATCTATTTTTTTTTTTGAAATCCGCTCACAAGACTCATGCATATTCCATATACTATGAGTAAAACATTACAAACACTACTATAATGTTATGTACTTCGATGTATTTGACATTATTTGACACAGATCTTTTGTTTATCTGTGGTCAAATTGAGAATAGATTAATATTGTTTGTGTTTTATAATAATAGAAACATAGATATTACTAACTAGATGGAGTATTCCTATATCTTTTCATAGTAAAAAATTGAAGCCGCGTTGGCCGGCAATTTTGACAGTACGGTAGTCAAAACGGAATGTAAAAAATGATGTTAACATTTATAAAGAAACTTAAAAATGATCATGTTATAAAATACGATTTGTTGTAAAAAAAAAACACGAGAAAAAAGCGAATGAGAATTGGGACCCAAACTATCAAAAGTTGCAATATTTGGGCTTCACTTCTGAATTCCGCACCGAAATTCTGAGACGTCTATATCGAGCTTTTGGAGGGAAGATTGCCGAACTAGGGTGTTGAGGAGACAGGCTGTAGACTGGGGCAGTAAATTGTTGAGGATTTCGACGAACAGCGTGATTATCTGAGTTAAGTAATAAAAAAACCCAATTTATATCTTGTTCTAAGCGATCGATGGCCATCACCTCTTTTTATTCGTTCGTAAGATGCAAATGATCTGACCTCCACTTGACGCACCATTATTTTTCTTACACTCATTTGTTTTCATATAATCTCGTATTGAATTTAAAAGATACAAGCTTTCCCGACAGACGTTGTCCTGTGTTCTTAACTATGAATATTGAATTCGAATTTGTATGGTGTTGAATTATCATTATTTGACCAATGTGATTCCGAACGATGCGTCTGTTTTAAACCATGTATCCGCATTCTATCAATCGAACCAATTGACAATATCTGTCAAAATTTCAAAATTGGAATAAAAATTATAAGGTAAAAAGTACTAATAAGGTTGTCTACGTAGAGTTTTCTTTAATTTGCTAATTTTCCACGCATTTTTCATATTTTTTTTCTTCTAAAAGGACATTCTCCTGATATAAGCCTACACGATAAAATAAGAATTAGTGAAATCGGTCCAGCCGTTTAGCCGTAATGCGATGACATCGGGAAATAGCTCTCCATTTTTATATACTCGTATAAGAATATAACATGTTAAAGTTTACTGTCAAGATTATTGCATTTGATTAAATTTGAATGATAAAGTAAGAAGACTAAATTAGGATTCTTCTAGTTTATTGTAGAATTATCAATTAGATTTGTAGATGTATATAAATTGCCAATATAAAGATTAAACCAATCTAGGGTTCTCTTCGAATTTGTGAATTTATTAACCTAAATGTAATTTAAATAGAGGTATCGTTAAAATACTAACGTATGATTAGTATAGTGAAACCTTATTTTTTTTTATACTTCTTTATGAAATATTTATAGATGTAATGTTTGTTTAAAGTTGCCAAAAGAGAACAAACAATTTTATAAATTTGTCAAAGAAATAATATTTTTTTAGTAGAACCCCGTCACAAGGTACATAATATCAACATTTAATATTTGACGTAGGTATGCATGTGTTTCATTGTTTACGAAAGAAAATTGTTAAAATCTCAATACCACTTGGGCGTCCACTAGTTAATATGTATAATGAAGGATTTGTACTGTTGAGAATTTGATGCCTTATAGTTTGCAATATTCTTGGAGCAGTCGCACCACCAGGACGAGCACCTCAAACAAAGCGATCCTTGAGTTTACGAACCGTAATTGGAGCGTGATTCAATGTAATTGGAACTAGAGGTTCATTAGTTGGCGTCCAACGTTCGAAACATCATTACCGGTTGAGAACCAACCGAATTGTTAAACTGCAACTGGCAATCCTTTGATGCAGTCAGACAGTAATTCTCTAAATCCGGAATTGTGGTTAATTAGTATCTAAGTAATA
Source organism: Mystacides longicornis (assembly GCA_963576905.1). Lineage (NCBI taxonomy): Eukaryota > Metazoa > Arthropoda > Insecta > Trichoptera > Leptoceridae > Mystacides > Mystacides longicornis. The sequence goes on from OY756427.1 coordinate 25,022,936, forward strand.
GTTTAATCCACTCGTCTACAGACAGGGTACTTATTACTGTCCGATAAGGAATAAAATATCTAACTGATCCTAATTTGTGCAAGGTTTTCACATCTGTCTTATTTAATAGAAATTTCACACAGCCTTTATATTTTGTTGATAGATTATTCCTTTGTGATTTTGCAATAATGCAAATTTAAGTATCATGATAGTTTTGTGAGATTCACTCGAAGCACATTTTAATAATAACAGTCCTTAATTATAAGTATAATGTGCCGTGGGTTTGCCGGCGAAGAATAGCACCTCTGCTCTTTTCGCTGGTTTTTCGAGCATCCTGTAAGAGGCAGGAAATCGAAAAATCATATCGGGACCGTGAGGTTGACCACTTCACGTCCCTTAATCCCAACTGGACAGAAAAGGCACAATGAGCCTCGAACGCTTTTGAGCGCAATGGAAAGATCTTTATGCCTCCCTATGCTGCCGAGTGGGGCTTAGGCCCCCGCATTGCTGGTTGGTTTGGGGTTGATTCGCGGCGGGCTTGATTTGTCGGAGACCGGCTTTTTGGTTTGATTGATTCGATCGAGCTGAGGGGTCGGTTTCGTGCGGGTCGGGTATGCTGCTGATTGGTCTCCTCCGGGCTGGCTTGCGGTGTGCGGGGGGCTTAAGGGGGAATGTATGTATGTTTGTAATTTTATGTATATAATTCCTTAAATCTTTCTATACTTAATTACCAAACATATAGTAATTTATTAATATAATATCATATACTTAGTACAAACTATGCAAAACATTTTTTTTTATATAAGGTTTTTTCACAGAGAATTTACAAATGCATAGTTAAAGACGAAAGAAAAAAAACACTGTTTTTCAAAAAAAAACCCCACATGTCTACGCCCGTCTTTTAGAGCCGCTTGCAAGGATGGCATAGTTTGATCAATTGACGTTAACAACGTTCGCCAATAAGGTGGACTAATAAATTATAAGAAGTAAAAAATCTAGGGTAGGTAGGTACCTACCAAATTAAATAATATCTAGACATACCTATGGTTTCTACTGTGAAAAATATTTGCGATCCTCATAAAAAATACATCATTTAAATTTAAACAACAAACTCCATCATATTTATAATTATGAATTTTTATTTCTGAATAATATGTCGAGCTGTTTTCATAACATATTATGACTCCAAACAAATCTATATGCCAAATGGGTTTCCCTTCAACATAATGACGAGACAGGTCTATCGACACAAGGAATATTATTAAATAAAGCTGTCTGTTTGCTTGGTAAACTTTATAATAATAATGTAACCTTAAAAAATGTCGTCAAACAAAATTGACAAAAGGAACACATGTAATTTAACGCATAATGAGTTTGTACTGTGAAATATGACAGTTATCATGAAAATGGTTGTACTCGTTTATTTTAAGAATCGATACTGGAACCCCTCAAGTATACTTAATATACAGGGAGTATGTACTGCATTTTCTCAACTTAAGATATCTGTACTCCTTTGCTTTAATATCTTATTTAAAATGTGTAATTTGTGTTGTTATTTTACATATATTTGTGATATTAATTTTTGATTTGTATTGAAAATATGTATTGGTCATAAACGTTGCGCGCAAGATAGAGCGCAATGGAGAGCTGCTCTTGTTGCCTCCCTATGCCCCTGAGTGGGGTGTAAAAGGGAGAATTGTATTATATTGTATTGAGACCTATTTTATTTGTTACTTACTTTCCCGACATAACGTCGTCCTGTGATCTAATTCGAATTTAAAAGAATGATAAAAATGACTTAACCGAAGCATCTGTTTTAAGCCACTTATTTTTCATCCGAATTCTGTCAATCGCATCAACTATGAAAAAACTAATAGTTTGTGTCAAACGATGATTTTTTTTTGAAGTTTGAAGTATATTGAATACAAATATAGTATTTACACACAGATTAGTACATTACATTAAATACCTATCATATAAGAAACACAAGGCATGTCTGTGATTGATTTCAAAATTAGATTTATTCACTTTTAATGTGCTTCAATCTTAACAAATTAGAAAAAATTTAATAAAAAATCTGCGTTCCAATATTTTCAATGTAAATAGAAATAATTTTTTTCTAGATTTTTTCTCAGACGGCGCGGCGTTGTTGAACATATCGAAATTCGTTACATACTAACTTTACTTAAATATTACATTTTATTTTTCTACAAGCTGATTGCACGATAGTTGCCGCAGTCCAACCGGGAGCCCTTCCCCTTGTACAGAGGGCAGATAATGGCTTTCCTCCAGTCACCTGGGGTACGGCCTTCCGTCCAGCACAAGTTGAAAAGCTCCAGGCACCACTGCAGCGTCACTCGGCCGCCATACCTGATAAGCTCCGTTGCTACCCTATCGCAACCTGACGCTTTCCCATTTTTTGCTTTTTTAACCGCATTCATAAGTTCATTCATACTGATTTGCTGACTCTCATCACCCTGTCCATTTATACTTACTTGGCACAAACTGCCGCAAATAATAATATCCACAAAAGAATGATATTAAAAATTCAGTAAGTAGTAAAATAATGAAAAAGTCAGTGCGCGACGGTTGGGTTTAGAGTCACGCTGACCATCACCGCTGACATGCGAAATGTATAAACTTCTAAGAAGCGTTTTAGAATAACGCGTAGCTGTCAGCACGGACACTTCTTAGAAGTTCATACATTTCGGCTGTCAGCACTCAGCAATTTTTTAATAGTCCAGGCGTTGGTTATTATAACATAACATTTTGTTAAGATTATAAGGCCTGTTCCAATTAAAATCTTCTTTTTCCGATGGTGTTACAGCCCAATTCTAGCCTTGTGTTCCATAATTCAACTCCTCCAGACAACCCTGTCTCTGTCCTAATTTCGAGAGTCAAGAAATTGCTCGCATCCTTCCTGACTTCATTCGCACATCGCAGCCAAGGTCTGCCAATTCAGCATAATTTTCTCTTTGGTGCCCGCAATGATGGCATTGTCTGTCCATATCTGGCCCACCGTAGCCTATGATAATTAACCAATATTAGGATGGGAGGTTAGATATCTCAAAATTTCTTATGCAAAATTTAAAAACATATAATGGGATTACACTTTATAAATAATAAAGAAATGGATATAACATGAGTTTAAAAATGTTGATATTGATAAAAGTAATATTTACTTACTTACTTTGCGTTTCCGGTCTACACTTTGCCACACCAGTAAGCAGCGACAGTCATCGCCTCGTTCGCAAGGATAAGGTGTTTGCAGGTTACATGTTTCACCAATCAGCAGGCATGTCAAGAGGTGATTGTCGTTCTGGAGCTCACCACATTCACATTCAGTTTTGTCAGCAGAGAGGTAGCCCCATTTATGTAGGTTTTTCCTACACTTGGTGACACCAACCCTAAGTCTATTGAGGGCAGTCCATAAAGTGAATGGTAGGTGTTCAACCGTACTGATGCCTTGTAAAGTAATATTGAGAAGATGCAAGACTTATCTGCAAAAAAAATTATGTGTGTTGAAAAATGTTTTTATTGAGCCCTTTAAAGTTGCTGCATTTAATGTCTATTTCTTTTTATTATTTTTATTTATTTTATTTTATTTAAAACATTTATATACAAACAGTGAAATTGATACAAAAATAAGACAGTACATACAATTTGCAAAACATACACCAGTGAAGTATATTATACATTTAAATCAAACATATAAAACTGTGAGGTAAACATTTTTTTTTTGAAATAGGTTACATGATACATACCTGGAGAATAGAATTCCATATTAATGTAAATCTCAGTCCATCTATCAAACTCATACGACTTGTATGTTTTTGGTTTTGGTGGAATGAATAATTTCTGACGGCTATTTTCGACAAAGCTCAAACAATAAAAATAACCTTTGTGCGAAACTAATTCGCTATATTACTCAAAACTACACAAAAGCTATAATTATCAAGACAAACAAATAATAATATTATTATTATTGCCAATTATCTCATTTTTATTACGCGTTGATTATTTACTGCGTATAAAATTTTACACTTTTGACAGCACCATAGACCATAGAAGTAGAATTTTATATCATTACGAAGACGCATACAACTATAAGTTGTCTGTGCATACAACTTTATTCCAACCCTTTCATATTGAAAAAAAATACAGTATAGAAATAATTCATAATATTGTAAATATTTATAAAATTGATAATATTGAAATTATATATTTTTTATTCATTTAAAAAATTAAGACCTTTTTTATTTAATAATTAATTATGACGTAGCAAATTTGGTAATTATAGACGACATTTTATTCTGCAATACATATTTTCTAGATTTGATAGTGTCTGTAAAAGCAACCTTTACAAAAATATAATATGAAGAAGATGTCATTTACAGACAAAATATATAAATTGGTTAAGCAATATTATACGCTGCTTTATTTTAATTATTAGATTATAGTGCGCCAACAACCATAGATTTACTACTACATAGATTAGTAGAAATTATTGTCAATGTCACTTGTCACTCAATATTGATAAATATTGATCTGTCAAAAAAAAATAAGAGAGTGAAGGAATGCTTCCAATTTCAAAATAAAAGTTATTTGCTGCTCAATAGATATTTTCGGTAGGTACCTAATGTTGTTTAAGATTTATTATATTACTAGCCTTTTTACCCGTCCATAAAATTGTTGATAAAGTTTGTTGAGAAAAATGTGAATTACAGAACCTGATTTATGGATTAATAAAATATGGTACCTATAAAGTATGTCCCTAAGAGGGGTCAAAAAATGGAGAATTGATTGACTGATTGAGTTTGTATTACCTATAAGTCCGAGGATTTGAATTGGTAAATAGGTAGATATAATTAGATAGTATGAGAAATTTGTAGAATTGCTGTGGAGGCAGCAAAGGTGAGTCATAAACATAGCATTTTTAACTATTTTCTATACCTTCCCCTTCAAGTACATTTAGATAGAACACTTGATTTCTGTAAATGCTTTAGTTGTTCTTCTGCAAAAATATAATTATGTACCTACAAAGCTTTATTTATTCTTAATATCAAATTTAACAGGTAGGTACATAATTATTTTAAGTGTTAAGACCTCTACCCGAGCCAGTGATTTTGTACCTGAAAATCTTTTGCATGAAAAATTGTCAGTATAGCCAGCAAGAAAATATTGCATAAAAAATTCCTATAAATATTCTGACCCATCTGGGAATTGGAACCAGAAATTTCTTACCAGAAGTGGGTGTTAATTATTTTGAGCATAGTAAAGAATTTTGTGGCCAAGGATTCGAACCTGCACCTCACATCCAACCTTCGTGTGAATAGAAAAATCAGTGTAGATTGCTTATTAAAAATATAACACAGGAATAGGGTAATAATAAAAATTTCAAGTATACCACCAATTTATTAAATCCCTATGCCCCTAAGTGGGGCGTAAAGGGAGTTTGGATTTCAAAAATTAATTTTACTTACATTAATAAAACAATTGGTAAAGAAACACACTTTTATAATAAATAACTAAGGTATTTTGCAGTTGATAAACTTCTTAACAGGGTAAAACTTTTTAATAAATGATAATTTTGAGTATAAATATTTAGGTACTTCTAGAGAATTAGAACTCTCATCTCTCATAGGTGCTTAATATAAGTCATACCAAGAGTTGACAATTAATAAGAGATATACAAAACATGTAAATGTTATTGTTGTGAGAAAATATCTAGAAAATTTTGACACATTTTAAAATTCTGTAGACATTTTGGCATTGCATTCATTATAAGATATAATCCTAGGAATCTCAGCTCCATAGACGAATTATGGAAGGCATAAATGCAACGGGCCGTTGGCCCGGTGGTTAGCATCTTGGCAGATTGTTGAATTTGTCGATTACTCAAGGATTTCAATTTGACCACCTAAATTAGGAACGTTGTTAACGTGAAGTCATCACACAAAGCCATTCGAAATAGCAAGAGAAGAAAGTCATAATCCAGTTAGTACTGGTCAAATGTTAAAAAAAAATGGCATTTTAAAATTGACCATAAATAACGGTGTAATGTTAAATATATCAGTCTGTAATAATATGATTTTTTTCGATGTTACAGGAAAAGAGGTCTGATTATAGAAACTTCAACTAAATTTCAACAAAAAAAAAACAGGTTTACAATAATAATAATTCTGAAATTAAAATAATAATATATCTAAACTAAATTAAAAAAAAATTAATAGTTTGGAATTTAGTTAACAATAATTGTCCTCCAATGCAATCACTTGTAAGTTAATGATGTTGCTAGGTTCTTTTAACAAATCTATGAATGCTCTTTTTAGTATTTACTTAATACACATCTTCTTCCGATGGCGCTACAGCCTAATTCAGCCTTGGCTTCCAATACTGGACGCAGAGTCAACCTTGTCTCTACATCTGTCCTGATTTCGTGGGTCAAAAAGTTGCTCGGCATCCCTCCTGACCTCATTCTCTCATTGCAGCCTAGGTCTTCCAATTCGGCCGGATGTCCACCCATAATTCTCTTTGGTGCTCGCAATGATGGCATTATCTGCTCATGTCTGGCCCAGCGTAGTCTTTATCTATAATAATAAAACCGATATTAGGATGGGACTTTCTAAGGTTAGACAGGTATCTCAAAATTATCTTACGCATAATTTTAAAACAAATAAGAGATTACACTTTTTAAATAAAGTAATGGATATAACATGAGTTTAATAAAAAGAACATAAACAAATGTTGATATTGATAAGTTATTATTGAGAAGATTCAATACTTACTTGGAATTGATTTGTGTTCAAGCAAATTTATATTCATAATTCATCCCTTAGTCAAAATATTATCAGATATTGCTCTGCGGTCTCTGTGATTTGTTGCAATGAAATGACTGGCTCCTTCATTCTATCAGGAGATACTTATCTGCAACAAAAAAATAATGTGTGTTGACAAATGTTTTAAATTTGCTGCATTTAATGTCTATTTCTTTTTATAATTTACAATAAAACATTGGAAGGAATTTGGAATAATGTTCCACAGGTTGAAAATGTGAAACTTAAGAAGTAAGTGAGGTGATGTTTGTATCTGTATGATAATTATTTTTAGGTTATAAATTATATGTTTTTTGAAACTATAGGATACATACCTGAAATCCAATATTAATCAATTTATATCTCAGTCCATCCATCAAACTCTACTGACTTAAATATTTTTCCAAGGAATGAATCAGTTTTGATGTCTATTTTCGACAAACCACTCACAATTTCACGCGTAAAAAATTTGACAGCTCGTGCGGAAGTACCATAGTAAATAAACGGACTAAAATATTTTGTAGATGACGTAGCAAAGTTACTAATTAATTATAGACAACATTTTATTCTGCTATACATATTTTCTTTTGATAGTGTCTGTAAAAAATATAATAAATTGGTTAAGCAATATTATACGCCGCTTTATTTTAATTAGACTATTATAGTGCGCCACACCAACCATAGATTTACTAATGCATAGATTAGTAGAATTCGTTGTCAATGTCACTCAATATTGATAAATATTGATCTGTCAAAAAAAAAATAAGAGAGTTTGTTATGGAATGCTTCCAGTTTCAAAATAAAAATTATTTGCTGCTCAATAGATATTTTCGGTAGGTACCTAATGTTGTCTATTAAGATTTATTATATTATAATAACTTCTTTGTAATTTTTAAGTATTGGCTCAGAAACATAAAAAAATATTGTCATTTTCTGTAACATTCTTTCCATCGCTTAGTATTTTATTTTTTTAGTTTAAGAATGCATGAATCATTTTGAAATGTTAACCAAATTGGAAACAAATGAGCTAAAACTTTCATACTCTTTTTCAAAATATATAAGCAATATGATTTATGCTAAACTATAAGATTTGATTTTAAATTCAACCATTAGTGCAAAGGGGTTAGTAAAGAAAAATAAACGTAAATATTTATTGACTGATGATTAATTTATTCATTTTCAGTGTCACAAACCTTGGTTGCTTTTATCTGTCATCAAATTGTGCTGTGACTGAGATACCTTTTGGTTTTTTTTGCGTCAAAACCTGTCAATCTTCACAGACTACATCCAACGATTGCAGTTTTGGTCTTTGAAGGATTCTTTATTCTACAGGATCATGTTTGAGATGTGTAAAGAGAATATGTTATTGACCATACTTTTTTAATATAATGCTTCTTGTCGTATTATGAAACATACGTGAAGATTGTTATATTAACGCAATAAAATATTAATATATATTTAACATTGTTTTTAATTTATCTTCATACCTATTAATTAAGAATTTAGATAATTTTGTTATTATAATTATAATAGCAAATAAAGTGATCTTCGAATAAAGTGATATTCGATGATTCTATTTTTTACTATAATAAACATGCACAAATACCTGACAAATTCATTATGATTTTGATAAACAGGAACGTCATTAGTTCATGTCAGGTTCGCTTTCTTTCAGAGTTCTGTTTTATCGACCAAATCTACTAAAGAATTTTTATACTCATTTCAATTTTCAAAAATCATTTTTACGATTAATATATTTAAATGTATTATGAATTTAATTTCATGTATCTTTATTATTTACCAACATTTAATATGATTTTATCAGGTACTTACTCATCTAATGGCCACGACAGATTTACACAAACTGCGGCCATAAATTTTTTTAAATGTGTCAAATTACAAAATGTAGGAATTATATTTCCAAAATTTTGCATTAAATCTTTATTTATTGAGAATAATAAGATTTGAATAACATTTATATGTATAACGAATCAATCTCCAATTATTTTATTACATTTTCATACCGTAATACCAAGATTCCATTCAACGTTTACATGAGTAATTTTGTTTCCAAACGATGGCTTACTGTCTTTTTTGAAAAATTTGTATGAAGATCCTAAAAAAATAAATTTTTTTAAATAGCGCTTAATATATTAAAGTTAACGTTGCCAATTGTATCTTAGAACGTTCTCGAGCAAATTTCACCGCTCTGCGCAGATTCATATCTGACGTAGCATTTGTATTTTGAGCGTGATGCTCCGACATAACGGAAAGTATTGTCAAAGGCAAATAAAAAAACAAACATTTCTGAATTATTATGTAGATATCACTTCTTTGTAATTTTTAAGTACTGACTCAGAACCATAAAAAATGATGACCTTTTCTGTAACATTCTTTCCATCGCTTAGTATTTTATTTTTATAGTTTAAGAATGCATGAATCACTTTGTAATGGTAACGTAATTGAAAACAAATGAGCCAAGACTTTCATACTCTTTTTCAAAATATATAAGCAATATGATTTATGCTAAACTATAAGATTTGATTTTAAATTCAACCATTAGTGCAAAGGGGTTAGTAAAGAAAAATAAACGCAAATATTTATTGACTGATGATAAATTTATTCATTTTCAGTGTCACAAACCTTGGTTGGTTTTATCTGTCATCAAATTGTGTTGTGACTGAGACACCTTTGGGTTTTTTTTGCGTCAAAACCTGCTGCACAGACTACATCCAACGATTGCAGTTTTGGTCTTTGAAGGATTCTTTATTCTACAGGATCATGTTTGAGATGTATAAAGAGAATATGTTGTTGACGGAAGAAACTACTACACCAATTATCCCATACCATACTTTTTTAATATAATGCTTCTTGTCGTATTACTCGTATTATGAAACATATGTGAAGATTGTTATATTAACGCAATAAAATATTAATATATATTTAACATTGTTTTTAATTTATCTTCATACCTATTAATTAAGAATTTAGATAATTTTGTTATTATAATAGCAAATAAAGTGATATTCAATGATTCTGTCCACAACAATCTGTTTTATGTGATTAATTGAGATATGAATATTATACAGTAGGTATTTCTTAATTATTATGATGTGGATAAAACAAATATATTTTTTACTATAATAAACATGCACAAATACCTGACAAATCCATTATGATTTTGATAAACAGGAACGTCATTAGTTCCTGTCAGATTCGCTTTCTTTCAGAGTTCTGTTTTATCGGCCAAATCTACTAAAGAATTTTTATACTCATTTCAATTTTCAAAAATCATTTTTACGATTAATATATTTAAATGTATTATGAATTTAATTTCATGTATCTTTATTATTTACCAACATTTAATATGATTTTATCAGGTACTTACTCATCTAATGGCCACGACAGATTTACACAAACTGCGGCCATAAATTTTTTTAAATGTGTCAAATTACAAAATGGAGGAATTATATTTCCAAAATTTTGCATTAAATCTTTATTTATTGAGAATAATAAGATTTGAATAACATTTATATGTATAACGAATCAATCTCCAATTATTTTATTACATTTTCATACCGTAATACCAAGATTCCATTCAACGTTTACATGAGTAATTTTGTTTCCAAAAGATGGCTTTCTGTCTTTTTTGAAAATTTGTATGAAGATCCTAAAAAAATAAAGTTTTTTAAATAGCTCTTAATATATTAAAGTTAACGTTGCCAATTATATCTTAGAACGTTCTCGAGCAAATTTCACCGCTCTGCGCAGATTCATATCTGACGCAGCATTTGTATTTTGAGCGTGATGCTCCGACATAACGGAAAGTATTGTCAAAGGCAAATAAAAAAACATTTCTGAATTATTATGTAGATGTTTACATAGTTATTTTGTTATGCGGAGCGGAGAAGAATCCAATAAATCTAACATCGGAAGAATCTGTTCGGCCGATCTCGAGTTATAATTGTTCGCACTAACCCGACTTTCATTTAATATTAGAGATTTAATTTAAAATAGATTTCCGATGTAGCTGCGATCATTGAAGAAAGGGCAGGGCAAATATATTAAAGTTAGCATGGAACGGATTTACTGACAACAACGCCATCTGTGAAAAAATCCACAACAACACAATTTTTATTTACCATTGAGTTTCAAAACATTATAAGTAGATTTTTGATAGAATTTCTTTCGAGGTTTCAGAAATACTTTCATCAAAAGTATTTTTGTATAAATCATAAACTTGAATTCAATATTCATAGTAAAGACTACAGGACAACGTTTGTCGGGAAGGCTAGTGGGGTATAAGAGATACACTGTAAATTATTATTAAAAAGTGTACCGGGTTGTCCTGGAAATACCTATACAAAGACGAAAAATGGGATAAAGTCAGCTCATTGGAAGAAAAGAAAACATCCCAGTTTAAAATATAAAGGTTGCTTCCACGTAGGTACTATGTACCTAATCATGCTTCACGTTTTTAATAATTTTAATGGGTTCGCCGATACAAGCGGCCTCTGCATAGCGCCGGAGTAAACCCAATACCGTAAAGGCCTCCGACTAAACAAACTTAATAATATTATTATTATTTTGTACATTTTTGTAACATTGCGCCCCCGAGGTGGGTCCCGCATAATACATTCTTTATCGTTTTATCGGAAGCCTGAACATTCAATATAATAGCCTCTACCCTTTCTACAAATATTCCTATTATTATTTTTGAAACACACGCGTGTACATTATACACAGGGTATTCGCACAACATATCATCATTGTTGAACACAAAAAATGAGTCATGTACAAGCTAGATGAAATTGTGAATCTTTGGTGTATCACATACTCAACTGAAACCAGAGCTGATACGTGATGGCAAAAAATCTTCTCTGCGCTGCGTTCTATAGTGGACATTGCTCTTATGGGATGAGGTTGGGAGTTTGAATCCAGAAAATTAGCGAACAATGTATTGTCAATAAAATTATGCGATGAAGTAGAGAGCGATGACGATTTAAAGCGGATCATGTCGAGTGTATGGGAGACGATATTATAATCCCTAAAGATATTTCCGAGGGTTAGAGAATAAGAGGTAGATTGAAAACTGGTCTTCGAGGTCCTAAGGCGCTGAAACAGTGTAGTAAAAACAGGTCATTTCCTATGTCAACGGGGAAAAGAAGAATATTATAAACACTCGATTTTATTCATATTTTCACTTTATTAAGGCTCTTTTTCCTGCACTGAATTCAATAAATGGATCATATTTTGTATGTTACTATACGATATGTAAGCGCAATACCGATATGTACCGGGCGTGTACACACGGGAGCAATAGAAATAGATACTTGCGTTGGTACTGTAGTTACATACAAACCTACCTATGTCCATGCATTTACATAGGTACATATTATCGATGAGAACCTAACTTAAAATGGCGAGAAAAAAGGGAAGCCTTATTTTCAATTACCATTTTCAGAAATGTGTGGATTCCTCAAACTAAAAACGTCGTTTAGAATACTAATACTGAGTTATTTACGTAGATGTCATGGAGTCTATTCTAGGTACATAAACTAAGAACTAATTCAGCTCTGCTAAAATTCCTCAATTACTATAATGGACCGGCAGCTGTTCACGCCAATGAATTGCTTATGGGCTGTGTCAGTTTGCTTGAAATCACTACTTACCTAAAATTACCAGCAAAATTCACAATTTTAGCGGAACTGTTACTGTTGGAAATTTTCAATATTAAAGAACACAGCTTTGGTCTACTCAAGTACACTTTATTTGACACTAAAAATTGATACATAAAATTGTAACATTAATTACTAGGTCCCCACCACACATGACAGGTGGGGTTGCCAAGCTATAATTATATGGCTAATAAAGTAAAATATTTTCTATGTCTTTAACAGTTACAGAATCAACCTCCGTACCTGATTTTTATAAACAACTAGCTTTCCCGACAGACGTTGTCCTGTGTTCCTAAATATGAATATTGAAATCGAATGTGTATGGTGATGAATTAATTTTCATTTGACCAATGTAATTCCGAACGATGCGTCTGTTTAAAATCATGCATATTCCATCCGCATTCTGTCAATCGCACCAATTGACAATTTCTGTCAGAATTTCAAAATAAGAATAAAAATTATAAGGTAAAAAGTACTAAAAAGGTTGTCTACGTAGAGTTTTCTTTAATTTTCTAATTTTCCATGCATTTTTCTTAATTTTTTTCTTCTAAAAGGACATTCTCCTGATAAAAGCCTACACGACAAAAAAAGAATTAGCGAAATTGGTCCAGTCGCTTAGGCGTGATGCGATGACATCGGGAAATAGCTCTCCATTTTTATAAGACTAGCTTTCCCGACAGACGTTGTCCTGTAGTCCTAACCAGAGGCGGCCCGTTCATATGTGCACAGCGCCCCCAAAACAAAAATACATTATTAATCTCATTAAGTTAATAAAATAATGATGTTAAAATATTTCTAAAACATCCATATTTCATTCGTATTCAAAGCTCAGGCGGGAACATCGTGAGAATATATGCGCGCGCACACATTCTATCTCACCTACATAATATTATGAAGTAGGTACCTACCGATAGACTTAGCGTTGGACTAAGTGGGATGGGCTACTGTAAAAGCGGCAATCGCGTATGCGAGAATGAGAGGGAACTACTCGCGATGGCGTTGGCGCGTCGCAGGTGATCATTTCCATACTAACTTATATATTGTATTTTATATCATTTCTTACCCCTTTTTTATTTTCAACTTTTTATTAGTGATTCTGTTATCCAGAGCGGAGAAGAATCCAATAAATCAAACATTGAAAGAATCTGTTCAGCCTATCTCGAGTTATAAGTATTCGACCTAACCCGACTTTAATTTATATTAGAGATGAAGCGTATACAAATTTTAACGGATGACAAAAGCTCATGCGATGGTGAATAAAATAACGTAGGTAGTACAATGTTGTTGATAGCCTGGCGGTTAGGTAGCTGCGGCTTTCGTAATGTTTCGTGCGGAGGTCGTGGGTTCGATCCCAGGTACCGACCATCTTCCTCTTTCACGACACAAGATTAAAGTAGCTTACTGTGAAAGAGTCAAAGAGTGTGTGTGTGTGTGTGTGTGTGAGGGTGAGTTAGGGTGTGTGTGTGTGTGTGAGGGTGAGTTAGGGTGTGTGTGTGTGTTCACTTTCAGTAAGAACAAATTCATTTATAAAAGAAGTACATTTACACGTGAACAAAAGGAATTTATATATAAAGATAATATGAAATGAGAAAGTTTTGAAGATAGGTATTATGAAACCACCCTAACAAAAGGTTTAAAACTAGGAATCAGACAGATAAATGCATTTCACCGCACAACTTCTTAGTTTCTGGAACAAAACAAACAAACAATACTGGAGTAACTTTGTTATAAATCAAATCGGAATTGAAAAACTTTGTATATAAGGTAGGTATTTTAAATCCTTTCTCAACGGTGTGATGACGTTTTAACAGATAGCCGTGATACCAAGAACGCTGATGAAACGAATTCATTCGAATAGCCGAGTAACGGAACTCTCATTCTACATTCAATGCTGTGATATCCAGGTGTATAATAATAATTGGTAAGCTCATTCCAAACTCGGTGTGTTCGTTGAAAAAACTCTAACCCCATGAGAAATATTTTTCATACAAACCAATACAACTACGGGAAACATGTTTCATACTTGTATTCATCTGTTAGTGGATATTTGTTGCTATGACAAAAATAAGAGATGTCCGCAGGAAATATTATACGGAGACTACAGATGACATTTGACATCCATCAAGTCCCGCAGCAATAGTTGTATCTAGGATGTTCTGATCAAGTATCACATATTTCGTTAATACTAGTGGTCGAATTTCGACCTTAACTTATTCAAATTGTAAGTTTGAACATAATTAAGGTTCCTTTGTAATTTTGAATTTCAAAATTACAATGGAATGGAATAGTTCAAATTGTACATAAGTTTGAACATTTTTAATATTCAAAGACAGAGCGAGCGCTATTTTCAAAATTTTCTTTCAAAAACAATTATTAATGACATGGATACGTCAAATATGAAATGTTTATATGTACAAAGTTTTTTCTATTATTAAGACAAACAATATTTACCTATATAATATTCTCAATTTGACCACATATGATATTTGCGTGTGTGTCAATGCTAAATAGATAGAAGTCACACATAAGTGTGTGAATAAGTATCAAATATATAAAATTACAGTAGGTAGTATTTGTAATGTTTTTTTATTGATTTAATTTATTTTTTATGCATAAAAAAAATAGCTTTCGACTCCCCTAGCGCAGTGGTAACTATAGAAGGCTTTCGTACGTACACCGAGGGTCGTGGTTTCAAATCCTGTTGCCGACCATTTTCCACTTTCACGACACAAAACCTTTGCCTTTGCCTAGTGTGAAAGATGTCAAAAGTGTATGTGTTCACTTTGAAGAGCTCAGATTCATAAAAAAAAATATTTTTCCACGCATATATTATGTTAGTGTTGATAATTATTGTCATAGCAATTATCGACTGGCGACTACGTGCTAATGTTTATTTTGTTCTGTCATTTGTATGAAAAATATTTCTCGAGGGGCTAGAGTTTATCGATGAATTTAGCGAGCTACGGACGAACTTGAAAATTTATCATATTCTCTACATCTTGCTTGATACCTAATATTCGTAATTGGTTGTGTTAAAATAATAGGTATACATTGGTACATCAGTATTTCATACAAAATGTGCTGTAAAGTTTTTTGATTTAACGGAGTCTAACAAAATATTTTTACACACCTTTGTATTAAAAACGACGTAGAATAAAAATTCAGCTCATTTTAACGAAAAAAAATAAGTATTTTTTTTTAAAACAATTTTATTTCGATTTAACTTTTTTTTTATAGGTAGGTAATTACTCGACTTCTATATTATGTATCTCGAAAATCCGTCCATCTATAGAGGTAAAGAGCTCTGCCGATGATTACAGAAATTAATCGAAACATTCGAAATATAATAGTCCTTTTCAAAGTTTAATAATAATAATATGTATAGCTATATTATTATCTTTGTAAGGCTGTATGTATATTATATCGAACACGGACCCTCGCTGATGTGAATAGAGTCCGATCTTAACGGAGAAGAGATTATTATTATTTCTGATAAACGGAATGGGGATTTTTATTTTAACGGAATTTCCCGTAAAGCTGAATAATTGATTTTTGAATCCGTTATGCCCGTATAATATCTACCTACGTACCAACGCACTTGTACAGGCGTGTATTGGTACTATGCATACCTACTAGATAGATTGAGAATTCAAATGCTTTTTTTATTATTAAAAGGTTTTCTATGAAAGACATCGAAGATTAAAAAAAATATTCAAAGATTTAACCTATTAAATTAAAAAAATGTTGATAAAAATTATTACTTATCGTTCTTCGCTTTTGTCTAAGGAAACCTGCATTACACTAAAATAATAATATATATTACTAGCTTTCCCCACATACGTTGTCCTGTGGTTCTAGCCCGAAGTAACCCGTTAATATGTACATGATATTATGCACTGCGCCCCCATTAAACTATACAAAATTAATTCGATTGAGATATGCTAATAAAATAATAACATTAAACTATTTCTGAAACATCCCTATTTTTTATTTTTTTATTTTATTTTCCATTAGCAATTACACAACAAACAGTTTACATAATATAATTGTTGGAATTTACTGCCCCACTAGACAACGTCTGTTCTGGGGCAATACTACTTCAAATCAAATCATGTAACCAACCAATCATCTTACAAAAAAAAGCATAATACCTACAGCGAAGAAAAAAAAATAATAGTAATAAATAAAAGTACAAATAATAATGTATTTACTAAATAACAAGACTAACAAGATAAGATTCCAGTAATAAGGGTCTACTGTTTCATTCTACTATTTCATTCGTATTCAAAGCTCTGGCGGGAACAACTTGAGAAAAATGCGCTCGCGCACACACCCTACCTCGCCTATTACCAACACGAATGTTCCCGATAATATTGTTGACTTTGTACGAAAATTTTCTAAAACTATCGAAACGGTGCGGTGGAGTAAGTGGGATGGGCTACTGTAAGAGCGTATGCGGGAATGAGAGGGAACTACCCGCGATGTCGTGGGCGCGTCCCAGGTAACCTTTCCATACAAACTTAAATATTGTATTTTACATCATTTCTTATCCATTTTTTTTAACTTTTTATTAGTTATTCTGTTATCCGGAGCGGAGAAGAATCCAATAAATCAAACATCAGAAGAATCTGTTGTGCCAATCTCCAGTTATAAGTATTCGCACTATCCCGACTTTAATTTATATAGTAGATTGTTCATTTCATTTAATATAATATAGAATTAAATCAATCAATAAATCAATTGTCCTTTTTACACCCCACTCAGGAGCATAGGGAGGCAACAAGAGCTCTCCATTGCGCTCGATCTTGCGCAATGTTTATGACCTCCTCCCACACCATGTCCAAATCCATCAGCTCTGCTTGGAAGGAGCGAAACACAAGTGTGAGAGGGTCTTTCTCTTCTACCTAATATTACCCTCGGCCGAAACTATCAATAGTTTAAATACGCTCTTTTATTAAGTTATAACCATTCGATTTAAATTAATAACGTCCACCATTTCCCAAATTCGTCGAAACACCGGAAATTCCAAAATCATGGAAATCTTGAAATGTTCACCATTTTGAAAAATCCCACGCTCCTTGCGCTATTGAACCCATATTCGTACAAGAATCCATAAAAATATGTGTGATGTTGTGTTTGACACGGGCAATAGGCATTAAATAGAGACTGCTCAAAATGAACATACCTAGTCAATAATTCGATTAACCCATTAGACTCATTAGAGTGTGTCTATCAATCAGAAATTTTCAAAAATCTATCAAAAAAACTTTTTGTATCTTTAATAGCCTGCTAAGGTATTTCAAATGAAAAGAAATTTTTGAAATGGTTCTTTTATTCGATGTTCCTCAATTGCATCGATTAATAGAACGAACCTAATTTTTGTAAAACCATCGTATTCGATTCATTTCTTTTCTATCGTTATTTTTTTTTCTCCTTCATTCTCTCGATTCTTTCATTTATATTCCACGGCCGCTGCGTATTGTGTGTCTGTTTAAGGCAAAGAGAGGGTATATCAAGGGCATTTTTACAAATATTGATAAAAATTATCCAACCTGAAACACGAATTCCTACGCGTATTTTCATCTTCCCATCTATGCTCATTTCTCCTTTTTCTTCCTTTCATTTGGAGGTTTTATTCAACCCGCAGCTCGCATGAAAATTGAAGAAAAAAAATCAATAACCCGTATAAAAAAAAACAAAATAAAAAATTTGCTATTAAAATTTGATTGAAAAATACACATCTGCGCCGCTAGCGGTAACGTAACGCCTGCAACGAACGAATTTTCCATAGTATGTACGATCTTTACGCGCACGCGAACTAACTACGTACTATGGAAATTTGGTTCGTTGCACCCAACGTTGCGCGCACGCGAACCACGTGCGTATTATGAAAATTTGGTTCGTTGCACCCAACGTTGCGCGCACGCGAACCACGTGCGTACTATGGAAATTTGGTTCGTTGAATGCGTTACCTATATTACCACGCAATAAATACAAATATTATAAGACATTTAACTTATATAGATTATATTCAAGGGTTTCAACCTTACCTACTAGACGAGAGTTTGTGCCGAGGCAATGCGTTTCCCAAATCGTAAACCATGATATAACTCTAAGCAAAACTTCTTTGAGTAAAATATTAGATACTAATTAATAGATAGGCTTTAAGCAAGATTGCTGTATATAGCGTTATGCGACTCGGTAGTCTCATACGGTCTCTCCTCTTATAGTCTTGCATATAAAACAAACTTAGAAAAGATATCTGTCATACAAAAAAAAATAATCAAAACTGTCATAGGTAAAAAACATTCACACAGACTTAAGTCACAAAATAAATGCTATTTTGCCCATCTAAATGTCTTCAATCTCCAACAGAGAATCCTATTAAACTTACTGACAGAAACATTCAATTCACCAAAAGACAAATCCTTGTTGACACATCAACAATCAACTACAAACTTCTAACTTCCACAATGACTATGGTAGACGAACGGATGACATTATTATACCTAAAATTTGGAACCCTGTACCATCGGGGATTAAGGAATGCAAAGCCATGGCCAACTTTAAAAATAAAATTAAAGGTTATATATTACATAGAAAAGTTGGCTGGCTGATCTGATTTGCCGGTGGATCCGGACTTTATTCTTTATTATTAAGTAAATTCTTTATGTATAGTGTATGAGTTATTTTTAAGTGTATAATACCTGTATGCAGAACAGCCAAAAATCCCGTAAGGGATTAGGCATCTTCCTATTTAAAATTATTTGTACAAATTTTCTTGTCAATAAATTAAAAAAAAAAAAAAAGGTCTTCATAAACTTCTTTTCAAGGTCTTATTGAATGAGAATTTTTTTAAATGCATATTTCCAATGCGCGGCTGTTTTTATACAGACATATTGAAGATATTTTTTTTTTTTTTTTTTTTAAATAATAATAATAATCTTTATTCAAGAAAAATAATGTTACATAACATATACAAACAGAAACACAAGCAAGCACAATCGAACACTTAATCTAACAAAATGCCCCCAGACAGCATGTTGCGCTGGTATAAGGGGGTCGATAGCTGTGCATAGAATTTTCATTTACACTTATTTATTCTATACTAATAAATACAGTTGATATTACAAAAATAAAAAGAGATAAAAAAATAAATAATATAAATAAATAAAATATATAACTAATAATAAATAACAACAATAAAAAGAACAGTTAATCTATCACATACATGCCCCTCACAGTAAACAAGAAAACAATATCATTTACAATACGTTATATTGCACAAATATTATCTTACTATAGGTAAATAGTACATTTTGGGTTGTCCGATTAGAGATGTGATGCCTCTCTATTTTAATTTCAGTAATGTAGACTATCCTATCAATATGTTTTATATGTTGCACTTGAATTCGGAGAAAAATAATAAATGCTTATTAAGTTTGTTCAAAGAAACTTTGTCAATATTTAAAATTAATAAAAAAAAAAGAAAAAAAATCCTTTTCAACATGAATGTCAAAACATACCTAAACTGTGTAAGTGAGGGCATCATCCATGTTTGGATGGAATGCCAGCAAAAGAGAAAACACAAACAGTATATTTTTAACTCATTCACTCGCGTTCACACAATGTTAATCTCTTCATCGCCTTCGCAAATGGTTTTATCGACTCTATTTGTTTTACCTCATTTGGCAATGCATTATATAACAATGCAGCCGAATACATGAACCCATCTCTGACTCTATTAGTCCTGGGGTACTCAGTCCTAATATGATTCTTTTGTCGTGTGTCGCGGGAATGTACACTACTGTTAGGCAACATACATATTTGCGACTTAATCTGTCCGTTCTTCATCCTATGCAGCATCTTTATCTTCTCAATGCTGATCATCTCATCCAAGTTCAAGGATTCCGTTATTTTATATAGTTCACTTGATCTTGTAAATTTATTCAGATTATAGACTGCCTTCAATGCTTTGTTCATGGCCCTCTTTATAGTTTCACTTAGTTGAGCACTACATTGCGACCAAACTACTAAGCCATAGGTTATATGGGGTAATATAAATGCGTTATAAATCATTTTTTTCGTAGCAATATCATATAGATCAATTCTCTTTAATATTCCGATCAGGGGCCCCAGCTTATTCAGTATGTAATTCACATGCTCCGACCATGATAATCTTTCATCCATTTTTACACCCAAATATTTAATGCAGTCCGCACGCTCAATTTCACATCTATTTATAACTATTTTGAGGGTGATTTTAGGTTTGTTTTTCTGCTTCATTATCATATACCTTGTTTTATCAGCATTGATGGTGAGTGACTTATTAAAATTGCTTTCAAGAATATTCTTGATTATATTTATAAAAAAAATGATTATATGACATACCTTCAATATAATCCAAGGTTGAGCCCGCATTCCTCAGGTGAATCAGATTATTGACAAATGGAAATCACAGAAATAGAATTATCTTTTATCAAAGAAAAATGGCGAAGGTTTTCACGGCGACATTTTAACCGCAAAGAGAGAAGCGCGCGACCCCGTCTGGCAGGGTCACCATTCGTTATTTTTATTGTCACCCGAATCCTTTAACGTCTCACCTACGCTGCTATCCACGTAGAATCAATTTTTGTTCAATGTAGAGAAATGATTTGAATTTATTAGAATACCTCCCCTAGCTACTGCGTGCACCCCTCGACTCTAGGGGGATAATGTTATTGAATATTATTATATATAGCCTTGTTCCGCTGTTTTATCCAATTTATCCCGATTAGGTAGGTCTTTATTTTACATACAATCACACCGTGCTAAAAGGCTCTGAATGGAATAATTGAAATCAATAGATACATTTAAGATACTTTTGTGCTCGTATTTTGAGAGCCGAGCTTTTAATCCTTTTTTCATTAGCGTTGAATGGTAATAAGCGAGTCGTGTGAGAATTTAATAAAAAAAAACTAAAAGACAGACAAGAAAAAGTGTTACAAGTGCTGGATGCAATTGATCACCAAGCATAAGAGTCTCTTGTGTTCCTTCCAGAGGTGGCACAGTGGACAACGTAAGACTACCACAAGTTCAAAAACGCCCGTAACAGAAATACTAAAGCATCCACTGGAGCAGTGGCTCTTAATCTTTTTGGAGGTACAGAACATCACCAGTTTCATATGCGAATTCACTGAACCCTTCTTAATTTGAAGAGTGTTCAGTGATAAGTTCTCAATATGATTCAGGTATGTGTCTTGCTTGACCGACGAGACTGACTCATCGAACCCAGGTTAAGAGCCACTGCCCTGGAGCAAGGATGTGTTCCCAAATAAGTTAGCCTGTAACTCGTTGTTTTCACTGAAACACTCTGTCCTAGCTGAAAAATGATCGCGCGACCATGCGATGAGCGATCATACAATTTTCTCAATTTGAACGATCCGTCCGCGTTTGAGTATACTATGAAACACGTCGCGCGGACGCGTGATCGCTTTGCAGTTAGTAAAAACGGTAACCCAGGTGAAATATTTTTCAAACATTTGAAATAATAATAATAAATAATAAATATAACTTTATTGTGAAATAAAAAACAATTATTCATAGAAACATTGATTGAGTCAAAGGGCGGACTTATCCCGCAGGATCTCTTCCAGCCAACCCATAAATCAATTCAACTACAAGAAATATTTTAAAATGTACCTATATTATTCGTTCCTATGACAATAATTGTTTTTCCGCGGGACATATTTATACGGATAAAATATACGTTAATTTAGCAGAGGTTACCATATGCAACTGCAGCTACGGAAAAAAATTACAATTAAAACTTTTTATGCAGCCAAACTCATCGTCCGATAAAAATAAACACACATAACGAATACCTGAGGTCAGAATACTAAAAAAGGATTTTTAGAGACAGAGATTATCGAGGTAAAACAAGATAGGATTTTTGTGACCCATGACGTATATATTAAACTGGTGCTGTCTTTACTTAAATCTTGTGACCTTATACATACAAGTTAGTTATTCGGACATATTGAACAATTCACCGCAGAGAACATTAATAATACTGTGACAAACAAAAGTGGGCCTGCTCTCTCGGGATCCCGTTCCCCGAAACCCCGAAGCAAACCGCATTCTCGGCATCAGCCAGCCTTAATTAAACCGGAACAATAAATATTTAGTTGAGAACCTATTAATAATGACGAGGAGATAAATCTAAAAATAAGGTCCTTCGATTCAAATTATAAACCTAGGTATATACCAACATATTATATTTTCTATTTCTATGCTATTTTCCTCTTGGGATCATTAGAGGTAGACCAATTCAAGAAACCAACACATTGGTTGGTTTCCTATAAAAATAAAAAAATAATTCGCTGTAGAATAAAATCAATTATGTCCTTCCCTTCAAATAAGTAGAAGTTTTTTTTTTTGATATTAATACACATCTGTAACAAAATACGAAACAGTCTAATGAATAATAAAATGCGTACATAATTACATTATCGTGTGAGTTTTATAATGCCGGCCATATACGCTCAGTCGCTCAAGCCTGCAGCAGGCTTGAAGTGGCGTCGAATTTGTAATACGTCCTTAATGTAAGCTACCAACTTTGATTTAAGTCATCAAGTAAGCATGATGGCGCATCAGTTTAAGCCGTGTACTGCCCAGTGATGAACGACAACGCGTCAGCAATCCGAGGTTTATTACTTGCAATAAATAAAATAAAACAGAAAGTACCTAAATATAATTCCAGGTAGTGGAAAAATTGTTTTTAATACGAAAATAAATTATCTAATGTACATTTTCTGGAAGAATAAAAGATTGCGGATAATAGAAGATTATCGTTATATTTACATACGAATCAATAAAGAAATGTATTTAAAACTTCTATCTTTGGTCACATCCAATTCATATAGAAGACACTGTCGTTAGACGTGCTATTTGCCACATGAAGGATCAATAGAAACATTAAGATATCATATACATAAGTGTCATATGAATTTCCACAACAATATCGTCTCCAGTTTTAGACTTATTTTCTGTAAAAATAATTTACTTTTCTATTGACTGCAGTGTTTTTTTGCAATATGCCACCATCAAAAGCGCGCACCCAAACTACATGCTTACCTGACCACTAGGTAAGCATGTAGGCTTGTAATACCAGTGTTGTACCAATACACCATCAAGTGACGCTGCAAAACTAGGTAGGTTTGTCATACCAGTGTTGTACCAATACACCATCAAGTTTAATTGACGCTGCAAAACCAGGTAGGCTTGTCATACCAGTGTTGTACCAATACACCATCAAGTTTAATTGACGCTGCAAAACTAGGTAGGCAGTGTTGTACCAATACACCATCAAGTTTAATTGACGCTGCAAAACTAGGTAGGCTTGTCATACCAGTGTTGTACCAATACACCATCAGGTTTAATTGACGCTGCAAA
Organism: Mystacides longicornis; assembly: GCA_963576905.1. Lineage (NCBI taxonomy): Eukaryota > Metazoa > Arthropoda > Insecta > Trichoptera > Leptoceridae > Mystacides > Mystacides longicornis. The sequence goes on from OY756427.1 coordinate 25,046,841, forward strand.
ACTAGGTAGGTTTGTCATACCAGTGTTGTACCAATACACCATCAAGTTTAATTGACGCTGCAAAACCAGGTAGGCTTGTCATACCAGTGTTGTACCAATACACCATCAAGTTTAATTGACGCTGCAAAACTAGGTAGGCAGTGTTGTACCAATACACCATCAAGTTTAATTGACGCTGCAAAACTAGGTAGGCTTGTCATACCAGTGTTGTACCAATACACCATCAGGTTTAATTGACGCTGCAAAACTAGGTAGGCTTGTCATACCAGTGTTGTACCAATACACCATCAAGTTTAACTGACGCTGCTTCAAGCCCCCTGCAGGCATGATGATAAGCTTGACCGTGTATAGCCGGCGTAAGGAGTACTTACTGTTCGTTGGGACGGAGGCGGGGGCACCATTTGTTTGTTCCCATATCGGCTCTGATTGCCGGCCTTTTAAAATGTACAAAATAAAACCGAAATGAATAACAGATCTCGAGTCGCTCCTCTTTCGTAAAACTTTCAAACAAAACTCCAAGTTTATAATGCGATTAATGTCTAAAATCCTTTGTACATTTTAATATCATAAAAGTTTATTGTGTAACCTTGTTATGCGATAGAGATAATATCAATGTACACAATTGAGTCCTAAGTCTGGAATGATAATAAGATTATGATACTGCGATGCTTAGCGAAACTCTCTTTGCTTTGCCTCGCCGCAAATCATTTACAAATGTTTTGCATAAATTAAATTGTTAAAAGTGATTTAATTAACTGAATTAATAATATCTTTCTACGTAGTTCTTAAGCAGAGGAAAGCATTCTGAAATCCGCTTATTAAAGAATAAAGCAAGAATATAATATATATAATTAATAAACAAGTACTCCAGTGGTATGATTGTTCATTAATATAATTAAATCACGTAAAATTCAAATATGTACAGCTACATAGTTTTTTCTTACAGAGACAATATATTAAACATATTGAAAATTGCCGTAATTGGGATATTCGAGGATTTGATCACATAAGCCAGTCCTCGAAACAACAGTAGAAGACAGTCGTACTTTTATGTCCGTCGTAGTGATATGTTCATGCCATTTCAAAATCGAACATCATTAGTTAATTGCTGGGTTGGTCTTATAGAAGACGCTATTTTTGTAAAAAGGTCACACTAAGCAAGCTTTCTATTGTGAAATCCTTGATTCATTGATAGAGGGCCTCTTATTGAGCCTCGTCTCCAGAGGCCTCTTCCAGAGTGCCAATGGATTGTCCCAGCCCTTTCCCCTCGCAAGAAATCTGCTAACAGGATTTCCAGCTCCCGTTGGCAATCAAAATATAATTATTTTTGGTCCCTAAGATAATATAAAGTATGAAACAAAAAATTGGTTAGTAAGTAATTAGAACATTTTTACTCTCGATATTTAAAAATCTATAAACATTTATCAAAAAGATCACCTACCTTAGGAACAATTTTTGTGTTTTCATGTAGAAAAAAGACCCACCTGAAAAAATAAAAAAAATGTAATTATTATTTTGATAAACTTTTACACGTTTTGGTGAAATTATATTATTTACAACATTGTAAACTGTATTTTTTTCTCTCTGACGAGATTATTATAATATTACACTAAAATTTATGTTGGATGTTAAAGAGTTATTTCTAACCATTAAAATCTTCAGCATATTGAAAATGTTGATTGGAAATACAATACTCCCCTGGAAATTTAGGGAGCTTTTTTTCCAATGTTCCGAGAACTGGATTGCTAAGCACGTTAAAGGGACCAAAAGATAGTAGTGCCTTCATTCCTGTGGCTCATTCAGGATGTAAAGAAACGAAAGAATATTAATAATAAACATTTATTCAATAGAATATCTCAGTACAAAATACAATATTATGATAAATCTACCCACTGGGCCAAGCCTGTCTCGGGGAGACTTAAATATAGTACAAAAATAGAGCAAGACACAAAAAGACCAATACAAAAAAAAATGCAATAAGCCTCTATACAATTATCAGAAAAATAAGCCATAGGCATTTCAGTCATCATCAGTAAAAACATTCCATTCCTTAAACAATAGTAATTCAAAGTCCAGCATATGGTTTAAAAAAAATGAACAATTAAAAGTGCAACTGCAAAAAGCAATTAACCATTACAAATAGTAAAAAGAATAATTATTATGACAACTAGTAAAAAAGAATACACATAAAAAACGGATAGTCGCAAATACAAGTCTATCCCTAAAATTAATCAATAGTCTAGATAAAAAATAAACATGAATAAATAGTAATTAACAATAAGTAAAAACATAAAAGCAGTCAACTGTAGACAATAAATTATCAAGAACCTCTAAAGTCATCAATATTAATAACTATAAGAAAATACACACATACTTACATACAACCTCTCATACACATACGTTAACATAATAAATACATAGAATAAATACATAGATACATACATATAATTAAAAAAAAATAAGAACATAATAAATTACGCTGTTATAAGATAAGGAGGTTAATAACCAGATGGTTAAGGGGGATCATATCTATATGGTACTATATTTAAATGATTTTTAACAAAATTATAAAAATAGTGGGTTCATTTTAAAAAAAAAAAAAAAAAAAAAAAAAAAAAAAAAAAAAAAAAAAAAAAAATGATTTCAAATGTAAACATAATATTTTGTTGAGAGCGTCTAGAAATGAATTAGAAAAGCGAAACCATCAGGTTGACAAATTTAAGGCCCACTGATTGATCAATTCTGTGGGTTTTGCAGGGTTCTGCGTTCCTTATTAATTGAGGTGATTATTTGAATCAAGGGTGGGTCAAACGAATGTAAGTAGGTAGGTAATATGTATAAAGAGTTTCGAATGATTTATAGACATAAATGTGGTGGTGCGAAAAACGTCAAGTTGATGATATCGATTCGCTATAGTGCGGAAAAGTTGCGATTGGTAAATACAAGAAAAACAAAAAAAATAATTATTCAAATCGGACTTTATCTTCCGATCCTGCAAGCCACATGAAATTTGAAAAAATATGAAAATTTTCACGTGATCCTCGGTCGGCCACGCATTCTTACACCTTTCCTTTCAGCCTTATGAATAATTCTCTTTTTCATTCTGTTTGCATCCATTCTTTCCACATGCCTAAACCATCTCAACTTATTAACTTGCATCTTTGTCACAACACTTACTTCCATACCACATTCCTTCCTAATATTTTCATTCCTAACCATATCCCATAAAGTTTTTCCAAAAATATTCTCCGTAGAGATTTCATCTCTACTGCATTTATACTACATTCTTCTTTTTTCGTCCATGTCCTTGATTCACAACCATACATCATCGATGGTAACAGGATTGCGTAATCATGACGTCATATTTATCCTCAATTAATAAAAAAAGAAAGCAATTGCGAATATGAAAACATAGGTAATAAGTGAACGTAGAGTAAGAGTTGGGAATATCTGAGGAGAGAAAGTTAATTTAAATCAGTGGGTAAATAAATTAATCAAAAATAATAGGCTCTTCTTGAAAGAGGTAGGCCTAACGTCAAACAAAATGGTTTCTACATATTGTCTACGCGTGGTACTGATAAGGGATTATGTACCCTTATGAAGCTTAGTGGAGTTTATACCTACCGAGTATTTGATTATTTCAAATTAAGGTTTTCTCGAAAAGGGGGATGATGGTAATTATTAGTAAACCGAAACAACCAGCTGCGATAATTATTATCCAAGCATTAAATAAACCTTCTTTTCAAATCTGAGAATTCATCTCAAATAATAATAATAATATAGCGCGAAATGAATTCTTAATAGCGTAGAATTTTCATCCGACTCGAAGAAATTGTTTAATTGTAATTAATATTAACTATTTGTAGTTTCTCTTTTGATCTTTAAATAAAAAATAAATATAGGTATTAAATTATTGAACTTTCGAGTCGGCAGAGGTTGTCGGAGAGCTGAAGAAAATTCTAGAAGCTCCCGTCAATCAATCAATGAACACATTGACAGTTTTAAAATGTCGTTGAAAATATTTTAACACAAAGTAATTTGGTTTCTGAATTTTAAACTTTTGTTAAATATGAACTGTGATTTCGGCTTAAAATTATTCGTCCTTTGTTGAACTTAAAAAAGTATTTCAATGTACAGCGCATACAATATCAAAGTTTTGATTTGTGTTCTTATGATAATAATGAAGTGGTTGGTAGACCAGTGGTATCAGTCCATGACTTACGTATGTACGCACAGCGTATTAGGGGCCGTGAGTTCGAATCCCGTTGGCGACCATTTCCACTTTCACCACACAAGCTTTGCTTTATAAGAAAGATATCGAAAGTGTATTTATTTTGTGTTCACTTTGGGTGAGCCCAGATTTATTTTTAAAAATAAATTATCCATTTTCAATTTACTTCTTAGATTTACTTATAGTTATATTACAATTATTGGCAGTCCGGTATTTAGTTATAATCTTTTCACCTATATTTATACAATGTGTTGTCTTTTGATTTTTTTCTTCAATAGCATTCCTAATGCATATTTTCCTTTCTTTTACTTTTTTCTGTTTCATCCTGGTCGTTCTCAGTCGATCGAAAATAATTATAAGAGAAATGTTAGTATATTTTCTGTTTTGACTTACAATAATTATTCATTTGTGAGTGAGTGTAAAGAAAATGATTTTTCTAAATATGAATTAAAATGTCACAAAGTATAAAATGATGATTCAAATATAGATTTTTCATCTAAAAATGATCCCCCCACCACGATAAGTAATAATGAGAAACGGGAAAGCGATTTATTAATCCCGGTTTGATTATATTCCGTTCCAATTTCATTTGGTGATCCTGTGATCTTAGATAAAGGATCAAAATTATCGGCAATTTACTAAAAAGGAGGGACAGAATTAATGGATTAGTCCTGTATTCAGTCAGAGTATTTTGTTACTTCAACAATCAGCCTCGTGGCTTTTAAAGAAAATGAGGTATTATTTTCTTGTTTGAGAAATCTCCTCACCTACGCTACATATGTCCAAATTCAATCAAAGTTTCTTTGCACATTTTTGTATACAAATAAAATGAAATAGAATTGACAAATCATAATATGTTTTCGTTAACAACTTTGTTCTAAGCTCATTAATTTGAAAAGACCCATACGAACGTCTCCAGTGCCATCAGTTTAATTTAACATTTTATTTAAAATTAAATATTGTTATTTACCAACGATAGGATAGATTTATTTCATTCTTTTTTAGTATTAAATTTAGACATTCGATTGTTTTTTAGATGTAAGTTTAAATCCATATTTATTTTAGCAGCGCTGATAGAAATAAGTATATTATCTCAATAAAAACATTAAATATTTTTACTTGTGCAGGAGCTATCAGTTTATTTTAAAACTTACTTACCGATCCACAAATCATAATGAAACCAACAAAAAAATAAATAATTTAACACTTTTCTTTTCAACGGTGTCAGTATTATAGCTGGCGGAACATATTGCCTGAGGAATTTTTTTCTAGCCAACCGCTCCCGTCTAAACTGAGAAATTTCAAATGAAAAACAGTTTTAACCCATATCTTTCCAGTGTTCCATTATTGGAACGGTATAGTTAATAATTTTTATTATTTTTTTGAGAATGCGAACTCGTTTATTTTTATGTGCTTAAAATCTTCGATTAATAGGCTATAGTTAGAGATATTGTTGCACGATATTCGCATCTGCTATTTTCTGTTATGAACCATTCTTTATAGCAATTTTTGTGGAAAAACATTGCTCGTTGTAAAACATTCGTATATTTTTTGTTTGTTATAATTAACATTCAAATAATACGTTACCAGTTCTATTGTAGTCTCTTTTATCATTATAAAAAATAATAAAAATAAAGATGACTATAAGTAGATATTTTCATGTCCATTTTCCTAACCGTTCCATTTTTGGAACACTGGGATAATATGCCAATGTAAAATTTTTGTACTATTTTCATGCAAAAAAATTATTTATTGTTGGCAATTTATTTTTTTGGTCGTAGTTTAATAGTGTACTAAATATTGAAACATCTAGAAACGAAAAAAGTATTTTGTGAAAAGAAAATATGCGGACACAGCTGGTATAACTGAACCTTACATAGTAAGAAAACGTTGTTTGATTGGTTACTTTGAAGGTGAATGATGTTGATTGTCAAAAAGGATCTGCAAAATCATCTTAACCATCGTATTCCACCTAAGGTCTGCTACGCTCAAAAACAGAAAAAAATTAATTCATTGGACTTGATGAGTGACAATACTACCAGGATGCGGAGATATTTTTTATGGTCAAGAACGCTATGAATAACATTGAAGCAGATGTTATATCATTAAAACAGGTGAAAATCCTGCATCAGCAAGCTATTGAAGTGCTTTGCTTTACAGTCAATAGCGAAGTAACCTTCTTGCCTGATAAGTAAGGTCACAGAAGCAGTCTGCTTGAAAGATGTCATAATATGGAGAAATAATGCTATGAAGACAGACAGAAAGTTTCGTTTCTATAAGACACATGGAATTATTTTATACAGAGTAGACACTGACAAAACAAAAAGCATGCTTAGAACATCTGAAATGAAAACACTCCATGGTTAATCTGCGTGATCGAATTAGAAACACAGATATTTGAGAGATCTAATAAGTCGAACAATGTGGTCAAGTGGCTACGTTATAATTTGCTATAATATATTTTAGTGGCACCAACATGTATTGAGAAATTAAATAAAAGTAACAATACTATATCAAGCCCTGCATAAGGGTACCAAATGGGCTGCGCCGATCAAAAATACTCTTCAAGCGATGGTAAGAAACCTGGAACAAGGCAAGTCAAGATGATAACCCTGATAAAACAGACTCCCGTGTCTATAAAAGAGAAGAAGAAGAAGATTTTTTATTGTATTATTTTATACAAGGCTTATAATTTATAAATTGTGGATTAAAATTTTAAAATCTCTTCATAAAGTACTTTACTGCGCTCTATATCGTTTTTGATTTCCCATACAAAAGCCCAAATGTTACATGTATGTATCTTCCCAGTGTTCCATTATTGGAACGGTTCTATAACTAAAAATCCAAAAATCCAAAAAAAATTTGACACTTATTTATCAATACATAGACCGTAAATAGCCCCTGGTATGATTTTCATGAAAATCTAACGACTATTTCTATGTCTGGGAAGATATGGGTTAAGAAATCTAACACGACCAGGAATCGAACATATCGATCAGAAGCTATTTCCCAACAACTAGACTATATACCGAAGTCGGTACTTGTTTTCTTTGATATAAATTGACACCATATTCTTGAGACAAAGAACAGAAGGTGATTCTTGTTGTTGAATTTTACAAGAAATAGTTGATTTATCCATAGCGATTAAAATACCAGTGATTGTGATATCCATTCCCCATTTTGGGGAATCTATATGTATCTTTAATTTTAAATATTACTTAAAGCAGTCAAATCAACTTGTTTATCACGGTCTGTAGTCAGACGAACTTGTTTTTATCAAATTAACCTCACAGAGACCTGAATAATTAGAAATATTTAAGCATCATATCAAGCAATTATAATAGACATGTTCTTTTGAGTGTCGACCTTGCTAAACGATCCTCAGTCATGAGAAACCTAGATCCAGCAAAAACAATTTCCATCATGGTATTTGTTTGAGCGGATTAGCGGACTGTATATGCGGGATGCGGTTTAATGGAATCAAAAAACTCATCAAAGGTTTGCACATATGGTGAGAATTAATGAATATAAATTCCTACCTTTGGTTATGGAACTCTGCATGGATGGACCCCCTGATGTCTTCGATGACTCCACTGATTTATTACACAACACAAAATGCAATATTTATTATGTGCATACAAAAGTAAGCGGGTTTAGATGGTTAAGAAAAATTAATTTTATGCGGGTTGATTAAATTAGCGAAGCGATAAAAATGCGACAATAAGCGAAATATACGCGCAATGCGTGCGTTCCGGAATAATCGTAATTAATTACTGAAGATAGCGTTGCGTTGCATTCATTGCAGGTTCAAGGTTAAGGAGAGAGAGATGGCAATAATTTTGGACTATAGGAAATATGGATGGGTGACAGAGATAGATTCTATTTATTAAATCCCACTTCAACGCAATCCCATAAATCAGTTTTTCAATTCAATTATTGCTAATGTCCATGCTACTGGCTCAAACATTCTCCCCACCTTGAAAGCTTAAAGCGTACGAAGCTTTCAACAAATAATGACAAAGTGAACATGAACAAAAAAACGCTTGAACAAGCCGTCAAAAAAAAAAGAAAAGAAAGAAAAACAAGTTACTATATTAGCAACCAATATTTAATAAATTTAGAATTATTGTTATTAACTAAACTTACAACTAAGAATACTTGTAAGATAAATTACTGGGTTGGCAAAGGACATAATTTTACAACTGGACGTTTAAACGTTCCATTATTGGTCCTAACCAACGCCACACGATTGACTCCATCAGAGCCAGGAAAAACCTCTTCGATTCTTCCTAAGGGCCACCGAAGGGGTGGAACATCATCGAGATGTATAATAACGATAGTACCCACTTCAATGGGTTTATCTTTAGTGCACCATTTCTGTCTGGTTTGTAAAGTATGGTAATAATCTACCAATAGATCCACAGCGGGATCAGATTTTGGAAGTAGCGCGGGATGGTTCCTTTCATAAGGTAAGTCTGCATTAGACAATCTTCCTCCAATGAGAAGGATACCTTCCTTGTCTATGAAAGGATCAAGTCTTTTGAAAGGTAAAGGTAGCTCCTTACCCTGCGAAATAGCTGCATATTCTTTGCCAAAATGTACCTGTTGCAAGGTTAGCAAAACATATTTTTCGGCTAGATTCAAATTATCAAGTTGAATATTTTTTACAGCTGATATTTTGCGAATAAATCGCAATATATATATTACGACGCGAAGTAATTTATTCCATGATGATATTCGAGTGATCAGCGGGTATAATATAGGCGGTTCAGGTACAATGACATTTAAAGTCTTTGAATTAAATTCAGGTATGTCTGTTGAAGTAGTAGGTATAAATGGTTTGAAAGGCCAAGAGTCAGGCGCAGTCGAGACCCATTTAGGTGCGTTCCACCACAACTCATGCCTCAATATTTGCGAAGGCATCAATCCACGAGATAAACAATCACTTGGATTTTCTATTCCAGCTATATGGTAAAAATGTTTGCAATCTAAATTTTCATGAATTTTGGCTACTCGATTAGCTACGAATATAGACCAGCGGTGCGGGGATGAATGAATCCACGACAAAGCGATAGTGGAATCAGAAAATGCGTATATTTCCTCAATAGGATATCGAGGATTGAAAGAATCATAGACGATTCGAACTAATTTAGAAAGCAATAACGCAGAGCAAAGCTCTAAGCGTGCGAGTGATACAACCTTAACTGGTGCGACTTTAGATTTAGAACATACTAAATTAGTAGTTATGTTACCCTGAGCGTCCGTAACATGCAGGTAAATTGCGCATCCATAACCTTGAAGACTCGCATCACAAAATGCTACAATGTTAACCTTACATCCAGGAGCTACGTTCAGGTAACGATGAATTTTTAAGTTCGATAATAATGGCAATTCATTAATCAAACTTTGATAAGCACTGATTATATTACTAGGAGGCAGTTCGTCCCAACCAATTTTAGCGCTCCATAAAGCTTTAATAAGTAATTTAGCCGTTAAGATAACTGGTGAAACCAGTCCCAAAACGTCAAACAATCCTGCTATCACGGACAGCATGATTCGTTTTGTACATTTGTCAGTGCATGGAGATATTTTAAATGAGAATATATCAGATTCTGGAGACCATTGCAGTCCCAGTATCTTAAAATTCATATTATCACAAAACTCTACAGAAGCACAGTTTTGCGGCGGTAATTTAGCGAGTAGATCTTTTGAGTTACTGGCGAACTTTACTAGCTCGAAGTTTCCTGAAGCGAAAAAAGATATCAACTCATTAATCAGCTTCGCAGCCTCTCGATCCCCGGGGCTGGCGTGAACTGATTTGACTAAATCGTCCATGTAGAAATCCGAAGTTGCGGTTTTAGCGGCATTTGGAAAGGATTGTACCTCAGCTTCTGCAAGCTTGCGTATTGTACGCATAGCTAAGTAAGGACTTGCCTTTAATCCAAATGGAACACATTTAAATTGAAAAATGCGAACATTTTCTTCATCATTGAAGCGGTATAAAATCTTTAGGTATTTTTGATGTTCTTCGGTTACACCAATTCGTAAATACATTTGTTTAATATCTGCGGTAATGGCTACAGCAAATAAGCGAAAGTTAAGTAAAAGTAAAAATAAATCTGCTTGTAAATTATTTCCAGTGTGTAAAATGTCATTTAGCGACACACCGTTGTGCGTCTTTGCACTTGCGTCGAGAACAATTCTCAACTTTGAAGTTAATTTATCCTGTCGAATGACAGCGCGATGTGGCTTGAAATATTCTTCGTCATGTTGAGAGGGACTTTCAATTAAATAACCATTTTTTATGTAGTCATTAATGACATCATTGTATTGATTGCGTAATGTGGGATCTATTCTGAATTTTTTCTCAAGAGACATTAGACGTCGCTGAGCAGTGGCGTACGAATTACCCAATAAATTTGGTTCTTTAGAAAATGGAAGAGATACTATAAATCGCCCTTGACCATCTCTAATGGCCGTAGAACAATAGTTATTTTCACACTCCTCATCCTCTGGGCTCAAATGCTGTACATTAGGTAATTCATCTAATTGCCAAAACTTATGTAAAGATTGTTCCAACTCATTGTTAGAATATGTACAATATGACAATGTCTCTAAATCTTGTTGATCGATAAGAGAAATCATCGACATTGTATGCGAGACGCCACTGTTAATTTTATTATTATTAGATGTGTTAGGTAAATTTCCCATTATTAAATATCCTAATGTAGTTTCAATTAAAGGAGATAAATTATTTACATTGATTCGTCCTCCCAATAATATGTGAGGGAAGATTTGAGCTCCCAAAATGACATCTACATTTCCCGGTACGTTCCATGTATTGTCAGCTAAAGGTACTGACATTAATTTGGGAAAATTTCCAGTATCGATAAATTCAGAAGGCATATCCTCAGTAATTTGATCCAATATTAAACATTGAATCTCATATGAGTGCTGATTAATGCGAGATTGTATTTTCAACGATGTATACCCATAAATTGGCTTAGAACTGACTCCCACACCCTTGACAACCGAATTGTGTAAAGGGATAATTCGTAAGTTTAATTTTTTACAACAGGCGAGCGTTATTAAATTATTTTGCGAACAATTGTCAATAAGACATCTAATCAATCTCTTATTATTTTCATTCAAATATGCGTATACTTGTGCGGTAGAAAGAATTACCTTTGTATGTAATTTATTATTATTACTAGCGAGCAATGATGTTGACGTACTGGCAATCATCACAGATTCAGTATTATTATTATTATTATGAGTTACATTTTCATTTCCAAAATGTAACAACGTATGATGCTTTTTATTACAATGTTTACAATAATTTGTAGAACTACAGTGTGTTATTTTATGGGCTAAACTTAAACAATTTATGCACCCATTATTCGACTTTATAAAATTAAACTTTTCTATTGGTTTGAGTTTTTTAAACTCAGAACACTGATAAAAATGAGTATGGGAATTTTTACATAATGAACAAGTATTTTGTTTGGTATTGGTCATAAAAGACTTTGAAACATTGCGATGATTAATTTTCTGTTTATAATTTCCATAATTATTATTATTATAATTCTTCAAATTATTATTGTTTGAAGTACGCTCCATTATTTTTATTTTATCTTTTACAAAATTTACTAAGTCACTTAGCAAGGGCATTTCCTTCTCTCTAACTGACATTTCAAATTCGTTTACAGTTTGAGAATCTAATTTTCTTAGAGCGAAACATAACAAAACAAAATCCAAATTATCTTTAATGGCTAATTGCTTGAATGCAGCTACACCTGCAGACAATTTATCAATGAAGAGATTTAAACTTTTTGAATCATGACGTGAGTGAGATATGTCTAGAATATTATTTATATAAAACGATCCTAAAGTGCGATCATCTTGATATTTTTTAACCAGACTATTCCAAATATTATTATAATTTTCACCTGTAGGTATTATTCCGACAACGACATTTAGAGCAGATTGAGTCAACTTCCCAATGAGATACTGCATTCTTTGGGAATTGTCAAGCGAAGTATTTAAATGAATGTTTGTTTTAAATGACTCGTAAAATATAGACCAATTTTGAATATTTCCATCAAAACTAGGTATGTCCAAAACTGGTAGTTTTATGCGATTTTTTGAGTTCGTACTCTCAGTAACAGACACAGATGGTGAAACAAGTTTTTGTATTTCTGTTAGCAATTCATCCCGTTTACATTTAATTGAACAAACCATATCTTTGAAAACATTTAGACCTTCAAAAGACGGTATATAATCATCGACATGTTTAATTTTTAATAAGACAATAGTTTCCATTGTATCATTAAATTGTTTGTAATCTTCCTCTAATGTCGAGGAATCAACCAAAAATTGCGAGGCCGATCTGGTATTCGAAACCAGTGTTGCGATCTTTGCGTAAAGAGACTTGATTCTCTCCTCTATGCTGTCCTTTAAGGCCTCCAACATACTAAGTCGGTCCACCATTATGTTATTGTAAGTTAACTATAAATAACAATGTATCTACTATTTACTATATAGCGAAAAATATTTCTCTATAAACAAACGAACGAAATTCTATATAAATTTACAGCGAGTAGTTATCACTAATTATTATTATGCAATTAATAACAATATAAAAACGACTTCTCAATAAATCAATACTATTAATTATAATTTGTAGCGATTTAAGTTCCCAATGAACGTATTTTTACTCGTTTTGTATTCAACAGAAAGGTACCACAGCTAATAGATATGTAAGTATGAACCTAAGCGATGCGATGAAACGCCGTGAAGAGCGAATTTTTACCAAATAATAATAATTATTCTTCACAGAGTTTCTAATAAAATACAATATTTCAATCGTTGCGGTAAATTAATATTTTACTTTATAAATGAACAATATAACACTACACTATGTCTGTTCAAATGCGTTCTAAGTATTCGGAAAAAATGCAATATTTTTTCGATACTAAAATAAATATTTAATATATTTATTTGCTAGATAATATTAAGAATGTTCAAAATGCGTTTTAGGTATTCAGAAAAAATGTAATATTTTTTCTATACTTAAATAAATATTAAATATATTTATTTGCGAGATAATAATATTATTTTTTCAAACTCGTATCAGTCAACGAATGTACTTATGATAGGCGATGTGAATAATTCTATGACAATAATACCAAATTTGATATCTGAACTGTAGTATATTATTATTATAAGCGGAAATATATTTAAATAATATACTTGAAGAATATGAAAGAACAATTAATTAACCTTATTATTATTAAAGCCTGTTCAAACGATTTCGTATTTCGAAAAATGCAATATCTTTCGAAAATTAAATAAATATGCACTATATTTATTTTGAGAAATCTAATTTTTCTATCCAGTTCGATTGGATCATTATGTTTAATATAAATAACTTAAGGTGCGTTAATTTTTTTGTATGTATCAATTCACAAGTACAAGTAAGTACCTAGCGCTGCTATGCGTTTAGCGAACAGCAATCAATTTTAACAATACTTGTGAATGCGTTACAACAATTATTCTAAATTTAATATGAATTAAATTTATTTTAAATGCGGCGAAAATATTAATTAATAATATTTTAATACTATGAATGAACAAATTAATCTGTAATTTATCGACAATGCTTGTTCAAACTGCGGTTTTGTGTTCCGAAAAAATGCAATATTTTTTCGAAATTAAATAAATTTGCAATAAATTTATTTTGAGAAAGCTAATTTAATCCGGTTCGTAATGGACCATTCAATGTTTGAGCGGATTAGCGGACTGTATATGCGGGATGCGGTTTAATGGAATCAAAAAACTCATCAAAGGTTTGCACATATGGTGAGAATTAATGAATATAAATTCCTACCTTTGGTTATGGAACTCTGCATGGATGGACCCCCTGATGTCTTCGATGACTCCACTGATTTATTACACAACACAAAATGCAATATTTATTATGTGCATACAAAAGTAAGCGGGTTTAGATGGTTAAGAAAAATTAATTTTATGCGGGTTGATTAAATTAGCGAAGCGATAAAAATGCGACAATAAGCGAAATATACGCGCAATGCGTGCGTTCCGGAATAATCGTAATTAATTACTGAAGATAGCGTTGCGTTGCATTCATTGCAGGTTCAAGGTTAAGGAGAGAGAGATGGCAATAATTTTGGACTATAGGAAATATGGATGGGTGACAGAGATAGATTCTATTTATTAAATCCCACTTCAACGCAATCCCATAAATCAGTTTTTCAATTCAATTATTGCTAATGTCCATGCTACTGGCTCAAACAGTATTTTCTTCTTCCATCCACTGTAGCATTAAGGCATTTTGGCATTCAACTCGTGCCTTAATATTATAATGCTGTATGTCCATTTCAAAATGAGTCTTGCTGCATTATAGTATTTATACACAACCAGGTTGTATTTTGATAACTGCATTTTTCAAAGGCATAATAATTGAATCGGTGATTGTTAAAACAACACAAACAACAAAAACTAAATTTTTCAGGACAGCACAAAAACTAAACAAACGACCTTATTCGAATGCAAATATGTTTTAAAGTGACTAATTTTGAACTATAAATACTTTTATACAATTGTCAATATTTTTATACACTTTTTTGAGGTTATTTAATTCAGAATTCCTGAATCATTTTTTTCATTTTATGATGTTTTTACACTCAACGTGTTACTTGTATTATTTTAACACAAATTTTCGAATTATTTATTTTGAAGAGTCATGAAAAAAAAAGCTTTTATGTTGAAAAAAGTACATTTTATTATAAAAAAATATTGATAATAATAAATCATAGGTATATACGAATATATTTATGGTGTAAGCAAAAGACTATTTCCCATTTTCATCCCCGTCGTCTACGTTTTCTGCAGCATTTGAGGGACATTGCAGAATCTCATCATTATAAACCTATGTTTTTCAAGTACCTTTATACAATTTTTTTATTTCAATCGGTTTCTTTAGTTTCGCAATAATGCTACTAGCGTAATAACCAAATATCAAATAACGTACTGCGCAAGCACTACTGGATAATGAGAGTTTTCATTATTTTAATTTAATTACAATTGATCCAAAGTTGCCAGTTTGAATGTTAGAACCCCATATCTGCATGCACTTGTGGTGTTTTTACATCCATTGAAGTATTTTGCTAATATAAATATGTATTATTTCATATGAAGGAGGACCATATTAATGTTGTTTTATTATCCAATCTATAGAAGGACATTAATCGCAAATTCGAAATAAAAACGATTTTGTAAAATATGTTGGTTGTGTTGTTTTAACAATCACCGATTCAATTGATTTATAGAATTTTTAGTTATTTATTTTATCTATATAAATAACTAGTTAATTAAATAAATAATACAAGTATATCTAACGGAAATAGAAGTAGGAACAATTCCTCATTAAACTATTCGTTCGACTTGTAAATGTCACCCTTCAGTATAAATAAAATCAAATCAAATTCAATAAGAGAAATAATCACTTAGGATTAGCATAACTCCACGTGTTCCTGTTCTATCTCGACAGTTATATCCGAGTCAACTCTAAATATACGAGTAGGTATAACAGGGCAATAACAATCAAAATAGAATGACAACTATTATGTACATTACATAAAATGTAGAACCCATTATAACAAAGTTCGGATCATTTATCATAGTGTCCCTTACAAATCCTTAATAGCAATCCAACCCTTATTATAATAATGTTCCTCTGTTATGTCAAAACGCTACATGTTATTATCTTTGTCATAAGATAACTTGATCTCACGGTTATACTTTTGTAGGACAGTGTTTGTATACTTATTATATTGTCCTCGTTATTTTCAAATCTGACTTGGCATTGAGCCATTCGAATCAACTTTTCAAGAGCACAGTCACGTTGGTACTTGTGAAATCTTTGGAAAGTTTCTTATACATGAAGGCATCATCAAAAATCCTTTGTAAAATTAGTAAGTATTATTATCTCCCATCGGAAAACTTCATATAAACCTTTCGGAGCCTTTACATAATCCAATATTCGGATTAAAACTTGCTTAACTAATCATGAAGTACCTTCAAGGGCGAAACATTCATAATCCCTGCTTATAAAATAAAATTTAAGCAGTATGATTGAGCTACTTTTTTAAGCCTATTTAAGCGTTGATCTTCCATTAAGTGGGTACCTACATATAATTTTCAATATTTCATAGTTCAACCAAATATAACCCATATTTTCAACATGTTACACAAGGTTCGAAATTTTGAAAACCTTAGGGCAAACATAAAAGGAAACATAAATAACTGTAACATTTCAGTTTGATGTTTGAAAAAATCATCACGTATTAGAAAATTCCCGTCATATTTTTGTACAATGTTCACAATAATTATTATTATAGTAGTAAGACAGTATAATATTGCTGTCCTGTTCGTGCACGTTTTGGGGGTAATTTAACAAATTTCATTTCAACCCTTTACACATATTTTGCGGTCGTTTCCCAGATGATAAAATATTATTAATTAATCCTTACTAGATCCTGCCTGTCTGCCGTTAAGAATTACTCGCCCCTAGCTCAGTCACTTGTAATTCATCTCGCGTCTTGTGTACCGGATAACACACTCCAAGCGCCGGCCTATCCGCATTAATATTAAGTTCCTGTGGATTATTGACTGCTAGTGTATGACTGATACTTTATTAGTAATTATCGTGTGGGTATGATACTTTATTAGTAATTATCGTGTAGAAATGATACTTTATTGATAATCAGTGTATGGGTGTGATACTTTATTTGTAATTATTATTATTGAACAGTACCACTAGTATAAGTTTTCGATGATCGAATATCGAAACTATCATCGAAAGAGTTTCGAAAAATTTCCATACAAAAATGATCGAATGATTCGATCGTTTGATTTTCGAACACTATTTGCACGTTAATATGTGCTTATTAGCGTGCAAATAGCTTTCCATTAAACTCGTACTAGCCCCACAGGAGTCATGATTTTTTGTAGGTAAAGTGTGGGATAGCTCCTTTTTTATAATAAGTGCATTGCTGAATGCTGACTTACTAAATGCGTAAATAATGTATGGATGATAAAGAAGGCATTTATAAAAAAGTAGGGAGGTACAATTGTTTATTGATTATAATACGTGTATGCCTGTGATACTAAGTTGATACGTTTAATAATTTATTTAAAAAAAAAATCTATATTCTAGTTAATGATGACTAAACGATCTATAATTAGTGTGCTAAAATAATGATAAAGCAAAAAAGTCCTCATTTTTTGTCCGAGAAGTGATCAGAATAGTATTGGCAGCCTCAGGATGTATGAAATGAGAGTCTGGTGCATGGATGCAAATGGCCCAAGGTGAGGATCTTTTAAGTTCTATAGGAGCCCTATGTTCAAGCACGGGTATGGGATGGCTGAAGAAAGAAAATATTGAGCATGTTCAAGCTACAACATAGGTTTGATCATTTTACTTATACATATAAACAAGAACCAAGCATTTCTTTATCCTATAATATCCGGGGTTGTTCAGTTGTTATGTGTTACCGTTTCAGAATGAGCTTCCAAAATTTGAACCCTATAAGTACCCTCGTTGCTCCCGCTTGTCAGAATCTTCCGCTTTTGTAAAGAGCATTTTTTTTTTTTAATGAATCTGTGCTCACTCGAAGTGAACACAAATACACTTTTAACATCTTTCACAGTAAGCAAAATGCTTGTGTCGTGAAAGCGGAAAATGGTCGATTTATTTGGCTAAATTCTCAATACTTAACCTAAGTACCTATTTCTAAAATTATTAGGGAAAATCAGCGTACTGCTCTTTCTTTCATCACGGAAAATGATATATTGCTTGTCTTTGAAGGGATTTGGACAATGTCTGTGTAGAGGTCATAGATATTGCACAAACACGACTGCAGTGAAGGATTTTGTTTCCTCTACATAAGTAAATAGAAACAGATATGGAAAATGAGTTTGCAGGATAAAAAGTGTGGTTTTAAAAATGCATGTGATCATATTTTAAAACCTTTTTGAGCCTTGAAAACCAACTTCTGGTTCAACAGTATTAAATTTTAACCTGTAAAAGGAATATCATTTTTTTTCAATACATTAAGTGAAGTAAAAAACAAACCAAACGTATTAAATTTAAAGCTAGTAGGTACACATTGTCAGACTGAATATTTTCTTAAATCGCATAAGCCGCGAATATACAAGTGAAGCGAGTAGGAGAGGTGGATGTATGAGTCGAATAGTGAACACGGCAAGGCAGGTGAGCCACCCCGACCCAAGAAATATCAAAAAGTATTCGCTTCCTTCCTCCATATAGAAGCAAGGTTGTCTGCTGATATTAGTCACGGATTCTTTCCTGTCAATGTGACTGCATATATTTATTATGGGAGGACGACTTGAAGAAGATTGAGAATTTTCTTTGAGACAGCTGAGAATATTCAAAAGCTGTGACGTTAATATTACTTTGTACTCTAGGAACTGCATTGGCATATTATGCTTCTTAGATAGACTGTCTTTGACACATTTATTTTTCCTCATGAGAATTTCTTCCATCGTCAACTTCTCATGACTCTATTTTTGCTCAGTAGAAAGTGTTAGGCTCAACATTACAATGACATAGTTCTATGATGTCAAAACCTGATGTGTAAGCATCCTTTAAAAATTATGTATTGATCGGAATTATATTGGTTAAATAGATAATTTATTTATCATGAGGTGGAATTTTTTTCACCAAGCGGCGCTATATAAGGCCTGCCGCGCACTGGTAACTTGATTAAAGCAACTATTAAGTTGCTTTGAAGAAGTTCGTAGAAAACAGCCGCAACTAAAAAGTTGCCCGTGTGCGGGGCTGCATTCAATACCTTGTGTTTCATTGGATGCAACTAAATAGTTGCTGTCAACAAGTTGCCAGTGCGCGGCAGGTCTAAAGATCCAAATATTAATAAACACTTGTGGTCGCCCTGAGTTCGAAATTCGACAATAATGAAGAGTAATTGAGATTTTATGTATATTGAGCGAGGGTTATTTCACAAATTTCTTTCAAAAAGAATGACATGGATATTGGATACGTAAAATTTGAAATGTTGATAATAATATGTACTTGGTTTTTTCTATTATTATTACTATTATAGACAAACAATATTAATGAATTCTCAACTTGACCACAGATAAATAAAAAAATATATGCGTCTGTGTCAATTTCAAATACATCGAAGTGTGTATGAGTAAGTAGGTATATCAAACGCATAACCATACAGTGTGTTTATAATGATTTTTATTGAGTATATTTTTTATGCATAATTTAAAAAAATATATTAGTATTCGACACTCCTCTATATAAACTATATCTAAGTGTGCGAAATTTCATACTCCTAATACCTGAGTGTGTGTCCATTAAAAAAACCCAGGCCTATAATGATAAAATGCAAAAATATTATGAGTGA
Organism: Mystacides longicornis; assembly: GCA_963576905.1. Lineage (NCBI taxonomy): Eukaryota > Metazoa > Arthropoda > Insecta > Trichoptera > Leptoceridae > Mystacides > Mystacides longicornis. Next base: position 25,066,551 of record OY756427.1, read on the forward strand.
CATATCAGCCCCTAATTATCTGATCTAAAACAGAACAGCCCGCGGTGATGTCGAACTTTTTGACGTTTCGTTATTATTTTGTGGAAATTTGAAGATAAAAAGAAGCCATCCAGGTATCTAAAAGCAAAAGAATATTATTATTTTTTATTAAACTTTCCTCCCATTCTTTATAATAAAAAAATAATATATTATTATACTTAATGTAAACCTTATACCTGTTAATTTTTCGATTTAGATGTAAAATGTTATAATGAGACTATTAAAATGATGCTGGGTAGAGCTAATCACACCGCAGAAATAGACCGTAGAACTGGCTTGGGATGGGCTGCTTTTCAAAATGTGGGTCACAAGATCCTAAAATCCCCATCAACCTCAAACGGAAGGTCTATAATGCTTGTGTCTTACCAGTACTTACTTATGGGTTCGAAACCATCACATTAACCCAAAGAAGTGCTGAGAAATTAAGGGTGGCTCAACGAGCAATGGAACGAACGATGCTGCGTACAAGTCTTAGGGACAGAATTATAAATGACCATTGTCAAACGACTGGCAGCGTTAAAATGATGTCGCTCGATTAGAAGACAAATGGAGAAAACGCTGTACTGGCCCTAGGAATACAATTAGAAACCCTGACCGTCCCCAGCTTCGATGGAGGGAAAACATCGTAAGAACCATTGGCTTGCAGTGGATGCAGGTTGCACAAGATCGGGGGAGGTAGAAGAGTCTGGAGGAGGCCTTAGTTCAGGAGTGGACTGATACAGACTGAGAAGGAAGGATGGAATGTTTGTATTGTATGCATCCCCAAGACAGGCTTGACCTAGTGGGTAGATTCATCGCTTGTTATTTAAAGACTTTGTTGGTGTTGTGTATTGTAAGGATATTTATTGACTTGTTGGATTGTAATAAATAAATAAATAAACGTCGTTTTTTTATCCAAGGATTTTTGTAAGATGATAAAATTTAAAAGAAAATTGTTGTTTGATAATTATTTCGCAACATTTACGTCACAAAATAAAAACATATGTTTTTGAAACAGGGACCGCAGGCTGTGCTTCCTACAGGATAATTCCAATTACACCTACAGTTGCTGTTCTGTTTTTGTCTGTTTTGTAGTTGGAGGTTAGCTCAAAGGCCCCCCAGGCGACCAAGTCTCTTTGTTTATTTTCATAATTTCATGTTATATAGTTAATTATTTATATAAGCCCCTTCCTGCTTACAGCATCTAGGTAACAATACATAACAAAAGCAGGTATTTTTATTATGGAATACTGTTTCTTATTAAAACCTTCTTTTGTTTTTAGCAAAACATAGGCGAAAGTATCTTTTATCGTGGGATATCGGCCAGGGATAAATAATTATTCCATGCTCCAAAACATACATACATTTGTGCTATTTTTGATATAGGTATTAATCGTTTTACTAAGGTTGTTGAAACATCCAGGGGTATGGTCGAGCACAACGCTTAATGACTCATACGCAGGCATTGTGATAAAAATTGATAACAACATAGAATTACACACATAATATACTCCATCATACATGTACCGATTCAGTTATGTTGTCAAATTTGTCTAGAAAAGAATTTGTCATCAGATGACATTTTGCGTCAAATTCTTAGAAAACAGGTGAAGAAGTGAATCACAAGGGTGACCCCTAATCACATATCTAATAGTTTCGGGTCACTTCTCATAATTGTTGAAATTTTGTCGAAGATATGTCTAGCTGTGGGATAAAAGCTCATCATTCAAACCACCCAAAGACAGTGGTAGAATAATTTTAAATAACATCGATAAAATAATTACTCGGTGAGTCGTGTAAATTGGCCGAGAGCGAAGCTGAATGTTTGATTAAAGCAGCCCCTTAGGCTCAATTGGATTAGTCCCTCGTCATTTGCATTATTGTCTCTCTTGACCTGAGCTCTTAACCTCCTCCACCACGTGGAAATAGCACTCTATCCTGCCGATCTACCCAGCTTCCATTATTTCCTCATAATATAATCTGTTCCACCTTGGAAGTTCCCACACTAAAGGTGTAGATACACTCAAGAAAACTATCTACTTAGATAAGGCACTATCTAAAAAAATACTCTAAAACTGGGTAAAAACACTATATTATTGTCTATTTCTGGAGATATGATCAAAAGAATATACGAGTTTGAAATATAATCTCAATAAATGGCGAATAACACCCGCTTACCACAAACCTATTTGGTTTGGTTGATATTATTTACACCAGTTTAATTATTCTCTCCAATAGGGAATAGAATGTTTTTCTCTCTAGCTAGACCTCTGGAGCTCTTGTGGCCTCTTTGTGCCCCTGAGAATGGGGTATGAAGGGAGAATGTATGCATGTTATAGCGCCGTGTCAGACAGTCTCAAATCTATAATCAATAATAATATATGGTGAATATATTCTACAACTAGGACTAATAATTATGGTTTAATCTTTATATATAACTGTCGGTTTTTTTATAGTTGGTATGATTGACAGAATGAGGATGAAAAATATAAATATGGTTGGTTAACCGTTTAAAAAAAACATGATATGTATCGATCGCAATGACATTGGTAAAAGTGTAATTAATTTAATATTCAAAGCTAGGATTTTAGGACAGCGTCTGCCGGGAAAGCTGGTACCTACCTAATAAAGACCCATATAATCATGATCGAACGACCTTCTAGTAAATCTGTATGACAAGCGTAGAATTGTTGAATGAATACGCGTAGCTTTCAATTCTGTAAAGGTCATAGAAACTATGTGTGAGTGAGGTTTTATGTTTAGTTATGGATGTATAAGACTGGTCATAAAGCGAAGAAATCTATATGTTTGGGAGGCTTTCGACTAGGGCAGCGATGCACAAACTGCGGCCCGCCGACGAATCAAAATATTGGAAAAATCAAAAGAAGTACATTTACCAACGCCGCGCCGGGAAAACGCCAGAGTCTGTTATGTGTTTTTGAATTGTTTGTGATGTTAATTGATGTTCTGTGCGACATTTGGAATTATTTAATTATCCATTATGAGTGTTTTGTATGTAAGAATATTTCCACCAGAGTTCTGTGTTTAGTGTTGTGACATTGATATTTTTCTATTTTCTTAAACAATGTTGTTTTATGTTTTTATTTAATCATCATGTACAAAATTCATAGTTTATTGCTCTTCCAGAAGTATGAAGTAGGTAATTTGTAACATGCTATTGATTGTTTTTTCTTTTTTTTTTTGTAAAACTTGGTAGTAATGACACATCGTCCCAACAGGGACGTACTAATTTGAAAAAAAAAATGATTACAGTGATTAATCATTAGTATTATAATTTTTACAAATTAAAAAAATATTGTTATTAATTTGCAAACGAAGTTGGCGTGAAGTTGTATGTCGAAATATGAGGAGTTGCGGAGCTAACCCAAGACAAAGCTAAGTGGCGGCATAAAATACTAAAGGCAGACCCCACCATCATGTGAGAATAAAAATTTCCAAGAAGAAGAAGAAAAAGTGTTAATTTTCCTTCTTGCGGCCCGTCCTGGCTCATAAACTTCCCCAGTGGCCCCTGTTAGCTATAAGTCTGTGCATCCCTGGTCTAGGGCAAAAAAGAATTGCTGACAAAGAACAAAATAGATAGGTAGATTAAATAATTAATCCTTCCATGAAAAAGTTTAACGAAAAATAAAAATTTGAATAAAGCCCACTCAAGAAATAGTTAGTGGAGTGGAGGAGTTTAATATTAATAAAACTGTTAGGTGAAAGTACTATTAAAAATTAATAAAAAAGTTAACCCCGTCGGATGAAAAAATGTGGAATTATTATTTTTTTATTAAATAAAAGAATGGAGATGAAAAATGTCAATTCTGACACAAAGATAACCTTCTGGCTAGAAAAAAAAACACAGAGGAGAGATGAAACAATATATATAAGATGAAAGGGGTTGCTAAAGAAGAGAGACGAGGAAGGGATGAAACGGGCAGAGGGTGAGATGAGGGGAGGATAAAATGACAGATTTGACGTAAGTTGAATTTGATTTACTTCCGAAGAACAGGTGCCCTGTCTTAAAAAATGGAAATTAATTATTAAAATCGAATATTAATTGAATGGCCTCGAATGAAAATTAATGGAAACAATCAAACGAAGACGGAAACATTTTTAATATAAACTAGCTTTCCCGACAGACGTTGTGCTGTGGTTCTAGCACGAAGTGGCCCGTTAATATGTACATGATGTGCACAGCGCCCCCGTTAAACAATACAAAATTAATTCGATTAGATAAGCTAATAAAATTAAACTATTTCTGAACCAACTTGAGAAAAATGCGCTCACACACACACCCTAACTCCCCTATTACCAATACGAATGTGCCCGATAATATCTTTGTATGAAAATTTGAAAAAAATTGAGTAAGTGGGATGGGCTATTGTATGAGCGTATGCGAGAATGAGAGGGAACTACCCGCGATGGCATAAGCGCGTCGGAGGTTACCGCTCCATACAAACTGAAATATTGTATTTTACATAATTTCTTATTCATTTTTTTTTTTCAACTTTTTATTAGTTATTCTGTTATCCGGAGCGGAGAAGAATCCAATAAATCAAACATCAGAAGAATCTGTTGAGCCAATCTCGAGTTATAAGTGTTCGCACTAACCCGACTTTAATTTATATAGTAGACTAGCTTTCCCGACAGACGTTGTCCTGTGGTTCTAGCCCGTTAATATGTACATAATGTGCACTGCGCCCCCATAAAACAATACAAAATTTATTCGATTGAGTTAAGTTATTAAAATAATAACATTAAAATATTTCTGAAACATCCATATTTCATTCGTATCCAAAGCTCTGGCTGGAACAACGTAAGAATAATGCGCTCGCGCACACACCCTACCTCGCCTATGAAGTAGGTACCAATACGACATATTTAATGTGCCCGATAATATTGTTGACTTTGCATGAAAATTTTCTAAAACGCTCGAAACGGTGCGGTGGAGTAAGTGGGATGGGCTACTGTACTACAATCACGTATGCGAGAATGAGAGGGAACTACCCGCGATGGCTTGGGCGCGTCCCAGGTAACCGTTCCATACTAACATAAATATTGTATTCTACTCCATTTCTTATCCATTTTTTTTTCAACTTTTTATTAGTTATTCTGTTATCCGGAGCGGAGAAGAATCCAATAAATCAAACATCAGAAGAATCTGTTGAGCCGATCTCGAGTTATAAGTGTTCGCACTAACCCGACTTTAATTTATATTAGAGATTAAAGTCGGGTTAGTGCGAACACCTATAAACTCGAGATTGGCTCAACAGATTCTTCTGATGTTTGATTTATTGGATTCTTCTCCGCTCCGGATAACAGAATAACTTATTAAAAAATTGAAAAATGGATAAGAAATAATTAAAATCTAAGAACAAAATTATTGTCTTCTGCACCTGCACCCTCTCATTTTCGCATACGTAATTGCCACTCTGGCCTATTTCACTTACTCCGCCGTTTTAAAAAAATTTCATACAAAGTCAACCAAATTACGCGCATATATTATCGCATTGATACCGTCTGAGTTTTAAATACGAATGAAATATGGGCGTTTTAGAATTAACATTTTAATGTTTTTATTTAATTAGTTTACTTTTGTTTCTGGAGGCGCAGTGCACAATGAACGGCCGGCTCTGGTAAGGTCCACAGGACAACGTCTGTCGGGATAGCTAGTTTTTAATAGATTATTTTGGTATAGATGTAACCGTTATTTCTTTACATTTTCTTCTGTGCAGATCGGTTGTTATCATAGGTACTCCTCCTTTAAAACTAAACGGGTTTTGCTAAAAAAAATTGACGAGAAAGTTTGCCTATTTCAAGGAAGGTTTAGAAGGTTTTCTTCGGGTTCGATCCCAGATCCCGACCATCTTCCAACACAATCTTTCAGAAGCTTAATGTGAAAGATTCAAAGGATTTATTTGTGTTCACTTTGAGTTAGCACAGAGTCATTTAAAAAAAAATAACGTATGTCTCACTAAAACTTGAGAATGGTTTGACTGATGTGGCAAATTTTGGTTTCCAAATATTCGCATGAACTCGGGCTTTTATTTCAACGGTGAAAAGTATGGAGAAATTGCGGGGAAAATAGAAAAATAACAACTTTTTTTCAAAAAACATATTCTCCATGCCTGTCAAATGTATCGCAATGGAGGATAGAATTTGTTATTATTTTAAGTCATTGTAAATTATGTGCTTAGAATGATTGAAGGTAATTCGGATGTATCAACAATTGATGACTGACTTGTACACTATTTGATTTTTAAATGGTATGAACAAACCGCTACGGGCTTATGACTATCTTCTAATGTTATTTAGAATGCTGGCTTAGTGTGATTACTTTACGTTAGGTGGTAATCTTCAAATTGCCGAATATTATGAGAACTTTCAATATGTGGAAAAATCCTATGCCCCGGGCAGGATTCTAACCACTGGGCCAATTGCCCCGCAAATTCCTTCATAATACATAGGTACATACATAGATCCTCAGCGTCACAACTCTTGGTGGTTCTTAGCTGCCTCCAAAAAATGTCTCCGAACCTCCCTGTCGCCGGCTGCCACCTTCCAGTTCCTTTGCCCCAGAGCCCTGCAGTCTGCAACAACATCATCCAACCATCGCAGCTTTGGCCTTCCAACGCTTCTTCTTTCAACTGGATCATTGAATAGAACTCTTTTTGGGAGCTCCTGGTCATCCATACGGAACAGATGTCCTAGCCAGCGTAGTCTGTTAATCTTAATGAACTTGACTACGTTGACATCCTGGTATATACCATAGAGCTCGGCGTTGTATCGTTTTCGCCATACTTTACCATCTTTAAGGTTCATATATTCGGCGTATATTATATTCCTTCATACATACATTCTCCCTTTAAGGCCCCCGCACACCGCAAGCCAGCCCGGAGGAGACCAATTCGCAGCAAACCCGACCCGCACGAAACCGAACCCCAGCTCGATCGAAGCAATCGAACCAAAAAGCCGGCCCCGGACAAATCAAGCCCGCCGCGAATCACCCCCAAACCAACCCGTAATGCGGGGGACGTAAGTCCCACTCGGGAGCATAGGGAGGCATCAAGAGCTCTCCATTGCGCTGTGATGTTAATGAGTAATAGAGCCATCTGTTGGAATTTTTAGAACAACTACAGCAACCAACATTAATTTATAGATATATTATTTCTATAAAATGTAGGTAATACAACGTTTACCGAGTAATCTAGTCTATGTATTATAGAATGCTCGAAGCAATTTCATTTTGATAATATCGTTTCCCTCCCAAGAATAGGCTTGTAATAGGAGCTTGTTAGTACCTACTTATAAATAGTGTAGTCCCACCCATGACTTGAAATATGAAACAGGATCTTAACCAAGGTCACTCCCCCATCTCTCTCCTTCTATAAGCACGTATTCCGTATAAATTTGTTTTAGCAGGGAGCTGGCAATTACCAAAGCACGCTGGTTCTCATTTAAATCATTTATGGCAATTAAAGATACAGGTAAATGAAAAAAATATTATGCTGTTAGTACAGTGATAGAGGGATAAATAATATAATATGACGCATTGCTTGGAAAAACGTTGAATATGCAATATGCATGCCGATCGTGTGTAATGGCTTGTTCACATCTGAACGTGAACACTGTTCAGATGTGTACTGACCCTAATATTCAACGTAATTCCATGCGTCACTTATGATAATTTATTGCATTTCAATAGAAAAATTACCTATCTAAATATATTTTAAATAGCAAGCGTCCTCTGTTTACTTGATTTCTAGACGTCAACTTCACAACGAGTGAACCATATTTTGATTCGTGACAGGGGCAGAAATTTTAAGTTTTTTTTAAGTGCGATTGCCGACCATACTAACACCGAAAATAAATATTTTGCCAAATTTCTACAGGATCTAAAGTAAACACGACGGTCAAAAAAGTAGCACCTACCTACTGAAAGACTTTCTGAGATTTTTGATAAAATCATAATGGTTATAAAAATTTTGGTATAAACAAGTTACGGTGTAAGTAAAGGCGTCCGAGGCACAATGAGCCTCGGACGCCTTCAACCGCAATGGAGAGCTCTTGATGCCTCCCTACGCTCCCGAGTGGGGCTTAGGCCCCCGCATTGCTTGTTGGTTTGGGGGTAGTTCGCGGCGGGCTTGATTTGTCCGGGGCCGGCTTTTTGGTTTGATTGCTTCGATCGAGCTAGGAGGTCGGTTTCGTGCGGGTCGGGTTTGCTGTGGATTGGTCTCCACCGGGCTGGCTTGCGGTGTGCGGGGTGCCTTAAAGGGAGAATGTATGTATGTATAAACAAGTAAAGATGTAAAAATATTGCAAGGAATTGGAAAGTGACAGATGTCGTGACTGTGTAATTTACGTAAGAGAATGGATCAGAGCAAGACTATTAGAAGATTTGTTCCGGTTGGCACGGGATGAGAAGATAAAGATAATGGTTAATTAAAAATAAAACATACAAAAAATGTTGTACATGAAAAAAAAAGGATTGTTATGTAACACAATAAATTTACTAACAGATCACAGGTTCTCCAATCAATCTAAGGAGGATAAGGCACCTGCTCAAAACGCTATCCGAAATGCGTGCAGATGGTAGGACATTTAATACGGAACGAAGGTCTCCTACATTCCATCACTGAGGGGGTGACCGAAGGGACAAACTCTCAAGGAAGAATAAAATATTTAAGGAGTTCAATGTGATAACTATAGAGGATATATATAACAAAAACATTTTGTTACATTTACATAAGAGATTAAATGATAGCTTGTTTGTAAGGAGTAGGAGGAATTCATTGTTGTGCACACTAACCGTGCCAAGGTGCTGTACAAGTGCAGCACAACACCACTTTGAATATCTGAGTGTAGTGAGTTTTAATAAACTGCCTTTCGAACTTAGATCTATCAACTCCCAAAAAGAATTTAAAAATAAATTAAAGAAACATTTTTGTAAGGACAATCTATGATGAGTCAGCTCACATTTTAATATTGTTAATAATTGGTGTACGCGACTGTGCACTGTGTAAGTTATGTTCATTGTTATTGTTGCATTTTTTGACTCGCAGTGTCTGGTAATGGACAGAGAGATGACTATTCATTATCCATTATTTGAATAGTGGTACATTATAAGTACCTATTTTGTATTGTTTTTTATTTATTTTTTTCAGATATTATTTTTTATTTTTTGTTGTTCTGAAATAGTATTTATTTGATAGTAATATTGATAAAAATATGTATGTATAACACTATATTTGCGCGACCCCTATCTACTTTTGGGGATGGGGTGCGCGGGTATGGTGTGCTCCCCGACCAGACACAAGACTTTTTTGTTTTCACTGGTCGGGTATCCCAAATGTTCATTCTAAGTTAATGTATTTCTGTATTTTTGTAATTTTCTTGTATTTTTTTCTTATTTTAATGATTTAATAAATAAAAAAAAAAAAAAAAAAAAAGACGAAAGAAGAAAAATAGGTTTCGACTTATGGAGAATCATATAAATAAGAATATTTCAGCAGTTTATCAAGAAACTTTAAATATTAAACAGCAGAAGAAAAAACAAAGACGATGATTGCAAGTTATTATTTTATTCCAGGTTTTTCAAAGAGTTTCTCCAACGTGCGCCGTGCGGCGTGCTATAAATTAGTAGAACATCCGATTGTTACCAAGGAATCCTTATTCAGCGCTTCAACAATGAAAAATTAAATCACGTTCGACATTAAAATTAACTGTCCGATAAGTAACGGTCTGCTACCATCCATCTACAATGTAATTATTAACTCTTTGAGAGGGTATTCTTGGCATTCTACTTACACTTCATCACCGGAATAACCTTTCATTGGATCTTGGTATTATCGATTTCTGCGTCCTTCTACCCAACGGCCTTTGTCGGTTTATTTCTATCTGTTTCAGACAATAACTACTTCGCATTATGTCTAACGCAGTGATTCTTAGAATGTTAATTTAGTTTAAAAGGTCATATGTTTTATATTTTGTTTGTTTTGAACATCGATCTAAAAATTGTTTGAGAAATCAGAACTGGCACTATACCTACATAATATATTGACTCATGATTTTATGTCATTCTACTATGTATGTAGGTTGTGACATGTACTTATAGATTTTCGATGTTTTAGTCAGAAGGTGCTTGGTGATTGTCCATTTCAAAATAAAAATGAAAGAGTATTAAATTTGTAAATTCGTGATAGAACAAAGCCATCATTCTTCAATTTTTATGCATTAATGCCGAAGGTATACTGATGTAAAACAAAACACACATGACGGATTCAGTCACGGAAAAAGATTCGTGTCACACTGTCATCTTTGAATTCCATAGTAGGTACATCAAAAGGTTAATTATACAATTTTTTTCTATTGTTTTTTGGGCTAACGTTGCGACAGTTATCCGTTACGAATATTTTTATTTATTAAATTGAATCTCTCAAAATGAACACAAATACACTTTTTCACTCTTTGATAGTTAAAACTTGCGTCATGAAAAAGGAAGATGGTCGCCACCTGGGATCGAGCCCACGACCTCCAGAGTGCGAAACAGTACGAAAGTCGACGTCGTATCCGCCAGGCTACCAACCACTTCAATTAAATATATTGTGTCTGTTAATTTGTTCCAAGCAAGACAACCAAAGTCATGTTTATCTATAAGGTCTGCAAAAAATTGGTCACATGACAAAATTTGGTTACAAATTACGATGTTGAAACTTAAATACATAGCCCCAACCGAATAGAAACCTTAATAGTATGATGTGTGATAGCCTAGTGATACACTTGCTGACTTTCGTTCTGGAGGTCGTAGATTGGATCCCCGGTGCAGACCACCAACGCAAGCTTTGTGGAAGATGTCCAAAGATAATTTTGTTAAATTAATTAAAAATTGTTAACTAAATTTGTGATAAAGTCGCTGTTTATTTCTACGTTACTGTGTAATACGTGTAATCGATAGCTAGGCGTTATACAAAATGTAGCACACCATTTTGTTAAAATGTACTTACACGTTATATGCTCACTCTGTTGTATTGCTGTCGCATATCGCATATCCAGGAATCGATATTGCTTGGATAATTTGCAGTTTACAATAATAATGCATCGACTCCAATCATAAGGTAAGTGCATATCGATACATAAAATAGAAATGCATTATGGTGTTCGTGATTGGTTTCTAGTTTGATTCTCAGAATCAGTGATTGAGCTTATTATTATTATTTTTGTTTCCATAGAAAACTATCCACAAAAGTGTGTCACAACAATTAATAGTGTTCATTCTGATAAAGCTTTTGCCTTCGACATACCTAAAATTTTTGCTTGTTCAAAAATTAATCTGGGTTCACTTAAAGTGAACAAAAATGCACTCTTCGACTCTTTCACAGTACCTAAGCTACTTAAAGCTTGCGGCGTGAAAGACGAAGATGGAGGGCATCTGGGATCAAACCCACGACCTCTGCACGAAACAATAAGCCGGCGCGCGGCGCACTATGGACAATAACCGGATCTGGCTCTACTAAAATCTATAACTCCTTTATTTGTAAAGATATTCTTTTCAAATTTTTTACTCTCAAAAGCAGAAGGTTTCTTTATTATGCTGATATGAAAATAAATAAGTTTTAATGGACAGTTATTTTATTAAAAACATTTGAAAACTAACTTTTGTAAATAAAAATCATACTCACTTAATAGTCTATTTATTGACCTTTAATTCGATTTTAGAGTACGTAAAAGTAGTTTTGTACATAAAAGCCAGATAAAATGAACTAAAAATCAAAATAATAATGATCTATACAGGGTGTATAATATAACAAATCAAAGATACTTTACTTGTAGAATCACAACTAAACAAGTATATTTTGTTACATTTCAAATTCAAATATCTTATCTATTGCTAACAACTAATGGTATATGTTACATATTTTTGGAATCTTTATTTTATATAGATAAATTTCAGCCAAAAAAATTTTTGGTGTTCTATTTGTTGTAGGTAAGTTTTTTCTTAATAATACTGTAAAATTATATAAAAATAATATCTTCCATAAGTTTGTCGAAGGTTTTCACGTTTACCGACGTCTTCCGACGCGTTGAAATTTATGTTAAATTATAGCCTAGATATATGTCTTAACATATCTAAAAATAGGCTTCTCGCTTTTGCTCTTTTAGAAGTTATGAATGATAAAACTACACCCAGTAATAGTAGAGTGCCAAAGAAAATCATATTGCGAAAACCAGGGCTGATAATCACAAAACTTATTTTTATGGTTAAACGTTGAACCATGTAGGTAAACAATTAATAAATTAAATAAAATTAAAATTATGTATTGTTTCGATTTTATTCACATTTAAAACTATTTAAAAGCATATATTTTTGATGGACATATAAATATAAGCGTGTGCGTATTAGATTTCATGACCTTCAGGATCAAAAAAGTAGATACAGAGTACCTACTTCATCAAATTCGTTCATTTTTTAAGTTACCTACCTATGGATTCTCAATAGTATTATGTTATTATAGGATCTGGAGCATGAAGAAGAGTATAAAATAAACCTATCTTCTAATAGAATAAAGAAAGTAATTGTGGAAAATTATTATTATTTTAATTGTATATATTGATCATGAAGTATAATGTTAAAGCATGATAAAAGGGTTATAGGATATTAATACCTATTATTTTCAGCATATTTACCATTGTAGTTTTTCAGTAATATTAAAATTAATTGTTTGAAATGTTTATCACGTTACACCCTGAATAGAATTTTCTTTTTTATTTTTTTAGTTTATTTTATCTATTTTTTATATACGAAAATTATTTTTACTTAATTTAAAATCGAATTAAAGTTCAATAAATATATTATTAAGTGAGTATGATTACTATTTACAAAAAACAATTTTCATATATTTTAATAAAAATAACTGTACACAAAAACTTCAAAATATGTATACCATCATATTAATTAAATATTCTGCAATTATTGTGCAAAATTCGAAAACGAGATCTTAAAAAATAAAAGAGTAGTAAAGCCAACACCGGTTTTCGCAATAGGATTATCTGCGACACTCTAGTGGTACCGAGTGTACTTTTTTATTCATAACTTCTAAATGAGCAAAAATGAGCAGCCAATTTTTTGATATGTTAAGGATATATACCTAGGCTATAATCTAACATAAATTTCGGCGCGTCGGGAGACGTCGGTAAAAGTGAAAACCTTCGTCAAACTCATGGAATTGATATTTTTTATGATTTTACAATATTATTAAGAAAAAACTTATAATAAATAAAATACCAAATTTTTTTTGGACAAACATTTATCTATATAAAATAAGGTTTTCGAAAATATATAACATATACCATTAGTTGTTAGCAATAGATAAGATATTTGAATTTGATATGTAACAAAATATACTTGTTTAGATGTGATTCTACAAGTAATGAATTTTTGATTCGTTATATTATATACAAATAAATGTTAAAAATGTAGAAATTTGATATCATTATAATGGTTAATATTTATTTTATCAAATGCAATTAAAAATATGTGGAAAATGTGTACCTAAAAAATCATTAAATATTTGCGACTGTTCTACCATATTCCACAGTGCGGCGTCGTAACCGCTAGGCAACCAATCACTTCAAAGTTGTTTGATAGCTCCCTTCCTCAGATGAACAAATCGCTCCCGAAAACTAGTTTATGGTCATAAATAAACACGTAGTGTCACAAATTGAAGAATCATATTTAGTTTTACATTAGCAAAATTTATTATGGTTTTAACAGATTTTTCACCAGATGAGAGAAGTACATTGGTAAAAAGATGATTAATTTAGCATTATACACATTCAAACATTCATAGTTAGGACCACAGGACAACTTCTGTCGGGAAAGCTAGTAATGAATAAAAACAAACATTCGTTGTCACTGCTTAGTGCAAGTCTTAAATTATAATGGAACATTTGGTCTGCCTAACTACCACTGTAAGCTTTTCTCTATTAAACGCTGTACATTAATATTATACACAAACGGCAAGTGATGACTAGTATAAAAAAAAATCCTCATGCGAGCAGGGATAATCATTGCAAATTCCTCTGATACGAAGCTCAATTCTCTGGAGGTGGGCGAAAGAGTTATGTTCAAAGCTCATCTGCACGTCTGCAGGAGAGCGAAGATAAAAGGGAGTAGGAATAGATGAAGAGATAGAAGAACTATAAACTTACTACAATTTAAAGCTCGTATTAAAGTAGTCCTAAGGCTGCTGGTACAGGCACCAGCCATATCATTATATTCTGAAGTTAATCTTCCCTCATTCCCAACCACCGCGTCCCTACTGCACCCCTTCATTATAATTAAACGTACCGACGTGACGGCATCGCTGTACCTAAAGTATTTTATCAGGAACATAAACTCACCATTTTAATACAAGCAACTCCCGCTTAAACAACACAAAGCGTATCTACCGACCAACGAGAAAAAAGGTTTAGCCGAAATATTATGCAAATCAAACAGGAATTCGGTACTTACTGTGAAAATTTTAAAATAACACGTCCGATTTCTCGATAACTTATAAAAACAGGTGAAAATGATAAAAATTTAATAAAGCTGTCCAACTGTAGCTCGTTCTCGCACACTGCTTATACCTACACAATAGTGTGTGTAGAAAGTACCTACTAATATTAAATCTAAATTCAGTGACGTAAATTATTTTTGTTAACGCTATATTGCAAATCGAATATAAAATGGCGACCATGTGAGCACAAGAGGCCAATAAAGGGGAAACCCTAGAAAAGATAGGCTGACCATTCGAGAGAGAACAGCGTAAGTTAAAAAGGGTAGAAAACTTTAGAGGATAATCCACACACAATTTTCCCTTTTTGACCCCACTTAGGGGCATAGGAGCAAAAACCCTATATCGTACTCGATCTTGCACGGCTTCAATGTATTCCTCCCACACCATGTTCTTCTTCAAAGGAACGTAACATGGTTTAAGAAAGTATTCCTCGCCTTCAAGATTCTGATAGGAGAAAGAACAGTGCTTTCATGTGTATGGATATGAGAATGATAAAATGAATGACAGCATATTAAAATATGTTATGTGTTAAAGATTCCTATGGCATACCTACTTTTTCTTTGCACTTAATTAATTATTATAGCAACGCGATGTTTTGGAAAAGACTTCGAAAGAAGATATGTACCTTTACTACAAAATCTTAATCCAATATAATATGCTGCACCCAATTTAAACCTTTTTTTTTTCTTTTCGTGGAATTCATTTATTTTTACATCATACGATATTCAGAACCATTCTTCGTGAAACAATTTCTTTTCGAACAGTTACGCCTGTATTCACCAAGATAAACTGAGCGTACTATCAGCTCAAATTACGATCAATGTCAAAATTGCTATTCACCAAAATATTTTACACTCCCTCAGCGTGATTTGAATTAACCTTTCCCTCAAATTTTGGTTGGCTATAGAGCTGGCTTACATTACGCTAAGCGTCCATCTGTCAAAATTATTCTATAGCGTTCGCCATACTTGTTGCCGCCTCCTTCCAATTTTTTTGCGTTTTTTTTCGTAATTTATTAAATATTTGTAAGCAGGCATGTAATTATTTTATGTGTAAATTAAGCAGCTCGACAAATCGAAACTTATCAATAACCAAAAAGTTCTGCTGCCTTTTTTTATACATGTTACAATACAATGCTTATGTACATAATATAAGTATTTTAACAATATAAATAAGAAAGTACTTCATTTAGCTTTGGCCTATAATTGATAGATGGCGTTGATCAAGACTGAGGTAATGGCGTCTGAAAAGAACGCGTTGGGATTTTGTTTATAAAAATTATTTTTATCATTGAATTAAACTTAACAAGAAATCATAATTATATTATATAATTTTTTTTTAATAGATAAACATTATTTACATTTATATAAATAATCAAAAATATACATTTTAGTTACTTTATTGACTGCTTCCGTAAATAAATGACAGTTTTTTTTCTATGGATACACACGATTAGTCTAGGCTCAGCTAAGTTTTGTAGGTTTTCGTTGATGAATAGCTATAAGTGTTGAGGGAGGCTGAGGGAGATATTTATGTAGACTAATATTTCGCTTAGCTGATCTTACACTCAGTTTTTCTTGGTGAATACAGGGGTTAAACTACGTTTTAATCTGAGGTGAACGATATTTAACTCTTTGAGAATCACTATATTATTGTTTTTAGATAAAACTGTGTCAGCAAAAATTATACATCTCTCAGCAATCTTAAATTTTATTTCAATCTAGTGTTATCAGCTCACATCAATGAAATTTGATCGAAAATCTTTCCTACATTATATAAGTTTTTTTTAGAGGTACCTACCTACCTAATTATTATATAAGGTGAATTTTGGCTTTATCAAACTCGCTATAAGTTTAGTCATTTTAATAATACCTACGGTTATTTTGATTTGAAAAAAAAAATGCACACATCTATAGAGGAAGTCTTTCGTATCAGACAGGACCGGGTTGCATTTTCTAGCTGCTGCGAATGTGATAGCAAACGTTGGAGCGATGACACGACACAGAAATGAGAAAAATAAATGTCTAAAAACTATCACGATTAGGTACGTTAACATACTTTATGAAAGTTTGCATTTTGTGTTAACGTCTCACTACAAGCAAGCAATATGTATGGGTGTGAAACGTGGACATGGACGATAAAAGGTAGTATAAATGCAGTAGAGACGAAATCTCTACGAAGAATATGTGGAAAAACTGTGTGGGATATGGAAAGGAAGGAATGTGGTATGGAAAGTTAATACGTTGAATCGGTTTGGGCATGTGGAAAGGATGGATGCAAACTGAATGACAAAATCAATTCATAAGGCTGAAAGGAAAGGTGTAAGTAAGCGTGGCCGACCCAGAATGACGTGGATCGAACACATCGAAGATTCAGAAGTAAGAGAAATAGGAGAGGTTGTATGAGAAAATGGTATGTCGGTGGAAGATGCGAAAGAAGTATGCTTGAATAGAAAAGAGTGGAAATCCATTCTCTCTGCCTACCCCTTACGGGAGGCGGCGTGATGGGTAAAAAAAATGTGTTTGAATGGACAAAACCGAAAATCCCCCCCCCCCCTCCTCTTATATTCTTTCCTCTTGAAAAAGTCAGAGTATAAAATGCTAGAAGAATCTCAAAGGTATCCTGACTAAAATTGAAATCAAAGAGCATCCTGTACTTACGATGTGTTGTGTGTATACAAGCGTGCTTTGTTATGTTATTGTAGGTAGGTATTCGTTACATTATTAAAGCCTTCGTTAGTGTACTCTTGGGAATACAAACGAGCAATAAAAACTGAGAATATTTAAATAACGAAACCTGTAGGTAGGCCCCCGATCCCAATCTTAAATCTACCTCAGCGCAGTAGCGTCCACAGGGGAAAACAAATAATCTCGCACACATTGGTGCAAAAATCATCTACATATTGATTATAGAATTATTTTCACGTAACCAAGTGCACGATTTTAATAGTATATTTCTAAAGTCAAGCGATTAAGAACTCCAAAAGTAACAAAATTGCAAAGAAATTTGTAAAGGAATGGTTATAAAATATTGTTTACCGGACAACAATAAATATTAAAAATATTGGTACGCTGATTTTTGATGGAATTTTTTCGAGCTTTCAGAAATATTCTTTCAATATCAAACATATTTTAAACAAATTTTTGTATATGTTTCAAATTTGAAATCAATAATCATGTTAAGGACTACAGGACAACGTCTGTCGGGAAAGCTAGTTATGAAATAAATGGGGCGTGTCATTTTTATTACACTATCCGCAGATAAAATAAGAGCTTCGAATTTTCTTTCGAGGCTAAGTAGCTTATGTCTCTGTTTTCTAGGCAAGCTATCAAAGGTCATTAAAAAAAAGGTTATTACAGGTAAATTAAGACAATTCAAATATATTTCGTTAGTTTATAAAGTGTTTTAGAGGAAAAGAGTAATTAAAATAGAGGTTTAACCAGAAGTGAGCCAACGGCAGCTATCCTGGCTACGCAATATTCGCTTGTGGACTTGTAATGAATGGTTACAAGTGTTTTCATGTTACACAGAGCCCTGATGCATTCTCTGTACAGATACAGTAAACGTTGGGGCAACCTGGTAGGACACAGAAAGAAGAAGAAAGTTATTCTTAGCTTTTCTGCCTCAAAGTAAATACGTCAGATCCTTTTATATTCACTGAGTAGTTTTTACATTCAAAAAGCAAAATAGTGTTAAAAGTTTCGCTAATAACCTAAAGCTACGATTTAACCACCAACCAGTATTTGTATGGTTATTTTCCTATTGAGCCGAGGTCACATCACCGAGGGGACACCAGCTGCCCTGCCTAGACCCCCTCCCTGATGGGGCCTAGGCGTCCGAGGCTCAATCCTGTTGCCTTTTCTGACCGATGTGGGTTTAAGGGCGTGAGATGGTCAACCCCACGGCCCCGATCAGATTTTTCGATTACCTGCCTCTTAAAGGATGCTCGAAAAACCAGCAATGGAGAGCTCTTGTTGCCTCCCTAAGCCCCTAAGTGGGGTGTAAAGGGAGTTTGGATTGGATTGGATATTCTTATATTATGATCGCCAAAATGTACATGAAAAAAAAAACTTTCAAAAGATATGTATTTTATCATTCCTATCATGGCTTAGAAAAAAAAGTTTCGAAATTTGAATTAGGTATAATGATTGGTATAATAATATACTACTTTGATGTTTAAAATTTAAATATGGAACAGAAAAAGTCATTCAAGAACAGCTTAATATTAAGGATCATTCTAGAGTGTCTTAAATGGTTTTTATGAATGAAAGTAAAAAATGAAAAACAGTTAATTATAATATGAAATAAACGGTTTAAAAACCGGTAGAAAAAAAAACCCTCTTTCTTTTATCCCTTAAAATAATTAAAACAAAACACCGAATTTCTTTTGTCCCTTGCTTGAATATTGTTATTGCGGGAGGTATTGAAAAAAGAGGACAAAAGGGGTATTAAAAGGGGAATTATTGTATTATGAAATATTGATTTCAGACCAGGATCCTTTATTTCTGAAAAAAAAGACGCAAAACCGCACCCTGTCATCCCTTCAGCTCTGGACCCTACTCCATTATTTTTCTTATATTATTTATTTTCTTAGGACCATTTTTTTGTTATCCATATCTTTCTCGTAAAGCGGATTCTTTCAACCAAACACAGAGGGTTTTATAATAAAATTTGAAGAACTAATCTAAGGATAAAACTCATTTTCCTTATACATACAATGCACCAAACCCAATATATAAAAATGGAGAACTATTTTCCGTGATTATCCTAAAACGCGTGAAGGGCTGGACCAATTTCGCTAATTCTTTTTTTTTAAGTGTTTGTTTTTGTCAGAAGAAGGTTCTTATGAAAGAAAATAACGGACATTGAATATTTTAAGCAAATTTAGAGTAGGTAACCTTCTTAGTGCTTTTTACATTCAGAAATTAATTGTATCATCAAAATTTAACAATAAAGCTATACCCACGAAAGGTGCTTGTGATTAGGTCACTAAAAATCTCATATTTGACGTATCCGTGTCATTAGGTTTTGAATAATATAGTTTGTAATTAATCTGCAATGAGAAAGGTGGCTGTTCGAATTTCAGAGTTAATACATCCCTTGATTGTAGTAGTTCATTATAAAGTGTTTTAATATGATATTATTATGCAGGGGTATAAAGTAGGTTAATATGTGAAGTGAAGGTTGCGAGTGGATACACTTTGAATAGACACGCGGGGGGTGGTTTCCCCCCAGCCCCCGGTCCTCACGTCTGGTATTGGCACATTCCTAATTTATCGTTTTATGTTTTAAAAGGAACACCACACACAGCGCACGTAAAACTACAGTTCTTAAATAAAATCAAGGTCAAAAATTGAAGGTGTGGGATAGTTCAAGGAATGTGTTTATTTTTTTCTGACTTATTTTCTGCATGATCACAAAAAGTTCAAGCACTACGCACTATGTGCGTGTCTATGTCAAAATTATTTTGATAATATGTGTAATTTTTAAAGTTTTTTACCTTTGATTTAAATTATATCGTTTTGACAAATCTAATGAAATGCTCTTCAAATTCGTCAATAATTCAAATAAAAATAAGTTAAATTACGGTATTAATTAAAATAAAACGATTTATTTGTTATTACAGAAATTTAATAACATGACTAGTTTCGCAGGCACAGGTCCTGTAGCGCTAGTATAAGTTTTCGATGATCGAATATCGAAACGATCATCGAAAGAGTTTCGATAAATTTTCATACTAAAACGATCGAATGATTCTATCGTTTGAATTAAGAACACTATTTGCACGCTAATAAGCGCTTATTAGTGTGCAATAAACTTTTGATAAAACTCGTACTAGCCCCACTGCATGGTCACAGAGGTGACTTGGAAAAGTTTCTAAGTTTCATGCAGGACCTGTGCCTGCGAAACTAGTCAGGTTATTAAATTTGTGGAATAACAAATAAATCGTTTTATTTTAATTACCGTATTTAAATAATTCCACCAAGAATGCACGTTTAACTCGTTAATTGTAAGTTAAATTAGTATGCAGTTTTTGCTTTATTCAAAGATTATTTCATTTATTTCATTACATCAGTTCATAAGATAATCTTACCAGTGTAAGATAGTTAACAAAGCAATATGTAGATTTTGAAAATCTATTCAGCACTTGAAATCAACTTTTT
Source organism: Mystacides longicornis (assembly GCA_963576905.1). Lineage (NCBI taxonomy): Eukaryota > Metazoa > Arthropoda > Insecta > Trichoptera > Leptoceridae > Mystacides > Mystacides longicornis. The sequence continues at coordinate 25,087,297 of OY756427.1, forward strand.
TGTAATTCATGTATCAATCGATTCGAGTTCCATCTTGAGCTTAGATGTTCATTAAAAGAATTGGAGGAATTCATTAAAAAAATCTATTGCAAAGACTGCGTGAGATTCAATAGCACCAGAAAATTATTGATCTCCAGAACGACTTATTAAATAAAATTAACGAATTGAACGTGCATTCTTGGTGGAATAATTTAACTAAAATAATTTAAATAAAACAATTGATTTGTTATTCCACAATATTTATTTACCTGACTAGTTTCGCAGGAACAGGACCTGTTCCATACCATGTTCAATAACAAATCAATTGTTTTATTTAAATTATTTTTGACTTATTAAATGCCGAGATGAAGGTGGTTAGAAAGAGGATCTGTTCAGAGATGATGAAAGGAATAAGACTACGTAGAAACTGCTAGAAAATTAATTGTTAATAGTATGAAAGCCTTGAGAATCAATCACATCGCGTCCATCCTCAAGCAAAGCAAATAGTAAAAAGCAAAAGAAAAAGGAAAACAATTATTATTGACATGTTGCTAAAAGACGCGAAATATTTGAACAGGAAAAAGTAACGGTCCGTTTTCTCTATCTAAAAACTGTACATTTTGTATTGATTCGTAAAATGCTGTGTGGATGTTAGGGAAAGAAAAATTTTCATATTGAAAAGGAATCTTGTCATTTATTGGTGGGTCCCGCTGTTGGACAAAAGGTGAAATAATCATATTCATTTTTCTTCAGAATTGAATTTATTACAAAAGGTATATATTTTTATGTTACCCTATAAATGGAAATTAATAATAATAATATAAAAAGTAAAATGAGACTCAATTTTTAATTTGAATTCCCCCCTCTCGCGTCTTCTGCCTCTCCATCTCTCTTTTAATTATGTGCGTTTACAAATAAAATTTAACAATCTTCTCTTTTTGTTCTTTTATGAAAATTTCAGAATTGAATTTTAAGGTTTCTTAGAATTCATAGACCAGCCGAAATAAATAAAGGTCATAAAATATTAATAAATTCTCTTTTGGGAGAAATTCATTATTTCGTTTGATTTGTTTTTATTTTTATTTATTTCAATACGATAATTTTCTAGGCACAAACATAAGTTATACGAGTACGTTGATAATACTTCATTCGATTTCTATGGTCTTGTTTTATAGATATCAATTTCTGAAGTGTCCAACTGACAATACGGATGGTCTCAGGTTTGATCCTTGGTAATGTCGACCGCATTCTTCTATTAATGTGTACGATGTTAAAAGTGTTTTGTGGTCAGTTTGGTAAACCAGTCAGTTGTGCTAAAGCCCAGACTTATTAAAGGAGAAATATCCAGATTCAGGTTCCAATATGGCCAAAAATCGTCAAGGTATTTTCACACTTATCTAGCTAAGATTGTGAATTCGTTTATTTACCTATTCATTCTTTTTACAAAACCATATTGAACATAGATCAACTAATCAAATGCTATTTTACTCCAAAAATTCGTTTCAATACACTTCGACTGATTAATTTAACGCATGTATGGCCAAAGAACAAAAAAACTCCTTGCTCTAAAATTTAATGTCTGTGAAATTGAAAGGATGCTTTGTACAAATTATGACGAAAATCATTTTAAAAATGGAACACTAGCGTTGAGTAGAAATTTCAATTAAGCCACACCCAGAGTTTGCTATCAAACAACAGAGAATTATTTAAATTTTGGAATCTTGGAGGAATCTCATGCTCTGACCTTAAACACAAATTGAAATAACATTTATTCAAAAAGATACAGCGTTAATATTCAAGACGTGTTGGTTTTCACCCGAGAAGGATATTTAATGTTTGTTTTTTTTTCGATCGGAATATTACTCATAGTATATGGAATATACATAATAATAATAATAAATAAATAACACTCTTCTATACATAGGTGTCAGTATAGCCGGCGGAACTTAATGCTTGAAACATTCTCTACCAGTCAACCGGTCCCGTCCAATCTGAGACAGGATTCCAACCCCGAGTAGAAATTTCAAGTGAAAAAACACATTGTAAATTTCTGACCCGACCGGGAATCGAACCCGGGACCTCTTGATCTGAAGTCGGAGCCTTTGCCACTAGGCTACCGAGGTGGGCTACATACTTACATGTCTTGTGATCGGATTTCAATAGATCAATAGATTTCGCTGAAATAAATTTTCTCGACGTTTTCGAGGGTGTCGATTCCAAAAATACAAAAAAAATTTTTTTTTAATTTCCGCGTACCCGTACGCTTACGCCAAAAATGTGTGCGGACCCATTACTCATAGTAATTCTTATCCGATTTGATTGAAATTTGGTAGAACGGTTAGCCCATCGATGTAGATGAGTCAGTAAAATGTTGAGATCTGTACCTTCAGGGGTACCCTCTTAAAGTATCCATTATGCTCCTACACAAGCACGTAAAATTTGAAGTCCGTAACTTCAGTGGGTCCCCCTTAAAGTACCGATAAATATTGAATATGTAGTTCTAAAGCAGATAATAAAAAGCTCCAATAGTCGATATCATTTTAAAGTTTCTATAATAATTCCAAGGATAAATTCATTTTAATCGTAAAATTATGAATTTTTATGCAAAGATATGTTTTACACGAAAAGGCTGTTATTATATACTATGAGTTCTGGGCTACCCTAGGTTAGCAGCTTTTTTTTAGAATTTTTAGAACAGCAGTTTATCATACAAAAAATAAATTTGTAAGTCATTTTTATTTTAAAGAATTATTTAACAACTAATGACTCCAAAAATTCATTACTGATGTTCGATTTTTGAATGGAACAAACCACCACGGGCTTGCGACCGTCTTCTACTGTTGTTTCGAAGGCTGGCTTTTTATTTTGTCTTTAAATTTGATAAGGAACAAGTAAGTTTATCAATAAATCGTTTTTGATTCTTTATAGAGGCTCAACCGAGAAAACTTCTCAGTGTTAAGAAAAGGTTCCTGCGACAGATTTTAGGATTTGTGTATGTCTCAAATGAAACCGTCCAGGATGAACTGGTTTAGCTCAATCTGTAGAGAGCCTTAAATGTGCTCAGTTTTTCTACGATCCGGAGGACAAAAAAGCGAGGTATCCAAAAAATAAAATACCAAACGTGCGTACGCTGGGATGATTCTGTGCTTGGAAAAAGTTCGTGGCTTCCACATGCTCCACACTGGGTCAAGAAATTCAAGAAATTTCTAGTTTTTTTTTTTTTTTTTATTTATTTATTTACATATATAAAAATCAATCATTTATGTACAAAAAATCTCAACTAGGACAAGCCTGTCTTTGAGAAAATGAGTTGTAATATTTTTAACTAATTAATAATACTTAATCTAGTTACATTTTATTATTTATTTATATCTACATATAAAATAGGTGGCATATTTTAATTACATATATCTCTTATACTTAGTTCCTTCTACTTATTGGCATTTTCTTTTACATTTTTTTAAGTAATAATGTAGATAATTAAAGTTAGCCTTACATAGTTTTTTGTGCATTCAATCTGAAATTAATATTATGAAGCCATATAATATAGATTTATCCTTGATCTGTTACGCTTTAAAATACATTTTCCGTGCATATCTTTTCATAATAATCATACCTACCAATGTTAAAAGTTTTTAAACTAAGTCTAACAACTGGCTCTATTATGTGACTCATAATATCTATAAAAATCCACGAATTTCAATTATTATTCGTGTTGTTTTTTTATTCACAATTCGTTTGCTTCGAATTGTATTTATTTTTCGGATTCCGCGGCTTTTTATCAAAGGAATTAAAAAATAAATAAAACTTTTAAAAACATAATTTCATGACTACCTTTTCGCTCCCTCACCCTTCACACATATTCTATCTGCACTCTTCTATCACGGTTAAACAGAAATTCGAGGTCCGTTTGGAGATGAAAAGGTTGAGCAATGAGTATTGATCACAAATTTATGAACAAGAATAAAAATAAGGATTATATTGTGAAAGAAACGTTTTTTAATGTGACGTAGTTAGGTACATAATACATAGAAAATTAAGATTAAAAGGACCAGCCTAAAATTTAAGATATTATTATTATTAATGAAATTGTCCATGGAGGAATCATTATCTTTCATGTTGTAAATATAATAAAATATCTCCTCTTTGAAGAGACTTTTCCTCTCTGTAGCCTTCCTGTCTTACCCTTTTACTTAAGTTATTACTTAAGGACCTACTATGATCAATTGGGATGTTAGTACAAAGAAGAGTTTTCAACCGTAAAAATGTTTTATAGAATTGCTATCTTCTAATTTGTGCAAACAATTTTTTTTACTAATTCGATACTTGTTTATACTTTTAATAAAACAGTTAATACATCTCGTCACCAATGACCATGCAGGTCCTTTTCCTACGAAAGTGGTCAGGGTTTTTTAAATAATTTGTGGAATGACGCGTTAATGATTTTCATTTAAATTACTTTTATTGACTAATAGATATTTTTTGATACATATGCCTGCCTTGGTGATATTTAAAATAATATTGTATGTGCAGCGTCCTTGAAGTGCATTGGACTAAACAGCGCTATAAAAATTGACTTTTTATTACTTTATTCCACCAAGAATGAATGTTTAATTCTTTAATTTTTTAAATAATTGAACTTAATTATAAGGAACCTATATATTTCAACTGTTCAGTAAATAAATTTGTTTAAAATTTGGCTTTGCATCTTATTTATTAAAAAGTTATTATCAACTCTGAACAGTAGAAAAAATGCTTGTTAATTCTGATTTTTTGTTAAATACATGATGGAACTATTAAAAGTTTTTAAAAATTTCAGAGAGTCGTTTAGTTTTACGTAAATAAAGATAGAGGTAACTTTTTAAACTGCATTGAAAAAGTTTTCAGCTTGCAAAACTCGTAATTTCTATATTAAACAATCTGCTGCACGGCTGTACATATAGAATAATATATTTATTTTATATGGTTCTACCAGCAGTGTTTCTCAAGCCGGTAACAGAAAAGTTAGGCGATAAAGAATGGAGACTCGTTGAGAAGTTCAATTTCAAGACTAGCCTCTATTCTGAAATGTTGAAAATCATTTTATAGCGCGACAAAATCTAATGCCTTGTTTATATTAGTTTGGCATCCAAAATTAGTGGTATATATATATTTTTTAATTTTTGTTATTTAAATCATATAGGAAGGTAAGTACTTAACAAAGATATTTTTATGATAAATTATAAATAGGTAGATACCTATTTCAAAACACTTCATATTTTGTTATATAAACAACTAGCTTTCGCGACAGACGTTGTCCTGTGGACCCTTTGGTCCTAGTCAGAGGCGGCCCATTCATTGTGCACTGCGCTTCCAGAAACACTAATCAACTAACTGAATAATAAAATTAAAATATTAGTTCTAAAACGTCCATATTTCATTCGTATTCAAATCTCAGACGGGATCAACGCGAGAATATAATTATAGGTATGCGCGCAATTTGGTTGACTTTGTATGAAAAATTTCTAAATGGCCCGAAACGGTGGAGTAACTGAAATGGGCTACTGTAAGAGTGGCAATAACGTATGCATGTATGTATTGTCCATTTTCAACTTTTTATTAGTTATTCTGTTATCCGGAGAGGAGAAGAATCCAATAAATCAAACATCGGAAGAATCTGTTGAGCCAATCTCGAGTTATAAGTGTTCGCACTAACCCGACTTTAATTTATATTAGAGATCCGTTGAGTTTAACAAACAAATGTTCTGTCTCGCGAAAACATTGCACGCTATCAAAATCATGAAAATGAATTAAACAAAATACATAGGTATTTACATAACTATTGAGTTTCAATTTCGGGACAATTTATCTTTGTTGAAATCAATTTAAATCGTACAAACAATTCAATTGTTGAACAGTGTTTAATGAAAAACCACAAACATAGGCTTTCAATATTATTAATTGCAATGTGCAACATCCATTTTCCATCTAGAAATGTACCTACATACATAGGTACCTACATAGTGTGTTATGATTAAATGAAAAGATCGCACTCCCATTTTATATGCATAATAATGCATATTCACGTCTTTTATGGCGTCTTGATGTTACGTTGATATTTTTATTTTAATTAATCCGATCGTTCGAGACACTCCAAAACATACCAGTAAATAGGTTCCTACTGGACTTCTAAAAGCGTCTGGGATAAGTGGGGAAGCTTTAACTGGAAAACACCTTGAGCAAGCAGGGGAAGCAAAATAGATCACATACAGGACGGAACGCAAAAAAAAATGAAAAAAAAAAATATAGGTACCTAATGATGATTTTCTTATTGAACGGCCTAAAATTGCAAAAAGAGTTTCTTGGCCAAAAATTCTTACAGCCGTTTCCATAAAAACTAAATTTCACTCTTTAGCTAAAGGAACTTTTTAAAGTCTCCTTTAAGTTGACACGTTTCATAAAAAATATTCCCGATTACTTTAGCTGAAATTTGACATGTTAAAAAAATATTTGAAAGTTGGTAGTGTTTCCATGAAAATCTATGGAAAACATTGGTTGTTTACTTATATTTTCGCGGGATTTCTGTTAATCTGTCAATTTCATATCTCAATAGATCATCAATGTGATAATTTATTATTATGGTTTATGAATTAGTAAACGAAATCTTTAAAAAGTAATATATCTACTCCCCGTTTTGCCATATTTTCCACCCTATTTTAGTCATTTTTATCCACAGTGTCATTGTTTACAATTGTTCATAATTTGTGACAGAGATAGCGCGACTAAATTTTCTATGAACTCCTGTGGATTGAATTATGCTAAAGTCGACTAGTGTGGTAAAAGATTGAATCACGCTAAAGTCGACTAGTGTGGTAAAAGATTGAATCACGCTAAAGTCGACTAGTGTGGTAAAAGATTGAATCACGCTAAAGTCGACTAGTGTGGTAAAAGATTGAATCACGCTAAAGTCGACTAGTGTAATTCAATTTTTGTGGTTCAATCGAGTGGCAATAACGAGACTTTAACCTCATGTCGACTTTTTGTGATATTTTATTGTTATGAAACGCGTTATTTTTAAAGGAAACTTTAAGTCTCCTTTATTTTTGCAAAACCGGCTGTTAGACATTTTTATTCTGGATCACTAAAAATTCTTAGCTGGCCATCGTTCCAGAGGTGTACCTACTCATATAATATAATACAGAGCAAGGAGTATATTATAGGGTGTACAAACAAAATATCATTTCGATTCTAACGTTGATCATACCAGTGGCGGTAGTCATTAAACGTTACAAAATTAGGAGACCGAAAAAAAGCTCATTCAACAGAACTAAATAGAGAGATATTCTAAGAAATCGAGGGGAGGGGATTATATTATTAAATTCATGATGGAAAAAGACAAACAACAAACGAAAAAAATATATTATTGGGTATATTTCTGTTATTTGGAAACGTATAAAAAATCGGAGTGGGTACTAAATGTAGGTACATTGAATAAATATTTGGGTTAGATATAGTCGATATAACTTTGTTTGAGTAGACATAATAAAAATAATAATATGGTCCATATGGTTGACTTATTAATAATCTTATACCAACGTTAAAAGCGAGAAAATTGACTCTGTCACGCTAACAAAAACGCGTGTTATTCAATGCGATACAGCATAATTTTCACTTGTTTTAGTTAGATGGCGTTGTTTTCTGGTTTTCTTGTATTGCGAAATTGTTAAAAATATGGCATTACTTTAAAAAAATGAACTAGCCGATATTGGTCTAAGCTACTTCTATAACCCCGGTATTCACCAAGAAAAACTGAGCGTACGATTAGCTGAGCGAACGATATTTTGATTAACGAATATTTTGGTGAATACAAATTTTGATCGTATTTGAGCTGATCGTACGCTCAGTTTTTCTTGGTGAATACCGGGGTTATTTTACAGTATAGACGCTTAAGCATAAATAAATAATGTTTATACTTACTGATTTAAATTAATGTTTTTGTATTGACAGCCGGTATTATGCGCTAAACTTCACACCAATGCGGCCAAAATATGAGAAACTTTTTGCACAAATTACATATCTAATATTTTTTTTTTATTATAAAACTTTATATATAGGTTCTTAAATAAATAAATGTGATGATATTAACGATAATACTATGTTCAGCAATAGACGGAGGGAGGCTGACGAAGAAGAAGATATGCAAATGCAAGTCTTTGATTAGTTTGCAAACATTCGATAATCAAAATGTACCTACTAATACGCCAAAAAAGAAGCACCTACCTACATTTTTTTATTATTTGAGTGGTCTTAAACCATGTTCGCTAATTCTCTTTCTAATGGAACTGGCTTAGGGCACACCGCTTGTATGATTTCAAAGTCTATAAAGAACACAAGTAGAAACATTTTTCGTGTTTTATAATAATATAGATAGTATACTGTATAAGGGTTGTTTCACAGTGGTCAGAGAAGGTTTTTCAAAGGCTCGCATAGCAGATTTTTGATAGAATCTCTTTCAAGCTTCCAAAAGTACTTTTTTTAACATTCAAACATATTTTAAACGTATTTTGTGTATAAATTCGAAATCAATTATCACAGTAAGGACTGATGCAGGACAACGTCTGTCGGGAAAGCTAGTATTTAATATAAATAAATAAATGAACACTTTTTTATACAAAGGTGTTAGTATAGCCGGCGGAACTTATTGCCTGAAAAAAAATTTAGTCAACCGGTCCCGTCCAATGTGAGACAAGCAAACCCCGTGTAGAAATTTCAAGTGAAAAAAACACTTTTAAAAATTCCGACCCCGACCGGGAATCGAACACGGACTTCCACGCCTAATATCACTAGGCTTATAAAATCGGTTATATAATATGAAGAAAAAGTCTGATTAAAAAATCCGTCACGTGATAACGGGGAAGCTCTCTTTTAGTGTCGAAATAAATGCCTAGGTTATATAAAAATCCTAGAATTATTATTATTAGTATTTATTTACCTCAGAGATGTTTGTGTACGATTAACTCCGTTGACCCGCACTAGGAAGGGGGAGGGGGGGGGGGGGGGCGACTCACACCCCACCTACAGACTAACCCCCAGCGGCGATAGATTTTCCGAGTTAACGACTCCGATTTACTTGTCCGATATCGGCGACGCGATTCGCCAAATAAAATATAATTACATTATTATTAGAAACCTCGTAAATCGGCAGATTTATTTAAGTACTAGCTTATACCCGTCTTGCTTTACGTTTTTTATTCCGAATGTCAGGCTTGATCGGTAGGTAATTAAACAGGTTCTAGTCTAGCTTCCCATTGCTTTGCAGACCTCTACAACTGACATAAGCACAGGAAAAGAAGAATGAAACTTTCACAATTCATAAAAAGAGAGAAGAATGACACTTTTAATGTTTATGAAAATTTTGTATGAAGATCGTAAAAAATAGAGTTTTTTTAAATAGCTCTAAATATGGTAAAGTTAATGCAGCAAATTATATCAAAGAACCTTCTCCGGCATTTTGCACGGCTCTGTGCAGATTCATATCTGACCTAGCATTTGTACTTTGAGCGTGATGCTATGACATACGGTAAAAAGCAAATAAAAAAACATTTCTGAATTATTATGTAGATAGAGAAGTAGGGGCTAATGCGAGTTTTATTTAATTTCCCAATTTACCACGCAACTTTCTTAATTTTTTCTTTCATAATAACCTTCTCCTGATAAAAGCCAACACGACAAAAAAAGAATTAGTGAAATCGGTTTAGCCGTTTAGGCGTGATGCGATGACATACAGTAAAAAGCAAATAAAAAAACATTTCTGAATTATTATGTAGATTTTCCACGCAACTTTCTTAATTTTTTCTCTCATAAGAACCTTCTACTGATAAAAGCCAACACGACAAAAAAAGAATTAGTGAAATCGGTTCAGCCGTTTAGGCGTGATGCTATGACATACGGTTAAAAGCAAATAAAAAAACATGTCTGAATTATTTTGTAGATAAAATGCAATTTACGATGTAAAAACTTTATTAATTTTAGCTAATAATTTATAGAATTATGTTAATAAACGATGATTTGGGTGAAGGATGACGTTCGATGGGACATAAGCTTGAAATCAAAACAATTCCTCTATAATTGCTTTACTTTTTAAAAAATTCAATAGATGGCGGTGTAGTAGGAAGTACATAACATGTGATGTATGTTTGCCTATTGTATAGATACATCGAAAGAATTGACCAATTTAAACCAATTTTTCTGAATTATTATGTTATAAGATAAGATATAAAATTTTACTTGTATTCGTGTTTATTGAAATAAACACAAATACAAGACCTGTGGGGCTAGTACGAGTTTTATCGAAAGCATATTGCAATGTAAAAAGCGCTTATAAACGTGCAAATAGTGTTCTATAATCAAACGATCGAATCGTTCGATCATTTTTGTATGGTATATTTTCGAAACTCTTTCGATGATCGTTTCGATATTCGATCATCGAAAACTTATGCTAGTGGTACTGGTAAACGTCTTATCACTAGAGTTTCCATAGCTTCTAGGAAAAAATACGTGACGTTTTCCTTTCTCATGTCCAAAAATAAAAGCACGTCATTCTACGTTAACGACGTGGATTTTCAACAACACCATTATATAGGTAAGCACGCATTTGTGCATAGTGAAAGACAAACTTAACCATAAAGACGGTTATTATCCATCCAGTAAGTTCATAATATTATTTTTTTGGTCTCAAAAATAGAAATTCAATAAATCCTAAGCATGTTTTTTAAAACGGCCAATTTACGTGAAAAATATACATGTTTTAAACTAACATTTTTGAGAAATTATTCAAACATTTTTTTTTTGTTTAATTCAAAAATCTAATTGAGTTTTTTTAACGAAAAACTAGATTTCCCGACAGCCGTTGTCCTGTAGTCCTTACTATGAATATTGATTCAAAATTTTAAATTTATACAAAAATACGTTTAAAATTTGTTTGAATGTTAAAAAATCATTTCTGAAACCTTGAAAAAAGTTCCATCACAAATCTTCATACGTTTCAATATTTTCAATTTCAATGGTTGTCAGGTAAACAATAATTTTGATGTTAGATAATTTTCCATAGATGGCAGTGGCGTCACAGAAAATCCGTTCCATATTAACTTTAATATTATATTTTATATGATTTCTTAACCATTTTCAACTTTTTATTAGTAATTCTGTTATCCGGAGCGGAGAAGAATCCAATAAATCAAACATCGGAAGAATCGATCTCGAGTTATAAGTGTTCGCACTAACCCTACTTTCATTTATATTATAAGATGATTAAGACTTTTACCATTTCCAGTGGCCAATAATTAGCCATGACTTCATTAGATTGTTGTTGAAAGAGTGCTATGCACTGGGCTCCTAGGAAACAGTCCGTCGCGCGTCGTCTAACAAGACGGCAGTCTTTCAAAATTATATTATGACAATGTTTTTTGTTACTACGGTAACAATATTGACAATGTTCTCAATTGACATATTCATTCACTGCTGTTTATCGTATTTATTTCTAATTCGCAGGAAAACAGACCATTACGAAGAACGCAGAACATGTGGGACATCCTACGTCATCTTTATTAATCTTCTCAGTTCAGTGTTTGTTTAGTCTATATTGCTACTTATTTTGTCGAAATACGGGACATGTATTGAAACGGAAAGGGGATGATCAAATACGGGACAGTCCCGTATATACGGAACGTATGGCACCCTACGTATTACTCAAATTATAACCGTATCAACTTCATTTCCAGTCATTCACAACATCAACAACAAAAAATGCTCCTTTGATGTGACAAACCTGACAGGCTTTGAAGACTGTATAGAAAAACAAAATGGTAATTATTATATTTTACTCAAAATTTTCATATTTTTAACCGTTTAAAATTACCCTGGACTTATAAAAATATTTTGATAATAAAAAGAGTCCAAATGATAATTTAATACAAACCATTCAAAAATTGTCCTGCCCTAAAATGGTTTTAAGATGTACGTAGAAGTAATGTAGAAACGTAACGAGACATACATTTTTTTCTCTTTCACTCATTATTGCGTATTTTACTTCAAAACAAATCTCTGTTCATCTTCAATGATGTTGTGATGCGATGGTCTTTTCTTTGGTCCCATGTTACAATATTGCATTCATAATTTGTATATGTTTATGTATTTCTGTTTGTTTTGTGTTTAGTTTATTTTCTTTTGGTGATTGCATCTTGGTATCACCTATTATTGTATTTTTTTTTAATGTTTTAAAACTGTTTGTAAAAACAACCACTGGTTGCGTAGACAATAAATAAATAAATAAACACACAAAATAAATAATAGCGATTTAAATCCTGACACATATAATATGAATGATTTTCATTAATGGCGGCAGACTTATTGAGGAAAAATAAATTCCTTTCTGTGTATTGAAATTTATAATTGAAATGTTGTTGTTTAGAATGAAGAAACCAAACTCTGAATTATTTTCATTTCTAAAAGTTTGAAATAAAAAATAGAGAATAACAAAGGTTAAATAATAATATTTTTATCGGATTCTACAAAATTATAATTCTCGTGAGATACTTACTTATTTAGATGTATCTAATGATTATCTTTTTTCCTTTCTTTTTTCCTTTCTTTTTCCCAATGGTAATAGGTAACTATGGATTGATGAGCCTGTATAATATGTTTCCATACAAACATAGATGAATGCGTATATTATTCCATTATAATCCAACTGTCGATTTGTTGAAGAGAAATTATTTCTCGAGACAGATCTGCAGTATCAAGCCAAGATACGTGAGATTTGTATGGCCAGGTCTAATCAGAAAGGAATGTGGAGTGGATGTTAGCATTGTGACTAGAATGAATGTGAATAAATTAAGGTGGTTTGGGCATGTAGAGAGAATGAACGAAGATAAAATGACTAAAAGGATATATAAATCTGAATGAATGGGTGCACGTAGACGAGGCCGACTTCGACTGACATGGTCCGATCATATCGGTGCCGTCTTAGAGGAGGGCCAAGTCAGGAGCAAAAGGAATAGAAGAGCATGTATGCGGAATGTTATGCGTTTGGAGGAAGCTAAAGAGGTTTGTATGGATAGAAAGGAATGGAAGTCCGTACACTCTGCCTACCCCCTTCGGGAAACGGCGTGATGGGTAAAAAAAAATATTACACAATATACGGCATCAATATGCCTTTGGTAAATAGAGTATGAAAGGAATTATACATTTTTATAGGTAATAATCTACTATATAAATTAAAGTCGGGTTAGTGCGAACACTTATAACTCGAGATTGGCACAACAGATTCTTCTGATGTTTGATTTATTGGATTCTTCTCCGCTCCGGATAACAGAATCTACTATATAAATTAAAGTCGGGTTAGTGCGAACACTTATAACTCGAGATCGGCTCAACAGAATCTACTGATGTTTGATTTATTGGATTCTTCTCCGCTCCGGATAACAGAATAACTAATAAAATGTTTAAAAACTGGATAAAAAATGATGTAAAATACAATATTTAAGTTTGTATGGAACGGTTACCTATGACGCGCCCACGCCATCGCGGGTAGTTCCCTCTCATTCTCGCATAGGTACGCTCCTACAGTAGCCCATCCCACGGGGAGGTAGGGTGTGTGCGCGAGCGCATTTTTTTCAAGTTGTTCGCGCCAGAGCTTTGAATACGAATGAAATAGGGATGTTTCAGAAATAGTTTAAATATATTATTTTATTAGTTTAATTCAATCGAATTAATTTTGTATTGTTTAACGGGGGCGCAGTGCACATCATGTACATATTAACGGGCCACTTCGGGCTAGAACCACAGGACAATGTCTGTCGGGAAAGCTAGTGAATAATAAAAAGTAAAAAAAAATGATAAAAAATGATGTAAAATACAATATTTAAGTTTGTATAGAAAGGTTACCTGGGACGCGCCCATGACATCGCGGGTAATTCCCTCTCATTCCTGCATACGCTCTTACAGTAGCCCATCCCATCCCACTTACTGACTAGACTACGTAGATAAAAATAGGTTTAGTGAACGGACGTGATCTGGCGAGGGAAACGTGTCTGCATAACCATTTTTTTCAATCATTATTTGCAAATACTCCGATTTTATGGCATCGTAATTTTATTTTATTTACTTGAGGGGTCTTCGGGTAATTATTACGGATTTTCATATAAAATTCTCCACGCGATATCGGCATCAATATTACGTCATTATATGGAATTTCTATACACAATATTCAAATTATCAAAAAAGCTCATCAGATATGCACATGGATGAAAAAATACCTTTGTTTTTTTTTTTTTTCAAATTACAAACATTCATAGATTTGACATTTTTACTCCATCGCAATAGATGAAACTTGATAATGTTTTCGTGTTTACTGCATAAATCGTGTATTGATATATAGCATATGTGCCCCTGTCTGGATGTTTTTCGTCGTCATCTGGGAAAATAGAAACAGTATTCCAATATTTCGATTTGAAATAATTCTTAAATCGTCACACAAACTCACTTATTTTTTATTCAAAAGAATCAAATCCAATAGTCTCTCCCTGGACTTGGGGTTGGAGTTCAATTGCTTGAGGTCAAGAAAAGCCAAACTACTCAGTAGCTCCTCCGCCGGATTGCCAATATTTCCGCCCTCCGTGTTGTTGGTCAAAGCCCTCCAAGATAGTTATGGCAGATTATAGTCGCCCAAAATCAATTGTTTGGCAGTGCGGTGCTTTGCACTTAATATGAATAGGTATGTACCTTATTCGTGGGATTCCCGTGCACGGAATGCCATAGGATATATATTTCGAGAATAGGCCTCTACGTGTGAGTACCCGACATGGCATAGAAACCAGAGACGTAGTCCTGTTCGTGCTCCGTATGCTCGACTCATGGGCAATGGGCATTATCAGAGATTTAAACGAATTTAATAATTAATTAAACTCTATAAATAAAAATTTGAAAAATAGCTAATAATTCATGTGGATTGAAAAATAAAACGTACCTACCTATCTATATTTTTTTTTAAATAAACAAAAAGAGTCCAAATATTAAGTGCGGGTTAACAATACATTGCTTAACCGAACCCTGCCGACACTTTCAATAAACATTAATAATTAATTAATAATAAAATTTAATTAATTTAATCGAGCGTTAATTTAATTATCTATTTGTAAACAAAATAAGAGGCACCTAATTAATAACAAAAATTGCTGGCGGCATACGCAACGAGGGCGAACCGATTCTGCTTGACCAAAAAATAATTATTTGTTATAATCAATATTATAATATGGTGGTAGCATGCGATGTTTGAACTTCATTATAGAGAGTGTTCTGTTGCTCTTTCTATACTGACTAGCATTATTATACAAAAGATAATAATTAAATAAAAAATATATATCAAACAGCAAAAGTCCCATCCACGTGTCGCTAAATTAAAAATCAGTGAACACCTAAGAGGAAACAGACTAGTTGGTTGACCTCAACAAAGGCGGGAGGAAGAAATAAGAAAGGACGAGACGCAGATTATCCAGGTTGTGAGTTGAAGTACGGCAGCGGAGGACAGAGGAAGTCATATAGGTACTAGTATTATTCTTAGGCACCCAACTTACAATCACTCCATCCATCAAAAAATTATTCGGTTCGAAAATTTACTCGATATCACATATCTAAAGCTGTGTACTCACCGGCGCCGCGCGCGGCAACGTTACCTTGGGTTTAGATGTATACGCGTGTTCGCAACGAACTTGGTAACGTTGCATGTCACGTATCATGAACCACCATTCGCCACGAACCACCGCGTACTTTATTTGGTAACGTTGCATGATACGTGACAAATCGGTGTCTACCTAGTTTTCCGTCGGATCGCTGCGTTCCGTTCTATGGAAATTGGAAAATATGGACCGCGTACTATGGAAATTAGACACGCCGCGCGCGGTAACGTTACCGTGCGCGGCGGAGGTGAGTACACAGCTTTAGAATCCCCAAATAATTCTTCGTGTTAAAATCACAATATGCACTATCGAAACAAGAAAATTATCGGCATTCACATTAAATTTGAGCCAGCATGTTTCTAAGTTTTCGACCTATACTTAAGCAGATTCTACCGACAAACAGTTCAATTCGATAAGGGATTCCAACTCTATGTAGAAGTTAAGTGAAATTATTGCCTTGGTCGGGAACGAAAGTGAAAACGCTTGGATACTTTCAGACTAGTTGATCATGGAGAATTTTTCCTGTTTTATTTTTGGCACCATTTCTCGTATTTTATTATGACTGTGATGAAAAAGCTCTGGTTCAGTTCGCTATTATCATCTTGTTAGTCTAATGCAAAGGTTACATCACTCCTTTTATAATTACCATTATTATTATTTTTCATTGTTACTTTTCAAATTACTCTTCAGGCGCATCCGCTTGTTACAT
This sequence comes from Mystacides longicornis, assembly GCA_963576905.1. NCBI lineage: Eukaryota > Metazoa > Arthropoda > Insecta > Trichoptera > Leptoceridae > Mystacides > Mystacides longicornis. The sequence continues at coordinate 25,103,698 of OY756427.1, forward strand.
TTTTCGATCAAACCATATTTCCTGCTCGTCATCCCAAATTACTTAAAAATGGTGCTTAAAGAAACCAGCAATATCGCCAATCTTGGTTTTAATGGAGCCTAAAACACCCAACAGCTAGAAAATAAAATAAAAACAGCTCTCATTGGTGGCAACTTATGCCCGAAGAAAATGAATTAAAATTCCACCCTGTCAGCTTATCCGAACGCACCTTAAATTCATTTACTAATTAAGGTGAAATTTAAATATGAGACTCAGCTTAATAAGCAATCCCTGTCTTGTGTATCTGGCGTGTTTATTGCCCATTTTAATTATTATTAATATTAATTAACGTCCTGTAGAGATGGCTGAATGAAAAGGGAACAGGTTATCCTTATAGCCCGTATTTTCAAATCATAAACGCGATACGGCGCACACAAGGTGAATTGCGTAAAATCGTGGACAAAAGTATTAAGTTAAACTATTAATACGATCATCTTTCTTTCTTGGTGCCTGCATGTATATTGAACTTTATCATGCCAAACTAGCATAATATGATAACATGCTGTTTATTAAATATGCGTACAATTTGCTTCCTTCCGTATATTATTGCGCTGTGTGGGAAATTAAAACTGCGAGTTCCAATGAGAGTCCGCCATGTCACAAAACGTTTATCGGAAAGATGCCTATGATGAATGTGATCTCATCTTTGTTTGTTCAAAAAATTTCAAGTTCGTATACCTAGTTGGAAAAATGGAGATGGGTACCTACCTAAGATAAGAAGAATCAAGATAAGGCAACTTATAGATAAATCGTGATTAAAAGCGTCAACTGCAGCCCGATTCACGGAAAAGTTTAAGTCTAAGTTTAGTTCGAAGTTCGAACGAAGTTCGATTCAAACTTTTGTGAATAGGGCTGCTGGTAATAATAATTATTGTAGGCGGCGACTATCTACAGTCTATGTACCTATTCACGGAGGGTTTGAATCGAACTTCGTTCGAACTTCGAACTAAACTTAGACTTAAACTTTTCCGTGAATCGGGCTGCTGGTTCTGATATTGATGTGATGTGCCTTACAATACAAAATATTTTTTTTTACCCATCACGCCGTGTCCCGTAAGGGGTAGGCAGAGAGAACGGACCTCCACTCTTTTCTATCCAAGCATATTTCTTTCGCTTCTTCCACCGACATACTATTTCTCATACAGCTTCTCCTATTTCTCTTACTTCTTACCTGGCCTTTCTTGAGGACGGAATCGATGTGTTCGATCCACGTCATTCTCGGTCGGCCACGCTTTCTTACACCTTTCTTTTCAGCCTTATGAATTATCTTTGTCATTCTGTTTGCATCCATTCTTTCCACATGCCCAAACCATTTCAACTTATTAACTTTCATCTTTGTCACAACACTTACTTCCATACCACATTCTTTCCAATTTTTTTCCTTCCTTTCCATATCCCATAAAGTTTTTCCACATATTCTACGTAGAGATTTCATGTCTACTGCATTTATACTATATTCTTCTTTTTTCGTCCATGTCCACGTTTCACAACCATACATCATCGATGGTAGCAGGAATGCGTTATGCACTAGTTTCTTTACTTGTAGTGAGACGTTGTTGTTTGTCATTATAGGTATGCACCGCCCACCCTGCCAATATTTTGTTATTTTTAAGTAAATCGTTTACATGTTTAAACATCTTAAATAAATACATATCTTTTTAATGCTTTCAAACCAGCAGTAATTTTGACCACGATTTTGCTAAAATCAACCCGCGTGCGGTGGTACCTACTTATAATTAATCACATATACAATAATAAAATTTTCACGTTGAAATGAGCCCTTAATGAAGAATAATACGGGACATTCGCAAACGAGGAATATTCATTAGCATACATCATTTGGGCCCGTTGTGACTCCACTCGAATTAAGTAGCCTTAATCAAAAACGATAAGTTTGAATCAAGCGCTTTGGAAAATACGTGCACGGGCTAGGTATCGCATTTTATTTGATAAAACGTAATTAGCTAACTGGGTACGAGATATCATTAGATATTCAAACAGGATTAACAAAATAACAATGACGCCTCGCTTGTGGAAGAAGAGGGGTAAAAAATAAACGCACAACTCAGTATCGTTTTAATATTATTATGTAACACAATGTAGGTATATCGATACCTGAAAGGCTATTGAGACTTAGGCCGACTGTCCACGGCAGCGTATCGTATGCACTATGCAGCGCCTACTCGTATTTTGCTGCATGGAATACGATTGCGTGCAGCTGCACAATGACATGCAACACAATGAGACTGGTGTAGCAACGACGCGTTTCATGCATCCTACACGCTGCCTGTCGTATTGCATGTTATACGTCTGGGCGTACAGCGAGTGAATTCACGTGTTATTTGTGGTCAGATATTAGAAAAGTAAGTATCTTTATTTGTACAAGAAATAATGCTATTAGGTAATTATTGTGATTTATCATAAATGAAAAATATACGAATTATTTAAAATTGTTTTTTTTTATGGAAAATGTATGGATGTAGTACGGATGCAGTACGCGTCGTGGACACACTTCAGTACACCGGGCTGCAAATACGCTACAGACAGTAGGCCTAAGCGACACTTTTGCCGAAATTGACATTTTTATCTCAAACAACGCTAAAAAAATATTCTACGTCGATGTATCTGACTGCCATGTGTATATACTCGTATGTAATTTATTCGATAAGGTGAGTTACAACAAACCGTATTAATTTTAAGGTTAATGATCAGTTTGGTAGCTTACGATATATATACAAAATCTAAGGGTCTGTACACATCTGAACAAGCGCGGTAACGTAACCAATGTACCGTTTTTTTTTTTTTTACAATTTTTTAGATGTCAGACAGTCATGATAATACATATAAATCAATAATACAAAAACAGATTATAAACCAGCGAAGACCCCGACATTACCTACAATATATAGAACATCTCTAATAAATTCATAACATCAAAATAGTAAGTAGTTAAACATTCAAATTAGATATAAAAAATATAACATTATAACATTGCATGCAAGGTATCAAAATTCCATAGTACGCGGTTCGATACGTTGGAGATTTGATATGTTGCATGCAACGTGACATTGGTTACGTTACGGCGCGTGTTCAGATGTGTACAGGCCCTTAGGTTTTGTATATATATCGTAAGCTACCAAACTGATCATTAACCTTGAAAAGTGTACGATATAACTGTCGGATACGATGATTATCAAAACCCATTCGTATTGCATTTTCCTCTTGCAGCCACTGCATTTTTTTACCAAATCAGATTCTTATTTATATAACATTCAACATTTCATCGATTCACGATAAATTTTTAATGGTTATGTAGCACAACCTAAAACATCCAAGAATCTGAAATTTTTTTTAAACAACGAAACTTGTACTGTAAAATTTTGGGTTGAAAATGTTTTTGAAAAACCTCGGGTTTTGAATTTAACTGCTAGTCCATAATGATTAGAATAACCATTAGAATGAAAAAAAAAATTAAAAAAAAAAAAATATGATATACCTACCTATTGCCGAAAATATTCTCTGTATGTATTATTGTGATATTTTCTATTTTCATTATCTACTTTTGCGTTTGTGTCAAAATATTTCCATATCATCGCTGCACCTATATTATTTTCGTATGTTAACGCATCGTTCGTTCGATTTTAATCATTGCTGATCGTTAAAATTCTAATTTTAGTAATGTTAGATTGACATTATTTAATTCCGCGAATATATTAGATAAAATGTAATCATTTGTACAAAATGAATGTGACATTCTTCATCTGTCATTTTATGACAGATTAATAGATTACTGGTCAAACCTATTCATCTTGAACAGTTCAGTAGAAAGAATACTAAACATGAACTAGTACAATTATTACCTAATGCTCAAGCTTTAGATCCAAATCGACAACGTAAAGCAACACGGGGATCAGCTAGTATATTATATTAAAAATGACTATACTATATTGTATTTTATTGATGAATATATTTTTGTCGTATTTATATAAAAAGCTTTTTGTTAAAATAAAAAGGTAAATACATGTAAATAGATAAAATAATAATATCTTAAGGTAGAAAAACAAAATTATTATAGGAGTTGAAAACACGATAATATAATGGACTTCATAGAAAATCTTTCAAATATTTATATTCTTAAAATGTATTCTAGGTAATGCCACGTCATTGTACCGTTCTAATATATCAAAGAAGGCAGTACACCCACACGCTTAGACGCTCTTCACTGAGTATTCTGTAGACACCTTCTTTATTAAATCTGAGTTCACCCGAAGTAAACAAATGTATATTTTTACATCTTTCACACGAAGCAAAGCTTGTGAAAGGAGAAAATGGAAGGCCTCGGAATCAATCAATTTATATTGCTAATTTTGGTTTGAGCCCAAAAGAGTCCTGGCGGCTCGGATAAGGATTGGACCAATCAGAGAGAAAGGGGGAGTGTCATGATCGTCCTACGATTGGCTACATCGTATTGTAGATACTCCCTCTTTCTCTCTGATTTATCCCATCCTTATCCGAGCCGCCCTTTAAGATATCTTTTCAATAAGATTGCAATAAGACCGCTACGAGAATAACCCTGCTGTTTTTACTTAGACCAAAGTGTTATTTTTTTTTTAGGTGCGTGGTTATGCCCATAAAAAATATGGAACGCACGTCTATGAGCTCCGACCTGAACCACGATACACGCTAAAATCTCGTCAAACGCTCGTCTGGCAAAGAGTGTGCTTCTTTCAATAAACTCCATCAGGAAGAGTTGGATTCCAGTCCACGAGGCAAAGTTTTTACAATGTTCATCTATCAGGTATAGGGGTATCTTGAAGGAATGAATCGGTATAATCGAGCGAGTTTTACTATGTATGGTAAATCGCAACTTCGAATCTCGTTCCCCAGAGCCCACACAACACATGACGTACATATTTTCAGGTACTCGCCACCACCATGACCTACTGACACACGACAATGACCGACAAGATGTATACTTAATGGCTCAGTCCAGTCTGCATCGACACCACACTAACAAACATGTTATCTCTTATAGGTATACACAAACATATTAACACACAAACGCTTTTCATTCATTCATTCATTCACGTCGGACAAATTTATTCCAAATTTCATCTTTTCTCTAAGCAATTTCGTTTCCGTTCTGCAGTTGTGTCTATTCTTCACTACCTATCCAAAATTTCACATTTTCGCTGTGGAACATATTATGAAGTGTTTGGTTTATAATATTTTTCTATATTTTAAATGAATCATCTATGCTTCATTCAGACCATATTCACATAACTTATTAGTTCTACATCTTCGAAAACATCTGCTATTATAAAAGATCCTAAGTATTAGGAATAAGATGATAATGAATAAGCCCATAAATATATTTTTATTGGATTATAATTAAAATGTATACACAAAAATTGATTAAATATTTTGTATAGGTACATACTAATATAAGTAATTTTTGGAGAGTTTGTGTATTTACGTAGTGAAAGTTCGTTACATATTATCAATTAAATAACACAGTTGCACTTTCACAAAATTTATATTGAATCTCGAGCGCTTTCGTCCAAATCTTTCGTCAGACATTGTCAAGAGACTCAAATAGACTCTTGACAATGTCTGCATGAGTGGGACGAAAGCGCTGGAGGTTCAATATAAATTTTGTGAAAGTGCAACTGTGTGTTATTTAATTCATACTAATATAAGTGTTTTTTTTTTTTAACATACTAAATATCTTGACTAATTTCGTAAGAAGACCGCATACCTATATGGTCACATTAATTTATATTTGTTTGTTATTCTTATGAAAGAAAATTAGCCTTAGGGTCTCAGAATGATCAAAAACATTTTCATCCCTATTCTGAATCTTTGAGGAAACAATCGGTAGCTTTTGAAAACCGAAACTTCCTGTCTAACGGTGAACTTACTAAAGTAAGCTGATTGAAGTGGTTGGTAGCCAGGTGATCAATCGGCGGCTTTTGCATGCACGGCGTATTGAAGGTCGTGGGTTCGAGCCCGGATACCGACCAATTCCACTTTCACAACACAACAATTTAGTAATTGTGAAAGATGTCAAAAGTGTATTTGTGTTCACTTGAAGTGAGCACAGATTCATTTAATATATTTATCTATTTATAATTGAACAAACGTGATACGAAACCGTGACTTGACCGGTAGTTGGGTAAATTTTCCTTTATAGGTAGTAAACTTTAAACTTAACTATACTTCAATTTTTTTTTAATGAATAGGCTCACAAATACACACTTCCGACATCTTACTTAGATACCTATAATACGTAAGAAAGAATGAAAAAATTTAATATAAAATTTTTGCAAATAATCCACTATTTAGGGTATCGGAATAGGCATTGCCAGTAAGATGATTCCAATCTAAATAATATACTACATGGAATTTAATCACTTTGTCAGTAAATGGTTTAAACTACGATAAAAGTATGCGGAGGACGCTTGCCATTCCGTATATTAAATCTGTTTTGCTTCAAAAATTGCAATCTAAGCAATAAAAAATTAGAAACGACGAACAATCCTCAAAATGGTGGGTCGATTAAAAACAAAGTGGACTTCCTTGTCAGCAGAAATTCATACAATATGAACATGTAATTCAAAAGCATTTATTAGATTGGGGGTGAAAAGCTGAAAAACAAACAAAACAACAATAAAAAGATCTCATCCATATGAATGGCGTGTCATCACACAAATAATAAAAAAAATAAAATAACAAAACATCAATTTTCAAAAATCATAAAGATTTTATTGCTCTCAGAGCATATTATGAGGGCACCTACTCTAACTTTATCTTCTTTACTTACAAAACTCTAATATTAACTTTTAAAATTGTGAAAAAGTCGAAAGCTATGAGTTAGGCAAAGCCGCAAGATAAAGTTGGGCTGAGATAGAAAGAAGACATGGTCTTGCCTGGGTGGCGTTTGGTAATCTCTCACCTATCTTGAAGTCTCACAGAGAGAAGAAAATAAATGTCGGCAGGCGCCAGGCCAGATGGACGGACGACATCGCCAAGATTAAGGATTACGCATTGATGAGGAAGTTACAGGACAGGGATGATTGGAAGGAAAGAGGGAAAGTCTATGTTCAACAATAGACGTAAACAGAGTGATAAAGATGAAGAAGAAATTGTGCAATATATTATGTTTTAAATGCTATTGATTTGGTGTTGAAATTATGATCATACAATAACAACAACTGAATGTGGAATATTTGCTGTGTTTGACACAATTTCAACGTTCTTTAAGTATGTTGGTAGCTTATTGTTGTTTATTATTATTGTTTTTTTTTTTATTTAAGTTTGTTGATTTTTACATGTCTTTTTTTTATTTGTTACTGGCATGAGATCATCCGATTGTAGATGGAATGCCAATGAAATAAAAAATAGAACATACATATAACTAGCGACCTTGAAAAAGGTTCTTTAAAATACTATTACGATTTCGGTGAATCCTCAACCTAGGCTTTAGCCATAGAATTTAACGAATATTTATTCATCACATTATTACACAATTTCTGAATAAGTCCATCAATTGGCATTTTTAATGAATCCATTCTCTTACAAAGTGGACACAAATACACTTAAGATATCTTTCACACTAATCAAAGGCTTATATCGTGAAAGAGGAAAATGCGAACGAAAGTCAAACAAAATAATATGCGAAGCAATAGTAGTAAACAAACTACGAAATGTTGTCATAATATGCCAGTGACCATAAGTATGACAAATGTCATGCCACGGCTTGGCAAACCACCACAAATACCAACGTGTAACAGGGTGTTTGCCTTGGCTTGTGTGAGCTTGCCAACGCTTGCAACAAGTGTCGGTTTTTGACACAGATCAAAGGAATTGCGGCAAATCTATAATATTATGTACAAAAAAAACATTTTCCATGAAAATGAACAAAATTGTGTAAGTATATAAATCGTTCACACACACCCGATATTTCATAAAAAATCAGTCCATTCGTTTCGCGGTTTCAGGGGACATCAGTCGTACATACACACGGAGTGAAGATATGTATTATTAATCGATTTGTGGTGTATGTGGATTTCAAAGAGATCTTGCCTAAACTGTGTTCTTGCCCTGCGTCTTTTACAAAAGACCCGGAGATCGTACGACTCACCCAAAATGGCAGACTCTTATCGGACGAGAGGAGGTGGAAGTTGGCGTCGTTTTATCAAACGAACCTTTGTGTTGAATCCTTTTTTTGTAGCGTCTTTCTAAGAAGAACCTTTCGTCGTTTTGAAAATTTTGCGTCGATACAATAGAAGAGAATAGAAAATATTTTCTTTATATAAATGGAACATCTGCTATCTCGCTTGTGTTGACTGCTCGCTCTTTCCCTCAGTTCGCTGATTGAAATTTAACTACACCTTGATACCTTTTTACGTTACCTTTTCGGCTTAAAAACTAAACACATAAGTAATATCTAAATTGAAAATTATTTAAGTTTTTAAACGCATATGTGAATTTACATAATATTCTTTTTTTACTAATCTTTCAATATCAATATTTCAGTTTTCTTCAACTTAATACATCTAAGATCTGCAGTTCACGAAATCAGTTGATTCACGAAAAAGTTTAGAATTAGCCAAATATTTAGACTCAAAGGTGCGTTTAATTTAGTTTTAATAAGAGTCCTTAACAAATGAAACTGAAATTACAATTTTATTGTATTATTATGAAGTTTAATTAAATATTTTAGCAGGTTTGGGTTACTTTTGGAGCATTTTTTGTTTTCTGGAACGACTCTCGAATTTTTCCTCAATCCACAACTCAATAAAAATAATATCTTTAAAAATGAATGTTTCGGAAAAATGTGAAGATAAATCTTAATAATTATTGGAATTTGTTTAATTTACCTAAACATTATTCCTTTTTAGTGTTTCAATGATCCTTAAGTTAGTAGTAAAAGAACAAGTTTTGTTCAAACTTAACTTTTTCACGAATACCCATGCTGTTCTTTTTTCAAGCATAAGTCTAAAGACAAGCATGCTTGTAAAGTCTTTTAATGAAGTATGGAATTTATCATGTAATTAAAATTCTGATTTCCTTGAGATTTTATCACTCGACTCAACTGACCTGTTTGCATTTATATTGTTTCAAATGAATTCATATTTTTTTTTTTTAATTTCAATTTTTTTTTATTTTTTCAAATTCATTCAAATTCATTCTGTGACTTAACTGTCCTTACTTTGTTGAAAATTAGTATGGAAGTGTTTGATTCTTATCGAAATAAGCCATCTTAATTTAGACAGTAGTAAAATTGTTAGCTATAACAGTTTGAGAAGCTCTAATTACCGGTAACAACTGTTGGGGAAACCCTGTTATTACACATCCAGGTGTGAGAAGATGATAAAGGTGGCGCCCTGTCATTACGCAGCGGTAAGATAAGAGGCAGGGAGCATCTTCAAAGCAGGGACGCACCACCCCTCAACTAGTAGGACCTCATCGTAGTATTGTTATAATATGACAATTTGACTTGGGAAATACATAATCTCTATATATAAAAATAAGGAGCCCTATTTTCTTTGGTCATCGAATCATGCATGAACGGCTGGACTAATTCATTTTTTTCTTTTTTGTGTTTGCGTTTGCCAGGAGAAGGTTCTTAAGAAAGAAAAACAACGAATAAAGTTGCACGGAACATTCAAAAGTTTAAGAAAACTTAACCTTCTTAGTGCTTTTGACAATAAGAACTTTTTTATTTTAATTGGCGTTTGATATCTGTCAGTCGGTTGATAGTTGGTGCGACTTTCAGAATGTAACGTGTAAAAATCGTTGAAAAGAGATACAGCGGTCAGAATTAAATTAGTAATTAATTATACGAATTCGATTTCAAAATTCATAGTAAAGAGAGGACAACGTACGACGGGAAAGCTAGTTGAAGGTATAATAAGCTTTAAATGGAATGATATATGTACCTAGTTAACAGTTGATAACGGAAAATATATATAGGTATGTATGTTAATAGAACAAGTTAAAAATGAATCCAGGGTTGAGTTGATAGTTTACTACTTTTGTAAGCATTATCTACTTTGTAAATATAGGTGGGTAGGTACCCTTTGTTTTTGTAACGAAGTAATGGACGTACGATAAATATTATTATTATTATTATGTTTATGGCATCCCATCCCTTGAGGGACGATTTGTGCCAGTTTCAAATATTTGATGTTTTGCAAAACAAAAATATTACGCTTTAATTTATTATTTTTCTATTATTTTATATAAAGACTTACTATTTTTACATTCACACACGGCCTTACATACTTACAATCACGCCCTTACATACATACATTCTCGCATTTATATAAAAATATATACATACACGCACACACACATTCCTACAACTGCCGTGCTAAGCCAAAAGGCGTTATCTCAACAAAACCTACTTTCGAGATAATTGATATTTTGTAAAAATCATTTTCGCACTAACTTTTAATAAAAAAATTGTATATATTTTTATTGCTTTTAACACTATTTCATGTCTATTTATTAAAAGTGTAAACAAAATATCACTTCATTATGTATTTCAGTGTTTTTTATGAGATACGGCCATTTTGCTTAAAATATTTTGATTTAAAAAGTGAGTTACCGCTTTCGATCGTAGGCTTAGTATGCAATTTTCTATACAAAAATGGAAATATTTAGTTTGGTGAAAAATTGATAGTTCTATTTTGAAAATAAGGCCGATTTATTTTTTTTAAATAATTTTAATATATTAAAAATAAATTACGATGAATTATAAAATGATAGGATGTTTTATTCGAACAAAAAAAAATCCTCAAAAGTTGCGGTTTCTCTACAAAAACTCAATCTGTTTTCAGGTCTTATAGGGTTTGGAGTGATTTCAGAATACCATATTTTTGCCTTTGAAATTTCGATCAAGTTAGTTTTCTTTTTTGGGGGTGAGTAATGAGCCAAATGAGTATCGTCGCCACCCCCAAAAAAGAAAACTAACTTGATCGAAATTTCAAAGGCAAAAATATGGTATTCTGAAATCACTCCAAACCCTGTAAGACCTGAAAACAGATTGAGTTTTTGTAGAGAAACCGCAACTTTTGAGGATTTTTTTTTTTTGTTCGAATAAAACATCCTATAATTTTTTAATTCATCGTAATTTATTTTTAATATATTAAAATTATTTAAAAAAAATAAATCGGCCTTATTTTCAAAATAGAACTATCAATTTTTCACCAAACTGAATATTTCCATTTTTGTATAGAAAATTGCATACTAAGCCTACGATCGAAAGCGGTAACTCACTTTTTAAATCAAAATATTTTAAGTAAAATGGCCGTATCTCATAAAAAACACTGAAATACATAATGAAGTGATATTTTGTTTACACTTTTAATAAATAGACATGAAATAGTGTTAAAAGCAATAAAAATATTTACAATTTTTTTATTAAAAGTTAGTGCGAAAATGATTTTTACAAAATATCAATTATCTCGAAAGTAGGTTTTGTTGAGATAACGCCTTTTGGCTTAGCACGGCAGAACAGACAATGACACGAAAACACAGCGAGTAGGTTAATCGTAATAGTTAATAGACAAAAAAATACCCAAGTACCAAATATATTTTTAGACTAATTTAACCCTTACATATAAATGATTAACGTCCACTTTCCAGTACAACAGTTGTAATCTCAGGAAGCCAAATACATTTTAAAATCGTATTTTGTTAAAAAATACTAAGCATCGAGGCGGCAACTTTAAAATCCTTCGGAACAGAAACTTACTGCCTTTTGCCTTAGTAATTATGTTTGAGTTAAGATCGCTATTTCCTTAGCCCTTTTCATGTATCTTTAACATACGGCTCTTTAGCTTCACAAAAATAACATACGGCTAAGTTTCTTCATAATTTAGGGTAAACTTGAGATACGAAATATATTCTTAGGTGTTTTTTTCTATGTTATATGAGAGATATGAATTTTTGGCTTAGTGGAACAGATACAGACTGGGTTTAGCTATCAGAAGCGATAAAAAACAAAAAAAAAATTTTTTTTGAGATACGGCTTTTTCGCTTAGCACGGCAGAAACTGTTTATATAATTATGTAATTCTGTTTTACTGATTTTAAAATTTTTTTGTAGGCAGAAAGCTTTTCAGAGTGTAACAGACAAGACATATTAATGGGGAACTGAATTTCATCGATTTCGTAATAAAGTTCATATGAATCTCTTATTGGGCAACCGAGGAAGACGTGGTCTAATGTCTCCATATCGAGTTCGCACTCACAGAGTGGAGACGAGGCTAAATTTATTTTGAATAGATGACTATCCAGTCTGTGGTGATTAAATCTCATGCGAGTCAGTGTGACTATTTCTGATCTGGAGAATTTGAATTCATGGTACCATGGCTTTCTGGAGATAGACTCCTTAATGTCCCGATAAATCGACCCCTTAGCTCTACCTACCTCATCCCTTTTTTATTAGTAGTATATATTGCAATATGCATCCGCGTATTGAATCAATTGACAGTCATCAGGTATCTTGGGGAGGTCTGAACAATAGACGTTAAATAAGATAGGGCTTAAAACTGACCCCTGAGGAAGGCCCTTCCAGACCACCCTGTGGTCTCCAGGAACGTCTCCGCTCACTGAAATGCTTCTCTCCGTAAACATGCTAAAGATCAATGTGGCAATTTTGTGAGGGATACCAAGACAAGACAAGTTTTTTGAAAAGAAGAGGGATAGAGACATTGTCGAAAGCAGATGTTATATCAAGGAATACGACCGACATCGGATTCTTCTTAGTAAAAGCAATCTGGATATCCGTGATCAATACACTCAAATTATCTACACAAGACAGTGACTTTCTAAAACCAAACTGTGTAGAAGGTAGTATAGAGTTGTGTTCTATATACCAAACCAGTCTGCTTTTCAAAATGTGTTCCAGAATTTTCATGGCGCATGCGGACAAGGCTATAGGCCGGTAAGAAGAAGCGAGTTTAGGATTTTTTCCAGGTTTTAAGATGGGAATAATTAACTGGTGTTTCCAAGAGTTGGGAATGTTTCCCGAAGATAGTATTTTGTTGAGAAGGTCGAGGAAGGATTCGATAAAGATGTCAGGAGCTTTCTGAAAGAAAGCGTACGGAATTCTGTCTTCGCCAGGAGATGAATGCCTTACCGATAGTAGGCAGAGTTCCTACATATTTACTTTTTCTAACAATCTATTGTTATTTTGAGGAAGATTTCTGTTATTTATACAAGGGGGAATTAGTTGGTCCAAATTAGGGGCAGTAGGAGGAGCTAGGTTATTTAAAAACTCCGAAAGCCAGTCAGAAAGAGGAGCAGAAGCTCTGGAAGTCTGGAAGGAACCCTTGAAGCGTCTGATCATATTCCAAACATGTGAAGGGGGAGAATTCGGGGAGAGAGAAGAGCAAAAGGACTGCCAACTCTGTCGCTTTTTAGCTCGTAGTTTTTTTTTACCTTGGCTTGTATGGCCTTTGCCTGTATAAAGGAGTCTGAATCAAATTTTTTTCTAAAGTTTCGCATAGCTTGTTTTATTTCAGTGATAAGATCAGAGCACTCCTGATCCCACCAAGGGGCATTTTTCGTGTTTTTGCTGGATTTATTTCTAGAGGGAATGCTGTTATTAGCCGCCTCGTAAATTATCTGTGTCAGGTCATCATAATGCTTTTGGACAGGAGACTTGGACGTATCTCCAATTTTAGACATGGATTCCTTTACGATTTCGGCAAATCTCGCCCAGTTTGCCCTTTTTGTACTGTATAATTGTCTACTGTAAGAAAACTTTCTGGATGGAGCTATGGATAGAGTAACAAAAATTGGGTAGTGGTCGCTAGAAAATGGGTCGTCTAGGATACTCCAGCTTGATGAACAAGCCAAATTGCCAGTACAAATTGTTAGGTCCACTGCACTTGGATTCTGGTTAGGGGAAGTCAGTCTGGTTGGTGAACCGTCATTTAAGATGCATAGGTCATGCACATCTACAAATGACAGTATTTGGTTACCCGCTCTGTCAGTTAGGGCATTTCCCCAGGCAACAGCATGGGCATTGTAGTCTCCGAGCAAGAAAAATGATGTTGGAAGTAAAGGGACAATCGAGTTGAAATAATTACTGTCAAATCCACCATTTGGGGGAATATATACAGAGACGTATCCAATACCGTCAATGCAGACAGCAATTATTTCGAAAAAGGGATTGCTTGGAATTGGAATAAGATCACAATGGAGAGATGATTTTTTCACCAATATGGCTACTCCACCTCCCCTGCCCTCAACTCTGTCATTTCGAAAGACAGAGTAACCAGGAATATTATAGGTATAATGTGGTTTGATCCATGTTTCGTTTAAAGCTGAAAGGTGAATAGAGAATTGATTTAACATATGTATAATATCTGATTTGTTGGAGATTGCGCTTCTGCAGTTCCACTGAAGAATATTCAATTGATTATTATCTGACATATTGAATTATTAGTAGGTAATAAACGTTTACTAGAATAAATAGTTTGAATTCGAAATAACAAATAGCATTCTCCAACGAAATGTTGAGAATGCTGTTTGTCTATTCTTTTTCTATAATCGTTTTAATAAGAGGAAGTATTTTTGAAGTGAACATATCAGATTTGTTAAAAATAATATCAAGCAACAGCTCTAGGGCTGATTTCAAAGAATTTGTCTCATCGGTGGAAGATTTTGAAATGTTATTTTTGAGAGCTGAGGTACTCTCATTTAAGATTTCGTTATCGGATGGTGTTAAAGTGAATGACTCTGGAGTTGTAAGAGCACATCCTGGAGTTAGATTCACAGCCTGCCCGTTAGTGTAAAAAAGGTTGTCTATGTAAGATTTATCATTATACAGAGGTGAAACTTTTTTGAGAGGAGCTGAGTTAGCTTTAGTCGAGATTGTAACTCGTCGACTAGAGTTTAGGGAATTATTAGGAACTTGGACTGAGGGGAGTTTCCCTTCTAAGGGCTTGACGATTTCACTATAGGGTTTGCTAGATTTCGGGAAGAGCTTAACAGCCTGGGCGAACGATAAGTTGTCCGCAGCCATAACCTTTTTTATGTCTCTTGCCTTTTTAGTTCGGGACAACTAGAGTGCAGAGCACTATGATCTCCATGACAGTTAGGACACTTCACCTCTTTAGAGGTGCAATTATCCTTGTTATGTTCAGTGGAACTACAGATTGCGCATCTGGGTTTGGATCGACAATTTTTCCTTAAGTGCCCAAATCTAGCACAAAGGTGACAAATTATAGTAGGTTCAGAGTATAGTTCTACTGGTAAGGAATTATAAAATAAGTAAATGTTTTTGGGCAAGATTTGCCCGCGGAATGTCAGAATACAAGTAGTTGAAGGGACCCATGATATTTTATTAGTGTCTTTGTCAACTTTTTTCCTATTAAGTCGACGGGCTTTTAAAACTTTTATCGAGGATCCAAATGTGGAAGAATTTTCAACGATATCAGATTCAGATAATTCCAGGGGAATATCTCTAACTAGTCCTGATTTAACCAATTTATAAGTCGGAATAAAGGCCTTCAATTTGTTTTCAGAGACAAAGGTCGATTTAACGAACTCGTTTGCAGATAAATAATTATTAAATGTTAGAGAAATTTTATATCTGTTTTCGGCTCTAATACATTCAGGTTTTATGCAGAGAAAGTTTCTCCTGTATAAGAAATTCCCGAATGTTAGCGGATGCAAATGAGTGTCGTCAGCGTTCTGAACAAACACGACAAACGGCCCGGGAATATCCGGTGTATATAACAATTCATTTTGGATCATGTGGCTCGTGTTCTGAGCAAGAGAAACATCTTCGTCTTTAGTTGTATTTTCAGAGTTAGTTTCAGCAAGTTTACGTTTTTTCCCCGACTCTGGAGGGTCAGAGACCGATGAAATCACCCCAATGTCAGGGGGTATCTCACCTCCATCACGTTCCTCCATTTTTTAAACGTCACATATAATAATATTCACAAGTGATTTAAATACAAAATAAAGAAACAAAAATAATAAAGAAATAATAATTACGTATTTACGTACCGCGCCGTCCCGATGCAACAATAACGTCGCACGGGACAAACAAAACAAAATAATATAAAAAAATAAATGTACAGTAATTTAAATGGTGTTAAACTAAATACAAAAATAATATCTAAATAAATAGAAAGATAGTAAGAATTAGTCAAAAAGAAATAGAAAAAAAAAACTTATCGAGTGTAGAAAAAATCAAATTCCAATAGTAATTCACGCAGCACAAAACACGTCCAGCGGGGAACTTGTTTCACCGGTATTCTACGATAAATAAATAAATTGAAAATAGGTATATGTTGTACATAAAGAAACAAGTGAATAATAGAAAGACATACCTACATGCTTATGTAAGTTCAACATAAAAATAAATATTGGTATCTAAATAAGTATATTTAAATTTCTCTGAATTATTCATTAGAGATTTTTTTCTAAACTATTTTCTTACGAACGATAAATAATATCTACCTTACTTACTTTAAACAGTAGCTGATAGGTATCCTTTTTAAATACTTTGTATTAAAATCGCAGAAAAAGAAATTCGAAAGTCAAGAAGATTATATTCACACAATATTTGTTTTCCATTCAAATATGAAACGAATCTATCGAGGTTATTGAAGTTCGTCAGTACGACTATCGTTGCAAACTTATTCTTAAACTACACAACTTTTGCTCTATGTAAAATACAATGTACCTATGATTATTTTATTTGTACTCTCACATACAAATAAAATAATCATAGAACAATAATATAATCCGCAACTCTCCGGTAAATAGAGCTGTCAAATTATTTAATGACATGGCGGATCCACAGAATTCTATGGGTAGTTATATATAAAAATCTATGGGCGGATCGCATCGATATCTTTTGTATCCCGTACACTGAATTTACGATACAGATCAACATGATTCTACCGTGACTCTGTTCAAACTAAGTCATTGAATAAAAGGAATGAGTATTTACTTGATAAAATCAACTGTTATTTTTTTAGTTTAACTGTTATTTTTTTAGTTTAACTGTTATTTTTTTAGTTTAACTGTTATTTTTTTATATCAACTGTTGGTGTTAACTGTTATTTTTTTTATAATTGTCATCACTCATCGCAAAGGCGAAAACTGTAATGGTGAGAGGTGTTTGTTTTGAAATAAATAAATAAATAACTGCTCAAACAGGGTGTTTGCACCATTTCCCGCATTCCTACTTATAGTAATATTTTGGCAACACTCTTTTCAAATTATTATGCACCTGTTGTGTAAAACTTGCCGCGTCAACGAATTTCCTCAAGCTGCAGAAGTTGTCAACCGCGAAATCTATATGGTTGATGTTGCAACAATTGTGTCTACTGCGAGTGAAATAGTTACATTATCAAGACAATTAATTGATTTATTTAAGGCGGGTGATTCAGATCTAGTGAAGTTCACCAGCAATTCGCCAGAAGTGCTGAAAGACTACCAGAATCTTCAAGGTTATCACAAAACATACAGCTTGGAGAAAGCGGTTTATTAAAGATTTTAGGTTTATGTTAGGATCCAACACACATTTCATGTAAATATGGACTCACACAAATGTACAAAACGTACTATGCTATCCACTATCGCAAGATTGTGGGATATAATGGGATTCGTTGCTCCATTAATTTTGTACGCCAAGCTTTTGGTAAAGCAGTTACGGTTACTAAAAATAGACTGGGATAATTATTCTCCCCCGCAAAACATTCAATCAGCATGGGAACAATTTGTATCAGAACTGCCTATGTTAAAACGTATCAAGAATCCGCGACATGTTGGTGTTTTTCAAAGTAATTGCATACTTACAGTTGAAGGTTTTTCTGGCGCAAGTGAAGCTACGGGGGAGTAGTATATTTACAATTACAACAATTATTAAATTTCAGTTAAAATCAAAGGTGGCCCCGGTACAATCGGTGAGCCTCACAAGACTGGAATTGTTCGCTGCATTATTACTGTCGAATCTTATTCGTAAAATTTATGAAATACATTCCAAACGTCATGAAATCAATAAAACGGTCACATTTTCAGACTCGACAGTAACTCTCGCGTTGACACATTCTTCCCCTCACCGATGGCAAACGTTTGTGGCTAATAGAGTAGCTAGAATCCAGGAAAATAAGAGCCCGGAGGATTTCTTTCACGTCAGCGGCAAGGAGAATCCCGCTGATTGTTTGTCTAGAGTATTAACTCCATCTCGATTTCTTATCCAACCACTGTGGATGGAGGGTCCATCCTGGCTCAAACAAAGGGTCCAAGATAGTAAGGTAACTGCCTTTCACAGTTTGTCTCCATTTATTCAGGATGGACTAATTCGTGTTGGAGTATTTACAAACTGGACTTTACAAGCGCCCAGTAGTTAAACTATGTCCACTTCCTGTGGATTATTAATATTAATTTCATAAACGCTTTGATTTTTATTTTATTTTTGTCGTTAGGTATGTTATTTTTTGCAATGAGATACGTACAACGCTTTTTCTCCTTTTGTTTACATGTTTTTTTAAATTTTATATTCCAAACAACCGCTCTTGTTTTTTCCTACTTCACCTCTTGTGTAAAACTCGCCGCGTCAACGCATCATAAAAAAGCATCTTCGCCAATCTCCGGAATTATTCATATTTGGACCGCAATCGTCGTCGCTAACCACGCAAAGTGATAGAAGAAGGAAGAAGAGAAGAATTGATTATTCACAAAGTGAGGTAGGATTCATAATTTCCCAACAAAAATTATTTTCTTTTTATCTCACTTCCGCAAACACAGGGTATAAATAAATATACCCATCAATTCGTTCAACGGAATGTTGACATATCATTAGATACCCCATAATTTGCATGATGTAAATATTTACAATGTACCTATGTAGGTAATTCAACTGACAAAGATCTTACGTAGCTGCCAAATATCTACCTCGGTATTTCAAAGACGTATTCTTGCTGATTGACTTGATCATTACCATTTGCAGGTGTTGAGTCTAATTCATTTGTCAATAAGCCTTCGAGCCGAAGCGAATTCCAAATACGCCATTGACACTTCCACTCAAATAATATTATCATTGGTGATGTTTGTAACACAGTTAACCATGTCAATTTGTGACTCACAGTTAACCGGCTCACAATGAGACTTAAGAATATTTGTCTTTGCATACAAGATTTTAGTAGGAAATATATATCTATCTAATCTAATATAAAAGAAAGTCGGGTTAGTGCGAACACTTATAACTCCAGATCGGCTAAACAGATTTTTATGATGCTTATTTTATTGGATTCTTCTCCGCCCCGGATAACATAATAACCAATAAAAAATTGAAAAATGTATAACAAATAATATAAAATATAATATTAAAGTTAGTATGGAACGGACTTCCTAACAACAACGCCATCTTTGAAAATTCCATAACAACACAATTTTTATTTACGACAACCATTGAGTTTCAAAACACCGGTACCAGAACGAAGTATTTGATAGAATTTATTTCAAGCTTTAAAAGAAAAAAAAAATTAACATTCAAACATATTTTAAGCGAATATTTTTTTTAACAAATGCAGAAAGTCAATAAAAAGAAATGATTTTAGTTTGAGTAAAAATTGGAACGTGATAAGTGAATAAAAAGAGGTGAGTTACGTTTGATTAATTGATGTCAGGTTGTGCAGTTTTTAATCGGATTTTTTTAAATTTTCGTTTGTTTGATTAGTCATTTTTTATTTCCCATGATGTTTCAGAAAGTAATCAAATATTTTGGAAAGAATTATCGTGCGAAGATGTTGAACGAAGTTTGACGGGTCATCTTGTAAATTATAAAGCAAACATTTTCGGAACTATAGGAATGACTGTATTCTAAGCCAATGGTTTTTTTTTAGATTCCTCCTCTCTATATGTTCTTACGAATATCGCCGCCAATGATATATCAATCTGATCTCATCTTTAACCCTATAGAATTCTGGGAAATGTAAGTTCATAGAAGTATACTGCGTATCTCCAGAGATATGACGTGATAAGCAATATCATGGTTCTTCCTAGAGGTAGAACAGAGCAAGAATCGCTGCTTATTATTACCCATTAAAAAAAGCTGCTAACCTAGGGTAGCCCAGAACTCATAGTATAATATTATAACAGCCTTCACGTGTAAAACATATCTTTGCATAAAAATTCATAATTTCACGATTAAAATGAATTTATCCTTAGAATTATTATAGAAACTTATGATATCGACTATTGGAGCTTTTTATTATCTGCTTTAGAACTACATATTCAATATTAATCGGTACTTTAAGGGGGACCCACTGAAGTTACGGACCTCAAATTTTACTTGCTTGTGTAGGAGCATAAGACCAACCCGTATACTAAATTTTATGAAAACCTAAGAATTTTTTTTTTCTTTTTTAGCCCTTTTTCTAGAACAAGTGAAATTTTCTTTGGATACTTTAAGAGGGTTCCCCTACAGGTACAGATCTCAACATTTTACTGACTCATCTACATCGAGGGGCTAACCGTTTTACCAAATTTCAAACAAATCGGATAAAAATTACTATGAGTTATGGGTGCGCACACATTTTTGGCGTACGTGTACGGGTATATTGAAAATTATCTAGATGTGTTGAGCCATAAGTTTCGAGTCCGCTTTTCTGCAAAACCATTGCAAAAGTAGTGATGTGCACTTTACTTACACGGTGTGTGCAACGAAGATTTGTTCGCAATGTTATTGATTGGCGTCACGTTCCGGCATCTGAAACACGGAAGAAGCGAGATGGATAGACAGATATATTATGTATGTCGCGGCGATGTTAATTCTCAGTCAGCCCCCTCCGTCCTCCGGCTGACGAGTAAACAAACTACGGCCAAAACTAAGTCTAACAGACGGGATGTCGCACCACACACCCTAATCTGTGCAAATAATTGTCTTGTCGTGCACCGTGGCTCGTGACAATCTCCACACCCTCTATCACCCTGCACATTGGCTGTAATATGACCGACATAATATAACAAACTCTCTTAAAACGAATTTTAGTTAGGAACATAAATTTAATAAGTAATCAAAGATTATTCGCAAACCAATTTGTCATACTCCCACTAAGCTATTTATACACTTGTTATTAAAATATTTTAATTGCTCGCAAAGCTAGGCTAAAGTGCACACTGTACCAAAATTAAGAATATAATGACTCCGCCGCCATAGAGATTGGGCGAAATACCTATTGTGTAATATTAACACTCATCGACCACGGCGATACAACCCGGATAGAATCAACAATATTGACGCCGGCTGAGAAACCTTCCAAAATGAAATTACTATTCAGAAATAAAGGATCAGATGTAGGACAGAAATTACTACAACTTTTAAGAAACGTACAGGAATAGCAGGGATCAAGTAGTATTTTGTGATTGGTGGCGTAATACTTGAGATGTTATTCCTCCAAAAAAGGGGTTCCCATATTTATCAAATCAATCAATACTCCCTTTAACACCCCACTCAGGGGCATAGGAAGGCAACAAGAGCTCTCCATTGCGCTCGATCTTGCGCAATGTATATGAACTCCTCCCACACCATGTCCAAATCGCTCAGCTC
Organism: Mystacides longicornis; assembly: GCA_963576905.1. Classification (NCBI taxonomy): domain Eukaryota; kingdom Metazoa; phylum Arthropoda; class Insecta; order Trichoptera; family Leptoceridae; genus Mystacides; species Mystacides longicornis. The sequence goes on from OY756427.1 coordinate 25,125,328, forward strand.
TGCTTTGAAGGAGCGGAACACAGTGTGAGAGGGTCTTCCTTTCAAATATCTAACTTTTTATTAATAAACAATCCTACTTGTATCATTTTATAGTATCGTGTACATCAGCGATGCATAAAATGAGAGAGAATTTTATTTTTGGCAGTTTTGCAACATGGTTCAATAATAAAATAATATTCTTAAAAAACAACCTTTGGGTTAAAACTTTTTAAAAATCTTACAGTATTTTTTCAAGAATGAAAATAGTTGGAAAAAATTTGTTTATTTATTTCCAAGATCAAGATCTAGATAGCGGTTAGAGTATTGTTAATTCAAGATCTGCATAGATAGAGGTTAGACTATTGTGAATTGGTATGGAAAATAGTGAACTCTCTAAAAAAACTGTGTGTACTCCATAGAAGCTACGCCTATTGAATTCAATTTTTCTGTGAGCAAAGATAGACATTTTTCTCTCTAAATATATAATGTATTAAACGAATTGTTTTTTTTCTGTTCCTCATAATTAAATTACAATGTCACAAAAATGTCTTTTTTACCCTAGAATCATCCATCCGGTATACCGAAGCTTCCACTTACATAATATCACGTAGGGTTGTGTTGGTAACAGCCCGAGATACAGCCCGGTCCCTCGCACACAAACACAGGGTGAATAAGATGGTTTATTTGGGTCAACCAGTCTATGAGTGCGTGACAGATAAGATGGGAGGATCGGGAACCTTCCAGGGGAGAAGAGGGGAGGCAGGAGGGGGAACTAAGATGGGACAAATCTGATAGCGGCGTGTTGTGGAAAAAAATAAGAGATGAATCCAAATTATTGTGGGGTCAAAATATTCAAATAACACCTTATTATTTTCAATTTAATTTAAAAGCATTCACAAAAAAAAAACATTTTTTTTCCACATTATTTTTTGTTTTTTACATCGCAAGGTTTTTGCCATTTGTCTAATAAATAATTGAGAAGAATTTGTCGCGCACCTTTTCACCTCTTTCCAAAGATTCGGTAAAAACTCTTGATTTCCAAGGAAAGCGGTCCCGTCAGATATCTGCCGTAATATAACAAAATGTCACTTTGAACTTTTCCTATGAAAGCGAAATTGCGCGGCGTGGTAATTAATTACACCGTAATTACTAATGATATGTTTTGATGAAAGCATAAATAATGATATTACCGGAGTTTTACACAAAATATGCCATGATTTATGTCTAGATTCTTGTGACCCTTTTTCAGGACTAGATCTTAAAGAATTATCTAACAACTAATGACTCTAAAAATTCATTACTGATGTTCGATTTTTGAATAGAACAAACCAATACGGGCTTACGACCGTCTTCTACTGTTGTTTCGAAGGCTGGCTTAGCGTGATCACTTTACGTTAACAACGTTCGCCATTAGGTGGTAATGTTTGAGTCTCCGAAACTCCTAATCATGAGAATTCTCCTTTGTAGTCCTGAAAAAGGGTCACAAGAATCTAGACATAATAAGAAGATTGTGTACCAACAGAGCCAATAGGCAATAAATATGAGACATTAACAAAAATGGATATAGTCATATCCTGGCGCCAAATACATGACAGCAGTCGCAGTCTTTAAATTTGGTTGCTTATCACCTAATGGCGAAAGTTTTTAACGTAAAGTGATCACACTAAGCCAGCCTTCGAAACAACAGTAGAAGACGGTCGTAAGCCCGTAGTGGTTTGCACCATTCAAAAATCGAACATCAGTAATGAATTTCTAGTCATTAGTTGTTAGATAATTCTTTAATGCCATGATTTGCTTATAAAGGATCGGAGATTAAAAATTTGATCACCCTGGACAATTTATGCCTGCTTGTTTTCTTTTTACACAACCGCAGTATGTAACGGATGTGCGTTAGGCCTTAAGCAATAGATTGCAACAAATAAGTCCATGTACGATTCAATAGTATGAGATGTGTATAATTCATGTTTTTGTTTGTTATATGTACGATAAGTTTTGTGTTATAAGATAATTTTTGTTTGTTATATTTTATCTTGTATGATAAGTACTTTAGTTATGTGTATGACTTATCATGTACTGGTGTGGAATTTATTTAGAAATATGATAATATTCAGCAACATTAACTTTATATTTTTATATCGGACAGATAAAAAAGGTAATTGAAATAAGGCTTCAAACAAAGAGTAGGTAGCTACCTACTTATGGTATGCGTCAGGGTGTAATAGCTCCTCCAGCGAGAGAAGAAAGCGGAGATGGGAGTATTTTAATTAAAGCTACTCTCACCATCTTGCTCGACCGTGATGTGTATCATGGACCGTAATATCAGGAGCGCCGAGATATTAGTCAATTCTTCTCAGGTGAGCTTTATAAAATACCTACATCTTGGAATATTTTTGTGTGCGTCATTCGTAACGGTACCTAACTAAAGTTTATTTGGAAAAAAATAAGAGCCGTCTTTCTCTCCTAAAACGTCACTTCAACCTTCTCAATCCGACAAGTCCAAATATATTCTGTACAAAATCCCTTCCGAATACCTTTAGGGATTCAATATTATAATATGTAAAATATTCGTAACAACCCTTTTGATCGAGTAGTTTTTTGTCGAAAATTAATATTCATTGAAAAATTGAAGATGGTAGGGCAGTTTTGGCTTTTGTAACAGCCGTGTTAGATAAGAAGTTGATTTCATACAATCCTTAGCTATATATGTTGGCTTCGACGTATTAATGTTAAATCCATTTTTCTCTACGATTGGTAGTACCTACCTAACCTATAAGGTGGTATGAACCATAACTTAAACTACCCATGCTCAGTCAGGAGTTTGCTCTATGGTGTCGGTAATCAAGTAATTTTCCAAGATTTTATTTTGTGTTACATATATTGTTTTGTATGACTTCATCACATCACTCAAAAACCACAAACTATTATAGGTTAGATTTTAATCATCCCAGTGCCACTCCCAAAACTTGCCACATGAATTTGTTTTCAACTCTGAGAAATTTTCTTTGACAATAAATGCTAGGACTCACAGCCGTATAAAAATTTGACATGATGCACGCGTTCAATAAGCGATATTTGGTTTTGGTGAAGAAAATTGAGTCTACAAAACATAAAAAAAAAAAAAAAAAAAACATTATTCTAGAGCCTAGGGCTCCTATTATATTTTCACACCATAAGATTCCCTAGTCCTAGAGCTCAGATATAATCAATATTAGCAAAATTTGCTTAATTTTATTCATAGTGAGATACATATAAAAACCATCTAGAAATTCAAATTTCAACAACAAAACACAATCAAAACAAAAAGATATCGATAAATTTTCAAAGCATCTATTGCAGTGATTCTTAACCTTTTTGGAGGAACCGAATTCACCGAACCCTTTTAAATTTGAAGAGGGGTTCAGTGATAAGTTCTTAAGAACCCATCAGACTGACTCACCCTGGTGTTCGATCGAACCCAGGTCTAGTGGATGCATCATTTTTTGTTGCGATACGTTGGTGGTGCGTGCGAGCTACTGATGGTCGGGGAATTCTCTCATTCTGAATTTTGTCAATGAAAAAAGTACCTACTTCTCTCGTGATGCGGGCCCCATAGTGGCGATTTTTACTCCAAAAGATTTGCCACAGGCCCCCGATGGTATAGTAACGCCACTGATGGAAAACATTTGGTAGTCGCCGTGATTGTTGGAAAAAAGTCTGTTTTTTTACTCTTGTGAGATAATATATCTTTATGGAAGATTTTGTATTGCTTTCGTCGGCGTCGCCAGAAGGTAGCTATTAATTGAGTGACGATAATAGAGGCAGATATAGAGAGGATACATTACGGTATAATATTTCCCTCTACACACTCGATCCAAGCTTTCAGAAATGATTTAAAATCATATTTTTCTCCCAGTGTGTGGTCTTCTTTTATCCACGCAGCGTCCACCCCGTAGCACGCCGCTCTCACAGCCGGATACGAAGGACATTTTTTATTTCAACCACACAATAAGTTACATTTTTTTTTCTTAACCATCATAACAACGCTATGCCGTATATTTAAACGAGTCTGCGCAAAAGTGTACTTTCAAAATTATTATGGCATAAAGTCTGAGTTTGTTTAGTTTTTTTTTTTTATTTGTACCTACCTACATTATTTTGTAACACGAAAAGCAATTTTTTACAACGTGACACGTTTGTTAAGAAAAATAATAAAATAGTAACGTGTCAGCTCAACATGTTGTAGAGATATTCAATTTGGCATACTTGGCCAAAAAAGTAACACATTCAAAAACAAATTATTAATCTGGATTATTATTTTCAACTAGTCCGTCACTATGTGATGGACTTCGTTGCCCGTTTAAGCGATTGCAAAAGATACTAAACATATTATAAGTAGGTACTAGCTGACCCGTCCAACTTAGTCGCTCCTTAGAATGAAAAAAAACTTTTAAAATTTTTTGGTATTTTAATTGTAGCATAACTTTATTTAGATGATTGTTTGACATGAATGGCGTTAATTCGTTATCATTTTTACGTGTTTTATTATTTTATTCTGTTATCCGGAGCGGAGACAAATCCAACTAATAAACACCATAAAAATCGGTACAACCTTCTTTTATTTAGATACTAGCTTTCCCGACAGACGTTGTCCTGTGTATCCTTTGGTTCTAACCAGACATTGTTAACAACCATTCTTTGTGCACTGCACCTTCAGAAACAAAAATAAAATAATTAACTAATAATATTAATCTCTTAATTCTAAAATGTCCATATTTCATTCGTACTCAAAGCTCAGACGGGAACAACGCGAAAACATAATTATATGCGCGCAATTTGGTTGACTTTGTATGAAAAATTTCTAAAACGCCCGAAACGGTGGAGTAAGTGAAATGGGCTGCTGTAAGAGTGGCAATTACCTATGCGAGAATGAGAGTGTGCAGGTACAGAAGACAATAATTTTGTTGTTAGATTTTTCAAAGATGGCGTCGCATGAAATTCGTTCCATACTAACTTTAATATTATATTTTATATTATTTCTTATCCATTTTTTTTTCAACTTTTTATTAGTTATTCTGTTATCCGGAGAGGAGAAGAATTCAATAAATCACGGGTCGGAAGAATCTGTTGAGCCGATCTCGAGTTATAAGTATTCGCACTAACCCGACTTTAGTTTATATAATAGTAGATTATAGTTTGGTTTTAATAACATCGGTCTTATTGCCGTCTTTTGAGTGTATGAAACTAGTATCCTTAAGAGTCTATTTTAACTAGTGTCTTTCTAAGCAAATCGACATCGAAGGGGTTAAAAGCGCCATTTAACAACCAAGCTTATTAAACGGATTGATTCAATATAATTCAATTTGATTTATCAGTCTAGGAAAGTTTACCGCGACTAGTTACATTGCAATAAATATTCAAAAAATTTAAAGGTAAATCCAATCTACCATCAGTTTGCTATTAATGTATTAATATTCTGAAGAGATTATTGTAAAAGCTTTCAGATGGAGACCTAAAGGAGCATTATAAATTGATGTCCGTGGAGGCATATCTTTCCGCTTCATTAGTGACAAGGATTCTAAGGGTTACCTAAACCTGAAGGGTTATTAGTATCACCTTTATTCAATTATTTATAATCGTGTGCCTACGCAGGAAACTTTTTATAGTCTGGCAACAATGAAATATATTTCAATATTCAAAATACATTTCATTCAATTTGTTTCAGATTTCAAAGTCGATTTTTTTCTCTCAAGTATTATTAGCTGCACTTTGAACTGAAACATTATAAATTAGTTGATATTTTTTTAACAATATCCAACGACAAATGGACATACGTCCTCGCGTACATTCATGGTGAATTAGATTTCCAGCGCGTCATTGTCGCTAGCTTACGTCATTTTCAAAAAAGGAATGCTTTGAAGTACCTACATAATTTCTTACAGAAGCAAATGTCCAGCAATTGGGTTTTTCGTTTAATATATCAAAAATTCTATAATCAAGACAGTGTTTTATTAACGCAGTGAAATTTCATTTTACGTTATTTTTCTTTTTTGTTCCCATAATCTTGATAAAATTCAAAGTCTTCTTAGGCCCCTCGCGCACTAGGCAGCCTGGCTGCGCAGCCATGGTTGCGGCAGCCAGTAAAACATATGACGTTGTATGGGAGCACGCGCACTAGGCAGCCACGACTAGTGCGCGATGGGCCTTATAGTGACGTCGCAAGGCTAGTGAATGAATCTGGCTAAAAATATAATATTATTATCAATTTTCAACATTGTAATAATTAATAATTATTGTTCTTGGATTAAGCAGAACACAAACAACAATATTTCTACTAGCTGATCCGGAAAAAATTGTTCCGCCGTATAAATTTTATTACACTTGCATGACATTTCTTTGATATATTAATTATTTTAAGCTATAGTCCTGGCCGTCCACAGCTTCAATGTAGGGACGACATTGTAAGAACCATTGGCTCACGGTGGATGCAGGTTGCACAAGATCGGGGGACGTGGAAGAGTCTGGAGGAGGCCTATGTCCAGGAGTGAGAGAACTTTTTATGGCAAATATTAAGTAGGTCCCTACCCTTTTATTAATTTCTTCACGTAAACATGAATCATAATAATGTAGTAACAAATGACAACATTCAGGACGCATATGTCACAACACAGCGTACAAATAATATGGCATTGCGAGTCGTGCGGTTTTTCTTCGTAGTAATTTGCAAAATAACGTCTCTAAGTGTCATATTGTGATTTAAACAGCCTAAAACCTTCTCGAAGAAATTAGATATCAAATGAAAAAGTTTTTTTTTCAAATCCGTAAGATAGTATTCTTCAAACATAAAACGCTTTAATTTTATTTATAAGTATACACGAGAGAAACAAACTTTATATTATGTTCTTAACATATTATCTTTTCAAAGGCGTTGAACGTGTGATAGAAAAAAAAACAAATTCGTATTTACGCAGAACAAGGGAAAGAGTTGAATTTTGAAAAAAAACACACCCCATATATTTTCAGTTTCACGCAAAATATTATGTCAAAAGTTGTATATAATTTTACGATACACGTGGTTTGAGGTGTCTCTCTTCGTAAAAAATGGTGCGCCGCCCCAGTACAATGGCATTCATATTTCTCTCTCGCCCTCACCCCACCCCTGGATCACACAAAGAGAGAAATAAAAAGAATACAGATACCTTCGTACCGTGAGTTTTTGATCCCTACATAAAACCTGCAAATATAAAATAATAAACATACAAAAAAAAACTTGGTGGGCGTCCTAATTGGAAAGCGTCGAACGTCTGCGCGTTGCATGATCGCGCGACGTTCGGACGCGCGATCACTTTGTTAGGCGTAGCGTTAAGCTCTGATTTTCTAGGAAAGCGGTGCCTTAATATTGCGGCCGTAAGAACAAAAACCTATAAAAACGTAATTGTTTAAAGTTTACTTTTGCGTGCGTAATATAACGACCACTATACGGTTACACCGACATCCTTGGATAAAACGTACGAAACTAACCAAGCATGATAATTACTATCAGATAAGAGTTATCCGTAACCATGTGTGTATGTATGATTCGCGGAGATTGGTTGGGTAGGCGTTATTTTATTTAGCGTATGGCCATTTCATCAAAATTTATATATAATTCAATTAATAAGTTAATTGGCTAAGACGGTATTTGATTGAATAAAAATATGCAAGAACGGGATTCAAAAATGGGATCTTTGTTAAATAAACGATATCTGCACAAATATTTTGGTGAGATAATTTCATCACGATCCCCGTAGAAAGTATTTCATTGTTTGTCGAAGTACCTACTGCATACAAAATAAACCCCAAAATATTCATAAAATCAACACCGAATTGAGTAGATATTTTAAAGATTTTATTATATAAGATCAACATATAGATGAAAAAGAATATTTCGGGGGTTGTTTAGTGAGGGAGACGAACCCCAAAAATAAAAACTCCCAGTACAAAAGAAAAAGAGACCGGTTTATATTTTCCACGACGCTTATGTGTTTTTTAAATCTTTTATACGTAAAAAATACACAGAAATTTTCGCATATAAATGTTTTTATTTTCTATCTATTGTGTGTTCAGTTGTATAGAATAATAATTTATTTCAATATTGTAAAGAGAAATAACATTTCAAGTACAGTACAATCTTTCGGATTGCGCTTGACAGAGCGTATGAAAAATGCTGAAGTGAACCAAGATGGCAATCTAAAAATATACATTCCAAAAAATTTACTTAAAAATTTACCTTAACTTAGTATTAAAGTGCGATTTCCTACTGTTTCGTCCTGGAGGTAGTGGGTTCGATCCCAGATGCGACTATCTTCCTCTTACACGACACAAGCTATAAGTAGCTTACTGTGAAAGAGTGTATTTGTGTTCACTTTGAGTGAGCGAGGATATATTCTAATAATATAAAAGAAAGTCGGGTTAATTCGAACACTTATATAACTCGAGATCGGCTGAACAGATTTAGAACAGATGTAGAAAATAGTATATAATATAATATTAAAGTTAGTATGGAACAGACTGTATCAACAACGCCATCTGTGAAAAAATCCATAAAAACACACAAGTTTAAAATTTACTTGACAACCATTGAGTTTCAAAACATAAGTAAGTACACAGATTATTGATAAAATTTCTTTCAGATTTTTAAGAAATATTTTTTTCTTAAAACCTAATTTTTCGTATTAACGAATGTTTTGAACCCATAATGAATTCTTTTTTAAATTCAAATCCATATTGGTATATTTTTTTTTTCAAATCAAAATATTCATGGCATCGGCGAATTTTGGGATTAAGAGCCCACAAGATTTTACTAAAAGGGGGCTAAGGGGATTACTTTGCTTGGTGATGGACTAAAATAGTTGTAGTTGTATAAAAAAATCAATATCTTCATGTACCTACCTAAAAATGATTAAAAATAGACTCCAAGTGAAATAAAAGAAAAATTTTGTAGAAGTTTCCTCAACAAAAAACTATATTATGAACCCCATAAAATTTGATGATGTTGTTTTCGTTCACCAAACAATGGGAGTAAACAAGTGGGTAGGCACTTCCTTACAGTTCTATGTTATTGACAATTTGAATATATTGACTTTCATTGAAATATTTAGACTACTTAAATCCTACCCCTAGATGAAAAAAAAAATAATTTGTAGTTCTATTATTTTGAATGGTTTTCAAATTCCTATTAATACCAAAAAAAAACATGAAAGGGTGTTATAAATTGGAGAATATTTTACACTGATGAAATCCTTGTATCACAATCATAGATTGAGCATACATTCTTGTTTAAAAAACTTAGGTAATAATTAATGCAATCAAGTGGTATACAAAATATATTCACATCGTTTTTTTATTTTTTGTAATAATTCTTGAAAGAAATTCGTCATTGATTGTTACTTAATTGATGGAAAAAATTGTGGCTTATAGCTTTTAATTCAATAGGAAAGCTAAGGTTTTCTTAATAGAAATTTCATTATTTGAAACGTAAAGATCGATTTTAACGAAAACATTTGATTTTTGTTCAAATGTTTTCATTTGATATTCATCATAATCTGTACTTGCCTATTTTTATTTACCACGGAACACAAAACAAGGAAATTTTGATTTTAGCGATGGATGAGTGTTTTGATAATTCAATAATTTGACAACTCTTACTTTGTGTTTTTTTTTATAATACTTTAGGTAGAAGTCAATGCGCTCCATTAAAAATAATAGTTTTTGATACACGATAACTTTTGCTCCTTATTTTGACAACACAAAATTCAACGTAAAGGTGGATGACCAAGGCCGAGTGTAAACACAATCCCCGTGTAAGATATTAACATGTAGGTTAGGCTGGGCCGTTCTAGTATGGAAGTTTAAAAAGTGCTTCTAATCTTAATGTAATAGTGATAATTTGTTGCCTTATGATGTATTATAACTATCTACAAAATTTCATGACAAAAAAATAAGATCTTCTGTCTCCGAATCGACCTTGAAGTTTTGTATGGGACGAAAATATCCCATACTAACTGATATTTTTATAATAATCATGTAAAATGATTCCGGTCTTGTTTTTTTATTCACTTTTTTTTAATTTACCACAGATAATTCAAGAACATACTTCTATTTATTTAATAACACAAAAATAATAAATAAAACTTTCAAATTTTTTATGTAAAGCAAGTATATGAAATTATGTTATTTTGCGGTGATCGTTTTTGATAAATTGGGTTTGATATCTTTTTTACTCGTTGGTTTCTAAGCTTTTACATAATATTTTATTGATAAATTTCTCCGTTAAGTTGGTGAGGCTTCTTAAACAATTTCACAGATCGTCAAACTCCTTGGATATGACAAGAAAAATTCAGGAAACTGTATTTATTCATCTTCGCCATTGTATGTAATGAATGCCGTAAGATCTTCGTCAGATACTTGTCGATTGGTGTTTCTGTTACATTTTGCTGTCTGTCTATAACTTAGTTCTTGTAAAAGGATGCTTCAAAATTTACTTTCGGTACTTCAAGGATCAAAAATGCGTTTTTTTGGGTGATTCGAGCTTTCACTATCCAGCGCGCGGTTCATTCTCTTACTTCATAGTGTATTTTGAGCGAGATAGCTTTTTCTTTTAGTAATTACACTGTTTATATAAAAGATTTGATAATCTGATAAATATATGGATAAAAAATTAAACTTCCATAGGTAACTGGATCAGTTGCGAGGTAAGTTGGTGCACAGACACTAACAATAAAGATAAGTTAAAGTCATCAAACTTTCTGGAAGAAGCGCAGTCGCAGAATCCTATGAGCTTAGTTTAGCGATTATTACATAAATTATTTTTCCTGGAGCTCAGTTGCCTAAATCATTAGAAAATGTTCCTGTTGGTATGACTATACCAATTTGGAATAAATATAATTGATCTTTTCGTAGATCTTGAAATTATAAAATAGTAGTTTCTCTTGTAATCACCTGGAACATATCAATTGTTTTTTCCAGTTGTTTTCCAATTTGGTCAGAATGCGTATGATGACTTTAGAAAGCACTATCAACACATTATTATACAAAAACCTAAATATATTGTTACTTGCAGTTTTTTTCTAGATTATCGGCGACTCATTCAATTGGGATTGTTTGTGGTTTGCAATAAGCAAAATATTCATTCTAATGGTTTTTTTAGTATTTTCTCCTGCAAACTAATTATTCAATCATGTTTTCCGGTATTTACCCAACTAGCAAAGTAATCCTATAACGAAAGATTATAAGTCTTTCAATACTTATAAACCTCTTATAATGGCATTGTTGTAGACTGTATTACTTATAATAGCATTTTACAAGCCTTAATATTCTCAAGAGCATTCGTTTTTATATCTCAGTCTTATAGTTTGCTACAAAACTATCGCACAGGACAGTTATAGGATACTCTTACTTATAATGGCATTCTACAAGCGTTGATAATCTCAAGAGCATTTGATTTTGTATTTCAGACTTATAGATAGCTACAAGACTATTTTATAGGTAAGTTATAGGAGGACTAATCCTATAAGAGCATGCACTAAGACTTAATAGTCCTGAGAAAAATGCTGATCCTAAAGTAGCATTTTGTAAGATAAAAGAATCCTATAAAATACTTCGCCGAGATCATTATAAGTAATCGTCATAAAGTCTTGTTCAAGACTCATATGAAACAAATAGTACTTCAAAAGAACACTATAAGTGCAAATAGTCTTTAAACTAGATTCTTTAACATACTTGGCTGAGATCATTATAAGTTCTCGCTGCTATAGCCTAGTGTAAGACTCTTACAAAACCAACAGTACTTAATTAATACGTTATAAGAGCAAATGTACACAAAACTACTAACTCAGTCACTTTATAGGTTAACGCCAGTCATTTTGTCGAGGTGGTTCAAATGTTTTTATTCTTCGTGAAAATGTTGTTTTCACATTAAATAATTAGCGAATTACTCCCGCGTTTATTCCTAGAGGGGATTTTGATTGCAAATACTACATTTTGTATAGGTTGTAAAGCCAAAAATTCGAAAATATCAATTTGAATATAGTACCTATAGTATTATTACATCATACACATTTTCCTATTATAATTCTTATCAATCTAATCAAAATTGTTCTCGATTATGACATCGAAAACTATTTTTTTTTGTTTTATTGAGAAAAGTTTTTATAGAAAATATAACACTCATGTGGTTTTCACATTAAATAATTCGTGAATTCCTCCCGCGTTACTTTCTTAAGGAAATTTTGATTGCAAATACTACATTTTGTATAGGTTGTAAAGCCAAAAATTCGAAAATATCAATTTGAATATAGTAGCTATAGTATTATTACATCATACACATTTTTCTATTATAATTCTTATCAATCTAATCAAAATTGTTCTCGATTATGACATCGCAAACTATTTTTTTTTGTTTTATTGAGAAAAGTTTTTATAGAAAATATAACACTCATGTGGTTTTCACATTAAATAATTCGTGAATTCCTCCCGCGTTACTTTCATAAGGAAATTTTGATTGCAAATACTACATTTTGTATAGGTTGTAAAGCCAAAAATTCGAAAATATCAATTTGAATATAGTAGCTATAGTATTATTACATCATACACATTTTTCTATTATAATTCTTATCAATCTAATCAAAATTGTTCTCGATTATGACATCGCAAACTATTTTTTTTTGTTTTATTGAGAAAAGTTTTTATAGAAAATATAACACTCATGTGGTTTTCACATTAAATAATTCGTGAATTCCTCCCGCGTTACTTTCTTAAGGAAATTTTGATTGCAAATACTACATTTGTGTAGACTGTAATATCAAGAATTCGAGAATATCAATTTGAATTTACTTATATATGTAGTACATATACATTTTCTTATTGTAATTCTAATAAATTCTATTCAAAATAATTGTTCCTAGTAATATAACTTTTAGGTAGGTACCTATATTTTTTTTGCATACATTGCCTATTATGTGCACCTTTATGTCTACCCAATAATTATTAATGTATTTAGAGACGAGGCAATATTAAAAAGCCCAAATGCCTTTCTGAACTGGTTGATAACAGTGAACTTTTATTTACAAATATTACATTCATATGGGTTTTCTCGATTATGAATTCGCAGACCACTATTTTATTGTTTTATGGAGAAAAGTTTTCATAGCAAATATAACGCTCATGTTGTTTTCACATTAAATAATTCGTGAATTCCTCCCGCGTTACTTTCTTAAGGAAATTTTGATTGCAAATACTACATTTTGTATAGGTTGTAAAGCCAAAAATTCGAAAATATCAATTTGAATATAGTACCTATAGTATTATTACATCATACACATTTTCCTATTATAATTCTTATCAATCTAATCAAAATTGTTCTCGATTATGACATCGCAAACTATTTTTTTTTTTGTTTTATTGAGAAAAGTTTTTATAGAAAATATAACACTCACGTGGTTTTCACATTAAATAATTCGTGAATTCCTCCCGCGTTACTTTCTTAAGGAAATTTTGATTGCAAATACTACATTTGTGTAGACTGTAATATCAAGAATTCGAGAATATCAATTTGAATTTACTTATATATGTAGTACATATACATTTTCTTATTGTAATTCTAATAAATTCTATTCAAAATAATTGTTACTAGTAATATAACTTTTAGGTAGGTACCTATATTTTTTTTTGCATACATTGCCTATTATGTGCACTTTTATGTCTACCCAATAATTATTCATGTATTTAGAGACGAGGCAATATTAAAAAGCCCAAATGCCTTTCTGAACTGGTTGATAACAGTGAACTTTTATTTACAAATATTACATTCATATGGGTTTTCTCGATTATGAATTCGCAGACCACTATTTTATTGTTTTATGGAGAAAAGTTTTCATAGCAAATATAACGCTCATGTTGTTTTCACATTAAATAATTAGCGAATTACTCCCGCGTTTATTCCTAGAGGGGATTTTGATTGCAAATACTATATTTTGTATAGGTTGTAAAGCCAAAAATTCGAAAATATCAATTTGAATATAGTACCTATAGTATTATTACATCATACACATTTTCCTATTATAATTCTTATCAATCTAATCAAAATTGTTCTCGATTATGACATCGCAAACTATTTTTTTTTGTTTTATTGAGAAAAGTTTTTATAGAAAATATAACACTCACGTGGTTTTCACATTAAATAATTCGTGAATTCCTCCCGCGTTACTTTCTTAAGGAAATTTTGATTGCAAATACTACATTTGTGTAGACTGTAATATCAAGAATTCGAGAATATCAATTTGAATTTACTTATATATGTAATACATATACATTTTCTTATTGTAATTCTAATAAATTCTATTCAAAATAATTGTTACTAGTAATATAACTTTTAGGTACCTATATTTTTTTTTGCATACATTGCCTATTATGTGCACCTTTATGTCTACCCAATAATTATTCATGTATTTAGAGACGAGGCAATATTAAAAAGCCCAAATGCCTTTCTGAACTGGTTGATAACAGTGAACTTTTATTTACAAATATTACATTCATATGGGTTTTCTCGATTATGAATTCGCAGACCACTATTTTATTGTTTTATGGAGAAAAGTTTTCATAGCAAATATAACGCTCATGTTGTTTTCACATTAAATAATTAGCGAATTACTCCCGCGTTTATTCCTAGAGGGGATTTTGATTGCAAATACTATATTTTGTATAGGTTGTAAAGCCAAAAATTCGAAAATATCAATTTGAATATAGTACCTATAGTATTATTACATCATACACATTTTCCTATTATAATTCTTATCAATCTAATCAAAATTGTTCTCGATTATGACATCGCAAACTATTTTTTTTTGTTTTATTGAGAAAAGTTTTTATAGAAAATATAACACTCACGTGGTTTTCACATTAAATAATTCGTGAATTCCTCCCGCGTTACTTTCTCAAGGAAATTTTGATTGCAAATACTACATTTGTGTAGACTGTAATATGTAAAAAATTCAAACCTGGTTCGTATTTCCAGAGATTTTATTGTTTTTAATATAAAAACAGCCTCCACTGTCATCAACTGACTTGCATATTCCGTACAATTTGTCAGTTATCTAAATTTATCGAAAATAAGTCGAAATATTTAACTGAAGACATCAAGAAATAAGTAAAAAAAACTTCTAACAATAATGAGGTTCAAATTGATCTACCCTAATTTGTTAAAATGGAGGCAATGTGTTATCTTGATTGAAACTGTTATAAGTAACAATGTACCTATAATGGTTCTGTAAAGTACTCAATGCAGAGTATTTTTAAAAATGGCGAATTTTCATATAAAACTGATGAAATAAAAATTCTACAACAACTGTAAATTGAGCTTTTTTCCGAAGCGCGTGAATAAAATAATAAAATTGCGGTACATATTTACAGTAAAAATGACTTCCCACGTTCCCAACAGTGGATAGATGAGTGTCCTTTATCAATTATATTTTGCTGTTTATTAATAAATGTATTATATTAATAATAGAAAATGTACTTACATTTTTAGTATTTAAAACAAGAACAAAAAACTTCCACGACGCACAAAAAGCATAACAAAACTTACTTTATACAGTACTTTACCAGTAAACATTAAACAAGATTGGTCTGGTAAGATACTTATGGCAGATACTTATAGGAGTATTTATGCTTGTGAATGCATAGCTGAAGATCATTATAGAACCAATTGCGCTTCGTCAAGTGTATTATTTGATTATTTACATTCTGTAAGCTCGTTATAAGATCGTTATAGAAATTAATGCTCCTGTAAGTGCGTCCTAATCTTGTGATTGAAGAATGCTATAAGTCTCTTATAAGAACAGATTATAGGATCGTTATAGAAATAAATGCTCCTATAACTGCGCCCAAATCCAGGGTTAAAGTATGCTATAGGTATCTTATAAGTCTACAAAATTTTACTCTTGGGAGTGCTACAAGTACAGATTTTGCTAGTTGGGTACCTACACTTTTTTTCATTACATCAGACGATAAGTAAAATATCCAATGAAATGTTGCTTTTTGAAAAGAAATCTGTAATCGATCTCTCTATCGGTTTCGGTGTTCCAAATTTTCCATAAATTTAGAATCAGTTTCCTTTAACACTCTCTTAATAATTATTGTTCTTCTGTATTTTTGTCCACTTTTTCTAATCACTAGCCTAAAACTTTGGCTTTACGGCCATTAAAATACAAAACTGGAATTTTTAACCCTTTTCTCATTTCATGCGATTTTCTCTTGTTTATTGCGGCGCTTTATATACTTTGTTGCTATCTTAAATTGTATTATTATGCATTATATCATACAGAACTAATTATTCCATCATTTTTATGACATACAATCTTAAAAAATATTATCCAACTGTCGATTTGTTGAAGAGAAATTATTTCTCGAGACAGATCGGCAGTATCAAGCCAAGATACGTGAGATTTGTATGGCCAGGTCTACATTTTAAACGGTTTTTCAAACTTTGACGACAAAAAACACCAATTTAGAGGCTTCGCAGCATATATGTTCCATATATGGATTTACTCAGAATTCGGAGGAGAACATTTAGTGTGTCTGTGTGTGTGTGTGTCTGTGTGTGCGTTTGTTTTCCTAATATTGTGAGGACCTGAACTTGACAAATATACTGGTTGTGGGGACGAAGCCGTTTACGGGGACGTCCCCGCAATATACAACCCATATCTTCAAAGGTACGTATCGAATCCTCATGATCTTATTGGTCGGCTGGCAAAATCTCAGCGAATTTTGTTGAGGACCCCAAAATCAGTATTTTTGTCGAAAAAAACTTACACAAACCAAAAATGAAGTTCGGAGTGTATCCACCACGTGGCGCCACCAGCCCAATTAGTGTATACTTACGCACACTTACTCCAAAGTGGGGACTCTAAATCAAAGTCCCCACGTTATATGGAACTGGTACGATATCATTACACTATGTAATAAGATTTGACAATGTCGCATATTTCAACTATTCTTTTGTCATACTAAATAGAAAACAGAATTGATAACAAGAGGCTATACACCCTTGTTCGCAGCTAGAGTAAAGTGGGGACCTATATTATCCATCATCATCATCATCGATTCGATTCGTTCGATTGGTCTGCAATAAGCTTAGTTCCTTTTCTCCACTCTTCTCTATGTCTTTTTTATAAATAAAGCTAAATAATAAAATTGATTTTATTAAAATATAAAATTAATAAAACTATTTTTCTAGTTTTCCTTTAATATATAATTAATGGAATATAAAACAATTTGTAAAAATAAAAATAATGGTAATTAATGGTAACCAATTTGTAAACATAAAAAAATCACATCGTCATTGACTGATTGAGGCACATTAAAAATCGACATGTTAAAATAAATGATAATATATTATGTATTATTTAAATATAAAATTAGCCAAAACTGTTTTTCTAGTTTTCCCTTGATTAAATTAATGGAGTATAACACAATTTGTAAACATATAAGATATTTTGTTAATAAATTCAATACAGTTTATTGTTTCTTTCTCTGAAAAGAGAATAAATATTTATTGATATAATTAATTGTTCTACTAATATAATGTTTACAAATAATAAAATAACAAAACAAACCTGAAAAGAAACGACATTAAAAGTAATGAATTTAATAAATTGAAATAAAATAACTATTGATAAACAACAATTGTACGAATGTCATATTTGCCATTTGTTTGTAAAATTTTGAATATGTTCCAAATCAATGAAAATTATAATTTTCTTTACAAACATATAAAAAATCACATCGTCATTGATTGATTGAGTCACATTAACCCTTCAAGGACGAGCGCGTGGTAACACTTTTCGACACTGTTTTGATAAGCGTTATTGGTCCTTTTTTATAGCCACATGTACATTTTTTGGCCACAAACTAGTTAAGAAAGCCGTGATCTTCAGTATGAAAGGAATCACACTGATGTAAACGTCTTTTTTCAAAACTTATGATATTTTAAAAAGGCAACATTTTCTTTTTCTCGAAGATCGCCAGCTCAAAATACTAATATTTTTCGAATAATTTTTTATATATTTTTGTAATATTTTTATTATAAATTAAATGATGATTAAAAACTTATATTAGTTTACATATTCACGTTTTCCATATTGGAGTATTTCATGCACAAAAGTTTGTGTGACCATATGGTCGCGTTCGTCCTTACAGGCTATGTGCTATTTTTTATGGAACTAAAATATTCTGTAACACTAATTGCTTGTGTAAACCCCGAATTTGTCCTATTTTTGAACAATTTGTATTTCAGAATTGATAATTTGTGTAACAAACATATGTTTGCCAGACAAATAATATTTTTTTTAAAAGAAAACTGATGAAAAATTAACTGTTGAACGATGTTCGATACTCATTTTTTTTCACCTGCTGAAGCAAACGTTTTAACTGATGAAAACTGTGCTCAAAGCATTGCAGAAACCCTCAGTAGATATCAACTATTTCCTGAGGCAGAATTACGTTTATAGAAGAAACGATTAGAGAAAAACTTTGAAAACCTCGTTCGAAAACATTGTCATGACCTCATATTTGATGATCTTTCTCACCTAGTGTAAGCAATAGAAGCAAAAAAGAAGAAAAATAGTGCCAGAAAAAGTTTTAAACTCGTTATGCATGCTTAGCACCTAAATGTCTGCGTGAATATTTTATTTATAACTGATTTTCATAGAAAACTCACGTGAATCTACCTACCTAAAAAATAACCTATATGTATTTTTTATATTTCTTGAAAAAAAAACAGTATCCATAAATATCTTTTACTTTATTCTTTATGTTTTCCTTCTTTTAAAAGTAATCACTTCTAGGTTGGTATTTAAAAAATAGTTTTTAAACAAAAGAAAAATGTAGCACATAGAAAAAAAAAACATGTACCCTCCAAGGCCGAGCGTGACCATATGGTCACACCAATTTTCCCTGGGAAAACCATTGACATTTTCAAAATATTTTTTTTCCCGAGTCACACGTCTATTTGTTCATAAAAAATAGTATTTAAAATAAATTACTTGATTTTTTTTTGTTCTCGTCCTTGAAGGGTTAAAAATAGGCATGTTAAAATAAAACTAAATGATAATATATGTATTTTTTAAATATAAAATTAAACAAAACCGTTTTTCTAGTTTTCCATTGATGGAATATACCTAACACAATATTTTGTAAACATAAAAAAAACAGATCGTCATTGATTGATTGAGACACATTAAAAATAGGCATGATAAAATAAAACTAAATAATAATACAGGTATTATTAAAATATAAAACTAGTTTTCTCTTATTATTAATTAAAAAAAAAATATAATAATTAAAAAATATATGTTATTTTTTAGAATTTTTTTAAATTATGTTATAAACGTAATTTTTTTTATATCAATCCAGCGTCTTCTACTTAAATCTTTTTAGTTTTTGAGACATTCTTCACATTAAAAATAAATAAAAATATAACACTTTTCTATACAAAGCAAAGTATAGCCGGCGGAACTTATTGCCTGAGGAAATTTTTTCCAGTCAACCGGTCCCGTCCAATCTGAGACAGGGAAACCCCGGGTAGAAATTTCAAGTGAAAAAACAGTTAGAAAACTCTGACCCGACCGGGAATCGAACCCGGGACCTCGGATCTGAAGTCCACACTAGTACAACTAGGCTACCGAGCTGTTTATTCGGTCCTTTTTTTTCTAAGCCAGAACACAGCCATTTGTCTGTTCATTGCGTCTTTTGCCGCTGGTGTCCGCGGAAATCTTTAGAATTTTTTATTTCTTTGGATTTTGGTGTTTTTGGGTTATGGATCAATATTCATGGTTTCTATCTCTGCTTTGTTAGATCTAGAGCTATCGAACTGAAATTAATAATTTTTAATAATTATTATTATTTATTTATCGTATGGTCAAATGTACATCACAATATGTTTACAGATAGACACAATGCAGATAATTATATTGTATATTAAAATATATCAAACGTCAGATCGCTTGTAGTTTAATAAAAAAGATGTTTGTGCATAATAGTTATATTTAAAATACGCTGTGCAACATAGAGGCGATCATTCATTTTGGGCAAATTTCTAAAAGTACCTACCGGTCAACAAAAATAAAACAAATAATGTATGGAGACTTAATGATCAACTGTTTGGATTTAAGAGATACCAAATCAAAACAATTGATGCATAATGCAATCCTGATTCCATCCATGATGTATGGTAGTGAAACTTGGACATGGATGAAAAATCTGGAAGTTTGAATAAATGCTGTGGAAATGAGATCACTGCGTAGGATATGCGGAAAGAGACTGATTGATAAGGTGAGGAATGATAAAATTAGAAAGGAATGTGGAGTGGATGTTATCATAGTGACTAGAATGAAAGTGAATAAATTAATGTGGTTTGGGCATGTAGAATGACTAAAAGGATATACTTATAAATCTGAAAGAATGGGTGCACGCAGACGAGGTCGACCTTGAATGACATGGTCCGACCATATCGGTGCAGTCTTACAGGAGGGCCAAGTCAGGAGCAAAGAAATAGAAGAGCAGGTATGCGGAATGTTATGCGTTTGGAGGAAGCGAAAGAGGTTTGTTTGGATAGGAAAGAATGGAAGTCCGTTCTCTCTGCCTACCCCCTTCGGGAAACGGCGTGATGGGTAAAAAAAAAGACTTAATGATCTCCTTTGATTATGTAATTGTATATAGGCCATCTATATCCACTGAGATAAAAATATACTTACATTATGTTTTCATTTGTAATAACTCATTTTAACTCTATAAAAGCAACACAATTTATGAATTATTGTAGCTAATAATACGAACGGTGCGACCACAACACGTCCGAACCATAACCAACACGACGCGACGTTGCCAATGTCACTCGGGGTGTAAAAACTATATACAAATTAATACGTAAAGCGGGGACTTAGTGTAAAACACGTACGTATTTTAAATAACGTGAGGACGGTCCTCACAATCAGCTATGTCCTCATAAGCCGTATTTTTGTCCAAAACTTTGATTGCTTATATCTCTGTCTCACGAGTGTGTTTAAAAATGTCGAATAGAAGTTCATGTTGGAAAGAGATAGGGAAACGCTAAAAATGAGTTTACACTCTCTTCAATCAACTAGAAAGGTGGGTCCCCACAATGATGATTTTTGTAAAGGTCCGCATTTTACTCTAAAAACAAACAAGGGTGTGTCTGTGTGTGTGTGTGTCTGTGTGTGTGTGTGTCCGTCCCCCCCTTATAACTTTTGATTCGCTTGATGCACAGATCCTAAAATTTCAGAAAATATTGAATATTTTAAGCCTACAAAACTTGTATACTCAGAATTTTGAAATTTTCTTTCAGTCAGGGGTTATCAACCTTTGAATTTTTACTAATTTTTTTCATATATCTCGAAAACTATAAAAGCTAGAATCCTTAAATTTTGTATGTATATAGAAAAATACAATATCTCAAATTAAATTTAATGAAAAAGTTCCAGAATTTCTCAAACTTTTTTTAAAAAGAAATTTATTTTTTTTATGACAAATTTACGAGTTTCAGTGCCTATATTTCAGAATTTTATAAAAATATCGAAAAACACCGAAACACCCCAACTAGATAATTAATTTTTCTATAAAAAATATATACATTATATCAGTACATCTCAAACTTTTCTTAACATTTTTTGTAAAAAATTAATTTATTGACGACATCGTTTCATACAATAAACATACCGACTTAGTCCATCGACAGTTGGATCTCATGTTTACATGCAACTAGTGTTAAACATATTTTTACTTCTTTATACCTGCTTCAAAATAGGACAAATTTAACAATTTCTTGAAACTTTGAGCTCAATTCGGAGACAGAAGATATCTTTCGAATTGAAAAATATTTTGCATACGTATTTAAAACAGCATTTAGCACTAAAATATAACTATTACGTTAGCAATAGAGGGAAAAAAGGAAATCGGCCCACACTAATGTAGGTACCTATTCTCAAACGTGTTAAAGAAAATACTGAATTTTTCACTTTTTAAAGAAACTGATGGTCTCATTCAGAGAAAACATTATTTAATCGTCCTTTTTACTGCTGAAATGTTCTTACGACTTCCAACAGATGGCTTATCATCGCGTTGAAAATATAATTTCCGCCTACAAGCTTTAAATGCACCTTTTACTATGAAATCAACGTCAAGTCAAATGGGCGGGATGGTTAAGTCACTAGCATTTCTCTTAGACACGACGAAAGATCCGGGCTGGAGTCCTGTCGTGGATGGGTATGGGATGGGATTCGACAAATTCTTTTTTTTTATAAAGTGCTCACAATCAAAAGCATTTTAAAATCGAAAAATATATCTCATCATAACACAAGACATTGAGCCCACGGCCACGGTCCCACGAAACGCGTTAATAGCTCGGGGTCTGAACAATAATTAGTCTACCACTGTTTCTGTCTAATTAAAAAAAAAATATTTTTGACTAAAGCTTTTGAAATGTATATAATCAATATTACATGTTGTTTTTAATTTGTATTACCTATTTTAATAAAATTATAAATACTATGTATTGGGTGAATTTTGTATGGTTTTGTTGAATATTTTCTATAGCATTACACTCATTTTGCCTTGCTTTTTTATAGTTATCTTACCATAATATTTCAGAAAAATTTGAATTTGATGGATGTCTATTCTTTCAACAACATATCGTAACGTGTATCACATGTGATTTATTAACTACTACACCGCCATCTCTTGGATTTTTTTAAAGTTACAAATCTATAGAGAAATTTAGTGTTTTTATTACAAACTTATGACCCGTCGAACTTAATCCCGCATCCGAATCAACAATAATAATCATATAGGTACATAATAAAATAAATTTTTAACTAAATTTAATTCAGTTTTTATGTCATAAACCGTATGCTTATTGCACTTCATGCAATAAGTCAAAATTATTTTTATTCTGGATTATGTCGAAGTTCGACGGGCGGGTCAGCTAGTACGTAATGATGTATTTTTATATTTTATTCTTCAATAAAATTATCGGGGAATAATTATTGATTTTTATTCTGTATTGGTAATATTGGTTGAACTGATTTTTAATTATTATTTGTGACATTTTAACCTTTTAATTTTTTGTAAACTGTTGTACCTACCTAATTTGTAATCATTACGTAAGAATCATTTGAAAAGGTCTAACTATGTAGCCCTAGTATAAGTTTTTGATGATCGAATATCGAAACGATCATCGAAAGAGTTTCGAAAAAATTTCCATACAAAATGATCGAACGATTGATTTTTTAATTTATTTATTTATCATCATAAACGGCGCAAAGGCCTTTTACAAAAACAAAGCAATTACACAAAAACAAATCGTACAATGTATGAAATAACATAAAAAAAAAAACAGAAAAAAGATAATCTTAAGTGTAAAAATTTATACAATAACTACTAATATTCATAATATTCCTTAAAAAAAAAACAGATAAACTGCAATGTTAATACACGTTAAACATGATTGCACAACAGTGCATTCACACACACACATACACCCTGCCATTTCAGCACCAGGTGCAGGGCCGGTTTCAAATTTCACCAAGCACACATTACAGTAATAATGAAAAAAAAAAAAAGAAATCATGAAAATAATTAAGATAAAAAATGTGGAATTATTATAATCAAAATTTATGTGAATGTGAAAAATGAGACAGTTTTTTGAAAAACTACCACAATAGGGGGTGCTAGAACACTTCGATAAAACTCGTACTAGCCCCACTGGTTCAAATGACACCATTTTTCCGTAACAGTTATGTTACGATTCAGATTAAAAAAGTTTTCAAAACATCATTGCGAAGAATTTTTGTATGGAATGTGTAGATAAAAAAAAAACTGTCGTTAAAAAGTTTCAGAGTACCAGTGTTAGGTTTGAAGGTTACCGTATCAATATTCAAGGTCATTCGATACAGCACTCTGAGCCTAAAATATTACAAACACGAAGGGATAACGTAAAACAGAGAATCGAATTCATTATTTTATAGATAGGTATTATTTATTGCACCGAAATTGGTAAAATGTAATAATATATCGATTTCCAATACAAAACGAAATGAAGAGGACGCTCTAATGTAGCAAAAGCGTTATTTATAAAAATGTGTGGGATTGCAAATAAAAAGTTTTTTTTTTATATCAGTAAACTTTTTCAATAAATAGAAAAGTTCATGAAAATACATACATAGGTGAAAATAGTATATACTATAGTGCTATCAGTGGCGTACGAAACTATTTAGAATTTCGGTAAAAAAAGGCAAATTAACGTCAAAGACAAAAAAAAATAATGATAATATGATCGAAAACTATCGAAAATAAACAAAAAATAATAATTTAACCCAAGGTTTCGTTTTTATCGAAATGAATTTTTTTTTGTTTTTAATATATTTTACAATAAAAGTCCAAAATCACTCGAACGCTGTTGGCGATCTATAAACTAATAATAAAAAGTTAATAAAAGTGTATGAAAATGGTCCTTCTGTAATCAAAGGGTAAACATAATATACACAGCTTGTAAATCCATTGAAATAATCGTCAAATTTGGAACTCTATGGAATGTGAGTACAATATGTATCGGTGTATTATAATTTACTGTCCTATAATGTTAAAGGTGAAATGACATATTACTTGTTTTAAATACAGAATATCTTTAGGTTGTAACTTTGTATTAGCTTGAACGGTTTTTTTCTCTTAAGATGTCAGTTCATAATATTATTATCTTCGACGATTTGGGCGAAAGGAGCTTGGTGATAGTCCTATTCAAAATAAAAATGAATGAGTCTTGCAAAGTTCTATCACAAATTTATGAGTTCCAAATCTATCCATCCAATCCAAACTCCCTTTACGCCTCACTTTGGGGCATAGGGAGGCAACAAGAGCTCTCCATTGCACTCGATACTGCGCAACGCTTATGACCTCTTCACACACCATGTCCAGATACATCAGCCCTGCTTCGAAGGAGCGAAATACGTATGAGAGGGTCTTTCTCGTCTTCGGGACCCTAATGGGAGAAAGAACAGCGCTCTCCTCGCCCAACTGTCATTCGAAATCCTTAACACATGTCCCATCCAAGTACATCTTCTCTCCATAATGGTAGAGGTGATGGGCTTACGCTCGGTGCGCCGGCGCGGCGTATAGCGTCATTCGTGATGCGGCGGTATCTTACACCCTTAATTTTCCTGATGCACTTCATTTCGAAAGCTGAAACTTTTTGTGCCTGGGCTTTGGTCATATGTCAGGACTCTGACCAAAGCCCAGGCACAAAAAGTCACAGAACCGATACAGGAGAATGGGCAACGCACACGGATCAAACAGTTTACATTTCGTCTCGACACTAAACGCCGACGATTTCCATATAAATCTTGTACCTACTCGATTTATTTATTTTTTTAAATATTGCGATTCAAACAAATTAAAAGCTTACATTTTTGACTAAATATGCTTGACGTCAAAATTATTCGATTCGGAAGAAAATTTGAAAACGTAAGATTAAAAATAATTTTTAATGTACCTAATCCAACTGTCGATTTGTTGAAGAGAAATTTTTTCTCGAGACAGATCGGCAGTATCAAGCCAAGATACATGAGATTTGTATGGCCAGGTCTAGATTTTAAACGGTTTGTCTGTGTGTCCGTTCCCCCTTATAACTTTTGATTCACTTGATGCACAGATCCTAAAATTTCAGAAAATATTGAATAATTTAAGCCTACAAAACTTGTATAAGTACTCAGAATTTTGAAATTTTCTTTCAGTCAGTGAATTTTTACTTAATTTTTTCATATATCTCGAAAACCATAAAAGCTAGAACCCTAAAAATGTGTATGTATATAGAAAAATACAATATCTCAAATTAAATTTAATGAAAAAGTTCCAGAATCTCTCAAACTTTTTTTATAAAGAAAAATATATTTTTTATGCCAAATTTACGAGTTTCAGTGCCTATAATATATCAGAATTTAATAAAAATAATAAAAATATCGTAAAACGCCAAAACACACCAACTAGATAATTTAATTTTCTATAAAAAAAAATATTCACATTATAGCAGTACATCTCAAACTTTTCTTAACAATTTTTGTTAAAAATTAATTTATTGACGACATCGTTTCATACAATAAACATACCGACTCAGGCCATCGACAGTTGAATCTCATGTTTACATGCAACTAGTTTATTTAACCCAGCTTCCCATTTACCACATGGATCAACGACTACAGACTAGTCTCCCCAGCAACCAAACGATATGGGAAGAAAGCCTTCCGTTAGGTCCCTTTGACGGGAAAAATGTTGAGCCATATCACCTTAGGTTGAGCTAATTGAGAATCAAGATTCTCTCCAAGAATAAAAAACTGACATGCACTTAGGGCCCGCCCCTGAGCGTTAGTCTCGCAGCCGACTGGAGACGTGATGAGTATAGGTGGGTCGGAGCACAGTCAGCATAGTCGGAGGTAATAAAGAGAATTGGGTTAATTTTATTCGTGCGAGGGTCGAAAAACATGTTATTGTTGTAGGCCTGAAATATACATTCCTTATCACACCACCTCTTTTATTGATATAATAGTCGCGGGGAGAACATTTTTTTTACAAGAAAAGGGGAGGACGCAAATATACTGAGGGGAGTATTCATAGAATGATATTCCCAAACTCTAACCGACCATGACAACCTTATACCATTTAAATATTTTCAAAATAAGTATGACAAATGCGTCCACCACCCGCGCGATATTGGCGTCTGACTGACAAGCGATTTTATTGGGAGAAAGTGCACCGACCCGTCTCTATTTGGCCGTATTTAAATGCGTATTTTTAGCAATTCATCAATGCGCTGACTTGTAGCTAATACAAGCGCGGATCCAGGGGGGTCAAGGGGGTCATGACCCCTCCCCTGGGCTGGGTCCAGGCCTTTACAGTACTTACATTTATTTAAAAGAAATACCTACTTTTCTATTATAATTACAAGTTATTGTGGTTCATGACCCCCCCCCCCTGGATCATGGAAATGACCTTTTTTTGTAGGAAAAGTTTAGTTTCTACTTAGATACCAAATTTTGGAAATGACCTTTTTTACTATGTCTTGACCCCCCCCCTGGCGCCAATGTTGGATCCGCCCTTGAGCTAATAGGTCTGGAGTTCGACTCAATTTTTACACGAGTTGATCAAAAGACTCTAATCGGTTCAAAATGAATTCTTGTTTAGTACATTATTATGGATTGGCTGGATGACATCCTTTCCTATAAGTCCGCCCTTTGACTTTATTTGATATGTGTTATTTCATACTTGTAATTTTTTGGCAATAAAATTTTATTTGTCGTTTTTTATATTATATTAAAATACAGGTACAAAGGTTTGGCTATTATATATTATTAAACAACTTCCACAGCTTTGGATAAAACAGGTCATCCATATAATCATTTGATTTATTCACTTGTTTATCACTTTGAGAAGGTTCTTAGGTACTGGCATAAAAAATAATGTAACATCCTATACTGGATCTCTCTAAGCAAGAGAAGACAAATGATATTGCTTAAGTTATACAAACTTGCCCGATAGGTTTTTAGTCATGCCTGGGCGGGCAGCTGTAGCTACATATATACTAGTAGCGTGTCCTCTTGTCATTATTATCACCGAGTTTTTGTTTCCTGTATAATCATCGACTCCATTACTGCCTGCCTGTGATTCGAGGGAACACGAAGTATGTAGGTCACTTTGTCTTCCTGTTATCGTAGATCTTAATCGCCTTTGTAAACGGCTCATTTCATTTTAATATGACTTCATTTTACCTCGATGGTTCTATAACGATATTAAAGATCCATTTATTCTTGCTAATGAATGAAGTGAATTATTAATTAAAAACTTATATAACAAGTTCGATAGAGTTGTGCGCTATCGTTCAAGAATAATCTACTATATAAATTAAAGTCTAGTCTTAAAGTCAGCTAGTGTCCCCCCTGTGTTGACCACGGCTCGCTCTAACAAGAGCTTGAAAATCGGGACCCTGAATGTCCGCACTTTGAGGGCGGGCGGGGAGCTTGTTGCTGCCAAGTTGGCGGGAGAATATGGACTGGATATCCTGGGGCTGAGCGAGGCACGCATCCCAGGGACGGGGCAGAGTGACGCTGGCAACTATGTCATGCTGCACTCTGGTCACCGAACTGCACGGATGCGTGGCGTCGCTCTACTTTTAAGTAAATATGCCTTCTCTCGCCTTCTTGGTTGGGAACCTGTTTCTGACCGCCTGATGAGTGCGTCCTTCAAGATGACAGGCGAAACACTGACGGTCCTCCTATGCTATGCTCCCACTGAGGATGGGGATGCGGCTGCCAAGGACTGTTTTTATGACAGTCTGGATGCAGTTGTGTCCCATGTCCCAAGGCACCACCGCTTAATAGTACTGGGGGATTTTAATGCCAAGGTTGGCAGTGACCCCCAGTATGGACCAGGCGTCATGGGTAGGCATGGCATGGGAGTGATAAATGATAATGGAAGCCGTCTGATTGGTTTCGCCACACTCCATGGACTCTTAATAGGGGCCACAAGGATATCCATAAATATACTTGGACCTCGCCTGACAGGAGAACAAAAAACCAGATTGACCATCTTCTGGTAAGGGCCAGCAACCGAACTGACCTGCGTGATGTCCGCACCTACCGAGGGGCAGACATGGATACTGATCACGAACTCCTTGTGGGTTCGTTGAGATTCAGATTTACCCATTTCCAGCAGGGGCCGTCTGCCTCTCGCCCGCTGGACATACGCAGGTTACGCACCAGGTTTGCCCCCTTGCAGGATTCACACGGAGCTGTTCCGATTGAGACAGCTTGGAATAGCTTCCGTGACGCCGTTATGGAATCCGCACGTTCTTCTGTCGGCTATAAGAGCAAAAAGAGGCCAATATGGATGTCCGATGGGTCCTGGAGCCTCATCGAAGATCGCCAGAAGGCTAAGACCCTCAGAGACAGCGAAAAAGACCCTCAAAAACTGGCTGCTTTGGTGTCTGAGTACAGAGAGCTGAGCCGCAAGGTGAAGCACTCTGTACGAACAGATAAGAGAAGACACCTGGACTCTCAGATACGGCGAGCGCAGTCTGCTGCACTCGCAAATGACTCAAGGACACTTTTCGAAATCACCCGGGAGGTCGGGGGCAGGGGTCAAAAAAGACCCGTGACGGCAATACGAGACTCTCGTGGAGCCACTGTCACTGCCCCCGAACTGATTAAAGGGAGATGGAGGGAGTACTTTGAGTCAATATTAAACCGTCCCGAGCCCTCCTCACCTTACAACTTTGAGGAGGAGTTGACTGGTCTGAATATACCTCAGGCAACTGGGATATGTGAGGACCCGCCGACATACAGTGAGATGGTGCTGGCCGTGATGAGACTTAAGAACAACAAAGCGCCAGGAGACGATGGAATTCACGCAGAGCTCCTCAAACAAGGCATAGACACCCTTGGCCAACCACTATTATATATATTTAAAATGGCGTGGGAAGAGGAGAGGTGTCCAAAAGATTGGCGGAATGGATCCATCGTCGCAATATTTAAAAAGGGGGACCCCCTTGAATGCGGAAACTACCGTGGAATTACTCTGCTGAGTGTTCCCGGTAAGGTATTATCTCAGATATTACTACACCGCATTCGGGGGCCTGTCATGGCTGTCCTGAGAGAGCAACAATGCGGCTCTGTACCTGGAAGGTCCTGCACGGACCCAATTTTCTGTGCCAGGTGCATCTTTCAGCAGTGCAAGGAGTTTAACTCTCCAGTCGCTTGTTGCTTTATAGATTTTGAAAAGGCCTTCGACAGCCCACATAGACCATCGATATGGAAAATTTTAGCTCTGTACGGTATACCTCCGAAGATAGTTAAAATGGTGCAGTCCCTGTACGAAGACTCCGAGTGTAGCGTGAAAACGCCAGGTGGTCCTACTGAAGCTTTTAGGATCACCACGGGAGTCAGACAGGGCTGCGTACTGGCTCCTTTTATATTCATAATTGTCATGGACTTCCTGTTGAGAAAGTCCATGCAAGGAGCAAGAGGTATACCGATAACACAGAGAGATGGTCTAATGGGCGAACTGTGCGATCTGGAGTACGCGGACGACCTAGCGTTGTTCAGTACGACAGTGGAGGAATTACAGCGCAGTGTTTCAAGACTCTGCGACGAAACAGCACGCCTCGGCCTTCGAGTCAATGCCAGTAAAACGGAGCTCATGGCAAATAATGCCTGCCCCGATAAACAGCTACCGATAACCATCGATGGTCACCAGGTCTCCCGGGTGGATAAATTTAAGTACCTGGGAGCAACCATTACCACCACTGGTGACCTCGGGGCTGAGCTCCCGATACGTATCGGTATGGCAAGTGGCGCCTTCAACAACATAACCAAGATATGGAAGGCGTCGGCGTTTAGTGTCGAGACGAAATAATGTAAACTGTTTGATGCGTGTGTGTTGCCCATTCTCCTGTATGGGTGTGAGTCCTGGCACCTGACTCTGGCCCAGGCACAAAAAGTATCTGCATTCGAAACGAAGTGCCTCAGGAGAATTTTGGGTATAAGATGGTACCACCGCATCACGAACGACGCTATACGCCGGCGCACCCAGCGTGAGCCCATCACCTCTACTAGTATGTGGAGGAGATGGACTTGGCTGGGACATGTGTTAAGGATGCCGAATGACAGTTGGCCGAGGAGAGCGCTGTTTTTCCTCCCATCAGGGTCCCGGAGACGAGGAAGACCCTCTCATACTGTGTTCCGCTCCTTCGAGGCAGAGCTGAGGAGTCTGGACATGGTGTGGGAGGAGGTCATTAACGTTGCGCAGGATCGAGCGCAATGGAGAGCTCTTGTTGCCTCCCTATGCCCCTAAGTGGGGTCTAAAGGGAGTTTGGATTGGATTGGATAAATTAAAGTCAGGTTAGTGCGAACACTTATAACTCGAGATCGGCTCAACAGAATCTTCTGATGTTTGATTTATTGGATTCTTCTCCGCTCCGGATAACAGAATAACTAACAAAATGTTTAAAAACTGGATGAGAAATTATGTAAAATACAATATTTAAGTTTGTATGGAACGGTTACCTATGACGCGCCTACGCCATTGCGGTAGTTCCCTCTCATTCTCGCATACGCTCCTACAGTAGCCCATCCCACTTACTCCACCAACGCACCGATTCGAGCATTAGAAAATTTTCATACAAAGTCAACAATATTATCGGGCACATTCGTTTTGGTAACAGGCGAGGTAGGGTGTGTGCGCGAGCGCATTTTTCTCAAGTTATTCCCGCCAGAGCTTTGAACACGAATGAAATATGGATGTTTCAGAAATAGTTTAATGTTATTATTTTATTAGCTTAGCTCAATCGAATTAATTTTGAATTGTTTAACGGAGGCGCAGTGCACATCTTGTACATATTAACGGGCCACTTCGGGCTAGAACCACAGGACAACGTATGTGGGGAAAACTAGTAAGATATAATTATTGTGATATAAACAAAAATCAAATCACTATAATTTTCAACACTCTCGTACGGGCTGTTTCACCACCTCTGGATAATGTGTCGGAAAGACAATACAGCACAAATCTAACGGATAAAATGAAAAATGCATTTCACAGATCTCTGACAGCTCTATTCGACATATAAAGTTCTAGATACTTTATCCGGTGAAAAATGTTCGCGATAAGTACCTAATAGATAGTGTTAACTGTCAAAAGTTGTTTATATTTGGGTTTGATTTTTTGAAAACGATGAACGAATTTTATGATCAAATCGACGATGATTTCGTATTTTTATACAATTCGTGACAAAATCGCCGTCAGAGAATATCAACATACAACATTCAACACAGTTGTCAAAATATGTAGCTATACGTCAACATAACATAGACAAGACTACAAAATATGTAGCTATACGTCAACAAAACATAGACAAGACCACAAAATATGTAGCTATACGTCAACAAAACATAGACAAGACCACAAAATATGTAGCTATACGTCAACAAAACATAGACAAGACCAAAGAAAAGCATGAAAATACAACGTTGCCACTGCTATCCGTCGCAACACAATCCGTAAGAAATTTATAGGTGGTGAAACGCTCGCTTCAATTTATTCGACAGATAAATTTATCCTAGAGGTATTTGTCTAGAACTATATCCAGAGGTGGTAAAACAGCCCGTTAAACAACACAATGTGATTGATAGGTCGTATTTTGGTGGTTACAACGTTCGTAGGCCCTTTCAGTATAACGAATATTATGTAACAACCAAGACTCTAACAATTCACTACTGATGTTCGATTTTTAAATGGAACAAAGCACTACGGGCTTACGACCGTCTTCTACTGTTATTTCGAAATCTGGCTTAGTGTGATCACTTTACGTTAACGACGTTCACCATTAATTAAGTGGTAATGTTAAAGTCTCCGAAACTCCTAATCATGAGAATTCTCCACAAGTGTGAGACATTAACAAAAATGGATATATTTATATCCTGGCGCCAAATACATGACAGCAGTCGCAGTCTTTAAATTTGGTTGCTCTCTTGTTCTCAATAATTTCCAACTTCTACCTTTCAGTATATCCAAATGATAGTCGCAGCGATAGAGAAGGTTCTCCACGCGATGAAACAGTGTTAAATTTAGGATGTCTGATAGAAATTCCTTTCCATATGGTATCGCAGAGAAGCTTTACTGTTGAAATCAAATAGCGGCATTTGTTCAATTTATGTGGTTGGTAGCCTATCGATTCCATCCTACGAAGTAAAGGTCATGGGATCAATTACATACCTACTTACTAGACCCTACTATTTCCCACCACAAAACTTACTGTGAAACTTACTATCAAAAATGTATTACTTAGGTATTTGAAATTGTTTGAAAAAGAAAAGTAAGGAATCTTTAATGTTAAATTTAAGGAGCGATGAGAAAGAGACAAATTAAAAGTTTGTATAGTACAGACTGAATGTTACCTATGTACGCGTAATAGATGTACATTTTTCAAGGGCAAAAAAATTCAATAAGTACAAACATTAAAAGATCTTATAAATTTGTAGATGTAGTCATGATAATATAGACTATAGAGTGTACAGAGTGGGGGTGGAGGTCTGTAGGTGAGGGGCAGCAGAGAGACAATGTCATGAAAGAACCGGAGGAGAAACCACTTGGTCACGTTCCATCTCACGAGGTTCAATAGCTAACCAGAGACCTGTCAATTTCACCCGCTGTCTGTCCGCATCCCTACTAAACTTGGCGTATCATGTTCTTAATAACATCAACATTTTTTGCCTTGAATTAATCTGCACAAAACCTACCTCTAAAATCGACCTCCGTAACTCATGTTTACATAACTTATTTTCTTTATTGATAATTCACGCAAAAAGGCAATAGTCGATGTTCACATTTTCTAAGAACAACGGAATTGGAACACTGACATCCATTGTCGGAAGTGCGCTCAGAGACAGAATCCATGAGCAGACGCAGGCATCGTGTGCAGAGGAATGGTCATTCAAGAATAGCCTAATAAGCGATGATGGAGATTCCAGGGAGACTCAGACCACCGGTAAGACCACTTAAGATATGGAGAGGGAAATAGAACTCATCATACCAAGACAAGTAATTAGTTCCAGCAAAAACCGGTAAAAATCTGTGATAATGCTGTTTCTTTGTTTCTTTAAAACCAACCCTGTTCTTGCAAGATTTACTACTTGAGACGCTCAGGCTAGTTCTCTCTACTACCTATAATTTGGAATACTCAAAAAGAAGAAACAAACTCCGCTTTAATCAATCTCTCATAAATGTATGTTTTTACAGGTTGGCCCGTATCACAGTAATAATACTTGTAATGTGATGAAATATTTTAATTTAACAAAAATGTTTGTGATAAAAAAAAACTAGAGTCAACTAAATGGAATGGATGCGCTGAGGAAAGAGAGAAGAAGAAAAAGTTTGGAGAGCGGAAGCCTTATTCAGCCATCACGTGACGTTCCTCCCCGAAGCTTAATAATTGCTCAATATGTTAAAATAGGGTTACAAAATAGAAAAGGTTCCTGATAAGAAAGAATGGTTATGTGGGTAATGTAGAGATTAGTATTTTTCTTATATTTTTGGTAGCTACCAGTAAGTGGTTGTTAAGGCCATTAGAAGGTATTCTGTTTTGAAATGGCCCCAGGATATATTTTGTTCGCAGTGCTTTGGACTTGTTTAACTTGGCGATTCTCGCAGTAACAAAATAATATAGGTACGTACCCATTTTTATCCGCATAACTTCCTACAATTCACCTGTTATCACGGCGAATTCATCAAAGTGGAGTTACCAAATAAGGTCTTCTAGTAACCTTTATTTTTCTAGGCTACGGCAAATTTGACAACTTCTTATCTATTTTCTCTCATACTGTTGCAGGATAATCAGCTAAGTAGTGACCTACAACATAACAACTATTAATTAGAGACGTAAAATTATTGTTTTTCTTGTTCTTCCGATACTCCGACTTTTTATGTCTGATTATAACACAATCCGGGATGCATAAACATAAACAAAAAGTAAGAGTTGGTTTGAGTGTGTTTATACATAAACCCATCACTATTGTTTGTGTATGTGTGGTGTGTGTGTCGCCATGGCCGCCATTTTGCATCCAGCCTAATGTCAGATGACGTCATCCTTTAATGGTCTATAGATCTATCAATGCGTGTCACAAAAGCCTATTAGGTAAAATACAATATATAGGAGGAGTATGAAATTTTGAATATAGGATGAGTATGAAATTTTGCACACTTTTAGTTTATATAGAGGAGTAGCGAAATTAATTCTAAACAGAAGCAGAAGAAGATTTTTTTTAATAATGTATAAAAAATACATTAAATCAATCGAAAAACCCTTACAAACACTACTGTAATGTTATGTATTTTATACTCACACCCACACACATCGATGTACTTGACATTGACACAGACGCACATATACTTTTGTTTATTTGTGGTCAAATTTAGAATAGATGAAAATTGTTTGTCTTTAATAATAATAGCTAAAACGTGACTGTAGAGCGCTATTTCAAAAATGTTCAAACTTATAATTTCAATTAGTTATGGTCAAATTTCGAGCACTGGTCGACCACTAGTAATAATTAATCCGCATATCATGCACGAACATAAGTAATTTACCAAACTTAACTAGATTTGATCGTATCGATAAAAAATCAAAACATGCCAATTTAATCGAGTCTCTTTGAAGAATTTCTGCGTGTAGGAGTTTCCACAGAATAAGACAGAGTGTATTATAAGGTGGGTAATGTCGAACATTTCGAGAAGTAAAGATGGGGATTTCATGACGGTTAATGCGGCAGTTAGAGAGACGTGGAAGAAGGTAGGATTAACTTAAATTGTTCGACTTAACCCTCGAGCAAAGGCATTACAGTGATGAGAGCAAGCAGATGATAATACATCAAAAAAAAACTTCAAAAAACCTACGAGTAAAAGTACAAACTTCAAAATAGTCCTTCGAGCCGGACTGCGGCAAATTTCGAGATTAGTGCGTAGTACGACTGGAATGACCTTTTTATAAAAAAAAACTTCGGCCTATTACTAAAAATATAGATTTCGTGTGTATGTTTATGAATGATTTTCGAACGGGAGAGCTTAAATAATAATACCATAGAGAGCAAGAGAGATCAAAACAATATTATACGTACCTTAATTTCACTCTCTGTTACACCCTGGGTACATCAATTATAAGCTATCATTCACAGCTGATATTTATGCCCTTTGAGAGATATCTGGGTACATATTGCGAACCCTCGCTGAGATATTATATTGGATGACACATACGTATATATTCTTGATATATCAGCAATGATTAATAATATTGATATACAAGTTTAATGTTTATGATATTCTTCGCTTTCTTTGGGATCGCGAATCTCAGTTTCGTTTGTAAATACAATTTATTGATGCGAAGGTCGGATTCGGGAAACAAGCAAACTGACATAGCCTCTACCGTAATAATATCAATGTCTCGTGTCGAGAGTATGTGTCAAGTGTTGACATATCATCAAAGGGAGTTACCTATAACAACAATATTGGCTTTGTATGGTGAAAGACTAATTCAATGGAAACTTTTGTATTAATTATAGACACCATATATTATGAACATTCCGTTATTAAAACGGAGAAAGTGTCAAGATGTTTTGAAAATAAAAATTTGTTAATGATCCCATATGAGACATAGTTCTCCAGATAATTGAGCAGGACAGAGAAAACAGGCTCTTATAGAACATCAATAAAGATCGACGTTAGATATGATTTGGCGGAGAAGATGATTTTTTAAAGCCCATGAAAGGTGGATAGACATCATCGGTTAGGGTCTGTACACATCTAAACCACGGCATCCACTTTTTGAGGATATTAAGATTTTTTACATAAATCTGAGATATTTGTGTGTCTAGACAGACAAAGGCGAGGACTCCAAAACATCAAAACGAAAGTTTGATAAGAACCAGAGGATACTATTAAAAATATATGTTGAAACCATTGATGTGTAAGTACTATGTAATAGATGCGACATTCGAAACAAAAATTTCAAAATCTCAAGTACTAGTTTTTGTTAATGAGATACGAACGGAGATGATGGTATATCGAGATGAAGTAGAAGTGGTGGCTGCATGAAAAAATCACCACAGATAGTATTAGTTAACCTTACCATAATAAATCGGTAAAAATTGGATTTGACAGAGGCTACTCTTGCAACAACATATACAAAAACGTAACATGTTTCCTACTACACCGCCATCTCTTGGATTTTTTTAAAGTTTCGCAATGATAGAGGTGTTGTTATACAAACTTATGACTCGTCAAACTTTATCCCGTATCCGAGTCTAGAAAAATTATTACATTAAGCAATAAATTATACAGTAAATTAAATTCAGTTTGTTATGTCGTAAACAGTATTTAATTCATGTAATGAGTCAAATTTATTTTTATTCTGGGCTAGGTCGAAGTTCGATGGGCGGATCAGCTAGTAGGTTATAAAATTATTATTTACGTAAAATATTTATTTTTGTAAATATTGAAGTCAATTTAAAAACTCAAATAATCGTTCAACACAGGAATTAATTATTTAGGCCTGAAAGTTGTACGAAATAAATATTCATAGAAGTTGTATACAATAATGTTGATATTATATTTTATTTATAAAGGATATAGACAAGTGCGTAAACATATTCTAGCCTATGAATCCCTTGATGAATCAACCATAGACTACAACATTAGAATAACTTATCTATGGTAGATTCTACGCTTCTCAAAGCGAACAAAGATGACAAATCAGTTCAGCATGTTTACCATTTTCAAAATCGGTTAATGTCAGACTCGGCTTTGTCAAATGGATCAAAGGAGATCTCGATTGGCTAATTTCCTGTTTGCGGACAACGCAATCTTTTGAAGATT
This sequence comes from Mystacides longicornis, assembly GCA_963576905.1. Taxonomy (NCBI): domain Eukaryota; kingdom Metazoa; phylum Arthropoda; class Insecta; order Trichoptera; family Leptoceridae; genus Mystacides; species Mystacides longicornis. The sequence continues at coordinate 25,162,798 of OY756427.1, forward strand.
TTCTGATATCAAATCATTTTTATCTTTTGTTTTATTTGTCCCGAACTAACTTACAAGTAGGTATCTTTATTTGAATAACGAAAGAAAAGGTTTTTGTTTTTATCTGACATAAATAAAAAAAATCAATTCTAGTTTTTATATGTTTTAATAAACGAGTTATACCCTGAAGAAATATAATTTTCCTTTCGGCGTATTCTGTCAGACGTGGAAGTAGGGAATACCCAATGAAAAGCCTTTTGCCCACGGTTTCGTAACGTAAGCGTATAGTTCTACGTTTGTAGAAAGAGATGAATACGAGAACGTACATTTCAGACAAGTTCGCTCGTAGTATTTCTTTCATTCTCACGTATAGTATGTAGGTATGATACGCTTACGTAACGACGCCGTTTTCGAAGGATCTGTACCTACCTAGTCGTAGACAATTTGAATTTTGCGATACGAATTTTCGCAAGTGTAGAGTGCGAAAAAAATTAACTGGCCACTGGAACATAATATGAATAATTATTTAAACCAAACAAAAAAGACACGTATGTAAAAATATAAAAAGTGGACAGTTAATTTTCTAGTTACTCGAAAAATTCGGTTCGCAAAATTCAAATTGTCTACGACTAGGTACCGGTACCGATTGTTTTTTTTATGTACATAGGTATGTCTTTTGTCTTATGCTTAGGGATATTCAGATTGACTTTTAAGTATCCTCAGGTATGTGCCATGTTGATTTGCGGAATCATATAAACTTAATAAACATGAACGTTCAAAACAAGATCTCATTTCTTGACAAGAATTTTATTCAACGGCCAAAGACCATATTGACAAAACACAAATTTCGACAAATAAAATATCAACCTTCTCTGTCATATTTATTATAAAAGTTGTGTATATTCTCTCCTTATTTTGGTTATCAGTTTAGTATGGGACACACAAAACCGTAATAACGTTGAGGAAGAAAAAGAGACTGTATTTTAGACCGGTGCCGCGGTGGTTACACCACGTAAAATAAAGCTAGGTATTGATCTGTGGAAAATTGGTCTTACATATCTGAACTTTTTGTTATAATAAAGTTTGGGAAACATTTCTCGAAACATAAATAAATCTCACAAGTATAAAGTTCGTGGCACTCGGGTACCTAGACGAGTGCTTCTCAATCTTGCTAGATGTATCCATACACCAATCACGTACAGTATCCCTTGAGAGATAGGTATAGAGTAAGGCAGGCATCTATCTCCCACTACGATCTATTCAATACTATATTATTACTTCGCAATCATCTGGGAGAAACCCATCAAAGCATTTTGTATGTTTTAAAGTTTCGCTCAATCTAGAGTCAAGGTCAGGGTAAGTTCAAGTACAAAGTTCAAAATAGTGTAAAACTCAAATTGAAAAACCATCCTTGATATTTTATGTACGTGTGAATGTGAATTGATATTCAAATTGTAAAATAAAAGGTTATTATAAGCATTCTTTTCTAAGGCCAAGTCTGTCCTGACAGATGGCTTGCTTTGCGCCTGGCGTCTATGTATTGATATAATCTTCTATATAGTTACCATGCACATGTTTGTGTACTTTAATACACTAGGGAAGACACCAAGTGTTCCTGCGGCCGGTTTAGAACATTATTTTAGAACGGTTGTTAAGTAAAATACTCACCAGGTGACCTGGCTAGACTCTAACAAGCTCTCTAAGCAAGCCATTCGTCAGTGGATAAGTGTCCTAAGCATTTCTTTAGAACCGTCATACAACTTATATTTTAAGGCGTTAATTATTGGCCGCATACATTGTTATAAATGTTTTTTCTATCACTTCCAATTTTGTTGAAAAAAATATGTTTTTGAATACTCCCGGTTATTATCTATACAAGTTTTAATAACCTATTTTAGATTTATTTTCGATATATTATACAACTATTTATTGAAAATAATCCAAATTTGACGAGATTTGAAATAACATAATATATAAGGCTTAGGGACTAAACAATACATTTTACTTTCTTTTCAAGTTATAAGTTTCAAAAATCTTAGGAACTTTAATTAGCCCATCAATAAGCTTTGTCGTGTACATAATATTATGTAGTCCAGGCTGAATCAATGAATAAAAAAAAACGTCACGGCCTGAAACAGGTAAATGCTTTTAAACTGGAAGTCTGAATGATTCCACAGATTTACGCATAAAAAATCGAATAAAATGTCAAACTAAACTTAGTTGCCATAGACGTTTTATCGACAACTTGCATGGTGAAGATATCGATTGTCTATTCGATTGTTTATTTTTGACAACTAGAGTTTCAAGACCTGTCAAATCTGATTGCACTCAATTACTCATAGATTGAGGTCAGATACTTGATCAATCGAGGCTTCCATCCCAAGCTCGAAGAACGAAGCTCGTTCGTTTGTGGTGAATTGACTGTTTTGATTTGACAATAATAGAATTTTTATTCTATACGCGTATATTCAAATAGACCAAACAAACATTTATGTGATGTTTCTAATTATAAGTCTTTATATATATGTATTTCACAAAACTAATTTTAAAAACACATTGGCTTTTATGAAAATTGGATGACTTACCTTATTCCAAATATAATTTGTCGCTCTGAGCTATTATATCACGGCGTAGGCGTCCATCTGAAAAAATAATCAATTCAACAATATTACTTCTTTTGATCATGAGGTAACTCATTGTAAATTGTCTGAAAACCAAAGTCGTAATACGCGTGCCAGTTATTGAAAATCAAAATACTTTGAAGGTAGGTGCCTACATCTTTTTTGATGGTATATTTCATATATTTTGGTAACACAAACACAAAAAATAATTAATTAAAAGCATCTATAGCTTTTGGTAAAAATACTACAAAGGCTTTCAACTGATATATATATAAACTAGCTGACCCATCGAACTTCGTCTCGCCTTCAATCAAAAGTCAATAAAATATTGCTGGGTAACACAACATAGCTAACATACATGACTACAATTTGTAAAAATATCAAAAGTTATGTGGTAATTATGAATCAGTTATTTCAAAATCACCAAAACCCCCCGTTCCATACTAACTTTAATATTATATTATTTCATACTATTTTCCATCCATTTTTAGATTTTTTAATAGTTGTAATAATAATATGTTATCCGTAGCGAAGAAGAATCTAATAAACTAAACGCGATAAAAATCTGTTCAGCCGATCTCGAGTTATAAGTGTTCGCTTTAACACGACTTTTTTTAAAATTATAGATGTGAACAAATTATAAAAAAGCTTGAAAAGTACCATCAAAAACGATATTTTTAATTTCAATCATTATTATACCACCATCTGTAGAAAAATAGGGAAAACATTGAATGTTTCTATCAAAATATTAATCCACCAGACATCTCCCTATTTCCCTCAACAGATGTCGGTGGCGGTACCGATACCGAACCCGTTCCATACAAACTTTAATATTGTATTTTACATAAGTTCTTATCAATTTATTCATCTTTTTTTTTAAATGAATCTGTGCTCACTCAAAGTGAACACAAATACACTTTTGACATCTTTCACACTAAGCAAATGCTTGTGTCGTGAAAGTGGAAAATGGTCGGCACGGCCGGGATTTGAACCCACGACCTCCGCACGAAACAGTGCGAAAGCCGGCGTCGTAACCACTGGTCTACCAACCGTTATCCGGAGCGGAGAAGAATCCAATAAATCAAACATTGGAACAATCTGTTTAGCGGATCTCGAGTTATAAGTGTTCGCACTAACCCGACTTTAATTTATATTAGAGATGTTATCGATCCCACAAATTATTAGAATAAATTCGAAAATGAAAAAAAAAACTGTTTTTATTAGCTCTTTTATGGCCAAAATAGGGATTAAGTTACTGAAAAAACATAATTTCATTTAAAATATTAACGTACCTACATCTAGAATAGATAGATTCTTCAAACATGCGATTATTTTGTTATTCTCAGAAATATTGTCAATGTTTAAATTTTTATGAAAAAAAAAAACTGTTTTTATTAGCTCTTTTATGGCCAAAATAGGGATTAAGTTACTGAAAAAACATAATTTCATTTAAAATATTAACGTACCTACATCTAGAATAGATAGATTCTTCAAACATGCGATTATTTTGTTATTCTCAGAAATATTGTCAATGTTTAAATTTTTATGTAGGTACCTTATATGTTTTTGTAAAAGCAACCTTGTTGCGTGGAATCAATAAGTAAAAAAAAAAAAAAAATTATAACCTAACAAAATCTCTGTAAGTTTACAAAATATTTGTAGAACATACCTAATAAATATATATTTCTAGTTAAAATAAATACCTACATTTCCAAAATTTTCTCGAATCGAAAATAGAATTCATATTTAAAAAAAACTCGTTAAAAATAGAGAAAACATCGATGTTTCTATCCGATGCATCGGATAACATTGATGTATAGTTCCAATGCAACGCGCATCGATGTATTACTTTATCTAAATAGCCAACCGTACTTTGTATGTACCTACCTATATCTTTCTCTCAATATAAAGAAAAAACCTTAACATAATACCTGCTTGGAAAAAGAACGACAATTTTATGACGTTTTAATCAAAAACACAAACGATTCTTAGGTATTATGTACGCTCTTTAGAAATAAAATCACCCTTTTTACGAACGTAGTTGTTTTACTCGATCTTGTTTTGACATATAAAAGTTGAAATGGGAGCCAAAAAAGGCAAAAACTAAAAACATTAATTAAAACAGAAATATAGTATCTAGAAAGCCCCTGTTTTCGCATCTAAACCATCCTTGGGTAACCCTCGACATCTCCATTTTTTCATCGAAATCCGTCCAGTAATAAAAGAGGAGTTAGGTAACAAAGAAAACGGCTAGATTTTTATAGAGTAAGAAAGATTTCGTGGAATTTTAAATGGACCGCAAAGAAATCTCTAAAAATCTTTGTAGGCTCTTTTCTCGATACATTTAGTATGCATATAAAACGTTCTTCCATGCGATACGTCGATTGACGATCATCGTAGCAAATAGTTGTCCGCATTTTTAAGAATTATCAAACTAAAAGTTTGCGTGTATATTCGAGCTAACCTCTTGTTAGTTTCCTCACCTAAAATTTACTCAGTGAAATTAGGCAAATTATTGCCATACCGAAGTGATAAAGTTTTCAAAAAAATATTTTCTTGATCATAATATTGTTTTAATACGCAATTATCGAATATTGTGTACCTATCTTGATAAAGGTACCTATGTTTGTTTCGAAACTTAATGGTTGCTTACCTACGTAAATAAAATTGCGCTGTCAAGAAATTTATCACAGAAAGAAATAACCGTTCCATACAAAATGTATGGGTATTTTATTTTCTTAATATTTTTATTCATTATAAATTTTTTAATAGCTAGTAGCCTATTCGAGACGGAGACGAATACAACAAATCAAAAACCATGAAAATCGGTCCAGCCGAAGTGGCCCGTTAATATGTGCACAATGTGCACTGCGCACCCGTAAAGCATTACAAAATTAATTCGATAGAGTTAAGCTTATAAAATAATAACATTAAAATATTTCTGAAACATCCATATGTCGCCAGACGTCGCCAAAATTGGTCGGGGGGAGCAAAGAAAATATTTAGGCGATATTTTTGTATTAAAGTAAGAAATAGTGCTCCTATTAAAAACAAAAAAATGAAAAGATGTAAGTACCTACTACTTAAAAATTAGAAAGTCATTAAAATTAATATGACATTATAAATCCATTTTTCTAGAAATCTATGGTACATTGGAAGCAGAAGAAGAAGGTTGTGGCATTGGATCACTTATAAAAGCATATTATATTCATTTTTAGTTAATGTTTTTTCGTTTCCGCGTTTTTTTATATTGCTCACTTTGGCTTCTATCAAAATACTACAACCGAAACCGAAAAGCACCATGGACCTAAAAGGCGCTAGAAAATTCGCTAGAATATTTTGTCGCTAAATGAAAATGAAAAGTCGTTTTCCATGTCCAAAAGTCGCTAGATCTGGCGACAAATTCGCCAAGTTGGCAACACTGCCGATAATATTGTTGACTTTTTATGATAACGTTCGAATCGGAGGAGTAAGTGGGATGGGCTACTGTAAGAGCGTATGCGAGAATGAGAGGGAACTACCCGCGATGTCGTCGGCGCGTCCCAGGTAACCTTTCCATACAAACTCAAATGTTATATTTTACATCACTTCTTAACCATTTTTTAAACTTTTTATTAGTTATTCTGTTATCCGGAGCGGAGAAGAATCCAATAAATCAAACATCAGAAGAATCTGTTGAGCCAATCTCGAGTTATAAGTGTTCGCACTAACCCGACTTTCATTTATATAGTAGATAGGTATTAATAACTGCCCGGAGCAATTTCTGTCAGTAAAATTAATCGGTCCCAGTTACTTTTGAAATTCAATCCCGATTTCAATATCGACCATCTATACTTTTAATACTGAAAGTACTTGGCTTGATTAAACCCTTATTTTTTCCATTTTTTTTTTCATAGAGCAATACCGCATTCAAAACAGACCTACGTGAATCTAATTTTATGCTTATCAACCAAAATCTAAATACCATAACGGAATGGTTGAAGTAAAAAATCAAGAAGAAAATTTCAAAATCCTCAGAAATGCAACGATTTAAAATCACAAGTCAGTTTTTTTCATTTTTAATTTCGATTTTTCTAAGGGAGTTACTCCATTGAAGTATAATATACTTGACATACAAACCACAGGAAAAACTTCCTTAATCCCTTAAGAAAATACATCAATGGTTGTCAGGTAAATAAAAATTGTGTTTCTATAGAATTTTCCACAGGTGGCGTTGTTGTATCGAAATTCGTTCCATACTAACTTTAATAATATCATGTTTTATACTATTTTCTATCCATTTTTCGATGTTTTATTAGTTATTCTGTTATCCGGAGCAAAGAAGAATCCTATAAATCAAAAATGATAAAAATCTGTTCAGCCTCGATCTTGAGTTATAAGTGTTCGCACTAACCCGACTTTCTTTTATATCTTTAAGACCTGAGTACATTCTCGATTTTTTCTTTCATAAGGACCTTCTCAAAAGCAAACATCTCAAAAAATAATCAGCGGAATTGGTCCACCGTTAAATAGGGCTCTATTTTTATATTATAAAGATGTAGGTACCTATGTATATGTGAACATCGTGACTGATGCCGTATATACATATTTACTGTACAAATCCCTAACGATCGGTTCAAAGCTGCTTCGGAGTATTCTTGATATAAATACGTTAGTGCAGGCCTGGGCAAGCTTTTTGGATCGCGGGCCGAATTGATTAATTCATTATGAGCGGCGGGCCGCAAAGAAGAAAAACAAGATGAAAATATTTTCTTCTTCTTCTTTTTAGAAAATGACGAAAAACCGCAATTTAAAGTTACATACATATACTTACTTACATTGTTTTTTTTTTTTCGAAAAAACATTACACAAAATATTTAAAGAAGTGAACTGATCTTTTTGTACTTAAATACTTTTTTTTTTAATCAGCTGTAGTTTGTTTCGATATTCTCAAAACTTCTTGTGACAACGCGCATCGGTAAAAATTCATCGTAAACAATTTAAATTGATGTTCCAGATAGAAAAGTATAATACACATAATAAGTATATTTTATTAAAAAAAAAAGGTTTCTTAAGATTGGAATAATAATTATTGTTTTGAATTAATGGCGCTATAAAAATTGGAGATATTTTTATGACGATACAATTTATTTAAAGCTCTAAACTTGTGGATTATTCCAATCAGGAAGAATCTACATAATATTTTAGTCCGTTTATTTATATTTTTGTAACAGCATTCATCAGCAGATCTATGACACGGGCATTATCCCTCAGGATTGGTTGAGATCCACATTCGTCACACTGCCTAAGAAGCAACACCCAAAAAGTTGTAATGATTATCGTATGATCAGCTTGATGAGTCATGTATTAAAGCTGTTCCTCAAAATCATACATGCTAGAATAAGAAGTAAATGTGAACAAGACCTAGATGATTCCCAATTTGGTTTTAGAAATGCATTTGGTACCAGAGAAGCATTACTAGCAATCAATGTGCTTATACAGAAGTGCAGAGATCAACGAAAGGAGGTGTTTGCGTGTTTCATTGATTATGAAAAGGCCTTTGACAGAGTGAGACACGAGGATTTGATGCGGATGCTCAGGGAATGTGGCATTGATACTAAAGACCTGAATTTCATACAGAATCTATACTGGCACCAGACAGCAGAAATCAGACATGGTAGTGGAAACACTAATGCTATAGCAATACAAAGGGGAGTACGGCAAGGGTGTATTTTGTCCCCCTTACTATTTAATTTGTATTCTAACAAAGTGTTTCAAAAATCGTTGGAAAACTGCAGACTGGGAATAAAGATCAACGGAGTTGGAATAAAGATCAACGGAGTTGCAATAAACAATATAAGGTACGCAGATGATACCGTCATATTGGCCGAAAGTGTACCTGAACTTCAAGATCTCCTAAACAGGATTAATTTGGCCGGAGAGGAACTGGGTCTGTCAATCAATGTTGCAAAGACCAAGTGGATGTCGTTTGGCAGACTTGATTATTCAACATTGTCCTTGCAGCTGAGCGGAGTGAACATAGAAATGGTGGATCGTTTTAAGTACCTTGGCAGCATCATAACAACATCACTTGACCCAGACACAGAAGTAAAATGCAGAATAGAAATTGCACGTGCTGCATTTAATAAAATGAGACCCTTCTTCTGCGATGATAACTTAAATTTAAAACTGCGACAGCGTCTCATCAAATGCTATGTATGGTCAACTCTCCTTTATGGATGTGAAACATGGACACTCAAGGTGAACATCATGAACCGGTTAGAGGCATTCGAGATGTGGCTACACAGAAGAATGCTTCGAATACCGTGGACTGACATGATTAGTAACACAGAAGTCTTAGAGAGAGCCAACACCAGGAGAGAATTGCTGTCGCATATCAAAGTGAAGAAGGTGTCATATTTGGGCCATGTGTTGCGAGGGGAGAAGTACCGCCTTCTTCAACTCATACTGCAGGGCAAGATTGAGGGAAGACGGGGAGTGGGCAGGAAGCAGATGTCCTGGCTGCGAAACATCCGGGAGTGGACCGGAATATCAAGGGTCGATGAACTCTTCAGAGCAGCGCAGGACCGAGTGGCTTTTGCAGAGGTGGTCGCCAACGTCGGGGGGACCTGACAGGGCACCCAAAGAAGAACAGCATCAATCATAGAAAACATACATTAAGGTCAGATATTAATATGCCCAGAGCCGTACAAAATGCTGGAGAAGGTTCTTAAATACAATTTGCTGCATTAACTTTAAAATATTTAGAGCTATTTAAAAAACTCTATTTTTTTAGGAACTTCATACAAATTTCTCAAAAAAGACAGTAAGCCATCATTTGGAAACAAAATTACTCATGTAAAAGTTGAATGGAATCTTGGTACTACGGTATGAAAATGTAATAAAATAATTGTAGATTGATTTGTTATACATATAAATGTTATTCAAATCTTATTATTCTCAATAAATAAAGATTTAATGAAAAAAAATGCAAAATAGTTCCTCCATTTTGAAGTTTGACAGCTGCATTTATCACACATAGCGCAAATCACCCTCTATGGGTGGAACGCCTAATTAATTATCACAGGGTGTATGGAATGTAGCTAAGATTCAAACCACAGAGCTCTCCCTCTATGAAAACTTGCAAATTATGTCGGTAGGTTCGTATAATATTATGAGGTCGGTAAAACAGCTACATTATAGAGGTCTGTTAAGCAGTGGGAAGCTAGACTAGAACCTGTTTAATTACCTACCGATCAAGCCTGACAATCGGAATCAAAAACGTAAAGCAAGACGGGTATAAGCTAGTATGTAATATTTAGTATAAATTTTTTATAAACAAATCACTCTGAGGGTGGAATGCCTAATTAATAAATAAAAAATATAAAAATCTTCTGAAGATTAAAGATGGCGTGCCGCATAAAAGACCGGCGGGCCGCAGTTTTCCCAGACCTGCGTTAGTGTATGCATGTGAGAGAGGCCAGCTCAGGATTTCAATAGCACATACCAGGAAGCCGTGGTTTCAGTCTCTAAACTTTATTCACAAAACCTCAAACTCACTGCACGGGAATAAATTAATATACCCGCATAGTATCTGAATGATGCAGCTAGAGGCACGCGCCGTTCTTTGAGGAGAAAAACAGGGATAACCGTTATAACCTGTCGAAACAAATACTTTGAGAATCGCACAGGCGTTGAATAGTAATAGGTATACTGAAACGGTCTTTCCAAATTCCAAAACTAAATTATAATTTTTCGACCGTTAGGTACATCTTGGTGGAATATATTTGCAAACTATACAAATAATAAAACACGAAATGTATTCTTTCGACAGTTTTCAGAAGCAATTATTTGATTTCGTCTTTATCCTTTTGGTGGTATATGTATCGCTAATTTTTGTTATTTCATTACTTTTTGTATGACCGAGGGAACTTTTCGAGATCGGCACAAAAAACTAAAGTTCATCAATGTTGGAAAATGGGAATTGGAATATATTCTGTTAACAATTAGGTAATGACTCGCTAGTTCTGTTCAATTTTTAAATGGAATAAACAAGAGACTACTTCTCTTGTCTTTGGTCTGGGTGCTTACTCTTTTTTTTCAATTCAATTTCAATTTTTTTTTCATAAATAATTTTATTCATAGCAACCAAAATCTAAGAGTCATTTTGACATCGTTATTAAGATAAAAGTTGGTTCAGTATTGTGATTGAAATAAAGAGGAACCCCCCTGGTGCAAGGATTCGCACCCATACGTGCACCCAATTATGGGCAACACACACGTATATTATGTGCCTAATTTTAAATAATTCCATAAATACACAAAATAATATTATGGATAGCAAAATTATGGTTCATAACTGCGTTTTAAACTCATATTATGTGTGTGAATGTTCTGTACAATTTAATTTTAGTTTGTCGGTATGCGATTGTGGTTCTTTGGTTGTCATCGCAGCGGAAACTCAATTTATTTTATACTTGGGGTGAGTCACTCTTTAACAGGAAATACGGTGACTGCAATATCTCTCTGGATGGTTTACGTAAGTTGCTTTTAAGCGTCAAGTAAGTCCGAACGGTGACGGGGACTTTAATAATACTTAGCTTCACTTAACTTAAGAATAAACGTTTGCGTTAATGCATAAATTATGTTAGCGTTGTCGTTATAATTCATCTTTATGAAAAAATTATTAAAATAAACAGGTAGAGAAAATGCTATTAATATAATCTCTAATATAAATTAAAGTCGAGTTAGTGCGAACACTTATAACTCGAGATCCACTAAACAGATTCTTTCAATGTTTAATTTATTGGATTCTTCTCATATAACAGAATAATTAATAAAAAGTTGAAAAAAATGGGTGAGAAATGATATAAAATATAATATTTAAATTAGTATGGAACGGATCACCTGCGACGCGCCAACGCCATCGCAGGTAGCTCCCTCTCATTCTCGCATACGTGATTGCCGCTCTTACAGTAGCCCATCCCACTTACTCCACCGCAAAGTCAACAAAATTATCGGGCACATTAGATCGGTAGGTACTTCATAATATTATGTAGGTGAGGTAGAATGTGCGCGCGCGTATATATTCTGACGTTGTTCCCGCCTGAGCTTTGAATACGAATGAAATATTGATGTTTTAGAAATATTTTAACATGATTATTTTATTAGTAATTTTATTAGTATGTATTTTTGTTTCTGGGGGCGCAGTGCACATATGAACGGGCCGCCTCTGGTTAGGACTACAGGACAACGTCTGTCGGCAAAGCTAGTTAGAAAAATAGATGCAAATTGAGAAACAAGTCGGAAAAAATACTTATAACGGTGGTGTTAAAAAAGGAAATGTGCATAATTAGATCTGAGTAATCGTAGAACTAAAATATAGGTAGGTAACTACATCCAAAGTAATATTTTGTGTGTGTGTAAAATCAATGGTAAAATCATTATCTAGGAATGTCTTACGAATGGACACATTAATTCAAACAAATGAAAAACAATGTACTTAGTTGGTAGCCTAGTGGTTCTGTAGCCGACTTTCGTAGTGGAGGACGTAGGCTCTTTCCCAACATAAGCTTTGCTTTATGTCAAATATGTATCTGTATGCACTTTGGGTGATATAATAATCATTAAACACATATAGTATTACACACTTTTTCGAGAAATCTTCATTTATTAAATGTGCACGTACAACAAACAGTTTCCAAAGAAAGTTTTAACAGGGAACCGGAATCGGCACTTTGTGGCATAGGTGCCATAGGCATTAGGAACCATTTAATATTTCGTACGTAAGTACCTAATTATTTGAGAGAAGAAAAATCTAAGGAATATTCATGAAAAACTACTCGCCAAATGGATGGAGTGTATAAATAAATACATTCATTATTTTTTCGGATATTTAAAAAATCTAACGTTTTTTACTGCAATCAATCATTAATTTTAGCATATAAGCTAATAATAGTGCCTTTAATCTTCATCTTAAGACTTATCTATTTTGTATCTAAGCGGTTCAAGTAATGCATGTACACTAAACGCTAAATAATATGTATAATAATATTGAATTATTGTTAAAAAGTACACTAGTGGGTATATAGGGTAGTCTCTGTGTAGTTCTCACTCCGATAAGAGTCATCCTACCCTTAATTTACACTTGAGCAAGCTTTTTAAGGGCGGATTCAAAGATCCTACCCACAAACCTCACTTGAGTTCGCAAATTGATCGAATATTTCTGTCATCTCCTCTGCCCTCCCTACAATACTTGACAAAAGTCATTACTTTGAACTGAATAATCAAACACCATTATACTCCGTCTCTGTGTGGTTTCGTATCAAAGACTTAATTCAAATACAAATCTCTCACTTTTTCCCGTGAGTATTTTCTTTTGAATAACCTCTCGTAGACCTTTTAGTCGGAAGCCGTCATTCAAACATTTTGCGAATTTTAATTATTGGAATTTTGGTAAAGACATGTGAAAGAGGTAATGAAGGGACCTCTTAATTAAAACAAAAACATTTTGGAATCAATCATGATTTAAGCGACTAAACGTATAACCCCGAATATAACGCGACCCCGAATTTAACGCGACTCCGTAATTTTCTTTAAAAATTTTGATGTTCATATAAGAATTCAGGTTAGATTATTTTCAATATTAACTACTAGTGCAATGAAACAAAGCAAATAAGGCCGTACAACAGTAGGTATCTACTTGCGCTAAGGTCTGGTTCGATTTTTTAAGGGATACAATGGTCAAAAAATATCGCGATATATTCGGGCCAATATGGTATGGAGCCAAATTTATTTGAACGGTTTCTTTATCTCTCCTCTGTCTCTTTCCATCTTATTGTTTTGTATGATTGTTCTAAATAACATACTAATAAAACAGGTATCTAGAGGCTTTTACAAAAAGGTATCATTTATACGAGAAATAGAAGGTTCATTCGAAAATACTCCGACCTTTTTATCGAATGGAGACAATTTTTTAGTTTGACACATTTTATGAGGAGAGCCACTTCTATTACGTAGTAAATTATAATGGGTATGTAGTTCAAAGCTTATGATTCGATTCTAATGTCAAGACTTTTTTTACCTGCAAATTATCCGTAAAGGTAAAAGAGTTTTTAAAATATTTCAAAAGATATAAAGTCGAGTTAGTTCGAACACTTATAACTCGAGATCAGCAGCTGTTCAAATTTTTTTATTCATTGGGTTCCTCTCTGCTCCCGATAATACAACTAATAAAATATCGAAAAATGGGTAGAAAATAATATAAAAATATATATTATTAAAGTTAGTATGGAAATTTCGATACAACAACGCTATCTGTAAAAAAATTCTATACAAACACTATTTTTATTTACCTGACATTCATTGACATTAAAAATATTGGAAGGCAGATTTTTTCTAATTTGTTGACGGTGGAGCGCATTTTAAATAAATGAAAACGCGTAAGTTAATAAATCAAATTTTCGTTTGACACAAACTGTCAAAATATTTGATAGTTGGTGCTAATGACATAATTCGGATGGAAAATATGTGGCTTAAAACAGATGCATCAGTCGAAATGACACTGGTCAAAAGTCTTTTTTTTTTCAATCTTTCAAATCCGAATTCAATATTCATAGTTAGACCACAGGAGAACGTCTGTTGGGAAAGCTAGTTGCAGATAATATATTTGATCAGTCTAGAAATTAAGAAAACCTCCCTTGCCTTCGTTCTTTGAAAAAACATCTAAGAGATTATATTTCGAACAACAAATCTGAAATACCGACATTGTATTTCCATGAATTTCCGGAATCTTTATGAAACATGATTATGGGGAAAATGCAAGACAGGTTTCTGGGGATCAGGTTGGGGAAATATGTATATTTTGTCCCCATCATGATATTTTTCCCTATAGAAGAGAAATCTTTATTCAATTTTCTTTCCTACCATGAAGATTTTGCATATTATAATATGTATGTGCGACGTAAGACTATTTATAAGTAAGTAAGTACCTAGACAAGTTTTTCTGTCCCCATCAGGTTACACCTTCGCATTTTTGGTTATCTTATTATTTTATATAAAAATGATCGACAAACTCAAGCCGCCTAGCCGAGCGTTCCCCGCGGGCCACAAATATACACATATTTATAATATAGTGAGTGTGAGGTATGTACTATGTAGTTTGAAACTATGTACTGCGTTCCTAGGGAGCAGTATATGTAAATACATAGATCGAAGTGTGAGTATCAAATATTTGGCCTATTTGGGCAGCATTTCCATTTGTTATCTGTTTAATTATCTATTTCCTACATTAAAAAAATAACATTTCAATAGGTTTTTAGTGTTTTTTTTTATTTAAAGTATTTTTTTATCCATAATTTAAAAAAAATATTAGCATTAGCCTCTACTTCTCTATAATCTATAATAAAAAAGTGTATAAAGTTTTTGCTTCACGTATTATAAAATATAGGTAATGCATCTGTCTTATAACTTCTGTTTCATACAAAACAAAATTTACTGAAATGAATTAAAAATGAAAAAAGGTACCTACAAAATAACGCATTATTGGTGTGTTCTGAGCTATTCTGATATTGTACGTGTCGAGCTACTCGGGTTAATATTCTATTGCAGGGGCAACTAAACAACTACACCGCCTAAACAACTGAACAAATAACCAAGAATACGACCTAATAAAAACTTGTTTAAAATAGATATGAATAATAAAAGAAGAAGAAGAAAATGACATGTCAACACCTCAACACACTAGAAACAAATTCTCCACTCGTTCTCATTTTTATTTACGAAATAAATAACAAAAAAAAAACAGCAACAAACTTTCCTACATACGTCGCTTTTTACAGCTTGGAAAGTTGTGAAGTGGGAAAGTTCGCCCGGAAAAAAGTTGCCGGGATGAAAGTTCAATTGGGGGGTTGTCGCGCGGGAGCCGTTACGGCGCTTATATTAATTTTTATTCGGCTTCATTTTATTACTTATTTCCTTTTCATAACCAAAAAGCTATTCCGACAATCTCCCACGGCTCCCATTCCGACTACTCAAAAATATGAACCCGCTTGTGAGAACATTAAATTTAATACTTACTATAGAATTTAGTAGAAGATACGAGTATTATTGTATAGGTACACGTTCAATATATTAGGTATGCTACGAACATTACATTTTTATATGAATTTATTTTAAATTGCGACCTTCATCATTGATGGCTTCATATTAAATTAAATATAATGAATTATTGTCATATAGGTTTAGTTTAGACCAGTGATTCCCTAACTATGGTACGCGTACCACCAGTGATACGCGACAATTATTAAGGTGGTACGCAAGAATATTTAAAAAAAAGATTTTTCGGAGTTCAATTGGATAAGGAAACCATTCGTTTCGGATCTGGATAGTGTTGGTAAAAATTTATGTGTGAGTGAAAAGGAATCTCTGATAGAACTATCTTGAGATGGAGGATTGCAAGCGAAATTCAACAATGTAGAGCTGTGTGAATTTTGGTTAAAAGTTTTTGAATATCCATCGTTGTCCAGAAAAGCATAACTGTTTCTGATTCCATTTACAACCACGTATCTCTGTTAGACCGGATTTTCTGCTATGTTGATAAAAAAACATATCTTGTCTCGAACATGCAGCACCATTTTTCGCACTAAGAATATTGTATTTTTTTCATATAGTGTTGTCATACAGTTGTTGCAGTTTTTATTACTTTACCATTTTGAAGGTTTTTTTACGGTTACAGTTCAGATAATGATCTGAATATACCATCTCATCCAACATGAGACAAGATCTTAATCTAAGAGACATTTCAAGTATATTACATACATATATTTAAAGAAATAGAAAGTTTTGGAGAAGAAAAAGAATTTAGAATATTAATATAATGTGATGAAATTTTTGGTAGACCAGTGGTATCAGTCGACGGCTTCCGTAAATACAGCGTATTGGAGTTTGTAGGTTCGAATCTCGGTGCCAACCATTGCCACATCCACAACAAAATCTTTGCTTTATGTGAGAGATGTCGAAAGTGTACTTGTGTTCACTTTGGGTGAGCCTAGATTGAAAAAAAGCTCCTTTTTCTTTCTAAGGTTTTTGAAATTGCCAGAAGAATGTCCTTATGACGTTTAGAAATTTTAGAAAATTAGAAAAATTTAGAAAGCTTAACATAAGTAACTGTCCTAGTACTTTTGACAATATAACCATTTTTATTTTTCATTTTGATTGATAATTGGTGCCATTATCAAGTGGTCAATGTGACCATGGACCCTATTCTCGAATTTCGATCATAAAAGAATTGTTTTATTTTATTTTAACAATATATACGGCACAAAGTGCCTTTGACAACAATAGAATATAACAATAAGCAGAAACAGGAAATTAAACAATATAGCACATAGAATACAAACACAGTTTAAGGCAGAAAGAATAAAACAGTAGGCAAAGAGACATAATAGCAAACATTAAGGAATTATTCATGCAAGACTATTTTAAGACCAACAAAACTGCAGATTACTATGACATTATCTATGTATTAACATAGATAATGTTGAAAGTTCTTACATGCGAAAATTATAAAAATTCTATTATTTCTAATACCCATCGTTCGACATTCATTAGCGAATATACATGAGAGAATATGTATCATATAGCATTATGGTGTATCATATGTAAACATCGTTTAAAACAGATGCATCGGTCGGAATTATATTGGTAAAATGGTTCTCAACATCCAGGACATCCACGAGGGGAAACCGGAGGCGCTGGCTTGGCTTGCAGCGCTGGAGCCGAGATTATAGATGCTTATGACGACGCTCGAAGAAAAATCAATCCGAATGTTACACGAAAAGTAAAGTAAAATAATAATATGTAGTTAATTTATTAACATACAAATTCTAATTCAATATTCTTTAGTAAAGATAGGAGAATATCTGTCGGGAAACCTAGTTTCGAGTAAAATCCTCACACTTTTGATAGAAAGTTTCTACAATTATTATTTTTTTATTACAATAATTATTCTACCCACGTTCAGTAGATTGTAGGCACTGTCTCGGAGTTAAAGATTTTTATCATTGAGCTCAATGAAGTGAACTCAAACGAAAAATGCATCGTAAGCATCAAAGGAATGTTATTAACTTTATTACGTATCGAAGAATGTTCTGGAGATAATTTTTGCACATTATTTCAAGCGCTTTTTTATTTGCAATAAAACGATCTTCATTTCTTATTTATTGAGCTAATAAAACATCAAAGATTCCTTTATTATGCTGAATATAACGAAAAAAAATCTGCAATACACAATCTATTTAAGATAATCTTCCCAGGTCACTTGCATTTTTACTTGTTCACTGAACTGCTTTATTTATCCCTGTAATTTCATAACTATTTATACCTTGATGATTAAGGAAATGACGTGTGGAGACGTGCACTCGGCAGTCGGCACAAAAGTAAGGAAATGATTTATGAAAAAGCTACCCAACCACTTTTGTACTAATTTCTTGATAAGTAGATGGTTAAAAATCAAAGATGTTCCAGTAACAGGAGAGTATCACTTTTTATATATTATGTATGTGCCTAAGTATATGTTATTTTCTATAAGAACAAATATATATTTCGTAGCATCCATTCATCGGATAAAAAAACATCTTTATGCATTTGATATTCCTTTCTTGGAAAAGGCATTTCGCCTATTTAAAACCGTGTTTCTATCGAAGACGCCAAAGAAAAATCTATGAAAGGGGACAGTTACCTTTGCTCTTTTGACAAATGGAAACCTTGTTCACTTATTTATTTAATTAAAGTCTACGAACTTACACAAATAAATAAAGCTTAAACTGTTTTATGTTTGAAAGCTGTAATTTCAGAAACTAGCCATCGGATTTAAAAAATCTTTTTGCTTGAAGACATAGCTGAATAATAAATCTCTCTCTCTCTCATCTAGAATTATTAAATGAGGCAATTTCTCTAACAATCCAGGTAGAAATTTCAAGTGAACCGACCGGGAATGGTGAACTCGTGATTTGAAATTCACGCCTATATGGTTGGTAGACTGGCGGTTACGACGACGGCATTCGTACTGTTTCGTTCGGAGGTCGTGGGTTCGATCCCAGGTGCCGACCATCTTCCCCTTTCACGACACAAGTTTTAAGTTGCTTACTGTGTAAGATTCAAAGAGTGTATTTGTGTTCACTTTGAGTTTTTCTTGAAGAAGGCTTTATGCGACGCTTACAGACATAGGTATTTTATTAATTCATTACGAAAAAAACAATCGACGCACAACGCCATATTTTTCACTGACGTTCCTGGCCATAGAGTGCCGTGACATGCGAGTCTTGACTATGATTCAAGCTCACGTAAATAAATAAGATTTTACTGGAACTGGAATTTAATCAGTTGATATTTAGAGACCCCGGCTAAATTGGGGCCTAGAAACGCCATGCAGCTAGTAAGTTATATTTCGTATACACAAATCCTGTATTAATAAATATATAAACAATTTTGTAACAAAATCCTTCAATCCCTCATCCCAAACCTCAATTAATTTCAACCTTTCTCATTAATATATTTTTCGCGTAAATTCAGACCTCTTCAGAGTTCTCAAATAACCGAAATCTTTAACGAAATACACGTTTTTATGGCCGCTTCATAAATTATTCTTATAAACATGATCTTAACAAACATTTTTAACTTAATAATGAACTGAACTTTTCCAAAGCCAAAAGTTTCTCCTTACCTACCTGCGTGAGTATAAAAATATTATATCCCAGTATCTATAAGAAGTATACCTTAATATTTAGCGTCACCATCGATTTACTTTTAAACTTTTATTACCTACGAATATAAAAAGACAGCAATTTATAATATTTTTGCAACTGCCGCTGTCTTGCTATACCTTTTAAAACAATTTCAAAAACAAAACAACGGCCGAAATTTATCATTTTTTCTCGATTTAATCATAGTTGACAAATTAAGTACCTGAGCTGTCAAAAAAATCGAATTAGGTATCTCGTTTCTGAGAGGGGTGAATTTTTTGTTGTTGTTCATTTGTTTTTTTTTTACTTACACTGCTCTTAAAGTTAGAAGTGTGCTTGTTTAACAACGTTAATTTTTTTGTTGTTGTTTTTTTTGTTTTTTTTTTCATAATTTTTTAATAACACATAATGAATATACCATAGAAAGGTGAAACATAAATATTTTTTACTGGGGGACGTAGTTTTCAAAAATATTTCTTAAAAGTTAAAGTAAGTACATATTTATTTTAATAAGTCTTTATCTCTACCTTTTTTTCGTTAAGCAATACTAGATTCAAAATAAACCTAAGTACGTGATACTATTTTAATGATTAGCAAGCAAAATCTAATAAACTTCATAATCACATCGTTGCTACGATTGGGATTGGATCGGAATCGAGATGTAAATGCAGAGGAAACCCTCAAATTGGTGAACGTCACAATCTTCACACGTGATGAAGGAAGATTTCAAAAAAATCATCATCATAGTTTGAAAAATGACATACCTACATCACATTGAATGTGTAAAAAATAGACGACATTGTCAAGCTTGATCCATTATTTCCTTTTGTAATGCCGGCTGATATAATGCCCTGTGAAAGGGGACCACTTCCCTGTGTTTGACCAGCAATTATGTCAATACAAAGGTACCTCTGTGTAAACACTCTTAACAACCTCAACCCCATAGACTTATGTAGGTACACTTAGTAGAATGTAGGTTAGGAATGCCGTGTTATGTGTCCTTGTTGTGACAGAGTGGATCTCAGTAGCGTGGGGTGAGGAAATATAAAAAGCCGAAACAGGGACGTTTTACTTAATCAGTACAACTTATAGTTCCCCGGTTGAAAATCTCGGCAGCCTATTGGATAAACCCACGGCTTAGTGAAGTCAACTGTGAGCTCTTCCATCGCTTTCACGTTTTTGAGGAAACGTCATAACCTTTAACCGAACCAAAAATTCTAAATAACTATCTGAGGTATTTATTCATACCATTAACATTGCATGGCATTCTTCTGCGTTCTGTTGCACGCGGCATCCTTCAAATCTAAACATATTTCTTCTTCATTTTTCAGTTTTTTTTTTTCATCTTTTCCAGTACCCGTATTCTATCTGAGTTTTATTGGTCACGGTAGTATTACACGATACATTTTGTATGAAAAACGTGTAAACGTATCGAATGCGAGAATCGCTTTTGTTTCTAGAAATATCCTTGTGGCGGCGCTATACACGTTTTCCATATAAAATGTATCGAGTAATACTCACTTTACTTCCATTCCATGACTACCTTCCGATTATATATATACTTAGAATACGGGTTCTGATATCAGACTCGCCACAACCGAGGCCTTCGCGATTTTGTTTTGCTGTCTCTCTTCGTATATAGCAAAAGGGAGACCAAGTAAAATCGCGGAGGCCTCGCCACAACGCTGTTCTTTTATAAGGACGGAATTACACGTCAATTCCTTTCGACGCCACTGATAGGATTGCTAAGGATCAATACTTATCTACCTATAAAAATATACCTACATATTTCGAAAGGTCAAGTTATTATAATTGTTGTAAAAAATACCAAACAAATTAGAATAAATATCATTAAATAATTACTCCAATAAATATATTTTTCATTCAAACTTTACTTAATTCAGTTTGATACATTTCCTTAATTAAAATCCAATATTCAGTTAGGCTTTTTCATTTTTGAAATTGACATGAAATAAGTAATTTTAATAGTAAATCCAAAGATTTATAAGAAAGTCGGCTAAGTTCTAACACATATAACTCGAGATCGACTGAACAGGTTGTTATCATTTTTGGTTTTTGGATTCTTCTCCGCTCCGCCGGTAACAGAATAACTAATAAAACATCGAAAAATGGATAGCAAATAATATAAAATGTAATATTAAAGTTTTTTGGAGAAGATTTTGGTGTAGATCAGTCAACACCAACTATATAAGAAGGCCGTAGCGCTGGGAGTGTGACGTCATAGTGTAAGGCCCAGTATATACTTGCCTATATCTGTATATTATTACTATACTCTGTGATATCTCTCATAGTATGGTGCATAGATTATATATATATATACATATACTGAACAAGTACTTGTACTAGGCTCATAGAGAAAAAGTCATACAGCGCCGGCGGCCTGGGCTTTTGGGTGTGACGTTACAGACAAAATGGCCGCCAGAGTAGATTGCCATATTCAAAAAAGGAGATCATCAATAGTTTTTTTTTTAATTTGATTTCTTACGTTAAGTATGGTTATTATAATAATATTATCTATTTCTCTTTCCAAATTATTATTGTCTCTTCGCCAACTCTCCATTCCTTCCAAAAAACACGACGCCACCCTATATTCCCCACCGCGGATGTGGTCTCCTACTTTATTTATCCGTAAATTTATTTTCACGGCTCGTTTGTTGCAAGATGTCCTTTCAACTTTTGAAATTAGCATATACATAACTAAATTATACTATATTATATACATACCAACAATTATTATTATTTCAATATTAAAGAACACAGTCAAAAACTGTTTATAAACACGGCGACAATTTTAGGGATGTTTTTTTTTAATTTTCGTACACAAATTACATTTTTATTATGTGATGTTTTAACCATATATCATCATCATTTTCAGCGTTACAACCCATGGTGGGTCTTAGCTGCCTCCAAAAAACTTCTTCATCCCGATCTGTCACTGGCTGCCACCCTCCAGTTATGCTGCCCCAGAGCCCGACAGTTTGCTACAACGCCATCCAGCCATCTTAGTTTTGGTCTTCCAACGCTTCTTCTACCGATTGGGTTATTAAATAACACCCTTTTGGGAGCTTCAGATCCTCCATACGGTGCAAATGACCCAGCTAGTGCAGTCTGTTACCTAATCTTAATGCTTAAATGAACCTGACTACGCTGATATCCTGGTAGAGATCATAGAGCTCCGTGTTGTATCTTCTGCGCCAAATTTGACCATCATTTCTAGGGCCTTATATTCTGCAGGAGTAGGAGGTCATAAACGTTGCGCAAGATCGAGCGCAATGGAGAGCTCTTGTTGCCTCCCTATGCCCCTGAGAGGGGTTCAAAGGGAGGTTTGTGTATGTAGATATATATTATGTACTTTGAATCTATGCCTACCTTCGACATACTTTAATTTTTAAAAAAGACTCGAGAATACTTTAAATTTAGAATAAGGAATCAAAAATGATGGTTTTTTTTTGGTGCGAACATATTGTGTACTTCACACCTGAATGTTTTCCGAGCTAAGCAAAAACAACAACAGTGTCTATTATAATAATACAAGAATGATAAAAATCACGAAATAAACACGCGTGAATCTTAATAAAGCGGTACTTAGTGTATCCGCAAATACAAACGTAGCTTGGTTTGATATAAAGATTCCTATTCAACATCCAAACGCCTGTCAGACGAACCATAACGAGCGAAATAGATTTAGCTCGAAATAAGGAAGCTATCAACCATCTTTACGCTGTTCTTTTCTTAAACGCTCGGTTCATTTTCGACAAAAGATTCACTTCTATTCAAAAGAGCGACTCTTCGTCATTCCGCATACATATTACCAATTATTTTACTCCGCATAAATTTTTTATGTTTTCGAAATAACACAGTTCTAAGGTAATTAAATTGTTACTGTTCTGAAGTGATTTTGTCAATTAGGATTGTGAACGGTAACAGTGATACTGTAAAAGATTACATTGTATTAATATTAAGTAAACATTTACATCCCCACTGTGCAATCACGAATGTACACTTTAGGGAGAAGGCATAATAATTTTGATTAAAAATTACTGAGAATGAACAAAGTACGAATCATTTAAAATCTTTCCCTTCTATCTTTATGTATTTATGGAAATACAACGTACTTAAGAATACATTCATATAGTTATTACTTTTGTTTTAGATTGTTCATCTTAAAATATTACTATGATATTACTTACTGTTTTGATCACCCATTTATACTTACTAGTGGTCGACCAGTGATCTAAATTCGACCATTCGACCGATAAAGTATAAGTTTGAACATTATTAATGTTCCATTCTCAATGACTGAGCCCTATTTCAAAATTTTCTTTCAAAAACAATGACATGGATACGTCAAATTTGAAAAGTTGATATGTATAATAAAGGTTAACATTATAAAAAAATCCTCAACGTCATATTTTCTGATATCAAAACTGATATTTTTAATGAAGAGATAGATCTCAAGCAAGATAAAGTGCTGGTAAGAGTTTTTAACGGTATTTATACAAATTATGGTAACAAGATTAGGATCACCACAGGAGTCAGACAGGGCTGCGTACTGGCTCCTTTTATATTCATAATTGTCATGGACTTTCTGTTAAGAAAGTACATGCAAGGAGCAAGAGGTATGCCGATACCACAGAGAGATGGTCTAGGGGGCGAACTGTGCGATCTGGAGAACGCGGACGACCTAGCGTTGTTCAGTACGACAGTGGAGGAATTACAGCGCAGTGTTTCAAGACTCTGCGATGAAACATCACGCCTTGGCCTTCGAGTCAATGCCAGTAAAACGGAGCTCATGGCAAATAATGCCTGCCCCGATAAACAGATACCGATAACCATCGACGGTCACCAGGTCTCCCGGGTGGATAAATTTAAATACTTGTGAGCAACCATTACCACCTCTGGTGACCTCAGGGCTTAAGCCCAGGCACAAAAAGTCTCAGCTTTTGAAATGAAGTGCCTAAGGAGATTTCTAGGCGTAAGATGGTACCACCGCATCGCGAACGACGCTATATGCTGGCGCACCCAGCGTGAGCCCATCACCTCTACCATTGTGAGGAGGAGATGGACTTGGCTGGGACATGTGTTGAGGATGCCGAATAACAGTTGGCCGAGGAGAGCGCTGTTCTTCCTCCCACCAGGGTCCCGAAGACGAGGAAGACCCTCTCACACTGTGTTCCGCTCCTTTAAAGCAGAGCTGAGGGATATGGACATGGTGTGGGAGGAGGTCATAAACATTGCGCAAGATCGAGCGCAATGGAGAGCTCTTGTTGCCTCCCTATGCCCCTAAGTGGGGTGTAAAAGGGAGAATTGATTGATTGATTGATTGATGGTAACAAGATTCGTTTGTTTCTGAAAAAGTGAACATGAATACCCATTCGATATAATTTTCGTATACTTGATGTAAAAGAAAGAATAATAAAAAAAACTAGCAACATGACCCGGTAAACGTCGCATATTTCCATATTTTCTCACCGTTTAAAAATTCTATGAACTTAAACGAACAATTCGAAACTCGTTCAATTCGTTCTAGAGTTTTAGAAAGACACAAGCACAGCTTATCATTTTTATACATAAGATTAAATGCTATCTATACATTACGTTAATAAAGTTTCTCGTGATCAATAATCATCAAACCAGTACATAGTCCTTTTTCTGGCGTTTATTTTTTTTGCAAAAAGAATAAAGATAAACACGATGATGTAAAAACATCCCATCATTCTCCATTATGAATATTATTTTTCCGCGAACAGCCATCCTCCGAGCTCATCTCTCATAATATTAATTAACAACTCATCATGGCGGAAAGCAACTTTTATCCCAGCTCGGCACAAGAAGAAATAAGAACGTCAAAGACAATATCACGAGCCAACATGTATGAGCTTATTAAAGTATGTATAGCTTTTCATTGATGCCTTTTGGTCTCAAAAATTCTAAAGAAAAAGGAATATTAAAAACCTTAAATGAATTCATTGGCATTATAAGATTACAAAGTAATATACAAAACTTTCTATAAATACTTTTTTTTTTAGTTTGATATCCTAATTTTTGAGGATGATTCAAGGCTATTCCACATCATACTCCAACTCTTAATATCTTACATTAATTCATTCATAACGAAAAAGTTTAAGTACAAATAAAAAATGTAAGTAGGTACCTACTTTCAAAAACTGTATAGAACTGTTAATGTGATTTAAAAAAATATTTATGCATGTATTCAAATTTAAAGATACATAAATGAAAAAATCCGAACAAATTTAAGATATTTTAAGACCAAAAATTTTTACGTAGGTTTTAGGTGATTTCAAGAGAAATTTTCTTATACCTAGACATTATTATTTGTAAAATTTACATACCTATTATTATGTTAAAAATTACAACATTTAATATTGTACCAACATTTCCCGAGTGTATGTAGGTATAATAAATATTATAAACTTATCATAAGCAGGTACCGAGTATTCGAAAATAGCACATTGTATTCCCTTAGGAGTCTTCAAATTTCGATACACATATAATTAACAAGCTGAATGTTATCCACAGAACCGATTATTGTGAAACCCCGCGTCATTAGCGGTTGTTTTGAAGGGAAAAGGTCATCGAATAACAAAAAGGGAAGAGAACCATCACGCGATGTGATGTGGCCCGCACCCCGCACACCTTATTAATCACACCACGTAACGCTTGATTACAGCCTATCCTCTGTTTTAATCTCATTATATTTTTAATGTCACATCATTCCTTTCACCGTTTTCTACAGCTTAATTTATGTTTTCTTTTACTCATCATGCCGCTTTCGGAAGGGGATAGGCAGAGAGTATGGACCTCCATTCATTCCTATCCAGTATCCAGACAAACATCTTTCGCTTCATTCACCAGCATAACGTTAAGCATACATCGTCTCCTATTCCTTTTACTCCTGATTTAGTATTTCTTTAAGACGGCACCGGTATGATCGGTCCACGTCAATCTAGGTCGGCCATTCTCCGGCCACCCATTCTTTTATATATATATATATCCTTTTTTGTCATGTATTCTTGGCCTCCACGAGAATTTGCTTCCATGACTAGCTATCCAGTGCAGCGCTCCACTAGTTAGGGATCCAATCTCGCGCCACTATCAAGTGACCATACTATCTTCTTCAGTATCTTCAATTTTGTTTAAACATGGACCAGTTTTTGGAGAAGACCCTTTCCATTTTCGAATGTTTTAGACTGACCTTATTACATTTTAAAAACTATTTGGACTGAGCACTCATATAATCAATCGTTGACGGAATTCACCTACCGCCTAACTGTTAGTTATCCATTCGTATACTGATATTTTGTATGATGGTTCTCAGTTATCGATCCAATTTCAAGTAAATGAGCAATATTTTCTTCTTCTATAGATATGGAGTATTGTTTTTCATTTTATTTATTATCTACTCGATACTCAGACTCATCAAATTTAGCAATAAAAACCAACACGAGTTAAACTATTGAAAAAAAATTCTACAGCGCACTATGAAATATATGCCCCAAAAAATAAATAAATAAGTCAACACTTTTCTATACAAATGTGTCAGTATAGCCGGCGAAACTTATTACCGTCCAAGCTGCGACAGGCCAACCCCGGATAGGTCAGTTTTTCTAAGTGAAAAAACACTTAGAAAAACCCTAAACCTCGTGATTTGAAATCCACGCCTACACCACTAGGCTACCTAGGTCGGTTTATAAAAAAAACCGGTGAATTATTGTGAAAATTGCTAAAAAAATGCATTAAATTCTTTTCTAGTTTTAAGACCTTTTTCATAGTGAGGCGCGCTCTCCAAATCCATAAATCATTTGGATCCATAGTAGCCAACAAATAATAATATTTTTAAATTACTGAAATTATGTCTGTCGTTTATAAAACGGACCCTTAATCATGAACAGAAACGGTTCATAGTTAAATACGTTATGTGCAACAAACATGGATTTCTTTGAGATTTTTTTTTAAATAATAGCTTTCACCAAAAGACGTCGTCCTGTAGTCCTTTCTATGAATATTGATTTATTATTTGTAATTTATACAAAAATAAGTTTAACATAACATGTTTGAATGTTAAAAAAATATTTCTGAAAGCTTGAAAGAAATTCTATCAAAAAACTGCATACCAATGTTTTGATACTCAATGGTTGTCAAGTACCTAGGTAAATAAAAATTGTGTTGTTATGGAATTTTTAACAGATGGCGCTGTTGTCAGTAAATCCCTTCCATAATAACTTTAATATTTTATATAATTGGCTACCCAGTTTTTTATTATTTTAATAATTATTCTGTTATCCGGAGCGGAGAAGAATCCATTAAATCAAACATAGGAAGAATCTGTTCAGGTGATCTCGAGTTATAAGTGTTTGCACTAACCCGACTTTCTTTTGTATTATAGAAGATGAAGCAACCAAAAGTTTGATTTACCCTTCCCCACAAACATGCACGCTAAAACAGATTTCAAAGAACCGACAGGAATCGCCTTCTGATTAGTATGTAGGGGCATACTTGAAAAGGAAATGCCCGTTTTCTTTAAAAAAAAAAATAACAGCCGAGTATAAAGAGGCTGTCACGTTCGACAACACTGCGGTATATTTGCACCCCCGGGAATACATTTAACACTTCTTACCAAAATATAATATTATGTTTTACTCTCTGCACACATAAAAATTGTTTCGGATGAGTACTTACATACATATACCGACACTTAAAGCACGCTTGAATTTTTAATACATAAAATACACCACAGCGTAGGGCCGATGTTCTTCAGTGTTTTCGAAATGCGAGATTTACCTATTCTCCTGGTTACAAAACTCGTATCTCAAAATAATTTGCACAATGAAAATTAATTATTACTGAGATGTCAAGTGCTCACAAAATATTATCACTCCTGCAAAATTCAAATTGTTTTGTGTGAAATTCAATCATATTCAACTTGAAGAATTTACCTGTATTAAATGTTTTGATATTTTAATTATTATCACTCCTGCATAATTCAAATTATTTTGTGTAAAATTCAATCATATTCAACATGAAGATTTACCTATATTAAATTTTTTGATATTTTGGCTTACTCGTTGGTTTCGGCACTACTTTATTCTTCACTAGCTTTCCCGACATACGTTTTCCTGTGGTCCAACTATGAATAGGTATGGAATTTGAATTTAATGGGTGATAAAAATGATTTTTTATCATTGTCATTCCGACCGATGGATCTGTTTTAAACCACATATTATTTTCCATCCGAATTCGGTCAATCGCACAAACTATGAAACAATTGACAGTTGGTCTCAAACGACAATTTGATTTCAAAATTAGATTTATTCACTTTTCGTGTTTTAGTTTATATTATGAAATGCGCTTCTATGTTAGCTATTTAAAAAAAAAAGCTTGATAACATTCATAAAAAATATTTTTAATGTCAATGGTTGTCAGCTAAATAAAAAATGTGTTTCTATAGAATTTTTCATAGATGGCGTTGTTGTTAGGAAGTCCGTTCCATACTTACTTTCATATTATTTTCTATTCATTTTTTCAATTAGTTATTATGTTATCCTGAGCGGAGAAGAATCCAATAAACCAAGCAACATAGGTATAAATCTGTTCAGCCAATCTCGAGTTATAAGTTTTCGTACTAACCCGATTTTTTTATATCTTTAGATTGGTCTTTCTACCTTTCCTACCTTTTATAGAACGATTCCTCCTATGCCTATGCAAAAAAATCATGCTTTATCATCAATTCAAAGTGTATATTTTTATCCTTTTAAACCGTATATAAGGCCAATAATTCTAGGTTATATTTTTCTTACGAACGAGGGCCAGCAAACTGTAAGGAATCCGTTAATCGGTTGCTCGTATCTCAAAACAAAATATTGCTTTATCAACTGCTCAAAAAATGACAAAAAACTTTCTTATATCAAGGAATCCCCGTTTATTATGATCAAACATATAATTTTTTTATCGCTTTTTTTATTAGTCCATATTATTATAATCTTATTTTCATCCTGATGGACCTTATAAAAGAAAATAATAAATTGTAGGCACACCAAACAATTATTATTATTATTGATACACCAGATGTCAATATATTTTCCAATTTGAATTTTTAATGATTCGATTTTATTTATTTTAGGTACTCATTCTCAGAAAAATGTGGCATTTGTTTTTTAAATGATCGGCTTATAACGTATGTAGTTTTGATATCATCAATAACCTTGTACTTTTTCCTTTTTTTAAGTTAACATTTCATTTTTTATATTTTTACAAATGTAAGAGAAAAGTTTAATATTATTTATTTTAAATTGTGAAGGTCGATTCGGATATTGAAGCAAAAATAATACTTACCTAATCATATCGGTTTTTTTAACCACTAGCCACTTCCCTTCCCACACAGCGTCTACGCGCCTACATTACGACTCCGTTAACGAAGAGCTTTATCCTGACCTACAATTTTTTTATTCATTATACAATCCCCGTTTCTGAAGCGCTTACACAATTTTGTCCTACATGTCTCAGATTTTTGAATCGGCCTATTACAACTGTCACCTTCTTATCTACATAGACTTATGGTCGACCAGTCCTCTAAATTCGACCATAACTAATTTAAATTATAACTTCGAACATTATTGTCGTCAAAAAAGTGAGCGCTATTTAACAATTAACAATTTTCTTTAAAAAAAATAATGACATGGATACTTCGAATTTGAAATGTTGATATGTTCAAAGTTTTTCCTATGGTTATATACAAAAAAATATTTAATCTATTCTCAATATAACCACAGATAAACAAAAGATCTGTGTCAAATAATGTCAAACACATCGAAGTGTGTGTGAGTATGAAATACATAACATTACAGTATTATGCGTAGTGTTTTTATTTTATTTTTTTAAGCACTTTTTATGCATAATTTAAAAAAAAATAGCATTCGCCACACATTCTCTACATAAACTAAGTGTGCGAAATTTCATACTCCTCAAGTTTTTCCTTCGCGTATAGTATATACATAGATAGAGATAGCAAGCGGCTTCGCTTGTTTCCGTAAAAAAGGACAGTTTCATAAAAATACGTTATGCATAGGTATGCCCTGCTGAAAGATGTAGACATAGATTTCACCAAATTTGGGGAACAGTAGGTACCGTTCCGGGTCTTTCCAATCGGTATGTATCGCCTACGTATCGTATCGAGCCGAATCTATAAACAGCTAGCATACTTTCTTTAATGGTTGATACTGGACACCATGGAAACAATAAATTAATTATTAATGGGTAACGATCATGAAAATATACCTACTCTTTTTTCACCTCTGGCTATATTGTTATGTTCGTTTGGTTTAAACGCACCTGTAGGAAAAAGTTTTTTGAAACATGAAAAATGTATCTACATCCAAATCATCCAATCCGGAAACTACTTTTAATTACAAACTATTTTAGAAACCAATATTGTTAAAACTCTATGCAAATAAAATAAAATCAAAACTCCCTTGAGATTGAGGTTGTAAGAATTCCGCCGAAAAGTCTAGATCCTTCCCATCTACCGCCGAGGGGGAAAAGTTTCATACGCAGAATCACCAATTACCTAACACATCATATACTCGACTCATTAAAATTAATTTCACGTATATATATGATGAAAATATAACATGGAAAGTTTATATTCAAAACTCATTTAGAGATAAGCAAAGTATTGGACTTATAACTTTTAACCCTTTAGGAAGTAAAATTCTTCAACATAACATTAACCCATTCTCGCCTCCATACACAGGTTGAACACAATTAATTATTTAAATGAAAAATGTTTTTTTTTCAGGTTAGTTTATGATAAGACAAATATTACAGAATGTTTTAATCTAATACAATGACATACCAAATGTCACTGGAATAAGGTATATTTACATTTATTATACTGCTTTTGTGTTTCCAACTCGGTAACATAGTGGCATAAGTAGCGACTTCAGATCAAAATGTTTCAGGTTCGATTTCCAGACGAATCAATAATTTCTATAATAATAATAAGATAATTTTTAGAACGCCTTTTTGTGATCAAAAGACGACATCAAGCTCTTGCTCTGTGTTTTTTCTCTAAAAATTTCTACTCGGGGTTGGAATCCTGCCTCTCATTGGACTGGCTTGGTTGACGGAGAATGCTTCAAGTTTCAACGATTTCCTTTCATGTCCTCTGCTTTGAAGAACGTTATAAGAGAATTTCTCGTCTTCGGGACCCCGATGCGAGGAAGAAATTCAATTTTCTCGGCTAACTGTAACTTCACACTTTAAACATGTCCATAATGTCTATAATGACATTAAAATGATTAACGTAATAATATAACTAAAAAAATATAAATAAGAAATTGTGTACACACCGGTGGGCTTGAATGGGTTAACATATTATAAGCGATTAAGTTTTAAAAAAGTCTATCCCCAATAGATTTTGATTTTGAATAGGCTTCATTGCCTGAAAATATGGAATAAACAGAATCATTAGGCGGAGGGTACATCAGGGTCTACGATTTCCATATGATATCTTTATATTACAGATCTGAAAGTGCCTCAATAAATCTATTAAATGGCCAATAGCAAACCATGGGGGGGTAAACTATGTAACTGGACATATGTTACTTTATTGTCAAACATTTTTTATAGCCTACTCTAGAAAAACAATTATTATTATCTGAATAATAAAACGTGTATTGAATTGAACGTCCCACTAATAACGTCAAGGATCGTAGTATGGCCGTCTCACCCCATCCCTTTTATAACAGGGTTATAATTTGTATTTATTGTCCTTTTATGTTTGAAACATATGTGTTACTACGTATACTTATGTGATTCCGTCGAATTGGTCGTAAATGTCTGTAATTATTGGTGTTTTACATAAATGAATAATATTTATTAGTCAAAAGAACGTGTCTACCTCTCATCATCATCAGCACGATAGTCCTGGGTGGACTCTGGCTAAGTCAAGAGACTTCCTTCACTCTGGAGGACAGCGGTTCTATTTCCTCAGTCCAATGATAATCCTGCATCTGTGTTAATACCATCCCAGTATGACTTTTTCGTTCATTCCAATTATGGGTCCAACGTTTTATTGGATGAAAATGCAATTATTTATTAATTACGAGTGAAGTGTTTTTAACATTCGGATTAAGACCTCGTAATTGTATAGGTAAAAGATTTCATAATTTTAGTCATTTTAATAACATGATACTGAACATCTAATAGATTGATGAGGTTGGCTTTTGATAAAACGCAAAAAAACTGAAGGAAATGTTTGCTATAAATATTACTTAAAAGGCGGTTTTCGTCTAAATGAGTAACTTCTAAATCTAAACTCACCTAAGCCAAGATCAGGTTTCAGGTTTATAGTTGAATGGTTGAAAATTCTTCAAGCGTAAAGTTCCACCGGCTATACTGACACCTATGTATTGTCGTATGTATAAAAAGTAAGAATTAATTCATTGGATTTAGGGTCTTGATAACTCCGTCCAAATAAAACTAGTTCAAAAGTTATCGCAGGATAGCCGCTTAAAGTCAGGACAGAAAGTTTCGCGATATGATATTATTCCTAAATAAGTGTGCACAAGGCCACGCTTTTGTTGATGCAGGATATTCCCCACTCTTAACCCCTTTCTTTCTTCTGCTCCGCTGGCCTCCACACAGGTGCGCGGCGTTTCAACATGATTATTCGATAGACGGCCTTCTTACTAGCAGTGCGTAGTTTCTCTTCCCTCGGCGCACCTTGGTGTGCTGAGGGAGAAATTTCCGTAATTAACACAGACATTTAAGAATAGTTTAAAGATAGAAATTATAACGTTTACATTGGTGTATTTTTGTTAACTGTGTATTGTGATTATATCATATGCGTCTGCAGAGTGGGTGACTTGTTTCCCCATCTCAGCAAGATTTAGTGTAGAGTCCTTACAACAGTCATAAAAGAACCAATAAAGAAATAGACTTAGAAATTTGAGTGTAATTAAAAATAACAAACTGAAAAGAGTGATAAGTGTAAACCCTGAACGAACTCATAATTAAATGTAAATTTAAATTGTTTATATACCGAACTATGTGACTAATTGGAATGCTTTGAGACTTAAAAAAATAAATGGTGAAACGTGCTTCTGGACTTTGATTTAAATAAAGATGATCCTTCAAATCTCGAACTTCACATCGCCCTGATGATGAGAGCTTGCTCTACTAATAGCTGAGGCAATTGTAACATCAACCTTTTGGTCTCAAGGGTTGCACCATCTGTTCTTCATATCGATCAGGACCTAAGAGGAGGTATGTGACATCTACTCACTTCGATAAAAGGGTAAGAGATTCAAACTATAAGAACTATTGAGGGATCCGTATAGACGACATTGTCGAAGGGTATCACTTGGAGAGGAGAAGGATGGTAGAAGGAGACAGGAGAGGGAATCCGTTACAAATAGCGCTGCCAACGCGTGGCTTTGATTTGAGGACATCTTCGTGAAGGAAGCCAATTTTCAGCTTGAGTCAGGAACCGGACCACAGGCGGGAAGTCTTAATAATAAATAAATTCAGCTTGAAATACGAAGAAAAGTACGTATTAACTTATCTTACTGTATTGTAGTTTTGTATTGTTTCATTTGTGTACATAATTGGTCAATCTTGCTTAATGAATCTGTTTGATGAGGACGAGGGAGAGTGAACATTTTAGGGAGGAAAGAATGCCACGGAAATTTGATTAGAGTAGCGTTTCATAAATTTAGAATCAGTAAACTGTACAACGTAATTGATATTTCAAAATTAAATTTTTGTATGTGCCTGTTTATGGTAGAATCTTGGAAAAGAGCCGCGTCATAATCACGTGTTAATATTTTCTAGCGGGAAAAGATACTTGCATCCACCTGTATTCTGATTGTGTATAGTGGTATGTGTATGAGTGGGTACCTATAGAAATAGCTCACGCGCGCGAACGATAGATGTATTGGTGAGTCCGTTGCTAGGTTACCGATATTTTTAAAGCAAAATTCCCCAACTTTAATTTCAAATAAAGTTCTTTTTTAGTTGCATATTGTTGGATTGTAGAAAGTGTCGGTTAATAGTCGCGTAATAAAATCATCGTTTCATTTCATTGTTGGTAACTACTCGATTGTCGGATAATGGCCGTATAATAGAATCATCATTTCATTTCATTGTTAGAGTAACTACTCTATTGTTGGATAATAGTCGTGTAATGGAATCATCGTTTCATTCCATTCTTAGTGTAACTACTTGCCTGTCAGATAAAGAAAAAGGAGTCATTTAACTGGTGCTGTGAAAAGATTGAGGGAAATAGAATTGTAAATTTTTCATAAGTAAAATTAAAAAAGGAAATTACGTTGAGTATAACACGGAAATTAGTAGATAGTAAATTTTGAATAAAAAAATGTCTTAGGCAAAGTCATATTTGGTACATAAATTGAAAACCTTAAATAATGAATAAATTAGTAGATTCTATAATTAGTATGGTTGGTATGAGGAAATTAGTTCGCACAGTCGTAAAATTTTGAAAGAAAAAATTTACACATCGAAAGTTGTTTTGTTAAATTTGGAAACAGTTTTAGATTCACTGAAATTCCCCAATAAACTTCGTAAAACCGGCAGTTGGAAATTATTATTATTGTTATGTTTGTACTTATGCATATCCTGCTCAGGAATAGACTCGCCCGTTCCGTCCAAGGCTAAGTTTTTTTTGTCAGTATAGAAACACGTGTGACTTGCCAGGACTGGTGCAGAATATCCTTGAACGAATACAGTTATATTACTTTTGGGGTACGATACATTATGACCGCATGCATTAAAAAAAGAGAAAAAAAATAGAGTTTTTTTTTTGCAGACTTAATAGAATACGTATTAAATTCCGGGTTTGTTAATGTTAATTAAAGTAAATCTTAGCATGCTCTTGTCTCTTGTGTGTGTAAAATTCCAAGCCAAGTAACATTTAAATAATGATTGAAGAAAGTTTTTTTTTTTTTTTTGCATGGGTGCGTACGATTCTATACCAGACTGGTAGTCCTAAAATACAATAGGGTTCAGAGTACAATAATTAAAGTAGATAAATCACTGATTATCAGTTATGTTGCATTTATAAATATAGTTTTTGTTTTGTTTGAGATTGTTGTTCGACATAGCCTTTTCTTCTTCTTCGTTGACTGCAGGCTCCCCTGTTTGATTCAATCAGATTGTTTCACCTTTTGCGGCTACTTGAGAATTTCAAATGAGCAAGTTAATGATTAGTTTTAGAATGACCAGAAACCATTCCTTAGGGATTGGCGTTGTGCATAGATAGACATAGTACAGCCTTGCGATGAGTCGTAAGACACTTGCCCTACCTTCAAGGGATAATTTTTTTTTTTGAATTTTTATAAGTACTCGGTGACGTCACCTTACGTGACTATCTTTTAGAGTTTATTGAGCCAGTGATGATGATATTCTTCGGAAAATTGCTGTTTAGCGGCCCACTTTATGATTCAGTCTTGTTGCTTCTGGGATTATAATGATGGAATGAGCCGTATTTTTTTTTGAGTTACTGGATAGAAGCAAACTTCCACGTTTTAAATTTTTATTTACAGTTTAATTTTTTTTTTGGTGTTTTTGTCAGGTTCGCATTGTTTAAACATAGGATCATGAACATAGTCATGTATAGTTAGTAGAACGGATTATCAGTTTCAAACCGCATCGTAGCGATTTGACAGAATAATATGAAAGTTGTGTTCGAATAATTATGGGATACGGAAATGTCTAGAGTGTCATGAATGTAGCATTTTTTTTTTGAGATCCTTAAGATCGTCTAGAATTATTGCGAATTACCATATGTATGTAGTGCTCCTTTCTGGCTGGATATTTTTTTTGGTTATTGTTATGTGTCAAGGGTTTCACTTATAATAGACAGTTGTATTTGGATCCGCGATAGCTGGTCAGCTGTAATAAGACATTAGTACTTATGAATTTTTTTTAATATATAAATAAGATAGTGATACGTTATGTAATGAGCAATACCTTTTCATGTCTCAGTATTTGCTCAGTTGATCATAGAAATTGAGATATGATGGCGCCTATAAAATTTAGACAGAATTAACATCAAATATGTCGGCTAGCATGAGAGACCATCACTCAAATTTATTCTTGCATTAATTGGGCAGCAAGAACTTAGAGTAATTAGAATTTTTTTTTATTTAAATACAGTATGCAAGTATGAAGTTCCGAATTGGCAAGTGACCAGATTGTGTAAACAGCTATTAATAAATTGTCAACAGTGTAAAATTATGTCGTATCTCTAAAACCAATCGAGCATTGACTCTGTAGAGCTGTGATAAAAAGTACCAACAAATAATGAACAGTGTTTAGTGTGACAAGTGAAAGGTTCGACCAGTGTTTTTTTTGGACTGAACCTATGGCCTTTTATAAATTCAACTTAAAACATCTAAAAATAATTATGATACACAGCATTAGGGATCCTTACTTGATACTGTAGTTATAAGTGTTATTGTATAAATGATAAGTTAATATTATATAACTGATATGTAAATAGAGTTCCAACAAAGTTTTGGTATCTCATGGGAGAAAGTTATATTATTGAAATGTGTATTCCGTTCGTTGCCATTGATGTGTTCTGGACGAATATGTATAAACACTATAGCCTGGCTTGGCTGAGAAATAAGTCGGTGATAGTATTTTGTTTTGTAATAATGTTTTGTGAGTTATTCGTTGCCGTAGAATGGTTCCGGGCGAATGATTCAAATGGTACAACCTATGTCAATTATGTCAAGGTTTGTAAAAGCATCAATTCATAATTGTAATTATTGTTCTGTGTAAACGAATGTATGGGCAGTATGAATTGATAGCTACAAAATGTGAAGGTGTTAAAACACAGTCACCAGAGCGATTCCGGCTTAAAGTAGGATATTGTTGATAAAGTATCTGTATTTGATGTCTAGAGTTTTTTTTTTCACGGTGGTTATCCGTAGAATGCCTAGAACATTGTTGTTATATGTACATTAGTTTTAGTCTATCTGTAGGAAATGGTGTATGTTTCAATGGGACGCCATAGAATTATCATTACCACCTTCCTAAGGATAAAATTAGTTAAAGTTAAATTTTTAAAACAAGCTGCCATTTGGTTTAACATAATTGAGTAAAGAATTAGAATGATTAATTGAAATTTTGGTGACACCTAATTCTTCTAGAAATTGTAAAGTTGTTTCTGTATAGAGCCTTAGTAAATTTTGAATCCTGTATAATTATATGTTGTAATTTTTTTTTAATTACCTTCCTTATAGGTAATATCTTCTAAGTATTGTTCTTGATACGATTACTTATCATTCTTGAATTACTTCTGGTATGTCATATATGTTTTCTGTGAAATTGTGCCTGGGTCTCGAGGTGAACTTACTATAAATAATTTTTTTTTGTGATGTATGAAAGTCTTGGATCCAAGTAACTGTATAATTGTGAGGAGCGAATGTGAAGTATGTGATTATGTTGATTATGTATGTAATGGTATGTTAGTATCACAAGAGAACCTCGATTTACTTCATGACCGGCTATAAAATAATTGTTCTATGTACTTGCTCACAGAAAACATCACTTACTTCTTCGTATAAGGATAATTTTTTTTGTTTTTGCTTGCTTTTGTTGAAACTTAGTATTGTATCCCTTGCCGTATAGGAGTCACCAACCTTTTTTTGATGTAATCTTCGTCTCAGTAATTTAATATTTTTCTTAAGTATATTAATATCATAACTTGCCTTGTATAACTGATACATTCTGGGGTCGCAAACCTTTTTGCGAATCCTTTCATTCTCATGTAAAGTTTTATTTATAAATTTTTTTTTGTTTTGTATCTTACCATAATACTTCTTCGTTCGTTCTGGGGTCGCCAACCTTTTATCAGTACTTAAAGAATTTTTTTTTATTATTTTTTTTTTGCTTTTTTTGAAAGAGGATATTGTCGTATGTATAAAAAGTAAGAATTAATTCATTGGATTTAGGGTCTTGATAACTCCGTCCAAATAAAACTAGTTCAAAAGTTATCGCAGGATAGCCGCTTAAAGTCAGGACAGAAAGTTTCGCGATATGATATTATTCCTAAATAAGTGTGCACAAGGCCACGCTTTTGTTGATGCAGGATATTCCCCACTCTTAACCCCTTTCTTTCTTCTGCTCCGCTGGCCTCCACACAGGTGCGCGGCGTTTCAACATGATTATTCGATAGACGGCCTTCTTACTAGCAGTGCGTAGTTTCTCTTCCCTCGGCGCACCTTGGTGTGCTGAGGGAGAAATTTCCGTAATTAACACAGACATTTAAGAATAGTTTAAAGATAGAAATTATAACGTTTACATTGGTGTATTTTTGTTAACTGTGTATTGTGATTATATCATATGCGTCTGCAGAGTGGGTGACTTGTTTCCCCATCTCAGCAAGATTTAGTGTAGAGTCCTTACAACAGTCATAAAAGAACCAATAAAGAAATAGACTTAGAAATTTGAGTGTAATTAAAAATAACAAACTGAAAAGAGTGATAAGTGTAAACCCTGAACGAACTCATAATTAAATGTAAATTTAAATTGTTTATATACCGAACTATGTGACTAATTGGAATGCTTTGAGACTTAAAAAAATAAATGGTGAAACGTGCTTCTGGACTTTGATTTAAATAAAGATGATCCTTCAAATCTCGAACTTCACATCGCCCTGATGATGAGAGCTTGCTCTACTAATAGCTGAGGCAATTGTAACATCAACCTTTTGGTCTCAAGGGTTGCACCATCTGTTCTTCATATCGATCAGGACCTAAGAGGAGGTATGTGACATCTACTCACTTCGATAAAAGGGTAAGAGATTCAAACTATAAGAACTATTGAGGGATCCGTATAGACGACATTGTCGAAGGGTATCACTTGGAGAGGAGAAGGATGGTAGAAGGAGACAGGAGAGGGAATCCGTTACAGTATAGAAGAGTGTTATTTATTTCATAGTAGCTTTCCCGACAGACGTTGTCTTGTGGTTCTAGCCCGTTAATATGTACATAATGTGCACTGCGCCCCCGTAAAACAATACAAAATTAATCCGATTGAGTTCAGCTAATAAAATAATAACATTAAACTATTTCTGAAACATCCATATTTCGTTCGTATTCAAAGCTCTGGCGGGAAAAACTTGAGAATAATGCGCTCGCGCACACATCCTACCTCTCCTATTACCACCAACACGAATGTGCCCGATAATATTGTTGATTTTGTATGAAAATTTTCCAACGCTCGAATCGGTGCGGTGGAGTAAGTGGGATGGGCTACTGTAGGAGCGTATGCGAGAATGAGAGGGAACTACCCGCGATGGCGTGGGGCGCATCATAGGTAACCGTTCCATACAAACTTAAATATTGTATTTTAAATAATTTCTTATCCAGTTTTTAAACATTTTATTAGTTATTCTGTTATTCGGAGCGGAGAAAAATCCAACAAATCAAATATCAGAAGATTCTGATGAGCCGATCTCAAGTTATAAGTGTTCACACTAACCCGACTTTAATTTATATTAGAGATTTATTAAAAATACATTTTCAACAATTATTAGGTACATAATATTATCAATTATTAGGTACAGAGGTGGTTGGTAGACCAGTGGTTACGACGCCGGTCTTCGCACTGTTTCGTGCGGAGATCGTGCGTTCGAATCCCGGCCATGTCGACCATTTTCCGCTTTCATGACACAACCCTTTAGTTAGTGAGAAAGATGTCAAAAGTGTATTTGTGTTCACTTCGAGTGAGCACAGATTCATTTTATGAAAAAATTCTAATGTATTAAATAGGTAAGTTTTTTTTCTGAATTTGTCCATATTGTCCATATTTGCACTACCTCCAAAATCAGAAAAATGCTGATAATTCATGATGAGAAATTTATCACTCGGAATCCCGATTTAACCAAAAGGTTAAATGAAAGGAAAAGGGTAACAATTATAAATTATTATAGTTGAGATAATTCTAGAACCAAATATTGGAATTGGTAATTTCGTATGAGGGAAGAACATCTCTCTGCTCTAAGCGATGTAATCCCCCCCAATCTCATTAGAATAACTAATAACTAAATGAATTACGCCTTACTACATACTCCTACATTATTCATGGATTTTCCTTTTTTCTTACTTGTTTAGCACAAACGTACAACCATTTTCAAAATCATTTTAATATGTAATATTCCTAACCTACGCCTTTTCTACGGATCCAAAACGTCTGTTTTCTTTAGCCTCGATTTCGAGGTAATCTCCAATTTTATTTAAGTATAGAATGTATCATATGAATTTACAAATCAATTAGTTTCGATCAGACAGTGATTATGTAATTAAATATTTTGGTAATGATACAGTCCAATACACCTTTTTTTTTTTAATGAGGGGAAATCCATTATGGACACCTCTGGATAGGTAGTGCCGGAGTCCCCTCATTCTTCACTGCAGACTTGGTCCCCACCTTGCGGTCTACCCAAGAATGCAGGCTGTCTTAGTTATCGCTGGTCCCTTTCCTTAGTCGACATTATCCTCTCCATGTAGGCCTCCCAGGCGTTCCACGACTCCGGTGATGCAACCATGTGGTCCACCATATTGTCTGCGCATATGTCAGAGTCGAGACGAGCGGCGAGATTCCTCCTCTCCTGGTCCCACCTGCTGCACACAAAGAGTGTGTGCTCGGCATCGTCTGCTTCCGATGGGGAGTACATGCATCCTCCATTCGAAGCCTTTTTAATCTTTTGGAGGTATGTTCCAAAAACTCCGTGTCCAGACATGCACTGCGTCATCCGAAAACCCACCGAGCCATGTCCCCTCTTGAGCCATTTGTCAACATTTTTAATCAGCTTGTGGGACTGAGGGTCCACCTTCCCTTTGTCGTGTTGTCCCATTCTTACTGCCATTTTTGAATTGTCGTCTCTCTTTCTAATTTTTTGGCTTCTTCATTGATCGGCGGGGCCAAACGAAAGAGTCTGCCACGTTCCTCCGCCAGCAGATTCGCCGGGATGATTCCTGCTATTACCAGTGCAGCCTCAGTAGAAATAGTCCGGTAGGCACAGCAGACTCTCAGTGTCATTGTTCGTTGGCCATTTCTTTACAGGTCCTTATATGTCTCCTTTGTGAGCACTTTCTGCCATATTGGTGCAGCATACATAATGATGGACTGCGCTGCCATAGCTAGTGTTTTGTCCAATACACCTGAAATTATGCAAATAATTAGAGTAATAACGTTTGCTTTAACCGACAGTTTCACCAACCGACTGGTCTCAAATTATATCTAATACTGAATTCAAACCAAATAAATTTGATATATGTAATCGCCGTACGATATTTTAAAAATCGTTGTATGAATATGAATATGAAACGTGGACAACAACAAACAACAACACTCCCTTTTACACCCCACTCAGGGGCATAGGGAGGCAACAAGAGCTCTCCATTGCGCTCGATCTTGCCCAATGTTTATGACCTCCTCCCAAGCCATGTCCATGTCCTGCTTCGAAGGAGCGGAACACAGTATGAGAGGGTCTTCCTCGTCTTCGGAACCCTGATGGGAGGAAGAACAGCGCTATCCTCGGTCAACTGTCATTCGGCATTCTTAACACATGTCCCGGCCAAATCCATCTCCTCCACATAATTTAAACACAGAAGCGAAAGAAGTGTGCTTAGATAGAAAAGAGTGGAGGTCCGTTCATTCTGCCTACCCTTTACGGGACACGGCATGATTAGTAAAAAAATTAAGCACTTTATGGTTTAAAATGGAGTGCAAAATGGGAGACAATCTCTATAAATTGGCTTTTCAATACGCTGTTAGAAACAAGCA
Organism: Mystacides longicornis; assembly: GCA_963576905.1. NCBI lineage: Eukaryota > Metazoa > Arthropoda > Insecta > Trichoptera > Leptoceridae > Mystacides > Mystacides longicornis. The sequence continues at coordinate 25,204,979 of OY756427.1, forward strand.
TAATAAAATGCACTGTGTCCAAATGAAAGGATATATTTCTCAACCTTTTATACTAAAAGATTCTTCGGCATTCAGCTGTGTGAAAAGTTAATGGACATAACCGAACTACATTCCTTGCTGTTTTTAAAATTTATAACACACTTACTCAAGCCCCATTGTGTGAAACCATCATATAACCTTCATGGCAGAACAGTATTGAAGCATATGTAGTTTATCAGGACTTTTATGTGAAAATCTCATTGTTAAAGATCAAAAGTGTTCATGGGTTCTATCATATTTTGATGAAAAACCCATGAAAAAGCAAAAATTTTGGTAAAAATAATCTGTCACCTGTTTGAGTGTGGGTTTAAAAAAAAAGCCATTATGTCAAACTTTTTTAATGAAGTTTCATGTTTATCTAAATAAGCATGTATTTGAGATAATACTAAAATTTAAATGAATCTGATTCGTTGATAAATAAAAAAGTTATAGATACTAATAGGTAAAATTTTGGGAAATATCCGAATTTTTTTAAAAAATCCTAGAAAAAAAAGTAACACTCTGTATACATTTTGATGTATGGAAACGATGTTGGAAATGGTCCCCTCTATATACCCTACCAGTTTGGCTAACGTTCTTCATAACAACCTGTATATGGCAGGTTAGAATTTCGAATGGAATAGTGAAGTCCAGATGATATCCATAGAAATAATGATGATCCAGAGAAACCCCAGACGACCCCATTTTCGATGGAGAGATTACCTAGTGCGACATGGATGCAGAAAGCCCAAAATATCGAAACGTTAGATGGAAAGGATATCACAAGATACAAAATTCAGATGATCAGCGACCTCGGTAGCCTAGTCGTACTCGCGTGGACTTCGAGGTCCCGGGTTCGATTCCCGGTCGGGTCAGGGTTTTTGTTTTTACACTTGAAATTTCTACCTGGAGTTGGCCTGTCTCAGATTGAACGGGACCGGTTAACTGAAAAAATCGCCTCAGGCAATAGTTCCGCCGGCTATAGGTACTGGCACCTTTATATTATTATTATATTATTAATATGTGTAGGTATGTAATACGAATGTAAGTTCAAATCAGTGAACCTTGGAAGATTGGGATTTTTAAATAAAGCAGCGATACGAAATTCAAGAACGTGCATTACGGTAGTTTAAAAAAAATATCTTTTGAAACAGTACTATTTCATACACACCAAAATGTTAACATTGATTATAAAACAAATAAGTATACCTAGCAATATTAACTTTGCATAGATAACATTGTTGTATACACACACAGATGCATTATATTTATTAAAATAAAAACATGTTCGTCCTGAATGAATATTCCGAATAAACAATAGTACCTACCTAATACTATTATTTAGATCCGCCAGTGAAATATCGAGTAAATCATTAGGTATTTATTTAAGTACCTACTTACCTTTGTTATGCGTATTTATAATATCCTGGGGTTGGTACGAATGTATATAGATGGATACATAATACTACCAACCAAACCACTCTGCGCGTAAATCTCATTTGAATAATTCCCAATTAGATTATTATTGTCATTATGCTGGTAGACTGTGTGTGTACGAGATCTGTGTTGTTATTGCGTTGGCAGCCCTCCAGTAATGACAAACATCAGCAAACAAAATAGCGAGAGAACTCTCGTTTTTTATTTGCCGATTATTCGAAACTAGCTGTTATCCGACATTATATACTGTCACTGACTTTTACTGCTAATACTGATACAACACCACCTAGATAATGAGGCCTAAGCTCTGGCGACCATTTTGAATGCAACGTCATACCCGAAGGCCCAGGCCGCCGGCGCTGTGTGACTTTTCTCTATGAGAAAAGTACAAGTAAGTACTTGTTTAGTGATCGGCTGACTCACTGTGAAGTGAAAAAAAGAGTGTTGTCTCTCTCTCGCACAGGGCTTGTGCATCTAAAATAGAGACAGACTACTGCCAAACACTGATACTATCTGTCACCTTAGTGCTGAGAATATAATTTTTGTCGACTATAACATAAAATTAACGGAGAGAAACTTTGGAGGTGAGTGAATGAAACACTTTCTTACATCTGTCTGAAAACAGGAATTATTATACCTGTCGAGTGTACTAACACGCATGCACATTGCACACACTCACAATAACATAACCTCCTGGAACTATCAATTGTTGAAAATACTGACTCGCTGACACTGAATGATTGGACACGAAAACGCACACCATTCACATAGAGACCTGTATAATTAACTTTCAATGAGCATTGGCTAATGGGGGAAATCAAGGGAAACATAATACCCTGCATCGACAAGGGGATGGGCCTGTGTTTCGTACAGGGTTGCTCACGGTGAAGACAACGCACATTGCCTCTACTGGAGTCGCAAATTACACTTTAGGACATACTCATTCAGATTTGAATACAGTCTATAATGCATGAACTCAGAATACACTACATTTGAAGTCACAAACCACCATTAACACGATTCCAGGCTACCTACGGCTGGTTTGCTACGAGAGTTTGTTTTCATTGAAGCTGTCAGCTGTCAGACGTCCCGGCTTGCTGGCTACGGCTGAGAACACGTAGAAAGCAGGTGGCGGGTTTCCGGTTGCAAGAAACCGTTGCCCGCTTAAATTTGCGCTGGGTACACGGACACAGACAACGCCGGCAAAGTTTGTTCGTGGTCTAGCAATCTGTGTTAAATACTCCATACTCTATGCTTGTGATTTGTGATCTTGTCAAGTTGTCAAAGTTAATAACTGTCAATAACATAATTGGCTGTAATGAATGAAAAACTTTTCAAATTATGATTTTTTTCTCATCTAGTGCCCATCATTAAAATTAAAAGTTACAAGCGTTCATCCCATTAATTGTGATCGGTTTGTACATGGCGCCCATGGCGTATACCACAATATGCAAAGTTAAAGAACGACAAGGAAAGATTCCTACCAGTACTCCAGGATGTGTTATGGTGCAATCTTCGACGTGTTTGCGTTAAGGATGCTAAATTTGGATTTATTTTATCACTGGCTATCCATGAACATGAAGTGGTTCCTAGATTACTCACCTAGTACAATTTCGAAATATGAATTCTTTCCTGTTTCTCTAAATAAAGTTAACTGCTTCGATGAGATCAACCGAATGCATTAGTGCTTCATTATGTTGATAAGGATACATTTTTGTCCTTTTAATGTTTTTTTAACTTTCTCACTATAATAAGGTAAAAATGTACTTTAGAGATCTACTCAAGCCAAAAATTCAAATATGTTCGGTTTGCAGAGGGTAAAATGGATTCGGGGGTGCTTGTGAAGAAGTATGGTAACCTATTTTCATGACTGTTAGTCATGAAAATAGGTTAGTTAGAAAACATGCTAACGAACCTAATTTTTTTAATGAATTGGTAGTAATGTCAAAGTACGAGTAGATCTCTAAAGTGCATTTCAACCTAAAATAATAATGGTTAATTAATGAAAGTACGTATACAAAAATAGACTTGTACAGTCATTACTAGCAGTACACAAAAACGATTTCTCGATCAGGTTAGCAAGTGGCAATTACATTGGTATTTCCTGTTAAAAAAAAGTATAAATATAGGGTAAAGTTATGAATTTATCTCCAAAGCAGCAAAATAAACTAATACATAATAAGTAGGTGATACCCCCAGCACCACTCTATTAAGTTCATAAAAAGTCATAGGTTTCTTTATTGTACTCTTAACAATAAATCCAGATTGGAAACAGATTTATCCTCCAATTATATTCAATGGCTCCATACAGTGGTAATAAGACCCTTGATAACATAATATGTCCCTGTTGTTTGCTACCGATAACCATCGATGGTCACCAGGTCTCCCGGGTGGATAAATTTAAGTACCTGGGAGCAACCATTACCACCACTGGTGACCTCGGGGCTGAGCTCCCGATACGTATCGGTATGGCAAGTGGCGCCTTCAACAACATGACCAAGATATGGAAGGCGTCGGCGTTTAGTGTCGAGACGAAATGTAAGCTGTTTGATGCGTGTGTGTTGCCCATTCTCCTTTATGGGTGTGAGTCCTGGCACCTGACCAAGGTCCAGGCACAAAAAATCTCATCCTTTGAAATGAAGTGCTTAAGGAGAATTCTGGGCGTAAGATGGTACCACCGCATCACGAACGACGCTATACGCCGGCGCACCCAGCGTGAGCCCATCACCTCTACCATTGTGGGGAGGAGATGGACTTGGCTGGGACATGTGTTAAGGATGCCGAATGACAGTTGGCCGAGGAGAGCGCTGTTCTTCCTCCCATCAGGGTCCCGAAGACGAGGAAGACCCTCTCACACTGTGTTCCGCTCCTTCGAAGCAGAGCTGAGGGATATGGACATGGTGTGGGAGGAGGTCATAAACATTGCGCAAGATCAAGCGCAATGGAGAGCTCTTGTTGCCTCCCTATGCCCCTGAGTGGGGTGTAAAAAGGGAGAATTGATTGATTGTTTGGTACAAAAAGACTGAGCAAACAATCGTAAGGAACCTAATAATAATATAATATAGAAAATACCTAATATTATAGATAAATGTCATGCATGTGGTCAGACAGGAGAGACTCTCAGATCTAGTAAATAAATAATAAAATATATTCAATGAGAAGTAATTCAAGATTCAAAAATAAGTCAAGTTACACAAGTTAAGTTACGTTCCATTTAAATTTCCTCATTTCATAGTTGGAAGCGATATCTCTATCTATCCACACAGTGGGACTTCTTTGTCGACTGTTCTACAGTAAAAAAAAGAAACTACACATTTTTTTATTTCAATGAATGAATATATTTTGTTTATACATTGTCATTCATAGAACACATTTATAATTCAATATATTACCCTCCTTATAAAGAAAAACTTGTGTTACAGAATATTAAACATTTGATTGAATGGAGACGGTAGTCTCTGAAAAGCGCTTCATGTTTGAATCGTTTTATGATAGAACTATATATATAAAGGTCTCCTCAAGAATGTCACTAGGTCCTTGAGCTCTTATGGTCTTGAATAATAAGGAGTGTAGACTTTTAGAGAAAGTTAGATAGTTTGGTTTTCTTATAGGGAAAAGGGCTCGGCTTGAGTAAAGAAATTAAATACGAGTTTTAGAATAGAGGTAAGAATTTATTCAGTCTTGTACTTACCGATATTAATTTGACATCACATGAAATTGAGAAAAGAAGGTTTGATTCAATATTAAATAAAAAAAAGGCTTGCTTTTTTCCATAAAATTATAATGATAAATAAAACTTGTAACAAGGATATTTGAAAAGTTACCGAGGTGCAAAAAATAATTAGATAGCCGTGTCTGCAAATGGAGTTTGTTAGATATTCTGTGCAATCCTCTATGAAATAAGTTTTTGTGTGAAATAAACAATAAATTGATATTCATCCCTGTGTCGAATCAAAAGGTAAACTGTTTATTTTGCATGTATGCTAAATTGGTGCTATTAATGTTGTGAGAAATTTTCGGTAGGTGGCGGAATTTCATCTGTAGATGGTGTGATTTCTCCTATAAATGCGAGCATCACCAAGCACTTTCTGCAAAACACAGTAAGACATCTTGTTTATGAATATGGCATAAAACAAAGAAAGACAATACAAATGTAGAAATAAAAGCAACAATCATGAATAAAAATTATATGTACCTATACATTTAAAAATACGAGTATGGGCTCACTCAAAGCAAACACAAATACACTTTTGACATCTTTCACACTAACCAAAGGGTTGTGTTGTGAAAGTGGAAATGGTCGGCACCGGGATTCGAACCCACGACCTTCAGTATGCTGTGTGTATGCAAGCCATCCACTGATACTATTGGACTACCAATCACCTCCATACAAATTAAAATTCTTCTAAATAATGTTCTTCCAAATAAACATCTTCGCTAACATCTCTATTGATAACACATGTACTGGGTGATTGTTATAAATCCCTTGTGAAGTATAGAGTAGGAAATGTTGACTGGTTTAAACAATCTTTTACTAATTTTTGCAACCTGCTTCTAAATGATAATAGATGATCCTTAATATTTATTTGCTTGGAGACACTCTAACTTCTGCTTCAGGAGTTAATGTGTTCAAGTGTGGACTTGAGAGACTGAACAAGTGAATACTGTTGTAAGATCAAACATATCAGCATAGCTGCCTGTCTGAGTGATAACATTAATAGTAAAAATAATAATATCTAATGACTTATCGTACTTACATATTTGATGACATGCATCTTTTCCTGCAACTGCTGAATGCTTGCAGATATATATGGCATGTCTTCCTGCTCCGACCATAAAGAAGACTGTATTTGGAAATTTACTCATAGCTCTTGGGAGTTGAGAAGACAGGAAGCTATCATTTGGGGATTCTAAAACAATATTTGCATGTGTATTTGGACCTCTTAGATTTCCACTTGACTGCCTCGGTTTTACTATATCCCTAAGAGATAAGAGCGATTGATAGTACGGCCATTTATGTACATTGTCGTTGATGGATCTTCTGAGCTAATGGTAGAATTTTATCATATTCAACTGCGAACTGGCTCCTTAAATATTTCTATTTCTTTCTCAGTTTAATTTCTGTAAATGAAAATACCATTACATGTAATAAGTTGTTATTGAAATAAGAATGATTTATTATAAATTTCTACAAAACAATAAAATTCTATACAATTAAATATACAGAGGGTGAGTTTATCATTGGACAGAGATATCTTCCAATTAATTTTCATTAACATTTCAAAAACATTCAGGATAAAACGTTTTAAAATTACAAAAAGTTTTATTCCATAGTTCTAAAGGCTATTGTGGGCGCTTCTTACAAATTCATTACAACTGACTTTGGAGGTTAGAGAAACTGTATTTCAAATAAGCTATAGGCGAGCAGTTTATAGCTGATGTGCCCATATCTAGCTCAATCAAATCAATAATTATTCTTCAAATACTCGTCTTATAAAGGCGTCAAAAGTGTATTTGTGTTCACTTCGAGTAAGCTCGTGTTTCCTCAGGTGCGTGACCTGATTCATTGTTAACATTTCACTAAAGCTGGGAATGTGGTGATGCCCATGCAAGATCTTTAAGGTCTCTAATAATATCCACACATTCTTATTTAAAAACCATGTGTTACTGCAATATGTAGATACATAAACACACTGAATATCAATTGTTATTAAAACTTACCAATCGAGATTTCTCTCCAACATTTTTGTCTACGGCATTTTTATTGATGTGCAATTTGTTTCCTTTATCTTAAATAGGAGTTTTAGCAAAACCCGCGGCAGTAAAATTCCCGGTATCCATCGAGTTATAATAATATTTTGACGACTCGACAGTCGACATGACAGTAATGACACATAACAAGAGAAAAAAATGACAGAACCAGCGTCTGCCTGCCCAAAAAAGAATGTCCAATTCATTCCGGTTAATATGCCCGCGTCGCGTGCTAGTGCCTGAAAGCGGGCCCCTGTTTTTATTGTGCGCACGTCCATTCAAATGCATAGAAACATTCTTTGCGCCGGTCGGCAGGTGTCGGAATCGGCTTTCTACGTGTTCGCGCCCTAACGCACTGCGCTGTCGCACTCAGCCAACTTCACGTACCTACACTGTTGTCATATTTCTTTTTGTTCTCTGGATTGCCATGCTATTTAATAATTAATTAATTTGCTCAATAAATTAATTCGGTACTTGATTACTACTTTTATAACTTGAAAACTGCTTTTTATTGGGTACATACTAATGGTTTTTTATTGCTATTTTTTGTGGATATTATTTGTGTAACTATTTTTGTAGCTTGATGACTACTAGTATAATACCTATTACTATTTACCTTATTTTTGTAACTTGAATCCATAATTTTCTGTACCTACTGATTTGCCAATTTGCTCGCTTTATTTTTTATCTATTTTTATTTATTTGTTTATTTTTTTTTGTTTTTTTTTTTTTTGTATTTTTTTATTATTTTTGTTTTTATTTTTTATTGTTTAATAATTTTCCTTACATAACTCCATAAGTTCAATTTACTAAACCCCATATTTTATCAATACTATTATTATTATTGTGTTTTTTTTTTATTCATGTAATAATTTTATTGCCATAACTTGTTTTCGTTTGTGCTTTATTTGTTTGTGTGCCTTTTTTTGTTCTATTTGTTAATCTGCCTGCATGATATTATACAAATATGTTTATTTTTGTTTCGTTTATTTATAACAATATACGGCATTGGGCTTTTGCATGTCACGATTGGATGCTTGTATGAAAGGTGTTATTTTTATTTATTTATTATTTTTGTAGTCAACTTTTTGATATTGTTTATTTTTAAATTTTAATACAATTAGGTACTCTAGTTATTATTGTAATTTCATATTCTACAGCTATTTTTTTTTATTTTTTTTAATTAATTGCCTGTGTCCTGTCTACCCTGCACCCTGTACCCTGCACCTTAAATTGTTATTATTTTTTTTTTTTTTCTTATTTAGATAACTGTTTCATATCTTGACTTTATAATTATTGCGCTCTGTGATTAATAGATGCTGTTGCTGTTTCTTCTCAATATATCTGTATAGGTTTTTTTTTTTTTTTTTTTTCTCTCTTATTGTATATCTATGAAGTGTGGCCTCTGTAGTGGGGCACTGAGCCCATCCAAATCAATTAAATGCTCTCGCTGCCTGGAGAATTTCCATCATCGGTGTGGAAGAACCACTCTGGAAAAGTTTGAGAAAATGTCTGACATTAACAAGGCAAACTGGAAATGTGTGGAGTGTAAGAGAAGCGACCCAAGATCAATGTCATCCACTCCTACTGGTTGTGTTCAACTCACTGCAGAAAACAGTCTACCACTGGGGCTTAGCACCGGGTCCTCGAATGCAAACGCCGATGATCTATACGAAAGGATAGCGGAGGAAGTGACCAAACGCTTGAAGAATTTCTTCGTCGATCAAATCCAAAATATCAAGAGGGAAATGACATCTTCTCTGGACGAAATAAAGGCATCGCTGAACTTTCTATCAGGTGAGTATGATGATATGAAGGTTAAATTGGCGGCACTGGATGCGGTCGTAGGCAAGCAGTCTGCAATGGAGGGGGAGCTGGCGACCTTAAAGAGGAGGATCGAATTTGTGGAGAGCAGGGAGGATACCCAGAAGCAGGAATTACTTGGAGCAAATATGGAGATATTTGGAGTGCCAAAAATTGTCGATGAAAATCTCCACCAATTTATTAAGAGTAGGGCTGAAGAAGTCAAGTTCGACCTAAGGGATGAGGATATAGTTAGTATATATCGAACTACCAGGGGCCAAGAAAGAGAACCGCGAAGCATAATAATGAAAATGTCATCACCACAGAGAAGGGATCAGTTTCTAAGAATGCTGAAGGCAAAGCAGAGAACGGCTGAACATGGTACCAGAAGAGTATTCTATAATGAACAGCTGACGCTTAAAAACAAAATATTGTATAGGGCAGCAAGAGAAAGAGCCAGACAGTTGCATTACCGATTCGTCTGGATTAGAAATGGAAATATATATGTTAGAGAGAGGCCTGAAGCCAGACCTATTAGAATACAAAGAGAAAGTGACCTGGAAGGGTTGAAATCATCGGGGAGGGATGAAACAACCCAATGAGACTGCACTTTGACTCCTGGTAGCTGTTCATCTAAAATGATTGATCAATTGTATACTTCGGATCTTGACGAATACATGGAGGTGGAGACTGTAGAATGTCTGGATGTGGATGTCTGTGGACAAGTGATAAACGGTGAAACGTTCCCAAGAATTTTAAACATAAATATCCGGAGCATAAACAGAAATTTCGAAATGTTGGAGGTATTACTTCATGAACTGGGGATTGATTTCGATGCAATAGTGCTGACTGAGTGTTGGTTAAACAAGGACACCATCCAGAAAGAAATTGAGGGATACACAGTGCATCATAGCCAGAAACATTATAACCAAAATGACGGTATAGTAATTTATATGAGAAAGGAACATTCTGTGTTGATTGAGGAGCCAAACGAGGTTGCAGAGGCAAATTGCCTTGTAGCAAAAATAGAAAATAGCAATGTGAAATTGGTAGCAATATACCGTCCACCATCATTCTCGGACCCGACTCCTTTTATTGACTCAATAGCGGATATCCTTAAACCGGACAGTAGCATAACGGTCTTCACCGGTGATATGAATATAGACATACTAAACCACGATTCCTCATCAACACAGAGATATCTAAATGTGATGGCAATGCATGGATTTCAATCCGCCATTAATAGGCCAACACGGAATGACGCATGCTTGGACCACATCATGGTTCGAACAAGCGGGAACATTCGTGCAGTTGTTTTCCAGTCGGCAATAACCGACCACTATCCAGTTATGATGGGTGTTGAGACAAGGAAAGTTCGAGAAGACCCAACTAAGGTAGAATTCACGAGATTTAATAGAGAGGGATATATAGAAGGTGTAAGGCAGGAAGGGTGGGAGCAGGTTTATGCCAGCACTGATGTCAACGAGTCCTACAATGCCTTTGAGACACGATTACGGCAACATATTAACGAAAATAAAACCACTAGCGTTAGGTGCAGGAGGGCGGGAGAGAGAAGGAAGATAAAAGAGTGGATCACCTTGGGAATCTTGAAATGCCTGAAAAAGAGAGACAGACTCCACAGACTTGCAAATGAACGAACGTCTAACCGACGATTATCGGAATATTATAAACGCTACAGAAATATATGTGCAAAGGTAGTCAAGAAAGCTAAGGAACTTTATTTCGCTAAAAAAATCGAGAACGATGGACGGAAGCCGAAAGAGTGCTGGAAGATCATGAGAGAGTATCTAAATATTAAAAGTAACTCTAAAAGCTTCAAAAGTCTCGTGGTTTCTAAGGATAGCCAACATGTGCTGGAGGAACTCAACAGAATCAACAGATATTTTGGAACAATTGGTGAGACGCTGGCGGAGGAAGGGAGGATTACTACAGACGCGAGAACGAATCAACCATTAAGCGCGAATGGATTTACCAACGAACCGGTATCCTCATTTTTTGCTCGCCCAACAGATGTCACCGAAGTGATTACGGTTCTGAGAACCTTGAAGCGTAACACGTCAACGGGTATCGATGATGTGAAGACTGAAATGTTGCAGATGGTGAAGGAGCAGATTGCATCACCAATTTCCCACATATTTAATCTAAGTATTGAACAGGGAAGGTTTCCTGAAAGCGCCAAGACTGCACTACTGGTACCAATACACAAGAAGGGAGATACTCGAGATGTGTCGAATTATCGACCTATATCCCTGTTGACAACGATATCTAAGGTATTGGAGAAACTCATGAAGGCCCGCCTAGTTGAATTTTTGGAAAGGTTCAGGATTCTATCGAAAAACCAATTTGGATTTCGAAATGGGAAAAACACGGAAGGAGCAATAATGAGGCTCACGCACTATATCTCACAGAATTTGGACAATGGAAAAAAATGTATTGGAATTTTCATGGACCTTGCCAAGGCCTTCGATACAGTGCCGCATGACAGACTGCTTCAGAAGTTAAACCGGGTCGGAGTGAGAGGTAAGCTGAACGAATGGTTTGGGAGCTACTTGTCGAAAAGAAAACAGGTTATTAGGTACAACAATGTGCTGAGTGAAGAATTAATAATAACAAAGGGTGTTCCTCAGGGCAGTATTCTGGGCCCGGTGCTTTTCCTGGTATATATTAACGATCTGTGCAATGCTAATCTGAATGAGGGGGAAATAATTACTTTTGCGGATGACACTGTGTTGTTGTTCCGAGGACAATCGTGGGAGAGAGTATTTCAGAATGGCCAAGATGGCTTTGACATGGTGGCGGAGTGGCTGAAGCACAATCTCCTAACACTAAACGCAAACAAAACTAATTATGTGTGTTTTTCCATAAACAAGCGAACCACGCCTTGTCCGGACAGCAGCAGCATTGTTTATCACCGATGCAGAGGAAGCGAGGTATCACAGCGGGGCTGCTCCTGTCAAAGTCTGGAAAGACGTGATGTTGTGAAGTATCTGGGTGTTGAGTTGGACGAGAACCTCAGCTGGCATCAACATGTTATTGGATTGACAAAAAGGATCAGGAAGCTTATCTATGTTTTTCGACAACTCAGGTCTATATTGCCGATTGGCCATCTGATAATGGTATACTACGCTCTTTGTTATTCTCTTGTCGGGTACGCAATAATGGGATGGGGTGGTGCCGCTAAAACAATTCTAGATCCGCTATACAGGGCTCAAAAACTCGTCATAAAGGTTGCGCATGGATTGAGATATATGCATCCAACGGTGTCTCTCTTTGCGGACACTCGACTACTGAGTGTAAGACAGGTTTACATCTACAGGATAGTGATGAATGAGGTGGAAAATGGTATTGAGGGACGCACCCGAACTAGAGAAGGGGTTTCTACTAGAGGACAAACTATCAATTTGCCTCGCTGCAGGACGACATTTTGTCAGAGGTTTCCGGCTTATTTGGGGCCTAAATTATATAATACAGTAAAGACTGGGATTGCGAATGGAATTATGAGAGGAAAAAGTGTGAAGGAATTTTTGATAGAGAGGGGTGTGGTCGAATCGGAGGAGTTTGTCAGCAGAAGAATTGTGTGATGAGCGAGTGACATGCTGAATGGGTTTGTTTTGTTCTGACCTGCTTGCTGCGTGGTCTTTCTTCTGGTTGTTGTTTTGTTTTGTGTTCTTTTTTTATTTTTGTTTATTATTTTTTGTTCTTTTCTGCCTCGGCACAGGCTTTGCCTAGTGAGGCGTGAAGTTCGGATTTTTTGTTTGTTTTTTCGGTTGATAATGGTAATTCATTGATTCTTTTAATTTGCTAAGCATAATATGAAGTTTATTATTTAATGATTATATTTGGGTCGATGATGATGATTTATAATTTTAATGCATTTGGAATTGTACTAGAGTTATCATCGAAATTTGATTTATACGAGATGTTCATACTGTCATACTTTTATGGCTCTGTACATTTTTGAGATATATATGTTGTTAATATTATGCATGTATTGTTGATATTGAATGTTGTGTATGTATTATTGATGAATTATTATTTTTTTCAATAGAGAATGACATTAGTATATTATATTATTATCTATGTGACAGATATCATAGAGAGTATAGTAATATACGTGACGTGACGTCAAAGTCCCAGCGGACTTCTTATATAGGTGGTGTTGATCATGTGTTGATACTGATATTGTCGTGATCTATGGTATCTAAACGTTTTCTTCTTTAATCGTGTCTGTGATTTCATCGTGATTTGTCGAGTACAGAACATAGAGAAGAAATTACACTAGAGAGATAATGTTCTACTGGCATGGTCCCAACATGTACCACGTGACCATTGCTAAGCTCACACAAATTGTGACGTTTTTTAGTAGTGATTTGTGTATTTAGTTTTTTATTTTTAACATTTTTGCATTAACATCGAGACATTTTATATTTTAATCATATAATATTATTATTTAAGTATGGGTATTTACTGTTGTAAACTTTATAAATTGTTGAACAGGCATTTTTTCCGTGGTGAAATTAATTTAACTAAAAAAACTTTTTAACTCTTCCACAATTTTATTGCACCTGACATGTTTCAAAGGGGCACGCCGTCATGGTCACGGGCTATTTGAAACTCAAATAACATGTGACCATGAAGGGCATTATCGCAATCAACAAAACCCGTATGTTTATTTGCAAATAATAAGATATTTAACACAAACAACTTTTCAATTTTATATATTAGTATAAAAATAAATATTTGTTTATCTTTATTCGAATAAATAAAGATTAAAAACACGCGCATTTCTCATCGAAAGTATTTTAATGGCCGCGATATTCAGAAAGCACAACAGTCATCCAAAGTTTCTAGAGTAAGTTGAAGTCTTACGTTTCCAATTATTACCTAAATGAGGGGGTGCCTATTTATAAAAAAGGGAATAAATTACCAATTGGCTTAATAAGCAATTATCGTACATTTTTCTTTCGCAGTTTTTAATCATGCTGACAAATGAAGGTTTCAAGAAGTTAATTAGCGCAATATTGGAAATTTTACAATTTTACCGAAGGATATTATACCTATAAGTTAGACTAAAAGATTTCATCTCAATTTTTCTAAGTTTTCCTGTTTTATTGCATATTAATTACTTAATAAACTTAATAAAACTATTGCATAACACAATTGCGCCCTTATTCTCGTAGCGATCTTATTGCTATCGCGTCTTAATGATAATATGCAGACAAGATCTAGATCGCGATAAGATATAAGAGCGTAAGTGGTATTCACGAAACGAAATCCCATTTTAGCTACCACGTCTGGCTAAAAAGCATCCAGTGTGACGAAGATGAAAGTCTATAAATTGAGACGGGTTGGGCATGTGGAAAGAATGGATGAAAACATAATGCATGACAAAGAAAATTTTCAAGGCTGAAAGGAAAGGTGTAAGAAATCGTGGATCGAACACATTGATTCCATCCTCGAGGAAAGTCAGGTAACAAGTACGAGGAATTGGAGAGGTTGTATGTGAAATGGTATGTCACTGGAAGAAGCGAAAGAAGTGTGTTTGGATAGTAAAGAGTGGAGGTCCGTTCTCTCTGCCTACCCATAGGGAGGCAACAAAAGCTCTCTACTGCGTTCGATCTCGCGCAACTTCGACGACCTCCTCCAACGCCACGTCCAAATCTCTCAGCTCTGCCACAGCATGACAGTGTCTTACTCCTTTTTGAGATCGCGTTGGGGGGAATAACAGCCCTCTCCGTAATTACTAATTAACTATGACTTTTATCAAGCACTAGCTTTCCCTAAGAACGTTGCGTTGTCCTATTTTTACTTAAGATTGTTGAATTCGAATTTGGAAAGCGATAAATTAACTACCTACCTATTTAAGCAATATATATTCCGACTGATGCATCTGTTTTTTTATGTTTACATGCCACTTTCACATATGAACAGCTTATTCCTTTTATATAAAAGATTCATTACGTTGCTTTATTTTTAGAGAGGTGCCAGGTAATTTTTTAAACTAATAAAAATATCTTTTTCTTTAGTACAATAATCTTAATTTAAACATATTGAGCTATCACACTCGACTGAATAATAACAAACTTAGTATATTTTTGGAAATAATAGAAATAAATCGTATCAATTTCTTAATTATCTGGACTTCGTCTCTTTGTATCATTCAAAACAACAAGAAAGTGAACAAACTCCAGAAGTTGGTAGCCAATTAAACTTTGTCGTCTCCCGGTTGATTTGAAAAGCGCAATATCGAGTTTACCCGAGAGAATGGGTTCAAAGGGTTAAAAAATAAACTAAGGTGCTAAAAAAGGTAAAGGTTTTTATAGTCTGTTTATAGGCTAATGTGCCACTTGGGAGCTTAGGTAGGCATCTACCATCAGGTCAAGTAATTCAACATAAAAATTCATTACTCCTACGGTTAACCTACGTTCTCTTCAACCTCCTTAACAATTTTGGTTTAAATGCGTTAGTCTATTGGATTTTTAGTATAAACAAATCAATTTAACGATTTCATATATTATGAATATTATTAAACACTCGCTCACACGCAGGGCTGTGAAATTCTGCTGGATGTACGTTTCCTTGAAATATGGTGAAAAATATTCAAAATATTTTCCCCACCTTCCATCACAACATTCAATCGCAACATATTACAGAAAAGATTATATTTTTTTGGAAATTTTAGATAGTTTTTGTGACAATTGTCTCATATTCATTAGAACTTACTACGCAGTCAGCAGGTGTGTTGTTTATTGAAATTAAGACTTGTCTTATTACAAAGTAAACTGTTGTATTTTATTTTAAAGGAGTCATTTTAAGCAACAAATTCGTATAAATCTAATATTTAAACTGTGCAAATGATGCATAAAAGCAAAATGAAAAATGTAGAGGATTCACATATACTGTGTGTAATCACGGTATTTTTTTTCCAAACGCGTGTGACCAAGGTGTTAATGATGTGGACAATATACAATCAAGCAATGAAATGATTTGAGAATATGATAGAAAAATGAAGTCTCTAATGATTCGATTTCGCAAGTCTCTACGAATCATCCGTTACACGTGGTTATTTTTATTTTGACACTGTTATTTTTTATTTTGAACCCCAATTTTAACATTAAAATTTCATCAATGTCAATAGTAAAATATTCTAAGGCTTTCCAGTGAAAATAATTGTCTTTTGTCTAAAACAGCTTTCGATTAAAAATTGTTAACCTTTCATAAAACTTTAATAACTGATATTCGAGTCTTATTTATTTTTATGTCTGTCGCGTCGACGAAATAAAGTTAAGTACCTAATACAATAAGTTTTCTAAGCTTTAGCGATTGTCATTAAGGTAGCTTTACTTATTTCTTCTTCTTTTTTTATGTGACTCGTCGATTCCCTCCAACGTTGGCGATCACTTAGGCGAACTTGCCCCTGTCCTGCGCTTCCCGGAAGACCTCTTATATAGTTCGGATGCCAGTCCCTCCCTTACACTGCGCAATCAGGACATCTGTCTCCTGCCAGGCCCTTAGCTTTTCTCTATTTTTCCCTTCAGTATTAGGTGATGTAGACGATACTTCTCTCCTCGCAGTGCGTGGCCCAGATATTATTTTTTCTGGACCTTGATAATTAACAACAGCTCTGTCAACTATAGCTCACCTCAAGTTTCCATATCCTGTCCAGGGAATTCTGAACATTCAACGATGGAACCATATTTCTAAAATGCTTCCAGTCTGTTCATTGAGTTTACTTTTACTTATTTAAACATAATGATTATTATTCTAAAATTAAAAACAGACGATTGAGTTGCGTCGTATCCAATTTTTATTGAGACTTGACATTTCTGTATTCTGAAAATGTTTTATCCAATACATTAGTTGCGTAACTACTGGCAACCAATTAAGCCCTAAGCAAGAGCTTCTTGCGTTGAGTTGGAACGTGAATTTGAGAATACCAGTCAATATTATGTACCTACTTATTTATCTGGAATAGATTTTTTTTTCCTTATGAGATTTTTCATCAGCAATTTCTACCAGAATTTTTTTTTACTTATTTATCAGACAAAATAATATCCGGTCTATTATAACGGTGGGTATATTTTTCTGTTGTTATTATGTTTTTATGAACTTGTTATTTTGGTTATCTGAAATCGATTTAAGGTTCTATTTACAGAGCAAAATATTATTATAATCCATAACAAAATGTTGTAGACTTTCTATCAAATGATTCATTAATTTATTACCTATGTCGATTCAAAGCGAAATGAATGGCCGTAGAAATGATGAAACCCATAAATTCATTCAAAGTAAATAGATGTGAATTTATATGGATACTATTCCGGGTGTATTATCAAAGAAGTTATTTTAAAGCTGCGTGTAAACTTATATGTATACTCCCGTAGTTAAAAGAAACCATTTCTAATTTCAAACATAGATGAAACATTGAAAACTAAATGAAAAGCCAAATGATCTAACGCATTTTGTGTTTTCAAAGAATGTATGTTGAATACTTTAATAATTGGGTCTGTATGGGCTTCCACTACACCCTTAAAGCCATCTAGTTAAGTTAGATAGTCTCTAGATACTAGATAGGGAAATTAACATACTCTTTCATTGTACTCGATCTTGTATAAACTCAACCGCATTAGATAAAAAATATTGTTTGGAAGGATAGTTTCATTTTCAAACATCCATTTCACAATTACCTTAAAGATTCATTCATAAGTCAGAAAAAACATAGACAACACACTTCTGAGTGGATAGTAGTTAATTTTAGGAAGGGATGGAGAAAAATAATTTCAGGATTACGATGCATGCGATGATAGGATTTAATAATACCTACTGTTGTGTGTCTTATTCTAGAAAATGTTCTGTTAAACAAAATATGGCAAATGTGAGAGCCAACAAAAGAGCTAATAACAATTAGTCAACATTTCCAAATAAAGTGATTTATTCGTTAACATCTTTTAGCCGCTCGTCCCAATCCATCACCAAAGCATAGCGGGGTGAATAATTAGCGATAGCATTTGGATGTAAACTTGTAGAAATTTAATAAGGCTCCGAGCCGGTCTGTCCCAATCCCATTGTTGTATTTATTTATCTTCATATTTTACTTCCTCTGTTTACGGGAAATGTGTTTCTACGAGCGGAGTAAATAAATTAAACAAGGGAGACAACTCAAATATAATTAGTGGCCTCACCCCCCCCCCCCCCCTCCTTCCCTCTAATGTGAAACAAAAACAAAGCGAAAAGAAGGAATGATCGAATCTCAAATTTAAATTAATATACGTACATAATTTTTTTTTTTTTTTTTTTTCTTACAACGTCTATAGATGTGATCGTAGTGTTAACACGAGTGAAAAGAAGAGAGGGGGGGGAGTGTTGATAGCAGTGCACAAGAGTATTCCATCTTCATCCATCAGAATAAAAAACAATGAAATAGAACAATTATATGTATCGGTCAAGATTGACCACAAAAAGATAATAATAGGAAATGTTTATATTCCACCTGCATCAAGAATCGAAACATATAAGATCTACTGTGAAGAACTGGAAAATATATGTAGTAAACATCCTAATACCGATGTTCTCATTTCTGGAGATTTTAATCTACCAAGTATAAAATGGTCACCAAATGGCAATGAGTTTCCTGACTATGGGGAGAACAGTGAATGTGCTAGAGAGATAATCGACACAATACTCTTTCTGGGACTGTCTCAACAAAATTATGTATATAATGCTGGAGGTCGTATCTTGGATTTAATATTCACTAATGCGGGGAACGTGGTTGTTGAACGTGCTGACGATGAAGTAGTACCGGTTGATAGTCACCATCCACCTTTATATATAAAAATGAATTTGTCCAAGGCAAAAAATCTGAGAGGAGAAACTTCCTCATATAATTTTTTAAAAGGGAATTACGATGGCGCAATAAAATATCTTTTCGATTGTGACTGGTCCTTTCTCCAGAGCAGCGATGTCGAGTACATGGTCGCTATGCTTTACGGCATCCTCTATGAAACAATCCAGAAATTTATACCTTATGAAAGATACAAAATAAGAACATACCCTGTATGGTTCTCACAGGAGCTTATAGGCCTTATTCTGGAAAAAAAGGCGGCCCACAAAGTCTATAAGGAATCCTACAGCGATGAACATTACCTGGTCTTCAGCAGACTTAGAGCCAAATGTAACATGTTGAAAGCATCTTGCTACGCAAATTATGTGAAGAACGCCGAAGATACAACAACAGATATGAAGAGCTTATGGA
Source organism: Mystacides longicornis (assembly GCA_963576905.1). NCBI lineage: Eukaryota > Metazoa > Arthropoda > Insecta > Trichoptera > Leptoceridae > Mystacides > Mystacides longicornis. The sequence goes on from OY756427.1 coordinate 25,224,261, forward strand.
AATTTAAAAATTCCTTATCAAAGAGTGATAATGACTATCCCACCCAAATGATATTAAATAACGAACGTGTTAATGAAATGGAGGATATCTACATAATAATTCAGAAATGTTTTTTTATTTGCCTTTGACAATACTTTCCGTTATGTCGGAGCATCACGCTCAAAATACAAATGCTACGTCAGATATGAATCTGCGCAGAGCGGTGAAATTTGCTCGAGAACGTTCTAAGATACAATTGGCAACGTTAACTTTAATATATTAAGCGCTATTTAAAAAACTTTATTTTTTTAGGATCTTCATACAAATTTTTCAAAAAAGACAGTAAGCCATCGTTTGGAAACAAAATTACTCATGTAAACGTTGAATGGAATCTTGGTATTACGGTATGAAAATGTAATAAAATAATTGGAGATTGATTTGTTATACATATAAATGTTATTCAAATCTTATTATTCTCAATAAATAAAGATTTAATGCAAAATTTTGGAAATATAATTCCTCCATTTTGTAATTTGACACATTTAAAAAAATTTATAAGATAATTTTGAGATACCTGTCTAACCTTAGAAAGTCCCATCCTAATATTGGTTTTATTATTATAGATAAAGACTACGCTGGGCCAGACATGAGCAGATAATGCCATCATTGCGAGCACCAAAGAGAATTATGGGTGAACATCCGGCCGAATTGGAAGACCTAGGCTGCAATGAGAGAATGTGGTCAGGAGGGATGCCGAGCAACTTTTTGACCCACGAAATCAGGACAGATGTAGAGACAAGGTTGACTCTGCGTCCAGTATTGGAAGCCAAGGCTAAATTAGGCTGTAGCGCCATCGGAAGAAGAAATATTTATAGATATTATGTTAAAATAACCAACACCAGGCCGATTAAAACGTCATTTACTTATAAATTTTTCACAATTTTTAATATTATTCTTATGAATATGAAGATTACCTATGTATATTTAATTTGCAGATTATGTGTATTAAGTAAATACTAAAAAGAGCATTCATAGATTTGTTAAAAGAACCTAGCAACATCATTAACTTACAAGTGATTGCATTGGAGGACAATTATTGTTAACTAAATTCCAAACTATTAATTTTTTTTTAATTTAGATATATTATTATTTTAATTTCAGAATTATTATTATTGTAAACCTGTTTTTTTTTATGTTGAAATTTAGTTGAAGTTTCTATAATCAGACCTCTTTTCCTGTAACATCGAAAAAATTCATATTATTACAGACTGATATATTCAACATTACACCGTTATTTATGGTCAATTTTAAAATGCCATTTTTTTTAACATTTGACCAGTACTAACTGGATTATGACTTTCTTCTCTTGCTATTTCGAATGGCTTTGTGTGATGACTTCACGTTAACAACGTTCCTTATTTAGGTGGTCAAATTGAAATCCTTGAGTAATCGACAAATTCAACAATCTGCCAAGATGCTAACCACCGGGCCAACGGCCCGTTGCATTTATGCCTTCCATAATTCGTCTATGGAGCTGAGATTCCTAGGATTATATCTTATAATGAATGCAATGCCAAAATGTCTACAGAATTTTAAAATGTGTCAAAATTTTCTAGATTCAACTCTTGGTATGACTTATATTAAGCACCTATGAGAGATGTGAGTTCTAATTCTCTAGAAGTACCTAAATATTTATACTCAAAATTATCATTTATTAAAAAGTTTTACCCTGTTAAATGAAGTTTATCAACTGCAAAATACCTTAGTTATTTATTATAAAAGTGTGTTTCTTTACCAATTATTGTATTGATTGTTTTATTAATGTAAGTAAAATTAATTTTTGAAATCCAAACTCCCTTTACGCCCCACTTAGGGGCATAGGGATTTAATAAATTGGTGGTATAATTGCCATAGCAACTTGGAATTTTTATTATTACCCTATTCCTGTGTTATATTTTTAATAAGCAATCTACACTGATTTTTCTATTCACACGAAGGCTGGATGTGAGGTGCAGGTTCGAATCCTTGGCCACAAAATTCTTTACTATGTTCAAAATAATTAACACCCACTTCTGGTAAGAAATTTCTGGTTCCAATTCCCAGATGGGTCAGAATATTTATAGGAATTTTTTATGCAATATTTTCTTGCTGGCTATACTGACAATTTTTCATACAAAAGATTTTCAGGTACAAAATCACTGGCTCGGGTAGAGGTCTTAACACTTAAAATAATTATGTACCTACCTGTTAAATTTGATATTAAGAATAAATAAAGCTTTGTAGGTACATAATTATATTTTTGCAGAAGAACAACTAAAGCATTTACAGAAATCAAGTGTTCTATCTAAATGTACTTGAAGGGGAAGGTATAGAAAATAGATAAAAATGCTATGTTTATGACTCACCTTTGCTGCCTCCACAGCAATTCTACAAATTTATCATACTATCTAATTATATCTACCTATTTACCAATTCAAATCCTCAGACTTACAGGTAATACAAACTCGATCAGTCAATCAATTCTCCATTTTTTGACCCCACTTAGGGACATACTTTATAGGTACCATATTTTATTAATCCATAAATCAGGTTCTGTAATTCACATTTTTCTCAACAAACTTCATCAACAATTTTATGGACGGGTAAAAAGGCTAGTAGTAAATAAATTTGCAAGTTTCTTTAGTGAAGTATATGAACCAAAATTGAGTGGTGTTTCCCCAGCTATTTCAAATGATAAATCAGTCCAACTTTCACATTGTCATATCTCATTTCAAGATTTGTACAATAAATTGCTCCATCTGAACATTAATAAATCACCGGGGCCTGATAATGTTCCACCAATTTTTGTAAAGAAATGTGCGGATGCTCTTATTGTTCCACTTTTGGTAATCTATAATAAGTCCCTGGAATCTGGACGCTTTCCGTCCACATGGAAAATGGGTAATATTATTCCTATTTTCAAAAAGGGAAACAAATCCGAAATAGTAAATTATAGACCAATATGTCTCCAGTCAACCCTGGCTAAACTCTTTGAATCTCTAGTACTCGAGCAATTAGTTCCGTCCGTATCACGAATATTGGAACATCAGCAACATGGCTTCATATCCGGTAGATCTACGTTGACAAATCTGGCAATCTACGAACATTTTATTGCCGAAGGCCTTGCTCGTGGCTGTCAGGTGGACAGCGTCTACACTGACTTCAGTAAGGCCTTTGACAAGGTGCCCCATGGTATCCTTGTCAGCAAGCTTTCGGGGCTGGGAATATCGGGAGTCTTGATAGAATGGCTTGGAAGCTTTCTTACAGGACGAACGCTACGGGTAAATATTAAAGGCACTAGTTCGGATTGTTTCATTGCTACGAGTGGCTTACCGCAAGGCAGCCATCTCTCTCCCATACTCTTTCTTATATTCATAGATAATTTAGTCTCAAAAATGAGAGATGTCAAATGTCTGTTGTTTGCGGACGATCTGAAGGTGTTCAGAAACATAGAAAGCACCCGGGACTGTTACATATTACAGGAGAACCTTGATATATTAAATATCTGGTGCCGAGAGAATCGTTTGTTTCTTAATGTCAAAAAATGTCAAAAGATTACTTTTTCCAGAAGCAAACAGACTATCCATTTTGATTATCGAGTGGAAGACCATACACTTGAAACAGTAAATGAGATACGGGACCTCGGCGTAGTGTTTGATGATAAGCTTTCATTCGTGAAACATATTAACGATGTTACAAGTAGGGCAATGCAAACGTTGGGATTTGTTCTGCGAACGGTGAGTGATTTTAGTAATATTCACGCGATTGCACTGCTATACAAGTCGCTCGTTCGCGGGCAGCTTGAATATAATTCCGCAATATGGTCACCCACATATAACATTCATATAAACAATATAGAACGCATCCAACGAAAGTTTCTGAGGTTTATAAATTTTAAATTGGGTATTCCTCGAAATGAACTGAACTACGACCGCTTGCTTACAATATTAAACTTAGGAACACTTGAAAGTAGAAGAGTCATAAATGATCTTATATTTTTATATAAAATTGTAAACAATCTTTTTGACAGCCCTGAGCTGGTGCAGCATATTATGTTTAGGGTACCGACTCGATGTACAAGAAATCAAGAGTCTTTCTACATAGTAAACCATAATACAAACTACATAAGACACACAGTGGTGCCTCGTATACATTATATGGGAAACAAATATCTAACTAATATAGATATATTCTGTGTGGCTTTTGATGAATTCAAATCCATTCTTAAAGAGATGTTCACACATAGAATCTAGACCCTTTTATTGTCTTGCACTTGTTTGTCCATTAACCTCCGAGTTTAAGCTTTGATACTTATGATTAACATTTTATAATTTTTTGTTTTTTTTGTAATTTTTTATATTGTATCATGATGAGAAGTATATGTGCATATGTTTTTTAGCAACTATTGTACTCCTTTATATTAATTGTATACACTCACATTTAATCTATAATAATGTAAAAGGCATAATGCCGTAAATTGTTGAAATAAATAAATAAATAAATAAATAAATAAATAAATAAATAATTAAATTTCACAACATCAAGTAGGTAGGTACTGTCTCGTGAAATTCGATTAAACCTTGGAGTATCTACCTACCTGCCAGCAGTTTTTGAATAATTTTGAATTTCTAGAACGAAACGGTTTTTATTTCAAACGAAATATTTGCACTTCATTTGGCAATGAGCTATGGAAAAAAACTTGATAACAGTTTTTTTTTTTAATTTTCTAAATAATCTTAGATTCGTATTTTAAGAATCTTGACGTAATGGATATATAAAACATTCAGGAAATTTACATCTAGGATTCTTTACGATTATAGGGAGGTATTTAAAAAATCATTTAGTTACTTAATTTCTGTGTCGCTTATTCTACTTTTTTTTTTTTAATAAAATAAAAAGGTATCACTTTTATATTGGTTTGCTTTATTTATCAAACATCCGTTTCGTCGAAGATCATCTTTACTATTTACGATATACACACATATTTGTTATTATCATAATTTTTTTAATTAATTCTTTTTTTTATTGATTTAATTTAAGTAACTTTTTTAAATGATTTATTGTTGTTTACCTTAGTTCATCCAAGCCAATCAGCTGTTGATATTGATTTTGTTAAAATGTTTTCATTATGCTACACCCACAAACAGGCTATGCCTTGTGGGATTTTTCGAAGTGTTTAATTGTTAAGTTAATTTTAAGAGTGTATTTTTTATTCGAAAAATAAATCATTATTATATGAAGACGTGGTCTTTGGGACAGGACGGTTATGCCTCTTAAACTGGTCACAAATAAACCATAATATGCCCTCATGTGATGATAATTTTATCGAGCATATTTTACTGTTTAAAGGGGAAAAAATACATGCTTAAAAAAAGAGTGTTGTTTTGATATCGGATTACTTAATTGAAATTTGGGCAAATAACAAACAACTCCATAAACGAGTTTGATAGGAACAAAATTTGTTGATTTTTAATATCAATTAATTAATTCAAAAGGCTACCTACATGAAACGTTTTTTGTTTTCAGTTGATGTCAATATAATCAACTAATTGACGGGAAATGGGAATGAATCATTGAAACGTAGAAGTGTAAAATAATTGTTCGCACCTCGTCAAATTCAATCAGATAACTGGCGTCTCCGTCTGCAGACATAATTAAGGCGTCACAGATCCAAAGATTCCACCATATCTGTTGGTTCTCACAATTGATTGCTGGATAGCGTGACTTGAAGAACATCCACGTGGATGATGACCCAGAACTGTTGCTAGTTTATCATCCTTACTACATACTTGTGTACCTACTGAAATTCAGACACGTATAATGAGTATAAAAGTTTTAGTGTGTTAATAAAGGAACAATCGAATCACAAAGTGTGTTTTTGGAAACTTTTTCGCTGTACCGGCATTCTTTGCATATTATGCCGATCTGCTACTAGGTAGGTATACAGTTATTATGTTTCCGGTGAAATATTAAAAAAGCTGCTAACCTAGGGTAGCCCAGAACTCATAGTATATTATAACAGCCTTTTCGTGTAAAACATATCTTTGCATAAAAATTCATAATTTTACGATTAAAATGAATTTATCCTTGGAATTATTATAGAAACTTTAAAATGATATCGACTATTGGAGCTTTTTATTATCTGCTTTAGAACTACATATTCAATATTAATCGGTAGTTTAAGGGGGACCTCAAATTTTACGTGCTTGTGTAGGAGCATAAGACCAACCGGTATACCAAATTTTATGAAAATCGAAGAAATTTTTTTTTCTTTTTTAACCCTTTTTCTAGAACAAGAGAAATTTTCTTTGGACACTTTAAGAGGGTTCCCCTGAAGGTACAGATCTCAACATTTACTGACTCATCTACATCGAGGGGCTAACCGTTCTACCGAATTTCAATCAAATCGGATAAAAATTACTATGAGTTATGGGTGCGCACACATTTTTGGCGTACGCGTACGGGTACGCGTACACTACACCCTCGAAAACGTCGAGAAAATTAATTTCAGCGAAATCCATTTTTTTTTTTGAAATCCGATCACAAGACTCATGTATATTCCATATACTATGAGTAATATATTCCATACTATGAGTAAAACTTATCTATTTGAATTACATTAAATAGACTTTTTGAAAACGTTTACTCTACACCTGTATGTAGTAAGTTTAAAATTAAACTATCTATTGATAGCCTGACTTGATTTGAAACGAAAATCTTGCCTACATAATGTGTGGACAAAAAAAAAGCGTCATCTTGTCTGTAGTTGCTGTCCAAATTTGAGCAGTCATTGAAACAGCATTATAGAAATTAACGTAAAGTTCCGTAGTAGTCAAATAGAAAACTTTTGTCGTTTAAAAAAGGAACTTAAAATTTGGTTCAATGTTCACATCTAACAGTTGTGTTGGTAGCAATATGAATATTTTGTACTTGGCTACCTAAATTTGTGGCTACGAAACTTCTTTGTTGAAAAAATATAAATACATTTTCAAACATAATTTTTAACGTTGATAAAATCGATTTACAAACAAAAAATACGCGAATATTATCTTTATTTCTTTTAACTAAGCAGAGAGTACAGTCTTTCATTCTTTCCTATAAGTACAGAAAAACAGTTTTCTGTAGCTTTTCATCAGCATAATGTTCCGCACACATTGGCTCCTATTTTTTGTGCCTAATCCTGCAGCCCGATTCACGGAAAAGTTTAAGTCTAAGTTCGAACGAAGTTCGATTCAAACTTTTGTGAATAGGGCTGCTGGTAATAATAATTATTGTAGGCGGCGACTATCTACAGTCTATGTACCTATTCACGGAGGGTTTGAATCGAACTTCGTTCGAACTTCGAACTAAACTTACACTTAAACTTTTCCGTGAATCGGGCTGCTGACCTTTTCTTCCTTTAAAACGGCACCAATGCTATCGATCCAAGTCCCCATGCACCCTTTTTGTCCATCTTTCTTCATTCACTCTGTCAAAATTCCCAAACCACCTCAGTTCATTCACTTTCATTCTAGTCACTACGTTAATATTTACTCCACATTCCTTTCAAACACTATTGCCTGCATCAGAAGCTTTAAAAAAAACCTTTTGCTTGTAGGTAAACTTAGTAAGTAACTGAAAAAAAAACTATTGATTTAGTGTTTAAGTTCTCAAGACTAATGGATGAAGAATGAAGCTAAGCCACCTCCGAAAACTTAATTCATTCTGGCTTCACCCGTGGAATTACCGATGAAACTGAAAAAAGCACACACTGAGGGGATCCATCATTGCATTAAGGCCGGCACGTGATATCTTAATCAAACATAAATAACAGTTTGGACAGACAGGCCGGGACGCCTTAGCCCTGCGACATGTTTATCAGAGGTTTGAAAACACCCCCTATATCTACTACAGATTGAATACATTATTTTTTCACGAATATATTAGCGAAGACAGCCTTCGAATTTATATCATATTATTTTTATAAACAACTAGCTTTCCCGACAGACGTTGTCCTCTAGTCCTTACTATGAATATAGATTTCGAATTTGTAGGTAATTTATACAAAAATACGTTAAAAATAATTTTGAATGTTGAAAAATTTGTTCTAAAAGCTTGAAAGAAATTATATCAATAATCTGCGTGCCAGTGTTTTGAAAATCTAGTTGTCAGGGAAATAAAAATTGTGACTGTCTGTCTTTCGCATAACTCTTTCCTATATGCAAAATAGTCATGCGAAAGAGAGACAGCATTCACTTGTGATGCCTTCGAGATCGCAGTCTTTCTTTCGAATAACTCATTCGTATACGCGAAAAAGAGACAGAAAATCGAAAGAATCACAAGTAATTATGTGCTAAATTTAAGTTCATTTTTGTTTCTTTTTTCAATTTTTTTTAATATTTTAATACCTAGATACTGTATTTCTTCATAATATCTATTATTGTGAATTTTATGTAACTACTTCAAAAGTAAGTAAGAAATAATAAAAAAAAATATTCTTCCAACTAATCAACACGACAGAAGAGGACGCCTTTAAAATTTTACGACAAAATCCAAATTAAATATTCTTAAAATTATTGTTTCCGTTATTTTATTTATATAAATTTACGGCGTTATTTAACAATTTTACAATATTGTATACATTTCACATGTAATGTAGGTATGCTTTATTAATATAGTTCCAAAAAGACTACACCGCCTATGTCATGTGCTTGACGACACTGCTTTCCGGCCTGTCAGTACAAATGAGAGAGACAGCAATCTGTATCGAAAAAAGTAATCAGTAGTCGAAAATGAAAAGTGTAAAATAGTAGATTCTGATTCCGATGTTGTAAATGTCAGTTACCAAAGGCGCAGACTTTTAGTCCGAGTGATGTTCAAACAGACTGAATTCTTCAACGTTTGTTTGAATGCTACACGTATCTAAAAAACTCCGAATGTAAAGAAGCTTACAGAGAAGAAATGACAAATCTACAGTTCATACATAAATCAAACTCTGCGCTTCTCAATAATCCGCTGAGCTGACAAAACAAAACATGACTTTTGGATGCAAGCGACGACGTTGCAGTAGTGATACTATATTCAGCAGTATTTTTCAGTTCTACATTAAAGATAGTCTGGACGTTTCATCTACTAAGTCAACACAAAATTTCGATAGACTATTTTTTCAGACAAGATCTTATTATTATTGAATCTTCAATGGGAGGTTTTCTGGGGAGTTTCGACAAGACACACTATTGTCAAATTATGACAGCTATCAAACATACCATCTAGCATTGACTGAAGAAGATTATGCTAATATAATAATATCTCCTCTCTTTTTTGTATTCTCAATTAAACAATTTAACGTTTTAATTATTGATGACTGCAAAAGTGGCTTTTTCTAGGAGGTAAACCATAGTGTGTCCTTTAACACTACACACAAACAAAAGCGCTAGGTATATATTTGTCTTCAACGGTAGATTTGCAGTACTGTTCTTTGAGAATAAGTCTCAGTGGTGCTGTTCTGTATCTTCTTGTTTTATTGTTTTCTGTTACGGTATTTTTTCATTTGTATTTAGATAAAATAAATTTTTTAATAAAATAAGATAAATAATTATTTTATCTGTAATAGTATGTATAAAGAAATGTACAGTGATTATTCTAAACATATGGTTGAGGTTATAAACGTTAATTTGACCAGTGTTGCCAACGCCGTTTTTCAAACCCAAAGTAGCCAAACTGAAAATTTGGTATGCGGTCATTCCGAAAATTTTAGTATGCGAAGAGAGGTGGGAGTTCACTAAAAAAAGGTCATTTAGTATCCGAAAGGTGAAAATTCGCTAAAAGGGAAGTAACCCAAGTGGCTACCTGTCGCCTTTTAGATTTTTTCGTCGCATATTCTCGTTCTAAATAGCCCAAATGGCAGTAAATCGCCCCCTTTGGCAACACTGAATTTGACAATAGACCGGATTAGCAAAGGCGCCTCTAGTGGCACTAAATGAAAAAAAACATCCCATTGTTGATACATTTTAACATAGTGTATAATACATATTATACCTGCTGTAAAATGTCAACAAAAGAGAAATTTTAAGATTGTTTTTAAATTATTGGACTTCGGACATTTCGAAAAACGGTAAATTTAGGACCTAAATGGCAATAGTTGTTACATAGCTTATTTTATGTTGATCAGATGAGACTAAGCCATACTTTTAAGCAACTATTTAAACCCCGTAGTTTCAAATCGGAAAAATTGCCGTTCGATCGTAAAATGTAAAAGTAGGTATGTATCTTCTTTATTGTTCTAGTCCCGGAAAAATGCACGAGAATTTATGTAATTAAATTTAAAAAGATACGCAGCTATTTGGTTATAAACCCTCTTCTTAATTACATTACAGATATATTATTCCTATAAAACACCAGTAAGTTAAAAACTTTCACGTAAGTATTCCGTATGTTTCCTAAGAGATTAAGTCTCTAAAAATATGGAAAGAGGAGTAGCAAGCTATTTAGTTGGGTAAAACTTATATTCATCAGTCTAGAAGGCTTTCAAGTTTTGACGAACAATTTATTTCGGATTCCAACTTTTTGTATTGGAATAAAGAATAAAGCAGATGAGGGTACAGTGTGTATTGGAAAAAAAGTTTGTCATTGTAAAAAAAGGTTCGCCAGTTTGGGAAGTATTGATATTATATCCACGAAGCCGCTTCCTATATGTCTCGTGCATATCCCACGTTCTCTCACGTTTCATCCTAGAAGCTTTACACTTAATCCTACATCCTCCCTCCCGTTAGCAGCCATTTCCTTGCACCCCCCAGCCCCCACTCAATGACAATACAACACACCCTCTCTGCCACCCCCTTAGGGAGTTTGCCAGCTGAACGCCTGGAATATCTTCATTATTGCCATTATCGAAATTAAGATCTTGCACAACAATAGGTACAACCGAACTGTGATGTGTTATTGTTTTATTACAATCGGACCTGTAGCGCCGGACGCCGGATCGGACGGATACAGTGTAACCTTAGCGCCAGGTAAACTCTGTCATTCTATTGAATAATACCATTTTCTGTGCTTTGTATTTTTATGAATAGGATTGATGTCAAACCTCGAATAGCACATTCATTTTATGGAATCCGTTTAATCGAAATGTCTTGTGAATGCAGCAAGTAGGTACAGAATTCTTCCATTGCGCCATCTCAAATTATAGTTAAAGTACTTTTGGTCTCAAAACATCTTCTTGCTTAATGTACCTTTTAAATCTAAATTTTTTACTTAATGCTTTGTCTTGGCGAAAGACTTCCAGAGACGCGGTTTTACATTCTACCTAAAGCAAGTGATTTATTGATATGTTTAATAAGCTTAAATAATTCTTATAGATATGATTTTGGAATTCGACCACCCACGGCAGCAGAAATTTAAATTTTCGTCAACAGTCTCGCAGTACTGACTACTCTTTAAAATGAATCTAATTATTGAATCTTAATGCATAATTTTTGGGTTTAGATCATCTTAAGGTAATCTCCGTTAGAAATCGTTATTATCAGATTCCTTTATTTTTTCACACTCTACATTGACGAAAAATTCTATCGCAAATTCAAATTTTCTAAGGGGGCTGATTTCAATAATATGATAATATAATATCATAACCAAAAGACAATAAATACGAAAGTTTTTTCACACCCAAATCTCGATGTTCTCATGAAACCATCGAACGTTTTATCTTCCTCACTAAAAGGTTTAAAGAAATAATATTAAATAAAATTTATTCCAAGCTCGTATAAATAATATAAACTCAATCTGTTTGTTAAAAAATATTAAAACGGATGGTTTCCATTTCAATAAATTTGATTAAAAACAAAACTAAGCTGTGGACCCGAATCTCTTTCATAAAAATATTATAATCTTCATTTTAACTGATATATAAATCAAAAAATGTACTATCCAAAAACAATAATTAATCGGATTCAAAAAATACATTTTTGCTATCATACCTATTTGCTGGAGAAAATCTCAACACGACTCTTAGTTACATAATTTGTAAATCAATTACAAACAAAACCTATCAACGCAAAATGCCATAAGTGTTACTGACGTTTATGGCCATAGAGTATCGATACATGCGCGTCAATGCTGCCATGTGTATTTGCATATGGTTCAGGTTCACGTGAAAAATAAAAAAAATCTTAGACATGTTCACTGTTCAGCTATTCGGAAACTCCCATCAATAAATAATATAGTAGTTTAAATGGCAAATCAACGTTTACTGTAGGTACGTATCATCTATGGTATCTCTATCTATAATATAAATGAAGGTCGGGTTAGTGCGAACACTTATAACTTCGGCTGAACAGATTCTTTCGATGTTCGATTTATTGAATAACTATTAAAATGTTGAAAATGCATAAAACATTAAATAAAATATGACAATAAAGTTAGTATGGAATGGATGTTCCTATGAAGACATCTATGAAAAAATCTAACAAAATTATTGTCTTTCCTGCACCGTTTCGGGCGTTTTAGATAAAAAAAAATTAAAAATAGATTGGATTATATTTATTATATTTCACTATTTTTTTTTTCATTTTCTTTTATTGGATATATAAATGGAGCCCTATTTACCTTGGTAAACGCACCACGCGTGAACGGCATCAGGACCCATTTCCGTAATTCAATGATGTGTTGCTATTGTCAGAGGAAGCTTCTTATGAAAGTAAATAATTGGCGTTTGACATAACTGTCAGTCGATTGACAGAAAATGCCCTGCAAACATCGTTTAAAACAGATTCATCGTTCGAAATCGAATTGGTATTAAATAGGTAATGATTATTGTTACCTACCTATACAAATTTGCATTCAATATTCATAATATTTACAGGTCTATCGAAGAAACTAGTTATTTATAGGTACCTACTTAATTTGAAAATATGAAATCGAACAGCGTTTTCGATGAAAATTTAAAAAAAAGTTACCTATTCGATAATTGAATCTTACCTATAAATACCTATAAAGGACTTATGTGATCCTGATCCGGCATATTTTTACATAACTGACTAAGAAAAACCGATAAATTGAAGTTTACATTAACGAATAAAAAGTTTCCACAAGAATTATGATTGAAAATCTTAGTGCTAAATATTTCGGTCTTTCATGCTTCAGAAATACTGTAATGTTTGTATTTCTACTCACACACACATCGATGTATTTGACATTATTTGATACAGATCTTTTGTTTATCTGTGGTCATGGTTATCTTTATTAATAACTAGCTGACCCATCGAACTTCGTCCCGATCAATAAAATATTGCTGGGTAACAATAACATAGCATAGCTAACATTGTGAAAAAATCAAAACTTATGTGGTTATAATATTATGAATCAGTTATTTCAAAAGCACCAAAACTCACCCATTTCTATATTAGATATCTATATTGAATTTTCATCATCTTACTTATAAAAAGTCATAAATAGTCATATAGATAATACAGACTTTTTTATAAGTCAGATGATTCTAAATTAATTGCACAACTAAAACACTAGAAAAAGATTCATTAATTGGTTTAAAATGCTTAAATTATGTGTGAATGTTAAATAAAAGTATTCTATCTTACATAACTAGGTATATTGTGAACTCTTGAGTCTATCATTTGAGTAGAAATTTAAGAGGTCTGAAGGAGATCTAATTATGCTGCAGCAGTCACATCAAGGGTAGTGCGGAGCTAGGGGAGCAAAGGGGAAAGTTGGGCAATCGAAATATCTCGGAAACTATTCACTGCACGCTAATGCATCCAAAATGTAAATTAATCTCAATAGAGTGAAGATTGCGCGTGCATTGTTTATTTTGTGACTAAAAAGTAAAATATTCGTAAATCAGAATGTTTCATAACATGTTTCACGTCCATAAATTTAATATCTTTTTGATATTATGTAGATCTAGAAGTTTTAAATAACCTTATATTTTTATGTGTTTTCTAAAGAATAATAATTAATAAATTAAGACCTCATACATTTGCTCCTTACAGAACTGTTGGATATAGTTTCCTTTATGTTTTTGTCAATTTATTCTCATCGATTCATTGGATATAATCGTGGGGCTAGCACGAGTTTTATCGAAAGCTAATTGTACACTAATAAGCGCTTATTAACGTGTATTTTTTTATTTTTTTTATTTTTTTATTTATCATTCTCATCCCTAGGCCTTTTCAGGCACTTGGAGTCGTCAAAATCATACAAAATATTACATTAATGATTTCAAACAAAAATGATACAAAATAATAGGAAAACAAACAAGAATCGCACATGAAACAATCTTCAAAAGTACACAACGAAATAGACAAATGAATACGTAGGCGAGGCTGAAAAGGTGTAAATGGCCCTCTCAGTCTCATGTCAGTAAATAGTGTTCTAACATCAAACGATCGAATCGTTCGATCATTTGGTATAGATTATTTTTGGAAACTTTTTCGATGATAGTTTCCATATTCGATCATCGAAAACTTATACTAGGGGTACCTACAGTTTCTGCATAATCTCACTTATGTTTATAACTTTTGACTAAGCAATTGTTCAATTAACTCCATGAAAATATCATCTGTTTTCTTTCCTGTTTAGAGTGTTTAAAAAAGTAAGACTACAATTGAAGTGGTTGGTAGACTAGCGGTTACAACTCCGGCTTTCGTACTGTTTGGTGCGGACGTCGTGGTTCGATCCCAGGTGCCGACCATCTTCCTCTTTCACGACACAAGCTTTAAGTAGCTTACTGTGAAAGAGTCAAGGAGTTTATTTGTGTTCACTTTGAGTGAGGACAGATTCATTTTTAAAAAAAAAGAGTTACTTAGGCTACTCAAGAATTTAAGATGCTGCTCTCGGGGGACATGCGGAGAACATGGCCAAGCCAACTCAATCTGCGATTCTGAATTACTGAGGTTATTGGCTGTTGTGCTGTTCTGGGGCGTACGATCTCATTTGAGACATAGTGGTACCACCTTATCCCCATAATCTGTCGCAAGAATCTATTCTCAACACCAAGGTACTGAGATATTCAAGTGGATAGAATTTAAACAGATTCTGAAGTCAATAAAATATATACAAAGCTCGTATTTTTTTGTTTGATAACTTGATATAGTTTCTAATATAAGTTAGAACTGACAGATCACAGAAATTCAGATTTTATTCGATTATCATTAACAGCTGTTTGTTGAATTGAAAGTAAGTCTTGTCTGATGCGTTGGGCTGTCAACTTCACTCTATGTTCTTCCATCACAAGAGATCCTACTTCCAAGGTACACGAACTTTTAACCGCTTTTAAAATTTTTTGCCGAACATCACTTTATTTATTAGCTGCAATTTTTAGATCCATATCTACCTCCGAAACAAAAGAAAATCATTTCGTAACGAACTGTCGATTTTGGACAACTTATATAGTTGATTCAAAGTGAATATGTAACAACTGATGACTCTAACAATTCATTACTGATGTTCGATTTTTAAATGGAACAAACCACTACGGGCTTACGACCGTCTTCTACTGTTCAAAGTGTTTGGTAGTCTAGCGGTTACAACACCGTATATGGTACTGTTTCGTGCGGAGTTCGATCCCAGGTACCGACCATCTTCATATTTTACAATACGAGCTTTAAGTAGTTTACTGTGAAGAGTCAAAGAGTGTATTTGTGTTCACTTTGAGTGTTAATTCATTTTTAAAAAAAAAGTTAAAAACTGAAGATAGAAACTAGTACTAAGGGTACTGGTTCATTATAGGAGACACTCTAACTTTGTTAAATGCATTAAGTATCCATGGCATGTTCGTAGCTCTGCCCCAGAATAACGTGCTCTTGCGTAAAATGTTTAGAATTACGTCTCCCGTTTCTACAGAGAATCAGACACGTGCAACTAGAAGGTTGGCCGCACCTTTATCCTATTTCATACTTTCCCTACGTGTACTTTAGACAATAATAGAAGCACACATTACATTTACAGGTAAAATATGGTATGTTCCTTTATAGAGAAGTCGCAGAAGCAATTCAGCCGATAAAAAACTAACTTTCAAAAAGCACATCGTAAATTGTGTGGCCCTATAAAAATAGATCGTAAAGAAATCGAGTTATACGGCTTACTGTTAAAACATGGAAATTTTCTTTCAACAATATTGGAAGAAATGGTTAAGGGCTCAGATAATTGTCAGAACGTCTTCGCCTCAAATATCTGAAGCAACATTGTCAACATAGGAAGAACATTGATAAGAGTGAAGACGAAGAAGAAGAAGAAAAATATGTTGTTTACGATCGCAAACAAAGAAGTATAAGTAGTACTGGAAAATATGAATCTTTACTGTTTTGAAAATTCCAGTTTCTATTTTTAAAAAATCTCATAAGCAATATAAGTATTTTCAGGGCTTGGTAGTTAACAAATTCTTGGCTATGCAATAAAGGTAACTGAATATAGTTATTAAACCAGTACAGCAATAAAGCACAAGATGAAAAAGAACAATATATTATTTTATTGCAGTTTTTCATCAGCAACAGCTGTCACTTAAGTATAAAAGTATCGAAAAACGTGAAAACATCTATGAAGAAAATTATTTATAGAATTTTCACCCTTAACTCAAGCCGTGAAATATATTATTATACCGTATTAAAAACCAACTCATTGACTTTTCCGGTTTTCAAACTCAGTTATCATTTTCTAATGGTGTTAATAAAACTTGCAAAAATTATCTCATTTCATAGCATAATCAATATTTTTTGCTACGCATTCAAGAGTTGATGACACACGATCGCCGATGCGTTAAGTGAGAATGAAAAAATTATCAAAAACTCTCACTGAGCCTAGCTTCTGAAATTCTGGCCAGGAAATGAATTGTCACCGGCAAGATTAGCCAAAGGTTAGCCAAAACCTTCTACATCGAGAAAAACGGCATAATAATAACAAAACTTTTCAAATAAATTTTCTTACTTCTTGCAGAAATATTTTATTCTTTCATTACTTTGTTATATCAGTCTGTTCCCTTATGCGAGAAACATGTTCGTGGTATGTTCACGTGCAAGGGTAGTTTTCAGAGGATATTGAGAGAAAAAAAATAAGAACAATATGAGTAAAACGCAGATGTATTTGCCTGGGATTCAGAATAATAAGCTAGTTATCATAAATATTGTTATTATTATGAGAAGTTTTTCTTCATAACTCGGGCAATTTTATTAAAATACTTGAGCTGAATCTATTTCTAATCATCAGGGTTTTTTACATTAACAATTTGATACCGTGTCATCAGGCACTGTCCTAATTGAAAAATGTTCGCGCGTCCGATCGTCGAGTGATAATCGTGTGGACGCCTTAACATTTTTTTTTGTCTTTCGAATCTGTGTTTGTCAGTCTAACCCAATTAGGACGTGTTCATACAATGTTCTCAGTTTGAACGGCCCGTCCGCGTCCACGCGATCATCATTCACCGCGCGATCGCTTTTCACTATATGCGCGCCTACTCGTATTATCAGGATATGTGACTAACACTTTTGTGGAAAATAGTATGTTTATGATTCCAAAGTTGATTAAAGAACGGTTGACATCCACAATTTGATCCCATTGTTATGTTTTTTTTTATTGGTTGAAGCTTTTGTCAGCTGCTGAAATTTTTTATGTTAAGGTATCTAGTGCATAATTTATCATTGATTGAAAATCCTTTCAAAGTTAGGCTGAGGAATCTCTGACGTTCAATATAAACTTTTGATCGAACGGGATTTTTTCAGCCAGCTGGATAGCTTTTAAATATTTTTTAAATGTTGTAGATTAAATATGTTTTATATCATAATGAATCAAAATACTTCTTGATACGTAAATTCTGGTCATAATTTGATTAAAAAAATATTAAGACATGGGCAAAATTTATGCAAAGCTTATTACGTTACAATATACATATTACTTTACTACAAAATATTTCAATGTTGGCGCAAAGTTTGTTTCAACTACACAATTAATTTCAAACACGATTAGTTGACATTGAAATCGGGATGAAATTTCAAGAGTAGCCTCTCTGCGTCCAGTTTTTCCACATGCTCAAACCATCTCAACAACATACCACATTCCTTCCTAATATTCTCATTCCTCTCCATGTTCCACCCACCTTCATGGATTTCTCATCTCTACTGCATTTATCTCATTTTCTTCTTAGTAAGTTATTTTAATTGACCTATGAGTGTTGATGCATATATGTCTAACCCATTTTGTATTCCTGTCTTTATGAAACCGCCTACAACCGGCGAAAATATTGAACTTTAACCTGAAAGAATCTACCTAGCGTCCACTTAGGTAACTCAGGTTTCTTTATAAGCACTTAAGTGCTTAAAGGATATGAAACAGTTTTTTTTTGTGCTGGCAACACGCATGCTCTTACTCATCTCGATCTTCAATCTCAGTACACACATTAATAATTAAAATTTATCACATACACAAACACGGTAATTATTATTGCAATATGTATGGCAATCCCACTTATAGAATTTTTACGAGCGCATTTTTGCGTAAATATGCTTCCGAGAATATTATGCTGGGCGTCGCAATTATTCGCGTGCGCCATTACAGCATGATTTATCAGTGAAAAGCGCATTGAAATGGACCCATTATTTTACCCTGAATATATTTCTGTTACGGTTGGAATATACACGAGGAACGTTATAGGTACTACGTTGTGCTATATTATTATTACTAGAGGTAACTAGTCGCCCGTACATTACTATGTAACAATAATGAATCGTTAGATCGTAATGTTTATTAAAAAATTCAAATGTTTTCTGCGATTTTCTAATTTTTTTTTTTCATTCATAACAACCTTCTCTTGAAAATAACGTAAATCATTATAAATATGTCCAGCCGTTCTCGTTTGATTCCATAACCGAGAAAAATAGGGATCCATTTTTATATAGGTATTACTCGCTTCCCCGACAGGCGTTGTCTCTTGATGTAATTATGAATATTGAATTTGAATTTAATAGAATGATATAAATGACTTTTAACCAATGTCATTCCAACCGATGCATTTGTTTAAAACCACATATTTTCCATCCGAATTCCGTCAATCGCACCAACTATCAAACAACTGACAGTTTGTGTCAAACGACAATTTGATTTCAAAATTAGACTTATTCACTTTTCGCGTATAAATTTATAAAAAAATACGCATCAATGTTAACAATTTAGAAAAAGGCTTGAAAAAATTCCATCGAAAATCTGCTTGCCAATTATTTTTTAATGTCAATGGTTGTAAATAAAAATTTTGTTGTCTGAAATTTTTCACAGATGGCGTTGTTGTCAGTAAATCTGTTCCATACTTATTGCAATATTACATTATATTCCATTTGCTATCGATTTTTTTTCGGAATAATGCTTCTGTTATCCGGAGCGGAGAAGAATCCAATAAACAAAAAATGATAAAAATCCGTTCAGCCGATCTCGAGTTATAAGTGTCCTCACTAACCCGACTTTCTGTTACTTATAGTATAGATATTGAAAAAAAAGCTTAATTCAAATTTCCTGGTTATGCTCAGTTTTTTGCCACCGGGGTGGGGTACCTACCTGTGAATCCGCAAGCTTCAAACAACAGAAATTACGGATCACTTCATAATTATTGTGCGGCTCGCGGATATGACTTCATAGCGTTAGTTTGACAGTGTTCATACATATATTATTATTTCCCCAGGCGTCCACGACCGTGGGTAAACAGAGCAAACCTTTTAAATCGGCTGCATGACGTTTCCTCGAACCAGATGTATCGCTGTAGGTCGTAAATTCAATAGATTTGATATTGATTTTAAATACTGTAGTAACATTACATTGCTGCTAACGCTATGTAACTTCCATATTGTTTGCAACTCCGTACAGCATTGTTACAGCACTACGTTCCGCCATTATTGTAAGTAATAACCAGAGGGAAAATAATAATAGGTACCTATAGGTAGGTACACAGGACCTCTAAAATGATTTTATTACAGCAACCGAGTTTGTGAAAGCATATCGAGCTGTAACATATGGTTTAACTCTGCCTCTGAACAATAGGTAGGTACGAGAAGAACCTAATCGAAAAATCAACCATGTATTTCCTCTTTCACCTTCGGTTTGTTTATCTGTTTATCTTATCTTATTTAGGCACGTTTGGTCAATTTTACTAAAAATATTAAACCTCTTAAATTCACAATGAGATTTTATTTAGATAACACTAGCTTCCCCGACAAACGTTGTCCTGTCTTTTTCTCCGAATACTGAATTCGAATTGGTTAATTAAATACAGACCTATTTAAAAATTATTTCTGAAAGCTTGAAAGAAATTCTATCAATAATCTGCCAACCAATGTATTGAAACTCAATGGTTGTCAGGTAAATATATATTGTGTTGCTATAGATGTTTTTACAGATGGCGTTGTTGTAAGAAAATTCGTTCCATACTAACATTAATATCATATTTTATATTATTTTTTATCAATTTTACCATTTTTTTATTAGTTACTCTGTTATCCGGAGCGGATAAGAATCCAATAAACCAATCATCATAAAAATCTGTTCTGCCGATCTCGAGTTTAAGTGTTCGAACTAACCCAACATTCTATTATATCTTTAGATGAAGAAGAAAAAGCAGTACCGGTGTCAAAAACGCAATATTTTCATAATGTGAAATTAAACTTTTATTAAATAAACAAATATACACAAGCAAACAGAAAAATACAATTAGAAACTTATTTACACAATATATATTACACATTGGCCATTTATTATGATGTGTTGATACCAATGCTTTCTTTTTATGGCAAATCCAAACGAAATCCAAAAACCTAGCTCTGAAAAGAGATAACAAATAGCCAAAACGTTTTAGCCTTCATGTTTAGTAATGAGAATCATTAAATAACTGAAAATTTGGAATACGTGGTTGATAAATATGTGTACTGGTTGCAAAATCCCTCACTAGACTAGCCCAAAATTGCGATGTATTCATATAAAATGTTCACCAACCTTGAACGGCAGTAAGAAAGAAAATATTTTTAGCGAAGTAGTTTATATTATAAAAGGTTTTTTTTCAATGACAGTTTTTTTTTTTAAACTGTTGCCTGTGGTATACAAAAACCGTCTATCGAAAATATCCATTCACAAAGGGTAAGAAAATCCTATCACATAAAAATAGCTTACAAATTAGACGTAGATATGTGTACCCGTCCGCATTAGGACTCCTGACCCTTTGCGGTATCACATAAACACCTGGGTTACTTGGAACAGCGACTCGGAAAAGGGTTGTGTCTTTGTTACGAGCACAATATGGAAATGAAGTAAATAAAAATGCTTCTCTGTGTCTGTCCACCGTAAAAAATAGCATTGGGTTCATCTCCACAAGGGGGAAATCCGGCCAGCAGAACAGGGGGAAGGAACGTTTCAGGTAAACTATTTTCATTCATTAATATCATTTTGAAATAATTAAGATAGATTGAAGGTGGTTGATAGACCTGCGGTTGCGACGCCGGCTTTCGCACTGTTTCGTGCGGAGATCGTGGGTTCGAATCCCGGCCGTGTCGACCATTTTCCGCTTTCACGACACAAGCATTTGCTTAAAGATGTCGAAAGTGTAGGTATTTGTGTTCACTTCAAGTGAGCACAGATTCATTTTTAATTTAAAAAAAAATCTCTCTTATTTTAATTTTGTAACTAGGTGGGTGCTTACTGATACTCAAACAATTGTGTTGAAGCATAAGTTTTAAATTATTATGATATCCCAAAGACCTTTCCTAATATTCCAGTTAAACACTGTATTTCTCTCTAATGCGCAATGGAGAGTTCTTGATGCCTCCCTATGCTCCCGAGTGGGGCTTAGGCTCCCTGCTTTGCTGGTTGGTTTAGGGGTGATTCGCGGCGGGCTTGATTTGTCCGGGGCCGGCTTTTTGGTTTGATCGCTTCGATCGAGCTAGGTCGGTTTCGTGTGGGTTGGGTTTGCTGCGGATTGGTCTCCTCCGGGCTGGCTTGCGGTGTGCGGGGGACCATAAAGGGAGAATGTATGTATGTATGTACATATTTCTCTCTAATACCTAACATTTTTTAATTTGGGCGATTTTGGCGTTTAAATACCAAGATGGTTGGTGAGTTCTCAGTAAGTTAGCGGATTTTAAAACAACATGAAGAATTTTGATGGCTAACTGCTGAACTATGTCCAGAAGTGGACTAATTCAAGCTGAGAAGAAGACCTGTGCGCTAATTAAATTCACCTGTCCAGTTCAGACGTGGTCTACTCAGACTGAACGTGTTGATACATGACTCAACCCACATGGTGTCTTATGCGACTGTCAGGATGGAAGCCATCTGCTCCAGTGCCCAATGCTAGAGGAGGACTATAGATCTGGTACAAAATAGGTACCTACCTTATATTTGAATCAGAGTTCCAAAATATTACAACAAAAATTACTCTTTTTTTCTCTCACACCCTTTAAAGGACCTCGAAGTCGCCACCTTTTTGATTTTTGTTTTTGAAATCATGATTTAAATAAAAAATAATTAACATCGGTAACACTTGCACTCAACATTTATCAATATTAGACTACACCTTTCCAAACTCTGAATCCATTGCCTACGAAATCCAACAGAATTTTAGACCATTTGGGTGCGTTATAGATACATTGTTTCCCTAGCAAAGAAAAGCGGTCGCAAGATTGCGAACGCATTATTTAAAATTTACGTTATTTGAGACAGGCACAAAACATTCTATTATGTTTATCTCTTTAATTGCCGGCAGTAAAATGATGAAAGCGCGAAAGAGACATTGTAAGCCGTTCTGCAGTCTCATTGCGCGTAGCTCGGATTCCGCTGTAAACAAGACGCCCGCTGAAATAAATGGTCACAAGAATCTATACATAATTAGGACGTTGTGCACCAACAAAACAAATAGGCAATAAAGGTGAGACATTAACAAAAATGGATATATTCATATCCTGGCGCCAAATACATGTCAGCAGTCGCAGTCTTTAAATTTGGTTGCTCCACTTGTTCTCAATAATTTCTAACAGTTAGCTCTACATCTCATTAATAATTAAATATCTACTTATTGTATACATGAGATTTTTTAACATGTTGTTGAGAATTCTCATGAGTTTCGGAGATTTAAACACTACCACCTAAGCTGAGCTGAGCTCAAATCTCGATGATCAAAGGAGCCCGCATCTTTACGCAGATTGTTTGTAGGTAAAAGCGTACTCGTTAAAGAGCTTAATTATATTCCACTTCATTATCGGATTACATCTTTACTCAGTAGATTGTCAATAATCATAGAAACCCTTACATTGTTTAATGGCAACTTATTTCTTGAAACTTTTATTTTAGACTAGTTTTTGCCCAACGCATTGCTATCACTGAAAAAATCTTTCTAGATTATTTCAAACTAGATTTCCCGACACACGTGTCCTTTGAGTAGTCCTCACTATATGAATATCGATTTGGAATTTATACAAAAATAAGTTTAAATTATTTCCGAATGTTTTGAAAGCTCGAATAATTTTCCATCAAAAATCTGCGTACCAATATTTTTTATGTCAATGGTTGGAAATGGTTTGGTTTGATTGCTTCGATCGAGCTAGGAGGTCGGTTTCGTGCGGGTCGGGTTTGCTGCGGATTGGTCTCCACCGGGCTGGCTTGCGGTGTGCGGGGTGCCTTAAAGGGAGAATGTATGTATGTATGTATGGTTATAAACATGTAAACAATATTTTTGTTAGAGAATTTTTCATAGATGGCGTTGGCTTCGCACCATATTTTATATTATTTCTTATGCATTTTTCAACTTTTTAATAGTTATTCAGTTATCCGGAACGGAGAAGTATCCAATAAATCAAACATCGGAAGAATCTGTTCAGCCGATCTCGAGTTATATATGTTTGCTCTAACCCGACTTTCTTTTATATTATAAGATATAGGTAAATGTATATTTATGAATACATACTTATGTATTATTATATATTTATTTCACTGACATGTCGAGAAAAAAATATCATTACTCAATCGTATAAACCGGATTTTATAGATCAGGTAACATTGGGCGAAAAATTCAAATTCTAACGAATTATGCTTAAAAAACGGCGCAAAATAATAATTAACAATGAGTTAAGTTAAAAAAGAACTTTGCAATATCACTTTTTTATTTCAAACTTATTATAATGGAAATATATATAACAACGTTGATGGAAAAACATTTAGCGAATAATAATTAACAATACGCACAATAATTATTTGTTTGTGGTATTCTATAATACCTACTACAGTGTTGCAATATTTTACTTCATTCCAATTAAAGAACTTTCCGTTTTGTCTGCATTTTGCTAAACCGCGAAAGTATTTTGTTCTTTAAAAAGCTAATTTAAAAAATCACACCGCAAATGTAATTATTGTTAATTATTTTTAATCCGATTAATGGATGGTGTTAATCACCTCAAGAGCTAACTCGATAACAATGTGTAGGAAACTTTATCAAATTTTGATCTCAACAACATTAAGCTGTAATAAGTGAGTTAGTATATTATATTATGAACACGACCCTACGTACCACTTCCTGTTGTATTGTGTTGATTGTTACCTTCAGTTCTACCCTTGCTTTATTGTCGTTATTCTACACAAGTTATTGTTATTATATTAGCTTAAGTCCTACATAAATTGAAATTTATATTCTTTTTACTACCTCCCTTCATAGTATGTCCGAATAACATAGAACACAATATTCAAGGGGAACGTAATTGGGATCATAACATTGGCTCTTTTGAAAACGAATAGCGCCATGATTGTTTAATGGTGGTTTTTGAGTTGATACTGAGTTGACATCCACATCTTTTGAATAATGATCAACTCTGGAATCCATGAGAAATATCATAATCGAGAATTAGGCTTCGATGGACCAATATATGAAAAATCTCACTCATATCTTCAATATAAGACAAAAATGGTTATGAAATGAGTTGATTGGTAAGTCTGTGATCAGAAGTTGACATCGAAGAATATTATACTACCCTTAAGGTAATCTTGAAAATAGACACAGAGAGTCGTCGTGAAACATGAAAAATAAGATCATATTTTCTTAAATAAATAGATTCCATCCTGAATGAAGACTTAGTAGCAAAAAGAAATTAATAGCATATATAAACCATTACGATATATTTTTTTGATGCTATATTGATCAGTATGCTGTGGTGACATAGATGTAGAAAGCATAGGATATAGAACGTTTCTATAGAAAATAATGGAAGCTCTTTCTGTTCGCATTAAAAAAAACAAGTTGGTTGTCAAGAACTCAAAGAGGTGGCTATTTTTAATAAATTTTTATGAGTTATGGTATACCGTTTTCCACATACCTATTACATAGGGACCTACCTCCCCCCAAAAAGCCCGCGCCACGTATTCGGCAGTAAAATAACGGGAGATGTATATTGTTGCTATTAATTACAAGGTGCCGCTGTCCTCTACTCTTGTGGAGTGTGCAAATGAGATAACGGCATGGTGACTTGGCGACTTTACACTCCAATAAAACCTGAGGTGTCCGCGTCAGCTCCCAGAGCGCAAACACCGTCTTATTTCAAGTTTTACGACGGACCTCAGCCGTATCACCTCATATCATAATCATGCACGAATGTTCTCATACCAAATTAGAAATACATAGTGTAGGTATGTGTTTACTTTATCTGAAGATTTTGGCGCTGTATCATACTGTATATATCACCAGAATTCAAAGGATATACGTATTTTTATGCAGAGTTTTGAAGATCACCTTTAACCCTTTTCCGGATTTGAAAAAAAAATATAAGTATTTTTTTCCATCTTTTACATAGGTAGGTACATAGATATTTTTGGTAAGTAGTAACATATTTGGAATTTATCACCCCACTAGACGACATTTATTCATTAAGCTTTGATTTTATGATAAGTATCTATACCTACCTACCTATAATTTTAGATATATAAAAACTTGGCTAAAAATAAAAAAATAAAACGTACCTATTTCCCTCAAGCCTGACTAGGTACCTACCATCCAAACACAAAAAAAGAAAAACTGAGGTTTATGTTATAGACATCAAATTGGCTGAGACTAATAAACACTCCCTAAAGCATTGTTCACAATGCTTGAGTATTTCAGTCGAGCGGCGAGTTATTTAGTAACAAAACGAGTCTGAACATCTAAAACTTGATCGAGTAGCTTAGCCGGCACATTAGACGAGTCAATCTATAAGAAACTATATTGGTGACCACATTTCCAGATGATGATTTTAAATAAGTACCTACATAAATAATTATTATTGTCAAATTCTATTAAAACTTTAAACTGTTGATAGTTTCGGCCGAGGGTGCTTGGTAGTAGTTCATTTTCACTTATGTAAAAATAAATAAGGGGTCTAATAATTCGTAGTAGCACAAACTGAAGACTCCTCATTTATTTTTACAAAATTAAATTTTTTTTTTTTTTTACCCATCACGCCGTTTCCCGAAGGGGGTAGGCAGAGAGTACGGATTTCCACTCTTTCCTATCCAAACAAACCTCTTTCGCTTCTTCCAAACGCATAACATTCCGCATACATGCTCTTCTATTCCTTTTACTCCTGACTTGGCCCTCCTCTAAGACGGCACCGATATGATCGGACCATGTCATTCGAGGTCGGCCTCGTCTGCGTGCACCCATTCTTTCAGATTTATATATCCTTTTAGTCATTCTATCTTCGTTCATTCTCTCTACATGCCCAAACCACCTTAATTTATTCACTTTCATTCTAGTCACTACACTAACATCCACTCCACATTCCTTTCTAATACTATCATTCCTCACCTTATCAATCAGTCTCTTTCCGCATATCCTACGCAGTGATCTCATTTCTACAGCATTTATTCCAACTTCCAGATTTTTCGTCCATGTCCATGCTTCACTCCCATACATCATTGATGGAATCAGGATTGCATTGTGCA
The DNA here is from genome assembly GCA_963576905.1 of Mystacides longicornis. Classification (NCBI taxonomy): domain Eukaryota; kingdom Metazoa; phylum Arthropoda; class Insecta; order Trichoptera; family Leptoceridae; genus Mystacides; species Mystacides longicornis. The sequence continues at coordinate 25,251,189 of OY756427.1, forward strand.
TCAATTGTTTGGATTTAAGAGATACATTCTTATTTCTCATTAGAGGTCTTAGTGCACCGCCAACCCTTCTACCAGCCAGTTTCCTTCTTTCAATTTCCTTTTCACACCTTCCATCTCTGCTAAATAAACTACCTAAATAGACATACTCATCCACTTGTTCCAAGTTCTCATCATTCACTTTCACACTACATTGCGTTCTTAAATTTTCTCTTTCAAAAACAAGCACCTTTGTCTTATTGACATTCATCTTAAGACCATTCATTTCACAATTTTGATACACACGCGTCACAAGTTCTTGCAAATCACATTCGCTTTCAGCCATCAACACTAGGTCGTCTGCATACATCAGAGCGCACACATTCATTCCATTCAGATCTACACCTTCTGTACTGTTTTTTATATCACGCACGCAAAAATCAAAGAATAGATTGAACAGCCAAGGTGACATCACGCATCCCTGCCTCAGCCCTCTCGTAAGACGGAACTCTCGTGACAGATGAGTATTCACCTTGACACAAGCAGAACTATCAGAGTAAAGGGAAGCAACAGCGCGTATCAGTTGCCTATCCACTCCATAAAAAGACAAAACCTCCCACAATTTCTTTCGGTCGACTCTATCATACGCTTTCTCCAGGTCTACGAATGCACAGAAAAGCTTTTGATGTTTGTTCAATAACTTCTCCGTTACCATTCGCAGATTTGGTCCGCACAACCTCTTCCATTCATAAAAGCATCTTGCGCATCCCATACCTTACTCTTAGTCACATTCCTCACTCTATCTATTAAGATCCTGCCATACATTTGTGCCTGCATACATTACAAATTAAAACTTTATCTTTTATTTCAAATCTTTCAAGCTCCAAAAGAAATGTTTAGCACTTTTAGTGTTTTGAATAATAGTATGCTCATTATAGGACAAAAAAAGCTTTCAAATCATGGAGAGACCACGTGAGGAACTTCAAAATAAGATATTATGTACTTGAGGATGAAGATATTGAGAACGGAGCTAATTATGGACTGAAATGGTGAGGCACGAATAACAAAAAACGCTCCCTTGGCAGATCCTCGAATACTCATGAGTGGATTAAAACTTACATGTATGCGCATAAATAGACCCTGGATAAGATGTGGAATAAATTGACCACGTCTCCAACTATGATTTCTGATTCAAAATGGGACGAATCTTTACTCATATATCGATGGGTCCTACGTACAGTATCGTAAGTTGAAAATGACAACTTTACAGGACGGCCATCCAAAGGTTTGAAATGATACATTTATCTAGAAATTAACATTAGAGAATTGAATTTTTGAACAGCGCTAAATAAATACCGATATTTTAATTTTGTATTGTCAGTTTTTCATAATTATTAATACTTTTGGTAGAAATGATCTTACGATTTTATACTACGGTTTCTATTTGCACAAAAATATGGTATCTTACACATAGCATACTGTACGTTGTAACCAAATCATATTCGAATATCGTATGTCATACTTACCATATTGTACTACGAAATTTTTTAAAAATTTCTTGTCGTATCTTATACTTTTATTAGATTGCTCTGTAATTATTGTGAAAAAAAAAATCGTATCTATTTGTGAAATATGCTGCGATAATTCCAAACGTATTTGTTCCCTTAAAAGTACCTAGGTTTATTTTATAGGACTATGAATAAAAACCCCTGACTATGAATAAACCCGGGACCCTGATGGGGGGCTGTTCTTCCTCCCATCAGGGTCCCGAGGACGAGGAAGACCCTCTCATACTGTGTTCCGCTCCTTCGAAGCAGAGCTGAGGAATCTGGACATGGTGTGGGAGGAGATCATTAACGTTGCGCAAGATCGAGCGCAATGGAGAGCTCTTGTTGCCTCCCTATGCCCCTAAGTGGAGTCTTAAGGGAGTTTGGATTGGATGAATAAAAACTTTATCCTACCGAATGCCGAATGCATTTTTGTAGTAAATCTTAGGAGTGTCACGCTTACTTACCTATGCGTTTAAATAAAAAATAAATTAATTAACACTTTTCTATACAAGGATCTCAGTATAGCCGGAGGAACTTATTGCCTCAGTCATTTTTTTCTAGTCAAGCCGTCACGTCCAACCTTACACAGGCCAACCAGGGGTAAACACTTCAAGTGAATAAACACTTATAAAAACTCAGACTGCACCGGGAATCGAACCCGGAACCTCGTAATCTGAAGTTCACGTCTATACCACTAGGCTGTCGAGCTCAGCCCCTAGCGTGTGCTCGTATACAAAATGATAAAATCCTTTTGAAAATACCGAAAGTAAATAAAAGGAATAACAATGTTCTTAAAGATAATAAGACTTTTTAGATAATCTACACAATTGTGAAGCGATATTTTTTTGTAAATTTAACAATGAATGTTTTGAATAAGAGTTGTAAAAGTAGAAAGCAATAATCATAATTGTGTGCATGCCGACAAAAATATTTAAAAACAATACAAGGATTATTTTTATTGCCTTTACACCTTATCGGCATGACTCTTTAGACTACAGGCAATAATAATAAAACAGCATTGTATATTTTTGCAAACTAAACATTCAACAAAAGTCACTTTTATACAATGCCAGGTACCAACCACTTGACCAACAATGGTACCACCCCTGTGGTACTTAATGGAACATTATAAAAATAAACCAATATCACGTGTGTCATTGTTCACGCTGATCTTCCTTTTGGGATGTAATTTTTTTTATTCTTTAACTACAATGTTTTTTTGCAATAGTACCTACGACTCGACTGACTCCAAAGACTATAATGCAATCGAACACGCTGATTTTGGGTTAATAATAAATATTTTTCGGAAAATCAAGTAAGTATTTTATTCAACGAGATTTTAGGAATATATTCCTTATTTTAAACTTTGTAAATTTTAATATCTTTTTACCTATTTAATGTCTTTATACAATACTTTTTATACAATAAAACAGTTGTATGCGGAATGTTATGTATTTGGAAGAAGCGAAAGAGGTTCGTTTGGATAGGAAAGAATAGAAGTCCGTACTCTCTGCCTACCAATTTCGGGAAACGGCGTGATGGGTAATAAAAGAGTTTACTTACATACCTATTACGAACCAACTGTAAGAACAAAACATTTTTTTAGCTCTGCACTCGTTTTCGAGTGATTCGGCATGAACAAAACATAAAACCTATTTAATATTTTATGTATCCCCTTACAGAGGCACCTCCGTATTCAGGAGGAAGGAATAAATCTTACCTACACATTTTTTTCCACTTAAAACACCAGTTACTCTCGGTAACTGCAGTTGATTTGTTCGAAATCAGTGTATTTCATAGAAATCATATTTCAATAAAATATTCTATACAGTGATTTTTTTTTTAAATAAACAGGTGCAGTGTGCCGATATTTTCTTCAACGTGTTGATTTACAAACCACACATTTCTTCCGGAAATGTAAATTACAACTATGTAGTGATGTTATAGAACTTACGATACAAAAAAAATATCTAGGAAAATAATATATAAAAATAAACAAACTTATGGATGTTGCATGTACCTACTCTTCTTTGAGCTTTTGTCATCCTTGTTCTCAAGGAGAACGTCCATCAGAACATTTATTTCATTTGATTCTGTTACAAAAGGCAAAGGAGATTCTAAGAGAGTATAAAAAACCTTAATTTATGCGAGCACTTATAAGTTTTGAAGTGTAAAATATCTTATGTCTAAAATACCTAATCGCGTATAATGTGGTAAGAATGACATACAACAAAAAATGTCCTAATACTCCGATGTAAATTATGGTAAGATATCATACCATATCGTTTTCAATTCCGCCTTCCGACGTAAATTATTTTAAATTACACTTACCATATTTTGTTTTAATGCCTAAGCCATGTAAAATATTTTAAGTTCTTCATACAATTATTTACGTCGTTGCATAATTGAAATTACTCAACCAATATATTTAATAATTCGTATTAATTGGGAAATAGATCATTGGAACACATGAATAATGAACAGATAACCCAAGTTACGAACAAACATATTTTCTGAGAGTTAGATAATATTATATTCCAAACGGAGGCATAAACTTTATTTCTAATTTGCTATTTTTATTAATTTTTTTGGCCAACTCATAAAAAATACGCTTAAAGTGAACAAAAGTCTTATTGAAATGTGCGCGTACACACGGCAACTAATTTCTTAAAAAAAACAAAAACAAAATAATAGGTGATCCATCTTTTGTTAAGTCGAACGTCGTAAAATATCGTAAATTGAAGTTACGATAGGGGTGCACAGGTAGCCACACAGCGTGTATTGTGTCCAGAGACAATACAATGCTATACGTGGGACTATTTTGTCAAAAGTGATGATACCATAATTGACGTGTATCAAAAAACATATTTCTAGTATCGATATCAACTTCCTGTTTTGGGAAGTGATAAAATACATAAAATTAAGCATGTTTCCGTTAAAACATGAAAATCGCAATTTTGTGGGATACCATAACATACGTAGGACCGATCGATATTCCGAGACCAAGTTAATTTTATTTAAAAACAAAAGGATTCTTTCATTAAGAATGTCATAATAAGGTTCAAATTTTAAGCCTTGCTGAAAGTTGAGCACATGTTTGCAAAATGGTACTTACTTAATAGGTACTTATCCACTGAAAAAAACGTTTTGCAGTTAAAAATAAGCGCTTTTTAAAAGCTATATTATGGTAGGTACGTACTCAGTTTAAAAAGGAAATTTCTACACAATGGGTAATCAAAATGAACAGTTTTCATTGAGGGCTTGGTAGAGGGGTAGGTGCCAATCGTTTAAAATCGCTAATATGACTTCCGCGCACCTTCATGTCCTAAAGGGCAATTTCATGGATATTAACCTAATCGGTAATGATTGTTATTAAATTTCTGTTTCGAAGCGGCCATTATGCAGCGTGTTCTGTTATTATATGCAGGGTTTTCACACGATTTTAATATCGAACGTTTGAGCAACGTCAATTTGTTATAATGCGACCGGAACACGTGTTTAATTTCATTAATCTCAATTGATAAATAAACACCAGCCGATTGCAATTTAATATGAAAGTATCACCTCCGCACTGCCCATTTGAATCAAAGCGAATAACAGCTACCAGTTAACTACATTATTTACTTGCTAAATATTTATTTTTCTTCTCTCTGTGGATATTTTCAATGTTGAGACTGTGTTGTTTTGCGCAAACAATAAAAAGAATTTCACTCCGAAGTTGGATCTCGGTTAGACGCTGTGCAATTGTGGTGGAGAAAGAATTCTTCAGTCGTGGAAGTAGGTAGGTACTTCTTTTGTACGAGTAAGTATAATATAAGTGCCTAGTTCCTCTACAAGTTGTTCAAGCATTTAATTGAAATATACAAAATAAACATCGGCGTATTTCAATTTTCTCAATTGAAAATGCAATTATTACCTACTCTTAGAAATAAAATATCAAACAATGAAAATTGAAGTGGAAAATTATACAAAAAACCAATATCATTTAGTCACAAACCTCTATATATTATTATTACGTGAAGTCAAAATTTTGTGACCATGTTACGAAAATTTCGCGGACGTAGGAGTATGAAATTTCACACACTTATGGTAGTTTATATAGGAAAGAGTGGCGTATTCTAATATTGTTTATTTAAATCATGTAAAAAAAACAATACAAACACTACCGTAATGTTATGTATATAGTACTTACACACTTCGATGTATTTGACATTGATACAGACAAATGTATTCTTTTGTTTATCTGTGGTCAAATTGAGAACAGATTAATATTGTTTGACGTAGGTACCTATCCATGTCATTGTTTTTGAAAGAAAATTGTGAAATATAGCGCTCGCTCTGTCTTTGACAATGGAACCTTGATAATGTTCAAACTTCTTATAATTCAAATATATGTCAAATTTCGAGCACTGGTCGACCACTAGATTCAATAATGAATTTATTTATTTGTATTAAACTGTTGGTAGTCCAACGGTTCAGTCGCTGACATTCGTTCTAAAGGTCGCTAATTCGATTCCCAGCGCCGGCCATCTTCCTCTTGCATTCTGTGAAAGATGTCAAATTGTAAGCTTTTTCACTTCGAGTGGGCCCAGATTCATTTTTAGTTAAAACTAGCTTTCCCGACAGACTTTCTCCTGTAAACTATGAATATTGAATTCGAATTTTTAAAACGATAAAAATTATTAATTACTTTTAAACCAATGCACTTCCGACCGATGCATCTATTTTAAGCCATATTTTTTCCATCCACATTTTTTCAATCGCACCATTTATTAAACAACTAAGTTTCTTTCGACATGTTGAACATGTTGAGAATTCTCATGATTAGGAGTTTCGGAGACAAACATTACCACCTAATGGCGAACGTTGTTAACGTAAAGTGATCACACTAAGCCTGCCTTCGAAATAACATTAGAAGACGGTCGTAAGCCCGTAGTGGTTTGTTCCATTTAAAAATCGAACATTAGTAATGAATTTTTAGACTCATTAGTTGTTATTACTTATAGTATATGTATAAAATAACTTTCATTTTCTTTCATTAAAATATGATTGAATATTCTTACTCAAGTTTCAGTTAAAAGTTTCTGAATATAATAGAAGGCAGTTATTGTTTGACTTGCTACACTGTAGGTATTAGTTGTTAAGTAAGGTCAATATAGTCGTAATGCGGTACCAATCACCACCATTTCCAAAGTACATAGCCTCTACAAAGCCTTAATGGTATACGCTGCTGCTGGTGATAATAGATTTTATTGTTATGTTTCATAAACATTTAACGGTACCTACAACGAAATTCGGAGGACCACGAAAAGCTGATTGTTTTATCGAAAATTTAACTACTAAACTTTTGGGAACTATTTTATATTTTTTTTTATACGTGGGTAGGTACTCAAAAAAAACACATCAGTTTTAATATTTTGGGCACTTCCAGCGAATGATACAAAATTTAGAGGAAGATTTTTGAAAAAAAAAACAGTAAACCGAAACTGAATTGCAGAGATTTCTGAAGGATCTCGATGCTTCTAAAGGGCTTAAAGGCTTAAAATGATAGGAGTGTTTTCTAGATTTTAACAAATTAAGTTTCCCACAAATCTTTACTTTCTGTGAAGTATTGGCTCAATTCACTCAACATAATTGTCTCAGAATAACGTATGTCGCCTACCTGAAGCGTTTTTTGCAGGCCACATGTATATATGTACACACATAACAAAATACAACTGAAAATACAAATAATGCATACATGAAAAATGACAAGTACGCCTTTTTAAATGAATTTTTAAAGGTGTGTGTTAACAGAGAACTTCATTGGTTATCGGTACTATAGTTTTGTATCAAGTTTAATAGTCAACTCAAGTTCTCAATGAGTTTTGAAATCAAATTAACATTTTCAGAAGGTCAGAAGACCGCATGGTGGTTCATAGAATTACCGCTTAACGCTTCTCTTACCCACCTACATACATATTGTGTATCTAATGTCTGCTTTGAAGAATCCAGCATTCCGATGTTCCTTGCCAACAGCCAGTCTTCAAAAGATGAATAAGAAGTGCGCGATGTTTCTAGTCGATTAAACGACCAGGAACGGATGAAAAATCGATTACAAGATTTGACGTTAACATGCAGACAGCCAGACAGGCAATGCGAGTTAACATGCAGACAGCCAGACAGGCAATGCGAGTTAATTTAACGCTTTCTCGGGTTCCAAGACTTTCAATAGCTATTTGGACTCGTGCAACATCTTTCGTCTCTTTCTTTTAAAACTAGACTCTCTTCTCTTCACTTTTGAATTTAGAATAATCTTCATAAAAATGCTGCCAACCATCGAAAAGTTATCTAGACCTTTTACTCAGAAGCCAGAATCACATTTCTCTACTCTTTCTTATGATCTAGAAGCTAGATGCCAACTTCTGGGCAAGAGATTCCATTCCCAATCGGGTTAATAGCTTTTGGAATTATTTATTTTTAGTATAATAGGTTGTTTACAATCAAAGGGACTGAGGCGTTTGAATTGTAGCTTCACCAAAAAATGCTCGTGGATGGTTCACGTAACTTATAAGGAAGTTCTGCGAGTAATGAATAAGGAGAGAGAGCTGCTTACTACTGTCAAAAAAAGCCGCATACTTTGTCCATATCTTCCGTCACGAAAACTATGCTATTCTTTCAATTGTGGAAGGAAAAATAAAAGGCAAGAGAGATATGGGGCGTAAAAGAACCTGAGACAGAAGTTTAGTGTGTAAGAGGTTGCAGATTTAGTAACACTTGTCCTAGATCGCGAAGCTTTCTCGTAAAGGTCACCTCCTATTTGAGTGGCATTAAAAGAAAACGAAAAGAAGCAAGGAAATTTCGAGAAGAAACAGGATGTAGTATATAAGACTACAAAATTGAAAGACGTGCTTTTGAAATTCTAGAAGCGGGGCCGTAGCGTAGTATGAAAACCGGTGCTTTCGCTGGTTACACATATCAATGATATTAAAATTACATTAAAAAACAAAAATTCACATGAACAATTGGTAGCCTGGCTGCCCATCGCCGATTTCGTACTGTTTCGTACTGGATGGAGGTCGTGAGCTCGATCCCAGGTGCCGACCATCTTCCTCTTTCACGACACAAGCTTTAAGTAGCTTACTGTGAAAGAGTCAAAGAGTGTATTTCTGTCCACTTTGAGTGAGCACAGATACATTTTAAAAAAATATGTTATTACAATCGGCAGAACCTCGTGCCTTTCGGTATTCTCTCCAGATTTGCCATCCAGTATGAATGTGGCATTTTTACAGATGTCTCGACAGATAAAAAATACATTTTAAGTGGATAGTGTTTGTACAGTCTTTGCAACCAAATTTTGGCCTTAGCGTCGACGCATTTAAAGCTCGGTACTCACCTGCGCCGCGAACGTGTATCGTTACATCAATTTTATCAAACGGATGCATGTGTTCCGCTCGCGTTCGCTATTCGAATCACGTATACTCTAAACCTTTCGATTAAATTGATGCAATGTCACACGTTCGCGGCGCAAGTGAGTACGATGCTTAACAGTAGTTACCAACGTACGTGTGTTCAAACCCTATCAAGTTGCACGGGATTTTACATATCAAAATTTTTAAACGAGTTGCCGGATTAAAATTTAACCGCTTTTTGGCAAATTATCTTAAATTGAAAAGTTATCAAACTTTATGAATTTTTAGTACGAAAATAAAACGTGGAAAACGATTTTATATGGCAAAAATTATGAGTAAAAATTTGAAAAAAAAGATTTTAAGCACTCCTGAAAGGGGTAGGCTTAGAGAACATACGAATATTCTTCACTTTTTTTAGTGACATAATATATCACTACACAAACGGTGAAATATACCTAACTTTACATTACTTACATGAAAAGTAGTAATATCGCTGATTTTTTTTTCATTCTAATTAAAATTAAAAAAAAAAAGACTTACCGCTTTGAAGTTGCTGGGCAAGGTCGTTCAAGTTCTGTTACAATAATGTTCAGTCCAGTCAACAAGTTCTAACTATCGAAAGATGTAAAATTATCGATTCGTCAAAATTTTACATACACACACAGGTGCCCGCAAGAAGTAAGTAGTAATTATTACATAGGTAAACCTACGTGTCCGGTATAAAGGAACGTTTAGCCTCTAGCACGCACTTGTTAATCCATACCAAACTTTGTTATTAATATTTCAAACCTAACGACTCACTTGTCCATGAATATTCCATTAAAAAAAACAACCAACCTTAAACTTTTTTAAATTTTACGAGGATAAAAGTGATAAATTTGAAAAAAAAAAACAGTACAAGCTCACACACGGTTACAGGTTGAAATGTCGAATGTCAAAAAAATGTTTTGGCGGAATCTATGGTATGGGAAAACAACTGTTCAAAAAAAAAACAAAATAAAAAGAATTTATTCCGTTCGATTTATTTATTGAAATTTAAATTTAAACCGGAAAGAACGACGATGATTTTAGTTTAAATAAACTGTTTAGAATGTGAGGATTTGAATATTATTATTTTATAATGTATGTGCATGTATGTGCGGATTTTGAAAAAATATTTCCCCGTTTTCAGCTACGAAGGCGCCCGTGCAGGTCGCGCTCCTTCCAGCTAACTGGCCGGTCAAAAAACAACGCATGCGCCGTGTGATAACAGGGTCTATCCATTTTCAGAACAAACGTGTGAATATAATCACAATTATTTAGGGTGTACAGAAATTTCGTGAATGTAGGTCAAAGGTAATAAAAAAAATATTTTAAATAAACTTTAAACAATTTCTATTCATATTTATCTATGAATTTACAGACAAAATATCCTCTTTCACAATTTAATTTTTAAATTTATTCTAAAGTGATCAGGATATTCAAAATCTATCGCAATCTCAATCCCCATTGGTCATTTAAAGAATTCAAATTTGGAAAAATCTCTACTTCGTCTACCAATGAAGGTGTGAAAACAAATTTCCGAAGTGTTTTTAAAACTTTCCGAATATTTCAGAAGTAGGTAGGTATGAGTTTTTTTACGTAAAATGTAGCGACTTCTTCTAATGGAGAAAGGTGGTGGATGGAAAATGCCGAATGGCAAAAAGGCAGACAGCGAGCCATGACACATACCCAAAGACGCCCTCAGAACGTATGTTTGTATAATATATAAGGCTGATTCGACTTCATCGAACACGGTCATATTTTATTACCAATATAAATTGCTTCGATACGACTGTGACTATGACAGAAACTACCGATTTTGCAACTTTGACTATTATAGAAAATATAGCAACCTCCGTTAAATTATTGTCTCTAATATAATTGATTAATATTGAAAGACTTGTTGTCATAGAAACCACTAATAATAGATAATATTTGATTATTCGATATTCATTTTAATAAAGTAGTTAATTCCTTTATTTTTTAATGAAATTCATTAAGAATGTATAAAAGATATTTAAAAAAAATGTACAATAATTTATCATATTTAAAAATATTTGTTTCTGTCTAGTATTTTAACCAATTACATGAAAAAAGACAGTTATGTTTGGCCTGAAAAGTAGCAGAACGGCAGGGCTGAAAATCACAGCGTGAATTCCCATACCTACTAGGTTACTGCTACAGCGATATCCCGTTGAAAGTAGGGATGAGTGTGAGTTGTATGTAGGGGCTGACTGTAGCGTAGGTTCCTCAGTGAGCCACCCCGCAGATAACATCCACCCCTACAGACGCCCGACCCCACTGTTACGTCACAGAACGTGCTGACTGCGTCCCAGCCTAAATCTACGGGCACTTTTCACGTGAATCTTTGCCAATCATCAGCTGAATGTGAGTCTTAATACATACGCACGGATGATTTTCTTTTATCAAAATTCCGTAGACAACATTTAAGATGCATCCATCCATTGCAATGTAAATTATTGTTTGAACTTAAGGTACCTACGTATTTTTATTATTCAAGAGATTTATTCATACCTATATACCCAATATTTTCATAAAAAGCCTACATCATTGTATAAAAAATTGTTAAAAAAAAAAACAAAATAAAAATTAAATACAATGCTCTAAACTATTTATCAAATAACGGTCTTGTCTCTCATAACGATGTAATGTAATCATGAGAGACCTTCGAACTACAGAGAAGGGAACCTTCTCAAAATCCTACACGAAGACAACAGACCTTTTATAGCATATCTGAGACCTTTACAAATACTCAATTTCCCTGGATGGAATAACTCCATTCGTCGATATTACTATAGGTATTACGTGGGTTGCTTTGCTATTTTATATTTTGATGTTTTTCAATGTCCATCCATTGCTATTTTTGCATTTTATTTTCTGACTAATTTTTCTTTTAAAAACGAATCGTTACACACTCAAAGTGAACACAAATACACTCTTTTACAGGAACAAATAAAATGCTTGTGTCGAGAAAGAAGAAGATGGTCGGCACCTGGGATCGAACCCACGACCTCCAGTACAAAACAATACGAAAGTCGGTAACGGAGCCGCCAGGCTACTATAAACCACTTCTGCCCCCGTAGACAAATTCAAACTGGCGTTCGACTACAAACGAAGATTTCGCCAATGTATAGTGCGACAAAATTATCTGTCCACTGGAACATGTAAACAAGTATTTACATAAACCAAGCAATGACACTTATATAAAAATATAAAAAGTGAACAGCTAATTTTCTTATTACTCTACATTGTCGAAGAATTCGTTTGTAGTCGATCGCCAACTGTATTTTGTCTAGGCCCACTGATCGCTGACTAAAATGTACATCCGTCTACGAAATGTCGATTGCATAGTTGCTCGCGAAACAATTTCATTTACTTACTTCATATTATTTGTATCAATGGCACATTGGTGGCGTGTAATTGAGGAGAATTTATATAGGTATCTAATTTTCTTTTTATTTTGAGTTTAATTAAATTTGACAGCAGTCTCGAATACAGGTTATTACGTAGAAATGATGTTAAATTACATTTTTTAGATTTTTATTACGCTTGAAACTTATTTCTTTGTAATTTATTTAATGTTAAAAATAAATAAATGAACACTTTGTTGGTAAATAATATTAATTACTCGATTGGCGGGCCTTAGGCAATTTCTACCTGAACCAGTCAATATTCTCTTGTAAAATTGTTTTGTGTTATTTTGTTTTTATGATAAACTTTTAAATACGTTTTAATGAATTTGGGTGCATGTGTAAATAATTATGGATGGAAGATAGGTACATATCTTACTCCTGTGCAATCTTCTCCTTTGCCAACCGGCATTCAGCATTATCAACACATTTCCTACTTCATACAGCTTCATACTTTCATAAGCGCTTATTAACGTGCAATTAGCTTTCGATAAAACTCGTATACCTACTAGCCCTTGATTATAGGAAAAAATCTCAGCGTTACTGACATCTATAGAATAACTTTTGCAAAAATAAAATAATTATTCTACTTAGATGCACCTTCTTCAACAAACATTCTTAACATGAAAAAAAGAGAGGCAATGTAAGCCCGCTTTTGCTAACATTCAGCATTAAATAATTTCCCAGTTTTTAGCTTCATATTTTCGATATTCTTCTTACACATTATCGATTTGTTTCATATACCTCTTTCTCACCAGGACTTCTAAATTCCTACTACGTACCTATCTATATTTTTAATAGCATTTCCTTCAGTTTATTTCCAAAGCTGAATTTTATGGTAGGTATATTATTTTGAAATCGCCCTTTTCCTTACATACACAGAGCTTAGCTATATGAACTACTAGCTTTCCCGACAGACGTTGTCCTGTGGTTCTAGCCCGAAGTGGCCCGTTAATATGTAGGTACATGATGTGCACTGCGCCCCCGTTAAACAATACAAAATTGATTCGATTGAATTAAACTAATAAAATAATAACCTAATTTCTGAAACATCCCTATTTCATTCGTATTCAAAGCTCTGGCGGGAATAACTTGAGAAAAATGCGTTCGCGCACACACCCTACCTCGCCTGTTACCAACACGAATGTGCCCGATAATATTGTTGACTTTGTAAGAAAATTTTCTAAAACTATCGAAACGGTGCGGTGGAGTAAGTGGGATGGGCTACTGTAAGAGCGTATGCGAGAATGAGAGGGAACTACCCGCGATGTCGTGGGCGCGTCCCAGTAACCTTTCCATACAAACTTAAATATTGTATTTTACATCATTTGTTATCCATTTTTTTACTTTTTATTAGTTATTCTGTTATCCGGAGCGGAGAACAATCAAATAAATCAAACATCAGAAGAATCTGTTGAGCCAATCTCGAGTTATAAGTGTTCGCACTAACCCGACTTTAATTTATATAGTAGATAACTAGGGACCTGAATTATTCACGTATTTTTTTTGGAAAGGGGGTGTTTTTTATAGTAAAAATCGTGTTATTTTTTCAAAGATATCTTACACTTTTCGGTTTAATTTTCTTAAAAGTTGTGTATTTTTATTTTTAAACCAGTACCTAATATTAATAAGATACTAGAAGACCTGAAAAAGAAAGTATATTAGAACGATAAAATTCCTATAATAAGTATCATGATAATTTTTCTCCATGCTATGCAAATAGATATAATATGTTATTCTGAAATTCGGGTTCTTAGATTGAATTTAAAAACATTTAAAAAAATAATTTCATTACGGTTCAAGATAAAAAAATCAAAACATTTTGCTTATGTTTTTCTTTCATTTTTTTTAATTTCAATCTCTCTGAGTACCTAACTATAAGCAGAAAGAATCCATATTGCTCTTCTTATCTGCACCGCATTTGCATAGAGAAGAATAAAAAAAATTAACACAGTAAATTTGGGAACATGTTTATTGTCATACCCCGGCATTTAATGAATAATTTGCTGGATATTCTAGTAAAAATTGGTTCTTCAAAATGAGAAAGAAGATGTATGTATGTACCTATGCTATCTTCTTTAAATACATCCTCATACAGAACTTTCACAATAAAAGTTATGCACAATTAATAGCAATCGGCCAATAATAATTCACAGATGTAAATCATAATTTTATCAAAACCATAGATATTCTAGAGATTTAATCGTCTCGTGAGTAGGTAGATACCTACTGTGTGGCCACTCATTAAAACGTTTAATGAAAATTTATCTATGACACTCAAATTCCCGCCCTCTCTGTTTTTTTTAATTCCACTTCGCCCCTGTGCGAGACTGTAAATCATTTTTAGTGACTGAAACTTTACACCAGGGCCGAAAGGGGGGACAAAAAGACTTCTCAACCTCGCAATTATTTAACTTTGCTTATTTTCACAGGGAACTTTTAAACACCTATATAGTATTTTAGATTATACGTAGGTACCTACCTATAGATAGTTAAATTATTAATGATGTAAGCAGTTATGTACCTACGATTGTTGTAAGTTGTTTTCTCAAAGTAACTTGACTAAATTATGTAGTACCTAAGCCCTACTATTCTTCATATTGGCCGAATCTTGGTGTGAAAACACAAAGGACGCCGATTCCGACCGGCGCCGATCGCCGCAAAGAATGTTTCAATGCATTTATGGGCATGCCGGAAAGCGGGGTCCTGCAGCCCGATTCACGGAAAAGTTTAAGTCTAAGTTTAGTTCGAAGTTCGAACGAAGTTCGATTCAAACTTTTCCGTGAATAGGGCTGCTGGTAATAATAATTGTAGGCGGCGACTATCTACAGTCTATGTACCTATTCACGGAGGGTTTGAATCGAACTTCGTTCGAACTTCGAACTAAACTTAGACTTAAACTTTTCCGTGAATCGGGCTGCTGCTTTTGCTGTGCGAATGCCCATTCAAATGCATAGAAACATTCTTTGCGACGATAGGCGCCGATCGGATTCGGCGTTCTATGAATTTTCACCCATATGGTAGTAATGTTTTGACTTTATTTATAGTGAACCAGGGCACCGTTCCACCATCATACTTTGCACATTATAATAATAATAAATCTTTATTTAATTAAGACATGTTACATAATATGTTCAGTTACATTGTCTCTCCCAACTAGGCAATGCCTGTACTAGGGAGAAGACGAATTTAATTTCTTATTAAACGTATAACAATAACAGTCATTTAAAAATTACTTATTTACTAATATAATAATATTCATCCACAGACATCCATCCACACATACAGCCACTCACACGATGATCCTCCCGTCCACTCCAAAGCAACACCTTCCACTCACACAAGTCCCAACCAACAACAATAGCAAATAGCACCCACGATGCATTGCAACATTGCATTATGCGAAAATCGCCTAGCGCGAAATAATCTTGTTCCATGAAAACAAAATATTCGCTTGGCGGCGTCTAGATTATTTGAAAACTCTTTCCAGTTGTAGGGTGGTATCTAGGGTGGTGCATGTTGAAACATAACGCAAATTTTAGACGTCAAAATAGTTTTTTCAATTGATTCGCAAAGTCGTAATATTTTTTTAATGAATAGTGTCTAAACTAACGTAACTGTGGCTAAACTATTTAGATTACTATCATGTTTTTTTCTGGAAATATTCCGATAGTGACCGACCAAGGGCGTCGCCAAGGGGGGGGCAGGCGCAGGGGGCAGGTCCCCCCCCCCCTAGAGATTTAAAAATGTAGCCAATTCATATTTTCCCCATCCTCCATAATATAGGGTATACGGAGAATGCCTATGAATGAGTCAAATTGCCCCCCCCCCTGGGCCCCGGGCTGGCGACGACCTTGTGACTGTCCACCATTAAGTGAGAAGATTATTCGACATAATTTACCCATGCCGATGGAGTGGCCATGGGGGTCCAAAAGCTAGCCCCTAAGGTCCCCAGCTTAAACCCGATGGACTTTCACCTTTGGAAGTTTTTTATAAAAATAATACCTGATATTATTGAAAACAAGGGCATCACCAAGGGGCGGGGCCTTGGTGATCGGGGGCAGTCCCCCCCCCCCCCTTCTAGAGAATAAAAAAATGTAGCCAACTGCAAAGCAACCAAAGTTCTAAGACCGTGTTTTGCCGATAAATCCTAAAAACTATTCATACTCTTTATTGACTATACCTATATCTTTATTTTAACAAATAATTTATTTAATTTAAATATCACATCAATTTATGCATTTAGATACCACGAATAATTTAAAAACTGGCTTTTTACCACCCATATAACAAGGCTGTGTGTTATCGAAAAAATGTTGAATATTGATACTTGCACAAGTTATGAGAGCGTTTTAGCATGATCCCATTATACCAGCCAAATAAAATTTACAGGGATGATTCTCCATGAATAGTAGAAGTTTTTAAGATAGTTTGTAGAAAAAATGTTTCGTAAATTTTTTTGTCTATAGCCTTTGAAAGATTTTAGAAAATTTTTGCTCGGAAAAAATTAGTTGAATAAATTTTTTTTGAACAAAAGCTATCGGGTGCTGCCTCATATCAATAATACCTTGCGTAAGGGCCACTATCGGACTATTTCCAGAAAAAAATCATGATCGTAATCTAATCTTAGCCACAGTTACGTAGTTTAGTCAGAAATCCGGTTTTTATTCAAATTTCACAAAAAGGTAAATAACTTTTGAACTTTTGAAAATATCGCTGAACATAGGGGTCAAATCGATAGGTATTAAGATATTGAGGACCTTTACCTCCCTGCTTCGGTTTATCCACTACCAAAATTACACCGTGTATAATAATTTACTAGCAGCAAAACCTGCAGCAACATTTTTATGTTTGATTTATTGGATTTTTCTCCGCTCCGGATAACTGATGGACTGGGGCCTAAGGCGACCAATACTGCAAATCCGCCCCTGAGGATGCCGAATGACAGTTGGCCGAGGAGATCGCTCTTCTTCCTCCCATCAGAGTCCTGAAGATGAGGAAGACCCTATCATACTGTGTTCCGCCCCTTCGAAGCAAAACTGAGGAGTCTGGACATGGTGTGGGAGGAAATCATAAACATTGCGCACGATCGAGCACAAGGGAGAGCTCTTGTTGTCTCCCTAAGCCCCTAGTGGGGCATAAAGGGAGTTTGTATTGGATTGGATGTTTACTTTTTTTAGTTCGATATCTATATAATGGTTGGATGTAGTACTTATATTAATTGCTCATTGCTCAGCACTTTTCTAATTTTATTAAAATCTATTACTTATTGTACTTGCATATTTTGAATATCATGGATATGGATTATGACTAAAAATAAATGAATTCGATAAAATTATTGTGAGTAGGTATTTGAATAATAAAATGAATTTTGTGTGTATTATGTCGTATAATAATATTATACTTGAACCTTCTCGAACAACAAAGTACAGTATAACGAAAAAACCGGAATTTAAACCAACATAGGCTGAGAACACGTAGAAAGCAGGTGGCGGGTTTCCGGTTGCAAGAAACCGTTGCCCGCTTAAATTTGCGCTGGGTACACGGACACAGAGAACGCCGGCAAAGTTTGTTTGTGGTCTAGCAATCTGTGTTAAATACTCCATACTCTATGCTTGTGATCTTGTCAAAGTTAATAACTGTCAATAACATAATTGGCTGTAATGAATGAAAAACTTTTCAAATTATGATTTTTTTCTCATCTAGTGCCCATCAATAAAATTAAAAGTTATAAGCGTTCATCCCATTAATTGTGATCGGTTTGTACATGGCGCCCATGGCGGATACCACAATATGCAAAGTTAAAGAACGACAAGGAAAGATTCCTACCAGTACTCCAGGATGTGGTGCAATCTTCGACGTGTTTGCGTTAAGGATGCTAAATTTGGATTTATTTTATCACTGGCTATCCATGAACATGAAGTGGTTCCTAGATTACTCACCTAGTACAATTTCGAAATATGAATTCTTTTCTGTTTCTCTAAATAAAGTTAACTGCTTCGATGAGATCAACTGAATGCATTAGTGCTTCATTATGTTGATAAGGATACATTTTTGTCCTTTTAATGTTTTTTTAACTTTCTCACTCTATAATAAGGTAAAAATGTACTTTAGAGATCTACTCAAGCTAAAAATTCAAATATGTTCGGTTTGCAGAGGGTAAAGTGGATTCGGGGGTGCTTGTGAAGAAGTATGGTAACCTATTTTCATGACTGTTAGTCATGAAAATAGGTTAGTTAGAAAACATGCTAACGAACCAAATTTTTTCAATGAATTGGTAGTAATGTCAAAGTACGAGTAGGTCTCTAAAGTGCATTTCAACCTAAAATAATAATGGTTAATTAATGAAAGTATGTATACAAAAATAAACTTGTACAGTCATTACTAGCAGTACACAAAAACGATTTCTCGATCAGGTTAGCAAGTGGCAATTACATTGATATTTCCTGTTATAGAAAAAAAGTATAAATATAGGGTAAAGTTATGAATTTATCTCCAAAGCAGCAAAATAAACTAATACATAATAAGTAGGTGATACCCCCAGCACTACTCTATTAAGTTCATAAAAAGTCATAGGTTTCTTTATTGTACTCTTAACAAAAAATCCAGATTGGAAACAGATTTATCCTCCAATTATATTCAATGGCTCCATACAGTGGTAATAAGACCCTTGATAACATAATATGTCCCTGTTGTTTGGTACAAAAAGACTGAGCAAACAACCGTAAGGAGCCTAATAATAATATAATATAGAAAATACCTAATATTATAGATAAATGTCGTGCATGTGGTTAGACAAGAGAGACTCTCACATCTAGTAAATAAATAATAAAATATATTCAATGAGAAGTAATTCAAGATTCAAAAATAAGTCAAGTTACACTAATCAAGCAGACAAGTTAAGTTACGTTCCATTTAAATTTCCTCGTTTCATAGTTGGAAGCGATATCTCTATCTATCCACACAGTGGGACTTCTTTGTCGACTGCTCTACAGTAAAAAAAGAAACTACACATTTTTTTATTTCAATGAATATATTTTGTCTATACATTGTCATTCATAGAACACATTTATAGTTCAATATATTACCCTCCTTATAAAGAAAAACTTGTGTTACAGAATATTAAACATTTGATTGAATGGAGACGGTAGTCTCTGAAAAGCGCTTCATGTTTGAATCGTTTTATGATAGAACTATATATAAAGGTCTCCTCAAGAATGTCACTAGGTCCTTGAGCTGAATAATAAGGAGGGTAGACTTTTAGAGAAAGTTAGATAGTTTGGTTTTCTTATAGGGAAAAGGGCTCGGCTTGAGTAAAGAAATTAAATACGAGTTTTAGAATAGAGGTAAGAATTTATTCAGTCTTGTACTTACCGATATTAATTTGACATCACATGAAATTTAGAAAAGAAGGTTTGATTCAATATTAAATAAAAAAGGCTTGCTTTTTTCCATAAAATTATAATGATAAATAAAACTTGTAACAAGGATATTTGAAAAGTTACCGAGGTGCAAAAAATAATTAGATAGCCATGTCTGCAAATGGAGTGTGTTAGATATTCTGTGCAATCCTCTATGAAATAAGGTTTTGTGTGAAATAAACAATAAATTGATATTCATCAAATTGGTGCTATTAATGTTGTGAGAAATTTTCGGTAGGTGGCGGAATTTCATCTGTAGATGGTGTGATTTCTCCTATAAATGCGAGCATCACCAAGCACTTTCTGCAAAACACAGTAAGACATCTTGTTTATGAATATGGCATAAAACAAAGAAAGACAATACAAATGTAGAAATAAAAGCAACAATCATGAATAAAAATTATATGTACCTATATATTTAAAAATATGAGTATGGGCTCACTCAAAGCAAACACACTTTTGGCATCTTTCACACTAACCAAAGGGTTGTGTTGTGAAAGTGGAAATGGTCGGCACCGGGATTCGAACCCACGACCTTCAGTATGCTGTGTGTATGCAAGCCATCGACTGATACCATTGGACTACCAATCACCTCCATACAAATTAAATTTCTTCTAAATAATGTTCTTCAAAATAAACATCTTCGCTAATATCTCTATTGATAACAAATGTACTTGGTGATTGTTATAAATCCCTTGTGAAGTATAGAGTAGGAAATGTTGACTGGTTTAAACAATCTGTTACTAATTTTTGCAACCTGCTTCTAAATGATAATAGATGATCCTTAATATTTATTTGCTTGGAGACACTCTAACTTCTGCATCAGGAGTTAATGTGTTCAAGTGTGGACTTGACAGACTGAACAAGTGAATACTGTTGTGAGATCAAACATATCAGCATAGCTGCCTGTCTGAAAACATTAATAGTAAAAATAATAATATCTAATGACTTATCGTACATACATATTTGATGACATGCATCTTTTCCTGCAACTGCGGAATGCTTGCAGATATATATGGCATGTCTTCCTGCTCCGACCATAAAGAAGACTGTATTTGGAAATTTACTGATAGCTCTTGGGAGTTGAGAAGACAGGAAGCTATCATATGGGGATTCTAAAACAATATTTGCATGTGTATTTGGACCTCTTAGATTTCCACTTGACTGCCTCGGTTTTACTATATCCCTAAGAGATAAGAGCAATTGATAGTACGGCCATTTATGTAGATTGTCGTTGATGGATTTTCTGAGCTAATGGTAGAATTTTATCATATTCAACTGCGAACTGGCTCCTTAAATATTTCCATTTCTTTCGCAGTTTAATTTCTGTAAATGAAAATAACATTACATGATAATAACAAGTTGTTATTGAAATAAGAATGATTTATTATGAATTTATACAAAACAATAAAATTCTATACAATTAAATATACAGAGGGTGAGTTTATCATTGGACAGAGATATCTTCCAGTTAATTTTCATTAACATTTCAAAAACATTCAGGATAAAACGTTTTAAAATTACAAACAGTTTTATTCCATAGTTCTAAAGGCTATTGTGGGCACTTCTTACAAATTCATTACAACTGACTTTGGAGGTTAGAGAAACTGTATTTCAAATAAGCTATAGGCGAGCAGTTTATAGCTGATGTGCCTATATCTAGCTCAATCAAAATCAATAATTATTCTTCAAATACTCGTCTTATAAAGGCGTCAAAAGTGTATTTGTGTTCACTTCGAGTAAGCTTGTGTTTCCTCAGGTGCGTGACCTGATTCATTGTTAACATTTCACTAAAGCTGGGAATGTGGTGATGCCCATGCAAGATCTTTAAAGTCTCTAATAATATCCACACATTCTTATTTAAAAACCATGTGTTACTGCAATATGTAGATACATAAACACACTGAATATCAATTGTTATTAAAACTTACCAATCGAGATTTCTCTCCAACATTTTTGTCTACGGCATTTTTATTGCTGTGCAATTTGTTTCCTTTATCTTAAATAAGAGTTTTAACAAAACCCGCGGCAATAAAATTCCCGGTATCCATCGAGTTATAATAATATTTTGACGACTCGACATGACACTCATGACAGTAATGACACAACAAGAGAAAAAATGACAGAACCAGCGTCTGCCTGCCCAAAAAAGAATGTCCAATTCATTCCGGTAAATATGCCCGCGTCGCGTGCTAGTGCCTGAAAGCGGGCCCCTGTTTTTATTGTGCGCACTCCATAGACACCTACCTACTATATTATTTTATTAAAATTAATTATTTTGTGTGGACTGTCGGCTATGCACTTGGAGGAATTAAATACCATAGATTCATCCAAGGCTATGCATAATATTTCTCTAGTCTCACGTCTTATCTATGGACAGTATGGAAACATGGCGTCTGTTTCTTAGCACGGAGTTGTCGGTTGTTTGACGTTTGATTTTGTAATGTAAACAAAAAACCATATTTTCCATTACTTTAGTTGTTTAAATACTTACTGTGTTAGATATAGTCATGTCGCAGTGCGAAGATTTGGAATTGAAAGATCTTGTAACGGAAGCATTAGAAAATAATGGCGTTTTAGCTAGATTACGTGCACAACTTCGCGCAAATATTTTTTTGGCTTTGGAAGATGAAAATGAAATGAAACATGTAAATCCCAAATTAAAGGAAGTTTTAAATACAAAAAACGGATCCATTGCTTTTATGTTAGTGCAAGAATTGTTAGAATATTGTAATTTATTAAAAACTTCTTCAGTGTTTAAATCTGAAACGGGTCAAGGTAAACTGTACGTATATGAGGGTAGAGACATGTTATTTTCGAAACATTTGAACCTCTCTAATGCTTTCCACAACGATGGAAAAAGTCCCATGCTAGTACAAGTGATACAAATGTTATTCGAGTTAAAGTTGATCAATGTCAACAAAGAGGAAAATGGAAATATTGATGAGAAATCATTTGAAGGGAGTGATTGTGGTGTTAATATGGACACACAAAACAATACATTTGTTGTTAATAGTGGTAGATCTGATAATTACGACTTATCTTTTGTGTCTGATGCAGACAGCACTTCTTCCGCACCAAACGAAAACAAAATTACAGCTAATTCTACAGAGTCAAGTGAATCCATATCTACTGACATAAACGGTGATAAATCTAAAAGTGGTGAGTACGAAGACTTGAAACAAGATAATTCAATCAGTTCTGTTGTTATATCTGAGGCGTTAGTGGATGATAAAAATTTAGTGAGCCCGCCTACACCAGAAATGCAAGAAGTGAATTCATCAAGCAATCTGCACAAAGAAAGCACCAAAACAACAAAAACGACATCCAATACTTACAGCAAATATTTAAAAGAAAAACAAAATGGCTCTAAGTTAACAAATGATAATCATAATAGGGAAGAATTGAAAGTGAATGAAAATAACGGTCCCGTCGATATTGTTATGAGGCATGTGATACAGAGCCGAATACTGGATAGACAAGTGAGTGAAAGTGGTGAAGAAGAAAGTCTTTCAGAAGAATTACAAGCCTTCGATAAGAGTGAAAAGAACAATGGAATAACGGAGACTAGTATCAGTTTAAGTATTAGCGAAGATAATTTAGATACAGACAAATCAATATCACCCGTTAAAAACATCCTGGACGAAACACTGCCAGAAAGTCCCAACACTAAACAACACGTCATAGAGAATATCAATTCTTTAAAAAGGCAAACTTTGAGAATCACAGACGACGATGAAATTATTTTTAGTGATAATAATGAACTGAATTTCAGAAATTTAGACGATAAATTTAGCAAAACGAAACCTCTTGATATTTTCAAAAGCAATAATGGAAAAAATAAAGTAGTAACGAAAAATTCCAATCAACGAGGAAATAATGATTCTTCTGTGGGAGAATTGCTCATAGATCCGGATGCCAACATCATGTCTGTCTTTAAGAATACGTCGAATGATAAATCCAATGATTCAGCCACCGCTAATTTGAAACGAAGTTGAAACTAATTGAAATCATCAACAAGTCGTTAGATGTATGTGAATTCATGAAGTGATTGTGAATGGTAGCTCAATATATTTTTTTACTGACGGATTATTTTGAATTGCTCAAAATTATCTCAGCACAGTTGGAGTTGTACTTATTAAAGTAGATGTGCCAGGTTAAGTCCTAGTCATAAGAAATAATGCAATTAACTTTTTGTTAAAAATCTAATCAAGTCTTATGAATGAAAATAATTAGTGAGAATTTATCATAAATTTGTGTGCCTTATTTTTCTCATGTTAAAATTAAAACGCATCAATGTAGAGACTTTTTACAAATTATCATCAAAAGTTTTAGGTTGTTGAAATATTTTTCAAAATGTAAGCAGTATTGGATAATACCTATATTTTTTTATCTAGTTCTATTAGATGTCACATAAAGTAAAATGAATTAAAGAATATGTAACAACTAATGACTCTAACAATGCATTACTGATGTTCGATTTTTAATTGGAACAAACCACTACTGGCTTACGACCGTCTTCTACTGTTATTTCGAAGGCTGTGTGTGATCACTTTACGTTAACCACGTTCGCCATTAGGTGGTAATGTTTAAGTCTCCAAAACTCCTAATCATGAGAATTCTCAACATGTCTAAAAATCTCATGTATGCAACAAGTAGATATTTAGTAATAAATGAAATTAGAGATAAAAGTTGGAAATTATTGAGAACAAGAGAGCAACCAAATTTAAAGACTGCGACTGCTGTCATGACTATATCCATTTTTCTTTAAACTGCTTTTATTAAGATTAGTGCAACAACCATGTAGTTAAAATGAAACCATAGAGAACCAATTTGTATGAAATAACACAAATCAAAAAAAAAGAACATTTTCAATTACATTTGCATTAAATTGATACAGTTGTGTAGCTTTTTTCCGTAGCCATTTTAATTCAAATGGCATCCACTTTCTTGAATCTGCTTACACTCAGTTCATGAAAAACTTTATTGTTAAACTGTAATGTTGTGAGAGTTCATATATATGTATGTAGGATTTGAAGTGAAACTCCGTTATTTTATTTTAATTAGTTTTATTTTCGGTCAAAACTACTTTACATCAATTATCTTCGTCTATAAAATTAAATCTACTCCACGGCTCACGTCTAACTATCAACTGACTGTCAATGGTCGCTCCCTCATCCCCCGCCAGTGCTGCCCCCCTACCGCATCCAACCTCCCCTCGTCATCTCTGCAACCCACATGTATATGAATTTTTTGGTTGGTTTGTAAAATAAGTAACTATTTTTTCTAAGTTTTAGAATGATGATAATTTTCTCTACAGGATGTCTGTATTTTCTGGTCTAGATATAATCTATAGTTCAAAGATATTGGATATTGAGATATAGTGAGAAAAACACATATTTTAATAAAATACATGTTTTTATGTACCTATATCTTATCCTTTTATGACTTCAAAAATATCATATTATGTTATGTTCTTCGCTTCGAAATATAAATTTGGTAGATATTTTACTTGAAGCTTTGAAAGATTAATATAATTCAACCGTAGTAACCATCCTGCATATTTTCATTTCATTGTTCAATAACTTATTTTACTCTTTAGATTTTTTTTCTTAAATGGAGCTTCAGTGTACTAAAGCACATCAGTCATAAACTTCATTTTTTGAGAATTATTTAAACTCAGGACTGTGGTCAACCGTGAACTCCCAGGGCACCTTATATTTTTCCCCAATTGTAGTGTGGTATTATAATTAATAAATATTTCACCAATTTAGTAACAATTTTATTTCAACATACATATTTTGTTTATGTAAGTATTTTGATATTCATTCATGAAAAAAAAAACAAATAAACTAATGGTTTTATGAATTTGACAATTGTGGTTTTTTTTCTTTATTTTTCCCAACACCACCTATATAAGAAGGCCTTAGTGCAGGCGGCCATTTTTGGCCTCCCGCGTCACGACTGCCTGTGTGTAGACAGATATCATAGTGCACAGGTAAGTACATACAGATATAGGTGAGTGAATGTTGGGCCTCCCGATGTGACGCAGCACTAAGGCCTTCTTATATAGGTGGTGTTGATTTTTCCTTTTTATTCTCAACAAGATAGTTGAATAAAAATAAAATATGTTCCTTAAAAAATATGAAGTAAGAAATGTCATGAACTTCGATGCAATCATAACGTAAATATTTGACTCATAATATTTCAACGTAGAGACTTTTTTTTTACTCGCTATCCAGAAAGACAATTTGAAGATCACCTCATCAAATGGATAATTTAGTTTACAGTAGGTGCCAGGTACCTACTTAAAGATTTACTATAAAACATGTCGAGAAGCTAAAAGTGACTAGAGTGGATATACAAAAAAATTACGAATTCCGAAATTCATATCAAACTGTGGTTTCATTCTTTTCGTTATTTAATACAAATTTTTCAATATTCATTTCCTTATAAAAATCATCAATGTTTTGTTCCCATCGTTTTTCAAAAAATATTCCTTGTAAAAATTTGGCGTTCAATCCTGTTTGTATAGCCCATGGTAAGTAATGATCCAAATATAATTTTCTATGCTTGGGTTTTAACCTGACAGCACCAAATATACCTCCGCCAACACACATCGGTAGTTTGGTTTGCAATCCTTCCACCCATTTGACAGTCACTTCACCTAACATGTTAGTTTTCATTTGTAAAACGGCATGAACTAAATCGTGGACTTCACGGTAGCGCTGCATTACATAACCTAATTCTACATCATCGATAAACTGAACAGGTAATCTGGAATCAGCTGTCACACCATTTTCAACTAAAAAGTTATGATATATCTTTCCTACGGTATTCTGAGGTAATTTCTTCAGATAATCATAATTTAAGGTTTTGGAATTAATTCTTGGTTGATGAAGAAGTATATCACAGCCTTCTTCCGACTCTTCCATTTTCCTTTTCATGTAATAAAGAGCACTCTGGCCTGTTGTTTCGCCTAGACATGCAATCATGTCCCCTCGATAAGGATTCATTAAAGCTACAGCTGCCGAACCAATTGTCAATAAAGATCTCTAAAAAAAGAGCACATAAATCTATAAAATTTTATTACATGAATTTTTTAAACAATGTTTCAATATTAGAAATTTCATTCACCTGAAATTGATTGAGTTGGATATGATTTTCATGAAATTCTATCTGGAAATCATTTTTATGGTTAACACTAAAATTTCTAATAAAACTTGTAACCAAGTTTTTTTGTATGGATATTTTAAAAACATTTAACGTATTAAGGATCATTTTATACGGTATAATTTTTTGTTTATAAGCAAATCAACTCTAAATCATTTCAAATTGGGTCACTTTCTTACATTTATTTTCAAGTCAAAACTGACACTTCGATGTCAAAACAAATATTGCTATGTAAATGAAAATACTGAAAATGAATTTTAGGTGTGAATGTTTTTTTTTCATTTAATTATTTTTGTGCTAGGCTAAAGATTGGAGATTTCATAATAATGAATACTTATTAACAAAATAAGGCTTTTTCTTCTCTTGAAATTGATTATGTAATTTAATAAATAATTTTTATACAATGAAGAGTATTTATTTTTGTTCATGATTTTTTGAGATGAGTCTATGGTTAAATAATACTTCTTGACAGTATATTATATTATCTATGACTTCTTATGTAGTTCTTGTCCACAGAACACAATATACTCTCTTGTTCTTGTCAATTTTTGTTATGACATTTTGTTTGACACGGGCCGGCTCACAATTCTACACAAAAATATCTACAGCTATTATAAATCCTCATTAAAACAATAATTTTCTCGCTAAAAAGTACTATTTTACGGGTGCAAGTCAGTTAAAAAAAAAGTACTATTTTAGTATGGTTAATTTCTCTCTAAAAATAAGCACTTGCAAGCAATGAACATTTATTTACGATGGAGAGATTCAGTGTGAAAAATAATTCGTTAATACCGAATCATCCAATATGTACGCTGAAAGCGATAACTGCAGTAATCCAACCAACAAACACGTTTTGTATGTAGAAGTTTTGCCAGCTGGGTATAAAAGTCTATCATTAATACCATTTTCTTCTGTAAGTATTCATGAATTGGATTATAATGATGCCTTATTAATGACAAATTTACCTTTGTCTACAACTAATTTACATAATATTTTGTGTTTATTTTAAGGACATTGAAGATCCTTTGAGTCCGTCATCTAAACCTGTCGATGCTGTTAGCTCTAAAAATGTTGTTTTAAAAAGCGAAGAACTTGACCCAACTGTGATAAATAATGAATCTAACAAAACAAAAACTGCTGAAGATGCTTTAGACTTAACGCGACCTGATGTTATCGAAAAAATGGTGCATAAGCTAAAGAAAAAACATAAAGTTTGGAATCACGGAAAAAAGAAAAAAGCTAGATTAAAACATGCTGATGTTATTAATAATACCTTGAAAATATGTGACAAAACTTATAATAATGAAGTTGATAATAAAAACAATGCAACAAATAATATTACGAAGATAAAACCTTATAAGCCACAGTATGTTTGCAAAATATCTGATTGTGAATTCAGCTGTCACCAAATGCAAGACTTAAACAAACATAGAAAAGAGTACCATAAAGATTTTAAGGAGTATCAGTGCCACGAGTGTGTTTATAGAGGAGCAACATCTTCCGATCTCAAGTAAAGGAGTTTTTACATCTAAATGACATAAAGCCTGATCAAAGCCTTTACTTTCTGGGGGTATTTTGCACTCCCATCTATTTTCTCATAGTGTCTCCCAATTAAATCTTCCCCACTAATCCCAGACGCATCATGAAGTCCAGCATTAGTAGGGGTTCCAAGGCGGTGAAGTCCTTCACCTCTAGTACCAAAACTTCTTGCTGTTGCACAAACTACTAATAAATAAATAATTAACACCCTTCTATACATAGGTGTCAGTATAGCCGGCGGAACATAATGCTTGAAGCATTCTTTACCAGTCAACCGGTCCCGTCCAATCTGAAACAGGATTCCAACCCCGAGTAGAAATTTCAAGTAAAAAAACACATTGAAAATTTCTGACCCAACCGTCAATCGAACCCGGGACCTCTTAATCTGAAGTCAAAGCCTTTACCACTACCGAGACTACATCGCAGTCTGTAAGGAGGTGGTGAAGCATTTCCACCCTTTTTTCACAGAATCTACAGGTTTCATCATTCTCGATTCACAGTTTCGGCAGTTGCTCTCTAAGCTACAGTGACCGGTTACCAAGCCTATTAGAGTTTTAGTGGAAAGCCTTATAAATTGCTTTTCTTCAAAATGGCAGCTTGCAATATTGTAAAACAAACACTTATGACAATTAAGAACTCATACAGCATTTAGAGAAAGTTAGAACTCTGCATACCTGTGAAAATATTACCATTTTTGAAATTAAATTTCAATATTATAATTTTTATTGAACTTTATAATTATTTTTTTTTCAGAAAACATTTTAGACAACATTCTAATGAAAGGCCATACATTTGTAATATTCCAGAATGTAATTTTAAGGCAAAACACAAAAATAGTTTGGTGTATCACACAAAAAAGGTGAGATAAAGGAATTGTAAAAACGATTGAATGAATTTTAAATGTAAAATACCCCTTCATGCGGGGCTTTGTAGGGGTAGCCAAAAATACTTGTTGCAAACAGGAGATGGGAATCCCATTGGGAACTGTCTTTCGTTGACATCAAAAAGACTATTAAGGAGATTTTTCGCAGAGAGCAGAAACTTGGAAAAGGCACTGACACTCTGCGGGGGAGACCCATAAGAACCACTGATCCATGAACGAATTGAGGGTCAGAATAGACCTTATTGGGTCACAGTTATACCTATGTCACCTTGACCTTAAAAAAAATTGTAAATTTTCATATGAATTTCCCTATTGTTTTTTTAAGCCTTCACTCGTTTACGAATTTCCCTATAACCCCTTTATTAAACAAAATGTAAACATATTTGCTTTCGACGTCTTTTCTCTTTCACTTGAGTTTACATACATAGTAAAATTTATAAATGTGCTTTTGATAAATGAAATTGTCTTTTCTCTTTCACTTGAGTTTACATACATAGTAAAATTTATAAATGTGCTTTTGATAAATGAAATTATCACCCTTAAAAAATATTTTTTCTCTCTTTTACGAAACGCCAAAAAATGTGTTCCATTCAAATTTTTTTTCTTTTCCAGTATCATCCGACTGGCGAGCCACTCCACTGTACATTGTGTGATTTCAAGACACATCTTCCATGTAAACTACGGCTCCACACTCTGGTTCACCATGGTGCAGGGAAGACACTGTGCTGTGAACATTGTTCTTATAAGTGTTATGTGATGGGGGACTTACGTAAACACCAAAGTGAGTAGCTGTTATAAGAGAGAAAAAATATCTTAAATTGGTTGGTAGCATAGCGGATACGACACTGGCTTTTGTACAATTTCTTGGGTTCGATCCCAGGTGCTTACCGTCTTCCTCTTTCATGACACAAGCTTTTTGTAGCTTACTGAAAAAGAGTCAAAGAGTGTTTTTGTGTTCACTTTGAGTGAGCACAGATTCAATAAAAAAAAATATGAATATCACTATTTGCTCCTTTTTTATAGCATAAAATCCTTGATGTGAGCAATTACTTTATTATTGGCCTCTCTCTGCTGTGAAGAACATTTTTTCTCTTCTCGTGTTGGTCTAAATTTGGATGAGAGAAGTTTTTGTATGACAGGCCAAATTCAATAATTCATAATAAGATTTTCATAATCTTTAAGTTATTCGAAATTCCTGAATAAATACATCAATTTTTAAAGCTAACTTGTACGCTTATTCCTAGAGCAATGTGAAGTCCCCGATTTCATAGTTACTGGGAAAATATATTTATATCAACACATTGAAGAATTTTTAGAATTTTATTTTACTGTCAATAAGCTTGCAGTAAAATTGCATATTGTTTTGAATTCATATTGTATTGGTGAATTTAATGCGCAGGGAAGTAGGCTTAAAACAAATAAATATTTTATTTTAAGTTATAAAAATCAAAAGCAGCATAACATAATGATGGCGAGCTGCATAGAGAAGAGGCCCGCGGTTTCCTCTCAGGCCAGGACTCATTTCTTACTTTTGAAAGCTATTTAATTATATTAGAAATGATCATTCTTTTATGAAATGCTCTGCTGTTATTAGCCTTTCTCAATACCTATTCAGATATTTCCATAGCATTCGGACCATCCTATGTATACAGATCATGAATACTTCAATTTATAGTGTGCTGATTTAAATTGAACTTATTAAAGAACCGTAAAAATCTGTTGAAAGCATGTCTATTCTATGATTCAATCCTTCGTTTTATCCACAGCAATTATAATAATATACATCAGTTGGTTCTGTAATAATGAATGTCACATCAGAATAATATGTTCTACCAAATATCATCATTTTATGATCATTATGTTTTTGTTTTGTTTTTAGGGATTCACACGGGAGATTCTCCATACCAATGCACTAAGTGTTCTTATAAGTGTAAAATATCGAGTAATTTGAAAAAACATTTTAGAACTCATACTATGGAACAGCCATTCCAATGTGATCAATGTGAATTTAGGTAAATTATTTTAATACAAATGTTATAACCGTCCATACTGTTACATACTTCAAAGATGTTACATACTTATACAAAAGTTACACTCATTTAAACTTAATCAAATAAAGTACCTTAACATTTGGTTACATGCATTCAGAAAATACCTCTGGCATAAGAAATTGTCACTAAACTATTCAAAATTCCCAAAAAAATGTTTTTTTCTATTCCTACTATGTGATAATGAATGTTCTGAAGGATATCATGAAAGGTGGGAATGATAATTCTAATATTTATCAAGATATTTAAAAAAATTCGCCTCAAACAGGGTTTCTCAGTGGTGCGTGTAACCGTCATAAAAATTCATTTAAACTTGACAGCGAGTCTGATATACTATTACCTTCATTGACTTGATGAACAAACTTCTTAGTACTGTAATGTTTCCTTACCGCAGTAAAATAAAAACGTTTTTAACCTGTTATAAGTTTTATAAAATATATTTGTGTATTTATTAGCAAGTTGTATTGAAACATTGAAATCTACATAGAATTTGTTTAGATTGTTACGTGTCAAAGACTGACATTATGGTTACTTCCACTGATTTAACGAGAACATTTCATTTGAACTTGTCTTCTTTATATTTGTTTCACCAGTCTTTTTCGTAGGACTCCGCAATTCTTAAGTAATGAATTTTTTTGTTTTGTTACAGGACTAATTTTATTAATTCGTTAAAAGTTCACAAACGCACACATTCTAATGAAAAACCATATTTGTGTGCACATTGCAATTATAAGTGCAATCATATGTCAAACTTGAAGAAACACATACAGCGATTGCATCCTGGTTCCATACTTACAGTGTTAAAGACTAAATCAAATAATATCACTATTTAATTTTTAAAATAATAATAAAATGTGAGGCTTGAATCCAACTTTTATTTAAAATAGCTCTGCTTCTTCTCCTTGATAAAGGACTGTGTCCTGTTTATTCTTAGATTTATTATTCCTGGGGCGCGGATATCCAACTGTCTCTCCATCTTTTGGTAGGAGAGAATCAGTTGGGGGGTGATATTTAGACTTATGCTATTTGTATCATTTGGAGTAAATTTTCATTTGAAAATTCCCGCATTTGATAATATTTTCTATGGGTTGCACAATATAAAAATCTATGAATAAAAACGTGAAGGTTTTTTATGACTAAATCGTCTATGGTACGATTGTCAATATTTTGACAAATGCACGTCATATTTCTTCCATCTGTCAGTTTTAGAGAGTTTTTGCACGGTGGTGATCGTTGATTGAATTCTCCGTATCGATGTATTAAAAATAATAATTCATATCTAGAAACTTGAGTGAAAGGTGTGCATGTTGCGAGTGACGTTTAATCTAAATTGAAAATTAGTGATAAAATTTATATAAACATATGTGAAGTGGTATGACGTCAATTTCTCAACATATTGCATCTTTGTAGAATTGTTGTGTTGAATTCTAGTGTTAATTACATAACCTTTTATTCCACATTCCCTTCGACAATTCATTCAGTAAGTATATTATTTTATTACTCAAACGCAAATTATCGCCGTAATATATTTTGCTGTCATTTTTTAATTTAGCTACTACAATGTCTTATGTTATTTTGCTGATTATTCTCTCTTAAATATCACTGCTAATGAATACATATGCTTTTCTAAAAAATATGTCATTGCATTGTTTTAAACAATAAGCGTACCTATATTTAAAAAAAAATGATCTCATTCTTGTTTATAGGAATAATTGTCGCGGCAAATGTTTTTCAATGCTCAAATTGAAAACCAATTTATGATTTCATCACAACTTTCTGTGTATGATATTTTTAAAACCAAGTTTACAGTAGGTACTAAGGATGTATTATTTTCACGATTCGAAAATATTTATGCATGATTTTACTAATTTATTTTGATACTTACTCAAAGAGTGCGTACCAATCCAGGAATTTTTGATATTAATGAATATTGATCCTAAGGTAGGCGAACATCTCTTCGAACTCCGATCTTGGGCCAGCCTTATCAAAGAAGCCGCGTCCGTCCGGTACCTATTCCACATCAGTGTCTTAAGATTTTTGAGCCAAGAGACTCTTCCGCCCCATTCCCCTTCTTCCCTAGATTTTTTCCTTGAATTTTAAGTTGTAGTAGAGATTATATTTAACCATGTAATTGACGTGTCCAAAGTATGTGGCCTTACGTCTCATGACAATGGTCTGGCTGGTGCCATGAATATATGTAATTAAATTTGAAGGAAAAAACAGAAAAGTTTTCTTATTTTTCCATACTTTACGTTAAACCTTATATTTTCTGAGAAATACAGAAATAAACAAAGTATTTCAATAGTATTCATAAAAACGATTTGAAAAATATGTTTGAAAAATCACGTGGTCTCGAAAACTTCAAACAAAGTTTTTATTTTTTTATTTAGGTATTTAATACTTATGCACATAATAATATTACAAAATTAGTGTATAAAAATAGTGGGCAATGGCGGGATTATTGCCGAAACAATCTCTAACATCAAACCGCAAGTTCTTATGTATCTGTGAGTACCACTGTAAAATAAATAGATCCTTTTATTTAAATAGTTTCTTATATCTATGTTCAACTATAGTTGTATAATAAATATAATGTTTAGGTAAATAGAAATGTAATTGACTGAAATTTCGATTTCAAGACTGTAAGCGTAATGGAAATATTATGTATGCCGTGCCATGGTGTGTAAAAATTAGATTTGAACTCTATCTGCAAGCCAGATTAAAAATCGTTCCAATGTATTTTGAGAAGCAAAAGTGTATGATGTATGAAGACTTGTTCTAATGCTTTTAAAACGCGAGTTGCGTGTTTGCGAACCTAAAATTCAACATTTTTTTTTTATTAAAAACGTGTTGCGTGTATAATCAAAATCACACCTGATGAACATCACAAAATGTGTCTACGATTTTATTCTGAATGATCGATTTAGATATTCAAAAGTACACGAGATATCAAAAAATCACGCGTTGATTACCTACTGGAAGCCGTGAAGTCTGTACACTTAAGACGTACTTAAATCTAATGGAGAGTAAATAAGCATCAACTGCAACCTGAAATTGGCTACGACTCCACACGCTCTTGATAACCCGATGTCGCATCTTACGATTGTAATTTTTCTCATCCATTCGAGAACATGTCGACAGTTGACCGAGGAGAGCGCTGTTCTTCCTTCCACCAGGGTGTCGAATTATGAGGAAGATCCTCTAATACCCTGTTACGTTCCTTCGAGGTAGAGCTGAGGAATTTAGATAAGGTGTGAGAGAAGGTCATTAAAGTCGCGCACGATTTGAGCGCAGTGGAGGATTCTTGTTGCCTCCCCATATCCCGATGTGGGGTCAAAAAGGGACTATAGATAGATGTATTCAAGAATTGCTTCGTGGCCGACATTCGATCCTCGGTTGAAAATTATATCGTGTATACAAAAAGTCGAAAGAAGAAGCAGAAAATCTTTGAAAATGAAGCCCTTTTTTCTCTTGGTCATCGCATTACGCGTTAAGCGCTGGACCAATTCGCTAACTCTTTTTTTGTAGTATTTGCTATTAAGAGAATGTGAAATATAAATTTAAGAAAGTTACACGGAACCTTAGGATATTTAGCGTGGGTAACCGTCTAAGTACCTATGTGAGTGGAATTGCAGAAAATAAAAAAAAGACAACGATAAAAACATAAGTAGGTATATATTTTTAAATTTAAATTGGCGTTTGATATAACTCTCAGCTGTTTGATAACTGGTGCGATTGACATATAAATGTACCCTGAAACATCGTTTATAACAGATGCATTGGTCAGAATTGTATTGGTAAAATAGGTTATCTATTTATCGTTAAATATACAATTTCGAATATTCATGGTTCTAACATAATGACAAAGTCTGTTAGGAAAGCTAGTAGTAAATATCAGTACCACTTCCTGAATATTGAGTTCGCCGAAATGTAACGAAAAGCTTTTCTGTCACGCCTACAGTTTATTACAAACATCTCATTGTCCAATCTAAATTTTCAGCCATATTTTCCAGTTTTGCGCCCTTTGGCTGTTTTGCAATCCGTTTGCTTGGAGCCCGTGGTGCACCACGTGGAGTTCGACAAATTTTCT
The DNA here is from genome assembly GCA_963576905.1 of Mystacides longicornis. Classification (NCBI taxonomy): domain Eukaryota; kingdom Metazoa; phylum Arthropoda; class Insecta; order Trichoptera; family Leptoceridae; genus Mystacides; species Mystacides longicornis. The sequence continues at coordinate 25,286,712 of OY756427.1, forward strand.
ACCCCATAAATTTCATACTCTGTAGTTATATCATTATATACCAATCTATGGATTGTACCGACCATTTGTTGGTAGGATTGTGTAGAAAATCATATCCTGATGCTGTGAGTTTGAGTAGGTACCAATCACGAGACTGTGTCAAGCAGTGGCTAGTGACAAGGCTACGGTCCAGCGCAGGTGCGCACGCTTTTTCCTCTCATATTCAGACACCTTGAGCTGAACAATACGTTACAGTTGATAAAACAATCAATTCTTATCATAAGTTATAGCTACTACATATTACGTATTATTAATTATTACTCTCCACTTTATACAAATAGTCTTATTGAACAAGTCCGTGATGTATAACTAACTAACTGCATACTTACATCATATTGTACAGAACATTATTGCGTTTAACACAAAACAGAGTAAAACTACTCGAAGTTTAATAGATAGCTGTATTATAAAATTGAATGCATCAATCGAAGGAGGAGACACTAACTCATTATGTAAAGCAAAATACACCATTATTTGGTATACATTCTGTACTCATCAGATAAAATAATGGAGAACCGCTGCAATACATCAAGCACATATTCGAAGATTGCCTTCTAGAGTGTCTCCTGAACCAAACGCAGATATCCACAATGCCATCCCCGACACACACCAATGGCTTGATAGTCTGTAGAGTGGTGTATCCTGTATGTGGAAGATAGCATACCTACTTCTCTATCTTCTGAGATCGCCGATAGTTGATGGCAGAAGCCATACTAATGGACTAGAAAAATACCCAATTCCATTATCAAAATATGAAATCATCCATACAACAGTCATACAATCAATAAAATCGCCCTTCCGAAATAAACATTCAAGACCTGTAAAATAAATTCGAAGCCATTAACGGCCGGTTTCATAAAAAATAAAGGAGACTTTAAACTCCCTTTAAAAAATAACGGATTTCATAACAACAAAACGACATTTAAAACGGACTTTTAGCTAAAGTGCCGTTATTGATTATTATTTTTAGTTAAAGTTGACTTTAGGTAGTTTCTCTGCCACAAAGATAAACATTTTGTATGCGGTGACACTGTGGACAAAAATGACTAAAATAGGGCGAAAAACATAGCAAAACGGGAAGAATATTATTGTTTACGGTTTCGTTTACTAATTCATAAACCATAATAATAAATTAACACAAAAAAACGGCACTTTGATGCTCTATTGAGAAATGAAATTGACAGGATTTAGTGGGTTTCAAAACGAGAGTACATAAATGAAACGAATCAATAAAGAGATTAGAGAGCAATATCTGAGTAAATCTCAATTATGTTTTTTTTATAGAAACAAACATTTTATTTAATGTCTTACAACTATCGACAGCCATTCAATCAATTTAAATTTTTCCCTTCATCATCTCTCTCTCCCTGGCTTGCTCCCAGCTTAACGTCTGTAAAGACTGCTAGGGTCAGCTCTTCTCGTCCTCAGGCTGTACACTCTCCTCTGTTGCACCACTTCCCCCACCCCACATCTTTGCATCTGCTCGCGCCTTTGCTTCACCCAGGAATTTTTAGGTCTCCCTCTAGTCATAAGACGTGGAACATTCAAGTTTATTGCCTGTTGGACGATATGCTCCTGCGGTCGTCGTTCTATGACCGCAGGAGCATATCGTCCTTCCTCATCTATATAAGCGAATTATAAAATACAATAATTCTCATTCTCAATGCGGGCTGTTAGATATTTTATCGGATAACCTATCAGTCGATCTAATTATTCGACATGTACCTGCCTTAGTTCGGTACAGTTATCCAGAATCACAAACTGGTTTATTTATTCCTTATCATTAGCCACGCTTACACATGGTACTTGTCTCTAGGTAATGATATGTCGATGTATTGTATAGCGTGCGATAATAAAAAATCATTACTGACAAGCATCTCTATAGAGAGCATTCCTCAAGCCATGAAGAATTCGGTTTAATCGGAGCGGTATTATTAAGGTGGAACCTCCAACCAGCTACATGTTTTTATTTCTCTTCTTATTTTTATGTCATGTCAGGCCTGTCTTACGTAGATTATTACTTGTGAAAAGACTTCTATATCAGGAACAACTTGGAACAGATCTCCTACGTTTCTTATTTCTGCCCCGTCGCGTATATTACAGAGCCGTCTTTACGACCCTCTATCTTGCCATTAATGATCAAATAGTACTTATATCTTCAAAGCACATGACCCGAATATACAATGTAGCACTTTTCCATAGTCGAATTTCACTGGCTATAATAGTTCATTTAGTGTATCCACACACTAAGGCGTGAACTAATGAAAAATATACGGCAAATTGACGTTATGAAAACGTTTAGTTATTTATAGCTTTAAAATGTGGTTTCTCGTATGAAAAACTTGTTCTATATGCGATAGTCCTCTAGAAATTACCAAATAGAAGATCTATGCACCTACTTCAGAAATTTTCATATCGTACTAACTGACCCGACAGATGTTGTCCTATCTCAACTATGAGTTTAATATTCGAATTATTAGTACGTAAATGAATTATTTTATCAATAAACCTGATTCCGACCGATCCATCTGTTTTAAACGATATTTGCAGCGCGCATCGAACAACTGACAGCTATATCAAACTCCATTCTTTGAGAAGAAATAATACACTCCATTAGGTTAAGGTTACATTAGATTATATTATAATACTAGCTTTCCTGACAGACGTTGTCCTGTGGACACTTTGGTCCTAACCAGAGGCGGCCCGTTCATTGTTCACTGCGTCTCCAGAAACAAAATTAGATAGATAGATTCTCCCTTTAAGGCTCCCCGCACACCGCAAGCCAGTCCGGAGGAGACAAATCCGCAGCAAACCCGACCCGCACGAAACCAACCCTCTAGTTCGATCGAAGCAATCAAACAAAAAAGCCGGTCCCACACAAATCAAGCCCGCCGCAGATCAAAATTAAACTAATTAAAATAAATAAAAACATTGAAATATTAATTCTAAAACGTCCATATTTCATTCGTATTCAAAGCTCAGACGGGATCAACGCGAGAATATAATTATATGCGCGCATTTTGGTTGAATTTGTATTAAAAATTTCTAAAACGCCCGAAACGGTGGAGTAAGTGAAACGGGCGGCTGTAAGAGTGGCAATTACGTATGCGAGAATGAGAGGGTGCAGGTGTAGAAGACAATAATTTTGTTGTTAGATTTTTTCAAAGATGGCGTCGCATGAAATTCGTTCCATACTAACTTTAATATTGTATTTTGTATTATTTTTTATCCATTTTTTGTCAACTTTTTATTAGTTATTCTGTTATCCGGAGCGGAGAAAATCCAATAAATCACACATCGGAAGAATCTGTTGAGCCGATCTCGAGTTATAAGTGTTCGCACTAACCCGACTTTAATTTATATTAGAGATATAGATATAAGGCTACATTAGAAAAGTTTATATTGTCAAAAGCACTAAGAAAGTTAAATTAGAAAAGTTTATATTGTCAAAACCACTAAGGAAGTTAAATTAGAAAAGTTTATATTGTCAAAAGCACTAAGGAAGCTAAATTAGAAAAAAATATATTGTCAAAAGCACTAAGAAAGTTAAATTAGAAAAGTTTATATTGTCAAAAGCACTAAGAATGTTAAATTAGAAAAGTTTATATGGTCGGGAAATTTTCTAATGTACCGCGCTACTTTCTTGTTTTTTTTTTCTTTTATAAGAAAGAACCTTCTCCTGCCAATAGTAATAATAATAAACACAACAAATTAGAATTTGCAAACTAGAACATTTTGACTAGGCTTTGGTCTGACGACGCCGACGCCTGGACTACATTAAAAGAAAATAGACAACAAATACGCATCAGCCTTACATTTCTTTTGAGACGTTTTCTTTAGTTTGACAATGCCTCACCGTACAAACTGGAAAGTTACATAGGTGCATAATACTTCACATTTATATCAGGTCCCAGGAAAATCGTTATCTGAGAAGTGGTTTCATGGTTTCCTCTTAAGAAAAAATCGTAAATTATTAGATTGAACGTCTGTCTATCTATGTATATACTAATATACAGAAATGAATCCCTATTTCTATTGTCCACCACATCGCACATGAACAACTGGACCAATTATTATGTATATTCATTCTTACTTTGCTTTGGATTTCAAATGCTTATAATGGTATGTTTTAAAAATCCAGAAATGTTCATTTTTAAATTCTCTATTGTTCGAAATGGTCTTTAACAAAAAAACTACTTATGGGTCTTTTTCTTCATTTCTTTTTTATGTCTGGTGTATTTCAGTGTGTGTCCATTATCCTTATCGAATTTCCACCCTCGACGTCGATACGTTCGAATTGAGGTTTAGCCACTCGTTTCCGTTGAATTCTGATAGGTCAATAATAATTATTGTAACATAAAACGAGACAATTTACTAGTTTATCTTCGTCCAATTTGATTACGTGAACAGCCCACCATTAACGCCCCATTCTGATAAATGTTTAATTAAATTAATTTCACATACATTGTGCTCTTTTCTTTCACATACCAGTGCCGACAATCTTCCTCTTTCGCTGCACAAGTCTTTGCTGAGTGCTAAAGATGTGGAAAGTGTATTTATGTTAACTTTGGGCAAGTCCAGATTCTTTACTATTTTGCAGCTATGAACCCTTTTGTTGCCTCCCTATGCCTCTAAATGGGGCGTAAAGGGAGATTTGATTTGATTAAACCCAAATTGTATGTAGGTACGTACATACCTTCTTAAAATAATATGTGGACGATTATCGAAGTTATTGATTGTATAATTTTGATCAGTTTTAACCAGTTTTTTCTATAAATTTTTTTCAATTTCAACCTAAAATAATATAGGTGTATTATCACGATCGGTTCACAAATTTGAAATTTCCACTCGGGGCTTGAAGCCCTTCTCAGATACTCAGATTGGACGGGACCGGTTGACTGGTAGAGAATAGTTTAAGCATTAAGTACTATTTATTTATTCCTGCAGTTTTAAAAAAAATATCTTTAACTAAATAACTCATTATTTTTCTGTTACAAAAGAACGGTGTGAGCCCACTAGCACTAGATGTTTGAAAGAAAACAAAGGATAAAATGTAGTTGAAATTTGTAAAGAGCATTGAACACTCGACATTTTGTAATATGTAGGCGTTGTGTAACTCAAAGAACACATCAGATTATTCCTATTAAATACTATTTATTTTATAAATTTATTTTTTAGTACCTACTTAAAATGTACAGAACTAATAGATAGTCTACTTATAGACTAGTTTATCTGACTACCAGTTGATAGCGGGTGCACTTGCTGTCAATATAATGAATTGTTTAGCAAGATAAGCCATCTAGCGGAGCGCTTACAAGAATAGTATGATCTAGAAAAAATCCTGTCAGTTAATATTGTATTTTCGCGATGAATCTATAGAAATAAAAGTAAGTTGAAGTATTCAACAAAAAATATACGATAATTCCCTTTTACGTATTTGTACGCAATTTATTGAATTTTACGCCAAAATATTTCCAATTGAATCTGTGCTCACTCAAAATAAACTCATAACGAAACACACATGTTATGGAGGGTCTTCTTCTACTTCGAGACCCTGATGGGAGGAAGAACAGCGCTCTCCTCGGCCAGCCATGTCCATCTTCTCTCCACAAAGGTGGAAACGATGGTCCTGTGCTGGGTGGGTGATATACGCCACGCCGTAGTACCACATTATGCCGTGGTACCACATTATGCCCAAAACAACCTTCTTTGGGACTTTATTTCAAAGGTGGTGACTTTTTGTGTCTCGGCTTTGATTAACCCTACCACGTCGTATTTTTGTCAGTTTTTTGTGTAGTAACTAATTGCAGGTAAGTGGGCATGATGCGCGTTTCAGTGTTAGTCGCATTAGTGTTTATTTATTATTTATCTTCGTTCCGTTTATCTCAATTAGTTATTAAGCTTATCGGTGTTTTGGTTGCACGATTACTTCTCTCTTATCTCGATTTAATAACATATTGTGTGGCCGGTGTAAACATATCCTCGACTACTCGAGAGACATAATATCACTTATCACTGTTCCACGAATTGTTCACGGAGGGAAGAAGACCTTTATGATTTCTTATTATCATCAGTTTATAATCTGCAAAACCCTATGTCAATAATTGTTTATATTGCTCGTGGCTGTAATAATTTATTGTATTCTGCGCGTAAGACAAATGCAATTAGGGTGGATGCACCAGTAACAAACCGATTAAGCGACATTTTAAAACAAATTTTTATTATGTGATTAAATTTTTGCGACAATCATTGCTAAAAAAAATCAATGTACTCCTTATCTACCATAGAATCATGTGGCTTATTCTGATTTTTTAAATATCTATTTAGTTTATTGTTATTTAAAAATGAATGTGGAAAGTTGCAATGTGCCTAAGGTAGACCAGATTGTACCAGTAATAGACCAGATATTGTACCAATAGTGAACCAGTAAAGAAAACGAATGCTTTTAATCAAAAATAATTTTATTATTAATATTAACTAACTTAATTAAGTTTTGTACTTAGTAATGATCACAACTTTTCATCAGTGTACAAGTGTAACGGTTGTGTGGGGAATATTATATTTTCGGCACGGTTCTCTAATTTTTGCGCCCTTGCATATCTCCTCGATTGCTTTGAAGACATCTTCCTCCTTGTATTTGAAAAAAGTTCTTTTCGGTGGCATTGTGTCTGAAAAAAAAAAGTAGGTGGTCAATTATTGGAACAAACTCGTAGTATAGATGTTACCAGTATTAAACCACTGGTCTACTACTGGATCATAGTGATTTTTTTAAGAGTTTATTATAATAATTTATTGCACTATCATAAGTAAATATAAATTTGAAAGAAAAAATAAAAAAGGATTCAAAAAGCTTATTCACCAGTTGTAGACCAAATGGAATATTACTGGAACATCATTGAATTCGTGTTCCATTAGTTTACCAATGACAACTATTGATTTAAATTAGCATTTTTTTATGAAATAACACATATTATTATTGCTAAATGCATTTTACTATGCAGTTAATTGTAAAATAGGTTACAATGATTGATATAAACAAAGATTATAAAAGATTAAAAAACTTACCGTCATACACCTTGCTTATAAAATGGCCGCCAGGAACAAAGTGAACAATTGTCGTTTCAGATTTTGTGTTTTTAATGACATATAGATGGTGTTCGTATCGCTTTTATCTATAGTTACATGATTGTAAGAAGTACGGCTGGGCTACCAAACGTAAAAAAGTGGCGAAATATTCAACAGAAGGTTAATATTTCTGTTTGAAGTTTTAAATGGTGTACTACTGGTTCCTGGTGTGTTACTGGTGCACCCACCCTAATATTACGAGTCTCTTTGAATACTATCTTGAACTTGTGTTTATTTTCGACGCGATGTACTGTGAGTTATATTCGTCTAGTAGTCGAGGACGCGCCTATGCAATAGGCTCATGTATTTGTATGTTCACCTCTGAGATGGGCTGATGCAATTCTGTGAAAATAATCTTCTCTTCATCCAACTATTAAACCAATAAATTGTAACCACTTGTAATACTTACTTTTCGAGTCCGTGTAAAAGCTAAGCCTTTCCCATCCAATATGTAACAGCAGCAATCGCCTTGTCATTCGCCTCATATAATTATGTCGTTCAGGTCGCACCTCTCTTCCAAATTCTAGCACACCAGCAGATGCTCATCATCTTGGACCTCTCCACAGTCACATCTTACATCCTCCTCCAGACTTATACACCACCTGTGCAGCTTCTGCCTGCACCTTGTGACACCAACGCGTAACCTATTCAATGTCTTCCATATTATGCCGTAGGGTAAAAGATGTCTCGGCCCCATAGCCTCGGCCAACATGACCTGCCTCCCGCTATACTGATTAATCCAGCATTCTTGGCGAGCCCTTTCTGGTGGTATTTGTAGGGGAGATTTCAGTCTTGTCATCGGGGGCTCGTGGCCAAACAGAGAATGTCTTGGGTCTTCCTGCTGTTTTGTCCTTTCGGAATCCGCCGCCACCCATTGTATTGTTCCCCCAAATATTAGAAGAAGTGTGGCGGAGGATTTGGAGAGGACAAAACAGCAGAAAGACCCAAGACCACTTCTAATTCTCTAAAATTAGTTTTTTTTCTCAAAAGACGCCCTGTATTTACTAAGAATATTGGATTCGAATAGGTAGGACTGGTTGATTTTGGCATCTTTCAGACACGAAAAACCCTTGAGTAAAATCCAAAGCACCCCTGCGCTACGCTTTGCACAATATCAGTTGTATTCCTTCCATGTGTGTAAGTACATGAACAATTTATACTTATCGTAATTTTTAGTTTTAGTTCGATGAAATAAAACGCATTATAATTTGATATCGATCAATATTGTGTTATTGTTTACATTTTTTTAATGAATCACAATCATTGATAAAAAATAAACAATATTTTTGTTTTGAATGTCACTCTTTTGTATAACAGTTAGGTAAATGGTTTTTATTTAATCATTCAACGTATCGCTGTTGGATACAAATTTTTAGTATGTAATATTGAATCTATATATTATATACGTGAAGGAAAAACTTTGTGACCATTTTTACGAAAATTGCGCGGATCGAGGAGTATGAAATTTCACACATTTATAATTTACTAGCTAGTTACCCGTGGCTTCGCTCACGTGCTTTTTGGTTTCTCTTCCTAAACTGGGGGAACGCTGACACCTACATTCACATGCATAATGTGCACTGTGCTCCCTGCTAAAAATACATTATTAATTCGTCTTATTTAAACTAATAAATTAAAACCATCATTAAAATATTTCGGAAACAACATCCATATTTTATTTTATTCGTATCCCAGGTGGGAACAAATAGGCGAGAAAATATACCTCGCCTATGAAATATTACTACAGTACTGCGAGTTAACATTTGAACGTGCCCGAGAATTCGCTTCATTTTGTATGAAAATTTCTAAAACGGCGTAAACGGTGGAGTTCGTTAAAAGAAAACAATCACGAAACATCACCAAGGAAGAGTGGGGCCTTTTTGGAAAATCATGTGCATATTTTATTCTTTTTTTATTCAATGTAGGTACCATCAATATAGGCAAACTTATAGCACACCAATAACAGCCTTCTGTAAATTACCTACAGTTTGGGAAAAAGTCGTACCTATTCATAAAAATAATTTAATGACGTCATAAGTAGGTAGGTACCTACCTACCCAGCCAACTCCCGATTACACGGCAGAACAGTGTCCTTGTTGGCTTTCAAGGCCATGAGGCGTGCTCCTATTGCTATAAAAATAACACCGAGGTACGTATGTAGGTACATGAGGATAAAGAAATACTGGTGATCAATTAATACAGTAAGGTACTTAAGCCTAGTTCACAGTAGCGTAGTTTACGTTGGTTGAGTGTTTTAATCGAGTGACGAATAATTTAGTAGGGGAGAGTGTGGAGGTATGGGATGCAGGAGGTATGGGACAGTACTCGTATTATTCATATTTGGCGCAGTTATATATTCATATACTTGTCAAAAGATGTATATAGGGGTACGTTTAGTAAAAAATCATTGACGGTTGGTGTTTTGTGCGTGTGGAAAAAATAATTCTTGATTATCATTTTTCGACATAAAAAGTAATATTACTTATACCTATTACAACCCATCCTTTTGGGGGAAAGTAAACCAAAGGTAAGATTATTTATATGTTTTATTCCCAAACCTGCGATAATTATTCGTCATATTAACGCATTGTTTTAACATAACTTAAAACTTATTGTTTTAAATTATGTGATTTACCATTTTATTGTTCATGGTGGAGGTTTGGGACAGTGGGACATTGAGTGAGGTATCGGACATACCCCATACCTCCTGTATGTGAATATTTTTCCACAATTAGTTATTTTTTATCAAATGTAATGTATTTTTTGTAGATGCCGAGATTAAGGATAAAAAAATATAAATTGAATAAGGAATGATTATACAAAAATTCGCCAGGCTGTTGAATTACAAAATAATGAAGTACATACTGGTATTGCCACCACCTCAAAAACATGGCAGTGCAAAAGAATGCAAGAAGTTTATGCATTCGAAATAAAATTTGATCGTTTTAGCGAAATAAGTTACAATTTTATTTGCATGTCCCATTCCTCCCATATAGGTGTCCCATCCCTCCACACTGTGTGGAGGAATGGGACAAAATCAGGGTTTTATAATATTTTGAATAACTCATTAAATATGCTCAACCGTATAATTTTAAGTATATGTCATAGCTAATAGCATACATTCAGCAACCTAGTATTTTTTTTTAAATAAATTGCTTTTTATTTTTCCAAAATTCAATTTTTAATAAATTTGTCCCATACATCCCCACTCTCCCCTACTAAGGGTTGTGTGATCAATAAAAAATTGCCGAGTAGATTAGCTGCCAGAAGAGTTGTCACCTGATAGGAAATTGGAAAATCTTTAATTTTGGAAACCACTGTTCTGGGCATTACGATAAGATACATGCAGTATGTATATACCTAGCCGCACGTGTATTAACTTCATCGTGCCGCGTTTCAAGGTTAGGATCTCCATAGTATTATTTTGTTTGTTGCAAAAATCTTTATCATACCATATCACTGCTTAAAATAAATCTTTGACAAAACAATGAAACCGGTCGATTTTTATTTTAAAGTAAGAATCTATATATTACAGCTTTCTCACTTAATTTATCTAAGAGATATGGTTTTTCGAAAAAAACTACCAAGCACCCTAAATATTTTTTACTTTAAAATCGGAATAATAAAATTTGACTCTATCTGCAGTTGAAATTTCGATAAAACCAGTTTTAAACGTTTCGGCTTTTTTCGATATTTTTATAAAATTCTGAAATAGGTATAGGCACCGAAACTCGTAAATTTGTCATAAAAAATGTTTTACTTTATAAAAAAAGTTACATGTAAAAATGAGATCCAACTGTCGATGGCCTGAGTCGGTATGTTTATTGTATGAAACGATGTCGTCAATAAATTAAATTTATACAAAAATTGTTAAGAAAAGTTTGAGATGTACTGCTATGATGTAAATATTTTTTATAGAAAAATCAATTATCTAGTTGGAGGGTTTCGGCGTTTATCGATATTTTTATAAAATTCTGAAATATATGCACTGAAACTCGTAAATTTGTCATAAAAAAAAATATTTTTCTTTATAAAAAAAATTTTGAGAAATCCTGGAACTTTTTCATTAAATTATATTTTAGATATTGTATTTTTCTATATACATACTCATTTTTAGGGTTCTAGATTTTATGGTTTTCGAGATATATGAAAAAATTAAATAAAAATTCAAAGGTTGATTACCCCTGACTGTCCAAGAAAACTACTACTCATTTCTATAGGAGAATTCATATGCCAAATCTCAGGTTCGTACCATGTCTAGTTTCCGAGATATTCGCATACTTTGAAAAACATTCAACCCTATTTTTCACCCCCTTAGGGGTGGAATTTCCAAAAATCCTTTCTTAGTGGAAGGTTTTGTATTAAAACCTACCTGATTTCCAAATTTCACTTCTCTACGATTAGCCGTTTGGGCTGTGCGTTGATGAAAATGTGTTTCATATACAAATAGAATTTACATATAGAATTTAATAATCCAATCAAAGGCGTAGGTACTCCACTACACTAAAAAATGTTGGGTAGGTACCTACCTACCTAGTAACCTCAGTCATTCTCGCGAGGCGGACGCGACATAGTTTATGTAGGTACCTACCTATATTATTCAAACGGCACTGCTCACGGGGTGTGACCTTGTTACAATAAATGTTTGATGCAAATCTTTATCATGGCTTATCTTCCTTAAAAAATAATATTTATTTGTTGAAACACGAATTTTATTTTTATATTAAAATTAGAATCTATATATTAATTTAGAGCTTTCTAACTTCAGTTATCTAAGAGATATGGTTATTCAATAAAAACCACCCCCAACCCCTTCCTACCTAATTAATGTTATCTTTTGAAAACAGAATAATGTAATTTGACTCTTTCTGAAGAAATCATTTTTTTGAAATTTCGATAAAACCAGTTTTAAACTTTTTAGGAGGCACTTAAAAATCATCCCTTTTTATATGTGCCCTTTTTCGTCCCTTTTAGTTAAATTTTGGAAAAATTGGCGAATATGCTAACACTCATTTCTATAGAAGAATTCATATGCCAAATCTCAAGTTCGTACCATGTCTAGTTTCCGAGATATTCGCATACTTTGAAAAACATTCAACCCTATTTTTCACCCCCTTAGGGGTGGAATTTCCAAAAATCCTTTCTTAGTGGAAGGTTTTGTATTGAGACCTACCTGATTTCCAAATTTCACTTCTCTACGATTAGCCGTTTGGGCTGTGCGTTGATGAGTCAGTCAGGCACTTTCCTTTATTATTATAGATATAGAGACAGAGTGGTTAATGCTAATATTTTTTTTTTAATCATGCATAAAAATAGTTTACCTAAATCAATAAAAAAATATTACAAACACTACTGTAATGTTATTCATTTGATACTCACACACACAGACTACTTACAAAGATCATCAACTTCATAGAAACAAATGTAAAATGAAAAGCGCCTCATAATGGGCGCAGAAAGCTTTTTGAAGGCGTTATTCAAATGTATGATCAACATTTCAAATTTGACGTAGGTATCCATGTCATTGTTTTGGAAAGAAAATTATGAAATAGCGCTCGCTCAGTCTTTGACAATGGAACCTTAATAATGTTCAAACTTAAAATTAGTTATGGTCGAATTCCGAGCACTGATCGACCACTAGTTTTATTTAATGCACCAAAACTAAAAATTTTAACAAAATGAAGTATGATGCATCGACAGTGAATTTGAACTCTTCGATGGATTTAGGTTTGCATTAGGATTGCGAAAGCATACCTTCTGGAATCGTATCTTCATTCTTTCTCAGCAGTGTGATGAAGCTGTCTGTATTGCTTCCACCCGCCTCCGTGTTATCAGGCAGCCCCATTCCGGGGGCGGATTATTGGAAATTCCATCCTACTTAACACATTCCATTCCGTCTCTCTTCATTCATTTTATCACCATCACTATTCTTGTACTCCAGGTTCTCAAATGTTTTTCAATTTTTGATTAATATTTTATTCCTTTTGTAAGATTCTCAAATATGATTCTCAAATTATGCTTATCCTTAACTTTTGACAATTAAAACATTTGTATTTTTTTATATTGGGGTTTGACATATTTCAGTTGTCTGATAGTTGGTGCGATTGTCAGGATTTGATTTGTAAACATAGTTTATAACAGATGTATCGGTCGGAATTAAATTGGTCGAATACGTAATATTAATTTATCATTATACAAAATCAAATTCAATATTCATAGTAAAGACAAGACAAAGTCTTTCGGGAAAGCTGTTAAATATCACTTGATATTAATAATAATAATAGAAAGATATAAATCTTAGGGCAGCACTCTTTTCCAGCCATGCCGTAACCTGCACGTTCTAAAAAATCAATCCATCATTTACAATAGCACTATAATTAACATTTTTATGTCCATAAAAGTCGTCAAAAGAAAGTATGTTAATGAACATTAAAATTAAATGGACTGATGTATGATTTTTGCAGAGTCCTTATCTCCTGTTGATTGCAAAAGACGATTGATACAAAGATGTTTATTTGATACGTACCTGCCAACTACATCAATCAATCAATCAATTCTCCCTTTTTACACCCCACTCAAGGGCATAGGGAGGCAACAAGAGCTCTCAGATCGAGCGCAATGGAGAGCTCTTGTTGCCAACTACATACAATGTAATAAAGTTTATCTCTTAAAGGAGGCTTTACTATACGACCATCTTCTCTGAAATTTCAAAGCAGGCTAAGTGCGATAATTTAACGATAGTAATAAAGATCATCATCATTTTCATCACATCTGTAAAGCCCCCCATTCTCGTTCACTTCATCCGTCTAAGTCTAAATGGAGCGATGTCACTCCAAAAAATTACTGGAATGATTGGAGTAGTGGGGTGAGTTGGAATCAGTACAAAATTCAATCGCGTCAAGCCATTTGTCCATCACTCCAAACGGTTTGTCAATGGGGAAACTCGAAAGGACGTAGTCCAAGTCGTCACGTCATTTGATTGTCAGTGTAAAAAAGAATCTAGACATAATTAGAACGTTGTGCACCAACAAAGCCAATAGGCAATAAAGATGAGACATTTACAAAAATGGATATAATCATATCCTGGCGCCAAATACATGACAGCAGTCGCAGTCTTTAAATTTGCTTGCTCTCTTGTTCTCAATAATTTCCAACATTTATCTCTATATTCCATTAATAATTATTAAATATCTACTTGTTGCATACATGGGATTTTTCGACATGTTGAACATTTTGAGAATTCTCATGATTGGGAGTTTCGGAGACTTAAACATTATCACCTAATGGCGAACGTTGTTAACGTAAAGTGATCACACTAAGCCAGCTTTCGAAATAACAGTAGAAGACAGTCGTAAGCCCGTAGTGGTTTGTTCCATTTAAAATCGAACATCAGTAATGAATTGTTATAGTCATTAATTGTTACATATTCGTTAAAAAACTAGCTCCAAATTTGTCTCCACTAGGGTACACGTGTTGTTGCTATAATTTAATAATAGCAAAATGTGTGTATTAACCTATTGAAATTTCGTTGAAATGACTGAAAACTCAAGTTTGACGTGTGTCAAAATGCAGTGACATCGCTCAATTTGAACGGAAAAGTGATAGTGATTGTCCCATGCAGTAAGCGGTAAGTTTCGTTGGCTGTTGTTTAAAGAACCGACCTGATGCAACTATAATATTGTCATCGTCACCCACTATGAAACTTATTATTTTTCGTTAATTTTAGTTTGGGAGTTGTTACACATAAATAATATTTGGATTTTGGTGTAAGTCACTCTCCAGAGAGTGGATTACCACCCAGAAGAAAAAATGTTTCGCCGTCTTAATGAATAAACTTGTACCTAGGTATAGATATTTACATGTTTAATTATCGGCAGGTTTCAAAAAAAGCGACCAATGTACTCTTTAGCTAAAAAAATTTAAAGTCTCCGTTAGGTAGACGCGTTTCATATAAAAAATATTTGAAAGTTGGTAGCAGTTGATAGTGTAACCATGGAAAACATAGGTTGTTTACTAATATTTTCGCGGAATTTCTGTTAATCTTTTTGATACCTTTCCGGATACCCAATTGTTGCAATGACCTTTTTTAAAGTTCGTGTCCGGCTCTAAAATTTTCCACATTTTCAATATGAAACTACTGTCATAATCCTTTTAACAGTTTTTTTTACATTACCTAAGTACCTACCTATGTGAACATTCTAATTATCGAGTGTGTCCGGACATTCGGTAAGGTTAGGTCGTTATTTATCTACACACAACCTTGGGTTTAACTCAAAGAGTCACGAATGCTAAGAAGGAATGTCCACTTGAGTATTGAGAACCATTGGTCTTATATCTAGATCACACCTTCGCCCCACTTACTTTCTAATTCGTTCTACCAGACTAGACGTATTTCCCATGACATACGACCTTGTAAGTTGGCATGGTGCGATATGTGATAATGTGAACGGTCCACGTCGTTCATTCGGTCCTTTCGCCATAGTTTTATGTCCTGTTTGTAATCATACCACAGTTCATAGTATTGAAAACAATTTTACGAGACAGTCGATCTGTCAGATTTAAGAAAGCACGACTCAGTGTTAACAACCTCCATTGGCTTGGACTAGTTAGCTTGCATTAGGTCGAGATGCGAGTAATTTAGTAGCTGAATAATTCGCTCTTAACCTAAAATCGTTACAGTTTACACTATGTTCGAGTACAGTGGGGCTAGTACGAGTTTTATCGAAAGCAAATTGCACGCAAATAAGCGCTTATTAGCGTGCAAATAGTGTTCTTAATTCAAACGATCGAATCGTTCGATCATTTTTGTATGGAAATTTTTCGAAACTCTTTCGATGATCGTTTCGATATTCGATCATCGAAAACTTATACTAGGGCTACAGTTTTCATAAGTCAGGAGGATTTTTAAAACGAAAAACAATATAGTATTACGCAGTTTCGCTCTGGAGACTCATAGATTGTAGCGACTAATGAAATCGACTAAACGCATAGGTTCACAGTCGATTGACCCCTTAGTGGGGGGCGCAATTCACCCAAAAATAGAACGGAGCGACTCGATTAAACCACGGCACCTACTGATTTTTGGGTGTTGGACACGATTAATTACTACTGACATTAATAAAATACTCGACCAGTGTGAACTAGACATTGAGTATACAATATATTATTATGTAATATAGCATAGTTCAATTATTCTGTAGCCTCTGGCCACAGAATCCTTGGATCACGTATTCTTTGGCTGCTCGCTGAGAGATGTCACCCCCTTATTATATCATATTTAGTTTGATTTTTTTTTTGTTTAATATTTTTCATCTGATAGACAATATATTATCTACTACTAAAATAATTTGATCCTTATTTCAGTTTGTTTTTTCTCCTTTCATTCTTATTTTGTATGATCCCTAGGAAAGGAACTGCTTTCGATTCATTGGGATAAGGATTTTAAACACAGGCATAAAATCATTCCTTGTGGGATGCAATTTCCGATAATTGCGAAACAAAAAAGAAACAATTTAAAGTGGAAATTCAAATTTTTTTTTTTACTTAAATCGCCAATTTTTACAATAATTTCCAAATTCGCCTTATTTTCGAAGTTTTCGTTTGGAACGCAACTTGTTTTTGAAGCTTTGCTGTATTATATTCCCCAACTTTAATATTAAAAATGTAATGTTTATATAAAAAATCAACACATACCTACAGACTAACCTCTGGTTAATAAATCAATTATTTTAGGTTTCAAGAATGTTTCATGCTTTATTCTCAATACGTGCTACAAGCTACACTATTAGTTGCAAACGAGAATGTCTGTTGAGACATGCCGTAATAGGTGGACTGGACTCTAATGTAATAACAGGGCATGCAACGCACTACAGTTAACTCCTTTGAATCTTACCCCAGAGTCTGGATTTGAAAGGGCAGATCTGATTGCTCATTTGACGCGAAAGAGACAGCAATTACGATGGTCTCGGTTAAACCCGATTTTTAAGAGTTGCGGAAAGCCACGTAACGAAAATGCTTTATTCTTTCTACTTCGACTCTCAGGCGCAATCTTTGTTTCCCATACTGCAAATATCATTACGTAAGTTTACAATAAATATTTTAACGTCAATCACGTCGGGTAGGAAATCAAAACAAAATAATTTATTATTTTCAGTAAAAAAATATTATTTTTCTCTTTTTTAATCATAAAAGATACATTAATAGTGGTTATATTTCTTGATCAAGATGAGTTTGTTTGAGAAAAAGGAAATTCGGCGGCCATGATGATAATTTTGACGTAGGAAAATCATTCGTTTGAAATCACTTGCAGCTATATTCACTTCGATAGATTTCTTAATCAATATCGCTCGGATTGGTTGAAATCACTTGACATTGCCCGCGAAATACAAAATTTTAGCGGATCTGGGAGCTAAGTCGAAATAAATAACATTAAACGTGAAAACTGTTAACTTTCCAAACGTTAACGTTAACCAAATTGAAAATGGTTTCCAAACCAAAAAAATGTGTTTCGTCTTCAATATAACAGCAGCGTCGTAATGTTTCCATAGATTTCGAGGTAACGTTTAACAGAGTAGGTATACATATGTGTTCTGTGCGTTTAACGTTAATTTTGAACAACTGTCAGAATTATTTTTTCGACTCGGAATTTGGAACAACATTGTTTAACGCACGTTAATCAACAGTTTTTACGTTATCTCTATGGAAATAACAAAAATTGTTAACGTTGGAGGCTGTCGTTAATATTTTGACTTGGCCTCCAGATAGGGAATTGGGGTATAAATAATATGTGTTATCTGTATGGGTAAAAATGTACTTTAGAGATCTACTCAAGCCAAATTTCTAATATGTTCGGTTTGCAGAGGGTAAAATGGATTCGGGAATACATGTGAAGAGGTATGGGGGGCTCTTCACTTTGTACTTTGAAAAACTGTACAGTCATGAAAATAGGTTAGTTAACAGGTTCTGACGAACTTAATTTTTTTAATGAATTGGTAGTAATGTCAAAGTACGAGTAGATCTCTAAAGTGCATTTCAACCTCTGTCTGTACCTATAGGTGTAAAAAATTAGCCAAAATTCAGTAAACAATAGATTTTTAACATGTCTAAAAAAGACATACATTGATACAGAAGATTCGGTTTCGGTAGAAAGTCCTATTTTGGTCGGACACTAGTTAAAAGTAATGGCGATAGTTGATATCGGATAAGAGAGAGTGTACTGTAGTTTGCTCGTATGGAACATAGGAACACTGTGTGAACGCTAGTACTAAGTAGGGAGATATTGGTACATTTGTCACCAAGTACTTACTGTTTTGTTTTAACGTATGAAAAGTTACACTCAATATCAACAACTAGTTTTTTGTTGGAATAACTATTACAATTTTAAGATTTTTTTTATTAATTTAATAATAATCAATAATTATATTATGTGGGCGAAAAAAACGCAGCCCCGTCACTTGCTTACACCATAATGGAGAGGTGGTAAATACTAGCTAGTATATTTGTTTAGGATCTCGAATCATAGTTGGCCGATAAAATGGCTTTTCTTCTATCAGTGGTCCCAAGGCAAGGGAAATATTGTCATACTGTATTCCGTTCAATCGAGGTGGAGGTGAGGTATTTAGACATTGCGTGGGAGGAGGTAATGGAGCCCTCTGGAGAACTCTTCGAGCGCCCTTACTTTGGTCATAAGAGGACCATTCTTGGTCTACGCACTTTCGAATCCAGCAGTTCCTGTCCAAGACCGCTGTACTGCATAATGTAGAAAGACAAATGTCTTAATGGTCACAGAAAGTTTATAAACCTTTGAAAAACTGTACAATCTTGGAAAAATAATATACTGGTATAATGACTTGGGTATAAAATCGACCATATCATCGAGCCCAAATACAAAATTGGTGGGATAATTATCATAAATTCAATAATAGTACCAAAGTTTTAACTTAATTTTGTTCAATTACATCTAATTATATTTTTTAAGTTAACCTGACAGCCAATGACAGGCAAAGAAATGGTTCATTAGTTATTTATTTATCCGTTGAATCAGTTATACCTATCATATGTAAAAGGTTTCCAATTTTACTTTCGACCTTATGAACTGTGGACATTTTGACATTTCTTTCTCTACCGACAGTTGTTTGAAGGAACCTCTGATACAATATAACATATGTTGTAGATTATAAAATTTCCTTTGTTTTTTTTTTAATGAATCTTTGCTCACTCAAAGTGAACACAGATTGTGATAGTGACTCTTTCACAGTAAGCTACTTAAAGCTTGTGTCTAGTGCATTATTATTGTAACAGAAATTAATATCGACTTACAGACAAATATTAATATTTTCCATAATTGGATTGCTTTCCTCATATATGTGCAGACGAACTTACCAATTATTATATAGGATAGTTGATAACTAGATGAGTTGTTAACTATAGAACACTAGAGTGAAATCCGCCAACTATTTTATGAATGTGTTGCATGGGCATGCAGTGTACAACATATGATAGATGTGTGAATGAAGTGCCTCTAATGTAGTGTTGCTATCGTCCTCAATTGTTTTTATCAATCAATTGCACGGAGCTCATGTTCTCAAATGATTATATATTGTGTGTGATTGGTGAGTATGTGAGGTGTTAGAGCTCCAATGATTCATTTGACAAACCTTCATGCAAATTCATTTAGTCATAACATTCTATACGAAAGGGAAATCAAATTCATTTTGTCGTAACATTCTATTTGAAAGGGAAATAAAATTCATTTTGTCCTAGCATTCTATTTGAAAGGGAAATAAAATTCATTTTGTTCTAGCATTCTATTTGAAAGGGAAATCAAATTTTTATTGTCTTAACATTATATTTGAAAGGGAAATCAAGTTTTTTTCAATTGCCCATACTGGTTTGTAAACCTAAATTGGTAAAATCTTTAATGGTTCTGAGCCTAATCACCCTGCAACATTTTCATACTTAACAGTGGAGATTGCTTGGTATTAGTCTATTTTCAACATCAAAATTCAGTTTGATTCTTTCACAAAACCATGTAATGAACATTTGGTTGGTTTGCTATGATAGAAATTTCGGTTATTTTAGATTTAAACCACCTGATCGTTAAATGTTGTCAATCTAAAAATGATTACCAACACTAAAACAGCAGTATGGGAAGCTGGTTGTTAGCTCTCTCTTCAATGGCACCTAGGGTTGCCAGATGTGTTGAAAAAAAAAACCGGACAGGACTGGGGGTGGAGGTTTGGTATCTTGAAACATAACTTTTCCTAAAAATTCCTAAAAAAAAAAGTCATTTCTAAAATTTGGTATCTGGGAACATGACTTTTTCCTTAAAAAAAAAAAGTTATTTCTAAAATTTGGCATCTGGAAACGTGAATTTCTCCTAAAAAAAACCGGACATTGACATTTCTTGACCGGACAAGCATGACGAAAACCGGACATCTGGCAACCCTAATGCCACCACAGCCCATATCGAAAAAGAAATAAAAATGTTGAATGATGTCTAGATCTTCAACTGTTTTATATAACAGTTTAGAATGTTGTTTAGATATTGTAATGTTTCTTAACAGTTTATAATGTTGTTTAGATATTGTAATGTTTCTTAACAGTTTATAATGTTGTTTAGATCTTCTAATGTTTCATAACAGTTTATAATGTTGTTTAGATCTTCTAATGTTTCATAAAAATTTAGAATGTTTAGATCGTCTAATCTATCATAACAGTTTAGAATGTTGTTTAGATCTTTTAAAGTTTCCCTCAAATCTTCCAATCAATAGTTACTCCCAAATTGATCTTATCCAATAATATCTATCAGATTACTTATAATGGTCGTTATTTTTTCAGGAGTATTAAGGCACAATGGATCATTCCCACCATATGGGTGGTGGAGAACACAACCATGGGGGCGCTGGACATGATCATCACCAATCCATGCCGCATGAAGGTCATCAAATGGCTTCCGGAGATGTGGCAGCTGGAAGTTCAGTATGTATCCCTACATTTTTACATTAACATGTATCTAAATTGACTGTATTTTTAAAACTACATTATCTCCTTGTTCTTGTAACGTTGGTATATGTCTTTGAACCAAGCCAATGTTTTAGAATTATTATAGATAGATAGATATTATAGATCAGGGATGCACAGACTTATAGATAACAGGGGCCACTGGGGAAGATTATGAGCCAAGGACGGGCCGCTACAAGGAAAATTAACACCTCTTCTTCTTCTCCCGGGAAATTATTATTCCCACATGATCGTGGGGACTGCCTTTTGTATCTTACGCCGCCACTCAGCTCTGTCTTGTGCATCCTCGGGGGTAGCTCCACAACTCCTCATATTTTGACTTACAACTTCACGCCATTTTCGTTGAAAAATTAACTCTAAAATTTTAATTTTTTGATTTGTACAAATTACAATACTTATGATAAATGATTAAACACTGTAATCAGATTTTTTATTTATTATCACGGCAGTATGTCCCTGTAGGGACGATGTGACATTAATACCAAGTTTTACAAAAAAAAGAAACAACAATCAATGGCAAGTTACAAATTACTTACTTAATACTTTTGGAAGAGCAGTAAGCTATGCATTTTGTACATGATGATTGAACAAAAACATAAAACAACATTGTTTAGGAAAATAGAAAATATTATTATCACAACACTAAACACAGAAATCTTGTGGAATCATTTTTACATACAATACACTTATAACGGATCATTAAATTAATTTCAATTGTCGCACAGAACATCAATTAACGTCACAAACAGTCCAAAAACACATGTCAGACTCTGACTTCTTCCCGACGCGGCGTTGGTAAACGTACAAAATTGTCTACTCAGTAATATTTTAAATTTTCTTTTTATTTTCCAATATTTTAATTCGTCGGCGGGCCGCATGCGGCCCGCGGGCCGCGGTTTGTGCATCGCTGTTATAGATAGAAATACTGGTTTGATTGATAAATGTGTTATATTGTCGCTTAAAGGGTCCCAATTTTAAGTCTTGGGGAGTGGAGACACTTGGGGACTGCGAATAATTTGACATTTCTTCCCATATAACCTCTGATCAAGTATCACATATTTCCATTATTACTGTCTTAGCAACGAATATGGACTGGTATGTATTGTGTGGGGTTGGAGTGTATCAATGAAAATGTCGAGTTTCGGACGAATTTAACCAATTATTAGGTATATAGGATTATGCATATGTAAAAATAATACCAATTGTTAGGTTGCTATGAGATTGTTCCTCCACGCCGATCGGTGAAGGCCAAAAGTTTCAGGAAGGAAGAAAGGAGAGTTGTGCGACTTACCTCTGTTCCTCTTTCCTCCCTGTATCTTGCTTTATGGACTGTATGACACTGACACAATTAAACTTTGTACAATGGTATTTTGCTCTCGATTGAGCGACAATTCAATCACGAACGAATTTCGTATCGATTAACAACTGACACAATCTTCTCGCGCGAAGCATCCGTGTAACACTAACACTAAGTCGCACTACGGGAACATTCGGGATGGGCAGGTGACAATTATTAGGTATATAGGTAGGAAAATTATGGAACATGGAGAATTTAGGATGATTGCCCAAAGAAACAATCAACATACCGCCCACCTAATTTGATCCTCAAATTACATCCCGAACATCAATGTGCGAAACAAAAACAAAAAAACGAAAAGAAAATTAGGCATCATTGCAGTGTGGATGCTTACGAGTAAACAAAAAATAACAAAAATTAACGAAAAATTTGTTGCTATCCAAGCTACAACGTTTGAAAACAAAACAAAAACTTAATAATAAAATACAATATCGGACTAATTATTCAATTGTATGTTCATTCCGAAGGCAACGGGCACACCTTCGAAACTGGCCTGACTAAAGAGCCAAGGGCCGTACGAAGTGTCACTACTCGGACTACGTTATCCTTTCCCGGATGAATTTGCATAACTCTACCTAATATCCACCTCGTTGACGGAAGACGCTCGTCCTTAACTAAAACAAGCTGACCCTCGCTAATATTATCGCGCTCCTTATACCACTTCATACGCTGCTGTAACGTATTCAAATATTCGTTGTGCCATCGCCTCCAAAATGCTTGGGTTAGGCTTTGTACATGCTGCCATCGACTCAAGCGATTTTCCTTGACATCGATGAGATCATATTCCGGCAGTGACACCAAAGGTCCTCCTACGAGGAAGTGCCCAGGCGTCAACGCATCGATTTCATCCGGAGATGTACTTAATGGACACAATGGTCGTGAGTTTAATATGGCCTCCACTCGAATGAGTAAAGTGGAAAGCTCCTCAAATGTAAGCGCGGTCTCTCCTACAACACGTTTTAGGTGATATTTTGTGCTCTTTATTCCAGCCTCGTACAGGCCTCCAAAATTGGCACCGGAAGGAGGGTTAAACGACCATTTTATCTCCTTTTTTGCGAGATAATTATATATACTATCATGTGTAGATTGATGCGAAAGAAATTTAAACAATTCGTTAAGATACCTATTTGCACCCACAAAATTAGTTCCGTTATCGCTTATTATTTCAGAACAGAGTCCCCGACGACCCACAAATCGATCAAGAGTGGCGATGAAGGCATCTGTCGTAAGATCTGAAACGAGCTCCAGATGTACCGCTTTAGTGGCTAGACAAACAAATAAACAAATGTACGCTTTCGAGGTTTTAGCCCCCCTGCGCCTGTGATCCTTAATTAAATAAGGCCCCCCGTAATCAATACCTACTCGAGAAAAAACTCTACTCTGAAGCACACGCGATGGAGGTAAATCTCCCATAATGGGAACCGAAGGCTCGGCAACAAACTTAAAACACTTCATACACTTCGACAAACGAGAACGAATTCTTTGTCGTGCAGACATAATCCAATATTTCCGTTGTAAAATAGACAATAATGTTCTGGGTCCAACATGAAGGTGTAATTTATGATAATAATCGATAATTAAATTTACGAGATGACTGTCTTTAGGAATCAATATAGGAAATTTATGTGTATAAGGTAAAGCAGAATTCGACAATCTTCCGCCCACCCTGACAACACCATTTTCATCCAAAAAAGGCTTCAAAATTTGAAATTCCTTTATACACAGCTCACCTTTTCTAATTTGCTCGACAACGTTAGAAAAATAAGAATTTTGCTCGACTTTAATTATGTGTAAAAGTGCTCGATTTAATTCCCACGTACTAAGACACAATCCGCTATCACGACCGGATACAGACGATGTACGACATCTATCAGTAAAACGTAACATCCAAGCAACCACGCGCTGTAAGTTACTCAGAGATGAATACCTAGTGACGATATCGCTAGGCATCTTATTTATAAACAACGTTAAATGTTGCTCTCCCTTTCGTTCGGGTAATTCGCTAAATGAATCAACCGAAATATGAGAATTAGGCCAGTCACTTACTGGCTTTGTAACCCAGAGCGGACCGCTAAACCACATCGAATGATTTATCAGTTCTATGGGCAACAAACCTCGCGAACAAACATCGGCACAATTTTCCTCTGAACTAACATGTTTCCACACGACGTTTGGTGCATTTTCATGTATTTGAACAATTCGATTCGCGACAAATGTTTTTAATAAATGTGGTGAGGTATGTAACCAGCCCAACACGATAGTTGAGTCGGTAAATAAATAAATATTCTTTATTTGAGAAATAAATTTAATGTTCGATATTACGATTTTAATAATGCTAGACAAGAGAACCGCGCCACACAGTTCTAATCTCGGTATGGACAATGTCTTCAGGGGCGCCACTTTCGATTTACTAAGTAATAAATGTGACGAATTTGTTTCACAGTTTACAAGGTAGACGACCCCTGCATATCCTTTCTGTGATGCGTCACAGAATCCAACAAGCATTAAATTACAATCTGGCGCAGTTTCGTAATGTCGCGCTATGTTTAACTCGTTTAAAGTCGGCAGTTCGCTTACAAAAGTTTGCCACCTCTGACGAAGATTGCAAGGAACAGTTTCATCCCAATCGATTTTGAGTGTCCATAGTTCCTGCATTATACATTTTGCCCAAAATACAACTGGACTGATCCAACCCATGGGATCGTATAAACGCGCAATACAAGACAAGATGCTTCGTTTCGTGCATACTTGCGGGTTACAGTTCGATTCCACATCAACATGAAAAGTGAAACAATCTTTATCAGGTATCCACCTAATACCCAATAATTTTACTACCTTTTTTTCGTCCGAATTTTCGAAAAGGTGAGGTTCGAGTACCCGACACCCGTCATCCAATAACGCAGAACTATTTGAGTTCCATTTGCTCAATTCTAACTTAGCTAATTTTAATAATTTGACAATGTCATGTTTGAGTTCTAAGGCTGATTCCACTGATTCAGCCCCAGTGATAAGATCGTCAACGTAAAATTCCTCCAATACAGCCTGTGATGCACGAGGATACATATCTCCTTCATCCCGTGCGAGTTGATGACGGGTACGAATAGCTAAGTACGGTGAACTAGACAATCCGTATGTAACAGTTTTCAATTGAAAAGCTATGAGTGATTTAGTCGCTAAATCACGCCACAAAATATTTTGATACTTTCTATCCGATGGTTGAATTAAAATACCTCGATACATTTTCGTAATATCGCAGGTAAAAACAAATTTATGAAATCTAAAATTTAAAATTATACTAGGTATGTCGTTTTGCAATTTAGGTCCCGTCAATAAGAAATTATTCAATGAGACATTATGTGGTGAGGTGAGAGCGGACCCGTCAAAAACTACGCGCAACTTTGTAGTCGGACTCGACGGGTTAATAACGCAGTGATGAGGTAAATAAAAATAATCTCGATTTATAGTAACATGTTCCATATGATCTAATTGTTCATATTCGCGAAGAAATTCACAATAACTATTTTTTAACTCTGGGTTTTTTTCTAATCTGTATTCGAGTCGTTTAAGTCTAGACTCGGCCAAACTAAACGAATTATTTTCAGGTAGTATATTATTTTTTAATAACAATGGTACCACGTATCTACCATCTTCTTGACGAGTATGCTTCTCCTCAAAGATTTTTTCCGCAAGTTCATCGTCAGAACTCATTCGTGCAACGGAAGAAATCTCTTCGACTTCCCAAAAGGATTTTATTAAATTATTAATTGACGGATCTGTCTCGCAAAAGAACGACACGGGAACAGAGGGCGTCTGCCTCAATTCGGTTTTCCCCATAATTATGTAACCAAAAACGCTATTAATGGCTCCAGGATTTCCACCAATCACATTGCAATTATCGTTAAATATTTGTAAATATAAATCTGCTCCAATCAATATATCTATCTGACCGGGTTCATAAAACCGCTCATCAGCCAGTCTCAAGTTACTAAATTTCGAAATGGTTTCCTGCGATAGGTATTCTGATGGTAGATCACTCGTTATCTTTGGTATTACTACAAAATTACCACGCAATATTGGACCAGATGAATTTTTTGGTTTAAAAGAGCTCGAAGTTACACCCATACAATTCACTTGAGTATTACCCAACCCGTTTATAGGCACACAATGTTTCTTTATATTTAACCCCAAACGTTGCCTACAAGATTCAGTCATAACGCTTATTTGTGAGCCACTATCCACGACCATCCGAACGGACACATATACACCCTTAGCATTTCGACATTCTGACCGAATCGTTCCAAGGAGTACACTACCATGGCTATTATAAATAGCTGTTAATGTATTGGGCACACGCTCGCCGCTATGCATTGAACTTTTCACAGCGTTATCAAATATATGAAGAACCGAATGATGTTTTTTATTACACTCTTTACACGTATATTTCGATAAACAATCCTTAACTTGATGAGAACTCTTTAAACAGTTATAACACAATTTCAACGATTTTACTTTGTTAATACGTTCTCTAGGAGATAAATTAATCAAAGTGGGACATTTATCCAAAAAATGACTACCATTACACAGCATACAATTCTTAGTATATTCATTTTTACTTGAAAAAAGAGATTTAAACGGTTTTTTCTCTTTGACATCTGTCGAACCCAAAGCTCGACACTGAGTTTTCAAAAACGTGAATATACTTTCAGAATCTGGTATAGTATTACCAGATATACTGGACTCAAACTGTCTCTTAGTGACAGCATCCATTAAACGTATCATCATATGAGCGATAAGCTTATCAAAAATGTTCTCAACTTTCATCGCGTTTATAGCCGCTGTATTTTCCTGAAATACATTTAATAAACGGGACAACTCAGTGGAAGATTCACGCTGAATCGGCTTGAATTTCAACAATTCATCAGTATAATGAGAAAACAATAATCTGGAATCTTGATAATAATCTACCAAGGTTTTCCACGCGATCGCATAATTTTCTTCCAAAAGTGGAAGATTTTTTACTTGCGCAAGTGCTGGTCCACTAAGTGCAGATAGCAAATAATGGAACTTCTCAATGCTGCTAAAGTAAACATTATTATGTACTAGACTTTTAAATAATGAATAGAAAGAATTCCAATTACGAATATCGCCGTCGAAAGTCGGAATTTTAATACTAGGCGGCTTGATGTTATGACACGCCGACTTCGCACCGATACTAGCATCTTCAGGCGGTACTTTCAACGCATTTTTTACACGAACCAACTCAAAGTAAATCTGATCAATTTGTTCATCTACTTTAAAACACGTTTGCAATTCTTCTGTTTTCGCAAGTATAACTAAACATTCTTGCAGATCCGTTTGAATTTCATTATATTCACTATACCACTCGTCTATTTTCTCTAACCTTGTAATAAATATCTCGCGATTTTTTTCATCGTTTTTAATTCCGAAAGTTACATCAAATCGTTTGATAATCCTTTCTCTACGCGATGTTAAAGTAGCTACTTTGTTCTCATCCATATTTGTTTTCGACATAAATTAACACTTTACTTTTATATGTAAGATCGCTTATATTCTGTAGCCGCGAGCCTTGCCACGCGCGCAACAACAATGTACAACAATAAAACTACTCAATATTATTTTCGATTTATTCAAATTTCGTAATTTCCACACTGCAATAATTAATTAACAATAAATTAATTAATAAACACGAATTTAGCTTTTATCCGGCTTCGATTAGGACCAAATGTTAGGTTGCTATGAGATTGTTCCTCCACGCCGATCGGTGAAGGCCAAAAGTTTCAGGAAGGAAGAAAGGAGAGTTGTGCGACTTACCTCTGTTCCTCTTTCCTCCCTGTATCTTGCTTTATGGACTGTATGACACTGACACAATTAAACTTTGTACAATGGTATTTTGCTCTCGATTGAGCGACAATTCAATCACGAACGAATTTCGTATCGATTAACAACTGACACAATCTTCTCGCGCGAAGCATCCGTGTAACACTAACACTAAGTCGCACTACGGGAACATTCGGGATGGGCAGGTGACAATTATTAGGTATATAGGTAGGAAAATTATGGAACATGGAGAATTTAGGATGATTGCCCAAAGAAACAATCAACACCAATGTTATACACTTTTAGAACTTTGAGACACTTCACTTCCAAAGTGAAATGATTACTTTCAAAAATAATCTTGATGAAACGAAAACTAGTGTTTTTTTTTTAAAGAATATGTAACAACTAATGACAAACAATTCATTACTGATGTTCAATTTTTAAATGGAACACACCACCACGGGCTTATGACCGTCTTCTACTGTTATTTCGAAGGCTGGCTCAGTGTGATCACTTTACGTAAACAACATTCGCCATTAGGTGGTAATGTTTGTTTCCGAAACTGCTAATCATAAGAATTCTTAACATGTTCAACATGTCTAAAACAAGTAGAAATTTAATAATAAATGAAATAAAGAGATAAAAGTTGGAAATCATTGAGAACAAGAGAGCAACCAAATTTAAAGACTGTGACTGCTGTCATGTATTGCTGTAGTGTTTTTTTACTTACCAGCTTAATTTTTTCAGGATCCACATCAAGGCCACGCAATGATGGGAATGTCTATGGTGGTAAGCTTTTGCCCTAAGTTTTGCTTTCACCCATCCAGTATTTCAGTACTCCTTTTAACCAGAATTTTTTAATACTATCCTTTATAAAATAGGTCTCATGCACCATTAATAGGGTTGCCAGATGTACGGTTTTCGACCGAACAGTCCGGTTTTCGTTATG
Source organism: Mystacides longicornis (assembly GCA_963576905.1). Classification (NCBI taxonomy): domain Eukaryota; kingdom Metazoa; phylum Arthropoda; class Insecta; order Trichoptera; family Leptoceridae; genus Mystacides; species Mystacides longicornis. The sequence goes on from OY756427.1 coordinate 25,316,042, forward strand.
CTTTTATGTTATTTCAAGAAAATCTCAATAAACCGGACAGAAGATTGTCCGGTTTCCGTGAAAATTACGAACACTTTCATAACTAATTAATATTATTGGTGTTTACCGTGTAGTAATTCATAATGAGAATGAAAAAACACTTGTCTTATACTACACAAATTATTCTATTCCAGAGACGCGTTTCGTTCTGGTAGAACATTTTCGATCTCTCAGAGGATCGAAAATGTTCTAACACAACGAAATGCGTCTCTGGAATAAAATAATTTGTGTAGTATAAGACAAGTGTTTTTTCATTCTCACTTTCATAACTGACTGAAAATGGTGCAGAATGTGTGTAGTATTCCTGTATCTAATGCTTTTGTAAAAAGAATCTGTAGCGTCATGGGAAAGGACAGAAGAAAGAAATCGTCTCGCCGTAAATACTGTTAAAAGTGAATTGTGCGTTTTCTTTAATATTACTGCTAGTTGCACTGAATTTAAAGATGCGATCTCAGGCAATAAAACCTTAATAAAAGCAGTAACATCAAGTACTAAATATATGAAATAGAAGGTCTATTTAGTCCCCCCCCCCCGTCATCAACACAGGACAGATGAGTCTCTAGCGCCTGTATTCACCAAGAGAAACTGAGCGTACTATCAGCTCAAATTACTATCAACGTCAAAATTGGTATTCACCAAAATATTATACACTCCCTCAGCGTGATTTGAGTGAACCTTTCCCTCAAATTTTAATCGGCTATAGAGCTGGCTTACGTTACGCTAAGCGTCCATCTCTCAAAATTATTCTATAGCGTCCGCCATACTTTTTGCCGCTTGCTTCCAATTTTTTGCGTTTTTTTTCGTAATTTATTCAATATTTGTAAGCAGGCATGTAATAATTTTATATGTAAATTAATCGGCTCGACAAATCGACACTTATCCATAACCGAAAAGTTCTGTTGCTTTTTTTTCTCCATGTTACAATGCTTATATACATATAAGTATTTTAACAATATAAATGTAAGAAATTAGTACTTTATTTAGCTTTGACCTATTATCGATAGATGGCGTTGATCAAGACTGACAGTTAATGGCGACTGAAAAGAACGCGTTTGGGTTTTGTTAATAAAAGTGATTGTTATCATTGAATTAAACTAAATAAGAAATCATAATTATATTATATAATTTTTTTTAATAGATAAAAAATTATTCATATTAATTTAAATAATAAAAATATACATTTTAGTTACTTTATTGACTGCTTCCGCAAATAAATGACAGTTTCTTTTCAAAACATTTCCGTTTTATCTATGGATACACACGATCAGTCTAGGCTCAGCTAAGTTTTGTAAGTTTTCGTTGGTGAATAGCTACAAGCGTTGAGGGAGGCTGAGGGAGATATTAGGCTTATATTTTGCTTAGCTGATCTTACGCTCAGTTTTTCTTGGTGAATACAGGGGTATATCTCTAGATCCCCCCCCCCCCCCCGTTCCGGTCCTGTCCGGTTTTTTTTCTCAACACATCTGGTAACCCTTACCATTAACTATGCTATTGTTTTTGTTTCTTTAAAGAAATTTGCGCATTTGCATGTTTATCTTTTATTGCAAATAATTTAATTATTTTATGGGCCTTTAAATAATGTTCAATGCATCTATTCTTTTAACTTAATTTATTGAATTGAATATTAATATTTAATATATTTTAACAATCAAAAGGTCTATAAATTAATCATGTTAAGGTTAAATATTGATAACATTGAACTTTGTAGCAGAAATGTCATTCTCAGCTGCATCCTATCAGTTTTTCATTTGTTTCTTTTTTATCTTGAATACGCCAATTATTGCAGAACACCAATTTGTATGTCTCATTTACACTTGTAATAATTAACACTATTAAGTTGAATGTATAGTTTTAACTGGAAACACCAAAAAATATAGACACAGATGAAGAAAACTTATATGTTTTTACACAGTCTTGTTTTCTAAAGCGCCAATATAAACTGCTAAACACAATGTTTAACAGCATATTCTCCAATTCAATCGATCTTATCCTATTAGGTAGAAATTTTAAACAAAATATCTTACAAATCCGTAACTATAACTTAAAACTCTAGTTCAAAAATCTTAACACCCCAAATAAAATTCAAAATCCAAAAAAAATATTTCTTCTTTTAGCCTTATTCATCTGAACAATGCCTCCCTCAAACCTAGTTCACGCTACTTTAGTATATTTATCCAGTAGCGAGTAATTTACTAAATAAATGTTTCAAAAGACCCAAATTTAGTTGACTAGATTAGTCGTTACGATCCATTTTGTTCTTATTCCCATCCCGTCACTGGCTCACTTGCTAAACATGTGTGAACCCATAGTTTAAGTCAAATTCATTAGTTGCAACAAATATGACTTTTTGCTTAGTTATTGTCATACTGACTTACTAGAAGTGTGAACTAGGCTTCATGTTCATACATTTCTGAACCACTGAGAGATAATTATTTATACTGCAATGCCATAATATTTGCCAAGCAAGTTGGCGACGTTGTCCTTCCTAGCTGATCTTTTTGTCAACATGATCCATCGAGATTGGTCATTATTTGTCAACTGATATAATGTGACGTTTTCAAGGGAGACCAATGTCGAGGTGTGAAATCTATTAATGAATTATAAACATTGAGTATGCTCCTGAGTGGGGTGTAAAAAGGGAGAATTGATTGATTGATTGAATAAGCTTACTGATCAAACAATGTTTTTTTTTCTTTCAGTTCCATGGTGGATGCAATGAGACAGTGTTGTTTGATTTTTGGAAATTCACATCGGTCGGTGGATTAATAGCTTCCATATTTATTATTTTTGTCATGGCTGTTCTCTATGAAGGGTGAGTTTTACGTAGACTAATATATCTATGGACTGGTATTGTGAACTGTCATATATTACAGTTTGGACGAATTCAAACAAAACATGTCCATTCATATTATTTTATTTATTTATTTATTTTATTATTAAGTTACAATTTAATCTTAAAAGTAACTTATAACATTTATTATGTTAATTGATTTTTATAAATTTGGAGAATTAAGATTGGATTGAAATACAAACAATTTTGTATACGTACCCATACAAAGAATTCACCCTTTCCCCGAATCATGTGACCTCCCATACAAACAGTGTTGACATGGCCCAACTGTTCATATTACCATTCCATGGATATAAGATCAATGGAGTTTTATTTTAATGTCAGTTTGTTTCTTCTTCTTCTTAGTTTGCCCCTAAATGTGGTGTTCCTGCCATGATCACACCTATTCTATTTTTTATTATAAATATCCTTTTTCCAAAGTTTCCCATACAGTAAAAATAGTCAATTGTGTGTATTTGATCTTACAGGTTAAAATATTACAGAGAATATCTCTTCTGGAAGACATACAATAAACTGCAGTACAAAGCTGTACAAGGAAACAGTAACAATAAAGATGTCACAGTAGAAGAAGAGGACCCCAGAGTTGTACAGTTAGTATATTTTTTTTCAAATAGGGTAACATTTCTGTTTTGTCGTAATATTTTGTACGGAAAAACCACAGCTTCAATTTGACTTAGGATAAAAAGTTTAGCCTTTGACATTCTTAGTCTTGTTTAGTAAGCCATAGAAAAAGTTGTATAATATATATTTTCTTTATCCGTACATTCAATATTAATTTTTCTGTCGTTTGCAGTATGATGAATGAGGTCTACAGCAACCAATTGTAAGTTGCACGTACTCTGACACTCTGGTGTTTCTTCAACTCAATAAACAACTAATGAACTAACTTTTGTTGCTTTCTCACTAATTAATAATTTAATGCAGGAATTCCATATTAATATAAAACTATTGGAAACATATGAATTAAAAATATAAGAGTTTTGGTGTGTTTGATTATAAACTAATTTTAATAACTAAGTTTGTGTATTATGAACTTACTCTAGATATAACAATTCACCAGCCATGCCTAGCATAGAACTTTATATGCTGCCATATTTTCAGTTTAAGTACTATAGTAGGTTTTAATCAACACCAATAAGAAGTGCTGGCGGCCTTTTGCCTCTAACGTCACACCCGAGGCCCAGGCCGTCGAAGTTTATTTCTTTTTTTGACAGCCATTCCCTTTTTATAGACAAACTAGAGGTCCGCCCCAGCTTCGCACGGGTAGATAGATACTTAAAAATAATTTAGTTTTCATACAGATCCCTAACTTTTTCAAAATATTTTATAGCATATGTTAATCTGGAATAATTGCATTGCAATGTATCGTGTCACGTCAGTTTACCACCGTGACTACTTTGCGCGGTATTTCTACTAAACTTGACATGACTCCCCTCAGTCCCATCCCCTCTCCCGTACGCACTCTGCATCGGATAAGTTGAGATGATAAGAGACTATGCTTTTTTTTCCAATACTCACATTTTTAAACTCGTGATAACTTTCGAATGGAATGTCCGAATTGAATAATTCAAAAAGTTATACAAACATATTGAAGCAGACTTGAATATGAACTAATTTATTTTAATAAGGAGTACCAAGATACCAATAAAGAGCCTTTTCTAGAGGTGACATTTTATTGATTTTTTTGATGATAAAAAAACACTTATTGTGGCATAACTATAATAGTTAGACATATGCTGTCGCGATACTTTTTGTAAATAATGATGTCTTCTACAAAATTGTGGTACATTGTTTTATTCTATCATCATTAGTTTTCACAGCGTTCGCGATAAAAAGAATATTTTAGGTAAATTTTTTACACCTTGGGTTACATTATTGAAGTTTTCGTAGGTTACCCAAGGTTTTTTTGAGATTTAAACTACCTATCTCTCAAGTTGGATCGAACTGCACATGGTGTGCGAATTTTACTATAATCGGTTAAGTGGTTTAGGAGTCCATTGAGGACAAACATTGTGACACGAGATTTATATATATTAAGATGTGTTCCATAGACATTGATTATAGGATAACTTTGATAATTTGATTTGAACATTAAACTTTTAAATTTTATCGAAAATCAATCTTTTCTTATATGGTCATCGTAAACATAGATTTTTTTAATATCCACTTATATGTGCTTTCTTTCGTTATTATGAACTACTAGCTGATCCAATAGATGTTGTCCTGTCTATGAATTGCTTTCTGATAAAAGTTTATATTTTTAAGAGCACAATAATAAATACAAAAAATGAGCATTATTGGTACAGCCGTCCGCACATGATGGCGTGAACAAGAGAAATAGGAGTCCATTCTTATATGTATAAATGTCCCATTTGCGATGAAAGACTTCAAATCTAATCTAATACGTCTATCAACTTCAAAAAAATATTAGGATGGCTGGTTGAGTTCACAGAATTCTATATTTAAAAATATATCCGTTAGTCTGATCACTAACAGCTTTCATAATTGGTTTATTGACTTTTTACGCCTTTGAGCCTTAATAAGAGTTTTAAAAATCCTGGACCAATATAATGTGAAATGAATCTTGTTCAAAGAATGTTGATTATATTTTTTTTTTGTTCTGATTTTATTAAATGCACGTCAATACTTTTTCATCAAGCCCAGTTGGCTGGCCCAGTAATAAGTTGTGTTGAGATAAAATACAAAGTAATGAATTTTTAGTACAGTATAACAAATTTTTAATATGTCCCCAAATATCGTTCATAAATAATGCACTGAGACATATTTTGTTATAATGAATTATTTCACAGTATAAATAAATATTAATTTCTTGACAAAGTGCAGAACGGAATTCAGTTCAATACATCACAGATATCAATACTTGAAAAGCCACTAGACCATTAGCATTGCAAGATTTTCCATAGATACCAAAGTTGTAGAAAATATTCTTATTCTGTGTTCGAGTATGTAGTAATTCCTACTTTTATTTTTTTCAGACCTACAATGATAAGCAAAATCCACGGCTGGCAGACGTTCCTTCATCTCATCCAAGTGACAGTTTCATACCTGCTTATGCTGATATTTATGACGTATAATTCATGGCTGTGTTTGGCCGTGGTTCTGGGAGCGGCTATGGGCAATTTCCTCTTCGGATGGAGAAAGCACGTTATTGTCGATGTAACTGAACATTGTCACTGACGAAAGACCAGAAATGGTGCCAAAAATATGTCTTCAGACAGTAACGAAATCCCTTTCATTGAGACACCTATGACTGAAGTGTCAAGTGTAGGGTAAATGGGACCTCACCTATATTTTTATGTATAGTTGTTTAACATAGTTAATCCATCATAGTAAAATATGACAGTAAATAGTTTGTAAATATTGTGTTTGTTTAACAAGAACTAATCTACAGAACACAAGCAACCACGACTTCTCAACAAGAGGTGCCACTTTTGATTCCTCTTTAAGGTCATAATTTATTCTCGACTGCTTACTAATCTGAGTTTACCCTATCCCAGGTTGAATGGGATTAGCGAAAGGTAGAAAATGGCAAACTGAAAAATGTTTAAAAAAAGTTGAATAAGAATTGTTTTGATACAGAAGTATTTTTTACATATTGCACAAATTTTTCATCAAATGGCTGGAGTACCTACAATAATAATTTAAAAATAGGGATATACTTCTAAATAAATTAAAATCAATGTGAAAGCTTGTGCTGTAAAAAAATAGTTGATATCCGCGCATGCGGAAATCAAGCTTCATGGCATAGAGGCTACAAACTATTTTAACTTTATGTCTATTAAACTATTTTGAAAGTATCATTAAAATTTATTTATGATTTTAATGTGTATAACCTATTTAGAAACGTAATATAAAAAAAAACTTATATTTAAGTAATTAGGTATGTTAAAATGTTCTAAGGTAATTTGTTATACTCAACTGTGATGTATGTTGCATATTGTTAATTAAATATGAAAGTATAATAAATAATATGTAGACAGGTAGAGATTCCAATATTCTTCAGGTATATTTGATAAGAATAAAAGAAGGTGAAAGGTTGAAAGGTAAAACCCTAAAAAAAATTGAGAACAACAATAGGACTAAATAAACAATGTCGTTCTTCAAACAAAAAATGCAGACATTAAAAAATAAATGGAAAATTTATGATTGTATTTTTTATCGTTGTACATGATAAAAATTGATTTGCTAAATAAAATTTATTCAATTCAGAATCTTAATTGATATGGAAAAATTTACAAGCAAAATCATTTTTTCAATGTAGGTATGATAACAGCTTCTGAATTTGACGCATAACATTTTCATGATTCTAACCGAATGCTTGAAAAACGTTGCATGGGCTAGTCTCATTGTGTCTACCTTTGGAATAGACTGATCATATTATATCCAAATCCAAACTCCCTTAACCCCCCACTTAGGGGCATAGGGAGGCAACAAGAGCTCTCCATTGCGCTCGATCTTGCGTAATGTTTGTGACCTCCTCCCACACCATGTCCAGATTCCTCAGCTCTGCTTCGAAGGAACGGAACACAGTATGAGAGGGTCTTCCTCATCTTCGGGACCCTGATGGGAGGAAGAAAAGCACTCTCCTTGGCCAACTGTCATTCGGTATCCTTAACACATGTCCCGTCTATCTCCTCCACATAATGGTAGAAGTGATGGGCTCACGCTGGGTGCGCCGACGTATAGCGTCGTTCGTGAGGTGGTGGTACCATCTTACACCCAAAATTCTCCTGAGGCACTTCATTTCGAAACCTGAGACTTTTTGTGCCTGGGCTTTGGTGAGGTGCCAGGACTACAATGATATTATATATACATGGTTTTTAGTAGATTAAGTGATTTCTGTCAAAAAATTTGAACAAACAAGATATTTATTACTTCTATATCCAAGACTTGTATGTCAGACCAATAAATATTTTATATGCATCTGTGGAAAAGTATTAAATCTAATATCATAATATATTATTGCTCGGTGTGTATTTATCAATCTTGGTCACATATTATAGTTAAGGTTTGGCCTGCTTTATCTACGTTTATTAACAAACGTGAAAAGTTCAAAATGTTATGAAATTCGACTAATTGCAATACAACATATAAAAGAATCAAAACGTTATTTTTTACTTAACGGTTAAACTTTATAATAACTCAAAATGACTTGATAAAAATAATAATGATTCACGATCAAAGGTCTTTTAGAAATATTGCTTTGCTAATTATTATATTATGATGTTTACACGCGATCAAAAAAAGTTTTTATATTTCGTGTTCAGAAGTTTTAGAAGGTTCAAATCTCGTGGACGCGTCACTGTTATTGCCAAACTGTTGTGGTAAATCTCAAATCATTGTAAAGTTACTTTTAAGACATGTATGCAAATTATGTTATAAATAGAAAATTAATTTTATACATGAAAAGAATATGCAATAAATGGAATGCTATAAGTAGTTGATGTTTTTTTTATTGATCATCCCCATCACTGGAGACCGGATTTATGTAAAATATGCAATAAAACAACCAAAATGACAAAATCTACTACAAGAAAAATGCACAAAATATACATAAAGTTTTTACACAATAAACTTGTTTCATATACCTAATTTTAGTTAGAGTAACAATTGTATCTCTAATTAAGTATTTTTTATAAATTGATAATCTGCACAGGTCGGAAATTCCTGGGTTCAATTCAATTGAATTTTTAACCTCTTTAGTGTGAAAAACGGTGAGAATATGTTTATTTATAAAATAACTTTTCAACATCCACTGAGAGTAATCTTTAATAGTTTTTAAGCATAGTAATTTAGAGATTATTCCATGAATAAGTAGTCAAGTGAACAAGCATGCATGATCTTTTGATTTTAAGGCTGTTAACACATTGTAAGTGCTAAGATCTGCTCTAAAAAATAGAACTCACTCCTCTTCACCGTTTAGTATCACTTGATAACTAATCGGTTACTGTCCAAACGTGTTATAATAAACAACTAATCTAGTACCTACTTGCGCAAATGGCCTTAATGGGCTGTTTCTAATTTTTTAAGTAGCAAGTGGAAATTGCAGGTGCGAGTTGTGGATTGAAATTGCAGGTCAAAAGTGAGTGTCCACTTCTGTAAAGCTTATCCATTCATTTCAATCTGTTCTTTAGTTTCTTTTTTTTGCCACCAGGGGCAGCACTGACAAACATTTGCAGTACGCTGCGCCAGTGAGGAAGGGCGGGCCAAGGCTCCTTGTAAAAAATAAAATCTGCCTCTATCACTGTTAAGTTCACTCGCAACTCACAGTTTTGGCTACACATGTTTACTACTTGTTGCTTCGCACCCGCACTCATACATGCACTTGCTACTTTCACAAAGTGGAAATGGCATATCCTGAAAAAGTGGCCAAATTGATTTATTGATTACAAAAAAGGTGTATTTATATATAAAAGAGTGAATCTATATCTATTAAAATAAATTAAACACATTGAATATATCAGTGTATGTGTAATGTGTGTTAATCTTATGTGATTAACTAAATTTGTGTCTCTTGATAGTATTGTTGTGTTTGTGCTGTGTGAATACCTACATAGTAACATCATCTTACTGGTGAATATCAGAGAACCAGCTTATTATCTGAAAATATCGCAATTACCCAATTATGACAACTATGAGATCTCCTGTAAAAACGAGAGCCAGAAAAAGTAAACCTAAACCTAATAACCTTTATATTACAATGTTTGACACATCTCAAGTTGATGATGTCTGTGAAGAAACTCCAACATTTGATGGAGATGAGATTGTGAATTCAGAGTATGAGAGAGTGATTGATGAATTACAGAAATGCAGGAAAGTACTTGCTGCAAGAAATAGTGAAATTAAAATGCTTTTACTACAAATTTCCAATCTGGAAAATCAAAAGGTTGAATTAAACATATTAAAAGATAGAAACATTGCAATGCAAGCAGAGATGAATGACAAACAATCCAAACTTAATGACTTGAAAGAATTATTTGAGAGAAATAAATTAACTCATCGGATGGAGTTAGATATGTTTATTGAAAATGAAAATATTATCCTGAGAAAATTGAATGATGCCACGAAATTGAATGAAAACCTTAAAAAGTCCTATGACGACATTCATAAGAAATTAGAACTAACAAATTTGAATAAAATTGAGATAAGTAAGGATGCATTGAGTGATCCTAAAATGCGGAGGGTGGTGCCTAGCATGATAGATTGTAATAATTATAATGACTGTGGTAAGAATTGCAAACAAAACTTATTGATCATTGGTGATGATTATGCATGTGGTTTGGGCAGGAAGTTATATCAGAAAATTCAAAAATATAATGTCCAATGTATCTCGAGACCGGGATCAAGAATCTACAGCGTTTTTAATGAAATCGTTACTGCTATTCATAGAGCTAACAGAAACGGCATATTGATGTTGATATTAGGAAATAATGAAAATGGTTTCAAATATTATATGAAAAAAATCAAACAGCTGTTGGAAATTGCACATGATTTAGAAATCACTTTATTTATTACAACTATATTCTATGGAAAAAGTAATTTGAGAAATCAGAAGATTTACAGCGCAAATTATTGTTTGTATGACTTGGCAGGCTTTTATAAAAATGTCAATATCATTGAGGTAAATGGCAATGATTCAAAGCTTGATGAATTGATGATAAGTCATGTTAATTGTCCGATACGGTATATGAATTCTAATTTAATTGAAATACCGTTTACAAATATAGACGCTCTATCCAATAAACAGAGGATGGAAAGAAATAATTGTGACATTCGGGATTTTCCAAATCACTGACAATGTTGTATGCAAATGCACGCAGCGTTAGAAATAAATTAAACGATTTTGAAATTTTAGAAAAGAAACATAAACCTGACATATTAATCCTGTGTGAAACTTGGCTTTACTCATCCGAGGTTCAATATTACAATATTCCCGGCTATTGTGGAGTTTATAACTGCAGAGACTCAAATACGAGAGGAGGTGGAACTGCAATTTATATTAAAGATGATATTCAATACAGTGTACTTTACAAGAATAATAAGTGTAACATGCTCATAGTGGAAGTTGTGATTTGTGAAAATATCCGACAAAAAATCTGCACATTTTATAGATCTCCAAACTTGGATCCATTGGATGAGTTCTTCAACTCATTTGATGAGTTCCTATCCAAGTATAAGGGAATGATTGTTGTTGGAGATGCAAATATAGATCTTCTTGAAAAGAATAACACAACCTTTAAATACAAAACAACAATCTCCACTAATAACTTCAGAATAATTAATAAATTAGATGTTGATCATGCGACTAGAATAACCGACTCATCAAGCACACTTATAGATCATGTGCTAGATAACAAAACAAATAACAAGCATGAAATAGAATTGATTGACTGGCCAGGCTTTGATCATAAATTGATTAAAATTTGTATTACAAATACTCCTAAAAAAAAACAATGTATGTATAGTAAAGAATTTAAAAAAATCAACCAAAACATCCTTAAGCAATATGTTAGTGACAATATTGAAATAGTGGAAAACAATGGAAACTTGTGCAATTTGATTGATGTTGTAAAAAAAGCCAAAGAAATTGCTACATTCACTGTAAAGCACAGAATTAGAAAAAATAATGACTGGCTGACACCTAACATTCTACAATTAATTGAAAAACGTAGTAAACTCTATAAAATATATAAAAGAAGGGATTCTACAGAGCTTGATAAGATCAAATATAAAAAATGTAAAAATGCAGTTACTTCAGGAATAAAAAAATCTAAGAAAATGTACATTGAGAATAAAATTAATAAATCAAATGGTGATAGTGGAAAAATATGGAAGGTGATTAATAGTGTGATACATAACGCCAATACTAGTAAGAATAAAGATAGAATTGAAGTGTTGAACACCGCCGATGGTACGTCAAGTGATCCAGTGAAGATTGCCAATATAATGAATGTATACTTCCAGTCAATTGGTAGAAAATTATATGATAAAATAGTAAATGATGGTGGTGATGTGAATGTGAGCAATGATGAGCCTGTTGACTCTGCACCAATGAATAGTCTGTTCATATCACCAACCAATGTAGAGGAGATGACAAATATCATAAAAGCACTGAAATTAACTTACTCTGCCGGATTGGATGGCATTACATCTATGGATTTAAAAATTTTTGTGGAAATAATAGCTAAAGGACTGACAATATCAATCAATAATATATTCGAAAAGGGTGAATTTCCCCAATGTTTAAAAACTGCATTAATCACTCCAGTTCACAAGAATGGACCTAGAAATGAATGTGGGAATTATAGACCTATCAGTTTCCTGAGCTCCTTCAGTAAAGTAATTGAAAAACTTCTATATATAAGAATAGTAGAATTCATAGAAGGGAACTCTGGTTTTGATAAATACCAATATGGTTTCCAAAAGGGTAGTGGAACTACATCTGCAATAGTAGATGCTTTGGATCATATTAATAATGAACTAGATAAAGGCAATTATGTTGTGGCCATTTCCATTGATTTGTCAAAAGCATTTGACACTGTTGAACACAAAAACTTAATGGTGTCCTTGCAACGAATTGGTATAGGGGGAAATGCTTGTAAACTGATCGAGAGCTACTTGTATGACAGAACTGCAATAACAAAAAATGGTGATAAAATGAGCCAGACATGCAAAGTTGACATCGGTGTTCCGCAGGGGTCTATATTGGGGCCTCTGTTGTATCTTTTGTACATCGATGATATGAAGCATCAAAACCTAAAAGGGAAATACTTCATCTATGCAGACGACACCCTTCTTCTGTATAGTGGACGCAATATAAAGGAACTCGAAACTGAAATAAATAACGATCTCAAAATATATGTAACATGGTTGAAGAAGAAATTCCTTACAATAAACGAAAATAAAACTAACTACATTGTATTCAAGCAGAAAAATAAGATGAATGTTCAACTGGACTTGTATGTCAACTCAACGGCAATTAATAGAACTGACAATATTAAATATTTAGGATTAGTAATTGACGAAAGGCTTTCCTGGAATTTGCATGTAGATGGTAAGATTGACAAGATATCTCCACTGGTTGGTGTAATGAGGAGGAGTGAAGTGTTTGAAAGGAAAGTGAAGCACATTATATACCACACCTTCATTATGCCACATGTGTCGTATGGTTTGCTGGTCTGGTCGCAATGTGGTGCGCAAGTAAGAAGTGCAATGCAAAGAGTCATGAACAAAGCTTTAAAGCATATCCATGGCCTAAAAAGAAACACTAGTACAATAGAATTATATCAGATGACTAACGAACTAAACCTAGAACAAAAGATAATACTAGAAAAGGCGAAGTACATTCACAAGATTATAAATGGGGAAACCAAAACAAATATAAAACTCCAATTGAATAAAGATATCCACAGTTATGGTACGAGAGCCGCTTCTCAACTGAGAAATGCCAATCCAAGAACCAATAGAAATAGAGATGGATTCTTGTACTCGGCGATTGATATTCATAATAGAGTTCCCGACGACATCAAGAGGTTGACAAATGGGAAGTGCTTCGGAAAGCAGATGAAGAGGATATTACTAACCAATGAGTTTTAATAATAATCTGAGATTGTAATTGTGTGCCTTCTAATACCAGCGACCTCGTTGCTGACTGAAGGAAAATATAAGAATAAAAGAAAAAAAAGAAAAAATGCAAATATTTGGTCTCTTGTAGTCACCATATTTGGGGATATCCACAGAACATCCTGATCTTCTGTGGATATCTTCATTCTTCATCTAATAAACCTCTTAGACAATAGATACTCTCAGATTATAACTTATTATATTCAGGATTTTATGTAGATGACTGACTAATTTTATTACTTCGGATATATTAAATTCTGTTTTTCTTTTCGATTAGGTACATTATAGATGCAATATGATTTTACTCTTTTCACTGTTGAATGTTTTTATTTGTCTTTCTTTTTAATCTGTTACGATGTTCCTTTACTTGAGTGTGTATTGTATCATTTTCCCTTTGTGGTTTTCAAGAAGAAGGCTGTTTCTATGGACACTACTCGACACAGGCTATGCCTAGTGAGGGTGTCCAAGACTGCACTTGAATGTGTTTATTTGTCTTAAATGATTTTGATTTGCTTGTATTGTTTTTCATGTGCCATATTTGTTTATAATAAAGTTTATTATTTATTATTTATTTATTTATTATCTTAGCTTATTTTGCTCTGTTTCGGTATTCATAAAAATAAACCATGTATGTATGTATATTTATATCAAGGTTTATTTAAAAAATCATTTACAGTAATAACATAGGTACATAGTGGTATTATTAACAGTTCATCTACAAGCATTATTGATGAGAATGGTTTGAAATGTCAATTTTAATGAAACATTACAGCATACTTAAAACAAATTACAAAATCACAATACAATAATATGGAATAGTATAATCAAAATGTAAAATTTTTTGTTATTATGTACATCTGAATTCTACAATCCCTCAGCGTGGACAGTTCCCATACGCCACTGTAGGTTTCGGTTCATAGGAACTTAAATTACCTTCCCAGTTTATGAGTCTCCCGAGATCATTTATAAATATGTCTATGAAACTATTCAGAATATTGATGTGAAAAATTAATATTTCATAAAATTTGTCAACTTTTTCACAGAAAAATCGATTGACAGAACCAACATTCAATTGGGCACTGTCCAAAGTTCAGGCGTAAATTCAGCAGAGAAAAATGGTTATTAGGTTTTATTACTAAAAATAATAAATCGGAAAATGATATTTTTTTTAGTTTTCATCTAAATCATCTAAAAAGAAATTACAGTAACATAGGAAAGCAGATAGGTGATAAAGATAGGAAGAGCATTCTTTCAAATGATCGACTTACAGACTCTCATTTTTATATTCAAAACTAGCTACAAATTCATAATTTTGCATTGTTGTTGATTTTAAAACAAATACTACAAGTTTATCAGATCACTCGTGAAATTATGAAATTGACACTTAAAAAAATCTTGTTTCTTTGTAGTTGTTTTTTAATGAATAGTGTTTACATAATCACAATGGAATTCTTAAAATTATTTCATGTGAATGGAGCATTAATAAAAAATAGAAATATTATACATAAGTGTCGTCGCTACAAAACGTCCAAACATAAAAATGTCTGAGAATAAAATGAAATGAAAAAAAAAACTACTACAATAATATTTACACAAATGTATTAATGTTGAATAAGTATAAGATGAAAATTTCTATTTTGATTGCATCAGTTCGTCACTTAGCTCATCAATAAGGCTTCGTACACTTCTCTTGCGACCGTTGCATCGTGTTGTATAGAACTACTTGTAACAGGGTCCCTGCCCCCGGACATTAATCCCTAGGTTGGTGGGGGGGCAGCTTCGGGAACCAACAGGCCGGTCAACAACTCCATTACAGCGGGCCACAAAGAACATTCACCGCGGACGGCACCAAAATCGGCAAACCTGGTACAATTTTAAATGGTTATTTACTGAATTTGAAATGACGACAGTAGTCATGAATGGGTTTTAAACTGACGACAAAATAGTTACCTTTTGAGCATCATGGAGACAGTTTGCAACAGCGACGTTGATGGGTGGTGTGTTCCAGGGTCTCGCTTTTCAGCCAACTGGGTAGTGTTCGAAGTTACGTCATACACTAAAGGAACCACAACTTGAGTTTCGCCACGGGTCAAAGATAACTGAAAAAAATTTGCAATTAAACATTTATATTTATGACTAACCGACCCCACAGACGTTGTCCTGTCTTATCTATGAATATTCTATTTGAATTGATATAATGATTAAGTTCATTATTTTATCAATACAATTCCAACTAATGGATATGTTTTAAACAATATGTACAGCATGCATTCTGTCAATTGCAAAAACTGACGGTTATGTCAAACTCCATGGTTACATAAGAAAGTTTAAAATATTGTCAAAAGCACTATTAATAAGTTATTAGTAGGGACCTGAATTTTTCGCATTTGCGATAAACCCTACTTTATTCGCGAATTTGCTATTTATTCGCGAATAACGCGAATTTTCAAGTTTTAAAAAATAAAGTCGAAATATGATTATATTAAGAAAGAAATATAACGAAATCAGCAGATAGTGACAAAATTAATAGCATCAAAGTTTAAAAAAGTACCTTATTAAAATTAGATGCCAATAATTTTCTGCGGCTGAAGGTGACATATAGCCGAGGCATGGAAAGTTACCAGGGAAAGAATTTGCCGAAGATGTTAGCATCAGAGTATGGATGTCTTCTACTAATATCCATTCAGAAAGATAATAATCATCATCGTACATCACGCTATTATCTAAACTTTTTTAGCACTATACTCGTTTTCGAGTGATTCGGTTATCTAAACTTAGGACACATTAAAAACAAAAACATAACCCAAATTTTTTTTAAACACTAAAGTTATAAAAGGTACTTTAGAATATGAATAATTCTATTTTCCTAGCGTTCTAATACTTTTTGTTTTTCTAAAATATCCACTGGATTGATATAAAAGGTTTTGGATTTTTTCAATACCTTCATATACTTATCTTTAATTTTTTTTTTAATTTTCTGCAATTTCATCCACAATCTATTAAAAAATTAGGTATACGTACCGAAATTTGTAAAATATTAAACCCAATCTTTGATAAATAACACCGTTTTTACCATAAAAATACAACGAAAAAAATCCGTTTTACAGAATAATAACACCACTTTTATAAAAAATAACGCGAAAAATAACACCCCTTTTATGGAAAAAATAACGCGAAAAATTCAGGTCCCTAGTTATTAGAAAAGTTAATACTATGGGTTGGCTGGCAGAGATCTTTTAAGATAAGTCCGCCCTTTGAACTGTACAAACATTACTCCTTATATTGTTATTGTGCAGACAGCAATAAAGATTTATTTATTTATGGTCATGAAGTTTTTTCAAATTTCTTGATGGTTTCTATCATAAGAACCTTCTCCAAACAAACACAATAAAAAATAATTGCGATATTGGTCCGATTGTTCATGCGTGATGCTGTGACCAAGGGTAATAGGAATTCATTTTTATATATAGAGATATAGAAAATTCATAATACGAGTAACAACTTACAAATATAAGAATCTTATTTCTCGCTAACATAACTGCTGGATGAGCCGTAGGCAAAATTTGAATAGCTTGTGGCGGAATTCTGAGAGCCCATTGCAAGGCCCAACCGTCCCCTGGTCCAGCCCCCTGTAACTCTCTCCGCATGAGCTGTACCAAGTCTCTCAAGACACCAGAAGGTACACCCCACGCTCTGCCCCAGCCCCATATGGACGTGGGTTTGTAAGGAGGTGCAACAACACGGGTCTCAAAGTATTTCTCCATCACCTAAAAATATACGATGTACATAAAAAGTGTAATTCAATGACTTATATTTAAAGTTTTTATGTAGAAATGTGCTTTGCTTTTTCTAATATATGAACAAACCTGCAAATCATCCTGACTCCATTGGTCCATGTGATCCGGAAGAGGGGCCAATGTCAACTGAAGACTCTGCATGTGGGTGGGATGTAAGGCCACTCTGCCTTGTAGACCACCTGCTTCAGCGCGGAACATAACCACACCACTCTCAGCGCACGTTACTAAACTCAACTGCAAAGAGGACAGATACAATAGTAATACGAATGCATTCATCTTCTTATGTTATAGCATCAATTCTTACATTGGCTCTAATATATTTAAAGTTTTTATAAATTTCTACACAGGATTTTCATAGTAAGATTTCATTATGATAAATAAACACTTTTCTATACAGAGGTGTCAGTATAGCCGGCGGAACTTATTGCCTGAGGCAATTTTTTCCAGTGAACCGGTCCCATCCAATTGAGACAGGTCAACCCCGGGTAGAAATTTCAAGTGAATTATTATTTTTATTGTTTGGCAACAGGCACCAAGAGGTGGCATCGACAGAAGACAAGAGATAAAAGAAAAGGTTTCACTGCTGCATCCAGGAGACACACTAAAGAGCAACATCCAAATTTTTGTGTACGCTTCCAAGTAGTGCATCCTGGGCAACATGGCGAACTGTGCAACAAACACCTCACGCCAAGGATTATCAGAAGAACAAGAAAGAGAAATTTCAAGTGAAAAAACATATAGAAAAACTTTGACCCAACCGGGGATTTCATGATCTGAAGTGCACACCTATACCACTAGGCTACGAAGCTCGGTAATAAATAGCTATCTTTTGAAAATTCATCATCTTTGAAGATTTAAAGGAAGACAGGTATCAGCTAGTAAATAAATAAGGACTTACAGTATCTTCCTGCTGAATGAACCTTTGCAAATGTTTCCGCATATAAACACACCCTAAGAATCTTTCGAGAGGAGCTAAGCTGATTCCAAGATGCTGGGATTGTGGTTGTGAAACTACTCCAGGCTGCTGGGCGGGTGAAGGTAAATCACTGGGGGAGCACAGGATATCCAGGGCCTGGACACTCAGCTGTGTGGCTACCGCGCCTGCCCAAACACGACTGGAACCTGTGAGAACTCGACCACTGCCCATGCAAGCTGAAATAAATTATTCAAATCAAGTCATATGTGATTTTCACATAATAATTCTAATGCTGGGAAATCGACATGCCGACACCTCTTCAACCCAATGAATGCTTAAGTTGTTGTTTTTTTAATAAAATGAATCTGTGCTCACTCAAAGTGAACACAAATACACTCTTTGACTCAATCACAGTAAGCTACTTAAGCTTGTGTCGTGAAAAAGGAAGATGGTCGGCACCTGGGATCGAACCCACAACCTCCGCATGAAATAGTACAAAAGCAGGTGCCGTAACCGCTAGTCTAACAACCCCTTTATTTTATAAACGTTTTATGTTATAAAGGGTGTCCACAATTGTTTTTAGATTAATTTTTTTTTCATTAACCTGTTAACCGGGCGGATCGTATAAATACGTCATACGTAAACACTATCGGGTACGGGCATGACATATGAATACGTCCTCGAAAATAATGTTGCGCCCTAGAACGGGCGGGACGTATATTTTAGAACAACTATAATAATACGTCATTCATACGGGTCTCGACATGAATTTAATACGTGGATGGAGTCAGTTTCATTTCGCTGTTGCGAGCGGTGGGTTGTGTTGTGTGACCAGTGACGGGTACGTACTTATACTTACTTACGTATTTTTTTTATTTGTTTATTTAAATACATACAATGCCTATAAAAATATTTCCTATTATATATTATTTGTATGTCCAACCTTTTAATTAATTTTTTTGGTGTTTGGTGGAGGGTTCGGACCTTTTATTTAAAAATTATCTTTATTTCAGTGTCAGTGTCCATCAAAATGAATGAGAGCAATATCAGCGATGATGAATTATAGTTGGTATCTTTTTGTATTCGTAGAAATTTTGTTTTTTCCATTGTATTTTATAAATATCAATTACGATAAAATATATATTTCATAGTTTTTTATTTATTTTAAGTATAAGCAGAGCTGAGAAATCTGGACATGGTGTGGGAGGAGGTCATTAACGTTGCGCAAGATCGAGCGCAATGGAGAGCTCTTGTTTCCTCCCTATGCCCCTAAGTGGAGTTTTAAGGGAGTTTGGATTGGATTGGATAAATAAAAAAAAAACAGTAATATGAAATGACGTTCTCCGGGCGTGACGTGTGACACGTCCTAGTGAAAAAATACGCGCCCGTTACATGTTGCGTAATTAGAATGGGAATTCCCCGGTTAACAGGATAATTTAATAATTGATTTTGTGTTGAGAATCTGTTTTTGTTTTTATTCAATAAAGTTACTACTTATTTATTGATAACTAGGTGACCTGTCGAACTTCGTATCGAAATAAATAGTATGGGTACTATAGGTTTTATGCAACAGAGCTCAAATTCGTTTTTTTAGTTATTTAACACGAATGACTATTCACTGGCATTAGCAAAACCTGCATACCACGCTGCATTCATCGGGTCTGAGTTTATTTTTACATCAAAAACTTATTACCTATGTTAATACGATGTGGGAAGAGGTCATCATTGCGCAAGATCGAGTGTAATGGAGAGCTCTTATTGCCTCACTTTGCTCCTGAGTGGAGTTCAAAGGGAGTTTTAAATTTGATTGATTTGATGTTAATATGTATGTAAAAAAAAGAATTTAGGTATGTCATTATATTTGATGTCTTAATAGTTATTTTGCTCAGTTAAAATAATATTGATTGATTAATCAAAGCACGATAAGGAACATCTCCGTACCGATTCAAAATACCGAGGTGTCAATACTTTTTTTGCCCATCACGCTGATTCCCGAAGGGGGTAGGCAGAGAGTATGGACTTCCATTCTTTCCAATCCAAACTCACTCGCTTCCTCCAAACGCATAACATTCCGCATACATGCTCTTATATTCCTTTTGCTCCTGACTTGGCCCTCCCGTAAGACGGCACCGATATGGTCGGTCTATGTCATTCCAGGTCGACCTCGTCTGCGTGCACCTATTCTTTCAGATTTATATTATTATCCTTTGAGTCATTCTCTCTTCGTTCATTTTCTCTACATGTCCAAACCTTCTTTCTTTATTCACTTTCATTCTAGTCACTACACTAACATCCACTCCACATTCCTTTCTAATATTATCATTCCTCACCATCAATAAGTCTCTTTCCGCATATCCTACGCAGTGATCTCATTTCCACAGCATTTATTTCATCCTCCAAATTTTTCGTCAATGTCCAAGTTTCACTCCCATAAATCATGGATGGTATCAGGATTGCATTGTGCATCAACTGTCAATTTCAGAGATATCTTCTTAGAGGTCTAAGTGCACCGCCAACCCTTCTCCCAGCCAATTCCCTTCTTTCAATCTCTTTTTCACACCTTGCATCTCTTCTAAATAAATTACCTAAATAGACATACTTCCAAGTTCTCGACATTCACTTTCACACAATATTGCGTTCTTCTCTTTCAAAACAGTGGAAATAATTAAAAAGCTCATTTAATGCAGTATCTGTGATTTTTTTCTAACTTCTATTACAACATGATGGAAGTGTAACAATTTTTATTTTCAATAAAGAAACACATGCTAGGTCATTAGCAAATAATATCCAGCTTTTTTACATATTAACGATGCAGATTATATTTACGTTATATGTATGTACTCATCCTCTGTAAAAATCAGCCCATAAACGAAGAATTGATTTTCAAACAAACAAAAAAAAATATTCTACTTGTTCTTCAATATAATCATGTATTCCTTGTATTAAAACATACCAAAACTCCTTATAAAATGAACTTCAATTAAGTATAACTCCTTAATAGCAATGTTATTTATACGATTATGTTTGCTGGCGGGTTTAAAAATCTCTGTAAATAATGAAAGTTTCAAAACTCCTTACGCTTCATTACAACAATGTATTCCTTGTATTAAAACTTACCAAAACTCCTTATAAAAATTAATTGCAATGAATATTATATGACTTATCCAATCAATCTATTTCATACGATATATTTTATATTCGCATTCTATCAATTGCAACAACGATCAATCCACTGACAGTTCTTTCAAATGTCAATTAATAAAAATTCAAAAGTAGAACAAAATTATATTGTAAAAAGTACTATAAAGATTACCTACTTTCTGTGTTTTCTTAAATTTCCTAATATTCCATGAATTTTTCTTCTAAATCAACCTTCTCCCGATAAGAGCCTACACACCAAAAAATAATTAGCGAAATCGGTACAGCCGTTTAGGCGCGATGCGATGACATTTGGAAATAGCTCTCTATTTTTATAGTGTTCTTAAATTATCTAATTTTCCATGCATTTTTATTAATTTTTTTCTTCTAAATCAACCTCCTACCGATAAAAGCCTACACGACAAAAAAAGAATTAGCGAAATCGGTCCAGCCGTTTAGGCGTGATGCGATGATATCGCGAAATAAATCTCCATTTTTATAGTTTTCTTAAATTTTCTAATTTCCTATGCATTTTTCTAAATTTTTTTGTTCTAAAAGAACACTCTCCTGATAAAAGCCTACACGACAAAAAAAGAATTAGCGAAATCGGTCCAGCCGTTTAGGCGCCATCCGATGACAACGCGAAATAGCTCTCCATTTTTATATATAAGATTAGGAATTCCACCCATAGGGGGTGATTTATGTTACATACTACTTATATTTTAATCTGTTTTATTTAGAATGTCAAACTATCTAAAAAAAAAACACTTTTCTTGGATGGCTAATACTCTTTGTTATGCATTGGTAGTATATCAAAGTGCTACATATAATTCCATAGTTGGCATACAACATAAAAACTAGCTATGGAATATATTATGTACTCTGTATTGAATGGGTTAAACAGACAACCTCGGATATGTAGATATACCTTAAGATAAACAGTTTTTTTTTATTACCTTTGACTTCTTGGTTTCTAGCAGGCGAGCCTCTCGGTACACATGGAGATCCAGGCCAGGCAGTGAACGGACTCCCTATGGTAACGAAATCAAAGTTTTATTACAATTACATTGCTTACTATACAATGATTGTAAGAAAATAAAGCTAGTGGTTGTTTAGGTTACCTGGTGGCAAGCTGTAGGCTGGGCCTGGTGAAGCTGTACTTGACAGTTGCGGCAAAGGTGATTGCTGAGGAGAAGCAGGACTGGCATGCGGAGCCACTCCACTTCCAATGGTGGGTGAGGTGATTCCAAATGTGCCAGCGCTACCACCTAGACCCTGCAATTAAAAAACCATTAACAATAGGCAATAAATTTTTGAAAATCATTTAACACATTCATAATTTCAAATCTCTTATTAAGAATGCAGGCTATAGCCATCAGGCAAAACCATGTTTATATTCAAACAACACCTTTAGTGGTATTAACATATTATATGCTGGTCATTTTCCGTCCAATTGTATAATAAAGTGAGTGTAATATTGACAAATCGTACGTAATTTTTTATGAAACTTTCAATATTTTTTTTCTATGACAAATGTATTAATTAAAATTTAATGAACTCATAAAGATCTCTGTGTATTTCCCTTGCTACTAGCTAACCTATAAATTAGGTGTTTCAATGTTTCCCGTGTGGGCTTTTTTCTAAAGAAGGTCAAGATTTCCCTGTATCTCCGTCAGAGCTGGGCGGTACTCGAGTACAAGTACTCGTAGATTGTACTCTGAGTACTTTTGGTGTACTCAGTACTCAGTCCACGAGTACATTTCTAAAACCTGTACTTTTACTTGTATTCGGTACGTTTTTGAGCCTAAAATGTACTCGAGTACTTTGAATGTACTCGAGTACTTTTGAATGTACTCGAGTACATTCAAAGTACTCGAGTACATCAAAGGTACTCGAGTACATTAAAGGTACTCGAGTACATTTCAAGTTCTCGAGTACATCTTTGGATTTATTGGAATACGTTAAACCTACTATGATACGTAATTTGTATTTATATTGCAATTAGAGACTTGTTAGGTGTCGTGGTTATTGGTAGTGGTAAAGTGTGAATGTATGGTTGTCGTTTTTAATTCGAGAGTGTTGGTGACGAAATTGTTGTTTTTAAAACCCGTGTATTATGATTGAGTTGGTTATTTCAAAAACTAAATAAGTCTTATAGTTATAGAGTATAGTCTGAAATCCTGCTCTGCTATTGCTCCTTTACGTAAAAACTGAAGTAAGTATATTATTTATATGAAAAAATTGTGATTTATGATGGGCTCTAATCTGTTGAATAGAATAGAATAGTAAATATATATATATATATATATATATATATATATATATATTTCTGTGAAGATGTGATCACGGAGAGAAATATATGAAGCGTACGCGAAACGTTTTGGGTACTCCGTGTACTCAGGTTGGCTCTGAAAAGAGCCGTTGGTCGCCCGACGTTTCGATTGGATTCCACCAATCATCATCTGGGGCAGATGGGAAGCCGCTGGGAAGCAGCTAACGCGCGGGGTGTGGAGAGAGGTAGTGCACTAAATGTTGACTACCGCGGCGTGTGTGTCACTGCATGGCGGGTGACGTCATTCGCGGTAGCTGGGAGCGGCGATCGCGGCGAGGCGCGCGCTGCGCCGAATCACGTGAGCGCCGCTTGGCGCGGGTGGGAAGGGATCGACGTTCGCGGCATCATCGGAGGTATTGGAAGATGAACGTGAGCTTCCTGGCTCCGTCGAAGTGGAAGGCAAAGATGGGATATCGACTGAGCGATTTTGAGAAACGCGTGGGCGGTGTTTTTCGATGATGGTATGCCACGCAAAGGGAATTCTCTTCGAATCGTCTCGCGTGTTAAGGCTGTGGGGATTTTTATGGATTTCAATAGCTTCGCGGTACACTCGTGCGGGCTCAGTATTGAGCTTAACCAGTGTGCGCGACCTATCGAAATCGATGACGTGTCCTTCGGTCATGTTGTGTAGTGCTAGGGTGGAAGAAGTCTTCTTACCCCTCACGTCAACTTTGTGTTCAGCTATTCTAGCAGACACTCGGCGGTTGGTTTTGCCGATATAGACTTTGGGACAGTCCCGACAAGGAATTTCGTAAATTCCCTGCGACTCGTTGGGGATGTGGTCTTTTGGAGTTCTCAGCATGGAAGAGATTTTGCGGTGAGGATTGAATACAACTTTAATGTTGTGCTTTTTTAGAAGTCGGCCTACACGATCCGTGGTGCCACGAATATACGGTAACTTTACGAATCCACGGGACTGATTGTTATCGTCATCAGTCCTCTGACGTTGTCTAGGGTTGAACGCCCTGTTGATGACAAAGTCAGAGTATCCGTTGGACCGCAAAGCCGTCCGTAGTCGAGACATCTCCACGGGTCTGTGTTGGTCGTCGGCAATGGACTTGGAACGATGTGCAAGTGTGTGAGCTACACCTGCAATCTGGGCGGGGTGGTGGTGCGAGAATGCGCTGAGATATCTGTCAGTATGGGTTCCCTTTCGGTAAACGTCATACGACAACTTGTGGTGAGATGATTTCTTGACGAGAACATCGAGAAAAGGTAGAGCTTCGTCAGACTCTACCTCCATTGTGAATTGGATGGAAGTGTGAATGGAGTTGAGATGCTCAAGAAAAAGACGTAATTCATCATGTCCGTGAGGCCAGATGACAAATGTGTCGTCGACGTACCGTAGCCACAGCTTTGGTTGTAGGCGCGCACTGCTCAGCGCCCTCTCTTCAAAGTCAGCCATGAATATATTCGCGACTGCCGGTGAGATTGGGCTACCCATAGGAGCTCCTTGGACTTGTTTGTAAATCTTGCCATCAAACGAGAAATAGGTCGTCTTGAGACAATGCTCAATAAGGCTGAGAATGTCAGCCGACGGCTCCATCTTTCGCTCGATGACGTCGATCGCGTCCGGAATGGGTATCATTGTGAACAGTGACGTCACATCAAAACTGACGAGGATGTCACAGGGGTCGAGAGAGATGTCTTTGGTAAGTTCAACGAAGTGTTGGGAGTTTCGGACGAACGAGGCGCAGTCCTCAGATGCCGGTTGGAGAATGTTGGCTAGGAACTGTGCGAGTTTGTGGGTTGGAGAATTTATTGAACTTACGATTGGGCGGAGTGGTACGTTGGGTTTATGGATTTTGGGGAGACCGTACAGTTTAGGACACTGTGAAGATTTTTCACGCGGGACGAGTTGAGTTTTTGTACGCTCTTCGATGTTCGAACTCAAAATTTTTGATTTCGTCATCTTTTCGAGGTACGTCGTGGGGTCGTTGGGATGTAGTTTGTAGGCGTCGTCAAGGAGAAGATCGAGCATCTTCTTTTGGTAGTCAGCGGTGTTCATAACAACCGTTGCTGAACCCTTGTCCGCCGAGAGAACGATGATGTCAGCGTTTTGTTTCAAACGTTTCAGCGCTAAGCGTTCATCGCGAGTAATATTGGGAGTAGGGGGCTTTGAAGATCGGATGGTGTTACACACTTGTTGTCGAATTTCTTCGGCTTCCAAGTGCGGGATTTTATTAAGTGAAGACTCGATTGCCATGACAATATCGTCAACCGGAATTCGAGTGGGGGCGACGGCGAAGTTACCGCCTTTGGCTAAAACGGATTTGGTGGCGTCATCGAGTGTGACGTCAGAGATGTTATGAACAAGTTTGTTCATGTCGAGGGTGGGTCTTGACGGCTGGGATTTGGACTGGGACGCGGAAAGTTTCTCGAACTTTCTATCGAGGCGCTGTGCGTTCAAAGAGGTATTTGTCTCTGAACGGGAAAATGTGACCGAGTCAACATGTGCGAAGTGTTCCGGGGAGAGGGTAGCGGCTATTCTACTGTGAAGGGAGAACAACGATTTGCCTACTTCATCGAGCTTCATACGTTTGAATTGTATTTCGGCTCTCAGGAGGGCGAAACTCGCTTTCTCGAGAATCCTACGAGAAGTGTTGTTCTTGAGATGGTGTCGAAGTTTCATGGACACGGGAATGATTTGAGAATCACGGCACTTGCAGAGAAAGGAAATATCGCAAAGCAACTTTCCTCTCTTAGTGCGAAGAGATTGGAATTGGGAGATGAGAGTTTTATATTCCTTCCCATGAAGGTTATAAATTTCTGTGAAGATGTGATCACGGAGAGAAATATATGAAGCGTACGCGAAACGTTTTGGGTACTCCGTGTACTCAGGTTGGCTCTGAAAAGAGCCGTTGGTCGCCCGACGTTTCGATTGGATTCCACCAATCATCATCTGGGGCAGATGGGAAGCCGCTGGGAAGCAGCTAACGCGCGGGGTGTGGAGAGAGGTAGTGCACTAAATGTTGACTACCGCGGCGTGTGTGTCACTGCATGGCGGGTGACGTCATTCGCGGTAGCTGGGAGCGGCGTTCGCGGCGAGGCGCGCGCTGCGCCGAATCACGTGAGCGCCGCTTGGCGCGGGTGGGAAGGGATCGACGTTCGCGGCATCATCGGAGGTATTGGAAGATGAACGTGAGCTTCCTGGCTCCGTCGAAGTGGAAGGCAAAGATGGGATATCGACTGAGCGATTTTGAGAAACGCGTGGGCGGTGTTTTTCGATGATGGTATGCCACGCAAAGGGAATTCTCTTCGAATCGTCTCGCGTGTTAAGGCTGTGGGGATTTTTATGGATTTCAATAGCTTCGCGGTACACTCGTGCGGGCTCAGTATTGAGCTTAACCAGTGTGCGCGACCTATCGAAATCGATGACGGTAAACTGTACGGTCTCCCCAAAATCCATAAACCCAACGTACCACTCCGCCCAATCGTAAGTTCAATAAATTCTCCAACCCACAAACTCGCACAGTTCCTAGCCAACATTCTCCAACCGGCATCTGAGGACTGCGCCTCGTTCGTCCGAAACTCCCAACACTTCGTTGAACTTACCAAAGACATCTCTCTCGACCCCTGTGACATCCTCGTCAGTTTTGATGTGACGTCACTGTTCACAATGATACCCATTCCGGACGCGATCGACGTCATCGAGCGAAAGATGGAGCCGTCGGCTGACATTCTCAGCCTTATTGAGCATTGTCTCAAGACGACCTATTTCTCGTTTGATGGCAAGATTTACAAACAAGTCCAAGGAGCTCCTATGGGTAGCCCAATCTCACCGGCAGTCGCGAATATATTCATGGCTGACTTTGAAGAGAGGGCGCTGAGCAGTGCGCGCCTACAACCAAAGCTGTGGCTACGGTACGTCGACGACACATTTGTCATCTGGCCTCACGGACATGATGAATTACGTCTTTTTCTTGAGCATCTCAACTCCATTCACACTTCCATCCAATTCACAATGGAGGTAGAGTCTGACGAAGCTCTACCTTTTCTCGATGTTCTCGTCAAGAAATCATCTCACCACAAGTTGTCGTATGACGTTTACCGAAAGGGAACCCATACTGACAGATATCTCAGCGCATTCTCGCACCACCACCCCGCCCAGATTGCAGGTGTAGCTCACACACTTGCACATCGTTCCAAGTCCATTGCCGACGACCAACACAGACCCGTGGAGATGTCTCGACTACGGACGGCTTTGCGGTCCAACGGATACTCTGACTTTGTCATCAACAGGGCGTTCAACCCTAGACAACGTCAGAGGACTGATGACGATAACAATCAGTCCCGTGGATTCGTAAAGTTACCGTATATTCGTGGCACCACGGATCGTGTAGGCCGACTTCTAAAAAAGCACAACATTAAAGTTGTATTCAATCCTCACCGCAAAATCTCTTCCATGCTGAGAACTCCAAAAGACCACATCCCCAACGAGTCGCAGGGAATTTACGAAATTCCTTGTCGGGACTGTCCCAAAGTCTATATCGGCAAAACCAACCGCCGAGTGTCTGCTAGAATAGCTGAACACAAAGTTGACGTGAGGGGTAAGAAGACTTCTTCCACCCTAGCACTACACAACATGACCGAAGGACACGTCATCGATTTCGATAGGTCGCGCACACTGGTTAAGCTCAATACTGAGCCCGCACGAGTGTACCGCGAAGCTATTGAAATCCATAAAAATCCCCACAGCCTTAACACGCGAGACGATTCGAAGAGAATTCCCTTTGCGTGGCATACCATCATCGAAAAACACCGCCCACGCGTTTCTCAAAATCGCTCAGTCGATATCCCATCTTTGCCTTCCACTTCGACGGAGCCAGGAAGCTCACGTTCATCTTCCAATACCTCCGATGATGCCGCGAACGTCGATCCCTTCCCACCCGCGCCAAGCGGCGCTCACGTGATTCGGCGCAGCGCGCGCCTCGCCGCGATCGCCGCTCCCAGCTACCGCGAATGACGTCACCCGCCATGCAGTGACACACACGCCGCGGTAGTCAACATTTAGTGCACTACCTCTCTCCACACCCCGCGCGTTAGCTGCTTCCCAGCGGCTTCCCATCTGCCCCAGATGATGATTGGTGGAATCCAATCGAAACGTCGGGCGACCAACGGCTCTTTTCAGAGCCAACCTGAGTACACGGAGTACCCAAAACGTTTCGCGTACGCTTCATATATATATATATATATATATATATATATACATCTTGCTATTAATGCGGCTTCATTAAACCAAACCATGATAGGGCGCCATATGGGTATTTTTTTCACTCTATTAACTATCCAAAGTCCTTTTATTCTACAATCATCAAGCGCTCTCAATATACAAACTCGTTTTATACTACGTACTCTCAGGCGTCTTACAACGTTGCCTTTTTTTTCATACAAATTAAGATACCTACATCGTATATTATATTTTTATCCCTCAGATTTTACGGCGTCGGTGTAGTAGGTATGTAAAATATTGATATTGTACCTTTTCTTTTGGGATATTGTGTTTAATTGGGTAGAGAGCTCTTGGAATGAGCGTAGACCGGCGTAGACATATTTTTTTGACATGTGATTATTTTATAATATCATCGTAAATAATTTAATAATAGAATTATAAATTATTTATTTATTTATTTATTTCACAATATACGGCGATAATGCCTTTTACAAAAAAAATTAACAATCATAGTAGTGACAATAATAAGCAGGTTTAAAAATTACACAACATGACAACAACAACAGCAGCAGAAAAACAGAAGCAACAGAGACAACAACAATACACCTCATGAAACACACCACAACAGAAATAACAACAAAAGTTTTCTGTTTTCAGGTACATACGTTTCCTGAAAAACCGAGAAATGCATTATAATAATTAATTAATTGTATATTTATTTTGAGAGGAACAAAAATGTCATTTTAAACTTTCAACGGGGCAAAAAGAGAGAGAGGTCTTTCAAAACGATGGATCCAACACACGTAGATCTATTCTACCCGGGCGAATGCAGATAATACATGAGACTTGAGTGCCTCGTGACTACAGTCAAATATATCTATGCACTGCAAATATTTATTACCCAGACGATGGATACGCGGCACAACTGTATTTTCAGGTAGTTAGCGGTAAATTTATTATCGCAGTGGAAAACATCTGCACTTCGCAAATTTCGCGCAGGGACGTGATAATGAATGAGCTGGGTCAGATCAGTGTCGTTGAAACAGTCATTGGTTAGTCTGTATAGCAGTGTTAGGTCATGGAGTATGCGTCTATCGGACAGTTTTTCTATATTGAGAAAAGCGCGCAAGTGATTGTAATTTAAATCGCTCTTGGGTATCTTAAGTTTGTAATTTATAAAGCGGAGGAATTTATTTTGTATGCGTTCTATGGCATTTATGTGGACCTGGTATTCAGGAGACCATATGGGAGAGACATATTCCAGCTTACTGCGAACAAGAGAGACAAAGAGAAGTAAGATAGCATTAATGTTATTAAAATCTCTTACAGTTCGTAGAACAAAACCGAGAGTCTTCATTGCTGAGCTGGTAATTTCGTTAATGTGTGCTATGAACGCCAATCTGTCATCAAAGATCACGCCTAAGTCTCTCACCTCTGTGATTTTCTCCAGTTTTTTTTTTTATTTTTTTATTAATTATAATAATTATAATAACTTGTTTCTTTTCTAATATTAACAAATTTGAAAACACTGGAATATTACATGGCGCAATCAAGAAGAGGACTTGAAGACATAAAAATCACAAAGTGCAGTTATTAAGAAAATATCACTAATGATAAGGGAGAGAATTTTTGGTGAGAGAATTTAGGCCGATAAATCAACGAAATTGGGTCTACGGAACTATAGTGAAGGTCATCTCAGATAGAGTATTTTTAGTAAAAGTTAGGAATTTAGCGACACAACATGGATTTGTGCGAGGTACACTACAAATCTCATTCTCTTTACAACAGATTATGTGGTTGATGGAATGGAGCGGGATGGCCAAGTGGACGCCTCTTATACTGATTATAGTAAGGCATTCGATAAGGTGAACCACTCGATTCTGTTAACAAAGCTGGAAAATTTGGGCATATGTGGGGACTTATTCAGATGGTTCTCTTCGTATATTATTAATAGAAGACAGGCAGTTGTTGTCGGTGGACACAGATTAGAATGGATGGGTGTCCCTTCTGGAGTGCCACAAGGCTCTATTTTGGGCCCCACTTTATTCAATATCTATATAAACGACATCAACACATGTTTTAATTTTTGTAAATTTATTTTGTATGCAGATTATATGAAGGTTTACTCGCGCGTTCGATCGATCGATGATTGTATACGATTTCAGCGTGACCTTGACCAATTGACTGCCTACTGCAAAGTAAACTGTTTATATTTGAATGTATCTAAGTGTGTTTTGATCAGATTCACAAGAGGTAAAAATCCCATCGAGTTTCATTACAATCTTGGAGAATCAGAGTTGAAAAAGGTTGATGAAGTCAAAGATTTGGGAATTGTAATTGATGATAGAATGACATTTCGTAGCTGTTACGAAAAAAAATGTGTCCAAGGCATCACGACTAAACCTCTCAGAAGCCCCGAGGTTGTTAAGATTTTTTTATATAAGTCTTCCTTAAGAAGTATTCTTGAGTAATGTTCATCTGTGTGGCGTCCCAGCTTTGGGGTACAACAAGACAGAATTGACAAAAATCCAACACAGGACTTTGAGGATGCTAAACTATTTAAGTTTTAAAAAAAATGATATCTATAAGGATGCTGAACGGTGTCATAGCCTGCAGTCTCTATCCGTTAGACGTAGAATAGCTGACCAGGTATTATTAATCAGAAGTTCACTACATAGTGGACAGTGGTAATCGTATTAGCTCGGAGGTTGAGCCTAAACGCTGTGCCGATATTTTAAATAATTTCTTTACTTCTGTAGGAGAAAGTTTAGCTTTAAACATAATAGGTGAAGATTTCCAATCTCTTGCGGATAATCGGGAAGCTTATAACTCCGAAACATTTATAGATTTTATCTTGCCTTTGGAACAGGAAATACGCGAAATAATAAAAAATCTGAAAACGGGTACATCTCCTGGACACGATGGCATAACCGCAAGTATTTTAAATGAATATATCGATTTCGTGCTGAAACCGCTGTCCTATGTAATTAATACCAGCTTAAAAGCTGGTAATTTTCCCCGTATCCTAAAAAAAGGCAATAATTGTACCAGTGTACAAGGGAGATGATCCTGAATTGATTGCAAATTACCGTCCGATATCCTTGATATCAAATATTTCAAAAATCATTGAAAAAATTGTCAAAAAACAGATATTAAATTACCTAGAGAACTACAAACTACTCGGGTCGAATCAATTCGGATTTAGGAACCACGTGGGAACGAATGATGCCATAGCTAAGGTTACATCATTGATTATTTCTAATCTAGACAAGGGGAAAAAATGTTTGGGAATTTTTATAGATCTTAGAAAGGCGTTTGACAGTATCTCACACGTAAAATTGGTTGCACAAATTCGAGCAATGGGTGTAGGTGGTAAAATATTTTCATGGTTCATGAGCTACCTTGAAGATAGAGAGCAGCAAGTAAGACTTCGAGATGATAGAAGTGAGCCATTAACGAGCCAATACGGTGTGCCACAAGGTACGGTTATAGGACCACTATTATTTATAATTTACGTCAATAGCATAATTACCTTGCCACTAAGAAGTGAAATTGTCGCATATGCCGATGACACCGTGTTGGTTGTGGATGGGGATACATTAGAAGATGCTGTCTCTCATGCTAATGCTGATATGACTGTTTTAAAAAAGTATCTTGACTCCCAGCTGTTGAGCTTAAATACCGAAAAAATTAAGCTTAACTAGATAAAATTATAATTTTGGTAACATAATTATCCACGAAAGGGGTTGCTCAAATGATAGCTGTGACAACTGTCATCTGAAATGTAAAAGATTGGAAAAAGTTCATAATACCAAATATTTGGGAATTATAATAGATGATGACATGAAATTCATAACTTTAATTGATAAAACAACAAAAAGATTGAGAAAATTGATTTATGTATTTTTGGCATTGAGAGGTGTTCTTAGTTTTAATGAATTGAGATCTGTTTATTTTGCCTTGGCTCAGTCATTTCTACAATATGGTATAGTGGGGTGGGGAGGAGTTTACTCGTCCACTCTTAGACCACTTGTTGTTCAGAAGTTAATTATTAAAATCATCCTGACCAAGCCCAGAGACTAACCAACAGAATTTATTTATAAGGAACTAAAAGTTCAACCACTTGAAACTATTTTTCATATAAACGCTATTTTGGCAATTTTCAAGAATTACAAAACGGAAACACTCAATAGCATCAGATATGATGGGGTGCTTACCATCTCGAGATGCAACTCAGCAGCTGCCCAACACCACTTTCGGTATTTGGGCATAAAATTGGGCACAAAAAATAACAGAGAACTTAAATAAAAATATCAGAGACGAAAAAATTTAAAATGGAAGTGAAAAAACATTTTGTGACATGGAATGCTTGAGCGGCTTAGTCTCTGGGTTTCCTTTTTGCTTTTGCTTATCCAGTGTGTTATAATGTGCTGAGACTAATCATGTTTTGTCTTCTGAGTGCAGTGTAGATAATGAGAGACACAAATTAATATTATTAACTGTTTTCTTTTGGAACATTGTATATGTTATTCCTCCTCTTGTTGTTTGCATTTGTTTTATTGGTAAATTATTTCTTTGAAATTTTCGGTGGATTTTCGACCATAGTTTACTCAAAAAAATTGAATTATAATATAATTTAAAAAAAAAAATGTTGTTTAGTATCATTGAAGAACATTCTGGTAAAGATTGTAATAGTGTAAAAAATGTAATATGAGGCACTGTTTATAATAAACTAACCTATATGTATATAGTAGGGATGTTGCGGACATTCGCTTCCGCATCCGCAACAGCGGAGCATCCGCATCAATATACACATTCTCATCTGCATCCGCATTAATTAATGCGAATGTTGATGCGGATGCAGATGTACCGCTAGAGCAAGTCACGACACGAAATTAAGATATGTAATTGCGTTCTTATCTCAAAAGGTATGGCCTTGAAGTTTGAGAGAGAAAGAAGATGCATGCCACGTGCAAGTAAAAGGCATGGAGAGCGTTAACTACTGAGCTTTGTTATCAAGTGCCATATAAGAAAGTGTTAATTCTTGTCCATCCGCATCCGCAGATGTCAAAAAACCTGCATCCGCAACATCACTAGTATAAAGAAGATGTTTTCTAAAAAAATATTGTACTTCTATTTTGTTTACTGAATAGTTGATAAGAATACTTTATTATGTTATATGCATAGGGTAATGTTCGAAAATGATATGTATTACCTACTTAGAGTTATGTATCTATTCACCTTCACACAAATGCCTATGCATTTTTGAAGGGGGGAATATTATATTTAATAAAATAAAATAAAATTATATAAAATCGTCAATTCATCAATCGATTGGCAGTCTCTCAATCAACTGGTGAACTATCATGTGCCTAGAGTTACAGCCCGACATCTGCGGACGGTACATATTGCAAGATTTGAAACGATAAGCTGCGTATAGACAGAGATGTTCCGAGTACAGGCAAAAAATACTCGAGTACTAAGTACAAGTACTACGCACAAATGTACTCGAGTATGGAGTACAAGTACTCAGTGAGAAGTACTCGAGTACAAAGTACCGAGTACAAGTACCGAGTACATTAGTGATTAATGAAACGCAAAATCTTGTATAAACCCAAAGAGTTCTATATATTATAAACCTTTATTTGCCCTCCGCATGTTTCAACCATGGGGTCACCACATGAAAATATCACGCGCATCCTCTATGCACGTGATTCAGTCATGGGGCCAAAACATATTATTATAAGCATCGTACAAGGTATTGTATCATGGGCACCCGTAGAAAAACTTCTAAGGAGGGGCAAAATATTTTTCACACTTTTTTCACCACATTTGTGCCAACACTAGGTGCATGTTTTAAAATAAAAGTAACGTTATTTGACTATTTTCAATCAATCTACCTGATTACTAGACGCATTTTTTTTCACAAGACACATCAAAGGTGACCTCCATAAGTAGTTTGGTATTCCTTAAAAAAATATAGAACTAGAACTAACAAAACAAATATTTTGGGAGTATCAATTTATAAGATACTTCAGTTTTTACGTTAAAAACAATAGCAGAGTTGGTTTTCAGACTACACACCATAAAAATGACAATTCCATCAAAAACCTCCTTTTGAAAAAATAATGACTTATTTAGTTTTTGAAATAACCAATTCAATTATAATATATGGGTTTTAAAAAAATTACTTCACCAATACTCTAGAATTAAAAACGAGAACCATACATCCACACTTTACCATTACATATTATCACGACATAAAAAATACATATGACCTACGCAGCGTAGTAGGTTTAACGTACTCGACTAAATCCAATGATGTACTCGAGGACATAAAATGTACTCGTGTACTTGTTAAGCACAAAAAACGCGTCGAATACAAGTACAAGTACAGATTTGAGAAATTACTCGTGGACTGAGTACCGAGTACACCAAAAGTACTCACAGTACAATCTACGAGTACTTGTACTTGTACATTTGTGCGTAGTACTTGTACTTAGTACTCGAGTATTTTTTGCCTGTACTCGGAACAGCTCTGGATTGAATTGATTGCGGTAGATTTGTAGTGGGATGGGTGTTTAAATCCTTTGAGAGATTTTCTTACCTACTTTCCTTTTTCCTTCCTCCTATAAGCCACTAATAGTTTTCATTATTGGTTAATTTTAAGTAATATTATTTTTTAGATATACTTATTTCTTTCTCTTTGATATTGGAGTACAAATGTGCCATCTGTAAATGGGTTTATTTCATATCTATATCACGAACAACGCTATACGTCGGCGCATCCAGCGTGAGCCCATCACCTCTACCATTATGTGGAGGAGATGGACTTGGCTGGGACATGTGTTAAGGATGCCGAATGACAGTTAGCCGAGGAGAGCGCTGTTCTTCCTCCCATCAGGGTCCCGAAGACCCTCTCATACTGTGTTCCGCTCCTTTGAAGCAGAGCTGAGGAATCTGGACATGTTGTGGGAGGAGGTCATAAACGTTGCGCAAAATCGAGCGCAATGGAGAGCTCTTGTTGCCTCCCTCTGCCCCTAAGTGGGGCCTTAAGGAAGTATGGATTGGATAAAAAAATATCTATATACATTCATATAAAAATTTGTAAATAACCTGTAGATGAGCCAATAAAATAAAATAAAAAAAACAAAAAAATCTTCATTTTTCACCTTCATCATCATCTCAGTCTTCCTGCGTCCAATGTTAAACATGGGCTTATTGTTTTGGCTGACATGGTTTTAAATATTTCGATACTTCAAATTCATATAAAAAGTTTTGATGCAATTGGGTAGTCAAAAAATTTAAACACCAAGAAGTAATTAACACTATCAATCAATCAATCAATCAATTCTCCCTTTTACACCCCACTCAGGGGCATAGGGAGGCAACAAGAGCTCTCCATTGCGCTCGATCTTGCGCAATGTTTATGACCTCCTCCCACACCATGTCCATGTCCCTCAGCTCTGCTTCGAAGGAGCGGAACACACTATACTTTAATAAAAGTATAACCAAATGACAAATATGAAAGCGTATGATAAAACCACAAGTCAAGCATAAAAATGATAGAATAATAATGTTTAGTGATCTACAAAACTCACAAACCAGTGAAGGTTATAAAAAAATATTAGTGATCAACAAGACAAATTAGGTATGTCAAGCATAAAAATGATAAAAAATGTTTAGCGATGAACATGATTTACGAGTCATGTATGACAAAATATCTAAGCGCGCTCGAACGAATGAAATAAAATGGGATTTCCCTAACGTCTGGTCACTTAGTGGACGGTGGTGCGACGTTGCCAGATGAAGACGCTTGATAATGCGATTATTAAAAGTTAACATACGAACCAAGCGCCGATTCATGCGGTGGATAAAACTAAAATATACGGCCTGTATACTATATTAACGATCCTAACGGCAAATGGCTGAACTAAAAATATACGATCTATATTCGCAATCTTTCACACCGTGTATTATGCGGCGTCAAAAAAAAAAGTTGTGTATCGTCTTAATAGGGGCTCCGAACCACCCAAAAAAAATTTAACATGGGGTTTCAATAGGGCGTCCATATACGGACGCTCTATTGCCTGTGACGCCCTAAACATAGATATTTCGCAATGTATGGACGCCCTATAGTAAGCGAGATATATATATATATATATATATATAAAATATAAAAATAAAACTAAAAATTCAGAACTTCGATACTGCTAAATCCCATAATTTGTAGTATTTAGACACAACAAAAAGAAGACGTTGAGAATGAGATGTTCAAGCAACTTGTAGCAGACGGTCTTTTCGGAAATTTTTCAGGCTTTTACAAGACCAGCACTTTAGATGTTTTAAATTCTTTCGGCTGGTGGCCCGCGGCAAGGATATTCGCAGTGTATTCTTATTATATTAGTCATTATTATTTTAATAATTGTCCTCGGTAGCCTAGTTGTACTGGCGTGGACTTCAGATCCGAAGTCATCCGGGTCAGAGTTTTCGTAAGTCTTTTTTCACTTGAAAATTCTACCTGGGGTTGGCCTGTCTCAAATTGGACGGTACCGGTTGACTGGAAAAAATTACCTCAAGTAATAAGTTCCGCCGGCAATACTGACACCTTTGTATAGAAAAGCGTTATATTATTATGTTAATTGTGAGTTTTTTTATTATTTATCCTTGTACTAATGTGCACTACAACTCTATATTAAAATATAAATTGTAAAAGGCCGGTTGGCCGTTGAACCAAATAAAAAATAATAATAATAAATAAGGCCTTGTTTAAGGTTTTTACGATTTGTATCATTTACCATACTATGTTATATTTTCTTGTTTTTAATTCAATCCTCTTTGGTTTATCTGCTTTCTCTCTTCCTTATTGATAAAATTTTGCCGTTATAACGTTGCCCGGGGGTGCACCACGTGGAGGCGTTATTTTACCCATTTTTTTAATGTAATAATATTATAGTTATACACTTTTTTTTGTAAATTTTTTATTTCATGCAGTTTGTTGTAATGATCGATTCAATTGCTCGCGATTACATTATGTTTTGAAACATGCTCAAAGTTGTTAGAGGTTTATAAAAGATTTGCGTTTAATTAATCACTCATGTACTCGGTACTTGTACTCGGTATTTTGTACTCGAGTACTTCGATCTGAGTACTTGTACTTGTACTCCGAGTATATTTGTGTGCAGTACTTGTACTCAGTACTCGAGTATTTTTTTCCTGTACTCGGAACAGCTCTGATCTCCGTGACCAGAATAAATCTATCATGACATCCTTCCAACCTGCTCTCAAGGCTCACAATTTGTCTTTGTATGAGCAGAAGTGCCTTTTAAAAGTTTATTAGTGGCCCTTCAAGTGGATGCCTACTTATGTGAGCCAGTGCATCACAGTAACAGAAGATGTGATGAGTTAGAAGTTGGGGTGTTTGATAGTCATACTTTGGACATATGCCTGTACCCTGCAATTAGTTCCTTTAGATGTTTCAACCCTGTACTGTTTGCCCAAACGTCGCATGTTTTTGGCACAGTTCTTTAAGCTGGTTCTGAGAGCATTATGTGGCAATACTAATATGCTAGGGGCCTACGGGTAAGAACACATAGAAAGCCGATTCCGACCCGCGCCGACCAGCTCAAAGATTGTTGTCTATAGTTTCAATGCATTTAAATGGGCATGCCGGAAAGCGGGTTCCTGCTTTTTCTGTGGGTATCCCCATTCAAGTAACATTCTTTGCGCCGGTCGGCGCTGGTCGGAATCGGCTTTCTACATGTTCTCACCCTACTACAGGTCTTACTGGGCCAGAATAAAATGTATTGATAAATAAAAAAAATGTCCTGAAAACAGTTTCAACAATAAAATGGGGCTGTATATTAGAAGATTCTGTAACTGATGTGTACATACTCCTTGATGGGGACTGGCAGGATGAGGTGTGTGTGGCTGGGAGTGTGGCGTGTGAGGCTGTGGCGGGGTCATTGGTGCTGGAAAGCGCAGCAAACTACCTCCTCCTCCCCCAGTACTGGATGTTCCGCTGCCGTCTCTAGGCGACACGGGTGATGGAGGATTATCATCTTCTGATACCACGCGCCCCCCACTTTCAGACTGATATAGTGATAAAAAACTCTGAAAAGAATATTTTTTACGTTAATCTTTTGGTTGACATTATTCAAAATTACAAAATATCTTGCCCCGTGATAATGAAAAAAGCCAAGTTCACAAATTAAATTCATTATAAAGAACTTTCACTAGGTAAGTACGCAAAAATTACAAAATATAACCATTTTTATTTCCAAATTGCCAGAAATATTTTGAAAAAAAATTTGTTATCTTAAAAACCACCAACGAGTGTGTTAAAAGTGAATACTCTCCTGGGTCAAATACAGAGCTCGACAACAAATATACATTTTTAAGCAGAGCATCTAACTCGCTCTCCCTACTAAACGGACCCATATTTTCGGCAGGGAAGATGTTGATATACCTAGATATACCTTGCAAAATAATAATTTTAAAGTTTTTCCAATTGGCTTTTTTAACTTTACACAGACTATATACATTTTTTTTCAACATTACTAAAATTATAAGTAAGTACTACAAAAGATAAAATAAAGATATGCATAGAATCTGAAGAAGATTAATTTGTAATATGGTATGTAACCTTTAATCCCTGTATTGGAGTGAACTCCCCCACAACCCCGTTCCAATCAAACCTTGAATAGGCCCCGTCCCTGATGGCTACACATCCACCACCTCGGACTGTCATCTCCAGGCAATATGACCCTTGATATACTATACGAATCTGAAAACAAAATTCAAATGCAAATATTTTTATTGAGGAAATAAAAAACATTAAAAAATACATTCACAATAATAAATTTATAAATTTTTTTTTTTAATATATTTTTTACCCCCAAAATTACATCTATAATTTAATAAACACCATGTAGTGAGAGTTTTATGAGTTTCTTTGTTATCCACCTTTAATCTATGTATACCATTATTTATTTTTCATTTATGACAAGCTTGTAGTTCACATATTGTCTGTAATTTACTTTTATTATGATGACGAGCTTATACTTGAAACCCCTTATATTTTGTAACTTGCCAAGATTTTCATTTTGTTTTGTGAATTTTGTGATTTGACAAGTCCAAGTGCCCTAAGGGGCCTACGGACAATGAAATAAATAAAAATAGTTAAATTTAGTTATCTCTCTAGGATATTAACACTAATTTAATAATTGTTTTATTGCTTTCAATAATCATTCAAAACATCATGGAAAGAGACAGATGAATGATAAAGAAACCGTTCAAATGAATTAGGCTCCGCCCCAATACACTACCTACTCATTTATTAAGTAATTGTAAAATAATGCACCTTTTTCCATGAATGTGGCAGGAGAGTGAATGTCTGTACAGGAACTTGAGGTCGGGAGTGCTGCAGACCTAGGTGAGGAGTAGATGGTAGTCTACCCAGTGCTACCAAAGGTGTGTATGTTTCACGTAGCGCCCACATCAATTGTATGAGGTCATTACTTCTGTAAGTTAAAACAAAAATAAATTTATGATTCAGTGATTTTCAACTTTATTGACGTTAATTAGCGAAGTATTTGACTGAATAACAGAGTCATAGAAGACAAAAATCCAAATCACGTAAGTTTGAAGCGGAGTATTACCATATATATTATTATAACTTGCATTTTGTTGGTTGCGGAGAGGGAACAAGAACTGAATGAGGCCCTAAAAGAGATGGAAAGTATATTGACAGCTAAAACTACAATATGAAAATTAAAAAGAGAAAACTAAATGCATGGTTGATGGAAGAGACGGGGTTTCTGCAAGTGTATTTCTCATATAGTGGCAACACTCTTAGAGAGCAGGTGATTGGGGACAAGCACCGTATTACCTACCAGGAACTGAAGAAGCAGGCCAGTAGCAGAGAAGAGTAAGAGGAACAGATTAAACATGCTTGGTGCAGACCAATCCTAAGGTTGTTACTAGAAAATCTTGAAGTACAACACACACCTATTCAAAATTACAAGGTTTACCTGTTGAGAAAGGCTTCAAGTTGATGAGTTATCAAAGCATGAGCGTTTACAGCTGGAGGTGCTGCCGCTGGTTTGATCCGGAGACGTCCATTTCCCCATGTGATGGCACATCGAGCACATCCTTCTGGTCCCGCACCCAACACCAATCTTCTATAATCGTACGAGACTATGCTGACGTGACTTTCCGCTGCTTCACGCTCTGAAAACAAAATTTAAAAAATCAAGAATATTTAAAACTAGCTGACCTTCTGATAGAAGGAAATACTAAATCACTATGCAACACTATTTCTGATTATTGACATAAATTTATATTTAACTAGTGGTTGGCTAGTGCTCGAAATTCGACCATGACTAATTTTGATTATAAGTTTGAACATTATTAAGATTCCATTGTCAAAGACTGAGCGAGGGATAATTCACAATTTTTTTCCAAAAATAATGACATGGATACGTCAAATTTTAAATGTTCAAAGTTTTTTCTATGGTTATTTAATAGAGATGGAATAATAAATATTAGCATTTTCCACCCCTTCTCTATATAAAATATAAGTGTGTGAAATTTCATACTCCTGTAAAAATAGTCACAAAGTTTTTCCTTCACATATTAACATATAGATGAAGGCGGCATTGTATGCAGGTTCCGGCTATTCCAGTATTATATTAGCTTTATGAAACACGGAATTTTATTCAGCTAACAAAACAATTTTTTATTCTGAGGTGGTATGAAGTCAAAGGTGTTGGTTAGCTACAATTGTATAACTTTGAAAAAAATTCAAAAGATGGCGGTGTAATAGAAAATTAGTCTAATATTAAGCATGTTAAGTTATTTTATAGGTATATCATTCCAAAATCATTATTACAACTTGAAAAAAATAATAATGTAGGAACTTGAAAATACCTGATGCTTCTCTTTGCATGTAATGGTGAACCAGCTGATGTAGCCGGACGACTATGCACCAATCTCCTAGTAACGATTCCACGGCTTTGCTTGCCCCCTCAGGACACATGTCATACTGAAAATAGACACACCTACGCATTCCTGAAAAACAAAAAAATTTAATAACTATCTGTCTCGCAAAACATGCATTATGATTGGCATAAGCCAGCAAAAGGTTGCATCTAGAGAACTCAGGAAAAAAAATGAAGAAATTTTGCAGTTACATCTACAAAACACACTAAAGAGCATCATGCAAAACAACAAATCACTGCATGGCATTTATTCAAGTGGCTTTATATATTTTTTGCCAGAGAACGCTCTCAAATATCAGGCATGAAGTATCTATGCTATAATAAAGCAGGGTCACTGAAAAACTTCCCTTTTTGTATGAAAAGCATAGAGATAAAATAACAGAGTGTACATCTAAAAAATAGTTTCACTATCCCCTATTGATTGAGTCTTCCATTGAAAAAGTTTGGGCATAAATTGACAAATTATGAGTGTAAGAGCAACATTTCTTTACAGTTTTTGAAATAGCCAACTGACACAATCAACTTGGGATTATGGATATCAAAGGTATGGAGAGATTTTTAGATGAAAAGAGAAAGAGGGGGACAAATTAGTCAACTGTAGGTACTACAGTAGAAATTTACTGTTTAAAAAAGTAAAGTGTAAAATGAATACCTTGCTCTCTAGAGTGGGTGCTTCTGAGGGGAGTAGAATGGAACACCAGTTCCGCCGTCCACACTCTTGTTTGACCCCTTGGCTGTAACCTGACTGCCGCTGCTAACAGACGTCTCTGCAGTGCTTTAGCAGCAATGGGATCAGCTCCAGGAGGACAAGGAAGCTCAATAAGACGTAGAGCAGGACCACTACCAGCTTCCACTTGAAGACCTCCGTGACAAACACCTCTCGCTGATAGCTAATTAATTAAATTATATTATATCAAAATCATAACTTATGAATGAAGAAGTATCTAGCGAAAACAGAGAAGACTAAGAGGAATAAAATTTACCTCTTGAGCTAAATAAACAAATGGAATCCTTTCATCGGCAGCAGCCACAACATGTGCCAACTCAGGGATAAAGTAGGCTGGTTGTTTACTTCTGACCGACCTTCCGGAGCCTGCAGAGACTATCTTCCGTTTTCCGTACAGCCCTATAAATTAAATATATAAAAAATATCATATACTATTTTTTTTCACCCTTCACACCGTCTGTACTTTGCTGATCAAACAAACCTCTTTTACTTCATTCAACAACATAATGTTCCTCATAAATTTTCTCCTATTCCTTATACTCCTGACTTGGCCCTCCATTAACACGGCATAGATATGATAAGTCCTCATCATCCAAGCTGTGCCATATCTCCTTGCACCCATTCAATCAGATTTATAGATCCTTTTTATCACTATACCAAATTCAAAACTTTCCATCCAATTTTCACTCCCATAAATCATGGATGGTATTAGGATTGGTTTGGAACCAGCTACCACTCTACTACCAGCCAGTTTCCTTCTTTCAATCTCTTTTTCACACCTTCC
The DNA here is from genome assembly GCA_963576905.1 of Mystacides longicornis. Classification (NCBI taxonomy): domain Eukaryota; kingdom Metazoa; phylum Arthropoda; class Insecta; order Trichoptera; family Leptoceridae; genus Mystacides; species Mystacides longicornis. Next base: position 25,359,444 of record OY756427.1, read on the forward strand.
ATCTCAATTAAATAAACTGCCTAAATACACATGCTCGGTCAACATTTGTTCCAAATTCTCATCTTTCACTTCATATTCTATTATCTTCTCTTTCAAAATTCAACTACAAATTTGAAAGCTTCCACAAAATGTAAAAATTTTCACCTGGTGGATCAACTGGCGTAAATGGTCCATGGGTGAGAACAAATGTATCAAATTGCACAAGCAGTCCTAGTTTGAAGAATGCCCCACTTGAGGAACTACCGTGGGAGGTGTTATGGTGTGGGGCGGATACGTCACTACCGTCCGATACTTGTTGCTGATGAGTGAGTCCAAACCCGGCCACGACATCCTCATCCTCTGGACCACATCTCTTGACGCAGCCCAGGTGGAAGGATAGTTTAACACTGTTGGATTCATCCTCATACATTTCAACAATCTAAAATAAAAATTCAAACAATTAACATTTATTTGCAGAGGTTTGAAAGGAAAGAAGTGTTACAAAGAAGTCGATTCCATAAGAATTCCTCTATCATGCAACTAAATGGTTGGTAGACTGGTGGTTACATGCCGGCTCGTACTGCTTAGTGCGGAGGTCGTGGGTTCGATCTCAGGTGCCAACCATCTTCCTCTTTCAACACACAAGCTTTAAATAGCTTACTGTGAAACAGTTATAACAGTCCACCTTAAGTCAGCACAGATTTATTGATAAAAAAAACTTCTTAACAATCCTCTTAGAAAAACTATATAAAAAAGTGCGTATTGAAATTAACATTGTTCCTCTGAAACAAAAAAATGTTTCTTGTCAAAATATTGACATAGACATCTTAAAAAATTAACAACAAAAAATCTTACCAATATATAATTAGTATGCCTGTGTAATGTAACATATAGCCTATGGGAAGACAGTGTATGCAGCATGTGCGTTGGTGGACAGATTATAGGTAAACGCTCCCACGCTGTGGCTGGAAGGTGCTGAAGAGTCTTTTCACATCGACGGAACATCAGCCAATATCGTAATTCTGTCAGTAGGGGGGCAATCTTTGTCTTATCGTTTAGAGCGAGTGCTTTGGGTAACTGCTGCAGAGGAGCAGATGGATGTTGCGGAACGTGACATCGGAGTGATCCACAGTGAACTCCAACACACACTAGTAACTGTTCAGCACGAAGACATGGTGATAACACCCAACAACAGAGTACACATGGAGAACCTCCAACGGTACACTCAACCTAAAAGAAAAATAAACAAAACATCCCATAATAATTCCAGGACTAGTTCTTACATACAAAACCAACTGTTTGATGCAATCCTTAAAGCAATCAGTGCTCCATTACAAGAGGCAAATTTTCAACAAATTGGAACCACAACAGGCTTACGACTGTCTTCTACTGCTGTTTTAAAGAATTTTAGGGATTTTGACCACTTAAATGGGGAATGTTTTCAATGTAAAGTGATCAGACTAAGCCAGCCTTCAAAATGTTATATGCCCACAGCGTTTCAACCTCTTGAAATTTAACACTAAATGATTTTGATGATGAAAGAGTTTTTTTTTTAAATGAATCTGTGCTCTCTCGAAGTGAACACAAATACACTTTTGACATCTTTCACAGTAAGCAAATGCTTGTGTCGTGAAAGCGGAAAATGGTCGACACGGCCGGGATTCGAACCCACGACCTCCGCACGAAACAGTGCGAAAGCCGGCGTCGTAACCGCTGGTCTATCAACCACCTCAGTTAGTTCTATATCCTAAATTTCTTGTCAATAAACAGTATATACCCCCATATCCGTAAGAAGAGTCTTGAGATCATGCAGCCTAGCTCTGGATCTGACATGTATTGTCGTCACAAGAAGTCTCTCCATGGATAATTGTGATGGGTGCATTAAAGCTCGTGAGGCCTGCTGTTCTTGCGCCGGGGCAAGCTGCGGTACATGACTTGCAGTCAATGCTCGACATGAGCCACTGGCTTCAGCTTGGACTGTGATACGATATCCTAGTTCGCAGCCTAATTCCCTGCAATAGTAATTCAATCATAAAAATGCATACAATTCGTACTGCTATTCGCCACAGCAAATGTGCTGTGACGAATGCAATCTTATACAATTTGATGGACAGTAAAGTGCCACGAACACCGCCATGTATGGAGAAAATTTGTAAGCAAATGATCAACTCAATGGATCGTTTTGCAAAATCATATTAAACATATTGTAACATGAGGATTTAAGAGAACATTTTTAAAATTCTTCTTTATTTATATTGATTGTTGGCATAGTACTATAATTTTTACCTCCAATAAGAAACCGTGAGCTTTCTGCCAGGAATATACTGGTCAACTTGCACATGCTTCCCAAGTCTGTCTCTTGCTAGTCTCAAGGTTTGTGTATAAAGCAGTTCCAACTGCAGAGAACGGCAGAAGTATGAAAGCACGGCCAACAGAGCGTGAAGTCCTTGAGAAGGTGCGGACGGAACACCGGCACTACCAGAAGACGACCCTTGTGTGATAGCGGGAGTCATGGAAGCAGCAGCCAATCGCGCCTGAGCCACTCCACGGATATAGCCCACTTGACGTGGATGGACCAATGGCTTACCCTCTACATACAAAGTCAAATTAACAAATGAGAAAAATTCAAATTCAAAAATCTTTCTTAACAAACAACATAAATGCTTCATTTAAAACGGCATTTGTATAATCCTTTACCAATTTTCAACTTACTAACTTAGCATAATGCCCTTGATGATTCTCTTCTTTATTATAAATGAGTATGTCATCTTCACTAAGTTAATAAGTAAAACTTAGTACGTTTTATTTACTTTTTATATATTCACGTGAGCGTGAATCATAAGGGTAAGAACACGTAAAAAGCCGATTCTGACCCACGCCGACCTGCGCAAAGAATGTTACTATGCATTTGAATGGGGATACCCACAGAAAAAGCAGGAGCCCGCTTTCCGGCATACCCATTTAAATGCATTGAAACCATAGACTACAATCTTTGAGCCAGTTGGCGCGGGTCAGAATCGGCTTTCTACGTGTTCTTACCCTATAGCAACATTGAAGATGCACATCTCTCGACAAACACTATGGCCATAAACATCGGTGAAAATTTAAATAGCTTCTCCAAGAAAATGCAAAAGGATTTTTAGCATAAAATATTCAACGATAGATATAATCAAGCATGCTACAAATAGGGAGCTCGGACCAAGATTAAAAATATTTCTCCTCTTTTTACAAATTAAATTGTTCCATACCTCCAATTTCATTATCCTGGACCAATATAGCCACATCCAACAGCCTCCATGGCAGATTTGGGGAATCCCCCATAACAGTCAGCGAAACACTGAATTCCCCTCCAACTTGAAATGTGACTCGACCATTTTCAACCTTTGATAAAATTATTTGATATTTTAGTATTTCAATAACAAAATTAGCTTTATAATAATATTATGTACTATGTGAGTCATCTTGTGATTTTGACTTTTCACTTAATATTACTGCCAAAATTAAAAAAAAATTTATAAAAAAGACGATATTTAAGTATGGCATTGTTCCTATTTTAATGTTTTATACAGAGCATTGTAATCCGATTTATAAATTGGTCCAAAAAAATGGGCTCTCTCATAATAAAAATTATCCACAATTCCTGATAAACGGTATGAAAACAGACAAAATTTACAAAATGACACCATCATTTTGACAGTTCTAAATCGTCCCTTAGTGAGCTATTGGGAGATGGAACGGCCCACTAACTTTAATGGTTCCTTAAGGGATTTAATATTCCAATAGGCGCTATTGGATAGTAGAAAGATCAGTTTTTTCTCTAACGGGGCATTAGTGAATTAATCCTCCATTAAAACTTATTGGGATGTTTAGTGGTCGATTGAAAGATCAGCCCTTAAAGTATAATAATTGTAAACAAAATATACCTTAAATGTTCTCATGTTTGGGGGTAAAGTACAAGTGACAAGTCTCTGTGTGATGACGTGATTCAGTGTCTTGAGGGTGGCTCGCTTTTGAGCAATTGTCAAGCCATCTGGGGGCACCAGTCTGTCTTTGATGCAAGCTGGAAGTCTCATGTAAGTCCCTTGAGTCAACACTTCAACTGCTGCAGGAATGTGAAATGTTGGTAATCTAAACATAACAGTAGCAAAAAATGTGAAAATGGAGATAAAATGTGGAATTTTTGATTAATTAAGGATCTGAAGAATTTAGATGTATAAAATTGAAAAAGGTAGTTTTGATAATACACTTATATTATGAGTTTAACTATCAAAAGTGGTAGATTCAACACATTTTGAAGATTCAGGGAAGAGAGAAGGAAGCCGGAAACAGCGGGATATTCAAACTCATCGTGTCAAATTGAGAAGAGATTACTATTGTTTTTTCTAATAATAATAGAAAAAACTTTATAAATAATATCAAAATTTCAAATTTGACGTATCCATGTCATTGTTTTGGAAAGAAAATTGTTAAATAGCGCTTACTCAGTTTTTGACAATGGAACCTTAATAATGTTCACACTTATAATTTAAATAAGTTATGGTTGAATTTCAAGCACTGGTCTATGTAAATGCTTAAAACTTCAAAATCAATACATAACAATAACAAATCTATTGATAAAATCATAATTTATGAAATACCTTGCGTGCACCAATGTTTCCCTGGCCATTCGCGCCAACATATCGGCTGTATCTACAAAAAGCATGGCTTGCTTATCTAAAAAAGCCATTATGTTAGCTGAACGGTCCACCTTGGAAGCACTACCAGCCCATTTCACCAGAGCTAACAGTCTCACAAACAATTGCCTTGTTCTAGCAGACAGTTTATATATTTCTACTTTGCGTTCCATATCAGTCTTTCGTGGTAATCTGAAAATTCATATAATATTTTGAAAAAATGTTCATTAGTATTATAGATCAAATACTGCTTATTGAAAATAGCCCTGATGTAAATCACTCTTTGAGGGTGGAATGCCTAATTAATAATAAAAAAAAAAGATATATAGCTTTCGACAGACATACAACATAACACTTGGTTACAAACAATCATAAAATACCATTGTCACACCCAGTAACTGCGAATCCTCAACTTTTTTACTATTGCTTTTATTCAAAATTTTCACTGTATAAATTTCCATCAATACCCCAATTTGTATGTTCGTTAAAATAGATATACTGAACGGGGAGTAATTAAAAATGAGAAAGTGTTATGGTTTAAGTATATAGTGGTATATAAATTCTGCACTTACAACTCTGCTAATACAGTTAGATCATGATATGTCCTTTGTACAATGAAATCAATTAACATTGCGAGGGATATTGAGCCCCCGCGGGCGCCACCTGCCTCACTAACAGGGGCACAACCCTCTACAGACACAGGCACCATTCTTGAGTTTGTTTAACTTTTCAAGTATCAACAAATGTGAAATATATCTATCTCACAATTGGATAACTGTTTTGAATGGTGAACAATCACGTCATTTTATTACTAAGGTTATTTATTTATCAATATTTCACAATAATATTTCAAAACAAAAATAGTAGCGATTAACCACTCACAAACCGAACCCAAGCGACCCAACTTGAAAGTGAGAAATCATATTTTGACATTGACAGCTTTCATTTTATACTTTGAAGACACAGATAATTTATCATAAATATTTTTAAGACATCCACGAAAAGTCGCCTCCACCCGAGTCTTGTTAAAAAATATTTTCATTTCATTTTCATATATAAATATTATTTGATTTTGATTGATTATTTTTGCTTTGATTTAGTTACTAAAAAAAGGTTTTGAATTTCTAATTAATTAACTTCATAGCATATAATTCGTAATTCATTAAACAAACTTTATCCGCGGAACATTGATATGTATTAAATTGAAATATCACTATTTAATATTAACATTCTCAATTTTTCATATTGTTCGGTAGTGTAAAAAAATACATAAGCATACTGACACATTTTTTTATACAGGTGTCGATTTATTATTAATAATCATTATTATGATAATTCATTTTCCAGAAGAGACAAAACAAAACAATAAAAGAAGAATAAAAGCTTTCCATTTTTCCTTGATAATTTTATTATCTATAACCAACACACATTTATTCTTTTAACGAAAACTCTTTCATATTCTGTGAGATTGTCTATAGTTGCTATGGACGCCGTGTCTGTGGTTATTCGCGTTTGTCAAATTTGAGAGGTTCTTGCTGAAGTTATTTGATTTTCTGAAATAAACAGAATAAACCATAATTTAATTTTGTATATAATTGATCGCCAAAACATAATCGGTCATCTTGCAGAACGCAATGGAGATCGATAGAGAAGCCGCCGAAAATGTAAGCGAACCAACTTTGCAAAACCCTACCGGCGATGCCGAAGAAAACATGGAAGAAATGCCCGATTCTCAACATACTAATGGTGATACAGGTATTTCATGTATTTATTCATAATGACCAATGTTTTTGAACCATTAATCATCGCTTAATCTGAAACTAACTGTAAACTGTCATTCCCTAGGTTCTGTCAAAGTATGCCTCAAATATGTGTATATTTTTTTTATTTAGTGGTTGAATTCTTCATAATTGTTTAATTTCTCTTTGTCTTTTTGTTACCAAACCACATACATTACAGCTTTACCCTAACTGGATGAAAAGATAAAAACCCATAGAATTAATTCACACAGTTCAATATCAACACGGTTTTTTGGTACAAACTTTCTTAATACTGACATTGAAAGTAGCCTTCAGTGACTGCTTTTTCTTTCTTTTTGAGTCTAATATTTTCAAATTTAAAGATTTCACTAACGGCAATGCTGGAGATCTGAATGAAGATATTGGCGGATCTCTTGGAGAAGCAGGCGAAGCGCCAGTAGCGGAAGGGGAAGATGCGGGTGAAGATGCAATGGAATTGGAAGAGGGTATCGGAGAGGATCCTTCATATATTGGAGATAATTGCCTCTCAACACCAGTAAGTATAACATTTTGTTGTGGACTAAACCAGCCAAATTTTTTTTACCCATCCGGCTGTGGTCTTAGACCTCTCTCCTTTTCTATTCAAGCACACTTCTTAAGCTTCTTCCACCAAATACCATTTTTGATACAACCTCAGCTGCTTCTGACTAGCCCTTCTTTGAAGACGGAATCGATTTGTGTGATCCACATCATTTTTGGTCGACCATGCCTTTTTAAACCTTTCATTGCAGCCTTAGAAATTCTGTTTGTATCCATTCTTTCAACCTGTCCAAATCATATCAACTTGTTAACTTTCATACCGCATTCCTTCCTAATATTCCATTCCATATCCCACAGAGTCTTTACACATATACTTAGTTGAGCTTTTATCTCTACTATATTAACATTGGGTATCCGCCATAACCCCATCTGACTATCAAGCTATATACCTCACATTTTCAGGCTCACACGGAAAGTAATTCTCCCGCAGAAGAAGCAGATCAAGAAATGGCAGAAAGTGGAGCAATAGATGAACCAGCTGGTGCCGACGAAGGGGATGGAATATTGGATGATGCTCAGGGAGTTGCTGATGAAGAAGGAGATGAAAAGGAAGCTGGTGAGAGTCTGTTGGGAGAGGGATCTCCGGATCAAAGTGTGTCATCCAACACGACCACTGACCAAGGTATAAATGAGTACTTTTTACACCAAACCTACTTTCACCTTTGCTTTTTCATCTCACATGCTTTGCTTAGTTTGAAACATGTCAAAAGGGTAAATTTTTAATTCCATATCGCTGTTCAGGAAGAAAAAGGTTGCAAGTCTGAAAATCCTATTTTAAAATTATTTTCACAGAATAATTGAATGTGTGGCTTTCCTTCTTCTTGAGAAGTGACATTCACACGTATGGTATGCCGACAGAGGGTGAAAGTTTCATTGTTCTATATTGTGTCTGCCTGTTAATGATGCACACACAACTTGGTACACCGTCAACTTTATTGTAATATTCTTTATGTTAATAATATGTAATTATCGTAAAGAAAGTCACAATTTGAAATATGACGTTTTTCTTGGTAAAATTCTACCCATAATAACAGTGTGCAAAAATATCTGAAGTCAAAACACAATTTTATTTATTTTTCAGAAACTGTTTACATTGTATTCTGTATAGAGCCAGAGCTGAAAAATAGAGTAAACTTTCATGATTGTTGACATTGGACACCATGGAAACAACAGCTAATTAATGGACGATGACAGTCCTTTGTCGTTGTCATTTCCTGGGTGACCATATCAACGATCAAGAAAATATGCTTTATTATGGAGGTATGACTCCTGAAAAAGACATTATTTGAATTGAGACATTTTCCTTTCCGATCAGCCAAAACGCGTTTTACACACATAATAAATATAATCTGAGTATATTTTTAGAAATCAGTGAAACATACCTGTATAAATTCCAAACTAATGATTTCCTTGCACATGGTTTTAGACATAAGCACAAAGGACGCTCAGAGCATCGGAGACGTGGCAAGCAGTGACGATGTTTCTCTATCAGGTGTGGTGAGCAGTGCCACGGGATCTCAAATGACAGACGCACAACAGATTCTGCAGAGTGGAAACTTGCAAGCTCAACAGGGACAGTTGCTGCTTCTGCAGTTACCAGTCGACAGCACATTACAGAACCAGGGGATTAGTTCTAGTACACTGGATAGTTCGTCCATCGCACCGTCTTCTAGTACGCAGCAAGACGACTTACTGTGCTCCAGTACTGATCCATTGCCAACAATAAATACGTATGTCCTCAATATCTAATATAATATATAAATAAAAGTTTAATGTCATGGTATAAAATGGCTTAAACAGTTTTTTTATTTTTTTTATGTAGATATATTTGGGAGGTATTAGAATAAGTCGTAAAGTATATTTCGTATGAGTCAAATCACATTCAAAATCAAATGTATTAGATTGATTGCTTAGGGGTCGAGTAATCAAAAATTAGTTGTTGAACCAGTAGCATTTATGTTTGATAATCTATATAAAAATTATGGCACAGTATCATAATGGGTGACTCAACCTCTATTCAGACTCATTGCTGTTCTAGCTGTCTATGGCCACTATCCTTTGGTTGAATGTGTCAAGTTATCTGTGGTCTTTTGATAACCTGTTCGGTACGATTTTCATCGAAATTTATTGTTTGAGACTTCAAACACTTCTTTTCGGAAACCATTTCATAAAAGTATTTGTTTTCCAGAGTTCTTGCTGTCTGAATGGTTAATTTCTCTTCTTAGTTTTTTCAGATGTTACGTTACATTTCTGCCATTCTTTAATCCAATCTATGATCACCACAGTATGTTTCACAACTTCAATGCTATTTCTTAAATAATTCAATTTAATACACATCTCATTTCAAGTTTCTTCAGAAGATGCAATGAGCACTAAAAATTGAAGTTTTTGATACTATTAAAAAAAGTTAAAACACTTTCAAATGAACCATAACACTATTTCAGTAAAGATTTTCAATATGTAATTAAATTACCATAATCAAATGTTTGACATGTTACTTTTTTCCGTTTACAGAAGTGCAAATATAGCCGACACATCACTTCTACCTGCTCAAAAAGACATGAGTGCGCTGCAGCAACCACAGATCCAGACACATTTCAACATACATCAGCTAGTAACAAATTCATCTAACAGTATGCCAGTCTCTTCAAGCGATATGCCAAGTGAGGATCCTTAATTTTTTTTTCTTTTCTTCTAGACCTTCACCATAATGGTGTTCTTGGTCAGTCTCATGTTCAGATGGATCTTTGAATTATTAAAATCTTGTGCCACAAGCGTTGTTAAAGCTATACATATGGGTGCGTTTACACCAAATGAAAATAGAGCCAGTGCTAGAAATGGAGTATTCTTTCTTGTTATAGTTGATATTAACCATTGGCTTGATCAAGAAAGAATGGTTTATTTCTAGCACTGGCTCATGTATTTTTGTTTGGTGTTAACTTACCCTTAGATATTTTTTTTTTACAAAAATTGTATTTGTGCTCACTCAAAGTGCACACAAATACACTCACTGACTCTTTCACAGTAAGCTACTTAAAGCTTGTATCGTGCACCTGGGATCGAACCAACGATCTATGAAACAGTACGAAAGCCGGCGTCGTAACTGCTAGGCTTCCAACCACTTCTGAAAGCCTATGTGTGCTTTATCTTGATGAGTCCAAATGATTTGAACATTGCGTTTGTTGCAGTGATACAACAGCAAGTGTCTTCTACATGTAGTGGTAATGAAGATTCGTCTGTCAGCAGTAACACTACCTCGATTAACCCTTCTAATGGGATGGTTGGAGGTGACGCATTGGCCACACTCGCAAGCGCAGCGCTCAACAGACAAAATTCACAAGTAAGTAAAATTTCGTTAATGGGATATTTCAATTGTGTACCTGATGACACTTTGTTGAACAGTGGATGGTAAAATCACATTTTCATTTTATTACAGAATATGGAAAAGGAAGAAGAGCCATGGTACACTGTTGGTATTGTCAAAGGGACAACGTTTACGGTAAGTTTAAACAACTCATAATCGTTTAGGGTTTACAAGATGCTATGCTTACATCTTACAAAATGCTAGAATCTAACCAATATCCTCTGATATTAAGATTCAATTGCACATGTTTTATATCAGCCCACATATTTATTTTTTTAATTTTCCAGGTACACAACTACATAGCTGACACTAAATTAGATTTATCAGGGCTGACATCCGACAGCCTACCTGATTTAAGTGGCTATCAGACGATACCTTTGGAGCCAGGAACAGGATACAAATTCAGAGTGTCGGCTATCAACTCATGTGGTAGAGGAGAATTCGGAGAGGTGAGATTTTTTTTTATTATTTAATTTTTCTGGAATTGGAGGATTTTGTTGTAGTTTAACTCTTTGATTTCTTCTGGGAACATTAGGAACTTGCCAAGTTTTTTATGTCTATTGTGCATCATTGGAAGGCACTCACAAAGGACGTGCATAGGGGTCTTAAGTGACTATCCACACATCCTGCTGATTTCAGAGTCCAGGATCCCTACGATCAGAGCTGTGCGGTACTCGAGTACAAGTATTCGTAGATTGTACTCTGAGTACTTTTGGTGTACTCAGTACTCAGTCCACGAGTCTATTTCTAAAACCTGTACATGTACTTGTATTCGGTGCGTTTTTGAGTCTAAAAGTACTCGAATACATTTGCAAGTACACAAGTACATTTTAAGTCCTCGAGTACATCATTGGACTACGTTGCGTAGGTAATAGGTATGTATTTTTTGCAATTTGGGACTTGTTAGTTGTCGTGGTAATAGGTAGTGGTAAAGTGTGGATGTATGGTTCTCGTTTTCAATTCTAGAGTATTGGTGACGAAATTGTTTTTTAAAACCCATCTTTCATAATTGAATTTGTTATTTAAAAAACTAAATAAGTGATTATTTTTTCAAAAAGAGTTTTTTGTCAGAATTGTCATTTTTATGGTGTATGGTCTGAAATCCTACCCTGCTTACTCTAATCCTATTGCTTCTTTCCGTAAAAAAAAAGTTTCCTATTTACTTGAAAATATCCTTGTTTATATAGATTTTAAAGTCGATTAAGTTGATACTCCCAAAATATTCGTTATACCTACCTACTTATAAAGGTTTATACAAAATTTTGTTTCATTAATCACTGATGTACTCGGTACTTTGTACTCGAGTACTTGTACTTTGTACTCGAGTATATTTTGTGCATAGTACTTGTACTCAGTACTCTAGTATTTTTTGCCTGTACTCGGAACAGCTCTGCCTACGATGCACATATGTTTGTTCTGCCTACGTTGTCCCATCAAAAATATTGTTTTGATGCATAGGTTTTTCTATTAAGAGATATTTGGTTACATACAGATTTTTCGTTATGTGCTTTGACCAAAAGATTTGTGTTAATAATTTTAAATTTATTTTAGGAATCACCCTTTAAAACGTGTGTCCCCGGCTATCCTGGAGCACCTTCAGATATCAAAATATCCAAGTCTGCGGAAGGGGCTCATCTGAGCTGGGAGCCTCCGCAGGCATCTCCGGAAGGAATATTTGAATACAGCGTGTATTTAGCGGTTCGGCCCCATAATCCCGCAAAGACTGTTAGTGAAACTGCCAAATCTCAACTTACGTTTGTTCGAGTGTACTGTGGTAAAGAAACATGGTGTGTAGTTGGACAAAGTTCTTTAGTGAATGCTCATGTGGATTCGTCAACCAAACCAGCCATCATATTCAGAATAGCGGCCAGGAATGACAAGGGGTACGGCCCCGCTACACAAGTCAGGTGGTTGCAAGGTACGTTGTGTTTATTTCTATCATCATCTTTGCTTGGTCTCGTAATTTTGACACTATAATTAGTTATATTGTATTGTTTATATATTTCCAGAGAACAAAAGCAATACGGCGAAACGGATAATGGACGGAAGGCCGCAGGGCCCACCTCCTAAACAGCCCAAACCTCTGCATTAAGTTATCTTGTAAAGACTAAGTTAATTCATGTTGCACACATTTTATTTTATAGACCTAGACACATCTGTCTAACCCCAAAATATATGTAAGGTTTAAAAAAAATTTCAAAGTATTCATTGTTAAATACCATCTCATTTAGCCTGCCACGTTTAGATAACTTCCTTTGATCCTAAAGGTGACATGTAGTTTGCGTATGGTGACATTTTACATTCATCAACCTTTGTGCCTCTTTGATTGTTTATAGCAAGTTATTGACAAAACCATAATAAAGCAATTAATTTTGTTATCCAACAATAATTATTATCCTTGAAAATATTAGTGAATATTTGAAACTGCTGTGATCAATTATATAAAAAGACAAACTTTTCCATAACATCATGGAAAACTTAGAATTTTTAACATCAAAAATGAAGTACAGTAGGCGCCGGATATTGTAATCACGTTTGTCCCAGTGTGTTTTGATTCTATTAACCAGCGGCCATATAGAATATAGGTACATAGTACATAATATTTAGCACAAACTTAGGTACATACGCATTATATCAGAAAGGTTTTTATGACAAAAAGAAATCGAGAAAAAAGAGTCTGTCCCATTGTCTTGAGATAGTTTTCCAAAATCTGTGACTTCATTCAATTATTTGTGTAAAGAATGTACCTACGTCACTAGCAAGTGTTTCACGCCTTTAAAACATCTGGGAAATTTGCTCTTTAAAAAAACTAAAATATGATCAGGCAGTCATAGCGCATTTTAAAAGTCCCTACCGTTATTCGGTCTTTTATATTTTTGCCTATTCCAGGGTTCACCATACAATAAACAAACGCATGCACAGATGGAAACAATTCAAAACTGACCTTGACTACTGTGTCAGCTATAAATCTTTTCTAATGTGCAATTTGCCTATTGAGTCGAGATTGAAAAAAAAACTACAAAAAATGTGCACGTCAGTGGCAAAAATATAAGAAAGTGTTGGAAATTTTTTGAACAATTGATTCTATTAACTGAAAATGTGATTCTATTATCCTATAGAAATTGTATGGAATTCTTCATTTTGAATCGGGACTTGGACTTTTGATTCTATAAAGCGGCTGATCCTATTAACCAGTGATCACAATAACCGGTGCCTACTGTAGTTTAAGCCCTTTAACCTATATTGGTTCGATATTTTATTGGTCATGTTATTATTATGTATGGTATTTGCAACTATGGGTGTATAAAACTTCCTGCAATCTAGAATTACATGAAAAATGGCTCATCTTTTAAGAATGTAAGCGCTGACATAGCTAAGGCGTAAACTGTAAGTTGTTAATGTTACAAATGTATTCTAATCTCATTTTACTTGAAAAACCAATAAAAGTGTAAATATTTGTGATTACAGATAACAATCTTTTTAGTATTGATATTTTAATCATTTAATAAAAATATGAGCAATAATATTGTAAGCTTGAAAATGCTTCTCAATGTCTATATTCATACAGGGATCTAAATCATTTTGGAGGTGATAAAAGTAGCACATTTTATTCTTCATCTCAGCCTGGGACCTCATCCACGCAGGCCTTCTCGGTGTATCTATCTTGCGCCTCTGCATCCTTGCCCAAACCTTACCAAATCATCTCTTTATCGGAGTTTGGGTCTTCTGGGATGTTCTAGGGTGCCAGTACAAGAGGCGCTTTGTTCATTTGGGCTGCAGACCAGTCCAGCGGCAACTCTTTTAACAATGTCCAGCACTCCCGTTTTAGTCCTAATAGTCTCATTCGGTATTCTCTCTGAGAATAATTCCCAGCATGGCATATTCCATGACTGTCTGAAAACCCTCAACCTGTGGATAGAAGCACATAGTAAAACCAATTTAAAGCCCATAATACAAAATAAATTTATTCAAAGGTGAAAATAACTGACCAAAGAGATACTTTGTAACACCTCAAAAATGTTAAGCGTTGATAAGCTGGGCCCCTTGTTTAAATGGATCACCCTTAAAATGTTGTATTAAGAAATCTCATATAAGTGTGTATTTTTAAAAAAAAAACAAGCAATGCAACAATCATCGACCTTTGTTACAATTAATTTTCCTATGTTGTGTACATTACGCCCGATTCTGTTTCAATTTAAGTGCGCACTAACTAAAATAAGAACGTTCCAATTTTAGTTAGTGCACATCCGTATTCTATAAAAATTAAGAGCGTTCTTAATGTGTGAATAAAAGTATTATTTTAACCTAATAAGTTTAAAAAAAGTGTTAAATATCTTTATTAAGGTAAATAAAATCATAAAATTGATTATTTGCGCGTGTTTCGTTATACCGAAATCGAAAATTGGAGGTTAGATCAAAATCACTACTTTCATAAAATACTCTTGCGTGTATTACAACACGAGATTTGCACTAAAAATATTTAAACTTATTTATTTCAAAAGGAAATATAAGAGTTGGTCTGAAAAAAACGCAAATTCGAGATGCTTCTAACAATATTTAGTCAAATTTTGACACACGTAGTATTTGTAATAAACAAACATTGACCAAGGGGGCGTTCAAGTATTACGTAACGCAATTTGGGGGGGGGGGGTTCTTGCAAAACGTTACTGTGCGTTACAAGGGCGGGAGGGGGGGTTCGAACAACGCGTCACGTAACGTTTTTTTTTCTTAAATAAAAAAAAATTGGGAAATAAATCTTCCAAGTTGGGCAACCCTTTTCGTTTATGTTTTACAGGGAATCCCTCGATTGTACTGTACTTACGTCATTTTCGTTAGTGCTTTAAACACGCAGTATGCATAAACACAAATTGGTTTTAGTGAGTGTTGTTAAAGTGAGTTTTTGATACTGTAATGTCCTCTCAAAAGGGGGAAATATACATCGTCAACAACTGTTCTTGGCCTATAAAGGCTCTCATGCTGACTTGCCAACGCAGCTATGCCAAAAAATTCCAACGAAATTTGTAAAACAGCAAAAGAAAAAAATATGGAACATATAAATAGTATTATACGAAAGTTCAGTAAAAAATAGTCTCTTGGGTGTTACGTAACATTTAGGGGGGGGAGGGGGGGGTACAGAAAAACGTTACGGCGCGTTACATGGGGGGGAGGGGGGGTAGAAAATCTTCAAAAATTGCGTTACGTAATACTTGAACGCCCCCCAATGGCGCATGCGCGATATATTCCATAGACAATTATAATTCATATTTTTTTTATGGTGAACTAATTTAAGTCATTTTAGTTTTTAGAACACATCACTTTATAGAATACGGAATTTTAATTCATGTGAACTTAATTCTAAAATTTTGGAACGTTCTTATTTTAGTTCGAACCGAAACAGAATAGGGCGTATTGTAATGTTTAATCTATTATGTAATTATATTGAAATATATGAAACTTATAATTTTCTATATCATTCATTGATTTTTTCCTTTTTTATCCACATACTAGTACAGAACATGAGGACACATTGACGAAAACATAATGTGCCAAGATGTGAACAATATTACTGGACACTCCTATAATATTCAAATTCATTATATACACCAATTTAAATAAATAAAGCGAACTTTGCAGTATTTATTTCGATAACTTTTTAGTTCGAAATATATTTTCAGCCGAGACTAAGCGACCGTCTTCTGGGGAGAGTTTTTGTTATTATAATGACTTAAGTTTTACAAAGTTACAAATAATGAGTTTGAAAAATTCAAATTCATTGTTAAAAAATTTAAACTTTTTGTGATTTCAAAGACCTCTTATAAATCTACATAATAATTCAGTTATATAATTTTCTTCTGTCATCATCAATTCATTCATCATTGGCTTTACAATGCAGGTTGGGTCTTTGCATCCTAAAGAGCTTGCCTGGACAACTGATGATCCAGCGCAGCACTCCATTAGTTGGAGATTCCGATCTGCCACTGAAGCTTCAGTCTTTCACTTGGCATGCTTCCAGAATCATCTACGGCATATCCTCATCAGCCATTCTTTGGACGTGTCCGGACCATCGCAGTCGATTAATTCTTATTTCTGCAGTGATAGTTGGGTCTTTATAAAGACTATAGGTACGTCAGTAGAACTTTATCTATGTTGTGACAAAGATACCAGTCCTAACGACAGATCGCTCACGGGGAACCCATTGCAGACTGATGAACAAGTGTTTTCTACGTTCATTGAATTACAATATCTACTATTTACTATAAGAGGTATCTCCTACAATATAGGGAAGCTGTTTTAGCCGCCCTTACATTTTGATAAGATTTTTTCTCTGCTTCACAAAGTAAAAAATAAAACTATTTATATACTCAAACAAATTGTATTGTCATTTTACTACATTATAAAAACTAGATATCTAATACATTCTTATGATAATAACGCAATGTTTTTTTTTTAAGAAATCAAATAAATAAAAAATAGACTACATATTATAATATTCAACGTCGCTTTCAATAGCATTCTAATAATAAGTACGAACAAAACGAAATTATCAATCGACACATCCTACAAAATTGACTTGATGGATTTGTCCCAGCCACATCTGTGAATGTTGAAACTCCATACAAAGACTTTCTCAAGATAATAGTAATTTATTATCGTTCTATCTCATGACTTGCAGAATTAGTTTGCCGATTCGTTTACCAATCTTCTTGTTCGTCCCATATGTCCCTGCACTCTCCAAATGCAGTCATTCTCTGTTTAGGTGGGCAGGGCTCATAAACAGTGTAATTGTGTTTCTGAAACAAAATACAAAAATGTAAATTAAAATACATGCACATTAAAAAGTATTGAAATACATCGATGTAGCTACCTATAGATGTAATCGATAAAAAAATAAATCAGATTTTTTTTAAATTGTTTCAGTTTTTTTTTACAGATTGCCACATAACTACCTACTTAAGATTGCATATTATTATGAATTTATTTTGTTCTAATGATTTTTTTTTAAACACAAAAACAAATCACCACAAAAACACTAGAATCTTCGGTGTTCCAATAACAGGTATCTGCCGCATAACAAATAAATTCCTGAAAATCTTTCGAGCTGTTATTGTTAAAATATACTAATTTGTCTTTAATAAAACTTACACTCTGATTATTGCTATAATATACCAAACAAAGATGGAACGTAAAATATTATTAATTATCAGTTTTAGTTTAAATTAATTCATAGTTGAATATATTTTATAACTATATAATATCCGCTAATATTGAAAAAACCTATATCAGCAATTCAATTACCCTGCATAAATGATACCTATACCTAATAGTTTCTTTGCAAACATACAAATGAGATTTTAAAATTCCAATCCTTAATCTAAATTTGGCAGGTAGGTGTTAAATTCTACCTATCATAATTCCTAAACTAAAAATTATTTACTTGGTAAGTACCTACGTAAACAAAAATATTTGTTTACGGTGATACACTAAACTGCAATAAAATATACATTAGGTATATATATATGTATTAAATAGCACAAATTATAGCTTACCGAAAATAACTTCGATCTAAATCCCAATGGTGTGGCGTTTCCAAGATCTATGATGACAAATAAACAAAGAAAGAATAAAAATATTGCAAAACAGTTAAGATAGTTCATTTTGAAAGCCATTTTTATTATCAAAGCTTCAAACGACGCAGACTTATTGGTAACAACACTACGATTTATCGATAAATCTTTGCAATCACTCTGGTTTCCAGCAAGTCTGCCGGTTTTATACGCTTGATAACGTTTGGGGTGATTAAAATTCTTTTGCGTCATTAGCTGATTTTTTTTCACGGTAGATCGATAAGAATCATTGCAGATGTTAATGTAGTGCTGAATAAATTCTCAATCAACCTTTAAACGAGTTCCATAACGAAAAAAAATGTTAAGTACCTATAAACAACAACGAAAATAATACCCCAACGAGCATTCGCTAAAAAACATTACACTCAAGTATCGGCCAATTTTGCCCCATCCCAAATTAATTGCCAATTTATAAATTGTTTTTTTTTCAAGGCATCGATAGTTACCTAAAAAAAACAGAAACGGTACCTACCTACGGGAAATTTACTTAATAGGATGACCATGCACATACGGTTTTTTTTTAATTGGACTCTTTCTAGGTAAGTGAACACAAATGCACTTCTTGGCATCTTTCACAGAAACCAAACCACATCGTTCGGGAATGCCAAATAAGCAAGTTCGGGGGCATCTTGTTATGGACATTCACAGCTTTCACCTGAAGCGGTTCAATACATGCGCTCTCATGCACGACCTTAACCTTTGACCGTGGCATTCTCTACAACCATACGATATATTAAGATACAGAAAGCAAAGCAATTGTGTTGTGAAGGAGGAAGGTGGTTGGCACCGGCACCGGGGATCCCTACAGAAGTCGGCGACTGCGCATCGCTAAGCTACCAGTCACTTCTATTTTCTAAAACACACGGTCCACTTGGAAAATTCTCTCTTTTAATTTTAAATCTTCTAAAAACTAGATGAGCAGTTTAATTCCAAATTTTAGAGGATTATAAAAGTTAGAGAATTCACAGTTTAGGTATATATTATAATAATATAATGATGTAACCGCTGGGTCACCATAACCAATCAATTAAAATCATAAGTTTCGTAATTCTTTGTACCTACTAAAAAAGTATACGTGATTTTCGGGGGGAGGGTGGGGGGTATCCTGAAACATCACTAAATATCACCAGGGGGGAGGGGGGGGTCTAAAAAGTTGCAAATAAACATCACGTGATTAATGGACGCCCCCTATGTACTGGCTAGTCAGCCACCTAATTCGTAAGCGTTCTAATATATTATACCATCGCGGATCCTGGATCTGCGCAAGTCGACCAACAACCGTCTGTTCTCTGCGCCTCGCAGATCTCACATATTCCTTCCTAAGTGAAAATGAAACACTCATTTCGATGTGGTTGGTAATCTGGAGACTACGACGTCGGCTTTCGTACTGTTTCATATCGGAGGTCGTGCGTTCGATCCCAGATGCCGAACATCTTCCTCTTTCACTAATCAAGCTTTAAGTAGCTTACTGTGAAAAAATCGAAAATTTATTTGTGCTCACATTGAGTGAGCACAGATTCATTTGAAACAATAGGGGAAATGCTTTGAGATATGAGCAACGTTACGGAGCGAATAATTAAAGTCGCAACTGAAGTTCGGTAATACTTTAGGTGTAGGTACATTGCGTAGAATTAGATGAATATCTCTCTAAAGTCCTGATTTATGTTGAATAAGAGTGTATACGAGTTCGAAGAGCAGTAGATTGCTTCAAAATGTTTCCGTGCACTAACTAATAAATAAATAAATAATAGTAAACGAACGGGATATAAGTAGAAGAAATAAGAAAAAAAAAACTGTGATTTCAGAGGTTCGGCAATTTTACACTCATAATTGAGTTATTTGCTGTAGGTATGTAAGTATGCGAATTGTAGTAAAAATTAATATCGTTTGAGTCTCGACTTCTTGATCTTTTTTGCTAATGCGCAAAATGTGTTGATAAACAAGCAATCAAATACATAAGTGTACCTATAATATCAGTTCAGTTGTTATCCCTTTTAAAGGTATTTACGCGCCTTATTTGCAACACAAATAAATAATAATATGATAGCATTAATACTTACTAGGGTGCGTCTTCTTGCAATTCGTTAAGTAAATAGTAGATACCTATAATACTTAGTTATAATACCTATTTGATAAAATGCGTCATTAAAGTGTGAATAGAGAGTTCCTTAAGTAAATTCCTAAAAATGGGATGGGATTTATTGCGAATTTTGGATGGAAAACAACTCGAATCTGTCTACCTGCATAGGTAAGTAATATAATATTATCATTTGGGTGATGGGCAGTGGTGTTACACTTTATAATAAATTCAAAGCCTTTTCTCCTATATGATTTCTAATCAACTCTGCATATGTAGGTGCTATGGTAAAAACTCTGATAAGAGCTCGCTAGAATGCCATGTTCTTCTGTTGAAAGCTTTTGTAATCAAAATAGGACAGGGCTCCGCATCAGCTCCGTTTTATTTATGATTTTCATGGAAGGAGTATAAGCCAATTGAGACTTTTCGTTTCCTTTAGCCTTTTCTTTTACTCCTTAAGACCCTCCCCCAACTTCGAACATCACTTGAGAGTATCTTTCCCTGTCTTGGGCAGCTGCGAAAAGCGCTCTGATATTACGGGCCAGGAAATCTGTTTCTTTGACGCCCTACTTCGCCCTTCCATAGGTTTTTCAGGTGCAGTATCTCGTAGGTAGGTACTTTTCTCCCCCGGGCACATCTCCCAGATAAGACACGTTACCTTTACTCTTTTCGGTAAATATGTAAGTACCTACCTGATTCATTTTATAGGAGGCAATTGGACAATGTCTGTGGAATCGAGTAGATATCTTCTGGGCATACATATATTACACATCTGAGGTAAATAGGTACCTAAATGAGAAGAATAAATAATCAACACCACCTATATAAGAAGGCCTTAGTGCAGGCGGCCATTTTTGGCCTCCCGCGTCACGGCTGCCGGCGTGTAGACAGATATCATAGTGCACAGGTAAGTACATACAGATATAGGTGAGTGAATGTTGGGCCTCACGATGTGACGCAGCACTAAGGCCTTCTTATATAGGTGGTGTTGTAAATAATACAGTTAAAAAAAGTTTCAACTACAATATAATGCGGACCTACAGTGGCAGGTCTTAATCTTATCAGTGAAGGTTATTACATTGTGGGTACGTACGAAAGCCGTCGACTGAACACTTCAACCAACCTCCTCAAAATTGCATCTTACGAAGATGCTTTTATAGGGATAGCTGTTTGGATACGCCATTGCACTACGATAATGTATGAGTAGGTATGTGCGGTGTAGGTAGGTACTTTGCAATGTCCTGGGCGACCCCTTGTCGAAAACAACAAACGGTTTTTTAGTGATGACAACACTGACTCTTCTGGTATGTATGAATCCTAGAATAACTGGAATATAGAGGGACTCTCAAAAGGACGTAAATATGGCTGTATTATAATTATTATCTGTTTGTTTAATTTGTGATGCAATTAAGGCTTTAACAGTTAAAACGTGTTTCTTTTTCTTCGTCAGCCTGTCCCCGTCCATTGCTGAACATAGGCCCTTTATTTGTACGTCCATGCCCTTTATTAACCCATAATCCCAAATCTTTACAAGCGGCTCTCAATCTTCAGATCTTTACGTAACTACATCCGAATAGACGACAAAGTGTTAATAATAATAGTTAATTATATTATCTATACTAATATATAAAGAGGAAAGATTTGATTTTTTGTTTGTTTGTTTGTTTGTTTGTTTGTTTGTTTGTTTGTTTGTTTGCTTCGAATAGGCTCCAAAACTACTGAACCGATTTGAAAAATTCTTTCACTTTTGGGAAGCTACAATATCGGCGGTGAACATAGGCTATATTTAATTTCCAAAAAAAAGTGGGTAACCTACGAAAACTTCGATAATGTAACCCAAGGTGTAAAAAATTTACCTAAAATATTCTTTTTATCGCGAACGCTGTGAAAACTAATGATGATAGAATAAAACAATGTACTACAATTTTGTAGAAGACATCATTATTTACAAAAAGTATCGCGACAGCATATGTCTAACTATTATAGTTATGCCACAATAAGTGTTTTTTTATTTAAAAAAAACCCAATAAAATGTCACCTCTAGAAAAGGCTCTTTATTGGTATCTTGGTATTACTCCTTATTAAAATAAATTAGTTCATATTCAAGTCTGCTTCAATATGTTTGTATAACTTTTTGAATTATCCAATTCGGACATTCCATTCGAAAGTTATCACGAGTTTAAAAATGTGAGTATTGGAAAAAAAAGCATAGTCTCTTATCATCTCAACTTATCCGATGCAGAGTGCGTACGGGAGCCGCAGCCGGGGAAGGCTGAGGGGAGACATGTCAAGTTTAGTAGAAATACCGCGCAAAGTAGTCACGGTGGTAAAGTGACGTGACACGATACATTGCAATGCAATTATTCCAGACTAGCTTTATACCCGTCTTGCTTTACGTTTTTGATTCCGATTGTCTGGCTTGATCGGTAGGTAATTAAACAGGTTCTAGTCTAGCTTCCCATTGCTTTGTAGACCTCTATAACTGACATAAGCACAGAAAAAGAAGAATGACACTTTTAATGTTTATTAAAATTTTGTATGAAGATCCTAAAAAATAGGGTTTTTTAATTAGCTCTAAATATATTAAAGTTAATGCAGCAAATTGTATTAAATAACCTTCTCCGGCATTTTGCACGGCTCTGTGCAGATTCATATCTGACGTAGCATTTGTATTTTGAGCGTGATGCTATGACATACGGTAAAAAGCAAAATAAAAAAATCATTTCTGAATTATTATGTAGATAGAGGAGGGGCTAATGCGAGTTTTATTTAATTTCCCAATTTACCACTCAACTTTCTTAATTTTTTCTTTCATAAGAACGTTCCACTGATAAAAGCCAACACGACAAAAAAAGAATTAGTGAAATCGGTTCAGCCATTTAGGCGTGATGCGATGACATTAGGTAAAAAGCTAATAAAAAAAAATTCTGAATTATTATGTAGATTTACCACGCAACTTTCTTAATTTTTTCTTTCATAAGAACCTTCTACTAATAAAAGCCAACACGACAAAAAAAGAATTAGTGAAATCGGTTCAGCCGTTTAGGCGTGATGCTCACATATACGGTAAAGCAACGACAAAAGGCAAATAAAAAAACATTTCTAAATTATTATGTAGATTAACATAAATGCTATAAAATATTTTGTAAAAGTTAGGGATCTGTATGAAAACTAAATTATTTTTAAGTATCTATCTACCCGTGCGAAGCTGGGGCGGACCTCTAGTTTAAAATAAAATGCAATTGGCAATTGGTTTAATAAAACTAGAGATTGCAACATAACTAAAAAATGGCAATAGAACTTAGATACCTAATTCAATGTTATGTGAGCGTTGGTTGAAGGTACCCACGTACTAAGTAAAGTATAGGTAGTACCTATAGTCTATTGATTTCTGGAGGTAGTAACGTTGCGTCAGAATTTTTTATTTCTTAATAGAACTGAAATAAATAGAGGTAAGTGCATAAAAATACATAATCACTAAAAAAATAGACGAGCTCGCCTTTCCACGTTCTGAAACATACTGGCACGCATACTTAGAAAATGACCCGTACCTACCAACAGGGCATCTAGAGAACGGTAGTAAAAGTTTTCGATGATCGAATATCAAAACGATCATCAGAAGTTTCGAAAAAAAAACATACAATATGCGTGCAATAAGCTTTCAATAAAACTCTTACTTGCCCTACAGAACATATCGATATGCTGGGAGTGGAGCTTTTAATTGCACAAACAACATCATAATACATCTATTATAATAAAAAAGGTAAGTATACCCAAAGCAACGGCATTAGACAGGTTGGTATGTAATCTTATAAATCTGCAGCGGGTCAGCAAATAATTAACAAAGTAATTTGCAATAAATCCGCCCATGTATATAAATCAATCGAAAATTTTATTTATTAACTTTATGATTTATCTCTTTGGTTATTTATAACGAACTGTTGAAAGTTAATCCAGGATTTTCAAGATCACCTTGAAGTCACTTTTTTCATATTATTATTTTAATCAAAATACAATAAAAGTATAGCTTGATGATAAAAAATGCAACCATTAAAACGAAAATCGCCCTCTTTTTCATTGTTTTACGAACATGTCGTTAGGTATGTGAAATATATCTGAAATCATATACCTAAGTTTATTCTGATAGGATGTTTTAAGGGCAACACAGGCAAAAAGAGTCATGTGAAGGTGACAGAAAAGTCTGCGAGGCAATAAACGGAGGAAACTGGTGTGCATGTCGGTGATCACAATCTTCAGCACCGAGGGGAGTACGAATAAAAAAAAAACAACTGTGGATCAAAGCGGGTGACACTATCACAAGTGGTGACACCAAGATAGCAGAGATTGATATCGAAGAAGCCAAAGACTGATCAGTAAACAGATCAAAGACTCGAACGTCTATGGGTACGGTGAGAGGGCTTGGGGACAAATGGAAAGATCACCAATAAACAGCTTATCACGGATCCCACATCCAAGCAGGTTCCATCAGGAACAGACCTCCTGCGAAATGTTTGGGTACCTATACCTACAGCAAAAGAGAGTAAGAGCGGAACACGGGTTCTGTAACTTCTTGCTCTCTGGAGGTGGGGAAAAACTGATAAGGCTACCTAATCCTGATTGTGGAGCTGTGCAGACGGAGAGGCATTTGGTTGAGGACTGCCAAATCAGGAAGTTTACAGGGAGCATCCAGGACATTCACGAGATGAAACCGGAGGCAGTGGCATGGTGCGCTGGAGCCGAGATCAACCCGAATGCCGCACGAAAAGTAAAGTTATACCGCACAGAGTGACGCCAGCCCTAGTGGTGCCACTGGAGTTATCTAGCTATAGGGTGAAAACACGTAGAACGCCGATTCCAACTCGCGCCGACCGGCGCAAAGAATGTTACTATACTTTGCATTTGAATGGGGATAAGCACAGCAAAAGCATGAACCCGCTTTCCGGCATGCCCATTTAAATGCATTGTAACCATAGACAACATTCTTTGCGCAGGTCGTCGCGGGGCAGACGTGTTTTCACCCATAGAGTAGGCACCATCTTCCTAGACAGCTGTAGGGAGCAGAGCTGTTTTTCTCTAGTTAGATCACTTAGTTACTACTTTATTTATAAACGCCAGCGCAGGCATTAGCACCATCGTGGAGCGAAGAGAGGGACATGGTTTGGACATGCATGTGTTAAGGGTGTTTATCTTAATAGGGGAGACCGGGGCGACAATTAACAAAAAAAATATTTTTAGTTGTATCTTAGAAATTATTCCACATTTAGACTTGATTTTTGAGATACATATGCTTTAATCATTCAGCTATTATGTTCTTATCTCAAAACAACCATAATAGAAACGATGCTTAAGATAGAACGCTTTTTCTTAAAAATGGCAGTTGTTAATTGTTACCTCACGTTTGGGGTTAGAATTAACAGGTGTGGGGCAGGTATTAACATAAGGGGTAAAAATTAACTCTTTCTATTTTTTCCCCTGATGTGTTATTTTTTACTCACTGATATGTTATTTTTTACACACTGATATAAAGAAAAATAAATACGTGTAGGTACGACATATTTTTATATTAGGTACCTAATGAAAATAATAAATAGTTAGTCTTAAACAGATCACAATTTTGTATTTAAACATAACTATATAGTCATATTACTTAAACAACATCATACAATGAGGTAGAAAATGACACATTTTTTTATCTTAAAAGCTAGGTAACGAGTCTTTCATGAACATCTTCTTTAAAAATATAGCATCGTCTTTAGATTTAAACAACGTACCTACATAAAATGTAGTTTAATACAAAATCAACAAAAATATCAAAGATAAGGAACTATTTTAAATGCCTACGTACTAAAAGTTTTCGGATTCATCATCTGAATTACAATTCAAGGATCTCATATCATCTTTGATACATCCTGCTTGGGTCGAGTCCTTGCAAGAGATGGGTACAGTGTATCCATTCATCATTATAGGAGACACCGCAAATGATACAAAAATAGTCATCGTCAGAGCTATCGCTTTCATTTAATATCCTTTTATTCACATTCCCTACTTTTTTGTCTCTATTTATATTCCTTTACCCTTTCTCTTATCTTTTTTGTTCTCTTTGTTCTGGTTTTTTGTTGCCATTTTTCTCTTTTTCATTTCTCCGATGTTATGTTCTACTTCTAGAGATTTTTTTCCGGAGTATGAGTAAGGATAGCTGACTTTTTAGGTCGTCTTTTATTAGACGAAACTCGTGGTAGAGCTTTTGGCAGAGGTCTTATGATTTCAACTGCAAATCCGTAGCTCCTTTCTGCATGCCTGAAGGTCCAGCTACTGGTTCATTATACATTTGCGATATCACTTCAGTCAGGCTTATATCTAAATTAGGCACATCGTTTAAACCTATATGTGGGGTAGGTTTTAACACGTTAATACAAGCCCCCTCGATTTGTTAATTATAGCCCCAAAGGTACATTTTTATTATTAAATTACGTAATAAAATGTAAGACAACAATTATTTCAAATTTGAAACGTGGAATTGTTAAGTATAAAATATGCTACTAGGAAAACAAAAAACATAATCATAACACTTTATATTTATTGTGCTAATCAAAATATCGTAAACTATAAAATGTTCGTTACCTGCTTATAAATATCGACTGGCACATAACTCACTCAAATGACGCGCGGAGCGCATCTGACCATCACTGTAGCATGCGGCGCGATCTAATTGAGAAGTTTACTTAAGCACTGACTGGTGTCGAAGGTATAGTTTTAGAGAAAAATGTTTGTTAATACTTACCTCTGTTAATTGTAGCCCCGGTCTCCCCTACTAATAATTGGAATTCCTTAAAATAATTTCTTCTGAGTGATATAATGGCCCTTAAGAAAATAAGTCATAATAAAGTTTAGTTCAAACTAATTTTCGTGAATACCTCTGCTGATTCTAACAAGGAAATCGGTTTCCTACCCTAAAATCAAGTTGTATGCGTGCATGTAAGTCACGTAGCAACATGACGCAATTTCTGAAACTGTAACCAACCATCAATAGTTAAGAAAAGTAAATAAGCTATCATACTATATAAGTTACATTTTCTTTTAAATTTGTGATGTATCATTATTTCTAATGAATTTTGTTGAAAACATCATTCCAATATCCTACATACCTACTTATTTACTTACATACTTAACTTCTTATAGATAAGGTATTTTCAAGAATCTAATTTCGAAGTGGTTGGTGACCCAGCGGTTACAACGCCGGCTTTCGTACTGCGGACGTCGTGGTTCGATCCCAGGTACCGACCATCTTCCTCTTTCACGACACAAGCTTTCAGTAGCTTACTGTGAAAGAGTCAAGGAGTGTATTTGTGTTCACTTTGAGTGAGCACAGATTTATTTATATTAAAAAAAATGTCTGTCAAGTTAACAAAATATGGTGATTTTTAAGTTTTCGGGCTTATTGTATTTGTATTAGAAAGACATATTTTTAAGGAAAATAAATCAAATTACAAGATAGACAGTTTTGGGAGACTCCTGGACAGTAACCGACGAGTTCATCGAAAATATCTTCAAAATATTTATTTTCGATGAATTGGTGATTATTAATTGATCATTCGATGAATTGATTTTCGATGAATTGATATTCGATGAACTCGTCGTGAATCTGGACAGTAACCGACTAGTTCATCGAAAATCAATTCATCCAAAAAATCTTCAAAATATTTATTTTCGATGAATTGATCATGCGATGAATCGATTTTCGATGAACTCGTTTTCGATTAATTGATTTTCGATGAATTGATATTCGATGAACTCGTCGTGAATCCTCGGACTCAACCACGGTTAGCTGAGTCCCGCGCAGTTTTCCAGCATACGAAAGAAGTGATAATGATCTAATTACAGTAAAATCCCCAAAAACATCAATACCCCCACACCGCTATTTTTTTAATTAAAATATTGATTCATAAATTAAATATTCGGAAAGGTTTATTCTGTATGAGCAGTGATCACCGCTACCAAACATTAATATTTTTATATCATAACTAGCAGCAAAACCTCTGGGTTCATCGAAAAACCACTTTGTTTTGGTCGATCTCGAGCATAATTCCGTTGCTCAACTATTAATACAATCAACTTAATGCGGCTTGCATGCTTTCTTCTGAATAATATTGCATGTTATGTATGTTACCTATGTGGCCGAAGAAATAAAAGGTTGAGTACCATGGGGTTACAGTGTTTCCACTAAAATACCGAGTTACGGACGAACTTAGCCAATTATTATATTAGATAGGTGGATATGTCTTTTGTTATTGTGTTTACAATCGAATATATTATCCCACTCAACAGTATTGTTCTGCAGAATATTGTAGCAAGTCATACTCGTGACTCAATCAAGTCAACAACACCCTCATATTCGTACAAGTTTCGATTCGTCTAACTCTTAAAGCACATACTCCAACTGTGCCTTGTTTTGTTTGTTTTTTTTTTTTATTTTTTTTCATATTATATTTCGATAAGCTAAGTATCAAATTATTACAAAAAACAGACAGACAAATCTTTGTCTTCATTTTCTTCGTGTCAGAAGGTCGTCACCTAATGCCAATCTGAAGGGGTATTCACAAAACGGTCTAAATACGATCTAAATGCGTTGTTATTCCAATCCTAGACGGATTATGAGAGACAAACCAGGAGTCTCCTGGTTTTGTCTGTTTGGTCACATGCCATGCACTGATGATAACAAGGCATAAATCCAGGAAAAGCTTCCTGAGAACACCATCTCTCTTAAAATTACCATCGGATATTGCGAGGAAAGGTCATTGGAACTCTCAATATAATGGAAGCCAGAAAGAAGTGTCGGAAAGCTTAGGACCAGGACACCAGTTAACTTACCCAGCTTGGATGACACTCTACAGATTACGAGTGGGTGTCACTAGATGCAAGAAAAACATGCACAGGTGGGGTTTTAGTGTGGCAGAGGATGTCTCCTGTAGCTGCGGTGAGACTCAAAGTGACGAACATCTCATCACTTGCCGAGATATGCAAGACCTATGAGTCCTATGGGTAATGACAATCCTGTTACAGCTCCAGAAAATTCTAGTGGATGGGTGATCGATAAGTACCTACATCTTATTCAAAATGTCACATGAATTCAAGCCTACAAAAATATTCTTTAGTTATTTTTTTTTTGAATTCGATATTGTTTTGATTACCTTTTGATGGTTGACAACTCCTTTTTTTTAATTTTTAAGAGTCATTGAGTATATCAAGGAAGGTACCTACGTAATTGTCGAGGATATTACAAACTAAACAATGCTTGATGTGCAAATTAAGTTTTTTGAGATGAAGAGGTCATTAGCAATCACGAATTCGGTCGATTTATTAAACACCCAGAAATGAACGAACACAAAAAAATAATATTGTTTTGTTCACAAAATATCTCTTAATTATACAAAAAAATTCGAACTTGTATACCTAATAACTAATAAGGTAAGGATAACTTAATTACCTATTTAACCAATATAATTCCAGACGATGCATCTGTTTTAAACTACGTTTGCAGGGCACATTCTGACAATCGCACCAACTACATCAGCTGACAGTTTGTCAAACTTCAATTAAAATTCTAATATAGAAAAGTTTAAATTGTAAAAGCACAGAACGTTACTCAGGCTACTTTTTAATACACTATTTTAATTATTAGGTATCAAAGCGACAGTCGATTCTGGATATTGGATAAGGTTGTCTTGTTTAGCATGTCCTCGAGCGCTCCAAGAACATCACATTTTGGCGGAGTATGGTATTCCTGATGGACATCAGCGATAAAGAATATTATTTAAAAGTAGATACCTACCTATATTTGGAAAAAGAACATGAGTTTGAAAATATATAAAAAAATGTATGTTATTTGTCTGTCAAATGTACCTAACTTTATATAGGTATGTGTATAATAAATAATTATAATACCTATTTTGTATGTTGATTCTATACTATTTATTTACACTTCCCAGTATTGAGTTTACAGAGAATCGTAAAATGAATCAGATAGATATTTTTTTTATTTGTTTACTTGTGTAGCGTATGAAGAAGTCCGCACACTGAAACCGTTACATTTAAATACTGATTAAGTTTGCTTCCGATCGATTTGCTGCAAATTAATAAGCAGTGTGCGAGGATCCTTTGAGTTCTGTCTAGTACCCTTATTCTGAATTTCCGAGACACTTAGCAGGCGTGAAGTACCTATCAAATTTGTGTATGTAAAGCCTATCTGTTTGATATGATACAAATTTCTAGAAATATGCTTACTAGACTCTTGATTCTTATTTATTTTGATGAGTAGTGCTCCCCCGCTAGCCCAAGCTCAACTGGACACTGGCTCACTTGCTATACGTGGATAAACCTATATTTTTATTCAATGAATAAACAAAAGGGACAAGTTCTATTTGAGTTCTTTAGTTGCAACGAGACTGGCGTTTTGCTAGAGCGAAGCTATATTGTATAGAGTGCTATTCATTTTTAAAATCCTTCGCACTAATGAACACTGTTAACAATTTTAGGTCAGTTTAGTAGTCAGCAAGAGCTAGAGATCAATTTTATTTAGTTACTAAATTACTTGCTACTCGAAAGTAAGAACAAGTGAAGTGGCCATCGTCTTATGCATTTAGAACCTGAATTGAGATAATATAGAAGCGAACTTTTTTTATAAAAACAAGAAGATAGCGGAATATTTTTGTGATGAGTAAGCCAAAATAATTACATACAATTCAATGAAAGAGGGTTGATGTTTACCAAGAAACAGATCCAAAATTTATAATTACCTATACATTATGGTTATGTTCAGGTATGCACAGACTCATAGAGAACAGGAGTCACTCGGGAAGATTGCGACCCAAGCAGGGACCGCTACGGTGAGAAATGTATTACAGATTTAAAAGTTGTATTTTTTTATATCTTCAATCGAACGAACATCGTAATCATTGCAAATCAATAATTGATATTAGTATTTTAGTATTTTAATGCATGACATATTGAAATGACCCAGTATTTTTAAAATAATTTGCCTCCACATTAATAATTGAGTCACAAGTAAATTTGCTTCCATTTCAATTTTCATTTCATTTGGCGGTACAGATTTTTTTCAAACTTTCATAACTGCAGAAAACGATTCTTCACAAATACACGTACGTCGGCGTCGATCCAGATAAGCTTGCGAATTTCAATGCATTTGTTCGCAACTTTTCAAGGCAACGGTATAGAAGTTGAGTAAGTTACCTTCATAGACCTTGGTTCGTAAATTTTCATCACTTTGCCCATTTCAACTGCATTGATTCTGTTGCATTTTTGCGTGAAATATTGAACGGATTGCCAAATATATCCAATAGAGGTTTAACTTTTTTTTAAGTCTGAAAAACAAACTTCAAAAGCTTGTATCAAAATACTATTTACATTTAACATAATAAGCGAAATTAATGTCAATTTCGTAATTTGATTGAGGGGACTTATGCACTGGGTTCCTAGGGAGCGATCAGCCGGCGCCGTCTGACAAGACGGCAGTCTTTTAAAATGTATATATGACCAATGAGTATGACAATATTGAAAATGTACTGAACTGTCACATTCACCGCTGTTTATCGTAGCGCCGTATTCGTAGGAAAACAGAACATTAGACAATAGGCATAAGTGACTGTGAGCCGCGGTATGTGCATCGTTGATATAGTCATAATGTTGGTTTCCATAAAAATGGCTATTAAAACTTGAAAAAAAAACGTTTATTAATATAAAAGATGATTTATTACCTAAAACAAAATGATTTCATGGATTTCCTAACTACTTTTATAATAGATTACAGAATATGCCCAATATGATGAATTGATTTAAAGCCAATACAAAATATTCTCAGAAGATATTTAATGGGTATCCACTATCTACCTTGTAACATTCTATTAATGTTCCTCTTATGTGGAATAAAAAATATGGAATAATATTGTAGTTTTTTCCGTATATTACGCTATTTTTTTTTTCATAAAAGATTCGCTATTCCTGTTAAACTATGCTGGAGCTATGACATACCTACGTACATAATTTATAATACATATTATTATACTTTGAAAACTATTTAACATTACTGGAAGAGATCGTAAACCTTTCCATTTTTTTCTAGAAGACGAAAATAACATATTAAGTATAAAAATAAAAAAATCAGCTTTTATTATTTTCGTTCAATCATTCTTTCAACTTCACAGCTCTACAAATCATACTACTGCATCTCTTATGCAATGGTTTTCTAACAAAAGCGGACCGCCAATTGAATGGCCGTTATACAATGAAAAATCAATATAAATAATTAAAGTCGGGTTAGTGCGAACACTTATAACTCGAGATCGGCTCAACAGATTCTTCCGATGTGTGAACAGAATAACTAATAAAAAGTTGAAAAGAAAATGGATAAAAAATAATACAAAATACAATATTAATGTCAGTATAGGACGAATTTCATACGACGCCATCTTTGAAAAATCTAACAACAAAATTATTGTCTTCTGCACCTGCACCTTCTCATTCTCGCATAAGTGATTTCCACTCTTCAGTAGCCCATTTAAAATACTCCACCGTTTCGGGCGTTTTAAAAAAATTTCATACAAAGTCAACAAAATTGCGCGCGTATATTATCGCGTTGATCCCGTCTGACCTTTTAAATACGAATAAAATATGGACGTTTTAGAATTAATATTTTAATGTTTTTATTTAATTAGTTTATTTTTGTTTCTGGAGGCGCAGTGCACTAATGAACGGGCCGCCTGTGGTTAGGACCAAAGGGTCCACAGGACAACGTCTGTCGGGAAAGCTATTTTTCAATATTATTTTGTGTAGGTATATTGCATAAGTTTTTGCAATTAGCCTTTTATGTAAGATCATACATTTCAGTGGGCATCTGGTTTACTGCCGTACCCAAGATACGCTAATTTACACTAAACGTCAAGACTACACTGTCTCTTTCCCGTTTTCGTTATTTTACTGCTAGTGAAAGAGATAATTGGAGAATTCTTTGTGGTCGTCTCAAAGAATACGGCGTTCGTATAGTGTTACGGCTGCTTTTCTTTTCTAGGAGATGTTTATTAAAAACGATGGTTGATCCCTGACTGGGTATTTTATCTAATCTGTCGACGCGTTGTGTTGTGTGTATTATCTATAGTTGCGTCTATCCAGGTAAAGAGTTATCCGACATAAAATACGCTGGTTTTTAAGCAGTGACCATCCGGTATAAAGTGTGTATTGAGCTGTCCGTCTGATCATCGCGGACGTGCTCTTCGTGCTGACCGATTAAACACCAGCAGCCGGATATTTGGTCAAACGCACTCCTAGCTGACCAGAATCTGACCAAGAATCGATTATTATTGGATAATAGGAAAAGTTTTACATATTATAAGCATCGAAGGTGAGATTTTACTTTGACCATGTTTTTTTGTTATAAAGCACCTAGTACCTACATACCTAATTGACCCCATAAATATTATGATAAT
This sequence comes from Mystacides longicornis, assembly GCA_963576905.1. Taxonomy (NCBI): domain Eukaryota; kingdom Metazoa; phylum Arthropoda; class Insecta; order Trichoptera; family Leptoceridae; genus Mystacides; species Mystacides longicornis. Next base: position 25,392,997 of record OY756427.1, read on the forward strand.
GATAAACATTTCAAATTTGCATCGTACAACGAAGACTAGAATTAAATATATCCTTGTAATTTATTCTAAATAATATGTATAATTATGTCCTTATCATAATGCATAAAAATAATGGCGCATGTCGTGAACGTCGTTATAATTTTTTGTGGTAGGTACCTAACTACTGTTTTACCAAAATGTTTTTTTTTATTGCAACCCAGTGTTTTTTTTTTTTTCATCATGAGGGTATCCATATTTTTCAACATTGGTAGATTGATATTGAGAAATATAACTGCCGATTTTCATAAGAAAATTTTCAGTGAGTGCCTGAAAAAAGTGTGTCTTTCAAGAAGTTTTATATTATTTCAAAAATCTCAGCGAAATAAAGTTTTTTCCTTTGAAACCCACCCGCGTCTAGGGCTGGGTATATAGGTACATAATTCTCTTTCAGACTTTCGTTTTGAAAGTTTTGATAAGACCATTAATATTATTTTGATTTACCCTCTCCATCCCTCCCATCAGAAATGCACAACAAGATAAAATATATTTTGTTTGTGATTAACAAACACATAGAGAGATTTCTACACGTAATTAATTATCAGAGAGAATGAACATGTGTTTCGTATTTTAAATAATCTGTTGATAAGATGTACAATAAACAGAACTTATGTTTATCTAGAATTAATTATTTCCGTTCATGTTTCTTTTCAATGGCTTTATTACGGTAACCGACGAGTTCATCGAAAATCAATTCATCGAAAATCAATTCATCGAAAATCAATTCATCGAATGATCAATTCATCGAATGACCAATTCATCGAAAATAAATATTTTGAAGATATTTGAGAGACTAGTCTTTTTGACAACCAAACGAAAGAAAATGGGCCTATTTTCATAACGTGCGATAAAATAATATCACACACTTTCAAAGTATGCGATATTTATTTTTATCTATCACTTTTCTTTGTTTTTTTTGTATCGAAAAGCGTATTTTAGTATTTGTCGTCGATAATTAATTATCTATCACATTTTGACCGATAATTATCTATTGATATTTGTAGTAGATAACAGAGAAATGTGAAATAAATAGATAAATAGATAGAGGGACAGACAGACAGACAGACAAACGGACGGACAGACAGACGGACGGACAGACAGACGGACGGACAGACAGACAGACGGACGGACAGACAGACAGACGGACGGACAGACAGACAGACGGACGGACGGACAGACAGACGGACGAATAGACGGACGGACAGACAGATAGACGGGCGGATAGACAGACGGACGGACAGACAGACAGACGGGCGGACAGACAGACGGACGGACAGACAGACGGACGGACAGACAGACGGACAGACAGAAAGACAGACGGACGCACAGACGGACAGATAGACAGACAGACGGACGGATAGACAGACGGACGGACAGACAGACGGACGGACGGACAGAAAGACAGACGGACGGACAGACGGACAGATAGATAAATATATAAATAAATAAATAATACCTATATATAAAAAAATAAATAAAAAAACAAACAAACAAACAAATAAATAAATAAACTAACAAACGGACGAGACAGACACAGACGGACGGACGAACGTGACAAGATCTGCCAACATTTTCGAGGGGAGGCGAGGGGTACAGACGCTGTTTTCGGCCATTATATGAGGCACTAATAAAGATATTTAAAAAAGATACTCCAACGTATGTCAAAATCACCGCCATCTTTAATTTATAGGAGTGACCAAACTGAAGCTTTACCTTATTATTAGGTCATAAACAATTTCTCTAAAATATCTTCAAAATAATAGTTTTCGATGAATTGATCATTCGATGAATTGATCATTCGATGAATTGATTTTCGATGAACTCGTTTTCGATGAATTGATTTTCGATGAATTGATTTTCGATGAATTGATTTTCGATGAATTGATCATTCGATGAATTGATTTTCGATGAACTCGTCGTGAATCCTTTATTACATGCTCAGAAATGCTTCCATCTTTTAAAAAATCTTTCCCGTCACCTTGTCTCTTTGGCCGTCTTTTATTTTTGGGGATGTGGAAATCTTAGTCCTAATGTTTTCATCTCTGACATTCTCATTTCAGTTGTTTATTAGAAGACATTAAGTGAGTTTTAGCAGTGTCCGTTATTTCTTCGATCCCATAATTTTAAAATTGGTCAATTATAGCTTTTGTGTACCCAAGTTTTTATTTATTATTCACATTTCTCTTAGCTACACAATAATTAGTACCTATATTTATTTGAATATCGTGATTATACCTACTTACTTGCTCTACATACCTATAGCTTAATCTGCATAATAATTCAGTTACATGTGTGTACTAGTCTTCGTACATTCGAATTTAATAATCTTTGATCCTTGCAACCATAATTTGTAGTAATGTTTGATATAAATTATATCATTTTAGGATCTTCATAGATCCATCATAATAGGTACTGACTGGTATACCTAAAACAGTACACTAGTATATCTATGTTTTCGATGATAATATCGAAACGATCATCGAAAAAGTTTCGAAAAATTTCCATACAAAAATGATCGAATGATTCGATTGTTTGACTTTCGAACACTATTTGCACGCTAATAAGCGCTTTTTAGCGTGCACTTAGCTTTCGATCAAACTCGTACTAGCCCCACCAGGATGGGTATCAGCTAGATGTCAATATAATATCTTCTATTTTTATAAGCGAATGTGAGATTTTTATTTTATTTTTTAAATTGAAACTGCTGTCACTACTTAGACATCTACCTATAATATATATTTATTTAAATTCCGAACTTTCTGAACTTACAGGCGTTTTCACAACATGTCATCAGACGATAAAATACATTTCGAGGGTCCAACAAACGCCCGACAAGCTGCTGACCAAAATGAGAAAGAAGAAAATACCGACGAGGAGAAAATAGACAAGGCCAACTTAAAGGATGTAGAATCAATCACTCCAAGAATACAACCTAGGAATATCATAGTTGCACCTGTCCTGCCGTGTCCTGAAGGATATCAAAGAGACGCCTCAGGAGAATGTCGACCTATTTGGTAAAATCGTAATTTTACGGATATTTTACAGGTACCTTAACCAGTGATAGTTTCCTGGGGGTTCACAGGGGTTCGCGATAACCCTTCCTATCGTATATTTCTAAATTATATACCAAATATTGTATTGTGTATTTATTATTTTTTTTGTATTTGAATTACCTATTGTTTGCTAAGATTTGAAACTGGATATCTAAATAACATATTATTAATCGATAATCTTATATCATAACTAGCTTTCCTGACAGACGTTGATCTTACTATGAATATTGATTTCAAATTTGTAATTTATACAAAAATACGTACGTTTGAAATATATTTGAATGTTAAAAAATAATCTCTTCAGTAATCTTGAAAAAAAATCCATCACAAAACCGCGTACCAGTATTTTTAATATCAATGGTCGTAAGGTAAACAATAATTTTGTTTGCTATAGACTTTTTCATAGATGGCGTTGGCGTCGCAGGAAATTCGTTAATCATACTAACTTTAACAATATATTTTATATTCCATAAATGCATTTTTCAACTATTCTGTTATCCGGAGCGGAGAAGAATCCAATAAATCAAACATCAGAAGAATCTGTTTAGCCGATCTCGAGTAATAAGTGTTCGCACTAACCCGACTTTCTTTTATATTATAAATTACAGAAAAACATACCTACATAAGACGCCAAATTTCCATATTATCTTATATAAATAAAAATGACTCAATAAATAATATTGACAAAATGACTCATCCTCTCTATATTTTATATTCTTTTGTAAACATTCGCATCATGAGGAAGAAAAAACATATAAAAATAAAAACATATTTTTGCGACTTAACACCTTCATCCGTCGTACATTTCGATACCTAAGTATCTGGATAAACTTTGGAAAAAAAACAAGTCTCATTATCTTTGTCGGTTGAATTGATTAGTAGGTAAACATATGTACATGAGAGAGGTAATGTAAATTTACTCATTATGTTTTATAGGTACCTACTCATAATACATCAAGCACTATTTGAATATCGCTACAAGTACGTACACTTGTATCTTTAATAACTCAAATCGTTCATAACTTTTATGGATTTTTAGAATTGGCTTTTTATGTTTAGCCTATTTAAAATTAATAATACACTGCCTAAAATTTTAAACATTTAAATAAGATAGGTACAGCTTTGGGCACTAGAATATGTTTAGGCCTATTATATCCAGCTAATCATGAAAACAGTTTCTTTAGTATTTGTTCAATATTTTATTTTTCATAATACTAGCTTTCCCGACAGACGTTGTCCTGTAGTCCTGCACCGCGCCCCCAGAAACAAAAATGCATAATAATTCATCCCATTAAGTTACCTACTAATAATAATACCTATCATGTTAAAATATTTCTAAAACATCCATTTTTCATTCGTATTTTCACAGCTCAGGCGGGAACAACGTGGGAATATATGCGCGCGCACATTCTACCTCACCTATGAAGTAAGTACGAATGTGCCCGATAATAATTTTGTTGACTTTGTATGAAAATGTTCTAAAACGCTCGAAACGGTGCGGTGGAGTAAGTGGGATGGGCTACTGTAAGAGCGGCGAAAATGAGAGGGAACTACCCGTGATGGCGTTGGCGCGTCGCAGGTGATCCGTTCCATACTAACTTAAATATTATATTTTATATAATTTCTTACGCATTTTTTTTTCAATTTTTTATTAGTTATTCTGTTATCCGGAGCGGAAAAGAATCCAATAAATCGAACATTGAAAGAATCTGTTCAGCCGATCTCGAGTTATAAGTGTTCGCACTAATTAAAATATAAAATTAAAGTTAGTATGGAACGGATTTCCTGCGACGCCATAACAACAAAATTATTGTTTACTGCACGCGATGGTAGTTCCCTCTCATTCTTGCAAACGTAATTGCCGCTCTTACAGTAGGCCATCCCACTTACTTCAATTTTCATACAAAGTCAACAAAATATCGGGCACTTTCATATGTGCACACGCAGCATCGGCACTTCATATAGGCGAGGTAGAAAGTCTGCGCGCGCATGCTTTGTTCCCGCTTGAGCTTTGAATGCGAATGAAATATAGATGTTTTGGAAATATTTTAATATAATTATTTTATTAGATTAACTCAATGGAATTAATTATGTATTTTTATCTGGGGTGCAGTGCACATTATGCGGTGTTCAGACGAGGCGAATATCGCCAGGACACTAAAATATCGCCAGCCAATTGAACCGTGTGAACAGATTGTCGATAAATCTGAAGCGATAAAAATGGTTGAAAGCGATATCGTCTCAAGTTGAACGCCTTTCAACTTTTGTATCTGGTGGAACGATTCACGCATGCGCAGATATGCGCGGCGGCCGAATGTTCTGTTTTTTGACAGTTGACAGCAGTGCTCTAAATTTATTTCTCCTTAGAATCAGAGCTGGGCGGTACTCGAGTACAAGTACTCGTAGATTGTACTCTGAGTACTTTTGGTGTACTCGGTACTCAGTCCACGAGTACATTTCTAAAACTTGTACTTGTATTCGGTACGTTTTTGAGCCTAAAATGTACTCGAGTACTTCGAATGTACTCGAGTACTTTAGAATGTACTCGAGTACATTCAAAGTACTCGAGTACATCAAAGGTACTCGAGTACATTAAAGGTACTCGAGTACATTTCAAGTTCTCGAGTACATCTTTGGATTTATTGGAATACGTTAAACCTACTATGATACGTAATTTGAATTTATATTGCAAGTAGAGACTTGTTAGGTGTCGTGGTTATTAGTAGTGGTTAAGTGTGAATGTATGGTTCTCGTTTTTAATTCGAGAGTGTTGGTGACGAAATTGTTGTTTTTAAAACCCGTGTATTATGATTGAATTGGTTATTTCAAAAACTAAATAAGTTTCGTAGGAACACGTCCTACATGGTCACGGGAGACTAAGTCTTTGAAAAAAAAAGACGGAATCGTCATTTTATAGAGTATAGTCTGAAATCCTGCTCTGCTATTGCTCCTTTACGTAAAAACTGAAGTAGGTATATTATTTATATGAAAAAAATTGTGATTTATGATGGGCTCTAATCTGTTGAATAGAAGAGAATAGTAAAAATATATATATATAAAAAAAATAAAACAAAAAATTCAGAACTTCGATACTGCTAAATTCCATAATTTGTAGGATTTAGACACAACAAAAAGAAGACGTTGAGAATGAGATGTTCAAGCAACTTGTAGCAGACGGTCTTGCGGAAATTTTTCAGGCTTTTACAAGACCAGCACTTTAGATGTTTTAAATTCTTTCGGCAGGTGGCCCGCGGCAAGGATATTCGCAGTGTATTCTTATTAGTCATTATTATGTTAATAATTGTCCTCGGTAGCCTAGTTGTACTGGCGTGGACTTCAGATCCGAAGTCATCCGGGTCAGAGTTTTCGTAAGTGTTTTTTCACTTGAAAATTCTACCTGGGGTTGGCCTGTCTCAAATTGGACGGTACCGGTTGACTGGAAAAAATTATCTCAAGTAATAAGTTCCGCCGGCAACACTGACACCTTTGCATAGAAAAGTGTTATATTATTATTATGTTAACTATTGTGAGTTTTTTTTATCCTTGTACTAATGTGCACTACAACTCTATATTAAAATATAAATTGTAAAAGGCCGGGTGGCCGTTGAACCAAATAAAAAATAATAATAATAAATAAGGCCCGTAATGCGGTGATCAGACGAGGCGAATATCGGCAGGACACTAAAATATCGCCAGCCAATTGAACCGTGTGAACAGATTGTCGATAAATCTGAAGCGATAAAAATGGTTGAAAGCGATATCGCCTCAAGTTGAACGCCCTTCAACTTTTGTATCTGGTGGAACGATGAACGCATGCGCAGATATGCGCGGCGTCCGTATGTTCTGTTTCTTGACAGTTGACAGCACTGCTCTAAATTTATTTCTCCTTAGAATCCAATTCCGCACCTAATATCTGCGTTGTTTTTATTTTTCCTCAATTAGGAGTCTCCTTTATCGTCTAAAACAATATTATCAACTAACCCCAATTACTGCGTGACTTCTACCTCGACGTCCGCAATTTTTAAAACTATCAGCGCACCTGACAGATTGAATGTATGCCGGTGGACTCGTGTGAACACATCAGACGATCAATGGGCGACCGAACGATATTTTTTTTATGCAAGCGAAACGTCTGGCCTTATATCGCCTCGTGTGAACACCGCATAATCCAGGCAACATGCCATCAGACCCAGCAGCCTTTCCGGATGTTTTAACGTTTAAACGGCTGAAGTCATCTCTGTTTCAGTGAACGGAGCAACCAGGGTAGATCGGTTTGGACAGTCATTTGTGCTGTGTGGAGCTGTTCCTTAACTTTAGGTTGGAATGTTTTGTCTCCGGACGCTCTGCCGTTGTCTACTATTTTGTTTGCAACAAGGTTCGCTGAAATCTTTGCTGTGCGGTCCGGTGGTTTAATTTGCCACATTTTACGGAGTAGGGATCATGCCTTACGGATTGTAGAGATTCTTCTCCTCATGGTATAGACTGTTTGGCGGCCTCTGAAACTGATGTTATAAATTTATGGTAGTTAGTAGGCAGTGGTAGGTACGAGAGACATCAATGTCTCATCGAAATGGGCGGCGAAGATGTCCCATTTGTCATTTTGGAAGTTCCATCGCGAGACCTTCGAGGACAAGCACAAGTCCTGGGTGTAGCCGTTCCATCTAGCTGATAAAAGGTGCCTCTGTCTTTGGCATCATAAACGAGGTGAAGATTCTCAGTCTCCATATATTCCGTGAGGTCCTCACCATTATTGTCTGTGGTTCTAAATCCCCAGTTGGTGTGATTGCTCCCATTATTATAAGTCTCGCATTATGACAGATGGATGTGGGAGGGGTGAAGGAATGTCTGTGGGTGGCCACTGGAGTCTATCAGGTTTGTAAACGTTGACGACTTTTGTGTCCTATTTTGATGGTGACTGGTGACCAAGGACACATTACCTGATTTAAAACAATGTTTTCCAAATCCAAATCAGGCCGTCGCGTACGTTGGTGGCCACACCGTGGACAGCGCCAGCTAGGTTGAAACAGGGAACCGTAGGTACCTCTGGTGGTGAGTTGGTTTAAGTTTGCTGTGTGGGTTTCCTGTAGCAGTATAACATCAATACATAGCTCTTTTGTCAGTTTTGTCAGATATTCGGTCTTAGAACTACATACTTATTTCTTCTATCTTCTATTTTTTCAAGGTCTCTTGTCTTATTGCCCAGAGGAGAGCTGTTTTTGCGATTTGTATCATTTACCATACCATGTTCTATTTTCTTGTTTTTAATTCAATCCTCTTTGGCTTATCTGCTTTCTCTCTTCCTTATTGATAGAATTTTGCCGTTATAACGTTGCCCGGGGGTGCACCACGTGGAGGCGTTATTTTACCCATTTTTTTTTAATGTAATAATATTATAGTTATACACTTTTTTGTAAAAAAATTATTTCATGTAGTTTGTTGTAATGATCGATTCAATTGCTCGCGATTACATTATGTTTTGAAACATGCGCAAAGTTGTTAGAGGTTTATAAAATATTTGCGTTTAATTAATCACTCATGTACTCGGTACTTGTACTCGGTATTTTGTACTCGAGTACTTCGACCTGAGTACTTGTACTTGTACTCCGAGTATATTTGTGTGCAGTACTTGTACTCAGTACTCGAGTATTTTTTTTCCTGTACTCGGAACAGCTCTGCTTAGAATCCAATTCCGCACCCAATATCTGCGTTTTTTTTTTCCTCAATTAGGAGTCTTTTTATATCGTCTAAAACAATATTTTCAACTAACTCCAATTACTCCGCGACTTCTATCTCGACGTCCGCCATTTTTAAAACAATCAGCGCACCTGACAGATTGAATGTATGTCGGTGGACTCGTGTGAACACATCAGACGATCAATGGGCGGCGAGATTTTAAAATGTAAAAAATACTCACAGTTCAAAAAGTGGCTACTCGCGGCGCTAGTAGTTCTTTCATATCACTAGCGGATCGGGAATGTATAGGTAGCTGATAATTAATATTATCAATTTTTGGCGTGACGTCTTAAGACCACAGTGGACGAGTGGTTATAACCGCCGCCTTTCATACTGATGGTTGTAAGTTCGATTCCCGGTGTAGGCCTTATTTTTTTCCCTTTTTTTACATTTTTGAAGTACATATTATTATTTTATCAACCAATTTTAAGTAAAAATCAATTTTAAAAGTTGCCTATTTTCTCATACAAAGTTTTCTTTCAGTGGAGTGACATTTCATTTTTTGATTCACAAATTGGTGTTTTTTATTTTTTTGAAAAAATGAAGATATTGCTGGTCATTGTCGTTTAGTTAAGTCAATTTGAATAGATTAGGGATTTAACAACATCCTCGAATGATAACATTACGATTTGAATAGGTTAGGTTAAGGTTGGAATTTAGTTTTTAAGGGGGGTTTGGGGGGTGGAACCCCCCATACCTCTTCGGACACCTCCCCGAATGATAACACTACACTCTGTTAGGTTGAAACATACTCATTTAGAAGGGTTTTGTCAAAAATCTTTTCCTTGCAAGGAGTGACATTTTATTTTTGAACTACTAGCGCCGCGAGTAGCCACTTTTTGAACTGTGAGTATTTTTAACATTTTAAAATCAAGCGAAATCGTCTGGCCTTACATCGCCCCGTGTGAACACCGCATAATGAACGGGCCGCGTCGGGTTAGAACCACAGGACAACGTCTGTCGAGAAAGCTAGTTATTAATAAAATAAATATGATTTGAGTTTATAGTTTTCATTAGGTAGATGTGCCTGAATCTATTTTTTATAGTCTGTGTAATATGTATTCTCGATTCTGATTAAATACAATATCGCTGAAGGAAACTACGTTCCTACCTCCTATATAGGTTCATTTTATTTTCTACATTTTTTAAAATCGTTTCGTGTTGTGGATTTTTTTTTAAGTTTTAAATGGGTAATCCCATTTTATTGATACGTATTTAAGAGTCTTTTTATTTCAAAGGTTCGGGTCAAAATCACTAGAGTCCGGGTGGAGGTCTATAATGAAAAAAAAATTACAAAGGTTTTTGGTATTTTCGCCTTCGTTTAAAACAGTTTCATTCATCAACAAGAAACATATATTTAGGTATGTTTTCAGTTCTCAGAGTGAATATTTTTTTCGCAATAATAATTACCTATTAGGTATCATTGGGCATTAGTGCTTAGTGGGCAAAATTTGTAAATTTTCAAAATATGTTCCATATTAATGAAATATCTCGGAAACCAGTGATATAGGTACCTATAAGACTACCATCAAATTTAAATTTTTATATAGACAATACCTATACGTAATCTTTATACAAAGATTTCTGAAATTTGAATTTAGGTATACTTAAGTACCAACTTATTGTTAATTTAATTTATATTTTAATTAGGTACCTACCTACCACTCATTATTTGCTAAGCTAATGTTTCACTTTTTTTGCTTGTTTTTGCTTTTGCGCTACTTATCTATATCAATATTAAATGTTTAGATACACATTGTGTAGGTGTAATAATATATGCAGGTATGTAGGTACCTACCTATTAGCTATTGTGAAGCAGCTATGAATGATCTTAAAATAATACGATGTATATAGTGTGATTTATATTCTCATAAGATGTTTATTTATAATTTTAATATTTAAATGCTTATGTATTATAAAATAACCAATTTAATAAAAAAAAATGTATTTTTATTTTAATTTGAGAATTAATTGTCGTTCAACCTATCATTTCAACTGAGGTAAGTATATATAGGTATAAAAAATAGTGCCTACTCACTGCCTTATTCTATATTACTGCCTAGTGCCTACTACTAAATTAGGGACATGTCCCGGTTTTGAGGTTTGTTTCCCAGTGTCCCGGTCCAAGAGTCATTTGTCCCGGTCGATTTCAAATTTATGCATATTCAAATAATATTTTTCGATAATATTGTACATAAGTAGGTATATACAAAAATTCTGTCTGTTAGATGTGTACATTTCGCCCATCTAAATTTCTTTTTCAGCCTTTATAATTGAATGTAAATGAATAAAAAACACATTGTTTATCTAACACAGAATTTTTGACAGCTCAATAAGTTCGAAAAGTCGGAGTAAATCTGACAGGTAGTAAACACTACATCTAGGGTTACCAACTCTGGAAAGGACCAACCCGGGAGAATAAGAGAGGGGGGGGGGGTTTAAGAGATTGAAAGAAAAGCATTATTTAATTTTTAAATTTATATTTATGTTGTTTTCGAGCAGCATCTAATATTTGTCGTTTTTTTCACAACAAAATCATAAAAGTTTTTAGATGAAAAATCAAAGTTTGTTAGTACTTGTAACTCTGCTTTTACTAAAGTGATACTCATTCCATTTCTTTCCTTGCTCCATCATGCTGAATACACGCTCGCATGAAGCATTATTAGACACAGGAATGGAAAGAACAAACGTGACCATTTTTCACTACAACGTCGACCGAGTGAATCGCGAAGAGCATGCGAGATTTTTAGAAAAACCGGAGTAATTGTTGCTGCCCGGGAGGTTAACCATTATTACCGGAGTCTCCCGGGCAATCCGGGAGGGTTGGGAACCCTAACTACATCACAGACTACTTATATGACTAGATATTTAGAAAAGTTTTCAGAAAAGTTTAAGTTTAGTTCGAAGTTCGATTCAAACTTTTCCGTGAATAGGGCTGCAGAACTATTATTTGATCTTTCACGTCATATCCCTATTGCGGTACACTGAGAGAACCTCCGCACTATTCATTTTATGATAAAGGTACCAGGGTACCTACCTACTTACCTCCTGCTAGCTGCAGCGCAACGGATAAATGTTTATGGGTTCATAGTTGCACAATCAATGACATTAATTAATCGTTATCACATTATGGGTAGGTTATGTTATATATTGTAATCGTAGAACTAGACGGAAAACCACACATTAAACATTGTTAATAAAACCTCAGTTTGTTCATGCTTCATACTTTATTAGGTATCAGACTTAGGGGTACGTATAGATGCGATAAATGCGAAATTTGTCAATATATTCCATAAATGCGATGTTTTAATTTTAGTAAATTTCAGTGAAATATCGATAATTATTATATTTTAAAGGTAAACGATCAAGTAACTCGTCAAAACGAACGCTTTATCCTTGTGAAAATAATTGAAACTGAAAAATCAGTTAGTAGAAGTCGTCGATGTAACTAAATTATTGTATTAATTGAAAGCGTATATTTTATTACATGTTGATATTTTATAAAGGTTTTCTACAATTAATTGTTAACTACTCAAATGTGTTTTATTATAGACATTTTATGTTTTATGCGAAATTTCGCTTTTATATATTTTTTAAATGCGATATAACAATTTTTTATTTGCGAAAATTACGTACCTCTAGGTATCAGCCATAGAGGTAAGTACCTGCATAATATGAATAGGTAGATATAGTTAACACCTTGATATCTCGAACAAATTCGTTAATAACTTGATATCTCGAACAAGGGCGGATCCAGCATTGGCGCCAAGGGGGGGTCACGACTCACGACATAGTAAAAAAAGGTCATTTACAAAATTTGGTAATCTGTGAAAACTAAACTTTTCCTAAAAAAAGGTCATTTCCATGATCCAGGGGGGGGGGGTCGTGAACCACAAAAACTTATAATTATAATAGAAAAATTGGTATTTTATTAATAAATGTAAGTACTGTACTTCAAATTAAAGGCCTGGACCCAGCCCAGGGGGGGTCATGACCCCCCCCCCCCCAGTATCCGCCCTTGATCTCGAACAAATTTTTGAAGAAAACAATACCTATTCTTCCCAAGTTGTCTCAACGCTAGAAGTTTTTCCGTTTTTCCTATTTATTTTTTTTATTTATTCACTCTCAATTCTAGGCCCTTTCGGGCACTTGGAGTCGTCAAAAATATAAAAAACTAGACATAGGTAATTAAACATTATTAAATTTAAGCACATCAATAACAGATAAAAAATACACAATAACATTTTTAAAATCCATGAAATAAGATAAATAAATGAAAGCGTTGGCGAGGCTGAAAAGGTGTAAACGGCCCATTCAGTCTCCTGTCAGTGTACGTAAAAGAAGAAGTAAATTATGCAAGATGATAAAACAAAACACAAAAAAAAATTAAATACAAAAAATAAAAATATAACATTTCTTCAACATAAAATTAGATATAAGATTTCTTCCAAGTTCTTGTTGTTGAATAAACGCTTAGACGAGTCTGAAAAGGTGTAAATGAAAGGCCTTTCAGTCTCCTGTCAGTAAAATGTCATAAGAAACAAACAGAAATGGAGCATATTATAAACAGCATGGAGAGTCACAAAAATAAATAGGTTTGTCAGGCTAACAACAAAGAGAGCACTCCACCAAGGGGACCGCCCAACGAGCATACAATGTGTAGGTACTCCAAAGAAAGGATAAAAAAATAAATAATAATGTCTACGTTTGATTTAGCATCTCGTCAATAGTATAAAAGCATTGTTCAACCATATACTCCCTGATCTCTCTCCGAAAGGTATCGTCATCCATGGATTTAAAGGGCTGTGGTAATTTGTTATAAGCCTGCACACCAAGGTCGTCGCCAGCCCGGGGCCTAGGGGGGGGGGGCAATTTGACCCATTCATAGGCTATTTTCTATATGAAGGATGAGGAAAATATGAATTGCCTACATTTTTAAATCTAGAGGGGGGGGGGGGCAGCTGCCCCCAGAGATTGGTCGCACATCATTCACAGCCCTGGTGCCATGATCATAATAGTCCAAGTTTAGGAGTGTATTCGGCAGATTTCTCCTAGCGAAAAGAAGGCACTCTCGGATATATGCACCGGCCATCAATGTGAGAATGCCCTGTTCCTTAAACGCATTACTGCAAGTCTCCCGCGGCTGCATACCCAGTAGCGTCCTCAGAGCTCGCTTCTGCAAAATTGATACTCTAGAGAAATCCGCCCCTCCACCCCAAACCATCACACCATAGACCATTCTGAATTTCCTGCTTGAGTTCCTGAATAGTACAAAAAATGACAAAGACAAAGATTTTGAAATGCACAGTGCTAAGCGGTGCGGCGCTTAAAAATTTCGAGTTATTATTTAGTATGTACCTACTTCCGTATAGACCATTAACGGCCACGTAGATTTTGACATTAGCCTGGAGGGATAAACATAAACAAAAAGTTTAAGAGTTGGTATGAGTGTATCGTTATGCAAAATATTTTATTACCCATCACTGGTTTATGCATGTGGTGTGTGTGTGTGTGTGTGTGTGAGGGTGCGTTTGTTTTCCTAATATTGTGAGGACCTGAACTTGACAAATATACTGGTTGTGTGGACGAAGCCGTTTACGGGGACGTCCCCGCAATATACAACCCATATCTTCAAAGGTACGTATCGAATCCTCGTGATCTTATTGGTCGGCTGGCAAAATCTTAGCGAATTTTGTTGAGGACCCCAAAATCAGTATTTTTGTCGAAAAAAACTTACACAAACCAAAAATGAAGTTCGGAGTGTATCCACCACGTGGCGCCACCAGCCCAATTAGTGTATAATTTCGCACACTTACTCCAAAGTGGGGACTCTAAATCAAAGTCCCCACGTTATATGGAACTGGTACGATATCATTACACTATGTAATAAGCTTTGGCAACGTCGCATATTTCAACAATTCTTTTTGTCATACTACTTAAATAGAAAACAGAATTGATAACAAGAGGCTATACACCCTTGTTCGCAGCTAGAGTAAAGTGGGGACCTATATTATTCATCATCATCAATAGTTACAATCAGTTCGATCGGTCTGCAATAAGCTTAGTTCCTTTTCTCCACTCTTCTCTATGTCTTTTTTATAAATAAAACTAAATAATAAAATAGATTTTATTAAAATATAAAATTAATAAAACTATTTTTCTAGTTTTCCTTAAATATATAATTAATGGAATATAAAACAATTTGTAAAAATAAAAATAAAAATTACATCGTCATTGATTGATTGAGGCAAATTAAAAATAGGCATGTTAAAATAAAACTAAATGGTAATATATGTATTATTTAAATATAACATTAAACAAAACTTTTTTTCTAGTTTTCCCTTGATTAAATAATTAATGAAATATAATACAATTTGTAAAAATAAAAATCACATTGTCATATTTTATCGATTGAGTCACATTAAAAATAGGCATGTTAAAATAAAACTAAATGATAACATATGTATTTTTTAAATATAAAATTAAACAAAACCGTTTTTCTAGTTTTCCCTTGATGGAATATACCTAACACAATTTGTAATCATAAAAAAATCATATCGTCATTGATTGATGACACATTAAAAATAGGCATGATAAAATAAAACTGAATAATAATATAGATATTATTAAAATATATAACTAGTTTTCTCTTATTATTAATTAAAAAAAAATATAATAATTAAAATATATATATTATTTTTTAGCATTTTTTAAAATTATGTTATAAACGTATTTTTTTTTATATCAATCCAGCGTCTTCTACTTAAATCTTTTTCGTTTTTGAGACATTCTTCACATTAAAAATAAATAAAAATATAACACTTTTCTATACAAAGGTGCCAGTATAGCCGGCGGAACTTATTGCCTGAGGCAATTTTTTCCAGTCAACCGGTCCCGTCCAATCTGAGACAGGGAAACCCCGGGTAGAAATTTCAAGTGAAAAACACTTAGAAAAACTCTGACCCGACCGGGAATCGAACCCGGGACCTCGGATCTGAAGTCCACGCTAGTACAACTAGGCTACCGAGCTGTTTATTCGGTCTTTTTTTTCTAAGCCAGAACACAGCCATTTGTCTGTTCATTGCGTCTTTTGCCGCTGGTGTCCGCGGAAATCTTTGGAATTTTTTATTTCTTTGGATTTTGGTGTTTTTAGGTTATGGATCAATATTCATGGTTTCTATCTCTGCTTTGTTAGATCTAGAGCTATCGAACTGAAATTAATAATTTTTAATAATAAAAAAAAAAAATGTTTGGGCATAATAGTTATTTAAAATACGCTGTGCAATATAAAAGAGATCATTCATTTTGGGCCAATTTCTAAAAGTACCGGTCAACAAAAATAAAACAAATAATGTATGGAGACTCAACTATTTGGATTTAAGAGATACCAAATCCAAACAATTGATGCATAATGTAATCCTGATTCCATCCATGATGTATGGTAGTGAAACTTGGACATGGATGAAAAATCTGGAAGTTTGAATAAATGCTGTGCAAATGAGATTACTGCGTAGGATATGCGGAAAGAGACTGATTGATAAGGTGAGGAATGATAAAATTAGAAAGGAATGTGGAGTGGATGTTATCATAGTGACTAGAATGAAAGTGAATAAATTAATGTGGTTTGGGCATGTAGAATGACTAAAAGGATATATAAATCTGAAAGAATGGGTGCACGCAGACGAGGTCGACCTTGAATGACATGGTCCGACCATATCGGTGCAGTCTTACAGGAGGGCCAAGTCAGGAGCAAAGAAATAGAAGAGCATGTATGTGGAATGTTTGGAGGAAGCGAAAGAGGTTTGTTTGGATAGGAAAGAATGGAAATCCGTACTCTCTGCCTACCCCCTTCGGGAAACGGCGTGATGGGTAAAAAAAAAAACTTTAATTTTGTCACCAATTTAGTTCATTAAAAAATGTATACTGAATAATATTTCGAACGAATTCGGTAGTCTTGCTCTTTTGGTGTCAGACTTCTAAAACAGAGGTCCAAATCCAAATGCAAACTCCTTTAAGGCCCCTAGACTCCTAGGAAAGAATGGAAATCCGTTCTCTCTGCCTACCCCCTTCGGGAAACGGCGTGATGGGTAAAAAAAAAGACTTAATGATCTCCTTTGATTATGTAATTTTATATAGGCCATCTATATCCACTGAGATAAAAATATACTTACATTATGTTTTCCTTTGTAATAACTCATTTTAACTCTATAAAAGCAACACAATTTATTAATTATTGTAGCTAATACGAACGGTGAGACCACAACACGTCCGAACCATAACCAACGCGACGCGACGTTGCCAATGTCACTCGGGGTGTAAAAACTATACACAAATTAATACGTAAAGCGGGGACTTAGTGTAAAACACGTACGTATTTTAAATAACGTGAGGACGGTCCTCACAATCAGCTATGTCCTCATAAGCCGTATTTTTGTCCAAAACTTTGATTGCTTATATCTCTGTCTCACGAGTGTGTTTAAAAATGTCGAATAGAAGTTCATGTTGGAAAGAGATAGGGAAACGCTAAAAATGAGTTTACACTGTCTTCAATCAACTAGAAAGGTGGGGCCCCACAATGATGATTTTTGTAAAGGTCCGCATTTTACTCTAAAAACAAACAAGGGTGTGTGTGAGGGTGTGAGGGTGAGGGTGAGAGGGTGTGTGTGTGTGTGAGGGAGGGTGTGTGTGTGTGTGTGAGGGAGGGTGTGTCGCCATGGCAGCCGTTGTTCCTCCAGCCAATGTCAGATGACGTCATCCTTTAATGGTCTATTACATGGGTCGGCAACCTGCAACCAGATATTTTGGTGCGGCCCGCAAGATTCTCGCCGCAACGCACAAATTTATATTTTTAGGGTGTGGCTAGTTTGCCGCTAGCGGTATACTAACGAACCTATTTTTTAATGAATTGAACACAGCCAAAGTGAACACAAATACACTTTAGACATCTTTCACAGAAAAAACGGATAAGTAAATAGAAAAAAAAGATCACCCGCACCGGGATTCGAACCTACAACCATCAATATGAACAGCGGCGATTGTAACCACTCATCCGCAGCGGACTTACGTAACATGCCGAAAAACTATGACATCTACTATTATTATCGCGCATGCGCACTTCTTCTTTGCACTGCCACTGGCGGCATTTTAGCGCGATTTGCTAGTATACCGCTAGCGGCAAACTAGACACTTCCTATTTTTTTATCGAATTTAAAGAAAAACCACTATGTTAAATCTGTCAAAAGAGTATTTCCGTAGTAAAGGAATGTAACCTGAAGTGACATTATGATATTGAGCACAAAACTAAATTAATTAAGTTTTATTTTTAAAACTAAAATATTTGTACATATTAAATATTGTAGGTATACCTACTGCAAGTGCGGCCCGCACTGATCGCCATGAAAAATATTTGGCCCTTTGACAACAAAAGGTTGCAGACTCATGGTCTATTAGGTAAATGTTTGAAATACCTACCTGCCTACTTTTGTACAAAAAAAAACATTTATTTTAATCTTAGATTAGGAAAGAGAGGGGATACGTAACTATGCCCGGTGGCGTGTGACCATTTTTATACTTGTTTCCTATAGAAAAAGTGCCTGTTTGCCACCAGCCTGTCACTTTTCGGATTATCCGTGGCGCTTAAAAGTTTCCTTTCTTCCAGTACCTACCTTTTGTTTGACATCGTATGCATGTTCCTTAGAGTTTATAATTTGCAGTTCTGGCAAAATATTTATATTTAGTACAAAAAATGTATTTTGTACCTGCCAATGTCTGCCACCAAAAAATGGCGAAATGGTCACAGATTCTTAGTACGGCAATGCATGGAAGTTACGTATCCCCTTTCTTTCCTTATCTAAGATTTTAATAATAATTTTTCATAGACACTTTCCATAGAGAAAAAATATTTTCTTTTGACAGCTGTCAAATTTTTATGAGTCAGAAATTGTGAAATGTCATTTGTGTAGAAGTTTTCCATTCACTTCACTTTTCTTAATATTTTCAATTTGATGATGAACGTCTATCACAGCTGATTTTCGGTGAAATGATTTTATATGTGAGCAATTTAAGAAAATTTTCGCAATGGAAAATACTAAAGAAGATCTAATGGAACAAGTAGAGTTGAAAATAAAATTCGGAGAAGAATTAATTGAGAAATTGTCCACAATATCAAAAGTCGACGGTGTTCCAAAGTTGCAAAGAAAAATAAAACAAGAGTTGGTATTTTTAAGAAAGGTTTGTTTTTAATTATTTAATTAAACAACAGCTGCTACAAATCCATTACGCTTTTAGAAATTAATCTGAAACAATTATTGTGAAACATTTTATGCTATAAAGTTTTGTTACCAATATGCGTAAATCAAGGTTACACGAATAAACTTATGTTAATCTATGTTTTAATCTATACCTAGCTATGTTAGCTATGCAAATTATTTTGATTTAAAATCTACCTCTTGGACTTACAGCTAAAGAGTTCTGGAAATGTAAAAAAAGAGCAACTATCCTGCTCTAATCTTCGTCATTTGAGTAGCTTGGTAGAGAGTGCTCTAAGACCTGGCGCTGGTGTGATAGCTGTCAGTAGTCCAGTTCACTCCACGCGAGGTGGTAGAATAAATATTGATTTGATTCAAGATCAAGGGAGAACATGGACCAAAGGTATGTACGCTAAAAGATGGAGCACTTCATTCTAAATTATAATCAATCAATCATCCAATTCTCCCTTTAAGACTACACTTAAGGGTAGGAAAACATCAAGGGTCCTCCTCTCTTCCTGCACAATCTTTATGACCATATAAGAGAGTACTCCTCAGTTTGGCAGCCTCTTCTTGTCAACTATCATTAGGCAACCTTATCATATTTTCCAGCCATATACAGCCACGGCGTCGAATTTTACCGTCAATAGAACTGTACCCCTATTCTAAGTTTTATCGGAAAGTAAAGTGAGTATTACACAATACAATTTGTATGGGAAACGTGTACAGTGCCACCAGTACCACAAATATATTTCTAGAAACAAAAGCGATTCTCGCATTCGATACGTATAGACGTTTTCCATACAAAATGTATTGTGTTACTCACTTTACTTCAAGATCAAAGATTGAAGTTTTAAAACAAAATTTCAATATCGATAGATAATAATTAATTTGTTTAAAATGATGGATGGATGGATCTAAAGACAGAGCGTCTGTTTATGAGATATTATCTACGTCAATCATAATATTCAGAGAGAATATTATAATGATCTTTCATACATTTTAAAATGACGATATGAAACTAGAATGAAGTTTCCAGGTATTCATACATTTAACTTAAATTTTAACGGTAAATATATAAATTTGTCTTCGCTCTCTGTAACGTATATAAACCTTGTTAGAATACTTTCGTATGCAAAGTTTCTCTATTTCCTAGCAAATATTTAGACACGCCTGGAATTTCCTTTGTCGTTCTTCTTGCCTGGTCTACCAGGATATTGGTTTATCTGTTTATCCGACATACTTTTAGTTTCATAGTCCCAATATTACATCGAATGTAATAAATAATTAGTGAAGTTCGCTTTCACGGCACCCTTTGGTTAGTGTGAAATATATCTATAAAAATGTATTTGTGTTCACTTGAGTGAGTCCAGTTTCATATTATGCTTACAGCTTACACGTATGTTTTACTTACTTTACTTTTTGTATGGTTTTGGTGTTTTTACTCTGCCAGTCCTGTAGATGTATTTTACTACGATATATTTTACTAATATGTTTTACAAATATGTTTTCTCTAGCCATAAACAATATAAAATATAATAATATTGGCATAAACAATAATTTTTCAGTGATAGCTCGTAATCCCAGATCTTTGTCTGCTCTTTGTGAAGGGAATGCTTCATATGGTGCCAGATCTGTTTTGGATCAAGCTAAAGATTACATAGAATGCGCCAAGCTGCATCCATGCTTCTACAAAACACCGCAGGTACTTATATTGAATTGAATAGATGGATATTCTTACGTCGGCATAGATATTTTAATAATCCACCGAATATTAGTTAAATTCCGAGTCTAACATGAGTCGATACTTTGTTTCAGCTAGGCACCTATTTTTCCATGTCTAAAATTAATATAATCTGTGTTTTTACTTATAATTACGTAAATAAAGTTTAGTAATTGAATTTTTTATTCTTTAAACTGTAGTGTTTTTTCGGAAATCCTCCGCAATATTGTCCCAAATGTATCCCTATTTTTTCTTTATTTCTCAACGTCGTACGTAACGTAATATCGCTATAATGTGCATCGCACCTACACCTGATTGAGAGTTTTCGGGTTTGAATTCCTACTATACTAATTTTGAAAATATCAATTTTGTAAATCTCATTCAGTATTAATTGTGTGTGAAAGGCCTTGGAAGAGTGCCTCCAAAAATCATTTTTAAATATTCAAATTCAAATATTCGAGACACTGAGAATCATGATAGTTTTTCACAAAAAAAAAAAAATATTTTTGAGACATTTATATTCATTTGATTCTAACAATGTTATTAATTACAGATAGTATTCGAGTTTGTTAGTGGAATAGAAGATGTTCTCGCCAATAAGTTACAAGAAATGGGAATCTGTGTCAAAGGGAACATTATAGAAACCAATGGTCAATGTCAGGACTTTGACAGTGATGATTCAAGTGATACAAGTAGTTACATTTCAGAAAACGAATTGAACGATGTGAATGAATGCAATGAAGCTAGTCAATATCAGGAGCTGTATGAAAAAGAAGGGTAAGCTGCACCCATATTAAATTTCACAATCTGAGCCATATACTGATGTATCTCTTGGGTAATATGCCTGGGATGATTGGCATTACAAAGTCATGTTTGCTAATCAGGTTATAGACAATGTTCTTTATCATTATCCACCAAGGTTGCTCACTCAATACTAAAAATGATTTCCAGAACAAATCTTGAGGAGCTGTGGATATGCATTTAAATCATATCGATCCCCGAGTATAACATGGACACCTATTAATGGTACCCATGTCCTACACAAGAGCCAATATTCCCCCCTTCTCCATTTTTAATAAATTGTTGAACTTAGCGTATTTGTTACATGTTTTTTTATCAATTTGCAGAATGTCACAAGAACCAAACTCACCATTTTTACACGATAACTCTGTATCGAATTCAGAAAATTCCGTGACTAACACATTGAATCTCGATGTCACAACCATGATGGCCTTTACTAGCAATCTAACTAATGGCCATTTTAATTTTATATATAAACAACCACTTTTAAGTCAACAAGCAATCTGGGAAGCCAAAAGACCAGTTAAACCTGTCTTGGATGAAATTTTTAAAGGTAAATTTCATTTAAATTTTTCCACCATAAATGCGCATTCGATTCCTTTATTTTTGCACATTTACCTGCTTATTTTATAGCTTCTTCTGTGACATTCTTCTTATCTATTCTCTGCTGGATGATGTCCTTTTTTTAGAATAGTCGAGAAAATTTCGAACTGATAGTGACATTTGTCAGATGCATGGCTTTACACAGCCACCATTGTCAAGTTGGTTGGTTTAAATCCCTGATTGTCCAAAAACCCTTTTTTTTTTTTTTTTTTGAAACCCTCTAGTGCTTTCTTCACGTCAACTATATTAGTTCATTGTGAATAGATTTGCTGTTAGAGGTCACCCCACAGTCCGATCTCGCGGATGAATTTTAGGATCTTTTGTGGGCTGGTTTCTTTGATTTGAGTTTGATCAGAGATGTGAGATCCAATTATTTTGTTTCTGGTCTGCATCAGTGGTCCGCAGTCACATAGCAGGTGTAATGGTGTTTCATGTTCATCTAGGCAGAATCTGCATAGATGCATGTCCATCAGTTTTATTGTACTTAGATGTTTATTCAATCTGCAATGTCCAGTCAGTGCTCTGGTTAGAACTCTGATGTTTTCTCTATTTAAAGCAAGGATTTTGTCTAATCTCTTTTTTATAAAGCCATCTATTAATGATTTGGCATGTTTCTGTCCGGGTATTTTTTCCCAGTTTTGCTTTGCTTTTTCCAGCATATTATTGTATAACATTGTTTTTAGAACAGTGTTGGCTAAGAAGCAGTGGGGTTCTGGTCCAAATGTTTTGGTGTCAGCCCCCATGTTTGCAAGTTTGTCCGCTTCTTCATTACCTTTATGGTTTGAGTGTCCTTGCACCCATCTTAGAACAACTTTGTTGTTCTTTTCTATTGTGAGTTTGTTAAGTGCTATAGTACAGTCTTGTACTGTAGATGAGTTTATTTTACATGAGTCAAGGGCTTTGAGCGCTGCTTGACTGTCTGAGTAGATATAAATTGTTTTGTGTCTGTAGTTTCTTTTTAGGTTTTCATAGACACATATTGTTATGGCACATATTTCTGCCTGAAAAATGGTTGTAGTCTGTCCGAGGTGTTTGTACATCTTGACTCTGGGTGTCAGTCCAGTCCAAAAACCCTTAATTTCTTTTATATTTACGCCACCATTGTCAAGTTGGTTGGTTTAAATCCCTGATTGTCCAAAAACCCTTAATTTCTTTTATATTTACGCCACCATTGTCAAGTTGGTTAGTTTAAATCCCTGATTG
Organism: Mystacides longicornis; assembly: GCA_963576905.1. Lineage (NCBI taxonomy): Eukaryota > Metazoa > Arthropoda > Insecta > Trichoptera > Leptoceridae > Mystacides > Mystacides longicornis. Next base: position 25,416,396 of record OY756427.1, read on the forward strand.
TCCAAAAACCCTTAATTTCTTTTATATTTACGCCACCATTGTCAAGTTGGTTGGTTTATATCCCTGATTGTCCAAAAACCCGTAAATTCTTTTATATTTACGCCACCATTGTCAAGTTGGTTGGTTTAAATCCCTGATTGTCCAAAAACCCGTAAATTCTTTTATATTTACCAAAGTTTTAAATACTTATGTATTTTAGATAAGACACTTGTTTGCTGTGAAGCCGCTTGGGGTGACTTCTGTAAAATTGTAGGAATTTTGGGTGGTCCCAAAGAAAAGCAAAGGTCTGCTGAACTAAGAGAAAGATTAACAGTAATGTCGGATGACACAGGAGGTAAAAATTCATTACATAACTGATATTTGGTAAATTTGACAATATTTCAAATTTGTTTCTACATATTTATCAATTTTGCTTATAGGCCCTGATGATCCTAAAAGAGCTGCTCTTAATGTAAGGGGTAGAGTCAGATTACGTTCAAAAATTGTATTCAACTTTGGTCAAAGAATAAAGGCAGTAACAGTGTCTGCAAATGAAGGATTTGTTAGAGCTGCTAAACAACAGGTGAAATATCTAAATAATCTTTCTTTTTTTTAAAAATGAATCAGTGTTCACTCAAAGTGAACCAAATACACTCTTTGACTCTTTCACAGTAAGCTACTTAAATCTTGTGTCGTGAAAGAGGAAGATGGTCGGCACCTGGGATCGAACTCACGACCTTCGCATGAAACAGTGCAAAAGCCGGCGTCGTAACCAACCACTTTATCTTTAGAATACATTCTATAATAAGTTAATATTCAAATTATGAATTTTAAGTGAAAATATTATTATATAAGGTATAATAAGGAATGCATCAACTTCAAAGACAGTCCCTTAATGGGTTAACAGAGAACATAGCTGTTTTCTATCCTTCTACTTTTTTTTATTCTTTCAATCTCAATCAGAAACTTCGCTTGTTTCTTTTTCTGACTTACCTTTCCGAGTAGCCAAACCTAACTTGTTTGTAGTCTATTCATTTTAAAACCTATTCACTGAAGTTTTTTGGTGATTGATTTTGCAGATTTTACCTATATGACCTTGAATATTCTAAAACAATATATCTCTTTTTTAGGGAGTAACTTACGCTGCCGTCATTCACGAATCTAGGGCATTAACTGAACAAAAGGAAGCCACTGCAGAATATTGCGAGTTAGCCACATCATGATGAACTGTTCCTTCAATTATCACTAATTATGAAATCTAATAAAAATGCTGATTGTATTTGAAGTTTAGAATTAACAAATTAAATCTTTTTTTCAATAATATCAGTGTTTATTTTAAAACCCCAGCAGGATTATTCACGAAAAAGTTTAAATTTAGAACTTGTTAATGAATATTCGAGACCCATTTTAGCACTTATACTTATACATGAAACTGAAATTTGTTTTATTGTAGAACTAGCTTCCCCGACAGACGTTGTCCTGTAGTCCTAATTAGAGACGGCGTGTTCATACGTGCACTGCGCCCCCAGAATCAAAAATACTTAATTAATCCGATTGAGTGACTTATACAATAATAATGTTAAAATTTTTCTAAAACATCCATATTTCATTCATATCCAGAGCTCAGGCGGGAACAACGTGAGAATATATGCGCCCGCGCACACAGTCTACCTCACCCTTGAAGTACCCATACAAATTTGCCCGATAATATTGTTGACTTTGTATGAAAATTTTCTAAAACGCCCGAAACGGTGTGGTGGAGTAAGTGGGGTGGGCTACTGTAAGAGCGGCAATCACGTATGCGAGAATGAGAGGGAACTACCCGCGATGGCCTTGGCGCGTCGCAGGTGATCCGTTCTATACTAACTTCAATATTATATTTTCTTACCCATTTTTTCAACTTTTTATTAGTTATTCTGTTATCCGGAGCGGAGAAGAATCCAATAAATCAAACATTGAAAGAATCTGTTCAGCCGATCTCGAGTTATAAGTGTTCGCACTAACCCGACTTTCATTTATATTAGAAATTAACTTTAATTAAATAGTTTATCTAATTTTGGATGCTTTTGAGCAATTGTCTTTTTTCTGGAACGTCTCTCAAATTTTTCTGGATCCATAACTCGAAAAATTCAATATTCATAGGAAAAATATGAAGATAAATCTTATTAATAATTAGAATTTCTTTCATTTACCTAAACATGATTTTTATAAAGTGGTATAATCTTCTTAATAATTAAGTTCCAACTAAACATTTTCGTGCATACCACTGCAGTAATGTTCTTGACAAATGTATTTCGTAATAATTTTCATTTATATTTCTACCAGATTAAAAGCTGGCATTCAAAGTTGAATCCAAGAAGGATATGTTTTGTGGTGACAAATCATTATTAGACTGTATGAAATTTATAAATACAAGGTTATTAATATACTAAAACCAGAAATTCATTTTTATATATTTTTATTTCATTTATCAACATTATAAAAATATTTTCTTACAGAATCATAGACTTAATAAATAAATTACATTGTATTCCCGTATGAACAAAATCAACTTGCACCATTGAAAAAAAAACCTAATGTTTTTTATAATACGTTCAACCAAAATCCAACCAATATTGAAATTATACCTACACCCAAATCTTTAAAATATATGAAACATTTTTCAAATCATCTGCCAAATTCACAATTTGAACACAGATTGTTATTTAATTCTTCTTACTACTTACAATTTCAAATATATATAAGGAAATATTTGAATAATTTATTCTAGAATGCGTGTTAAACTTTAAAAATCAACTATCAGATACAACATCTAATGTTACATGACAAAAAGATAATGTATTCAGATGTAAACATGTAGGTAACATAAGACTCTTGAATGACGGTAATGTCACACAAAAAAGTGTAGTCTTAAGATATTGAACCCTGCAACCTTTAACGAATATTTGCATAATCTCTGAAAGAGGAATGACAACGAGTAATTTGGCACTTGGATATTGTTCAAAATGAGCATTCAACAAATAAGTTTTAGACAAACTATTTCTATGAATCATTATTTTTGATAAATTTATTGAAAAAAATGTATATTATAAAAACAGACTATTATTTCCCTTGTTCATGGCATCAAACTGTCTGAACCAATTTCACTATTTCTTTTTTGTGTTTGTTATTATCAGAAGGTTTTTATGGATGAAAAATTTAAGTGAGTTTTAAATTGGCATTTGACTTCCATAACTGTTAGTTTCTTTAAAGTTGGTGCCATTGACAGACTACTTCCAGCTTTAAAACCAGATGCATGGGTCAGAATTATATTGGTTAAAATTATCATACAAATTGGAATTCAATTTTTATAGTACGATAAGAAAATGTCTGTCTGGAAAGCTAGTAAATAAATAAATTTAAACACTGAAATCATCCAATAAGTTTTAATTTACCGTCATTTGAATTTTGGGTTACCAATTTCATCCAACAAATGATCGCAGGTCATTTCCTGAGGACCTTCGCCTATGTTTGTTAAAATTAAATATTGCAACAAATTATTATCCTGGACTTGGATTTTCAATTTGTTTTTTATGTTTTCTGGAATGGGTTTTGGATCTACAGTTAGTCCTTTAACAAACTCTGTGTTATTATTAAATTTAGAAGGGAAATACTCATTTATCAAAGACAAAACATAAGGCACTTGGTCTTCTAAAAGATAAAGACATCCATTGGGCCCAGCATCAAATGTGTAAGCAACTTTCAAACTTCCACAAGCCTCGTTGTAACTATGCACCATGTCTACTATGGAATGTGACACGTCATTCATATAAACACAAGGTGGATATGTATCAAGACAAACGGCATGAAACTGGTTACTGTCTTTCATGGTTATTTCTGCAAAGGTTTGATAATCTTTGTTCAATATGGCTTCAGTGATTGCAGCTGTACGTTGAGGAACACACTTATCAACTCGCACTTTTAATAGTTCAGAAGTTTTTACGCTATTCTTCATACCAGAAGTTGAACTGGTTTTCTTTTTTTTATCGCTTACAACAAGAATCAATATTCTCATCTCAGGCCAATGATTAGGTGGGGTAATTTGTGTGGCTATCGAATCTCTTCCATCTTTTTCAACCCCAGCGTGCCATATTACAAAGCCTCCGTATATACTTCGACAAGCACTTCCAGAACCCAACCTGGCTATGCTACTTATTTCTCCTTCAATTTTATACAATTTTGAAAGAGCTGCAACAAGACAAGCATATCCAGCAGCCGATGATGCCAAGCCAGCAGCAGTGGGAAAATTATTTTCAGAACATATATGTATATTCCAGGATAAAAATTCGGAGCTTACACTCAATTGCTCTGCAGCTCTTTTCTTAATTTCCTTTACACAGTTCAATAATCTCGGATTATTAAAACTTTCTTCTTTACCATTCAACCAAATTTTATTTTCTTTAATGAGTGCGCTTGCCTGTATACTAGTTTTTGCACACATAATATTTGTAGAAAGTGTTGCACTCAGGGAATCATTCAGAGGGATAATTAAATTTTCATCCCGCTTTCCCCAATATTTAATAACCGCTATGTTAACAGGAGCTTTACAAGTCACTAAATTCATATTTGTAAAACTATACACTAGCTATTTTCAAATGCAAAAAACTATTACTATTTACTCAAACTTTCACGACATTTATAACTTTCTCTTTTAAAAAATATGCACATAGGTCGCACCTGAAAGAGAAAACTTGGCAAAATGATGAGTGATGACAGCAATGACAGAAGCAAACATAAACAACAAAATAAATTAGTTATAATTTGTGCCACCTCATCAAAAGGGTAATAGTGGTCAAATGTCATAAATTAGTAAAACAAGGCTGAAAACGCAGAGTGCGGAATATTATTTCCTTCTCAAATCTATAAATGACAGCAATATATGGTGTTGGTAAAACCAAAATTATATTTTATTTTTAACCAATTGTGTTTTATTTTACTGCTTTTATACGACATTTTTATGCATATCCATTACTTAATCCATAGATATCTATCTATAAATGTGGAATTTTTCAAATGTCAGTTAATTCAAACTTTGAAATTGTGTGTTGTCAGTTTTTTTATGACTTGTTAGTTGACGATTGAACTTTTTTTAAGTTAATATAAATTATGTATCTTTCTAACGTAGAAAGAAGTATTACACCATTACATTGTCCCAAAAAGCAAGTGCGCTTTAATTCTTCAAATATGTCATCGCCATCTGATTCTCAAACTCCTAGACCGCTAAGCGAAATCCAAAATATCAAACGAGATAATTTCATTACTAAAACACCCAGATTTAACGAAATAAAAGAAACGGTTGCAGAGATTCCCTTAAGTAAAATTCCTTATTTACCCCCGAATATTTTAGACTCCAAAACAACATGTTACAACTCAAAAGACTTATCAGTTCCTAAACCGTGCTCCGATTTAGAATTGAGTGTATTTGAATCGTCATCTATAGTTGAGTGTGGACCCAGGCGTGCCAAAAATATTGCAGATATGTCTCTTGACAAAAAACTACTGGAGAATGATCTGCCTTACCAATTTTCACCATTGCAAATGCCACTGAGTAACTCTATGGAAACTGTAAAAGCCAGTTCAAGAACTTCATCAGGTATTACAGAAGTCTTTAAAATCTAACAATAGTGGTAATACCTACAGTTTCACCATTCCTTATGATTTTGACGTTATTTTGTTTATGATGGTTTTAGATGGTTTTATATTCAAAATTATTCAACAAAATTTGTTAGTCTCTTCAATTAAAAATTTATACAAGAAGGTAAAAATTGTTTGACCGAATGAATGCAAACATTTTGGCATTCTACATATTACGAAAAATTTACGCATAAGAAGTTTCACTGAACAGACGACAAAATATTTTGTTAAAATTGAAAATGATTTATCATTTTCGTCGTCATAATATAAAGAATATATCAATTGAAAAAGTTCGCATCTTCTTCTACAAACCAAACTTGTCTCCATAATTCAGAGGAGTGTTGAAATTTAATTTTTACCCTTCTATTTTTAAATACAGGAAACATTACACTTTCTGCAGGTTTTTTTGAGTCTAAATGCATTTATACATAAGTTTCCATAAAATCAAATCTATAAATTAATAATTTAACTCTTGTAAATATTTGTGATTTTTACACTTATAGACAAGTAATTATGATTGGTAGTCCAGTGGTATAAATCGGTGGCTTTCGTACGTGGGTTCGAATCCCGGCGGTGCCAACTATTTCCACTTTCACAACATAAGCCTTTGCTTTGGTGAAAGATGTCAAAAGACGTTTGTGTTCACTTCGAGTGAGCACAGATTTATTAAAAATAATTTATACTTTTCTTTTTATCAATCTAATGAAAGATTCTTACTGTTTTTCTTTCAGACTTTTTTACATCTCCTAAGGAAACATCAAATAGGGAGAATATTTGTTATGAAGATGCAACTTTGAACTTTTTCACGCGGCCAATTACTGCTTCTGGGATTAATAAGCCAGCAGTGAAGAAAATTTCTGAGAATGTGCAAAGAATGTCTAGTGACAGTGAAAGAAATAATCAAGTCTGCGAGCCACCAACAAGAAAAGTTCTAGATTCTAGATGTAACATTTCCAACAACACATGTAATTTTGAGATTAGTGGTAGAACAAGGAAATGTAATCCAAATCATTTGCAAGAAAAGCCAACACCGATATGTAACTGCATGGAATGCAACAAGAATATATGCATTGACTATTGTTGCACACCATTGCAATGTCAGCATTCATGTTGCTCACGATCAATGAAAACAGTATGTCAATGTACATCCTGCGATGATATATCAACTTCATGCACTAAAACTAAAGAAAAGCCAATCATAGACGATGTTGGGGAAAAACAAAGGCTCATAGAAAAAAGATGTGGACAACAAAATGTAAAAAATGTTGTGTCTGAAGAAACAAAAACATTAGGACCAACAGTTGCTGATTTGTATAAAGTAATACAAAGTCAAAGTCAGCAACTTCAAATGTTACAAGAACGTTTTGACAAATTGTTGTCTACAAAAGAAAGTGCACAACTTATGGATTTTAACACAAGCAATAAACACCTCACTTCAAATGCTGCAGATTCAGCAGATAGTGATAACATTAATGTCAATTGTGTAGAACACATTTCTATCGGAGTTATGACAAGTTTCGAAATGATTATGAGTTCTAATAGTGGTGGGGAACATATGAACAGTAACACTGGCTTTAATGACAAAATAGCACAGAAACGTAATGATGAAATTAAACTCAGTAGTCCTCAAACGCAAAACCAAATTTTTCCAACATCTCCAATTGATTCTAATAAAAACTTTTTGGATGGTATAGACCGTGTCAATAATATGCCATCCACTCAACCATATGACAATAAAATATTACATATAATTGAAGAAGAAAATTGTGGAAATATGATACAAAATGACCCTATTGGCAAAGAAGTACACCCACAAGTGAAGACAGTGCCAAACCAACAGAAAGACACTGCTTCAGCTGAACATCATCGAGGTGAAGGCTGGACTTTTTATAATAACGTAGTGGTAAGTTATATTTGTGAACAAGCACCAATTGATCTGTATTAGATGATAAAATTTGTTTGTTAAATAAACATTCTGTTTGTAGAACCGTGTAAATGATTTATTAAACAGTCCTCCAAATGCAGTGGGTCAAAGTAAAACAAAAGATGTATCCCCTATCTTAGCCACAGAAGCAATACAGACAAATACAGAAGTAAGGTCATCCTCCAAAAACAGGTAATAATCACCATATTAGTTTCTTGGCAAAATATTTCGTTGAATAAAATTATTTGTAATTATTGTAAATCATTACCATTCAATTTTTTTTTCAGGGCCTTCATGGAGACACCAAAAAGAGACACTGTCAGGGCATCTGCTCAACGTGTGACAGATAAATTTGACCAACCTCTGACAGACCTTAGTCTTCACATGAAACAATTAGCTTCCAAATATAATATTACCCCAAATACAGGAAACATGTACTTGCATCCAGCAGTATATGGTGAAAGCGCGAGACCCACACAGAATGTTGCCGCCAGAAATTATATAGAATACTGCAATTTAGATTATGTAGACACAAATAATAGACTAAGAAATAATTATGTGATTGATGGACGCAATGACTTGGAAGCACGAGGGTTTTACCAGACAAATAATCTACCGCAGTATAATATTCCGGATCCTTATCAACAAGTTGACAACGTTAGACAAGTACAGCAATGTGTTGTAGGAAAAATAGAAAACAACAATATGTTCCGTGGAGTTGCGACAGACGTGTCTTTCGCAACTTTACAATATATGCAAAGATATCAATTACTCACTGGTATGTATTATTATTTTACTTTAAATATATAAATATTGAACTAAAAAGTAATTTAGTTCAATATTTCTCGCGTAAAGTGCTCCTATTTTTCTACTTCAGCCTTTAGCTTCCATATCTTATATAAACTTTCCTCATGATTAATCTTTCAAAACTTCTTCAGATTCATAATTGCAGAGGGCTGTGCCACATGCTTAGCTAGCCATTAGCACAAAGTGCTTTCTGTCTTCACATATTTATTTAATTCTTCATGTACTTTCGTCATACAATATTATTCAACAATCGTTATATGATATGACATGCAATGGCGAGATTATCACCAGAGTGATCTCTTACATAACTGCAATACATTTTATTTTAATATATTAGTAATAAACGGTTTAAAAAACATCACTAGACAAACAAAATTTAACTGTGGTTCACTATGAATATGGTAAGTATAATTGTTATTTGACTAAAATTTAATATTGAATGTTTCTTGTTTTCAGTCAGCAACGAACATCAGTCGCCCATGAAGGTAAAGACCACTCCAAACAGACCTTTGCCTCCTGCTTACAAAAACCCATCTAGGATTTTGGATATCACAACCTTAAAACAACAACCCAAGCTTATTTAGCTTTAAGTTATTGATTATTTATTTTGAGCTTACAACTGGTATTGTTTTGCAAAACTAAGAATATGAACTGATAACAAATGGAAATAATATGTCTGACAAAGTTGAACTTTTCAATGAATAAAAAAAATAATATAAGTACATGTTTTATTAACATAAATTTAATAATATATTTTGTACATAATCTCTTTATTTTATTCCAATCCAAAAAGGATGACATATTTGATATAATGAAACGAAGCAAATTGAAGAGTGCTGTTCCATCAGGGTCCCGAAGGTGAGGAAGACCCTCTCATACCATGTTCCGCTCTTTCGAAGCAGAGCTACCCTTTAGTATTTTCAGTCCAATAACCCTTAGATCTCACTTTGTTTCTATTCTAGTTGTGTCAAGAAGCATACCTATAATTTTAATTGGTAAATCGATAGTGTTTTAATTATTGCAAAGGACCATCATTTCACTTAAGATATTGGACACGAATTAAACCAGCAACAACAAATATTTATCATTATCCTTCGTGAAAACTTGTCAAGTTTAATGTACTTCAACATCACCATAAAAAAACAACTTTATTAATAAATTAAAAAGATTATTGTACTTTGTGAAGTTATCTTTATCTATCGTTATAACTAGGTGACAAGTTTCCTGTGTCGCACAAGCGCCGGCTGCATCCAATATAGCTGAACACAGTAAATAAGGCATAGAGTTATGTTCACAGGCAGTGCTTTTCAAATCTTTAGTGGAAATATATTCTTCCAAGCCATGGATAATTATCGCTTTTGGTTGCATTTTCCATGTGTGCATACTGAATAATTTGCTAATTATTTCTTTCCAATCTGTAGGGTAAGAAAATGTTATCCTTTTCAATATATCTTTATCAATCAATCTGCTGATTTCTTCATTAATTTTCAATCCACTTATTTCGTCCTTTGATATAAAGAGTACGAAACCGTTCACTGCAAGTTGCAAACTTCGGTGAAAAGCAAACGTAGTCCTAGAATCTTTTTCGTGAACGTAAATTTTGGTTTTTACGCGTCGGGGCTTCATCGAAAACGATTTTATCAACAACACCGTTCCCAGCCATTGAATTGAATACAAGATACCGCCAAAATTCTGACATTGATAGCTGATAAGCCATAGCTGCCACAGATAAAATTTCTAAGAAAATAACATAAAAAAATTGTGATTATCTAGCCTTGTCCTGTTTTTTTTCAATTTCCAAAACTTACAATAATTAAAAAATATAATACGTAAACAAAGGTACAATACGCTTTTATTGCTTTATGTGACTAGGTACTTACTTGTTTCATGACGCTGTTGGGCGAACTGTACCATCCCTTATTGTTGTGTTTTTTTTCCTTTTTCAATGATATAAAATTATTGGAGTTCGAGCGTCAAATAAAATATTTTTGTTTTATTTATAAATTTGTGTACATACCTAATGAGAATAATAATACAATAATTAAAGCATTAATGTAATATTGCAAAATTTGTAAATTCAATAAAATAACGTTTCTTTTCTCAACAAACATTTAATGCTGCATAGTAGTTATTTGGGTGGATAAAATAATTTGTTAATTATTTCTGGAATGTATAAATAAATAATATAGAATTGGTTACAATATTATATTCAAACAATAATATTATTATGTTTACGGTTTTGATTATTGATTTAACTTTTTTCTGCTTCTATGGTGGGGCCCCTCCGCAATTTCCTCCTCCGTTCCTCTTCTTGACATGTTCCCCTGAACGTTTCTGCGCGGCGCGGCCTTTCTTGGCGTTCCTTTGCCCTCCTGTCTCCTGTTGAGGGAATCCGCCCATCGGATGTGGAGCTATTTGCGTTTCTGCGTTATATGTATGTAGCTTTAAATCCTAAAATCAATACATTATCAGACTAGCCTGTTTTGTAGTTAAAACTAGTTCACTTTAAATCGTGTTTTGACTGAACTATTTTGTTGTTGTGCTTTTAAAAATATAAGTTATCTAATGTTGTGAATGAAAACTTTGTGCTTAAAGCAAAATGGAGGAAGATTCCTATCTGGTTGCTAATTTTCATTCTATCTGCCGGTTATGCTTAAGAAAGAATGGAGTAATGTCTTCTATATTTGAATACGTTAGTGAGGATAGTCCTGCAGCCCTTCATGAAAGATTGTCTGAATTTTCAGATATTCAAGTAAGTTTTTCTCTTTCTCATTTCTTTACCTGCCTACCGTTATGAATATTAAATAGCAATCAATATAATCATATATTTTTGTCCATAATCTAGGGTTATATTTATCCTAATGCGGTTGTGCGTATCGATTTTAATTTTGACGCATTTTGTTCTGGCTTCATTTCGTATAAAAACTATTCTTTGTTGGTTTTGCAAGAATGAAAGTTTTCAATATTTATAACGCGTATGAATTTGTTGAAAAACTATTAATTACTATCTATTCATTGAACAACCAAGTCAAGGTATAAAGTTTTTGTTAGACGAAAAGCTTGTGTTTTATCCAGCTGTAATGAATTACTATTTGACAAATTCCACAGGCTATGTAATATAACATTTTGTTTAAGAAACTATAGGTTTTTAGTTATGTGCTATTTTAAAACTAACCAAATTTTTTTACCTTGCTAGATATTTTATTTATTTTCATAGTTTACTTTGTCATCTCAATTCAACACCTATTTCAATTTTTCCAATACTAGAAAACAGCTTTTAGTAAAGCTACTGCTCTGTTTTTTGAAACAAACAAAAAAAATTGTATGAAATGTTTGTGGTTTGACAAATTTTCTTGGCAAACTTATCAATTATTTCTCTACCAAAACACTAATTTGTCGTGCTGACACATCAAATGAGTATGACATGAGGTTATGAGATGAATAGTTAATGTCAAGTAAAATAAGACACAAGTGGAGCTATACTAATATTCCCATCAGTTCTGGATAAAAGTGAACTTTATGACAATCAAGAACATATATTTATCTTCATGATGCAAATAGTTTATATTATGTACCTGTGTGTGTGGTGTGTTACTAAAGTGTAGGTGTATGTGAACGTTGCAGATTCAGCCAAATGATGGTCTCCCAGTGAACATCTGCCACAAGTGCTTGTACAAGACAGAGAAATGCCTACGCTTCAAAACACTTTGCTCCACATCAGATGCAAAGTTGAGAAGATTGACTTACAGAAAGATTCCAACAACTTCGGCATTCTCTCCTATCGATGATGCAGTGATGGATCCTGAAGTCTACATGCAACAATCCTCTGATCCACATGCCTTTGTCGTAGAAGATAGTGTGGTTATGGTTGTTGATCCGAGTAGAGAAGACGATTCGTCGGATCCCGAAGAGGAAGTGGAGGAGGAAGAAATCAAAGAAGCAAATTCTTCTATGCAGGGCTCTATTTTTATGTGTCAATTTTGTGATAAAGCGTTTATAGAAATGTCTGATTGCAAAGATCATGAACAAACAGCTCATAACATTCATGCTCCATTTGGTTGTCAGTCATGTAATCTAGTGTTTGCTGGGCGTGCAGGGCAGGCTCTACACCTGAGAACTGTGCACGGGAACAGCAGGCCCTATCCCTGTGTGGAATGTGATAAATCTTTCAGTCGCAGGTCTGACTTACGCAAGCACTCTGTCGTTCACACGGGGGTGCGTCCCTATCAATGTCAGTATTGCCATAAGAACTTTTCACGCAACACAAACTTAAGCAAGCATTTAAGGATTCATTCTGGACAGAGACCGCATGTCTGCCCTCAGTGTCCTCGCTCATTTATATCTAAAGCTGATCTAGAAAGACATTTCTTAATACATACAGGCGCTAAGCCATTTTCCTGTAACCATTGTCCACTGTCATTTGCTAGGAGAGATAAACTTCAAAAGCATGAAGCTAAGCACGAGCGTATAATGGAGAACAGTGTCAAAAATGAAGAAGAGGAAGATAGGGATGAGGTTTCTGAGAACATAGTGGTCAGTGTAGACCCGTACAAAGATAAGGTTACTACGGGCTTAGATAATTCTGTTGAAGAGGCTTATTATCCAAGTGTTCCTGAACATATCACTGGAGATAGTTCATTTGCACTTGACAGGCAGTATATGAAGGGCACCAACGGAGATTCAGCTGACGACTATGAAGAAGATGAAGTAGAAGATAGTATGCCAAATGGAATACAAACAGTATTAGCGCAGCCAAATAACGCTAAATCTTTGAAGCATCCCCACTTACTACAGTGCCAACATTGTGCTCTCAAATTTTCATCTGCAGATGCATTCAATAAACACATCCTCATACACGAAGGTGTTAAGCAGTTTTGTTGCTCCATTTGTGCTAAATGTTTTGCCAGAAAACGAGAATTGGACCGTCATTCGGTTGTGCACACAGGTTTTAAACCGTTTGCCTGTACTCGATGTGATAAAAAGTTTGGAAGAAAGGACAAATTGGTCAGACACGAAAGAATTCACGACGAGAAAAGGGAATTTTCTTGTTTTGAGTGTACGGCCTCCTTTTCGCGTAAAAATTCATTAGTCAATCATTTGAAAACACATTATCCAGATTTGGTGCGGGACAACATAAATGCTGGTTTGAATTCTGATATTGATGATGATGAAGATTGTGATGATCCCACACCTTCTAAATCAGATTGATATCTCAAATATACTAATTACGGTTACCTTGAAAAAAATAAACCAAATATTATATAATTTTATTGATAATCCCAAGACTGTCTTTAATTTAATAGTTTTGTTTTAATTATGTACAATATTACACTCTCAATATGCTGATTCATCTGCTGTTTGGTAAATTCTTAAGTTGGCTCATTTATGCGATGTTCAGACGGGGCGAATATCGCCAGGACACCAAAATATCGCCAGCTAATTGAACCGTGTGAACAGGTTGGCGATAAATCTGAAACGATAAAAATGATTGAAAGCGATATCGCCTCAAGTTGAACGCCTTTCAACTTTTGTATCTGGTGGAACGATTCACGCATGCGCAGATATGCGCGGCGTCCGTATGTTCTGTTTCTTGACAGTTGACAGCACTGCTCTAAATTTATTTCTCCTTAGAATCCAATTCCGCACCCAATATGTGGGTTTATTTTTTATTTTTTCCTCAATTAGGAGTCTTTTTATATCGTCTAAAACAATATTTTCAACTAACTCCAATTACTCCGCGACTTCTACCTCGACGTCCGCCATTTTTAAAACAATCAGCACACCTGACAGATTGAATGTATGTCGGTGGACTCGTGTGAACACATCAGACGATCAATGGGCGACCGAACGATATTTTTTTTTATGCAAGCGATATCGTCTGGCCTTATATCGCCCCGTCTGAACACCGCATTACATGTATGATTCGTATAATTTGCACATATTCTCAAAATTACATTATTATAATGTTAATTTTCTTGATCCGATTGAGTTTTTAAAATGTTATAAATATACCTTACCTTACCAGTCGTCATCCTCATTGCTGTGGGTCTTAGCCATCATGAATTTTCTCTCGAACTATTGCTCTCCAGGCTAATATATTGACTGATAAAAAGTTAATTTTCTCTTGTAGAATAATTTAATGATCTGAATTTTATTTTATTACTATTATTAAAGAATGAATTTTACATACCTATTTGATTCTTCTTCGATTACACATTCTATTGCTATCGGTGTACCTATTTAATTACATTATTTGTACATAATATATTGATTTTTGTTTCTATTATTGAGGACAATTTTATATGAATGTGAAACATGTTATAACCCCTTACTTAAACTAAGGCTTTTATTCTCCAAGGACCACTATGCCAATAATATTAGAATTCTTTGAATTATATCTTAAAACCTTCTTTTTTTTAATATTTAGTACAACGTGTGATGTCCATTTTTCACAGATTGTACTAGTAGCTATGTGATAGCGCTAAATGTAGTTGTATTATGCTGGGAATCTGAATAGGATATAAACTTCATGTTTTTATGTATTGAATTATATGTATGTACAAAATACTTCATGTGGCATTCCCAACAAAAAACAACAAGCATCTAAATAAGAAGATCACAGAAAAAAGTGTATTTTTTTAAATTTAAATAATTTTATCGAACACAGACCATTGCATACTAAACGCAAGGGTGCTTAAAATGGCTTTCTTTCCAAAGACACATTTTAGGAGATGCTGCTTTAAGTATGTAGTACATAATATAATTTAATGTTTTAATACCTACTTATAGTATTTAAAAATGTTCCTGTGATTCACAATCTTATTTTTATTTTATGTATTGGATCTTGTCATCACGTTTTATAATTATTATTATTAGTATCATGTGATTTTTGTTTTGTTTTTACTAGTCATATTATTGTCTTTTTATGTGTTAAAGTAAATGTAACTAAGTATAATATGTTGACCTTTAATTTTTAATTTTAAAATTTTTGATTGATCATCCATACTACAATTTTATTTTGTATCAAATAAATAATTTTAAAATTTATCTGGAAGATTTATGAACAAAATCCTTAATTATTTTGATTAGAATATTATTTGTAATATAATTATGTAACGAATTGAATGCATATCTTAATTATTGTTTATGTGGAAATATCACTTCTTGTTTTTAAGTATGGTGAGAGCACTGCACATCAGAAGCCGTCACATTGAATAATTGAAACATACAAAATGTTCTCACCATAATAAATGATGACAAGGGTGATCCTAACCCGAATATCACCTTTTTGATGAAATCATGATTTTCTGAGAAGCGTTCTGTGACTATCAGTGGGAGCACCTCTTTATTCTGGGTAGATCTTACAGTTTCTGTCATGCTTTCTGAGATTTTTCTATCGAGGAACTCTTTTTAATGCCTGCTTTTTATTTTTTCTTCTGTGATCAATATTGTAAAAGCGCTTATTTTTCATTGAGATAAACAAGATTTTTGATCTTTTGACAATTTTCAACAGCTCTCTCTCTCTCTGAGTCCATGATTCTGGAGCAATTTACCATACCAGAGTGTAAAGATGATCGTAAATTTCATTTATCGCTGAAGCTTTGGAGAGTACAAACCTTCACTGCCGAATAATCTTTTTTCTTTGATATAAAGTTAATGGTAATCTTCTAACGTGCTCTGAAGTGATATTAAAATTTCAAATCATGTAAAAAATATTTTAATAAGAAACCAATTTTGTTTGAACAATATGTCACACAAATGTATCATTGTTTGCATCACAAGCATATTTTATCATATTATTATTTAATAAATACATTTTCTGCACAAATAATTTTTTTTGTATTAATTTTATAACCAGATTAAGACATGATAGTGCTTCATTCCCTGGACCATAATCATTGTTTAACCCCCATTCCTTTAGAGAGCTTCTCTCACTTTTGGAATACCCAGCCAATATGGAACACCCAAAAAAATATTTAAGGAAGTGGTTTAACTATTCCAGTCAAAGAATAGAATGCATATAGGTATTATTAACTCCGAAGTAAAAAGAACTACTATTATCAAATTAAAAATCGCTTCATATTTTTCAATAATGTATTAATTTATTTAAAAAGAAAAAAAAAGACAAACTTATAATAGAGAAGGTATACAGTATTTAAAAATAAATGCCACAGTCTCAGAAAGGATTCGGAAAATAGCTGCTGAATATTCATAATGTCTCTTTGTGGTTGGCATAATATTAGCTATTTAAGTCTCTCACTTGCAGCAAGATGAGCCGCACTGGCATTTGTCCCCGCACTTGCACACGCAGGAGCATTTACCACCCTTGTTTCCACATTTGCAATCCCCTTCACATTTGCAACCCTCTCTGCATTTGCAGGAACACTCGCACTTGTCTCCGCACTTGCACACGCAGGAGCATATACCTGGAGACTTCAAGGTACATTCGCACCCTCCTGCGCATTTGCAAACTTCTGCACACTTGCAGGTACATTCACATTTGTCTCCGCATTTGCAGACGCAAGCACACTTTCCGGGTGATTTCACAACGCATTTACATCCCTCTGCACATTTGCAACCTTCGGCACATCTGCACGCGCTCTCGCATTTGCATTTGTCACCGCACTTGCACACGCAGGAACATTTGCCTGGAGACTTCAAGGTACATTCGCACCCTCCTTCGCATTTGCAACCTTCTGCACACTTGCAGGTACATTCACATTTGTCTCCGCATTTGCAGACGCAAGCACACTTTCCGGGTGATTTCACAACGCATTTACATCCCTCTGCACATTTGCAACCTTCGGCACATCTGCACGCGCTCTCGCATTTGCATTTGTCTCCGCACTTGCACACGCAGGAACATTTGCCTGGAGACTTCAAGGTACATTCGCACCCTCCTTCGCATTTGCAACCTTCTGCACACTTGCAGGTACATTCACATTTGTCTCCGCATTTGCAGACGCAAGTACACTTTCCGGGTGATTTCACAACGCATTTACATCCCTCTGCACATTTGCAACCTTCAGCACACTTGCAGGAGCCGGCGCATCCGCACTTGTCTCCGCATTTGCAATCATTCTTGCATCTCACACCGCACTTGCTTGATTCGCAACATTTATCTGCCATGTTGAGAATTATTGATTATCTGCGAAAAAAAAAACGAATAAATAAATTGATCATTATCAATAAAAAATCGACCTCGGTAGCCTAGTTGTCCTAGCGTGGACTTCATATCCGAGGTCCCGGGTTCGATTCCCGGTCGGGTCAGAGTTTTTCTAAGTGATTTTTCACTTGAAATTTCTACCTGGGGTTGGCCTGTCTCAGATTGGATGGGACCGGTTGACTGGAAAAAATTGCCTCAGGCAATAAGTTCCGCCGGCTGTACTGACACCTTTGTATAGAAAAGTGTTATATTATAATAATAATAATAATAAACACTTTATTGGCATGAATATATAAAAATAACAAACCAAAATTGGCGGGCTTATTGCCTGGGGCAATTTCTTCCAACCAACCTATATTATATATTATTATAGTAATATTATTATTAAAAAAGTGTAATTGGTAGCTTTGATAGTGGGAACTTTGATGTGCGTAAGGAAAAGGTCGTGGATTCAAATCTTAGTGCTAACCATTTATGTTTTAAATAACACAAGTTTTGTGTTATGTAGATGACTTCAATAATAATATAATACTTTCATAAGTAACTAAGTACCTATTGTGTTTTGTTATTGTTCAATTTGATACAATCTTTTCGGTTTACTCGATGGTTTATGGTCTAACTATGAATAATAATTATGAAACAAAAGTTTTTAATTGATTGGCTATAAATAAGACAAATTACCTAACACTTTTATAAATAAAGCTGGCGGAACTTAATGTAATTTCTAGCAGTCAAATGATTCCGTACAAACTGAGGGAGGATAGAAATTCCTACCGGGAGTTGAACAATTGGCACCACGGTAGACAACAACAACTATCTATTTTGATATACCGATGTTCACATTAAATTAAAAGCATGATTAGCTTAGCACTCATCAGTCGAAAAGATGTACCTAGTATCACTACTTATAAATACTTACAACTTAGTAGGTAGTAATAATAATAATAATTGTAAGTATAGTAGTACAACTCACCAAGGTATCTGAATGAAGCTCACGTCACACCTTATCACTGTTTCGTCACTGACTGTTCACTGTAGTAGTGTAGTATTGCTGACGCCTTATCACGTTGCGTTTACTGGCCGTGGTGTCACTGTGGTGTTGGACCGGTGCGACCCGCCTAGTTATAGGGAGGCGTCGCAGTGGTGCCCCGTGCCGAGGTGTGGTGCCTTGCTTTGCTTTGCACACTGACGCTGCATTGGTGCCGGCCACAATCATAATATTGTTATTAATACCCTCCTTATCTTTGTTAATCCTACTGCTTTAACTTGGCTGAAATGTTTTCGTATTTACTCATGAAATTTTACCACACTAATGTTATGTTTTCCTTGAAAAGAAAAGCGGCCGTTTCATTGAGACAAGTACAAAGCATTCTATGTTTATCTCATTCACTGCCGGCATGAAAACAATGAAAGCGTGAAAGAGACAGTGTAAGCCGTATAATATGTAGTGTGATTGCTCGTAGCGTGGATACCGCAGTAGGTAAACAAGACGCTTACTGAAATAAATTGCAAGAATTAAATAAAAAAATTAAAAACTTTTATAACCAATAATAGTTAGTAGGTAATATTGAAAATTAGATTTAATTGTGTATTAAGGCTGTTATATTGCGTGGGTCCGCTTTTCGAAACAGCAGTAGAAGACGGACATAAGCCCGTAGTGCTCAAATTAACAAGTAATTTAAAATTAGTAATATTATCCAACGGTTATAAAAAATACTTCTTCTTTCTGTATCCTGTCAGGTCTCGTCCTGTGCGATACGAAACAGTTCCATCCCTCTTCGACCCTATATTTTCCGTTCATTATCATAATAATATTATGTA